>OW818029.2:33077464-34439130 GCA_942486065.2 Calliphora vomitoria
TTACGGAATCATAATATTCAGATATCTGACAACAAAATACCAAAAAATTATCCAAATCGGCGAACATGAAAAAAATGAATTTCGGCCACTCTTCAACCAATGCACAGTGGGGGATCTGAAAAAAAAGTGGAAATAAATCTGTAACTTCTAAACGAATAGCTCGATTTTAATAAAATTATTATATCCCATGGCTATAGAGGAGGTGTTGATAAGTTTAAGTTTTGAATTTGGGCTTAAACAACCAAGGGGGGGCCGAGCCGCAATGCCCAAAGTGGGGCACCTCGGGTATATGAAAAATTAAAAATGATGCCAAATTTTTGTTTGCGATCCGATTTGAAAGATTTTTATATATATGGAATGTACTAGACGAGATCTACAAAAAGCATTGCTTTAGCCATATATTATCTGTAAGGGTTTGTGAAATTAAATAAGAGTCAAATTAAGTACACGAGAAAGACGAACTTTACATTAACACGTTTATTGAATGAATGAGGTTTAATTTATAAATGTAACTTACAACTAAAGTACAAATGACATTTAGACAATGACATTGGTAAGTAGTAAAGTGTGTGGATTGTAATGGTAGTCACAGAGTGATTCCAACATACTCTTTCTCAATCCAAATACTTTACATAAAAATGTTCAAATTTTCTTTAGAAAGTGATATTCATCATATTACAGAATTTTATATGTTTTTCTTTTCCTAAACATTTAGTAAACAAATCTGCAATATTTTCATTGGTACTAATATACTGAATGCAAATTTCATTCGACTCGAACTTTTCACGAATATAATGATAGCGTATATCTATATGCTTGCTTCTTTTGTGTGCTACTGGATTTTGTACAAGAAACATGGCACTCTGATTGTCACACATTATTGTTGTTGGCGTTTTAGTGTACTCTGGAAAACCAATTTCGGACAAAATGTTTCTATGGAATACTACATCTTTAGTTCCTTGGCACATTGCGACGTACTCGGCTTCCATGGTACTTAGGGATACAATATTTTGTTTCCTAGACTCCCAGGATATTGGTCCACCAGCCAGGAACAGAATGAAACCACTAAATGACTTTCGATCATTTTTATCCGAGCCCCAGTCCGCATCTGTATAACAGACTAAACTATTAGTAGAATTATAACATAACGTACCTTTTGGTTTGTGCTTAAGGTATCTTAAGACATTTTTGGCTGCTAAAAAATGTTCTTTTTCGGGGTGTGTGTTGAACTGCGACAGCTTGGACACAATATGAGCAATGTCTGGACGAGATATGACAGCTAAATACATCAACGATCCGATTAGAGACTGATAAGTCTTTGCTTCATAACCACTGCAACCTTCTTTATTACATTTTTCTAAAATAGTACCACCAACAAAAGGGGTATTTGATGGTTTACTATCTGCCATTTTCCATTGTTGAAGTAGATCGCTTGTATATTTGGCTTGATGGATTTTTATTGCTCCTCTCAGTCCATCTATTTCTATCTCCATACCTAAGTAGTATTTCACTGGACCTCTGTCCACTGCATCAACATGTTCGTTAAGTTTCGCTACAACTTCTTTCATTGTTTTGTCAGATGAGCATGACAGAAGTATGTCGTCCACATATATGGCTATTAACACCAGCTCTCCATTCATATGCGTTGTATATAAACAATTATCAGCCTTGCAGCGTACAAAATTGAGATCAATAAGTATTTGATTTATTTTACGATACCAATCTCTACCGGCTTGTTTCAGCCCATAAAGAGACTTTTTTAGCTTACAGACCCTCTCTGGATAACTTTCATCAAAAAACATTTGTGGCTGGCGCATGTATACCTCTTCTTGTAGCTCTCCGTTCAAATAGGCTGCAACAACATCAATATGGTTTACCAAATATTTCTTCTGTACAGCTATAGCAAGTAGCATTCGTATTGCAGAATATCTTGCAACAGGGGAGTAGGTCTCGGTGTAATCTATATTATATTTCTGGGAAAATCCTTGTGCCACAAGGCGAGCTTTATATTTTTCAACCTTTCCCAATGAGTTTCTTTTTGTAACAAAAACCCACTTACAGCCTATAATGTTTTTATCATTGGGTTTTTCCACTAGCTCCCATGTGTTGTTGTTTTGTAACGTGTTGAACTCAGATTTCATGGCATCTTTCCAAAAATTTGCATTTTCGCCTTGCATTGCCTCCTGCACAGAATTGGGATCTTCGTTGACTACTGTTAGCTCATTCAACGTATCAACATTGTCAACGACATAAAGCTTTTTAGGGCGACCTCGCTTTCCAGTTTTTTCTAACCGTGGTCTTCCTCTCTTACGTTTTGCACCAGCTTGAATGTTATAATTTTCATCTTCTGAACTTTCTTCATTATCAACTCTATCAACTATTTGACCATCATCAACATTTGGCAAGCTTTGTTGTTCTGTTACAACATTCGCACTTTTATTAAATTCAATGTCAAAGAAATCCTCAGTATTGTTTTCTATATTTGTTTTGATTCCATTTTCGCCAATATCAGGTGACTGAGAGATTGAATCTTCAAAGAAAATAACACTACGAGCAACAACAATTGTTTTGTTTTCATTGTCGTACAAGCGATAACCAACAAACGTATATTTTTTACCTTTTGCGTTGAGTTTCGAACGACCAGGTTTTTCGTTTAAAGCTACAGCCAGACAACCAAATATACGCAAATGAAACACACTAGGCTTACGGCCAAACCAACACTCGTACGGGGTACAATTATTCAACACTTTCGTAGGACAGCGATTTCTGAGATATGTTGCAGTGTTTAACGCTTCAGACCACAATGTGTGTGGCAGACCAGAATCCATTAGTAAGCAACGGGCCATTTCTACCAGTGTTCTGTTTGCCCTTTCCGCAACGCCATTCTGTTGCGGAGTGTAACACACTGTTGTTTGGTGCATTATACCTGCTGACGATAAATAATACTGAAAATTATTACTCAGATACTCACAACCGTTATCGCTGCGTAAGGTTTTGAGTTTTAACCCTGTCTGCCTTTCTGCGTTTATGTGAAAATCTTTAAATACTGCCAAAGCATCAGATTTATTTTTCAGGAAATATATAGTTGTAAACCGGGAAAAATCATCTATGAAAGATATAAAGTACCGCGAACCTCCTTCAGTTGGAATCCTCATCGGACCACATATATCACTGTGCACTAATTCCAATGGATTTTTAGTAAAACGTTCACCATAACTTGTAAAAGGTTGAACCGTAACCTTACACATAGCACATGTTACACAAGAAACATTTTCTATTTCTTTAATTTGTAATCCACGGACAATTTCAAATTTAGACATTTTTTCCAAATCACGAATATTTGCATGGCCAAGCCTTCTGTGCCATATGTCACAATTTTCTGTTTTATATTTTGCCATCATCACATTTTCTTTTGGTTCATTTGACAGAAAATTTGTTGTAAAAATTCCATCCTTCCATTGAGCTTTAAAAATCATCTCACCAGATTTTGTTTTTGCAATTACTTTCTCTTTCGAAAAATACACTTTGTTTTCATGCTTAATTATTTTATTCACAGATAAAAAATTAGCATTTAACTTCGGTACAAAGAGAACATTGCATAGTGTAATGTCGGTAAACTCCGATTTTAAAATTACATTACCTATGCCTTCTGCATATACACAATCACCTGAAGCTATAGTTACTTTTTGTTTATGCTCTTTTAATAAAGAGAACAACTTTTTATTTCCACTCATATGTGATGAGGCTCCGCTGTCGACTATCCAATCATTATCATTTGAGTTAGTGACACATTCTCTTACACTCATCACAATTTCTTTCTTGTTACATTCCGACTTGATATGTCCTCTCTTCCCGCATGAATAACACTTCACATTGTTATATTTCTTGGTTGATTGGTTCTTATTCTTAAGTCTTTCTTTATATTTTGAATTCGCCGCAAAAACGTGCTCTTCACCCACAATAACTTTTTCGCCACGACGTTGATGTTCTTCCAATATTTTGACCTTCAATTGATCTATTGTTGGTAATTGGTCTCTACTTTCGACAGCTACAATAAAACTCTCAAAGTCATCGGGGAGACTACAAAGCAGCAAAATACTAATAAAATCATCAGGGACAGATACATCGATTTCTTTTAATGATTCAACCAAGTTACTAAATTCGTTTATTTGTTGCGTGTAACCAGCAGAATCTTGGATTTTAAAACGAACCAATTTTTTAAACAAATTCACTTTTCGAGCAGGACTTTTGGCTATATAAACGGAGTTAAGTTTTTCCCATGCTTCTCTAGAAGTTCTACATTTTTTGATATGTATTAACTCGGAGGGCTTAATACTTAGTGTAATTGTAGCTAATGCTTTTTGGTCTAAAGACTTCCAATGCGCCTTTTCTTCTGCAGTTGCTGTTAATTGACATACACCATCAACTACCGTCCAGTAATCCAACGTGATTAGAAGACTCCGCATGTGAATTGACCAACTTGGGTAGTTGTTTTCACTCAATATTTCGATCTGCATCGAATTTGACATTTTTCAGAAATATACAAAACAATATATTTTACAAAAATACAAAACGTGTAGACTATCACTCGACCGACTTAATTTAAACAATTTATTTGGCACGCTGGGCCCATAACCTTTGTAAGGGTTTGTGAAATTAAATAAGAGTCAAATTAAGTACACGAGAAAGACGAACTTTACATTAACACGTTTATTGAATGAATGAGGTTTAATTTATAAATGTAACTTACAACTAAAGTACAAATGACATTTAGACAATGACATTGGTAAGTAGTAAACTGTGTGGATTGTAATGGTAGTCACAGAGTGATTCCAACATTATCTCTTATAGTTTACGAGTTATTCGCATTTGAAAAGTAAAATTTAATTTTTTTTGCCTACCTTGGTCTGCTATTTTGCTAATAACGGATCCAATTCTTTACCGATTTTCTTGAAATGTCTTTTTTATTATTAACAACAAATTTGTTAATAATCCTAAGAAAGAAATGTTAAAAAATATTGACTCAGTGAAAAGTTATGTGCATTCAAACTTAAAAAAAATAAAAAAGTCGTTTTTCCGCCATTTTTTTCGAAAAATGTAACTACATTAATTTTAAATTATACAGAAAATGAGAAAAAGATAAATAAAGTGTTTATATTTTTCTGAAAGGTAACATTTCTGGAAATATTATAAAAGCAAAATAATATCAAAATTTGTATTATTGCGTGGTCCAGAGCCTTCCGAAGTAGACCTATTTTTTATGAAAATTTCAACTTTAGACAACATATTCTAAAATCGCATAGCTGCTTTCAAAAAATTAAGACCTGTTTTGTATGTCCCAATATGTTCTTTAATATTGTGCAAAGGGATTTCATAGCCCCGAGCTTGGTGCCTTCAATAGATTCAAAAATCAAAAAAATCACAATTTTGGGATTTTTTAAAAGTTTTTTGGGAATTGTGGGATTGTCAAAAACAATTCACTAATTTCTTTTTCACTTTTGTGTTTCGATCAAAAGTTTCTATATAAGTCTAAAGTTTCATTAAAAACGATTCATAAACAAAATTTTTATTGCATTTTAAATATTGAAATTTTCCAGAAAAATCAGCTACCATTTTTTATTCCCATATTTTTGAAAAAAGTCTTCTATAATTTTTTTAATTTTTAAAAATTTTTTATATTTTTGAAAATAGGACATAATTTCCTACATGTTGATATATAATACTTATGTCTTTTCTTTTCCACTAGTCAAATTTATGGATTCAAAATCAACAACATACAGAAAATTATATCGGGAAAGAATTGGATCCGTTATTAGCAAAATAGCAGACCAAGGTAGGCAAAAAAAAATTAATTTTACTTTTCAAATGCGAATAACTCGTAAACTATAAGAGATAATATATGCAAAAGCTATGTTTTTTGTAGATCTCGTCTAGTACATTCCATATATATAAAAATCTTTCAAATCGGATCGCAAACAAAAATTTGGCATCATTTTTAATTTTTCATATACCCGAGGTGCCCCACTTTGGGGCATTGTGGCTCGGCTCCCCCTTGGTTGCTTAAGCCTAAATTCAAAACTTAAACTTATCAACACCTTCTCTATAGCCATGGGAAATTTTATTAAAATCGAGCTATTCGCTTAGAAGTTACAGATTTATTTCCACTTTTTTTTTCAGATCCCCCACTGTGCAATGTGCGGCATATGCGACAAGTTTAGCTTTACTTCATTAACTGGTAAAAAAAAGTGCCGCTGAAGCACACCCATTGCTTACCAAAGCTTATGGTAAATGTGTTCTATCGGTTTCATGGAGATTTTGATACGGAAGACTAAGATCGCCGAGACCAGCCAAAAAAGAATTGGAGGTATATGAAGACTTTTAAAACTCAAATATTGGGAGCTGCTCAAGCAGCAATTTCAAAATATTTGCGAGCAGCAGTGAAATTGGGTGTCATAGTAAGAGACATTGAATGATGTTTGAACGCTATAAAAAAAACATTTTTGCGCCGAATCTTGATTTGCGATAAAAAGTGGATCCATTAAAATATCCCGAAGCGTGGGAGATCGTATGAGAAGTCCGGCCAACCAGCCGATACCAAATCCAAATATCCAAGGAGCTAAGATAATTCTCTGTATTTGGCGGGAGCAATAGAGTCCTGCCAATTATGAGCTGCTGTAAGCTGGCCAGACCATCACATGGAACCTTTGGCGAATGCAACAGATTCTTTTGAAGCAAGCATTTGCCGAAAAATGCCCGAAATATTCGGCCAGACATGATACCGTAATATTCCATCATGACAGCGCTCGGCAAACAAAAATCTATACAATTTTTTGCACTTAAGTTCTTTGGGTCATATTTGACCTGAAGCTACAATCTTTAATTTGTGTGAAGCGCAATTAAGTTAAATGTTTTCAGAGATTTGGTAGCAGTACAATATATCTTTGGTAGCACTAATATATATCTGTATCTTTCATCAGACTTACTTTTTATGTTCCAAGTAAATACCAAAAAAAAAATTTGCAAAAACAATATCTATTTTATCTCCACAGTACAGACCGTAAAATGGCCACATAAAACATATATGTTTTTTCTCAAAATATTTATTGTTTTACATAAACAATTTTTTTTTGTTTTATAGTAAACAAAAAAACTTTACAGTCAATTAAAATGTTTGTTAAAACCAAACAAATGTTTCTAAAGAAAAAAAAAAAAAAAATTGTGTAGAAGTGATGACTATAATGTTATACACTTGATTTTTATTCATATTTTGTTCAGTGTACATATAAGAATCTGGTATTTTTCTTTGAATTTTTGTACTTACTTGTATAAGTTATTCAATTTTAAAGCACAAAGCTTACGAGCAAAAGGTAATAATGAAAGTGTATCAAATTGAATATTTTTCATGCTCTAACAAAAGGATATGTCCCAGCAAAATATGATGTACAATTTACACATTGTATTATTTTGTAGATGTAATCACTACTTTATTTTATAACAACTTCTTCGTAATTCGTACAGTGGTCTAGATTTATTTTTTCCAGCATGAAAAATGCTAGAATATAAAGTGCCGATGGTAGATACGGCTTTGGTTACCTTCTGTAATTTTACACATTACATCCAAAGTATTTCCATGAATGCCAAAATCGATTGTTTGAACTTTCGGGCATTACTTGTCAACCTTTTAGGTTTTATCACTTAAACTGTAACTATAGCTTTTTAATATGTTTCCATTAAGCTTTATGTTATTTGGCAAAATATCTTGCTGGGTTATTAATATGCTTGTTATCAATTTAAGTCATTATTACCAATATGTTTTCTTTGAGTAAGTATGTACGTAGTATTGTGTGTATGAATTTAATAATAAGAATGGAAGTGCTTGAAATTTGTATTATTAAGACAAAGGAGGTGGGAAAATCCTTTGTTAAATTTAACCCAAAACATTGCTTTTTTAAGAAAGATATTTATTGACTTTTATATTGATAATTTAATTACAGAATATATTTACGAATTTTGTATTTTCTTTTAACTAATTTTTTTAAGAGATTTAATGATTTTGTAATAACTTTCGGGACTCTTTATTCCGAAAAGACATATCAAGAAGAAACAATTATTTTCCAATGATGAATTAATGATGAATTTAAGGGTCAAGTAGTATACACACTAAAAACTAAATTATCTAAACGCAATATTTAGAAATAGTCAAATTGAATAGTACTAGGCGCTTTTACTACGCCCCTTTAAAGTTTCATTCTAATATCCAAGATCTGAACGTTTTTTTTTTTTGTTTACTACGCGACGTTCAGCTCGTAATAGAGCAAGCAAACGTTTTTCTGAACGCAACATATTAAAACCCAATCCTTTCTACTAGCGACCTGAACGTTTTGTTCAGATTTTTTGAATCAACCAAATAATTCTTCGCTGAACACACATTTAGCATAACTGAATGCAAAATTCAGTAAAGTTCTTCATAGATACCGTAAAACGTGCCGTTCAGCATAGTGGGATAGTAAAAAAAAAAACTAAAAGCATCGTTCAGTAAATCTGAACGAGACGTGGTAAAAATATTTTTAGCACATTTTTTTAAAACTTTAATATTATTTCAATTTCAAAAAAAAAAACAACGAGTTTAAAGTTAGACTGAATCTCATTTGTGTGTTGATTATTAAAGTGAGTAGTATTTCATATTTTATATATTGATTAGAAGGTAAGTTGTATATATGTACATATGTTAACACCATCTGATTTTAAGGTAATTCTTGATGACATATTAGTAACCGGTTAACCGGTTTTTAGTTCATTTTTATTTTTCTAGAAAAAACTAGATTGCAAATAATGTGCATGCGTTTGTAAGATATTTTCCCATATAAATAATAAAGAATTTAAATAGGAATAAGCTAAAAACAAGTAAAAGAGCTATCCTTCACCAAATTATACTTTAAAATAAAAATGGTAAATATTTTTAGGTAACTTTTTTTTAAAAATTAAAATTTTTTTTTTTTTTTTTTTTTTTTTCAAAATTGTGTTTTTTTTCGAATTTTTTTTTTAATTTTTTTAAAATTTTTTTTTTAATTTGTGAATTGTTATTGGCAATTCAACAATTCCCAAAAAAAAAAAAAATTTTAGAAATTTTTAGATTTTTTACTGTGTTGACGGTCCTGATATCTGGGCTATTATTCTCTTTGCAAAATATTTAAGAACACAATGGGGCATATACAAGAGGTTTTCATTTTTTGAAAGCAGCTATGCAGTTAGAAAAAATTTGGCATTACCTTGAAATTTACATAAAAAATAGGTCTACTTTTTAATTTTTAATATATCCGAGAGACCCCAATTTGGGGCCTTGAGGCTCCGCTCCACCTTAGTGTTGAAAGTCTAAATTCAAAACTTAAGCTCTGCAACACCTCCTCTATAGTCGTGATGATTATAGGTTTAGTAGTTAGCAGTTTAGCAGTTTGTTTGGGCTGCTTACATTGACATCGAAGGCTCTAGAATTCGAACATACGAGTTTTGACCGTTAAGAATAATCTAGAATACTCGAATGAAGATGGCAGTGTGTATAAATAGTGATTGCGGTTGCACTCGTGAGTGGAGTTGATCATTGTCGCTATTAGAGTTAACATCAACTGGCGTGTTTTGAATAAATAAAAAGTTGTTACAATTTTAAACTACTAAAACTGCTTTTGTTTGTAATCAAAAGTATCCGGTTTATTTAAAGGAAATAAACCCCGTTTTTAAAAGGTAAAAACGTAACAATATTTAAACAAAAATATAAAATACGAAAAGAAAAGTTTCGCGTTTGGTTTCCTTGGCAAACCTTCTTAGAAATCATCGTAGATTACGATTTTGTCCATAGGATCTAGCTTGTCCCCCAACAATAAATTTCAGTGAATTTATCAATAAAATTGTTAATTTAGCATATGAAAACTATCTTACTAAAATATTAAGTAATTTTGTATTCCCAAATAACCTTTTAATATAAATGTGGAAATTTCAAACGGAATGACAAACTAATATATACACTTATGGTGAAGGGTATAAAAATATATTTTTAATGATAAAAATATATATTTACTATATTTTAAGTAAGTTCATATGTGCTAAAACATATATATTTGAAATATATATTGAAACAATAGTAAGTATGATCGAGGATTTGTTAAACTTCACGGGCTTTTACCATGAAAGCCAAGCGACCAATTTTTTACATTATGTAATAACTATTTAGCTTTATTCCGAAGAAACGCATATTTATAATTTGTTCCACCTATATTTGGGAATGGAACAACGGTACACGTTATGACAGGCAAAATTTGTCAATATTTTACTCTATGGTACTACTTATTATCATTTGAGGTCATTTAACGTTATTAAACAACAATTGTTTTTAAATAGTGTAACTTATATTCGCATTGACCAACTACAATATACATATATATATAGTTGATTCCTGTTCTTAAGTACTTAATATGAAGTATAAAATTTATAATATTCTTTCATAAAAATAATAAATTTTTTAAATTCATTATTACCAACATGCAAACAATACTACTGACATACATACGACAACGCAATACAAAAATATGTACTTACTAACATACATAATGTCCTCATGAATGTTTATTACGCATTGTGATCATAATTTATATTTTAGATAATTTATTTTAAACGTTATCTAACAACTAAAGTACCAATAGGCTTGTTTGCCTAATAGTATGCTACACTCATACATACTAAAGCAAAAATATAAATAAATTTTTGTTCGTAAGTATGCATTTTTGTATGTGTGTTTGTATTTATGAAGCATAACTTCCGAGGGGGAAATATATAGCTAGGGCTTCACTTTGTAGGCATTATAAAAATTACTTGATTACACATTCTCTTAGATCCGCAACTAATTCTACTCTGCCTTCTTGCAGAAAATGTTCTAGAAGGGTTTTGCTTCTCTTTTTAAAAAATGTCATACACATACAAAATTGCATTGTAAAATAGGGTCTATTAAAACTTTATTTAAAATTCAAACTTGATTGGTTTTGCAATTATATACATTATGTCTCTATAATAATGTTACGTTTTTACCTTTTAAAAACGTGGTTTATTTCCTTTAAATAAACCGGATACTTTTGATTGCAAATAAAAGCAGTTTTTGTAGTTTAAAATTGTAACAACTCTTTATTTATTTAGAATGTACAACAACAACAGAATTAGTCACTCAATGTCTTTATACACGTTTAACAATTCGGAGAAATACACACACACAAACTCAAATGTACACGACAGTTGATGTTAACTCTTACAGCGCCAATGATAAACTCAACTCACGACTGCAGTCTCTGCCACTATTTATACACGCACTGCCATCTCTCGGGAATCTTCTACAATGCTCTTAACGGACATGCTAGTACATTCGAATTCTAGAGCTTTCGATGTTAATGTTAGCAGCTTAAACATACAGTGCTGCCATACTTACAAAGTAGTATGGCAGCTTCTACTGATGGACGTGTTTATAAACATGATGAATGTTTGCAGGCAGTCGTTAAATTCAAATCGTAACAATAAAATGTATGCTGCACTCTTTGTTATAAATCGTTACATGAAACCAGAAGAAGGTACAGAATCTTCTAGAAAATTTAGTCCTTAATAACATTTGAGGTTGTTAAGTTCGCGGGAAGTACTTTTGATTTTGTCATTCCGTTTGCAACACATCGTAATATTCATCGCAGACCCACAAAAGTATATATATTCTGGGTCCTTATTAAATTCTAAAACGATCTAGATAAGTCATTTCGTCTGTACCTATGGCTGTTGAAAACACGATAGGGCCCAAAAGGAAAGGAACCATTTGTCCCCAGTCCCCATACGAGGTCCTCCTCAGAAAATTACTTGAACATTCATAATTGTCTTATAATCATTTGTTTATATGAACCTATGTAAATCTTTCTTCCAAATTTTGTGAGGGTCCATAATTGACGCAACCCCTCATGTAACCACTATAACCACTATTTAATCTATAAATATATGACAATAAAATAATTTTCTTGTATAGGATTTGTTTATACTATACACGTGATACTTTAAAGTCCAATCTTTATGTTTTGTGCTGAATTCATTACGAATATTTTAACTAATAACACTTTTTAAAGGCTTGATTCAACTCAGCTTCTATTAGGTTTTCGTTTTCAGACCTTTTAGAAGTTCCTATAAAGATATTCTATGAGGCTGGTCTCCTTACAGGCCTTAAACGGAAGTCCTTCTAATATACCTTCTTAAGAAGTCCTTCCAGCACCGCTCTAATAGAAGTGAGCATCATAGAAAGCCATATAACATTCCGTGTAAAGTTTAAACTATTTTACAATGCGAATGGTTGTTATTGTGTTTGAAAAACAAGGCCTTTAAGAAGGCCTCTTTACTGCATCTTTTCCTCTCTGGCTTAGTAAAATGTCCATGTTTTAGTACTGATATTATTTGTAACGTTCTTTTGTTGGTTCATTTGTGTATGAGTATTTTCTTTGGTCCTGTTGAAGTATTTTACATACTACGTATTTGTGTGTTTATGTATATTCTTGAATTTAAGTTTATGATTCTTCATAAAATTTTCTATGCATATTTACACTGCAAGTTCCTGTAAGTGAGATATGGGCAGTATGGGTGGCTGATATTTTTACTTATTTTTTTTTTTTTTTCTTATAGGACCACAAAATATTTTCTGCTAGACATTGTCATAATTTTTGTTTGCTAGTAAAGTTTAACTACATAATGGCACTGCTTGTTTTATGTAAGTGTATTGTCACTGGTACATGTGAATTTCATTTAAGGAAATCATAAAATTTTTTAAATGATCCATAAAATGACTCATTTTATTATGTCAATTATTTGTTTGTGGATTCTCAGGACGTAGTATTGTTTAAGTTTCTAAATATATTAAAACGGTTATAAGTTGTTTTTCGTAGAATAAAGAGTAGATTTAATATGTAGTTTACCCTTATGTAAATTTTCATGCCGTATAATGTATTAATAAACAATTTTACAATAAAGAATGTTTATGTTATTAAATTACTCTTTTTTTTAACATTATTATAGTCTTTATCCATCTACTTTGTTAGAGCCTATTGAAGAAAGTACATATGGATATTATCATTAAAATTCAAAATTCACAATATGAATAATAAAAAAGTAAAACTATTTTCCTCTTGTGCTAACTTATCTTAAACTTAACTTAATATGAGCTAATTTTGCTGGTACTTTTTATATTACATAAATCAAAGAGTATTATGTGAAAGTATCATCAATATAAGGATTCACTAATTTTTAGTTATCCCAGTTACATACATGCTGATATCAGGGTAAATTTTTAACAATAATAATAACACAAAGCAACACATCAACATTTTCCAGATATCTGTCCATTGCTTTGGTTAAATTGAGAGAGCTGATTACGATGGCGTAATTATTTTTATACCCTATACCACCATAGTGGTATAAAATGTTAATAATTTCCCAAATTGAAAATTAAATTAAATCATTTAAATTATAATATCAATTGTACAAATTATGTATTCCAAATTTTGAATAAATTTTCTTAAATTCTTAATTGTAGAGATAACTGAAAATGTGTTCGACATTTTAATCAATATTTTAGCTAAAATGTAATTTTTAATATTCAGAATATATGGCAGGTAGGCAAATCCTTCATCCGATTTTGCAGAAAATTTGTATTTAATTTCACAATGAAAAACAGTACTTGTGTACCAAATTATATATATCTCTACGAAAACTCCTTCTACTTTTGTCCATTCGTTATATGGGGACAAAGCACTGTGCACCGTATGACCACCACCATGTTATCAAATCACAGGTCGAAATTTCAAAGATAATTTGAAAAAATTTAGTGCAAACTTTTCTATTGTCTCCTAGTCTACACACGATTACCCAATCTGAAAATAGTTTAGCTCTTATTAAGCCTTATTTATATAGATATCCAAACAAAATTCAGCACAAGTTTTATATAAGCCGAACTCGCGTTATCGGTCCATAATTAAGGGTCAATTCCTAAAATCACGTAAACTAACATAAATTCCCTAAAAATTGTGATATTCAAATAAAATTCAATATTAAAATGTTATATACATATATGGCGGATTTCATGTCAAGTGAATCAACTTTTGAAATTGATGTCTTCCGATCGGGATGATAGAAAACAACAAATTTTGATCTCCTCTAACTCAGAGAGTTCTTGACCGATCTTGTTGTTTGGAGGACACCTCTTGAAATACTGACCGAATAATATAAAAAAATTATGTAAATTATGCATATAACAAATGTCACTATATTTAAATTTAAAAAACCTCCATTTTGTTGTGCAGTGTAATCTATTATTGCCATCTATTTATTTAATATTTCTTTAACGACTTTTTCATAAACTGCAAATTTTTAGTAAAGCTCCAAAGCTTTTAGACCGTATTGTAGGCTCACATGATCTCGTTTTCAGTCCAATCTTAACGATACCAAAAGATCCTGAAAGTGTTGGATTTTAAAATGTGTAGTTAATTATTTGGTACAGAATACAAGTGAAAGAAAAATCCGTATGCAGGCATAAGGTTTTTTCTAAATATTAACTCTTTCAATAAAAATAAAACTAACTTCATAGCTGTATAAATAACTAAAGGGTCTTCCATATTGTTGAAGCTACATCTGTCAAACTGGCTGTCATTTATTCAGTTTATTTAGCCAAATCACCATGAATAACACGTGTAAATCATCAAATTGAATGGGCCCTGGAGCAGTTGGAAACTAGCGCATTTCTGGATGAATGGATACGTCAAAAACCGAAATTGTCGAACTTGATACGATATCAATCTACAATCTAGAGCGTTCAATGCACCTCGAAAAAGTCCTACTTTTGGATATGTATGTTGCGCTGGCGACATCAGCTTTCCATATTTCTTTGAATTATCGAGTGCTATAAGTCAACGATTGCCAACTTCTTTTGGCCTGAATTAGATGATATGGACATCAGCGATATGTGGTTTCAACAGAATGGTGTATTCTATACATAATCGCATCGATAGTCTTTTCAGCTTATTTAAATTTAAATATACACAAAGAGAAAAAATATAGTTGTGCCTGTGAACATTTTTACACGTTTTTGAACAATATTATGGTCACTGTAACTGTAACACTTGAACAGTATTATGGCCACTGTAACTATGTATATGATTGCGGTAACCATAATATGGTAAAGCTAAGATTCACGTGATTGTAGAATTTATATACATGACTACAGTAATTAAGTATATATTTGTGACAACCTTTTTTTTTAATACTATCATATTATGTTGTTCTCGGCTTATGAACTATACTGATTCATTATGAGCATGATTGCCATAAACATATATTAGTTAAATACAATCATATATATGACTGCGACAATCATATGAGTCTTAACTTTACTATATCATATAAATAATTACGGAGACTATGATGTTGTTACAAAACTTGTCAAAATGTTGAAATGGTTAGAGTAAAAATGTACTAAGGACTGATATCGTAAAATTCTTAACACACGTTTTTCATTAAAACATTTAGCATTTGTAAAGCATGTCAGTTATTATGTTTAATGTCAATTATGTTGATTTGTTGTTAATCTGATTTAAATGAGAGACCAGAAAAAAGTGAGTACTAAAATTATTAAATATTTTCAACAAAACCCAACTTGGTCCTACAAAAAGTTGCCCAAACAATTAAAGGTCTGCTATCAAACTGTTTCCAATGTTATTAAACAGTACCGAGAGAACTTATCCGTTGATATAAAACCTGGTTCATGTAGAAGGCATGGTCCACAAGAGAGTTCCCAACACATCCGGTAGGAAAGCAGCTCGATAAGGTCAGTACTCGGACTATTTGCTACGAAAAGTTAAAGCCAATGCAGGAATAATAGCATACAAGGTTTAAAAAGTTCCTGACAGGAACTCTGCTAAAAATTTAAAGGCCAAAGACTGAGCACGGAAATTGAAGTGTAATTTTATACAAAAAATATACCTGCTGCATAATGGATGACGAAATGTAAGTACATGCAAATCCCGGTATAACGAATCTCACTTTAACGAAAATCCGATATAACGTACAACCACATTTTTAACATTAACTACCTTATATAACAAACGTTTCAACAATTTTGTACTCGATTTAACGAATGTTGAAAAAAAAACCAAAATCAAACGAACAATCAAATTTTTAACATTGACAATTATATCAATCTATCATGAATGGCTCAAATAATCATCTATATCTAAAGAATGATGTGTATCCCCTTGTGGAAAAGGAGTTAAATTGTTAATTACTCGACCAGAAGAAAAAACAATTCCGGTTAATAGAATTTCTTTGATATCTAAGCCCTATAAATAAAATAGGCTTTATACTTGTGGATTTCATGCAAGTGATATCTGTATTCAAATAAAATAGGGTGTACGACTTCTTAAAGAATCAGCATACAATTATAGTTGAGCACAATCTAACTCTTGATTTTATTCTCAATGCAAATAAAACTGATACCTAATGGAAAATGATATGAGATAAAACGTTTGTTCACGCTAGAGAAACCAGTGCTTCTGGAAGAAAGTTATCAAAGGATAGACTAACAATTTTGGTTTGCTGTTATGGAATGAGGAACAAATAATCTTTGAAAGCCAAAGAAATGCCTCTTGTTTCGTAACAAAGTGTTTTTATAAATTATCTTTATTGAAATAATGGATATTTTTAATGGTAGAATCAGTTTTAGAACCGAAATCCGTTTCAGTGAAGACTTTATTAATCCTTGGTAATGCCCCAAGATAACCTACCGAAGAACAATGAATAAAAACTACATAATATGAAACAATTTTAGTCATGTCTCCTAATGTCACACCGCTTAAAACTTATTCAAAAAATAAATCTCGATATAACGAATTTTTCGATTTAACGAATGGACCTGACAACATATCGTTCGTTATACCGGGATTTGCCTGTATAGAAAATTTTTCGCAGCTTCTGGTTCATAAATACCGAAATTTACATCAAGGAATGTTTACAAAAAAGGATGTTTGCATTCATGAGACTTTTAATGTATCCACTTTTTTTTGGCCAGATTTGGCATCTGTTACTATGGTAAGAAAGGTCTTGAGTGGTACAAGACCAATAATGTGGTATTTGTACCAAGAGAGGCAATTCCTCCAAACTGCATGTAGCTGAGTCCAGTGGACAGATATTGGGCTCTTGTTAAAAGAGAATTGAAGAGCACAAAAAAGGTGTCCAAAATTGTGGTAGATTTTAAACGGAGATGGACAACCTGTTCGAACAAAGTGACATAAATCACTATAAAAACCATAATGGAAGGGTTTTCGAAAAAGGTTCAAAATTTCATCACTAGTGATTAGAACTATAAAAATAATTTTTTTTTTTGTAAATTTTAACAATGATTTCAGTCAAATAAAAAAAGATTCAAAGCTATAAATTTAGTGGTTTCATTTTTATTAACATATATGTATGTTAAAAATTGTTCTATCTCTGCCCTTACTATATTTTTTTCTGGATATTGGGACCGCTGACAGTTCCTTTAGTTGATTGTATAAATGACTCGGTTTTCGTATCTTCTTTTCAACCCAACTACCAGCATACAGATCCAAGGACACATCATAGTATGGTCAAATGATAAACACTATTCGTGGATGTTATGTAGACCTATCAAAATAAGAATGCAGACGGAAATTGAGATCTTAGTTTCATATAATTATATATCGACAAATAAAAAATTTTAACCTTTATTATATAATTGAGCTGGCAATGGTAGACGGTGCGGTTTGGTATGTAGGAAATGGAAGCTTTATGTGAAACGAATCCGTCTGAAATGAACAGCATGTAAATTTTTAAAATGCCAGTTTATGCCAGCATCCAGTATGGATTGTCGATATAGCATGCGTATAAGCAATACATCTAAATGTGGCGATTAGCAGGAAAAAAAATAGCTTGTTGTATTTGTAACAATAATTCCAATAAATCTCGATAATGTGCCAGAGATATCAGGAATAAATGCTGTTGTTATCAATGTTATAAACCACTTAAAATTTGGCAGATATATAAAGAAAGACTATTGACACTAATTCCACATAATTCAGGCATCGTCATTATTTCTCTTAAAGATATTCATTAAATATATTTCCACACTTTAATAAATGTTTATCAAGTAAATTGTATAACAAGAAATAATCTTCCTTTTTGACATTTATGCATCCTAAGTACATCTTTTTTTTATTTTTGTTTCCTTGTTTGATTAAAATACATACTTAACAAATATAAAACATCAATCTAAGTACTCTATATACATGTATGTATGATAAAGATATCTCAATAAATCTAGTATTTACATAGTTCTTGACTAAATGTTGTGCCAAACTGAATGAAACAACTATCTGTCGTATTTACGTACGTAACAATTTATTTTTATTTTTCTATTTCATTTTGTTTTTTTTTTTTTCTGTATTTTATAGATTTCTATTTATTTAGTGAAATAAATTCTACTCTTCATTTGTCAAAGGATGTCGTAAATATTTACTCTACTAAGGCTTTTCTTTCGAACATGAATTTCTGTTTAAAATGGCAATCAGATAACACTTCTCTCTATTAGAGAATAAAGAACTTGGCTAAAAGCTGTTTCACCCACATAAACAAAAAAATAAAATAAAGAAAAGAAAACACTGAATAGAGTTTAAACAGAGTAAAAAGAACAAGAAGAGAAAGGAATGAAAAGAAAATAATATAAACCACAAAAAAGCAAGTGACAGTTAATAAAACTCATTTTATAATTGTAAATACATAGACATTTATACTGTATATTACAAGCTCGCCTTACAAACGACGACTACTTTAAAGGGATGATGGTGATGTTGATGTTGATAATAAAAAAAGGACACAAAAGATGTTAATCTGCTTATTTATAAAGAGTACAATCAAAATGGAAAAAAATACAACTCATCTTTCAGTCATACATACTCCTATGGTTTAAGTCTAAATAGCAAAAATGTTTGTCTATATAAAATCAGCTTAAGACATGAAGTAAGAAAATACATTTACCATACATACTAAGAAGAGTCTACTAACTTGTTTAAACAAAATTTTGTTGCTTTAAAGAAATATTTTTTCCTCCTCTAGGGAGCATAGGTCTTTCTCAAGATTATTCCACTTATTTCTATCTCTACAATAAGTTTTAACCTCATCACATGGCTTGTACAGTTTTTCTATATCCATCAGTATTGTTCGCCTCCATGAGGTCGGTCCACTCCATTGCGAATTGCACTCTAGATCTTCTCTACATTGCTTTTGGATTGATTTGCGGAGAGTTTGTCCAATCCTTCTCCATTTGTTTGATTATCTGAAGTTTTATTAGCGTCTCGTTTATTTTCCTCCATAGATCTGAATAAGAAATAGTATTTGGCCAAAATATTCTGCAAATAATGAGCAGAAATTTATTTATTTGTGATTTCATATTTCGTATGATTGCGTTTGTATAACGTTAATTCCATACAGTAGAAATGATTTTACACATGCATTGTAAATGCGTATTTTTGTTTGTAGTAAACTACATATATGATTTAGACTCAGGATCGGGATTTACCTTGATTATAATGAATATCTTCTTCTGTCACAATTAGAGATGCCAATCGGGACTGATTTTTTAAAATCCCGGGGTTCGGGATTTGATAAAGAATACCGAAATCCCGACCCGGGGTCGGGGTCTATAATTATTTAAGAAAAACGGGATTTGGAAAATCCCGGGATTTGAAATTATAAAATCCTGGGATTTATGAAATGACGAAAATCCTGGATTCCCCGTTTGGCATATCTAGTCACAATACATCAAAGGTAATATATTTCTTGTTAATTTATTAGAAATTTGTTGATGTTGTTTTGGTTGATAAAGATTGCTTTACTATCAAGCCAACGGCTTTGTGTAGGGCCTCAATATCGTTTATTTTGCCCTGCATATCCCTCGGAAAATCGAGATATTCCTATATAGATTCCAATATGTTTCTCTCTGTTTTGCATATATCTGTCATGATACTGTCCATTGTGACCGCGAAGTGTAAATGTCATGGGGGGTAGGCTGTTATACTCCAGCGATAGTAGTGAAGTTTTTGCTATTTATTCCACTGTGACGGACTTGAACCGTCGTACTGAGAGATATACTAATCCATTTTAGATGGCCCTATATGATTCTAATTAGTTTGTAAAGGGTTCCGATAATTTCGACCCTGGTATGGATATTATAGACAAAAAACTAAAAAAACTCACATTATTGTTCCTCTTCATTATTAGTGTTAGTTATTAGTAAACTAATAATTATTATATACTGATGTTGTTGATTGGCAGTGGCTGGGAATCGAACGCAGGCCATATACCACAAATACCATATACCATATATCATGCTTAATGATCAAACGCGCTAACCAATTAAGCCGCAGCACCCAAAAATACATTTATAATTCCGTAGAACATAAATATTTCCCATGCAAAATATATGACAACGTATGAAATAACTTGTTTATGTAGATGGTAACTTTGTACAAGCAAAAAACATGATCATTCTGTTAGCAACACGAGCATCTGAGACGAATAAAAATGAATTATGTTTTCAAACACTCTCAAAACAACAATACACTATGTTTATTTCTTGTATTTTTGGTATTATGGCTGAAGATTTTCCTTTTCGACTTCTTCTATTTCTACCTCAACTGCTTCTTCTACTACTACTTAACTGCTACTTCTTCTACTACGATAACTGCTACCTTTTTGATCTTACTGCTACTGCTAAATAATATAAATCAAAACTCGATATAGAGCAGTAGCAATGATTTGTATTTTAATGCTACTACTTCTTTTACAATTCATGTTTTATTACTACTGCTCTGTTTAGAGCAAGGGTGCCCAAGCCCTATACTCTTGGTGCTCATTTGTTTTTGTAAATGCTCTTAGCTCAATACAGCACTCAGCACTAGCAATATGAAATACACAAACAACTTTTTTGTTAGTTTCCCAGCAGTTAAGCAAGTAGTCAATGTGTCCCTTATAGACAGTAATCGTCACAAATGTCTTATCACTTGGCTGACTCCAATTTATATATCTTGGTCATTTGACACGTATGTGCTCTTTGTAGTGCAGAGAGAAGACAATTGGTTACTTTATACACCCCATGTAATCTAGCGTGCAGACAATTGTCACTTAAGTGTTTCTCAGTAATCTGGAGTGTAGTCACTTTAAACGTTTTGTAATTCGTTCAAACTGGTTTTATACAAATTGTGTTGAAATAATTCTCATACAGTTTATTTTTAATTTTGCTTAAGTATACTGATATCCCATGTAACATAGCATGGAGTCAATAGTCAGTTTGGTGATTTTTTAGTAACCTATAGTGAAGTCACTTTAAACGTTTATTTTGTACTGCACTTTAGAAATTAGTTATTTAACCCACCAGAAACAATCCATTGGAGAGTTGTCGAAGAAAGGTTTGTTTACAAGCTATCGTTTATTGGACTGCCTATGATATGTCTTTTTGAAATCGGTCCATTATTTCACCTAGCCCCCATACAAATGTCCTCCAAAAATTGGACTTTATCGGTCATAAGTGTTTAATTTATATAGGTATCTAGGCAAGTTTTTCTCCCAATAAGTTTTATATATACGAAATTCATGTCACCAAATTTTATTATGATCGGTTCATAATTAGTCATAGCTCCCATATAAGGCCTGCTTCGGATAATCACTTTAACGAGCTTATATCTCCTAAAAATGTTGGTATACACATAAAATGCAACATAAATAACTTTCATATAGACGTTAATCACATGACCAAATTTCATGGTGATCGGTCTATAATTTTTCGTAGCTCCCATATAAGGCCCACTTCCGAAAATCACTCACGAATATAAATTATTGAAATTTTGAAAGAAAAATGTTTTTGCTTATTTACTTAGTGTAGGGTATTATAAGGTCGGGCTTGACCGACCATACTTTTTTACTTGTTTTAGAAAAAACAAGAAAACAAAAATAGATAAATGCTACCGCCACTGAACATTTTCTGAAGCACTAGTTTTAGCAATAGTTAAAAATGTTTTAGTTATCGTAGCTTTTTAAACACTGTAGAAATGTTAAATTTTATCACACATGAACACTCAGATGATTTTCAAATGATTTTTGGCACTTTAATTTTTTAAAAAAAAAACTAAGATAGTTTAAAATCAGTGACGTCGATACATTGTTTTAGGGCGGAATATTTGTGTTCATTTCTAAATAATTTATTTTACAATTTCTTTATCTACACAGAAAAAAATGGTAACAGTTATTAAGTAATTAAAGAAATTTTCTTGAAATGTGATTTAAATGTTCAATAATTTTTTTATTTAATAAGGGTCTATATGTAAACACTTAAATGCCTCGCAAACTGTGCAATCTGTTAATTTTTACACTCTCGCAAATGAACTGTCAAAAATTGTATGTAAATTCGTTTGAGTTTAAATTGTCGCTCAAACTTATCGAAGTTAAGTTTGAGCGACAATTTAGACTCGCAAACTTGAATTTATTGTGCATTTGATGAATCAGCTGCTTTTGTTTACTTTTATTTGTAAGAAATAAAAATCAAATAAAATAAAAATATTTTGTACATGTGAAAATTGTGTGACTTTGGAACAAAATGGTTGGATTGAATGGCATTGTGTATGGAAATATTAACCAATAGCTAGAACATAAGCAAAGTCTTCCAAACTATGTTTACCATTGTTTGTTCCAAAGATTTCATTAGAAATTTTTAGAATTTAAATTTATAAAATTTTTAAAACTTTTTTTTAAGCATTTGTTGAATTTATTTATGTTTGACATTTTTATCAAATAGACATTTTCTGTATAAAATTGTACAAAATTTAAAAGGTGGGTTCATGAAACACGTCGCGCAAATTTGCACATTTCCACAAATGGGAAACTTAATATGTTTTTTTAATACTCATGTGAACATTTTATTTTGAATACTTATTAATAATTTCAGTTGTTAAAATTCAATGGCAATTTTATATTGAAAGTAACAAAAATAATTGTGTCAAGAAAATAACAAAAATATTTGTTGTATCTACAAAATCGGTTGTTGGTGCCTTTTTAATTAAAAAATTAAATGTATTGACGAATTTGGTAATAAATATGACAAATGATTTGTCGTAATTTTTTTCTGTATACAGTGTCATACATATATCACATAGCAGAACATATAAATTTTGCCTAATTTTTAAAAAAAGTGTTCTATAATAAAAAAAGTCAATTCATTATTAATTTTAGCATTATTTGAGATTTGGTATGATATTAATATGTCAGAGATAAACTCACTATATTTCCATGATTGATTTTTTTTAAGAAAACTATACTTGTTGGCTTTTCATATTGAATTTTTAAACAAAAACAAACCCGACTTTGAATACCAAAGGAATAAAATGTTAGTATGGTGTACATTTACTCATACACAACGTCAGCAGAAATGTAAACAGCATTAACACAATAATTTAAAGTAAAAAAGAAGGCAAATGTTTTTTTACAAATGTGATAACCAGGGCAAGGATTTCTATGCAAATGCATGTTTGTAGTCAGTAACTCAAAATCACTTTTGACAATTTATCTTTCCGAATCGAAGAATTTGCAACAAAATGGCATCGATTTGTTGTTGCATATTTTTGCATATTTTGTTATAAATGCATATTTTGCATATTTTTCTTTTAAATGCATATATTTAGCATATTTTTCCATTTTATTGCATATTTAATTATCTTTTGGACATATTTTTATATCAGTGTACACTGTACATACATATATTTGGCAATTCTATTTAGTGTTGTAAAAATAGTAAATATATTGACACTAGAATTATATTGTTGAAAGAAAAAGTCAACTTTTCAACTTTTCAATTTATGAATCGATTTTTTAGCTTTTTGAAATTGTCGACTTTTCGAAAAATTTTTTATATCGACTTTTCGACTTTGTTCTCTTTGTGACACATAATATTAAAGCCAATTAGCATTTCTGTGCTCAAATTACATTTTTATTTCTGAAAATATTACTAATCTACAGGGATTCAATTCCCTGAATGCACAAGTAAAATTAATTGTTGATGCTGCCAATAAAATTAATAATGTAAACGGAGAAATTTCTTACCAAATTAAAACAAAACTAAAGAATATATTACAGAAAAATACTGGATTTCATATAATAAAAAAAATTTTTGACAATTAGATAGCAATTTTAATGAAAAAATCAAATTGAAAATGAATATTCTCCAATTGAACTGGCTACATTTAAATATGCACCTTTAACTTCTGTTGACGTTGAGCGTACATTTTCAATGTATTAAAGCTGTTTTCGTCCGAACAGACAAAGTTTTATTTTTGGAAATTTAAAAAAAAATGTATTTGTTTATAGAAATAGAAATCTAAATTAAGTAATTTTGTAACATGAAAATATATAACTGACTGATTTTTTTTAATATAAATATTGTATAATTTACATACATACATGAATTTTCTTATTTTTACTTTGAAAAAATATATTTAAAACTTTTTATGTTCCTTTATATGTACATATATATTGAAAATGTGACCTGAAATTTATATCTGTATTTTTCAAATAAAAAACTTGTTTTTATTGCATATTTTTGTCATTTTTAGTGCATATTTTCTCTCTTTATAGTGCATATTATAAGCGCATATTTTTAATTTTTTAGTGCATGAAAATCCTTGCCTTGGTGATAACTTTATTCCATTACACCATACAACAGCATTTTTAACACATGAACCACATGAAAGTACAGACTCTATGTTTTTCACATCCTGATCGTTTGTCCATTTTAAAGTACTTTAAAATTTCAAGTACATATAACATTATTTCAGATTTTTTCATAACTTATTCTAAAAACAAGTAAAAGAGTATAGTCGGTCAAGTCCGACCATATAATACTCTAGACCGTGTATATGGTTATAAAAAGATTTGTTTTTTTATGTCCCTTAGAAAACATCTGTTTTATATTGCATCTCGGTCTCGATTTTAATATACAGTGTCGGACAAAGTCGGTGATCAAACCATCAATGAATTCAAAAATTCAGTAGGATAATCGACGGCTTGTTCTTCGTTCATTACTGTGTCAATCGATTTGCATTTTATTGTTTCGCCAGGCAGTCTCAATTGTATTTGTTTATTGAGCTTGTTAACATCATAATTTGTTGGTGCCAAAATTGCATGTTCCCACAGCCAGTCCGAAATTTTGTAGTTGGTTGTAGGACTTGGGAATACCTTGTCAACAACGAAATCTCATTTGTGGCGAGATCAATTGAAATTTTTCCATGATGCCCAACAATTGTTTTGAGAATGTTTCGGCAGAAGGGTATTGCAACAAATGCACACGCGTGTTCGTTGATAGCGTTCGTCTTCTGTAACTTCATTTCCAGTGAAATAAATTTGAAGGAACTTCGCATCATCATTGGGAAGCGGGAGTAATGATCCAATTCTGTGGTACATTTGGCCTTGCACTTTAAAGGTGGGCATGAAGCCGACGTCATTTGAAATCATGAGTTGCACTTTTTGATATTTTGAAGGAAGTGCTTGGAAATAGGATTGGCGCGGGAAATGTAACTTAGAAGCAGCTTAGGCGGCTCAATAACTGGTGGCAGAATAACTTTACCGTTCGAACAGCAAATTCCCGGGGATTCCTTAGGGAACTTCAAAACGCGGCAATGTAAGCAATGTTTGTCCATTGCGGCAACTTTAAATCGATTCTTTCTCTTGATCGAGCCATTCGCGAGCGATTGGCTTCTAGTCTTTCGATATGCTGTTGAGGTGTCTCTGCAGCACTCGATGAAGATGCAATGCGACACATTTGCTGAAGCCGTGATTCTCGTTCTCTTCCCGTTTCTGCGGCTCTAGACGTAGATGCCCTTTCTAAAACAAATTTTATTTGAATAAAACCGTTATTCAAATTTGATTCTGCCACGCCATCATTACCCGCTAGGCTTTTCTGAAGATTCCGTAAAAATTTTATCAAAATCGGTCCAGCCGTTTTTGAGTCCATGCGAAACATACATACACAAATCTGTTAACGGTATAATGTAAAAATTTGATTTTTACACACCCCTCCGCCCACAGACCGAATATCAAAAATCTGACTTTACAGTGTTACCCGCTGGGCTATTCTGAAGATTCCCTGAAAATTTCATCAAAATCGGTGCAGCCGTTTTTTATATATATAGATGGCATTAACGGTAAAATGTAAAAATTTAATTTTGCCACGCCCCTCCCCCCACAGACCGAAAATCGAAAATCTGACTTTACAGTTTCATCAGAATCGGTTCAGCCGTTTTTGAGTTCATTCGGAACATACATACAATATACCCACATACATACAAACATCCATTTTTATATATATAGATGTATGATAGCTTAACTATTTGCAGATAGGCCAGGTGTATGGGGGCTATGGAATATAATAGACCGATTCTTACCAAATTTAATAGGCTTCGTTCTTGGAGCAATGTAAAGGTTTGTACAAAACTTTGTCGAACTTTGACCTGATATACTTTAAGGACAATATTTTTGCGCGTTACAAATATCAGCTCTTACCCAGTATATCCTTTATGCTATGGTGGGGTAGGCTACACATATTAAGAGTAAATATATCATAATGGAGTACATCATTCTCACAGTTGGTTAAAAATTGTAAGAAAATAAAAAAGAATAATGTTTCATGTATTTAGTATTGTTAGTTTAGTGTAAATATAAACTTTTATTTTTACACTAAACCAGTGTTGCCAATTCTTGGTGAACAAAAAAGGCTAAATAGTTAGAAAAAAAGGCTAAAAAGTGGCTAAAAAGGGCTAAGATTTTTAAATTAAATAAGTAAGAGAGATATATTCGGCTGGGCCGAATCTTATATACCCTTCACCAAACAATACTTCAAAATAAAAATTTTAAATATGTTTAGGTAAACAAAATTTATTTGTTTTCCGTTGTTGTTTTTTTTTTCATTTTTTGTAAAAAATTTTTTTTCGAATTTTTTTGAAATATCTATCATTAGATATCCATATTGTCTACATTAATGACTTAGTAATCAAGATATAGGTAAAAAATAGGTAAAAAATCGAGGTTGTCCTGGTTTTTTCCTTATATCTCAGCCATTTGTGGACTGATTTTGCTGATTTTAAATAGCAAACTTCTCGAAAGCATATCTGACAGAATTATTGAAGAATTGGATCCCGAAGATATCTGGGGTACTTCAGAAAATTGATTTCAACAGACAGACGGACAGACAGACAGACAGACAGACAGACAGACAGACAGACAGACAGACAGACAGACAGACAGACAGACAGAATTGGATCCCGAAGATATCTGGGGTACTTCAGAAAATTGATTTCAACAGACAGACGGACAGACAGACAGACAGACAGACAGACAGACAGACAGACAGACAGACAGACAGACAGACAGACAGACAGACAGACAGACAGACAGACAGACAGACAGACAGACAGACAGACAGACAGACAGACAGACAGACAGACAGACAGACAGACAGACAGACAGACAGACAGACAGACAGACAGACAGACAGACAGACAGACAGACAGACAGACAGACAGACAGACAGACAGACAGACAGACAGACAGACAGACAGACAGACAGACAGACAGACAGACAGACAGACAGACAGACAGACAGACAGACAGACAGAAAGACAGAAAGACAGAAAGACAGAAAGACAGAAAGACAGAAAGACAGACAGACAGACAGACAGACAGACAGACAGACAGACAGACAGACAGACAGACAGACAGACAGAAAGACAGACAGACAGACAGACAGACAGACAGACAGACAGACAGACAGAGGAACCTAATATTTAAGGATCAACAAAATACATCACCCAGATAAAGTTAAAAGTGTTCTCTTTAATCCTATATATAATTTCATGACATACGGACCCGCCTGTACAACATTTTGTAATTTTAACAATTTGTATTAAAATAACGCTAATTTTCTCTACTCTCTTATATTTATGAGTCTAATATACGCGAAGCCTTAACTATGGGAGTTCAAGAAATTATTGGCACATTAAAAAAGTACTAAAATATCACAATCGTTTCAAAAGATACATAGTTTTGGCCGATGAAAAACAATTCTGTTCCACTGTGCATCCCAGGAAAGATTGCGTCCTTGATGCAAATAATAAAATACTCGAGCAAAAATTTAATGATATAATTTGAGAACTTGTTTGAAGAATATATGGAAGGTTCCAACAATTTGTGTGTGCTTAAATTGTTTACTGGTTCAACATTTTTAGTTAATTTTTGTCATAATATTCCTGGCAAATTTTTTTAACAGAATTACTCATTTTCAACAGCAAAAATTTCAGATCATTAGAGTAAATATATAAGTTTCAATTTAGCCATAAAAATGGCTAAAAATAGCTAAATTAATTTTTTAGTGGCTAAACAAGATTGAAAATGGCTAAATTAAGCCAGAAAAGGGCTAATCTAAATTGGTAACACTGCACTAAACTAAATATATTCATTGGAAAAAAAAAAACTTATTTGAAATTGAAATCAAGGATATTTAAGGACGATTAAACGGTTAATTTAAAAAATATTTTGGTTGGGCTACTTTGAAAAAATTCGGCATTAGTAGTTTAAAAACTGAAAATTTCGTTATTTTAAGGTACGCTTACATTGTTAAAATATTTGACGAAATATGCATGACTATTAAACAAATGTATATAAATCGCACAGTATATAAAATGTACATTTTGTCTCCATCAAAAAAAGTTAAAATTTCTTCTTGCGCTATAGTAAAACAGATAAAAATATGAAATTTTTAAATGTGGAACTGCATATGGGCGTAAATTATATATGCCTCTATTAAACAAATGCAATCGTAGCTTTCAAATATATTGTAGGATTAAACTTTTGACGGACATTTTTGTCAGTTTCTTATTCATATAAATTTAAACAAAGTTTTCTTTAGAGATGTCAAGACAAACCTATGCCATTTGAATCCATATCACCATACTATGTCAATTGAAATAAAATGAAGAAAAAGAACATGTAGGAAAGTATGGTGGGTCATTCTCGACCATATAATACCCTACACTAAGTAAAAGAGCAAAAGAACTGTTTGTTTAAAATTTAAATAATTTATTTTCGTTAATGATTTTCGGAAGATTGCGTTATGGGAGCTATGACTAATTATGGACCGATGGCCATGAAATTAGGTTTAGTGGTTCATGTCTATAAGAAAGTAATTTCTTTGGAATTTTATGTATATACAACAATTTTTGAGGGATTTATGCTCGCTAAAGTAATTCTCGGGAGCGGGCTTTATATGGGAGCTATATATAATTATGGACCGATCATCATACAATTAGGCGACGTGAATCCTCTATATATATATGTGTTGATACTAGGGTATTCAATCGATTAACCGTTAATCGGTTAACCGATTAATTTTGGTCCGTTAACTGTTCGAATAATTTAAAATTGCCGATTTTCAAATAACAAATAAACCGATTAATGTGTGTCGATTAACCGATTAACCGAAATTTATATTTTTTTTGCACTTTATATAGAATTATAGTTTTAAGCACACACATTTCATTTCTTAACTCACACAGATCATATCTGTAATAATATGAAACAAATGACAGTTCTCAAAAAAGTTATATCGAACCTTTGAAAAGTGGTTTTCAGAGTGAAAGAAATACAATTTTTAATAGGCAACAAGAGTGATATATATTTGTCCCTCTTTTTAAACCTCAACTATTTTGACATTTTCTTTTGTTTGTTTTCTATTGCCATATTACTGGAACTGTGTAATTTGTGGTTTTCTAGAAGTATAGCACAAAAATTGAAAGTATGGAAATTGTAAATGAACCTTTTTCTAGAATGTACTATGATTAACTTTGTCCTAATTAGTCGGAGGACGACATGATAATAGATGAAACTAAAGACATAACTGAAACGAGTCTTTTATTAGAAACTATTAAAAGTATTCTCCATCTGAAAAACTCCAAAAAGGACTCCAATGCACAGTGGATAATATAAGGTGTATGCATCTCATAATTGATTTTGGCAAATGTTTGAAATTAACCATAAAACAAATTCTATTCTAAAGATGTCAATCAATAATTATTTTCAGAAATTATAGTTATTATGTCAACAGAAGTATTCGAAAATGGCGACAGAACACACTACTTTCTACTTTAAAGATTTGTGAAGTTAAAATTATACCATATACAAGGGCGTAGTTTTAATATTTATAATTATTTGTTTTAGGATTGTTTTACCTTGTTGGAAAGGGTATCTTGTCCAGATTCTATTTTCGTTATGAGTTTTGTATATATTGTTAGCAGATTTGACTAGGATTTTAACTGTTGGCCCCGTTTGCCGCCGATCTAGTTTTAACGTAGGATTAAAGTTAATTTTATTATCTAAAATATATATCAAAACTAGCTGCCTTTTCGTGTCTATAAATAAAAAACTATAAAAAAATGTTGGACTGTTATTAATTTATTCGAACTTTTTTCGAAAAAGTTTAATAACTTTTGCAAATATTTTTACAAGTAATGTCTCGTTTTTTCGCTATAAACTTGTCTTGAAAACAATGCGCACTAAAAGTATGTTTTCTTAGAAAAAAATTAAAATAGCTATGGTTGAATTTGAAAAATAACAAAAAAAAAAAAAAAATAAAGAAAATAAATGCTAAACTTTTTATAAAAGCTTAAATAATTTCTTGAAATATACATTTTTACATTTTATGAAAGACTAGTTCCTTGCCTCTCCATAATTGTTTAAAATTTTTAAATCGCTCTAAAAATGTTTGAATTAGAGGTACTAAAGTACTACGGCCTACCTTAAAACAGTTTTTTTAAAAAAACTCAAAATGTTGAGGGTGTTTCAAAATCTTTTAAAACGGTTTTAAACTTTAAACTTCGAAAGCATTTTTTTAAAGTATCATACGTTTGCTACCAATGGAGTTTTATTTTAACTCTAGTGTAGCTGAACATGTTTTTCAAATAATGCAACCTTTGGTCTTTGTAAATATTGGGGCCGAAGGTTGTATTTTTCCAAAAAAAAAAAAAAAAACTAAGCTAAACGGCTGTTAACAAATGTCAGTTGTTAATACTATTAAAACTAATGAAAAAGTACATAAAAACACCTCTTTTACTTGTCTTAACAATCACTTTTATACAAAAACTAAAAAAAAATCAATAATGTATTTTTAACCGTTCATTACTTTTTTTATTATGATTCGATTTTTAAGATTAAAAAAGCAAATTAAAGCTTAAAGTCCCACCTATTCAACAAAAAAAAAAATCTTACAAAAATCCTTATCAATTCAAAAGTTACAGATTTTTGATCCGAAAATTACCAAAATTTTCCACTGTGCAATGGTATAATTGAGAATTTTATATGAAAAATTGGATATTCTTTACTTTTGATTTCTCAAGTTTTATTAAATCTAATGAAAAAATCGTTTAAACGGAAAATATTTCAATTATATTCTTTTTCAATAGCTTATTTCAGAAGATCTCAGTAAAATCCTAAAGAAACTCACATGTGTATAAAAAAGGATCTCAGATACCATATTTTTTTTGCTATTACTTTCTTTGTTGAATTGTTGATTGTTTTTATTAATAAAATGCTTAAATAAGTATACAAAATTTGTGGTTCCATTTTCAATTTAAAATTAAAATAAAAATTATTCGGTTAATCGAATAATATAAAATTAACCGATTTTTAACCGATTAAACCCCGATTAATTATTTGCTCGATTAACCGATTAATCCAGAAACCCGATTAATTGTGTACTTTCAAACGTATATGGACTTTATAATGTGTTATAATTTTGTTCTATGTTTATTGAACGGTGTTATATTATATCACAAAGTCGATGGGTCTTCAGATAGGGCAAATTAATACTCTGTTTTAATCTACTGCTCCAGTAAAATTATATTCATATTTTTGCATTTTAGTTAACGATATGTTGTATTGTTAAAAACAACTTTTTTGCTGTTTCTGTAGTTCTCGAAATTGATAGGTTTTCTTCCAGCTATATCAGTATCCGTAAGTGAGTGTGAATGTGAGCGTCTTTGTATCTATGTATTTGCTCCTACACTAAGTACTCACTTGTAGTTGTATAGTGCACAATAAAGAAGTATGTGTATTGCTCCTTTATCTTATAAAGCTTCTTGTATGACTTGTTCTTATATTTTTATTTTCATTTTATATAGACAACAATATTTTGAATTTCAATTTAGAAGTCTCACGATAGTATTTGAGCACAAATTGTTTTGTGTAGAAACAACAAAGACAACGCTAGCATATGTTTGTTGGTTGGTTGGCAGTTACTTTTTGGTATGAATTTTACAAGTACACAAAAAAAAAAACAAAAAAAACATTGCATGAAAATATTATTTAACAAAATTGTTTTCTATTTATTTCGTAAAGTTTTCCCATCTGGAATATTTTGAACTTGTTTATTTAGTGTAAAATTTCTATTGTCATTTTATTCCTAATAGTTCCCAGTTTCTTGGTGTTATGTTTTTCTAATAAAATGAAAGTACGTTTTGCGTTTTTTTTTTGTTTTGTGTATTGTGTTTTTATAACTACAAAAGGAATAATGAAATTAAAGAAACCCGATTAAATATCTCCATGAAGAAATATTAGCACGTAAAATATTAGATTTGCATAAGAAATATGTTTTTAACCAATTTCTAATAGCAAATATGCAATTTTAAAGATGAGCTTAATTCGCTATTATCGTAATTCAGAATAAAACAAGTAAGTTATTATATTTACTTACTTGTTTTATTCTGAATTACGATAATAGCGAATTAAGCCCTGAGTAAATAAAAAAAATATTTTTCTTTTAACATTTTAATATTGTAACTTATTTTAATGAGTGATTTTCGGAAGTGGACACAACATTTTTAGATGTGATTTATTTGTATATAAATCTTATTTGAGTGAATCATACATTTTTCATTAAAAATATTTACATATTTTGGGAGAAGATTTGTATGGTGGCTAAGTAAAATAATGGAACGATTTTTACCAGCTTCAGTATGCTTCGTCCTTGTGTCGAAAATAATATATAGAAATCGACTCAGAATGTGATTCATAGTCGATCGATATACTTTAAGATGGGTGGTACACTAATATTTTTTGGGCATTACAAATATCTGCACAAACGAATAATAACCTCCATACGCAACGTCTAATACTATAGCTTCATTCAAAGATTTTATTGAAAATATAATATAATAAATCATTCATTGCTAAATTTAGTCATATTGGAATTAATTCATAAGAGAATTCACTAAACCTTTAAATTATTAAATTTTTGTTAATTCAAACCTAGTAAAAGTTAAGTTTAAAGCTACCTTTTTCTATTACTTAAAGTTATCTTTTACTATTACAAACATAAAGGCATGTTGTAATTTTTTTATTCAGTTTCATTTTTCATTTGCTTTTGACCATTTAAAAAATGAACTGGAAATATTAACTCGAGCCAATTTTGTAATAGAGTTGAATTAAAAAAAATTTAATCATTCAATAAAAGCTATTTTTATACCCTACACCACCATAGTGGGGAGGGTAAATTGGATTTGTGCAGATGTTTGTAACGCCCAAAAATATTAGTCTAACACCCACCCTAAATTATACCGATCGACTCAAAATCACTTTCTGCGTCGATTAAACGATGTCCGTCCGTTTGTCCGTCTGGCTGGTTGGCTGGCTGTCCATGTAAACCTTGTGCGCAAAGTACAGGTCGCAATTTTGAAGATATTTCGATAAAATTTGGTACATATAATTTGTTTGGCCCAAGCACCAAGCCTATTGATACTGGCTGAAATCGGTCCATTATTTAACCTAGCCCCCATACAAATGTCCTCCCGAAATTAGACTTTATCGGTCATAAATTTTTATTTTATATAGGTATCTACACAAGATTGTATTCAAATAAGTTTTATATATGCGGAATTAATGTCATCAAATTTTATTATGATCGGTCAATAATTAGTCATAGCTCCCATATAAGGCTTGCTTCCGATAATCACTTTAACGAGCATAAATCTCCTGAAAATGCTAGTAATCATATACAATTCAACATAAATAACTTTCATATAGACAGTAATCACATGACCAAATTTCATTGTGATCGGTCCACAGTTTGTCATAGCTCCCATATAAGGCCCACTTCCGAAAATCGCTCACGAATATAAATTATTGAAATTTTTAAAGAAAAATGTTTTTGCTCATTTACTTAGTGTAGGCTATTATACCGACCATACTTTTTTACTTGTTTGGAATGAATTTGAATTCAAGAAAATAAGGAATTAATTCTATAAAGAATTAATTCTCGAAGGAATAGATTAGAAAACATTTGAAGTTTAAAGGAATTAAGGCTATGTATGAATTAATTCATAATGAAGTAAGTTTTTATAAAATTTTCGTAAACTCATTTTCCTTCGAGCCGCATGGGCGTTAAAAAATTTACAATTGCAAAAGTTTTATGCATTTTTTTTTTGCGAAATTTTTGTATTGAGTTATGAAAAAAAGATATTTTTTTTTTTAATTTACATTTTGCTTTGAAACAACTACTCCGATTTATAAAAACCATACAAAGAAATTAGTGTCAAACAAGTAACAGAGCTAAATTCGGCTGTGCCGAATCTTATATACCCTTCACCAAAGTATACATATTAACGTACATTGCCTTTACCCATGCAAATCTCTTCATATAGCTACAAGAAAAAATCATATTATTATATCAGATAAAATTGCAAAACACCCGATAAACATATTCACACGTTGAGTGCTCACTGATAACTAACCAAATAAACACAACAATTATTTTGCACAATTGTATGTTGAAAAGATAACAACAAACAACAACAACAATTAGAATAAACGAAACGCACTCAAATACATACAAATTATGCATGCGTGTGTTTGATTTATAATTCTTATTCATTTCATCGCATTCCACTTTGTAGAACAGAGGTGCGCAAAAGTAAATTCTCTCACCAACACATTCAATTCTTTATTTTGTTCAGTGCATCAGAAAATTGATTTCAACAGACAGACAGACGGACATGGCTTAATCGACTCCGCTATCTAAAAGGATCCAGAATATATATACTTTATACACAGAAAAAAAAAAATTCAAATTGGAATGAATTTTTTAATAAATATTATTAATCGAACATGACTTTTTTTCCCAAACCTTTTCATTATGAAAGTGTACATGACGGAAATTTTTGCTTTTTTTACATAAATTTGTTGATATTGCATTAAAATTGCATTATGTAATTATCTAGTTAAAGTATTTTTGTATAATATCCCTATATTGGCCAATCATTCAAGATGAATCAACAAAATCTGAAACTTAAAAAATATCATTAAACATAATTAAACATACATTAGCATTAAAGCGTTTCATCTGCTTCAGAAAATGCTGACAATTTCGCGCATATTTTATCATTTTGTAGCTGAAAATCATAAAAAAATCAAAAATTTTCCAAGGAAAATTTGAAACATTTTTGAACAACATAAAAATATAAATGAAATTTTAATAATATTTTCCAAGCATTCTAGATTTAATTTGAAAACATAAAATATGAAAAAAATCATACAATTTATGAAATTATTTATAAATGTTATGAATTGAAATCAATGAAATCAAATCATACTCTTTATGTTGAAACTTTTTTCTGTGTAGGGTCGGAAAATTATATTATGAAAATTACAAACGGAATGACAAACTTATATATACCCTTCTCACGAAGGTGAAGGGTATAATGATGCTTTGATTTTGTTTGACTTATTTTAAGGATTTTTATAACCTCAAAGAATATTCTTAAATATTTCAAATTATATTTCGAATTTAGAAGAATTGGACAAAGAGATATATACGAGGGCGGATCAATAAGTCCGTGACTTTTTGAATTTCCCGCCCCTTAACTGAAATCGGATTACTGCTCTTGTCAACAGGCATTTGTCAGTTGACTCCTGACAACTTTTGAACCAGCTGCGTCATTTAGTTTATGTTTGCATCCACTGATACCAGAGGAAAAATTTAAATAAAGTGAATTTAGTGTAATCATTATTTTTTACGGTATAAAACATCTCTTTAATAAAGCTTAATAAATACTATGGGAACTCTGAAACAATTGATTCTAAATAATTCCTTAGTTGGCCTATTGGAAATTGAAAGTGCGAGAGATTTTGGAGGTGATAGCCATCTCACATGGTGCAGTGGCTTAAATTTTTAATGATCAATTGGATATGAAAAAGCTTTCCACAATCCATCACACACTATGTTGACCCTTAAAAAAAAATTTTGATTTTTCCCAGTCTCACTTACCAGTGTGGTGAATTTGTGTACAAAATGATGCTAAAAAAAATGTCAGGTTAATCGGCTGGGCCTAAGACGTGCCCGCTGAAGTATTGATGGGGAGAAAATGCAATTTTTTCAGTTTATGTGAAAATGTTGCCATAAAAAACTTACTTACTTTTGCAATTTAATTTAAAAGAATAGAAATGTGTACGTAATTGTAGTTCTAATGAGATCCAAAAGTTAAATTGGTCAAAAAATGTTAAAGTTATTAAAAATTCCCCAGGCCATTAACGTGTCACAGCCCACTAGAACAAGAAATGTGGGAACAAAATTGACATATTTTTAGAAATATTAAAATAAAAGCTCATTTTTATTTAACACTAGCTAATACTTTTATTGTTACGCATCTTAATAATAGCTCTAAGAACTTAAAATTTCAATTTGTCTTAAGTCAACCTACTACGGGTTTCCAACAACAGGTGTTATTTTGGTATTCAAAGAATAATGTCATTTTTTGAGATAAATGATCGAATGTTTATGAATACCTTGATCCTCCATATTGCATTCCCTGGAACGGTGACAGAGTATGGTTCCGGTCCGGTCGTATTCGGTTAAGAATTGCCGTCATCGACTTCTCGTGATATATTCTATCAATCGTTTTAGAAATATTGAATAACTATTCAACTAATTCTTGCCGTTTCATGTATTCATATTTATCAAAATGTCAAGGGAAATTCTTTAGTAGCTTCTTAGGAATAAGTAAGTATTTACTATATTCATAATGATATAAAATTTAACATTCCATTTCTAGTTTCTACATTTTTCATTTGCAACCCATAAAGTAGTGGAGAGGGGAGCATATTTGAACACTTTTTGCTTTCAAGCCTCATACAAATTTATGTGTTTGAATTATTGACTTTTTACATAATTTAACTTATATATATGGAAATAAACATTAGTTTTAGTCTACAAGTAACTTATTTTTAGTTCGATTTCAATTTTTTTTTAATGGATGACGTCATTTGATCACAATGTACAGAGCAGCTTTGAGGTAGGCTGAGGCAACTTTGAACGGAATTTTTTCTTATAGCGTTTATGTACAAAAATAGCATAAACAGTTCTATGTTTTTTATATATAACTAGCTAATACCCGGTGCGCTTCGCTACCCCCTCGAAGTAAAATCCATATTAAGTAAAGGTTTAAAAAAAATATTTATTTAGTAATTAAAATATACATTGTTTCTTTAATATTATTTCTTATTCTATTTTTTTGATGTACAATATATTCAGTCTATATATACAATTTAAAAATAATAAATTAATGAACTATTTATTTCTTACTTGTTAAACTTATCGTAATAAAATGGTAACATTAAAATTTTTTCTTATTAAATAATTCTTATTCTAATGCCTTGGGATACACAATATTTTTTGTTTTTCCTTCTGGCGCGTATACATATAAATCTGTAGGTTTTCCCATTCGCGAACATGCGACGTAAAGCTGTCCATGTGAGAAACATGGATTTTCTAAATTAAGTCCACAAACTTGCAAGGACTGACCTTGAGCTTTATTAATCGTCATTGCAAATGCTAAGCGAATAGGAAATTGCAAGCGCTTGAAATCGAATGGCATTTCCGATGTTGTCATCGGAATACGTGGCAGCAAGACATCTGTTCCCATAAACTTTCCAGTCATAATGGTCGCCTCGATTAGATTGTTCATCAATTTTTTTACTGTTAGTCGAGTGCCATTACAAAGTCGTGGAGGATCAATGTTCCTAAGTAAAATAATGGGAACACCAACTTTTAACTGTAAGTCATGTGGTGGAAAGCCTGGTAAATCTAACGAATTTAAAAATTCAACTGGATAATTGACGACATCCTCAACATTTGGAACTGTGTCGATCGATTTATATGTTCTTAAATTCCCATCGATCTTGTTTAGAATATTGCTGTTGATGGAATTGACGTCAATATTTTTGGCTGCCAGTAACGCACGTTCACATAACCATTCCTTGTTTTTAAAATTTTGTCCGATATTGGGAAATACACATTCTATTAATTCTTCAATGGATTGTGTCATTTTGCAAAAATCAGATGGAAATTTTATATACTTCGTTATAGGATCCATTGGAATTGTTCCATTACCTAAATCAAGTAATTGTTTGGAAAAAGTTGAAGCTGAATCATCACCCTGCAACTGAACACGCATATTAGTAGATAATTTTAGAGTGTGAACATGTTGCCAAAGGTATGACGATTTCAGACATGCATTCAGCTCATCAGCTGGCGTTGATCCCGGTATAACAGGAAGTGTTTGCCGAAAATCACCAGCTAATAGAACTAAAGCACCTCCAAATATGTTATTATTGCTTCTTAAATCCCGTAAAGTGCGATCAAGGGCTTCCAAAGATTTCTTATGCGCCATGGTGCATTCATCCCACACTATGATTTCACATTGTTGCAAAACTTTACCCATAGAAGAATTTTTCTATCTGTTATAGTTTCCTTCATATGCAGATTTTAGTATTTACTACATATGGGAGGTGCCACTCTCACTTTTGCTGGTCCACCTATTTTTGGCCAAAATATTCATATTGAAACTAAAGTAACTTGTACATAATTTGGAAACTCTAACATGTATAGTTTCCCTGATATGGAAATTTTAGTATTTAATTCATATAGGAGGCACCACTCCCTCTTTTGCTGGTCCGCCCATTTTAGTCCAAAATATTTCAAGTGAAACTAAAATTACTTGTAAAAAAATTGGAAACTCTAGCTGTTTCCTTGGTACGCAGATTTTAGTATTTACTACATATGGGAGGTGACCCGCCCACTTTTGCTGGTCCACCCATTTTTGGCCAAAATATTCATGTTGAAACTAATGTAACTTGTGAAAAATTTGAAACTCTAGCTTTTATAGTTTCCATGATATGCAAATTTTGGTATTTAATTCATATTGAAGGCACCACGCCCACTTTTGCAGGTCCACCCATTTTTGTCCAAAATATTTATATTAAATCTAAAGTTACTTGTTCTAAATTTGGGTATTTTAGCTGTTATAATTTCCCAGATATTAGGATATTAGTATTAACTTCATATGGGTGGTGTCACGCCCACTATTGCTGAACCGCCCGTTTTTATCCAAAATATTCATATTGAAACTAAAGTTACTTGTACAAAATTTAGGAACTCTAGCTCTTATAGTTTACATCACATTTAGTATTTACTTCATATGGGAGGTACCACGCCCACTTTAGTTGGTCCGCCCATTTTTGTTAAAAACATTTGTATTGAAGTTAAAGTTACTTGTATTTAATTTGGTAATTTTAGCTGTTATAGTTTCTTAGAATTTCAGATTTTAGTATTTACTACGTATGGGGGGTGCCACACCCACTTTCGGTGGTCCACCCATTTTCGTTCAAAACATTCATATTGATACTAAAGTTACTTGTACAAAATTTGGGAACTCTAGCTCATATAGTTTACTTCACATTCAGATTTTAGTATTTACTTCATATAGAAGGTCCCACGCCCACTTTTGCTGTTCCGCCCATTTTTTGTTCATAACATTCATATTGAAACTAAAGTTACTTGTACAAAATTTGGGAACTCTTGGTGTTATAGTTTTCCTGACATTCAGATTTTAGTATTTACTTCATATGGGAGGTAATGTTGTATAAATGGCGTGGCACATCGCCCACGTAAAAATTCAAAATAAAAAGTAGCCTATAGTTCCTTCCAGAGATACAGGAAGACATTGTGAAGATTTCATGAAAATCGGTTCAGCCGTTTAGCCGTCTATAAAGTCCAAACAAACGAACAAACAAATATACATACAAACATCCATTGACTTTTATATATGTATATTAGGGTGGCCCCAAAATTAAAGTTGCGGATGTTCCCGACTAAAATTAAAATTTGATTCATTCTAAGACTACGTTTTGAAATTTTTTCGTCCTGGGATCAATATTTGGCGAGCTGGATCAAAGGATAAAAAGGTCCTTTTTTGAGGTTTTTTACATTTTCTCCATATTTCTTCCAAAGGAAGTATATGTAAATTTGGTATCATGTGAAAGGTCTTTGAGAGACGCATTCAATTGGTTATTAAAAATTTAAAAAAAAAAAATTTTATTTAAAAATTTTAAAAATTTTCGACAAAATTTTAGTTTTTTTTAATTTGTTCATAGAATTTATTCAAATATATAGATGAAATTTCTTGATCATAAACATAATGTAATTTCACCGAAACGGTTTTTCTCGTTTTTTAAAATTCAGTCCAGTTCAATGTTTATTCAAATTTGTTTAAACCTAATTTCATCCCTATCTGACAATCTCTGTATACTCAATTCTTAGTATATGTAATGGGCATCAAAATAACTCAAATTTTATAAGCTTTCACCATTTCGGTGAAATTACATGATGTTTATGATCAAGAAATTTCATATATTTATTTGAATAAATTCTATGAAAAAATTAAAAAAAAAACTAAAATTTTGTCGAAAATTTTTAAAATGTTTGAATTTTAATTTTTTTTTAAGTTTCTAATAACCTATTGAATGCGTCTTTTAAAGACCTTTTATATGATATCAAATTTACATATACTTCCTTTAGAAGAAATATGGAAAAAATGTAAAAAACCTCAAAAAAGGACCTTTTTATCCTTTGACCCAGCTCGCCAAATATTGACTCCAGGACGAAAAAATTTCAAAAGGTAGTCTTAGAATGAATCAAATTTTCATTTTAGGTGGGTACATCGATACCTTATATTTTCTCCATACAAACGGGGCCACCCTAATGTATATAGATATATCCATATTTACTTGTGTATGACTTTTTGTCTTAGTCGGATTCCGTTAACCTATTCGCAGGTATGCCCAAAACTCCATTTTCAAATTATTAAGAATTTTGTTAAACAAATTGCATAATCTTTTGATCATCAATTTCCTTACTGTTATGAATTTTAAGTAAAATCTGCTCAGAATATTATAGTTCAGGTATTTCTAAATATAGTTATTCTGAAAGTTTTACTAAAATCGGATAATTTTTCAATATTTGGAATTTCTCATGGAAAAATAGTGAAAACTTAGAAAAATATAACATGAAGTCTGGCAATTATGATAACATCACACAATTTGCTCACAATAGGGTGAAAAAAATGTGCACTTATGTGCAGTTTCCATGGCAAAAATCCATGAATGACTCTAAAAATTGCTCTCTCATTCCCTCTGTTCAACGGATTTAGCCCCCTAGGGACTATTTTATGATTCCAAACCTGAAGAAATGGCTCGACGGAAGAACATTAGACTTCAACGATGAAATAGTCTGGCAAACAAATGCCTATTTTGATGACCTCGACAAATTTTTTTGGTTTTTTTTTTTTTTTTTTTTTGAAAGGATAAAAAAATTGGAGAAATGTTGGACAAGTGCAAGTAAAGTTCTCAAGAAAGTATACTTCGAAAAATAAAATGATTTTTTTATTCAAAAATCAGTTTCATTCAAAAAGTCAAGGACTTATGGACCCGCTCTCGTACATAGAGAGTAAACTTTCCTGTCAAAGACCTAACTCAGTTGTCAAAAACCTAACTTTGTATATTTCTCTGTGGTATTGAACGAAAATAAGATTTAAACAAAATACAAAATTTAAAAGTCGGCAAAACTGTAAATATGAAGGAAAATTATTAAATTATCAAACAATGTTATTAAAATTTTCCACACGACAAACGTATGAGTTAATGACATGCATATTTCTACAGCGCACTCAAATTTAAGATTTTGTTTTTAATTTGAGAAAAATAATGTAATATTTGTGCATGTAATTATTTATAAAATTCCAGAGAACCTCATTATTTTAATTTATATGTATTTGGCAACACCCACATAATTAAAACAAAGCAGAAACAGTTTTCTTTTGAATTACAAAAAAATAAATTAAATTAAATTGCAAATTCTTTGTATTTTATTTTTATTTTTTGCTTGCCTTAAAATAATGCAATAATTGTTTTATAAGATTGTTTTCCAGATAATAGAAATGCACATGTTAACTTTGTGCAACATCAGCAAGTGAACTTTTAATTTTTTTTTTTTTTATTTCATAGTTTAAAAATACAAAAGACAAGTTAAGCTGAAATTGTTTAAGGCAACAAAAGATATTAGAATTAGACAAATGTTTCGTGTTCAGTTTGGGGAAAAAATAACAAATAAGGTTTTTGATATTGTATTTTTTAAACGGAATTTTGGTTTTCAATTATCATTTGTAGTTATGTGTTACAAATTACTTTTTTGCACAGTGCTTTGTCCCCATATAAAGATGGGGCAAAAATAGAAGAAGTTGTCGTTGACTTTTGAAATTTGGTATGCTAATATAAAATAACTTAGTTAAGAAAATTAAAATTTTTGGCAAAAAAATCGGACCAAGGACACGCCTACCTCCCATATATGTCAAAAATATAATTTTTAATATTGGCTACATAACTGATCTAAAAATCATGAAATTTTTCATTGGTTATAAACACTAAGCTTACAATCATTCTGTTAATTTTTATTGTGATTGCATCAAGGACTCTTGTTCCTGCCATATATCCTTAACGGTAAAAATTCTTTAACTTTTGCAAAAATTATCAGATTGTAATGAAACTTGGTATGGTTATTTGTATTTACTAAATAACTGTTTAGGTTGAATAAGATTTGTCCGTCCGCCAGTCTGACCGTCTTTCTATGTAAATTTATTAATCAAGGTACAGGTCGCAATTTTAAACAAGTTCCAATGATATTTGGTCTACATCACTTTTTCGACCCAAGGACGAACTGTACTAATTTTGGTTATAAGCTCTTAAAGTGGGGTATCTCGGGTATATGAAAAATTTAAAGTTATGCCAAATTTGTGTTATCCATCCGATTAGAATCGTAGAAGAGAGCTAAAAAAATATTTATTGAGCTATGATTTATCTCTTATAGTTAACGAGATATTCACATTTAAAAGTTAAAATTTCAAGTTTTGTATCTAATAGCAGATCCAAATCTCTCCCAATTTTGTTCAAATATATATTTTTGAATTACCAACAAATCTATTAGTATTAGAAAAAAACAATTATTTCAAAATCGATACTAAGTCCTCATCCATACTGTGAAACATTTGCTGCAAAATATTTGAGTTTGTCGATGAAAGGGAAAAAAGGAATGGAAAAGTACTCTGTTTCATGTACTTGAAGTTTTTGTTGAGTATGTTATCCACATTTAAAGAATTTAAAAATGCTTTGCAGCAAATGTTTCACAGTGTGGACTGGAACTAAGTCAAAAGTTTTACGAAATTTTTTTTTTTCGAAAAAAAAAACTTACATTAATTTTTAGTTATACAGAAAGGAAAAACCAAATAAATAATGTGTTTACATTTTTCTCAAAGGCTACATTTTAGGAAGTACTATAAACAAAAAATAATTTTAAAATTTGTATAACTGCGAGTTCTAGAGCCTTCTGAAGCAAACCTATTTTTTATGCATATTTATGCCAAATTTTCTCTTAAAAATTAAAACCACTCTTGTATGACCCACTATATTCTTAAATATCTTGCAATGGGAACTTATAACGCGAAACTCGGTACAGTCAACAGCGTCAAAAATCTAAGAAATACCATTTTTGAGATTTTGTAAAAGTTGTTTTTAGGAATTGTGGGATTCTCAATAATAATTCACAAATTTCTTTCTAACTTTAGCATACAGATCAAAAATGTCTATATTAGTGTTAAATTTCAATAAAAACGAATCATATACAAAACTTTTATTGCTTTTTAAAAATTAAAATTTTCCAAAAAAATCCGATACCATGTTTGATTCCTATTTTTTTGAAAAATGTTTTCTACCAATTTTTAAGAATTTAAAAATTGTATTCATTTTTGAAAAGAAGACACAATTTCCTACACGTTGATATATAATATGTATATCTTATATTTTCAAGAAGTCTCATTAATGGCTTCAAAATATATAACTCATAGTAGTTAAATTCATGTTGTAGTGTTCTCCGATTTTTGGCAATGCAGTAGTCGGCAATGCAGTGCACAAAAATATATTACAAAATGGCAACATTCTGTAAATTTTATGTTTGTTGTAGATTTTCAATCCATAAATAATCCATAAAAAAGTATTGACTTAGATGTGTCACAAAAACAGCTGGGTATGTAACGTATTACCTAATCTTGCTTAAAATTATATAATTTTAAAGCACTCTGGTTAAGGTTTTGTGCACATTATGACTTCCGTATAATACCTTTTTTACTTTTTTCTTTAAGCGAATTTAAGATATAAATAATATTTCATATAGCTTGTAACATTACTTTGATGTTATTACTCTATAATACATACATTTTAAGTAAAAAATTGTGAATGTTTTTTTTTAAAGTTGTGGCAAAAAGTTGGCACTAATCTTTTTCACGAACCTTTTAACAACACTACTTAGAAAAAACAAAATAAAAAAAATCCTATTTTATACGATATTTTTTTTTAATTCCAACAAACTTTTGTAATTTTTTTTTTTTTTTTTAATTATTTTTTGAGCGATAAAAATAATTTTAGTCGAAATGTTTCATAAAAATTTTACTACTGCCAAATTTCTGAAATACTAAAGAACTCAAAAAATAAAAATTTAAACTCATTTGTAAAAGAATGAATTTTTGAGAATTATTTTCTTGAAGCAAAGCAATTAATTTTTTTATTCATACATTTTTCTAAAATTTGACTGACTTTAGCGACCTCTGGTGCAGTCTAGGAGAGTCAAATAAAACCAATTCCTAAAAATTAGCTATCGATTAATATATATATATATCATATTTTGAGACAATATTTTTTTTATTTTTGTCTGTGTGAAAAAGCACCGGCGCACAGTATGGGATCTGAAAAAAAAGTGGAAATAAATCTGTAACTTCTAAACGAATAGCTCGATTTTAATAAAATTTCCCATGGCTATAGAGGAGGTGTTGATAAGTTTAAGTTTTGAATTTGGGCTTAAAAAACCAAGGGGGGGGCCGAGCCACAATGCCCCAAAGTGGGGCACCTCGGGTATATCAAAAATTAAAAATGATGCCAAAATTTTGTTAGCGATCCGATTTGAAAGATTTTTATATATATGGAATGTACTAGACGAGATCTACAAAAAACATTGCTTTAGCCGTATATTATCTCTTATAGTTTACAAGTTATTCGCATTTGAAAAGTAAAATTTTATTTTTTTTGCCTACCTTGGTCTACTATTTTGCTAATAACGGATCCAATTCTTTCCCGATTTTCTTGAAGTGTCTTTTTTTGAATTAACAACAAATTTGTTAATAATCTTAAGAAAGAAATGTAAAAAAATATTTATTGAGTCAAAAGTTATGTGCATTCGAACTTAAAAAAAATAAAAAAGTCGTTTTTCCGCCATTTTTTTTCGAAAAAAGTAACTACATTAATTTTAAATTGTATAGAAAATGAGAAAAAGATAAATAACGTGTTTATATTTTTCTGAAAGATAACATTTCGGGAAATATTATAAAAGCAAAATAATATCAAAATTTGTTATATTGCGTGGTCCAGAGCCTTCCGAAGTAGACCCATTTTTTATAAAAATGTCAACTTTAGACAACATATTCTAAAATCGCATAGCTGCTTTCAAAAAATTAAGACTTGTTTTGTATGTCCCAATATGTTTTTCAATATTGTGCAAAGGGATTTCATAGCCCCGAGCTTGGTGCTTTCAATAGATCCAAAAATCAAAAAAATCCCAATTTTGGGATTTTTGAAAAGTTTTTTGGGAATTATGGGATTGTCAAAAACAATTCATTAATTTCTTTTTCACTTTTGTATTTCGATCAAAAGTTTCTATATAAGTCTAAAGTTTCATTAAAAACGATTCATAAACAAAATTTTTATTGCATTTTAAATATTGAAATTTTCCAGAAAAATCAGCTACCATTTTTTATTCCCATATTTTTGAAAAAAGTCTTCTATAATTTTTTGAATTTTTAAAATTTTTTTATATTTTTGAAAATAAGACATAATTTCCTACACGTTGATATATAATATGTATATCTTTTCTTTTCCACTAGTCTCATTAATGGCTTCAAAACCCATAACTCACAGTAATTAGCTTCATCTTATAGTGTTCTCCGGTGTTTGGTTATGCAAAAGTCGGCAAGGCAGTGCAAAAAATATATTACAAAACGGCAAAATTTTATAATTTTCTGTATGTTGTTGATTTTGAATCCATAAATTTGACTAGTGGAAATGAAAAGATATACATATTATACATCAACGTGTAGGAAATTAAAAAAAAAATATAAAAAAATATAAAAAAATTTAAAAATTCAAAAAATTATAGAAGACTTTTTTCAAAAATATGGGAATAAAAAATGGTAGCTGATTTTTCTGGAAAATTTCAATATTTAAAATGCAATAAAAATTTTGTTTATGAATCGTTTTTAATGAAACTTTAGAGTTATATAGAAACTTTTGATCGAAATACAAAACTGAAAAAGAAATTTATGAATTGTTTTTGACAATCCCATAATTCCCAAATAACTTTTCAAAAATCCCAAAATTGGGATTTTTTTGATTTTTGGATCTATTGAAGGCACCAAGCTCGGGGCTATGAAATCCCTTTGCACAATATTGAAAAACATATTGGGACATACAAAACAAGTCTTAATTTTTTGAAAGCAGCTATGCGATTTTAGAATATGTTGTCTAAAGTTGACATTTTTATAAAAAATGGGTCTACTTCGGAAGGCTCTGGACCACGCAATATAACAAATTTTGATATTATTTTGCTTTTATAATATTTCCCGAAATGTTATCTTTCAGAAAAATATAAACACGTTATTTATCTTTTTCTCATTTTCTATACAATTTAAAATTAATGTAGTTACTTTTTTCGAAAAAAAATGGCGGAAAAACGACTTTTTTATTTTTTTTAAGTTCGAATGCACATAACTTTTGACTCAATAAATATTTTTTAACATTTCTTTCTTAAGATTATTAACAAATTTGTTGTTAATTCAAAAAAAGACACTTCAAGAAAATCGGGAAAGAATTGGATCCGTTATTAGCAAAATAGTAGACCAAGGTAGGCAAAAAAAATAAAATTTTACTTTTCAAATGCAAATAACTTGTAAACTATAAGAGATAATATATGGCTAAAGCAATGTTTTTTGTAGATCTCGTCTAGTACATTCCATATATATAAAAATCTTTCAAATCGGATCGCTAACAAAATTTTGGCATCATTTTTAATTTTTGATATACCCGAGGTGCCCCACTTTGGGGCATTGTGTCTCGGCCCCCCCTTGGTTGTTTAAGCCCAAATTCAAAACCTAAACTTATCAACACCTCCTCTATAGCCATGGGAAATTTTATTAAAATCGAGCTATTCGTTTAGAAGTTACAGATTTATTTCCACTTTTTTTTTCAGATCCCCCACTGTGCGGCGTTGTACTCTACGGTGGCGTATACTTAATATGCATTTATTTTCATATATTAAAAATTAATCATACGCTATGGTTGCTATTCTACATTAAATTATTCGCTTAATGACCGTAATTTCAACAAATAGATGGAGTTCAAACTAATTTAAATCAAAATAAAAGAGAATTTATTGTTAATACAATGTTATTGGTATTTAATCCATATTTGATTTTAAGCATACAATAATATAATCTTCTTACAATAAAAGCCATTTATATGTATGCAACTTTTTTTGTTTGGTATTGTTAATATAAAATTGTACATAACTGTCCACTTAATGGAACTACTCTAACTTGTAGATATTGTTAAATTTATTACGAGGATCGTAAGATAAATAAGAGAATTGCAGGCGTTAATAGATCGTGACAGAAATTATATAATTTAAAATTCACGAAGATTTTAAAAATTTCGATACATTAACACTGTAGTTAACAAGTTTATTAATAAATTCGCGTTGACTATTAAAGAAGTTTAAACTTTCAGAGTATATTTAAAATAATCTGAGCTATAAGATTCTGTATAGGTTTTACTAAAAATTGGTAACAGTAAGGAAATTGCTCTCATTCGCCTAAATATGGCCAATAAAATATTTTTTCCCGAAAATCACAAAATTTAAATCGTAGGTACGGAAAAACTGTAAGAGGTATTGACATAATTTTTTCATATTTTTATTTTCCATTATGATCTCAATAAATCCCAATGTGATGATCAAAAAACTCTGAAATTTTTTTAACAAAACTTTTAAAAATTTGAAAATGGAGATTTGAAACTGCAGTTAAAAAAGATTTTTTTTGGCCATTCCTGGGAATACTTTAACGGTAACCTACAAAGACTAAAACTCATACAGATGTAAATTCGGATATAGTTTAAGTAAAAATTAGCTTTTATTTTAATATTTCTTAAAATGTGTTAATTATGTTCCTTCATTTCTTGTTCAAGTGGCCTGAGACACGTTAATGGTCTGGGGAATTTTTAATAACTTTAACATTTTTTAACCAATTTTTGTCTTTATATCTTATTAGAACGACTATTACGTACACATTTCGATTCTTTTGCATTCGATTGCAAAAATAATTATTTAGTAGCAAAATTTTTACAGAAACTGGAAAATTTGCATTTTTTCAGAATTTTAGAGATAATACGGTTTGTGGGTCAATTTGACCCAAAGGACATATAGGTTTAATCTCAAAAGGATTTGTTTTACTGTAACTTTCATTAATATAAATAAATCTACATATTTCTGTAACATAATGCAGAAAGTTAAGGAGTTTTACAAATTTATTTCATATAAATAGTAAAATTTTGCATATATCTGACTTTTGACCTCAAATTTTCAGTACTTAACTTTTAGACCTAGTGTCACAATATTCCTCCCGGCACTCTTTAAAATTCGAACACAAATTTTTTTCCATACAACTGATTGTCACTCTAATATACATATATATAACAGATACTAGAATTCATGGGCACAATGTAGGTTAAAATTAAAAAATTTGTAAATCTTGAATTTAAATATAAAAATATATTGTTTAAAGGATAAATAAAACAATATTTTTTTAACAAAATACTTTTATACTACTCTCGTACTACAACTAAGTATATTGTTGTTACTTTTTTTCATTTTCATTTGCAATCAACCAAACGAACAACGACAACATGGACAACAATTGGGCCAAACGACTAAACACATCAGCATTTATTTGTATGGCTGGCACTAATACCAGTATATGTATAGTGTATGTTATAATGTTTATACATACATGTACATATACTTAGGTAGTATGTTGTACAAACAATACAATTGTATTAAAAAAATAGTAAATAGTTGTTGCTGTTATGTAGTTGTAAACATTAAACTGCAAATGATTGTGTTACAGTTTTACTGTTATTATTGTCGTTGATCTAACAAAAACAATACAAAGTACAACAAAAAAAAAAAAAATACTATTTAAGTATTTTGCTAACGTTTTTATTTTTCAATCAGTCTAAATATCATTTACTCATACAAACAAGCTCATCTGAACATACACATTTCTACATACATTCGTATGTATCGATGTTTTACACATACTACTAAGTATTATATAGGGTGATTCATTTAGAGTATTTTTTTTTATTAATTTCAAATAAAACTCTTAAAGTGGAATTGGATATCGAAATCTGTATTATGACCTGAAATAACAATATCTGTCATTTAATTTGTAAAGATAATTTCATTCAAATTTTATCCATTTTATACTGTAGTCCCTTCGTAGAGTTCAATTCTCTATCTCTCTTTTCAGCATTGCTACCAGTATCTCCTATTCGGTAGCGTATCGTCCAATAATATTGTTACGTTTTAACCTTTTTGAAACGTTGGTTTATTTCCTTTAAATAAAATGGATACTTTTGATTGCAAACAAAAGCTGTTTATTTAAAATTTGTTTAAAAGTAACAACTTTTTATTTATTTAAAATCTAAAACAACAACAGTTCAAATAGTCGCACAATGTCTTTATACACGTTTATTAATTCGCAGAAATTCACACACACTTTATAATGTACAAACTCAAATGTACACGACAGCTGATGTTAACTCCAACATCGCTAATGATGAACTCACCCACGACTGCCACCTCTGCCACTATTTATGCACACGCCATCTTTCGTGAATCTTCTACAATGATCTTAACTAGTACATTCGCATTCTAAAGCTTTCGGTTTTAGTGTTAGCAGCTTAAACATGCAGTGCCATACTTACAAACAATCCTAATAACCGTATGCTATCAACATTGTTGATATATAGAAGCTTCTACTGATGGACGTGATGAATGCAGCAGGCAGTCGTTACAGACTGTTAAATTCAAATCTCTATTGCACATTCGTAACAATATACATCCAGCGAAGAAATTAACACATCCTTGTATAATTTGACACCAATGGGAATCAATACTGTATCAACCCCGTATGTGTACGCACAATGTAAATTTGACAACGAAGAAATTGCACCAGACCGTTGCATATTTGGCACCATCCGTAGTCGATTTGACATTGTCTGTTTCCAAAACCACAATAATGTTTATGGCCATTAAATTAGAACATAAAATACCTTATCTTTTTTATTAATTTTACATTTACTGGGGGGTTATCGCAGTAACCGAAAACGGAAATGTTCGAAAATGTGTGCTAAATACATTGCAATTCGAAAGGATTTCCCTTCGAATCGAATTAGGGAGTAAACCCCCTGAACATAACAACATGTATAAAAACACATTTTAAAATATGTAAAAAAACTTCACTGGTCATTCTTTCCAGGAATTGTTGTACCTGCAGGTTGTCACTTTATTTAGCTATCTCCTCATCGATCATATTAGTTGGACTGCATTTTTTTTTTCACTTCTTGTTAACACTTTTGTTCACCCACCATTATTTATTAGCCCTTTTTTGGTGCTTAAATATTTCTCATAATTCTCAGATTTTTGTAATACCTCTGAACAATTTGGAGACATTGTTGCGTTGAGAGTCTATCCATGTTGCATTGTCCAACAATCATGAACAAAAATAATTGACAGATAATCTGTGAAAAAAAAAACAAATGAAAGAAAACCTCTAACTGAATTACCCTATATAAGTAATACTTAGTAGTAGAATCCATATGAGCTGAAAACAATGGATTATCACACTTTATATTCGAAATACATGGTACATAGGGGCATTATACCAAATAAATGTTGGATTGTGGAAATGCATGATTGTAACATACATACAGATGTATGTTTGTGGATACGACTACAACATGTATTTGCAGTAAACGAATATGTTTAACATACTCTCAATAAATGAAGATTTAAGAAATTATTTTTTTTTTTTTTCGTTCTCATACAAGCATACATACATATGTGAATCCATTAAACTGGAAAAAACATATTTATAGTTTTCCCTCTTAGTTTAATGTTTAGTAGTTTTTGTAAATAATGAATACAATTATCGTTATTTTAAGTATTATATACACTAACTTAACAAAATTGTATGTATAAATATTTATAGTAATCAGAAGGATATTTATGCATTTGCTGGATATAGCGAATCATTTTGTTAAGGAATTTAACATTAGAGGGTACAGGAATACAAATTTGTATTTTGTATTGTAGAATTGCTCTCATATTGTAATGTGTGCTCACCAAACCTCTGTCGTTCTATTTCCAATACAAGTTTTGTTGGTCTTTTTGGGGGTAAGGTTCAGAAAATTCACTGTAAAACAATTAAAATTAATATTTGTGTCATTGCTTATCCAATTCCCGAACTCATTAATGTCATTGGAAGGAGAAATTCCCAGCAACTACACGTCATCAGCATAACTGATAGTAGCTGAATACGTCGTTCATCTACAAATAGAACAGTAGAGGACCTAGAATTAATCGCTGCGGAACACATATATGCCTCGACAAACAATAAACAGAAATTAATACTTATTTGCCCACAAATAGAAAACGAAATCATAAAAAAAAGAATATCCTAATCTATTGGCAGATGATGTAATGCTATAATTGTCACTAACTGCAATCAACACCTTTTCATAGATTAAAAACTTCACAGACAAAAACCAACCGTTATCCAAGCTCCCTAAATATACTATATTTTCTCATAAAATCGGTCTGAAATTCCGATATAATCCTCACATTTCTCATAAAATCGGTCTGAAATTCCGATATAATCCTCACATGATCCAAGCTCAAACCCATTGGGTCGCTCGTAGGTCAAAATTCCAATATTTAAGATGAATTTCAAACTTCTGAAAGACGTATGAATTCCGCCTAAGAAAGTATTAAGTTGTGAAAATTATGAAAACTGTTTTATGTGGTAATTAATTTTATACTTAATTTTTTGGAAATAAATCTGGCATTTCTTAACCTCTGGTTGGAATAAAATCTTTATTTATTTCCTTCGGGGCTGGAAAAATAATTTAGGGACAAAGCTGCTTTCCATTTTCTGATCCCTGCTTTGGAATTTTAGAACATGTGGCCCAATTTGAAAAAAAGGTCAAATTCCGAAGGGAGTAGTTGCGATACATTCGAAAAATAGGACATGTATTTTATACCAAAATGTTTTCCCTAAAGATACCTTACAGAAAAAAGTAAAATTATTATATTTTCTTAAAGAAAGTTTTTTTTTAATAAAAAAGTTAAAGCAAAATTCTACAATTTTTTTAAATTTTAAATTGAAAATGGTTTAGTTTTGGATCCATAATTGATATTACAAAAGATGTATATTATTGGTATATTATTTGTATATTATTGGTAATTCAGTTGCCTAACTAAAAAAAATTCGAGTCCATTCGGTTTAAAAGCACGACTTTTATTTAAAAAAAAAGCGAAAGGTATGGCAAAATTTTAAAAATTCAATTTTAAAATGCCTATAACCCGGAAATTATAGGATATAAATAGCAACGCAAGCATCTTTGAAATTGAATATGAAACAAAAAGATGGCATGTGTTCAAATATTCTTGTTGAAGGTACCATAGTTTGAGCCCCCATAGCGCCACGCCTGGAGCATTTGTAGGGTCCATTTGAATAACTTAAATTTTAAAAGTCCTTCTCTATGCCCACGTTAAATTTTATCCAAACATCACTAGCTGTTTAGAAAAGCAAGATTTATTTCCTACAAATTTTGATTCTACCCCAGTGTGCACTGCCCGGTTCAACTAAGTTTGATTTTATACTATTGATGATGTCACTAATAAAATTTTCCATTGTGAATACTCGTTTTCTATAGATAGCATTAGTTGTTTTTGAGGTGGCACTGACGCTTCACTTTATTCCAGAAAAAAAATACGGGTATATGAGCTTATCTTTTGAACACGATTTTGGTTTTTAATAACTTATGTGTCATTCGGTCTCACTTAGTTATTGATTATTATAGTGTAAAAAACGAAGTATATTTTTGCTTCGAGAATGTTGAATTTTATGACGCTGAGGAGCACCAATTGCTCACCAAAGCTTATGGAGCGCATTCACCATAAGCTTTGGTGAGCAATTGGTGCTCCTTCATCGTGTGAGAGATGATCTGTGCAGCTCAGAAGTGGTGATTTTGACACGGAAGGCGAAATGATGAAGAAAATAATTTGTTTTACCGATTCAGTATATGCGATGAAAATGAATCCATTACGATAACCCGAAGCGTAAGAGATCGAATGTGAAACCCGGCTAACCAGCCGAATTGACACCAAAGCCTAATATCCATGACGCTAAGGTAATGCTCTGTATTTGATGGGACTAAAATCTTGCCAAACCATCGCAGACCTCAGCACATGCGGTCAGACATGAAACTGCAATATTCCATCATGAATAGTCACGAGCACATATTGCGATACCTGTTAAAAACTATTTAGAATGAAGTAATTTGGAAGTTTTACCTCACGTGCTTCATAGTACAGACCTTGCGCCATCCGAATACCATTTTTTCGATTGACGCAGAACGCTCTCTCTGGTATACGCTTCACTTTGAAACATAGCATCCGATAAGCATTTATTTTGGCTCGGAATCCATATTGTTACGTTTTTACCTTTTAATAAAAACGGGATTTATTTCCTTTAAATAAACCGGATACTTTTGATTGCAAATAAAAGCAGTTTTAGTAGTTTAAAATTGTAACAACTCTTTATTTATTTAAAATGTCTAGATAATCACTCAGTATATTTATACACGTTTATCAATTCGCAGAAATGCACACACACTTTATAATGTACAACCTTAAATGCACAAGACAGTTGATGTTAACTCTAACAGAGACAATGATCAACTCAACTCACGACTGCCACCTCTGCCACTATGATTCACGATAGAGAATCATCTACAATGATCTCAACGGACAAACTAGTACTTTCGAATTTCAGAGCTTTCGATGTCAATGTTTAAACATTTAGTGTTGCCACACCTACAAACAACGCCAACAACCGCACGCCACAAACACTGCTGCAGACAGTCGCCACAGACCGTTAAATTCAAATCGCTATTGCAAAATCGTAACAATATGTTGCCAACACGATGAGAAAAGGTCATAGCTAACAATGGCCAATACTTTGAATAAATTTGTATTGTGCAAATGTTTCAGAATAAAATCTAAAAATTTTGTCAAAATCATTTGTCTAAACAAATCAGTTTTATAAGTTGTATTGGTTGAATCAACGAGCATACATCCATGCGAAATTATAAAAGCCTTACAACGTTTATGGTATTTAAAATTCATATTTTATCAAAATATTCGTGACTGCTTGCCACATTCATCATGTTTATAAACATTTCCATTATCAACAATTTTAATAAATCGATGTTACTAACATTGTTTACAAGTATAACAACAGTAACTGTTAAATCTGCTAAATCTGCTAATATTAAAATTAAAACTGCTAAAATCTCAATAAATAGAACATTCTAGGGTTGTCTGTTATATAATTCATGAAACTTTAGAGGATGCTGTGTTTATAAATAGTAGCAGCAAGTTATAGTTAGCCAGTGTACTGTAGGTGCTGTTAGACTTAACAACAACTGTATTACCAGTGTGTTTTTAAAGCGTTTATTTATTAAAAGAGAGTGTTTATTTAAATTGTTGTGTAAATTTAAATAAATAAAGAGTTGTTAAAATTTTTAAACAATTGATCGCATTTATTTGAAATTAAAGAAATACGGTTTATTGAAAGGTATTAAAGCACCCTTTTTAAAAGGTAAAAACGAAACAATATAGTTTAAAGTACATGACATATCTTAGTGAAATAAATTTAGTTTGTTTAGGATTTGTTTTATAACGAAAATTCTATTAATATCTGTCCGTATTCGTGCAAATTACACGGTTTACAAATCTGTACACTTTTTATTCTAATAGGGTGATCAAAGAATTAATTTTCTGAAAGACTAAGTCCTCCTGTACGATTTGTTTGTACATAATTTTGCAATCCGACCAGTAGTTTAGAATATACAGATTTATTAACACTTTTCTTCCGACCAACCCCACTGTTTCGGATTTTGGGACCACCATTTGCTAGGTGCCTATGGTTGGAATAGTTTTAACGCTACTCGTTTTTAATTTTTAGTTCCAATTTTAATGTTATTTATAATATTTATTTCCAAATAAATATCCCAAAATATTGTTGCCGATCTTAGACGACCTAAAATAACTACACCCATATACGTTTCATGTCATGAACAAAAACCTTGTATACTAGTGTTTACAGTTTTTAATATGGTGTAGAGTATTGTATGGACCGGCATAGCCTACATGATTTCATAATACGTTTATATAAATTTACAAATTTATTTATTTTCACCCATTATATTATTTTATTTGCCATAAATACTTATAATTATACAATATAACATTTCCAACGGCTTTAAAACAAATTTTGTTAATAATATATGAACGTAATTATTCACACATGTCATGAATATTTAATAAATTTTGTTGATTTTGTAGGCGCATAAATACATTTGCAAATAAATATTATTGCATTATATACATTTATAAATAATAAATTATAATGAATTTGAAGTGAAAAGTTCGCTTACAAACCTCCCACACAGGCATTAGGGACTAATTAAAAATATTGCACTATTTTCTAAATCGCACAAATATTTGCATTTGTTTATTTTGATAATTTATAAATAAACCCTTGATTATACATATACAACTATAGTAATAATTTCTATACATTTTATATGCCCCTTAAATTTATGGTTGAACTATAAATATATTCTTATATGCTAGAATGTGTGTGTAGGAAAAATTTTATTTATGTAGGTTTATTTGGAAATTTAAGCAAACAAAACAATATAATAATAAAAACACAGCAACACTTTTATAGTAAATCTCTACCATTAAAATAAAACTAATGTTTATACGCGTAATATTTTTAAAATAGTTATAAAATGTGCAAGAAAGTAAAAAGGGACAAAAAAAAAAAAAAAAGCAGAAGAAAAAAAAACAAAACTTAAAACAAAAAATATGCATTGTTGAATTTGCATATGAATTTACTTACACATATGTATATATGTTTATATGCATGTGTGTATAATGCTAAAGTATGTATTTATACATGTGCAGTTCTTATGTTTATTAGGGTGGCCTGGTTTGCATTGAGGCAAAATAAGCTGTCGATGTTCTCAATTAAAATTTACTTTGTTTCAGGAGACCATATTTCAAAATAATTATTTTAGTGTCAGTATTTGATGAGCTGGATCAAATGATAAAAGTGTTCTTTTTTATAATGTTTTAATATTTCTTGCAAAAAAAAAAAAAAAACACATATTAAATATGTTTATCATGTGATAGGGCATTCAATGCTGTATCAAAATAGGCAAACATTTTTAGTTTATTAAATTTTAACACATAACTATTAAAAATATTATTTCTATTTTTTAATATATATATTGGATGTATGACTTAAAATGTGGAATTTTCCAAAATTTTTAGCTTATATTTTGAAACATTTGTACAACATAACTTTATTCAATGTATTGGCCATTGTTAGCTATGACCTTTTTGCATATTTCTCGCAAAATTTGGATTCCGAGCCAAAAGAACTGTTAAATTTTTTAGGTCAAGAACCAATCATGCCAATTTCGGACACTCTGTTCTAAGGCGAAGCGTCTCCCAGAGAGAGCGTTCTGCATCGATCGAAACAAATAGTAGTCGGACGGGCACGGTCTAGACTGTAAAGCTGGTAAGCGAAAACGTTTCAACCATTTCATTCTAAAGAGTTTTTAATAGGTATTGGAAGATGTGACCTAGCGTTGTCATGATGGAATATTATGGTTTTATGTTCGGCCGAATATTCTAGGCATTTTTCGGCCAATGCTCGATTCTGTTGCGTTTATTACAGGTTCCCTGTGTTTTTTAAGAGGCCGTTGCACCTACCATACAAAGTAAATAGTAATTGTGGAATATCTGCAAAACTGTAAATATAAAAGCCGCAAAACTGCGCGGGATTTGCTTCGAAACCATTGTGCACAGCTTGACTGAAAGTGACAAAAAATCAGCATAATTTGATAAATAGGCGTGGAACCACCCATACAAACTAAGTAGATATTTTCGAATATAGACAGAACTATAATCGTGATTCTTCAAGGTTTGTCCGAATTAATCTCTTATTCTCTTAAATAGTTTGGCTGAAAATGGTTGGAATTGGTTTAGTTAGCATGGCCTCTTCCATAGAAAGTAATTACTTAATTGTGAATATCTGGAGAACTATAATTGTAAGGTACTTAAATTTTGTATGAATTCATTTCTTATCACTATACGGAGTTAAGCTAACTTAAATTTCTTTGTCTGAATCACTTTCTTATATTTTTACAATGTTTGGCTGCAATTAGATGGGATCGGCTTAGTGGGAGTAACTAAAATAGTTATGCTTGAATATCTGGAGAATTATAAAAGAGTAAAGCTTGAAATTAGTTATCTTGTTACCACTATACATATCAGATATAAAAATGGATGGGTTCAGAATCGTGAAGTGGTACAGTTATACCAAGTATAATGTTATCTTCGAATATCAAGTGAATCGAACTTTTCAAAAGTTCGAATATTTTCGGATTTATATAATTATTTCAGATAGGGCATAAAAGCGTCTTTCAAAGTCCTTTTACATGATACCAATATTCTATATGTTTCCTTTGTGAGAAATGTGAACAAAATTTTATAAACGAACCTTTTTATTCTTTAATCCAGCTCACTTTTGTTTTAGTTGGGCACATCCACAACTTTTTTGGGGCCACCCTAATTAATCAGTTTACTTAGCTACAGTAGTACATAAATGTTTTGGCTTAAAAATACATGGGCACTTACAGTTACAGCCTTTTGTAGATTGCTTGACTTATAACTAGTAAGAGTGCTATATTCGACTGTGCCGAATATTATATATCATATTTGTATTCTCAAAACGTCATCCAAGGTGCACATTTATATCATGGTGAAGATCACGCAATAGCAACTGCCAACAGTGGTATATGGTTCCAATGACACATCCAAGTTCTGTAAACGTTTGGAAACTAACATATTTAAATTACAGTAATGATATTTGCCTAATGTAGCACAAACTTCAGCAGATACAACAAATGTTAAACGTCCTCTGCTGACTTGATCATAGCTAAACAAAATTAATAAGCTTTAATTCAGTGACGGAATATAGTTTCTTTTGAATCATGATGTCGCTAGTTTTTGTTTCATTACTGCTGGATGCGCTATCGACATACAGAACAAATTGCATTAGGGAAATCATGCCTTTGTATTTCGTAGTGACTTTTTGGTGAGTAACTTTCAATTGTGATATCTACGAAATTAATAAACCTAGATGCTCACAAGCTTCAGGTTTTTATTAGTAAGTGCCTCTGCTGAATACTAAGAATTTTCTGACCAGAAACGGTAACACATTTCGAGCTATACTTTAGAATGCAGCTACCCGTACAGTGGACATAAATCCGCAAATAAAAACATAAATTACGGATATACCCCTACTTTCCCAATCTCTGGTCATTTTTTATCGTAACGATATTCTGACAGTTCTCATACAAAAATTATACTAATTGAAAGTACATATATCATTACGAAAAACCATAACCAGAGATTAAGAAAATGGGGGTTAGTTTACTGGTGAATTTGGAGCCAATGAAACACATGACAACATATGCTAGCTAAAATCCCTTGGTATACGATATAGCGAACCATAAGTGCCCTATTGTACTTAAGGAGTAAGATCGAAAAATTCTTAACATACAGTATTGGCCATAACTAAAGCACCCCCTCAATGGATTTTATCATATCATAATTTTTTGGATAAAAAAGGATTTTTTGGGATGTATTTTGTGTATATTTTATTAACTTATATTGTTAATGTTCATATTGTGTTCATTTAGGAAAGGATAATTTCATGTACAATTAAATAAAAGTGATAAAACATACAAAAACACAAAACGCGACGGACAAAACAAAAGCACCCCCATATAAGATGTTTAAAAATTTGACTATGCTACTGCATATTTGCAATGTCAGTTACCGGAACTAATGGATGGCAAGGAACAAGTACTCCAGTGAATTTAAAATGAAATTTATTGAAGACTGGAAGCCGGGCTTATCACGGCATGAATTGAGTAAACAATATTCAATTATTGCAGTATGGTCGTATATCACCGGGGCATTCTGGAGGACTTCCGCGTAAAACCACACGATATGATGATTCCTTGATCAAAGGAGCAATGCAAAACGATCCAACATCATCTGCTAGTCAATTAAGAACAAGTTTAAGATTATGTGTTAGCGAAAGAACAATCCGTAGAAGAGCAGTATAAACACGATTATTCAGCCGACGACCAGCAAAAAAAACGTTTATATCAGAGCTAGACTGGAGTTTGCCAAAGCCCACATCGACTGGAGTGTCAAAAATGGAAGACAGTACTGTTCTCTGATGAATCCAAATACAAATTGAAAAGACGAAATGTAGAAAGACTGAATCCTATTTATTGAAAGGGAACAATTAAACATGGAGGGGGCAATGTAATGGTCTGGGGTTGCTTTTCTGGTCAAGGAATTGGGCCAATTCATAAAGTTAATAGGATTATGGATCGGTTCATGTACCGTGATATATGGAAAGATAGGGAGGTTCCAACAGGATAACGATCTTAAGCACGCCTCCAAACTTTGTAAGACTTGGCAACAGAGCAATAAGATTAAAGTGGGAGATTGATAATATGAAAATAAATCGTGAAAATTGCAGAAATAAGGATCGGCAATTTTCACGACTAATTTCAAAGCGTTATTATAGCCTGGGAAGGAATATCGCAAGATACCATAAAAAATTAATATATTCTATGCGTAAGAGATGTGCTTGTGTCATCCAAAACAAAGGATTTACAACAAAATATAAATTAAAACATTTTTTATATTTTATCCATGTTTTTGTTTTGTCCGTTTTATTTTCCAGCTTTAAATATCTTTTGATTTAATGTTACCTCTTATAGAAAGATTAACTTTAAAAGTATTTGTTTATCAATAGTAAATATATTAACAATTGAAAATAATACATAATACAAATTTAAAACTTTGTTTTTATACAAAAATATATAATATGAAAACAATTCACTGAGGGGGTGCTTTAGTTATGGCCGCTACTGTACATATATGTTAATAAAAACGAAACCACTACATTTACAGTTTTAATTCTTTTTTGCTCTGCTTGAAATTATTATTACAATTTACAAAAAATCTATATTTTTATAGTTATAATCAGTTGTGATGAAATTTTGAACTTCTTTCGGAAACCTTTCCATTAACGTTTTTATAGTGCTTTCTGTCACTTTGCTCGAACAGGTTATCCATCTCCGTTTAAAATCTACCACACTTTTGGACACCTTTTTTGTGCTCTTCAATTCTCTTTTAACAAGAGCCCAATATCTGTCCACTGGACTCAGCTCCATGCAGTTTGGAGGATTTGCTTCTCTTGGTACAAATACCACGTTATTGCTCCTATACCACTCAAGGGCTTGTTTACCATAGTGACAGGATACCAAGTCAGGCAAAAATAAGTGGACACAATATGAATGGAAGCATCCTTTTTTGTAAACATTCCTAGATGTAAATTTCGGTATTTATATAGCCCGTTGTAACAAATGATTGGCTTCTTTTGCCGCAACTGCATATTGCTTGCCATACCAAGAACTTTTTGGGAAATTTTGCCTGCTTTTGGGTCCTAAACTTTTCATCAACATTCCCTCGAGCATCAGCAACATAAAATTTTTTACTAGGAAGTTGCGAAAAATCTGCCAGAACATACGTTTCGTCATCCATGAAGCAGGAAGAACATTTTTTTTTTTAAAACTTGACTTCAATTTCCGTGCTCTGTTTTTGTTCCTGTCAGGAACTTTTTGATCCTTGTATGTTTTTAAACCTGCATTAGTTTTAACTTTTCGTACCAAATAGTCCGAGCAGTATGCTTTCCTACCGGATGTGTTGGGAGCTCTTTTGAAAATGCTTGCAATCATCATTCGCATTGGGTTTTCATTCTAAAATCTATTTTGACGTTTTGTATGAATATTTTTGATGTTTTGTATGAATATTTCTACTTTCAGCATTTTATGTTTAGAGTATATAAAGATAGTTACATACAACTTCCTCGCCAGTTTTGTTTTCCAAAACTTTAAAAATCTATATCTTTGGATTCAAGCATTTTTTTTTTTTTAATTTTCTTTTTGATTATGAATCTTACGGTTTATTACTATTTTATGGAAAATAAAAATTTTTAATTTTTCTAAAATTGTAAATTTTTTTTTTAAATTTGATGAAATCAAAATTTGTATTTCCCTAAGTTACAAATGTAAGAAAAACTAAAAATTAAATTGATCGCGTTTGATAATTTTTTTAAGAAATTCCATACAATATGAACTAACATCAACATTTGAATAGATTTTCTATTCAAATTGCACAATATTTCAAAATAATAAATTTTATATTTTTGTTTAAATTTCCGTAATTTATGATATATTTCCTTATGTTTTACAAACTTGTATGAAAATTTTACATGTCTTTAATATTTTTGGTATGATGAATGAAAATCATTATAGATTTTGGTCCACATTTATTATATTTATTTTGAAATTTTACAAATTTGTATGAAAATTTTACATTTGTTTATTATTTAAGGTACAAACAACAGTTCATGGATATAAAAAACATACAGAAATATACAATAAATATACAGGTTTTATCTGAACCAGGTTTTATATCAACGGACAAGTTCTCCCGTTACTGTTTAATGACATTGGAAACAGTTTGACGGCAGACCTTTGATTTTTTGTCCAACTTTTTGTAGGACCAAGTTGGATTTTGTTGAAAATATTTTATAATTTTAGTTCACACCTTTTTCTCGTCACTCATTTTAATCAGATTAACAATAAATGAACATAATTGACATTTAACGTAATAACTGACATGCTTTACAAAAGTAACTTGATAAAAAAAAAATCAAATAATACTTGGGTTCAAAGTTTTAATGAAAAACGTGTGTTAAGAATTTTTCGATCTCACTACTTATAGGAGTTCAAAGGATTAAACACATTTGCCATTATGGATTCCGTGTGAGAGTCAACACAGAAAAACACCAAAAAAAGGACTACTACTACGACATGATACCACACATTTCATAGAATTTGAACTGATGTTTTAAGTCGGAAAACCTAAAGTAGTTTAATTTAAAAATTAAAAAAAATGTTGAGTTAGTAGTGACTGCAAAGGAAATCAGAAATGACTTACAGATATAAGCATGTTAAATCGTTTATAGGGTTCTAAATTTCCTGTAATTTTTGCCATTCCCAGCAAAGAATTAAAAAATCTCTTCATTCCAGAGAATTACATAAACGGTTGTCACAAACATATACTTGTTTACTGCAACCATATATATGGTTGATACAATCTTGAGTATCGTAAGTTAACCACATTATTGTTACCACAATCATATATATAACTACTGTCACTATAATATTATTAAAAATGTTGAAATGGTTACAGTAAACATGCACAACTATATTTCTTTCTGCATGTAGGAACTCTTAAAATTACAGTATTATTTCTGCACTGATAAAATGGATTCGTAATAGGATATTTATTCTCTTATCGAACTCAGTACAGAGCTAATTCTCTCTTCAGTATGGATTATACATATATCATATGTTTAAGGAATAAGAATAACTGTTTTAATGGAATTAGCCCATCACAATACATATGCGAAGCTTTGGTGCATCGAAGTTCGCTAAAAGATAAATTTAATAAACTTGAACAATTTAAATTTTCGTTGGACACTTACATCGCTGAAATGATCCAACACCAGAACTTGAGCCTCAAATTGTTAATATTAAAATTTTATAGACATATGAATAGACATTTCCTTCATTTTGTATCACTGTACCTCGACTAGGTTTAAGTTTTTCTACTTAGGAACATTTTGTGGTTTTTATGGTTGTTTTATGCATATGTAATGTTGCATATCCACCTGATGTGGCAGTTATGAGAAACATTTGCATGCCATAAAATGTTGATAAGAAGGTGGCAACTGTTTACATTGTTTAATATGCACAACAATTTCTTTTCCTTTATGTTTTTTTTTTTTTTTTTTTCCAGTGTATAAGAAATATTTGCAAATGCATTAAAGTTTAGTTTAAGTATGTAAATTCATTGCTCCACTTTAACTGGTTATTTACAAGGTGCATAAAATATCAATACATGGAGTTAATAAAATTAAAGGAAATATATAGATTGAAAAATAGTGGCAGATATTGAATTTAGAAATAGCAGTTTATAATCTTAACAATGTGGTAAAATTTGAAAAGATATTAAATTTATGATGTTGAATGTAATTTTGTTAAAGAAAAATTTAAATTTTCTGTATGTATGTACAACAACCGATTAACGAAACTGATACAAGGCAATAATAACAACAGACTGGCAACATCGTACATGTATCATAGGACCCGCTACAGCAGACCAATCATCTACTTAGCTGGAACAACAACCGTTTAACGAATGATACAAAATAACAAAAAAAAGACTGGATCTAATGGCAATATCGTACATGGAGACGCACTATAATCCAATAACTAGGACAGTGCAATCTCACATGGGAAATACGAGAAAATCTACTGCAACAATTCGTGTAAGATGGAGATGCTTTGTGGAAGCCAAATGGCCACAAGAGGGATAAGAAACAAAAAAGGAAATATAAATTAGACATATTTCTGCTTAAAGTTAAACAAATGACATTCAAAAGTTGTGAATTTTATTTCGTTTCCTTAAGGAAATGTTTTTTTTAACATAATTGTAACTGAAAAAGTTAGAACAGCTAGCCATTTTTCTTATTTTCACATTCATGGCAACATATTTTTATGTCCGTCATTATATTTTATGTCTGCTTTTATTATTATTTATTGTATTTTACCTAATTTTCCTTTGAATAGAATTGTACATAAATCACAATTTATCTCATCAACTCCACTTATTTGTTTAACACTTTTATTTAAGTTAGCCTACCTTCTCAAACATACATACATACATACATATGTATGTATATACTTATACATAAGTATACATTCATATACAAAATACTGTTGGCTGGTTTTCTTTTCTCTATTTTAGACAATAATTTTTGGTCAACTGTCTGTCTTTCTTATCCTTAGCTTTTATTTTTAGTGCCTTTAACAGATATTCCATGACTTCTAGTCGTTGCGTTTGAACTTTACACTTAATAAACGTACGGTTGATGACCGGGGCATGTCACCCCAAAAGGCAGGAAATATTAATTTATGTTTCACTAAAGATTTTATCATCCATGAAAGTGGCCCTAAAGCAATGTGTAGAATGTTTTTGGACTTGTTATTGTGTTAACCTTCAACTTAAATGCCTGGCTGCCTGCTTCGCGTTCAGCGATTAGATGGTACACATGTAATAAATACATATTGGTATTAACTTTAGCTAAATATTTGAATTTCTCTTCATCTCCATGAGATGATTGTGTACAATTTAAATCCAGCGTCTTAAAGAAATTCCATTGAATGTAGATAAAACGTAAACACTGTTAAATATAATGTTATGAGAGATGTTTATAAGGTTGTAAATGAAGTGATACTGACAATATTAAATTGGTTAATACGGTCTTAGGGTATTGATTATTGATTAGACATTGTTACTTTATTTTGTTGAATTTGAACATTTTTTTATTATCATCTTCCTCGCACCTTCATCATTACAAAGACGTTTGGGTGTTCCTAAATTTACGCAAGACTTGAATTCAATAGAAAACACAGTTTATTTTCTTTCAATGAAGGGTGTTGTGGGCTTGTTGATATAAGTAGTCCTCTGACTTCAAATGACCTCATAAAAAGAAATCCAATGGTGTTAATTCAAATGATCTGGATGGCCAATTATGATCATCGAAACGAAAGATTACACGACCAGTTAATGCCACATGCTGTAATTTAATTTGTTCAGGGACTATATCACCGTTTTGTTGACACATAACTAGCATCCAATTTAGCCAGAATTATTTATTTTTATTTTTTTTATCATGTGGCGATATAGAGCACCAGCAACAGTCACTGATTGACTAGCTTCATTTTGAAGTAGTTTGGTCCAATAATCCCTCTAGCCCTAAATCCTACCACGAAATTATGAACCGATCACAAAAAAACTTAGTAGTAAATTTAGCATCGATTTACAAATTTATTCTGAGTCTACCGATCGACTCAGAATAACGTTAACGTGGCTGATATACTGATATTGTTGATCGTTTCAGACATCAGCATAAACGCAATAAACCCTGTCGACTATAGTGGTGTAGGTTATAATTATATACTCAAATATTTATTGGGTGAAATTAATGAAATAACAGAAACTCATTATCCATATAAAATGCCTGAACCCATTTGATTTTGAAATTTGGAACGTATATAGATGCTTACCTGGAAGCATCAATAGGATATATCTTTTTTCATACCTTCGACCACAAAGGGATAAAAATTTGAAAAATTGCTACATTTAGTTTTTAGACATTGAATATTTGTCTTAAAAGGAAAATATTTTTAATTTAGCTCGACCTACTCACAGAAATATATATTTAGAAAGTATATTTTTAAAAGTCTATCGTCAGGGTAATAAAAACCGGTAAAATTAGGATTTTGTGCTTATCCATATTTATGTCTGCTTATTTGTTTTTACATTATTAATAGTACACTAAACCACATTCCTCTATATTTGGAAGAAGCAATTAGCTGATCCCTGTTTAGAAAATTTCAAGTGGACGTGGCTCCTCCCATACAAACTAAATAATTATTATGATATATCTGGTGAACTATCATTGTGAAAGCAGCAATGATAAAGGATAAATGGGCGTAGCACCACCCATACAAAGTAAATTGTCATAATCGAATGTCTGTAGAACTATAATTGTGACAGCTTTTAAACTTTATACTAATCAATTTATTATAAATGCATGAAGTTTAACCAAAAATGGGACGGATCGGAGCATCTATGTGTATGTGACATCTTCCATACAAAGTAAAAATTTATTTTCAAATATCTGGAAAAGTTTGGCTGAAAATATGCGGAATTGGATTAGTGGGCGTGGCACCTCTCATACAAAGTAAATAGTAATTCCAAAAAATATATAAAGAAAATAGTTATAATTGAATATTTTGAGAATTATAATATTTATGTTTTTTTTTACACAACAAATATATAATATAGTAAGATTCTTTTAGGTCCTTTAGATTACGAATTATAAGCAATTTTACATATTTTGCAATTTTCGTAATAAAAATAAATATTTTGTGGGATATACGAGTGATCACAGATTTACATTATTTTGGCTCTAGATCCTAAAGTTAATTAATTATAAGCAATTTTAGATATATTGGAATTTCCTTTATAAAATCAAATTTTGATGGGAAATAGAGTGATCAAAGATTTTCTTTATTTTCGCTCTAGGTCCTTTAGTTTACGAAATATAAGCAATTTTAGATATTTTGGAATTTCCATCATTAAAATCAAATTTTGGTGGGAAATATGTGTGATCACAGATTTCCATTATTTGGGATCTAGGTCCTTTAGTTTACGAAATATAAGCAATTTTAGATATTTTAGAATTTCCTTCACAAAAATCAAATTTTGATGGGAAATAGAGTGATCAGTGATTTCCTTTATTTTCGCTCTGGGTCCTTTAGTTTACGAAATATAAGCAATTTTAGATATATTGGAATTTCCTTCATGAAAATCAAATTTTGATGGGAAATATAGTGATCACAGATTTTCTTTATTTTCGCTCTAGGTCCTATAGTTTACGAAATATAAGCAATTTTAGATATTTTAGAATTTCCTTCATAAAAATGAAATTTTGATGGAAAATAGAGTGATCAGTGATTTCCTTTATTTTCGCTCTAGGTCCTTTAGTTTACGAAATATAAGCAATTTTAGATATTTTAGAATTTCCTTCATAAAAATCAAATTTTGATGAGAAATTTTAGTGATCACAGATTCTCCTTATTTTCGCTCTAGGTTCTTTAGTTTACGAAATATAAGCTATTTTAGATATTTTAGAATTTCCTTCATAAAAATGAAATTTTGATGGAAAATAGAGTGATCAGTGATTTCCTTTATTTTCGCTCTAGGTCCTTTAGTTTACGAAATATAAGCAATTTTAGATATTTTAGAATTTCCTTCATAAAAATCAAATTTTGATGAGAAATTTTAGTGATCACAGATTCTCCTTATTTTCGCTCTAGGTTCTTTAGTTTACGAAATATAAGCTATTTTAGCAGTGTTGCCAGTTTAGCCTTTTTGAGGCTAAATTTAGCCTTTTTATTTACTCTTTAGCCTCGAAATTTTGGTTTTAGCTTCGTGGCTTTTTTCTAGCCTTTTTTTTAATTTGAAAATAGCCTTTTTTAAATAAAAAAAGGCTAGAAAAAACCACGAAGCTAAAACCAAAATTTCGAGGATAAGGCGAAAATAAAAAGGCTTACATTTATATTTGTGAGACATTTTCATTTTAATTCATTACTGTTTTTCATTTAGTTTTTCAACATACTCAAGAATTGTGCAGTATTAAAAGAAAAAATAACAATTGCCAATACCAAGTGTTTCAAAATGAAATATAGTATTTTATATCTGAAAGCTATAAATGTCTAGCAAATTCGCTTTCAAGACAAAATTGTTATTACACATTATATTCATCGTTATATAATGGACAAGAGCCCCACAAACTCTAGCCGTTAAACGTATTGTGAATCTGTGCTTCGAGTTAAAACCAGCAATGCTTCAAAGCCAAACATTTAAGTGATTAATATACTGATTACAATTTGGTGTATTATTTTTTTTAAACCAGTAAGCAATTCAGCGGATCCAACAAAGCTGTTTTCTGATTTAAAATTTCTTCTCCATAGTTTGCGTTTTCAAATTGTAATACAATGCAAAGAATTTGATACATTATCGTCCCCAATTGAAAACTGTTTAATGTTTTCGCCACATTTTTCATACAAGTTTGAAGAATGAGAGATAAAATAACGAACGGTTTAATTAGTGACGATTCTGAAAAAAATAATACGGCAAATTAAACTAATTGAGCAATTGCGACAAAGATTTTCATATGAAAACTCTTCGCTAAATCGATTTTTTATCCGTTAATAATACACTTAAAATAGTACTCGTAAAACCAAAAAAATATATTATGTATGTGAAAAATAGTAAATGCTTAGTACTTAAATTAAAAAAAAAACAAAATTTAAGTTTTGTCTGTATAAAAATATATATGGGGCATTTAATTTCAAGTGAACCATTTTTTGAAATCGATGTCTTCCGATACTTAGTTCTATTAGATAGTAATTCAGACACAATTTTTCAACAAGATCGGTCGAAAACTTTCTGAGTTAGAGGGCATCAGAATTTGACATTTTGGCCAAGCAGATGTTTTTTCTCCTCCATGTAACTTATTACCTATTGTTCTTAGCAAAATGTGTCCCAAATAGTTTACATAGCTATTTCTTCAATCTTTCGGAAAAAAAATTTTTTTTTTGATTTTTTTTGCAAAATCTAAAACTGTTGAAATTTTTTTCCAAAATGGGCCTTTTTTTAATTTTTTTTTTTGCTCAAGAGAAAGAAAGCTTAGGTCCATTCCTTTAAGAGGTTTTTGATCGCTTAGTGTGATTCGAGTGGAATATCTATCAAAACAAATATTTTGTAACTCAAGACATACAATTTTGGAAATTTTTGCATTTTTTTAATTTTTTTTTTTTTTGCTCAAAAGAAAGCTTATTTATTATTTATTGCTTTAAGAGGTTTTTGTCGCTTATGTGTATATTTATTATTTATTATTAATGATTAATGTTATTTTTCGTTTGCTGCTGAAGTGTACCTTTATAATTTTATTTATTTTTATGAATTTTATGAACATATTTTCTAATTTTTTATTTAAAAATAAATATAAAACTAAATTCATAATTTATAATATTTTAGCTTTTTTTTTGGCATTTTTTTAAAGCAGTTTGGCTTTTTCTGGCCTTTTTTTGAAGTCAATATAGCTTCTTTTTTTGCCAGCTCCTGGCAACACTGTATTTTAGAATTTCCTTCATAAAAATAAAATTTTGATGAGAAATAGAGTGATCAGAGATTTTCTTTATTTTCGCTCTAGGTACTTTAGTTTACGAAATATAAGCAATTTTAGATATTTTGGAATTTCCTTCATAAAAATAAAATTTTGATGGGAAATATAGTGATCACAGATTTTCTTTATTTTCGCTCTTTAGAATTTCCTTCATAAAAATCAAATTTTGATGGGAATTAGAGTGATCACAGATTTTCTTTATTTTCGCTCTAGGTCCTTTAGTTTACGAAATATAAGCAATTTTAGATATTTTAGGATTTCCTTCATAAAAATCAAATTTTGATGAAAAATTTGAGTGATCACAGATTTTCTTTATTTTCGCTCTAGGTTCTTTAGTTTACGAAATATAAGCAATTTTAGATATTTTGAAATTTCCTTCATAAAAATAAAATTTTTATGGGAAATAGAGTGATCACAGATTTTCTTCATTTTCGCTCTAGTTCCTTTAGTTTACGAAATATAAGCAATTTTAGATATTTTAGAATTTCCTTCATAAAAATCAAATTTTGATGGGAAATAGAGTGATCACAGATTTCCTTTATTTTCGCTCTAGGTACTTTAGTTCACGAAATATAAGCAATTTTAGAATTTCCTTCATAAAAATAAAATTTTGATGAGAAATAGAATGATCACAGATTTTCTTTATTTTCGTTCTACGTCCTTTAGTTTACGAAATATAAGCAATTTTAGATATATTGGAATTTCCTTCATGAAAATCAAATTTTGATGGGAAATATGAGTGATCACAGATTTTCTTTATTTTCGCTCTAGGTCATTTAGTTTACGAAATATAAGCAATTTTAGATATTTTGGAATTTTCTTTATAAAAATCAAATTTTGATGGGAAATTTGAGTGATCACAGTTTTTCTTTATTTTCGCTCTAGGTTCTTTAGTTTACGAAGTATATTCAATTTAAGATATTTTGGAATTTCCTTTATAAAAATTAAATTTTTATGGGAAATTTGAGTGATCACAGATTTCCTTTAGTTTACGAAATATAAACAATTTTAGATATTTTAGAATTTCCTTCATAAAAATCAAATTTTGATGAGAAATTTGAGTGATCACAGATTCTCTTTATTTTCGCTCTAGGTCCTTTAGTTTACGAAATATAAGCAATTTTAGATATTTTGGAATTTCCTTTGAGTGATCACAGATTTTCTCTATTTTCGGTCTAGGTCCTTTAGTTTACGAAATATAAGCAATTTTAGATATTTTAGAATTTCCTTCATTAAAGTAAATTTTTGGTGGGAAATATGAGTGATCACAGATTTTCTTTATTTTCGCTCTAGGTCCTTTAGTTTACGAAATATAAGCAATTTTAGATATTTTAGAATTTCCTTCATAAAAATCAAATTTTGATGAGAAATTTTAGTGATCACAGATTTTCCTTATTTTCGCTCTAGGTTCTTTAGTTTACGAAATATAAGCAATTTTAGATATTTTGGAATTTCCTTCAATAAAATCAAATTTTGGTGGGAAATATGAGTGATCACAGATTTCCATTATTTGGGATCTAGGTCCTTTAGTTTACGAAATATAAGCAATTTTAGATATTTTGGAATTTCCTTCATAAAAATAAAATTTTGATGGGAAATATAGTGATCACAGATTTTCTTTATTTTCGCTCTTTAGAATTTTCTTCATAAAAATCAAATTTTGATGGGAATTAGAGTGATCACAGATTTTCTTTATTTTCGCTCTAGGTCCTTTAGTTTACGAAATATAAGCAATTTTAGATATTTTAGGATTTCCTTCATAAAAATCAAATTTTGATGAAAAATTTGAGTGATCACAGATTTTCTTTATTTTCGCTCTAGGTTCTTTAGTTTACGAAATATAAGCAATTTTAGATATTTTGAAATTTCCTTCATAAAAATAAAATTTTTATGGGAAATAGAGTGATCACAGATTTTCTTCATTTTCGCTCTAGTTCCTTTAGTTTACGAAATATAAGCAACTTTAGATATTTTGGAATTTTCTTCATAAAAATAAAATTTTGATGGGAAATTGAGTGATCACAGATTTTCGCTCTAGTTCATTTAGTTTATGAAATATAAGCAATTTTAGATATTTTGGAATTTCCTTTACAAAAATCAAATTTTGATGGGACATTTGAGTGATCACAGATTGTCTTTATTTTCGCTCTAGGTCCTTTAGTTTACGAAATATAAGCAATTTTAGATATTTTAGAATTTCATTTATAAAAATAAAATTTTGATGGGAAATGTGAGTGATCACAGATTTCCATTATTTTGGCTCTAGGCCCTTAAGTTTACGAAATATAAGCAATTTTAGATATTTTCGAATTTCCTTTATAAAAATCAAATTTTGATGGGAAATATGAGTGATCACAGATTTTCTTTACTTTTGCTCTAAGTCCTTTAGTTTACGAAATATAAGCAATTTTAGATAATTTGAAATTTCCTTCATGAGAATCATTTATTGGTGGGAAATACGAATGATTGCACATTTCCATTATTTTCGCTCTAGGTCCTTTAGTTTATTATAATAATTGGAAGTATACGTAGTATAATTTGTGATAAAGTTTTTTATAGAAATCCGTTTCTCATTATAGCAAGATGTAGCTTAGATAATCGCACTTGAACAGAGAATATCTTAAAAACTATATCTCTTATTTTTCAAATAAGTTCCTTAAACAGCTTCAACAAGCTTTTAGACTGGCACGGTTGATCTTTGTCTTCCATGGAACACTTTTACCATAAGCTTTGGTGAGCAATCGGTGTGTTTCGCCGGTATATTTCTTCAAATTGAAGAAGCAAAGCAAAACTTCCCGCATATGGCGATTCGTTGGTGAAAAATTCGACATTTTCGAAGCGAAATAGAACTTTGTTGTTTACTTTATAATGTTCAATAACTAAGTGAAAATAAATGACAGATATGTTTGCTTCAAAATGACATATAAGTTATTAAAAACAAAAACCGTGTTCAAAATATACGCCATCTATTGTAAATCCTGCATTTTTATAATCCTTATTAACCCTTGAAAGATTTTTATTCTAGGTTAGTACTGAAAACACATTTTTATCACAAAAAGGCTCATGCTTCATTTTGTTGAAGCATATCTCGAATTTCATGTCTTTAATTTTTTTAATTCTAAGAATGTCATAAAATATATGTTACTTTTGCATACTCCATAGCATATTTTCTAATAAATTTGTATTCAATATGTATAAATATCTTATTTGTATTCAGTATATAAAATATATTAAAATATTTTGTTCTAGTATACAACAGATATTAGAAGTTGTCATATTTTGATATTATTCATTAGCAGGGCAAGGATTTTCATGCACTAAAAAATTAAAAATATGCGCTTATAATATGCACTATAAAGAGAGAAAATATGCACTAAAAATGACAAAAATATGCAATAAAAACAAGTTTTTTATTTGAAATATATTTATTAATAAAAGACATATAAATTTCACGTCTCATTTTCAATATATATGTACATATAAAGGACATAAAAGGTTTAAAATATATTTTTTTCAAAGTAAAAATAAGAAAATTCATGTATGTATGTAAATTATACAATATTTATTTAAAAAAAATTAGTCAGTTATTTATTTTCATGTTACAAAATTACTTAATTTAGATTTCTATTTGTATAAACAAATCAATTTTTTTTTTTTAAATTTCCAAAAAGAAGCTTTGTCTGTTCGTCAACAGAAGTTAAAGGTACATATTTAAATGAAGCCAGTTCAATTGGAGAATATTAATTTTCAATTTGATTTTCTTTATTAAAATTGCTATCTAATATGTCAAACATTTTTTTATTATTTCTGTAATATATTCTTTAGTTTTGTTTTAATTTGGTAAGAAATTAATTTTACTTGTGCATTCAGCGAATTGAATCCCTGTAGTTTAGTAATAGTATCATAAATAAAGATGTAATTTGAGCACAGAAGTGGTAATTGGCTTTAATATTATGTGTCACAAAGAGAACAGTGTCGAAAAGTCGATATTAAAAAAATTTTCGAAAAGTCGATAATTTCAAAAAGCTAAGAAATCGATTCATAAATTGAAAAGTTTAAAAGTAGACTTTTTCTTTCAACAATAGAATTCTAGTGTTAATATATTTACTATTTTTACAACATTAAATGGAGTTGCCAAATATATGTATGTACAGTGTACACTGATATATATGCAATAAAATGGAAAAATATGCTAAATATATGCATTTAAAAGAAAAATATGCAAAACATGCATTTATAACAAAATATGCAAAAATATGCAACAACAAATCGATGCCATTTTGTTGCAAATTCTTCGATTCGGAAAGATAAATTGTCAAAAGTGATTTTGAGTTACTGACTACAAACATGCATTTGCATAGAAATCCTTGCCCTGTTCATTAGTTATAATCATTTAACATCACCTATTCTAATTAATACACAATTTATTGACCCACGGTCTTCCGATTTTGACCATTTTTGGTACTTTGGATATTTTAATTTTCATTTATTTAAATGTCGAATAACCCGTGTTTTTTATCACAATTAAAGTTTTTGTAAAAATCATGAACATTTATATCTGCAGCAAGCAAATACTTGAATTTTTGTGATCCTAACGTCGGATTTTATTGTTTAGACTATATAATTAATAAAATATTTTTGTGTTAAAAATATGCATTCATTTGGAAATTTTCTTAACTTAAATTTTTTTTTTCAAATAATTTTAAGAATTAAATTGTATGGATAGAAAGTTTTATTATTTTTAATATTTATTTTTTTTTTACGACAGAACGATGTTGAACTTGTTGAAAATTGTTGTTTCCTCTCTATGGCTTTTTCCTCCCTATTGTTGTTTCCTCCTATTATGATATGACAATTAAATTCCGCTACAATATATGGTTTAAATTAATCTAATTGACACAAAATAAAAAATATAATAATATAATGATCATTGTTATGAAATACCAATCAAGGCTATAAATAAGCAATCATGTTAATTTTAAAAATCTGTCATAATTAAATCCATATTTGAAATGTAATTTAAATAAAAATGCACTTTATGCGACTATAAACTATCTAAAATATATAAGGAATGTTATCCCAAGTATATTTTATATTCTTTTAATAGCATTATTTAACATTTTTCTTTATTTTTATTATTTTATTCGTTCTTTTATTTCAAGGATGATATAAAAACACTTTAACTCACATTTTCATAATCAGCAAAAACTTGCTTTTATCACGTAAAAGTTTGTTTTTATTATGTGTGTTTTTTTAACATTAAAAAAAACAAACAAAAATATATATTACACACATACAAACGTTATAGCAGAAAGGGAAAAATAAACGCATACAAGCGCATAAAAAGTCTAAACTCTACTCAAAGAAATTACAAAGTTTTCTTAAATCCCAGTTACTTGAGAGAACAAGAGGGAATACAGATACACAAACACATATACCACATACATATACCCAGCGGAAAAAATTGCTAGGTTCTCAATTTATAGGCCTTCTTAAAGATGCGGACTTTGCTAGTCCTTCTAAGTTATTTCATACACATTCAAAATTGCATTACAAAATAAGATCTAAAAAATCTGTATGTATAATTCACACATGATTGGTTTTGTAATTATTCCTATATGTTGTCTCTTTATAATGATATTTATTTTTCTCTCTTTTGCTATAAAAACAACAGAATGTACAAAATCTTCTAAAACAAGTAAGAGTGCTATATTCGGCTATGCCGAATCTTATATACCCATCATCTTTGTTGTGGATGCATTAATTGCCCATTTTCAGTGTATACCATCCGAAATATATCAAGCAAACTTTGAAAAATTTTACATTTAATTGCTGACGAACATATTATATTGTAGAAGTTGCAAACGAAGTAACAATCTTATATATACCCTTCTCACGAAGGTGAAGAGTATAAAAACAACAACGCCAAACGAAACAATAAAACATAACAAAATACGCTAAGCAATGAAGCCAACACACATCCAAACATACGTTTTGTTGATTTTTTGTCAAAGCATGCAATAAATTGTCTTTTTTAGATGAAATTTTCAGAGGTTGTCTCGGATTTTTGCTCATATCTCCGTTATTTATGGACGGATTTTACTGATTTTAAATAGGAAACTTCTCGAAAGCATGTCTGACAGAATTATGGAAGATTTGGATCCCGAAGATATCTGGGGTCTTCAGAAAATTGATTTCAACAGACAAACAGACAGACAGACGGACATGGCTTAATCGAATCCGCTATCTATAAGGATCCAGAATATATATACTTTATAGGGTCGGAAAATTATATTGTGGAAATTACAAACAGAATGACAAATTTATATAAACCCTTCTCACGAAGGTGAAGGGTATAAAAATTAGTCTTTTATAGCATTAGATGTTGTGAAGTTCGCTTGAAGTAGTTTTTTGTACTATGCACGTTTTAGGTTTTGTGCTGAATTCATTAATAATATTTTCCCCAATAACCCTTACTAAAGGTTAGCTTCAGCACACCTTCAATTAGGCTATAATTTTCAGGTTTTTTAATAGAAGTTTATATGTAGACATTCTATGAGACAGAAGGAGTATGCAAGGCCTTGGCTCCCAATGACACGTCATGTAAAATTCAATCTATTTTGCAATGCGGCTGGCTGTTCTTGTGTCTGAAAAAGAAGGCCTTTATAAAGGCCTCTTTACTACATCTATTTCACGTTGGGTAACTACATTCACATTTACTTTCATATAACTTTAATAAACGGTGTCAAACCCAGAGGTGGCAACACATAGACTGAAAACTAAGCAGAAGTAGAATACAAAGAAAGAAGAAAAAAAAAACGACAAACTGCAAGAAATGAACGTAAAAATGAACGCATTGTTATTACTTTTATGTAAAGCGTGTTGGTATGAGTGTGATTTTGAAGAAACATCATTCCAACTGAGTAAAACAAAATTACTAGACCATAAGAAATTGCTTTACTAAGGACATAGAAATAGGAGTGAGAACAAAAACAACATGAAATTGAAGCATGTGAGTGTGTGTGTGTGTTTTAAAGATTGATCGAATTTGTGGTACTCTACTCTGAATAAAAATTAAGGGAAATTGCTATTATTTAATTTATTTTTTATGCTGCACAGCCTTAATTTAAAACCTACTAAAGATGATTGTTATTTTTATATTAAAGCTGCAAAGTTTAAATGTTTTATTAAACATTGATTGGTACTCAAATTAGTAATCTACCTAGAACTCTTCGGAAATTGTTAAATGATTGTTATTTTTGTAAAACTCTTTTTTTGAAAAACTTTGTCTGAGCTTGAAAATGGTTTGATTGACTACGCTAATAGGGTACTAGTGTAATAGAGAAAGGTTTTATAATAATTTTTTACCATATTAATGTACATAAAAAATAGTTTTTTAAGAAAAGTACCAAAAAAAAGTACGGTCAACTTTCAAGAAAGTACCAGAGTCCATTTGAAATTGTATAAGAAGGACTGCAATTCCATTTAAATTTAATTTCTGGGATATGGAATAAAAAAAATTACTAAAATTCGGGTTTCGCCCATTTAAAAGAACAAAACGTACTACACACCTGTCCACTTATTTCTTGCATGAATTTAGATTAAGTTGGATTTTGGTGCTAGCTTTATTAGTTCCGGAGATATAGAGATACCGATTTTGCCCAATTTTATCCCCTGAGGTGATCTACACTTTGGGAGAAGTGCTTACATACAAAATTTCAAGATAAAAAAATTTTAAAATTGGAAAAAATTTTGTATGGGAAAATTCGAAAATCCGGTTAACGAATGGACCTAATGCATTGTTTTAAGTGTCTAAAACCATCTTCAGAATATTTGCTTTCCAATGAAATTTTTTATTTTTAATTTCTTTTTCCGAAAGATTGAAGAAACAGCTGTATAAACTATTTGGGACACATTTTGATAAGAATAATAGGTAATAAGTTACATGGATGAGAAAAAAACACCTGCTTGGCCAAAATGTCGAATTTTGACCCCCTCTAAAGTTCTTGAAAGTTCTTGACCAATCTTGTTGAAAAATTGTGACTAAATTACTATCCGATATAGCTAACCATGGTGCAAATTTCATCCCAATGGGAAGACATCGATTTCAAAAGTTGGTTCACTTGCCATGAAATTCCCCATATATAGATTACCATAATCCGAAAAAAAAAGTTGATATTTTGTTGGTCCTCCATTAAGTTTAATTACTGCCTCTAGTCGCCTTTTCATGGAGTTTACAAGATGTTCAGTTGTATCTTTACTAATTCCACCCCCTCTTTTGTTAAAGTTCGGAGTTCGTCCTTAGATGAAATGATTCGTTTTCCAATATTCCGGTCTAAAGTTTTCCATAGATTGTCTATTGGGTTAAGATCTGGAGATAGAGGAGGTGAATTTAACTGCTTAAGCACGTTACACAATAGACACTCCTTAACAGTTCTGGCGGTATGCTTTAAGTCATTGTCTTGCTGAAAGTCCTATGGAGTTATATATCAAAAAATTGTTAATACTGTAATACTTTCGTTAAGTTCTTATAAAAGCCTCGTTTCAGTAATGTCTCTAGTTTCGTATATTATCATGTCGTTTTCCGACAAATACATGTAAATTAAATATGGGCAATTCCATGCCATCGTACGTGACATTTGTACGCCTATAGAGTGGAGTAAGAGTATCTGGTTTTCTGGTATTTATGTTTCATTCAGAGGGAACTAGATTTTTAAAAAATAATAAGTTCTTTTGAAACATTGTTGTCCAAAATATCGAGCAAAATAAGGGTATATCGTACGTGAGGTACATGTAGAAATATGCGAAAATTTGAGAATCGTGAGAGGCGTTATGTTTTCTTTTAATTTCTTACACTAAATCAAATATTTTTCGTTTACAATTCGTCATATTTAAATAAAAATAATCTTTGGATGATTTTATAAAAAATAAAATTTAATATCGAACGTTAATACCGTACGTGACATATTTTTCTCTTATAGTAAAACAATATATATTCTTTAAATATATGTATACAAAAACTAAAAAATTAAACAGAATATATAAGAACTTATAAGAATTCAGTTTCAATAAACAATTTGATAATAGCAAACAAAAAAGAAAAAAAAAAAAAACAATCAGAGTCAAATTCATTTCATACTACATGCTAATTGGGAACTTAGTTTTCGCCGCAATTTTAGCCTAAAACATACTGTTACGTTTTTACCTTTTTAAAAACGGGGTTTATTTCCCTTAAATAAACCCGATACTTTTGATTGCAAATAAAAACAGTTTTAGTAGTTTATTTAAATGTACACCAACAACAGTTCAAATATTCACTCAGTGTCTCTATACACGTCTATCAATTCGCAGAAATACACACACACACTCTATAATGTACAAGTATACACGTACAAGACAGTTGATGTTAACTCTAACAGCGACAATGATCCACTCTACTCTCGACTGTCAGCTCTGCCGCTATTTATACACGCGCCATCTTTCGGGAATCTTCTACAATGCTCTTAACGGACATACTAGTACATTCGAATACCAGAGCCTTCGATGTCATTGCCAGCAGCCCAAACATTTACTGTTGCCATACTTACAAACAATGCCAATAACCACATGCTACTGATGGACGTGCCTTCAAACATGATGAATGCTGCAGGCAGTCGTTACAGACCGTTGAATTCAAATCGTCATTGCACATTCGTAACAATACCAATAAAAAATTAAATATAGTGGCCCATAATCATAGTCAAACAATAAAGTCGGTTCTTTATAAAAACAACTTTAAAATAAAAACCCGATTTTTATTATAAAATATATACAAGTGGCATCGCTGAACAGCTCACTTAGAAAATTAAAAAAAAAAAAAAAGTGACAAACAATAAATGTAACCAGGAAACTAAAGAAAAAAGCAGTTTGTGGTGGAAAGGAAAGAGTAATATTAAATTTATGCTATTTTGGTACTAATTTTATTGATTCAATATTCAATAATTGCAAAATTTCTGCCAATTTCTTGTAACTTAAACATTTTTGACATTTTTTCGAACTTTTTTACATGGGTATGGTAGACCTAAAATTCACTCTTAAGTAAAGACGACTTTATTTCTCTTAAAATATACTTGTTGTTTGACTATGATCATATTTGTTATTATTTTTCCTTAAAATGTTGCAATAAGCTCTAAATACTTTCACATAGTAACATTTTAGTGTTTTCTCCTATTCAAATCATCTTGAAGAAAAGTTTCAAGGGTTTTTGTTTTTTCAGTCGCGTTTGTCATTTTCGTGGAATTGCCCATATGTTAGTTGTTTTACTCACTTGTTCGAAAAAATATTTAATTTTATTTGAATAAATACAAAAAATTATGTAAAAGTGCAAAAAAAAAAAAGAAGGAATTTTTGTTATTCGACACAAATTAATCGGTTTATTTGTTATTTGCAAATCGGCAATTTTAAATTATTCGAACAGTTAACAGACCAGAAGTAATCGGTTAACCGATTAACGATGAATCGATTGAATACCCTAATATTTACAGATTATATGTTATATATTATTTGTGATATATATATATATATGGGTAACAAATTAAAAATCGCTGAAACAGGCTTTAAATCTTCATTATTTCTTCTTAAGTAGTGGCATAAACCACTATTTAAGATCGCTATAATTTTTATAGCCGCTGAAAGTATTTATAAACCGATTTGGATAAACAAACAAATACACCCAGAGTACGTAGCAGGAGTTGATCCCTCAACCCTCAGATTGATAGTACAGCACACTATCGGCTAGTCTATTGGGCCATCTAAGGCTCTTGACTTTTTAAAAAGCATGGATTATAAATCTTTAGAACCATACATACATCTCAAAGTGTTTGTAGATGAGAAACGAGATACAGAGTTGGGTTAAGATCGAAAATACTTTTCTGATCCAAAAATTTAACAAAATTTAACCCTCTAACCGGTAAGACTACCTCAAGGCGGTCTTAGATTTTTGGGCTCCAGTGCTTTATTAAACATTTTTTAGCTTCAAAATAGTGAATACTGTCTTTAGACAACACTTTTTTACATTTTCTTAATATCTTCCAATGTATTCTGACAAGTCGTTTGTCAGCTATGATCAATCAAGTGCAAAAAGTCATCAAATTAGCATCGAAAATTATTTCGCAAATTTAACTATTAAAAAACAACATTTAGAATAAAATGATCGACATCAAAATTTTATGGTAAGTAGATAACATTTTATATTTAAGTTTTAAAACGTATTTGAAGTGAAAAAAATAAAAAGTTTGATTTAAAAACGAAATAGCGAAGGCCTCGTCAAGGCAGTCTTGCCTGTTTGCGTGTACAAAAATGTCCTCATCTCTTACATTTTAGTTTTCACCTTTTGTTCATAAAACTCTATTATTTGCTTATGGTTCTATTATTTTCACACTTTATTTTAATATTTTGTTAAAGATGGATATTACTAAACGTTCATCAATTCTGTAGAGTTCTGTAGATATATGAAAGTATTGATAGCAATGACAGTGTTGCTGATTCCACTTATGTTCTAAAGATGAAACACCATTTTCGAAAATAATTGCCCAATAAGCCGCATAAATGAGGGATCAAGTTGTTTGAGCTTTGTGATTCAAACGGTTTTGCCTACCGGTTTTTAATCTACAATGGGTCCGAAGATATTATCATTTTACCTGTTATACCGGACATTGGAGCTACTTTAAATGTTTGGAGATTCCTAATTTCAGGCATTACATCCTGTATTTTGATAACTTTTACAAATCGAAGCCGCTGTTAGTGTATTTACGAGTCCGAGAAATTTATGGTTTGGGCACAATGAGAGGTACTAATCTTGCTTTGTCATATTTCTTGTTGATCATGATTTACTTTTGTGTAGACTGTGAAATGAACCAAGAAACAACCTCAAAACATGTAGTCGATGTGAATACTGAATTATGGAAGGATAACAAATATATCTTCCCGATTCAGAAGAACCAATCCTGGCGAAGAACAATCAAAGGTTCCTCGGAATGATAGAAAAAACTGTTTTTACAGCTTCCAGATTTGCGGGAGGAAATATCTGCTGAACTTGTTTCCTTCAAAAATATATCATCTGTAGGATGACCATCTGTTCAAAATCTCGGTGAGCGTTTATCACTACAGCCTGACATATCAGGTGTTGGGAAAAGAGCTGCTCATCAAGTAGCTGATGTTCAGTTCGATTTTTCTTGTTGGGTGGAGAGAAAAGCCAAAAAAAAGATGCAACATTGCAAAAAATATGACACCCAAGTCGTTTGTTCCAAATGATACCAGTCTTTATGCGGTCTATTTGATAAAAATTCGAAAATAATGTGTATTTTAACTTTGTTTGTTCCCTTCTCTCAATAAAATTTGTTTATATATAAAATTTACCTTTGGTGTCATATTACACGTAAACTGGTAAGACCGGCCTTCACAATTTTTTACCCGGCGTTCGTTCAGAATGAATTTTTCTCCTGAAAATTAAAACTTACGGTCTTGCCAGTTAGAGGGTTAAAATTAGTTATTACAAATTAAATAATCTTTCAAGGTAATATAATTTTTCTATATAATGTATATATTTAAAACAAGAATTGTGGCAGTACACCTTTTTGGTAGAGATTAATAAAGCAACCAATCCTATAACCAACCAATCACACTGTCTCCCATATTCCGATTAGTATGAAAAAGTGAAGGAAAAAGTTTAGCTCATACTTACTTACATCTAGTTTATTGTTGATTCCATTCAAAGTCTTTCAAAAGTACTCAAAAACTCAGTCTTATTTTTTTTTCATTAGAATGTCAAGAAGAATGAAATTAAAGTAGGAAAAAAAAAAGTACCAAAAGGCTAAAAATATATCATCGTATAAATGTTTGAAGAATCTCTGTATTACACACAGCATGATCCATTATTTAAATAATAATGCTAGAAAAAAATATTGTTCATTCACTTCCATAGCGTATGAAATATAATTTTAATATAAATTCTAAGAGTTTGTGTTGTTCTTTAAAATGCCTAAAGTATATTTTAAGTAAAATTATTCTTTCCACTTTTTTATGAAATGCAAAAAAAAAAAACAAGAAAATCTAAAGTCATTTATTCGTTTGCAGTGTTTAAGGTTGTTATGGATTTGAGAGAAAAACATTTTAAATTCAAAGTTAAATAAAGTTAATGTGAAAATTATGAGAGTGTGGTTAAAATGGAAAAGCCTGTACAATGGAAAAAAAATATAAAATCTATAAATAGCTAAGTTTAGAAATAATTTATTATTTATATTAAAATTATTTTATATTAGTTTATATGTAAGCAAGTATAATTAGAAAAATGGCTGTAAGAGCACCTAAGGACCATTCAGTAACAATAAACTATTATAAATTTGCATTAAAAAACTTTATATAAAAACTTACAACTTTTAGGTAAGGACTGAGATGAATCTTAACCAGTGTTGCCAGTTTAGCCTTTTTGAGGCTAAATTTAGCGTTTTTATTTACTCTTTAGCCTCGAAATTTTGGTTTTAGCTTCGTGGCTTTTTTCTAGCCTTTTTTTAATTTGAAAATAGTCTTTTTTAAATAAAAAAAGGCTAGAAAAAACCACGAAGCTAAAACCAAAATTTCGAGGATAAGGAGAAAATAAAAAGGCTAAATTTATATTTATGAGACATTTTCATTTTAATTCATTACTGTTTTTCATTTAGCTTTTCAACATACTCAAGAATTGTGCAGTATTAAAAGAACAAATAACAATTGCCAATACCAAGTGTTTCAAAATGAAATAGAGTATTTTACTTATATCTGAAAGCTATAATTATCTAGCAAATTCACTTTCAAGACAAAATTGTTACTACACATTATATTCATCGTTATATAATGGACAAGAGCCCCACAAACTCTTGAAGGTTTGTGATACTCGATGGCTGTCATATGAAATAGTCGTTAAACGTATTGTGGATCTATGCTCCGAGTTAAAACCAGCAATGCTACAAAGCCTAACATTTAAGTGATTAATATACTGATTATAATTTGGTGTATTATTATTTTTTAAACCAGAATCATTGCAGCGGATCCAACAAAGCTGTTTTCTGATTTAAAATTTCTTGTCCATAGTTTGTGTTTTCAAATTGTAATACAATGCAAAGAATTTGATACATTATCGTCCCCAATTGAAAATTGTTTAATGTTTTCGCCACATTTTTCATGCAAGTTTGAAGAATGAGAGATAAAATAACGAACGGTTTAATTAGTGACGATTCTGAAAAAAATAATACTGCAAATTAAACTAATTGAGCAATTGCGACAAAGATTTTCATATGAAAACTCTTCGCTAAGTCGATTTTATATCCGTTAATAATATACTTAAAATAGTACTCGTAAAACTAAAAAAATATATTATGTATGTGAAAAATAGTAAATGCTTTTATTAAAAAAAAAACAAAATTTTTTTAATTTAATGTCAAGTGAACCATCTTTTGAAATCGATGTCTTCCGATAGTTAGTTCTATTAGATAGTTATTCAGACACAATTTTTCAACAAGATCGGTCGAAAACTTTCTGGAGTTGGAGGGGATCAGAATTTGACATTTTGGCCAAGCAGGTGTTTTTTCTCCTCCATGTAACTTATTACCTATTGTTCTTAGCAAAATGTGTCCCAAATAGTTTACATAGCTATTTCTTCAATCTTTCGGAAAAAAACTTTTTTTTTACTTTTTTTGCAAAATCTAAAACTGTTGATATTTTTTTTTCAAAATGGGCACTTTTTAAATTTTTTTTTTTTGCTCAAGAGAAAGCTTAGGTCCATTCCTTTAAGAGGTTTTTGATCGCTTATGTATATTTATTATTAATGATTAATGTTATTTTTTGTGTGCTGCTGAAGTGTACCTTTGTAATTTTATTTATTTTTATGAATTTTTTGAACATATTTTCTAATTTTTTATTTAAAAATAAATATAAAACTAAATTAATTTAATTTATAATATTTTAGCTTTTTCTTTTGGCATTTTTTTAAAGCAGTTTGGCTTTTTCTGGCCTTTTTTTGAAGTCAATATAGCTTCTTTTTTTGCCAGCTCCTGGCAACACTGATCTTAACATACATATATATGTTAATAAAAATGAAATAGTCCATGTATGTAATGGCATCACGTGAGAATGGCTGGAACGATTTGGCAGATTTTTTTTATTCGATTAGAAATGTTCAGGAGTTGGTTTGTAAAGAAAAAAAAATACAAAAATTTGGAAATTTAAATGTTTAATATATTGCCTCCTTTTCACTTCTCATTTTTCTTAATAAGATACATTTTTTGGAGAAACTTGAAGAACTAACATTAGTAAATAGCAACCGAGCGAAGTCGGGAGTGTCAGCTAGTATGTTAATAAAAATGAAACCACTAAATTTACTGTTTTGTTTTTTTTTTTTCATTTGATGGAAATTATTATTACAATTTACAAAAAAATATATATATATTTATAGTTCTAATTTATTAACATTTTCCGGAAACCCTTCAATTAAGGTTCTTATTGAGCTTTCTGTCACTTTGTTCGAACAGGTAATCCACACTTTTGGACACCTCGTGCTCTTCAATTGGACACCTTGTGCTTCTCAATTGGACACCTTGTGCTCCTCAACTCTCTTTTAACAAGATCCCAATATCCTTGCTTACCATAGTGACAGGATGGCAAATCAGGCCATAAGTAAGTGGACACATTAAGAAGTCTTATGAATGAAAGCATCCTCTTCTGTAAACATTCCTTTATGTAAATTTCGGTATGTATAGAGCCTATTGTAACAAATTTTTGGCTTCTTTTGCTACAACTGCATATTGCTTGCCATTTATTTATTTTATTTTATTCACCAATGAAATTACAATTTTAACAGGCAAGCATAATTCTTAAATTTTAATTAAAATCTATTTACTATAGTATAATTTAAAAAAATACAAAGTTTTATGTTATCGGTTTAATAAATGAATACTCCTTTTAATGGCATTAGGATCAGTTGAGAAGTCAATAAGCTGATATGAATTGTTGTATTGAGCACAAACTCTACGCATCGGATCAAAGTTTGCATAATTTGAACGGAAATATTGGATTTTAAGTGGAATATAATTTCTTGTTGGACGATTTGGAACTATGAATTCGATTTTGCGAAGTAGGAATTCCGAATTAGTTGTTCCATTCAGTAAATTAATCGTGAATGAGATATTCATATACAAGGTGGCGCAAAAGTAATCCTCCTATCAAAAAATGCTATAAATTTTGCGAGGCCCTTAATGTCAGTTCTGTTTTGACATTTGTGTAGTAAACACATGCGAAATACACGTTAATAAACAATGTTACGCTACACTGCTCCAGAACGCGGAATATTGCTGACTATTTATTTGACCAATAATCGGCAAAATTTATAGCATTTTCTGATAGGAGGATTACTTTTGCGCCACCTTGTAAATTCTCCTACTTTTTAAAGTAGGGAGTTTAATAAGTGCTAATCGACTTTCATATGATGGAAGATTAATGTTAGAATTCCATGGGAGTTTGCGAGGGCAAAATAAAAGCAATTGTTTTTGGACGGATTCAATTTTACTTACATAAGTTTCTTATTGCGGATCCCAGACAACACACGCATATTCTAGAATTGGTCTCACAAGTGACGTAAACAATTGCTTTGTGACATAAGGATCATCAAATTCTTTTCCCCAGCGTTTGATGAAACCTAATACCCCTTTGGCTTTATTAATTGTTTGTGAACTTTTACACATTTCCAAAAAAAGCTGGTATGAAAAATTATCTTTTTATGAAAAAAGCCTTACAAATGAAAAAAAATTGAAATGTCATGTTTTCTTATTTATACCTATAGTTTATTAAACATACATTTCTTTTTACCACGTCTAATTTTTCTTCCGTAAGAATTTGCCAAATTATACTAAAAATTAAATGGCCAATATATTTTTTAAAGAAATCTAATAAAAGCAACCAAAAAAATCATCTTATAAAATTTTAACACAAAATATCGTGAAATCTTAACTTTTTCTAATGTGTTTTGACACCCAACAGTAATCATCTAGCATAGTAGTATCCCAATGGCCTTGAAATCGAATTTCAAGCTTCCTTGCATCCTGGTGGATCCTGTCACCCTGCTCATCACTGACCGCACCCTGATAAGATGGAAAAAAAGAAAAATGGGGATGGAGAAAGGGAATTTTCAATGACATTCTGCAACTTTCGTCAGCTTTAAACATGCCGTCAACTAGCTGTCCTACATTTTCGGCTCTGTTGTTCCCTAAAAACCCTTTTATAACTACTTGTCATCACTTAACTTGGACAATACTGTCTATAAATAAAAAATACCATCTCCCTCTTCATAGCCTTGACAAAAAATTTCATCAAACCAAGTTTTATGTGCAGTGGTGGTAAAATTACATATTTAAATTACACATTAGATTTACCTCAAACAAAATCTGTCCTTCTGGCCATACATTCGGTGCATTTATTTTGTCCAGTATTCATATTGGATTTTCAAATAGATATGTATAAAGATGTCTACGTTATCGACTAGGAACGATTACTAAATAAAATATAATAATAAAAAAGTGCAATACATCGAAAACAGTAACTGTTTCTAAAGTGAGGTAAAGTTTCTAGACGTTTGAAAGAATTAATCTATGACGCATTATCTATTCACTACAGGTAACAGTTAAGAGGATACCAAAATACACGCGCCATTTATCAGGAATCGTCTACAATGCTCTTAACGGACATACTAGTACATTCGAATTCTAGAGCTTTCGATGTCATTGCCAGCAGCCCAAACATTAAGTGTTGCCATATTTACAAACAATGCCGATAACCGCAATCTACTGATGAACGTGCCTTCAAACATGATGAATGCTGCAGGCAGTCGTTACAGACCGTTAAATTCAAATCGTCATTGTACATTCGTAACAATATAAATTAAATAGAAAACAAGGCTTTATGGAATTTCTTCCTTCAATGTACGGGTAGTTGTAAGCTTGATAGCTTAGAACATTGATCTATTGTGATCACTCATACGATAGACTTTATGACCAGGAAATGTCTAATTTTGTAATTGAATTGTTTCACTGCATATAAGGCTTGTGGCAATATCAATCAATTAAGCAATAAAAAACTGTGTTACCATGTCTTGATATCGAGCACCAGTATCTGACACTTCTTGAATAGCCTGATTTTTCGGTCCAATGATACCTCCAGTTCAAATTCTACATAAAATAGTGACATATTGTGTATGAATTTGTTCATATATGGGTTCTCTGAATAAAAAATCTGGCACATTTCATGATTAACACAGATATCAAGGCAACAATTTCTTTCGTCACTTTGGATAATAGTGCTAGAAAAATATTTTTAAAATATTGTTATTTCGTGTAATGCTCCATATGTACTAACCCCGAAACGTTTAAATTCGTTATTTGGTTGCCAACAGTTTACAGCACAAATTCTTATGTAAATTTTGGGACACCCTTTCTAGCTATCAGCTATTTTTTTCACAAATCCTGGAATTTTTGGGATCAGGAATAGCATCCCTGCTATGAACTCTAAGCTAACGATATTGGATTTACTTATTTACTTTTGTGTTTTCTTTTTTTTCATATTTTCAGAAAAACTAATTTATATTTTTAACATTATTTATAACAAATGATAAAGAAGCAATAGCAGAAAACAAATGAAAATTCTCTTTATTATCTACAAAATTTTTCTTGGCAGTTTTCAGCTGTGATTGATTAAACAGCCATTACAGTTGACCGCATTGCCCAAAAGATACACAGTATTTTTTATGTATATCAGCCACCCCCAATGATGGAGTTCTTGTCTACTAACTGCGAACTACATTTAATAGGGAGATGAAAACACAAAAATTTCACCAACAAAATATAAAGAAAGCAAAACAGAAAACAGAATATAAAAAGTTGTTAGCAAGAAAACAAGTATTGTTTTAAAGAAAATCTTTTCAATGGAGAATTAAAATGACGTGAATGGATGTAATTTTATGATTGATATGAACAAGAATTTCATTTGTTACTGTTCGTACAGAGTTTAAATGCAATACCGACAATACATATAACGATGCATTAACTGGACAGTAAAATAATGACACACTAGTTTGTGAAACAAGAAAATGCATGAAATGTGCCAACATCAGGAGAACATCATCGTTGTATGAATGATGTTGGATGTAACAAAATAAAATAAAATTTTATATGTTGAAAGACCAGAGATAAATGCTAAAAGGATTATATTGAAGTTTGTGTTTATCTAACCATGACGAAAAATTATTGGAAAGACATCAATACATGTACATATGTATTTATTCCTGTATACAAATGTAAATAAATGAATCTAGTTGATGAAATTGTTAACCAGAATTTATAAATATGAGTTTTAATATTTTTTACGGATGATGATTAATTATGATGATACTAAAAGGAAACTTAAAGCTACATTTTTCTATTACTTAAAGTTACCATTTACTATTACGAACATAAAGGCTAGTTGTAATAATGGCCCTAAGTTGTACTAAGGAGTGAGATCGTAAAATTCTTAACACAAATTTTTCATTAAAACTTTTAACCCAAGTATTATTTGAGTTTTTTTTTACCTTTGTAAAACATGTCAGTTATTATGTTTAATGTCAATTATATTCATTTATTGTTAATCTGATTAAAATGAGTGACCAGAAAAAAACCCAACTTGGTCCTACAAAAAGTTGGCCAAGCATTCAAAGGTCTGCCGTCAAACTGTTTTCAATGTTATTCAACAGTACCGGAAGAACTTGTTCGTTGATCGAAAACCTGGTTCAGGTAGAAGGAATGGTCCAAATGATGTTTCTAAAGCCAAATATAAGACCAAAGTAAGTCGGATCTACAATTGGTCAAAATCGGGAAAAATATTTTTTACCCAGATTTTCTTTTTTTCTTTCTTTTTACTATAAAATGTTATACAAATAGTTGTACAAATTCAAAGAATTCCTACCAACCATCAATTGAACTTTATAGTGTAATCAACAAAGTTTTTTTTTTGCTTTGAAAATGCAAAAAAAGTGCTGCTAAGGTACACCGATTGCTCACAAAGCTTATGGTGAATGTGTTCCATCAGTTTCAACGTGAAAGAGTGGGTTTGTGCAGTTCAGAAGTGGTGATTTTGACTTGGAAGATAAAGATCGCCCATGCAGCCCAAAAAGCTTGAAGACCAAGAATTAGACTGAAACTCAACAAGAGCTAGCAAAATCATTGGAAGCTACTGAATCAGCAATTTCAAAATATTTACAAGCAGCAGGATTCATCCAAAAGCAGGGAAATTGGATTCCATTCGAATTGAAACTGAGAGACCTTGAAAAAAGATTTGGTATGTCTGAACTGCTGCTTGAACGCTATAAAAGAAAATAATATTTGCAAAGCGTAGAAAATCGTATGTAAAGCCCGCCCAACCAGCCGAATCGAAACCAAAGCCAAATATGGAAATATGAAGGCTTTTATGTATATATGCATTAATAATAATGTTCCAATCATTTGCACATTTTATTTCACTTTTATTATGTAAAATTAATAAAATTTACGAATTAAAGTGTTTGACTGGCATAAATGCAACTGTTTTTTTTCTATTTCTCTTTGTGTTTTTCGCTTTTTTTGTCAGAGATGACACTTGATATCAATATGATATGAAGTTGTTTACTATTGTTAAACATAAGTTAAGGAATCACGTAATCGTTACGGCAAACAACAAAAATTGTAGACTAATATTGCAATTGTCGTATCGTTAAAAGTTAGTGAACCGCACTACAGAACTTGCCCTGTCGGACTACTATTTGTTTCAATCAATGCAGAATGCTCTCTCTGGGATACGATTCACTTCAGAACAGAGTATCCGAAATTGGCTTGATTCGTTCTTTGCTTCAAAATTCATATGTTGCCAGAAATGTATGTCATAGCTAAGAATGGCTAATACTTTGAATAAATTTATATTTTACAAATGTTTCAAAATAAAAGCTAAACATTTAGAAAGCATTTTCAAAAGAGCTCCCAACACATCCGGTAGGAAAGCAGCCCAGTTAGCTCAGTGCTCGGACTATTTGGTACGAAAAGTTAAAGCTAATGCAGGTTTAAAAACATACAAGGCTCAAAAAGTTCCTTACAGGACCGCTGCCAAAAAAAGAGCACGGAAATTGAAGTCAAGTTTTATAAAAAAATATTCTTGCTGCATAATGGATGACGAAACGTATGTTCTGGCAGATTTATCGCAACTTCCTAAATACTGAAATTCCTTGAAATCAAGGAATGTTTACAAAAGTGGATGCTTCCATTCATAAGACTGCTTAATGTGTCCACTTATTTATGAATTGCCCTTCAAAAAAGTTCACTACCAAGTATTGGGTTAATATGTTTAATTATGGCACTTCACTACTTACACAATATAATTTTAACTCATCATTTAAATATGTTGATATCATAGGAAGCAAGTTCTTACCACAACCGCTTACAATTACATTACTTTAATATAACAAAAGCTACTTACCAGTAATATTTCTTTAAATATTTCTTTAATATTTACGTTTCACATTAACAACAGAATGTGCTCATGCAAATGACTATAAAATTAGCAGTTATATAAGAGATAATAAATAAGTCATTATACAGTAATTTCTAGGTAATGCAGACGGTATGCAGTAGTCGTGGAAAACTAAGTTATTGAGTAATTGCCAGTCGTTACGAAGGATATGCTGATAAGGCAACAAAATTAAGATCCATACAAATACAAAATAATATTTATGGTAGAAAAAGGTATAAATATAAATTCAGATGAAAAAATAATTATATGGATTTGGTAGGGGTATTCTTCAACTGCAGAATGAATGGGTTTCTATGAATGGCGTTCAAATCTGCATTAAACGATCTCTCATCCAATGGTTCTTGCATATACCTCCTTGCATACACAAAGGTCTTCCATTCACGTTTCGAGGAGATTCTATGTGGCAGCTTGAATGGTATCTAAAGACATCTATGGAGGAACTGTTTTGTAAATATGACGTTATCTTAAATGACTGGGAGAAAATTCGTTTCCTCTTGAAGACGGTATTCCGAAGTAATTTGCATGCTGTCAGTGATATGCAGCATTTTGGAACTTTTGTATATTTATCCACTCTGTATCACTCAAAGTGGGCGATTACAATGGAGCATCGTACCTATATTAAAGATCTACTTTGAAATTTGTGCGTAATTGTATTAGCATGCTATGAGGACGTTGATATGAAACCCACAACAGTGCTGATTGGGTGACCATATCGAAGGCCTTCAGTCAGACACAATGGGCATCCTTTTGGCTTAAGCCCTGTTAGATCTGAGTAGCGGTTGGGGTTACTGCTGTAATGGTAATGTGCTGAATCAATGCTGATAACAAGCTCTTGTTAAGTAAAATGTCAGTATTCAAACCGATATGTTAAAACTGTTTTAACATAAACATGGATACACTATCGTTTACCATCACTTACCAACCAGCTAAAGTTGTTATTCAGGGCGATTCTTGGATGATCAGCAGCAGCTCATACTGGGAGAAGCTTAACTTTGAAATAACATAGGTGACCACCAATTTAGGTACGTTATGGCCTAAAATTAACAAAATCATAAATTTATGTATGTACAAGGTGGCGCAAAAGTAATCCTTCTATCAGAAAATGCTATAAATTTTGCGATTGGCCCCTAATGTCAGTTCTGTTTTGACATTTGTGTAGTAAACACATGCAAAATACACGTTAATAAACAATGTTACGCTACACTGCTCCAGAACGCGGAATATTGCTGACTATTTTTTTGACCAATAATCGGTCGGCGACTTTGGCACAACGTGAATTTCTTCGCAGATTTCCTGGCCGTCCAACGCCTACTGGTGAAACACTGCGACGTTTAGCCGCTCGCCTCGAAGAGACTGGCACAACACGAGATGCTGCCAGGCGTGGCAGACCCCGGAGTAGCCGTTCTGCAGAGAATATTGCTGCTATAGCCGAGGATGTCATGGAAGCGCCGTCGACATCGACCAGACGACGTGCCACGCAAATGGGTATCAGTCGACGGTCTTTACAGCGAATTTTGGTACAAGATTTGAAGATGTTTCCGTACAAAGTCCAGACGGTGCAACAGCTGTTAGCTGCTGACCGTCAATCGCGTCTAACATACGCTCAAGCCATCCTTAATCACCACCAAGAGGAAGATGATTTTTCATCAAAAATAATCATGAGTGATGAGGCCCATTTCCATCTTAGCAGGTACGTAAATAAGCAAAATTTACGCTTCTGGGGCACTGAAAATCCGCGTGTAACCTACGAAGAGCCATTACACCCGCTCAAAGTAACTGTATGGTGTGCTGTTTTCGCTGGAGGAGTCATCGGACCTTTTTTCTTCGAAGACGTCGCGGGCCAAACGGTTACTGTGAATGGTGAGCGCTACAGAGCAATGATCAACGAGTTCTTTTTGCCGCAACTTGATGAATTGGGATTGGAGAACATGTGGTTCCAACAGGACGGTACAGCGGCACACACTGCACGTGCCACAACGGATATGCTGAAGGATGTATTTCCCGGGCGCCTAATCTCCCGTTTTGGCGATTTGCACTGGCCAGCAAGATCGCCTGATTTGACCGCTCCAGACTTCTTTTTGTGGGGCTTTTTGAGGTCGCGGGTTTATGTCAACAAGCCTCAGACTCTTGCAGCTCTTAAAGACAATATCCCTCAAGAATGTGAGGACCTATCGCCGGAAGTTTTGGCCAAAGTGATGGAAAATGCCATAAAAAGGGCTCAAATGACAATCAACTGTGGCGGCGGACATGTACATGACATCATATTCTCGACTTGATGTAAAACAAATTAAAAGACCAAATAAAAATAATCCACAAGAAGAATCAAAGTTTTTAATTTTTTGTTTTATTTACAGCCAAAAAACATCGGCAGTTTACTTTTGCGCCACCTTGTAATAAATAAAAATGTCAACTAGAATATACATACCTACATACACAGAGAAAACAGATCCGTAGTGGCAACCGAATTGATGCCAATCGAATGATTATACCTCAGTGACCGAATTTTACAGTTATGGCTATACAATTTCAGAAAGGGTAACAAAATTTTGATTGCCACAACTGAAATTCTTCTTTATCAACTGACTATCTGTTGATAGAGCCGAAAAATTCTATGTGTGCAACTGAACTATTCGATTGGCATCAATTCTGTTGCTACTGCGAATCTGTGTTCTCTATGTACATACCTAAAAATATGTTTAAAACTAACTAATATCTTCTCTGAGTACATCATGTATTAAACACTATTAGAAAACAGCAAAATTTGTCTTTTCTCTTAAATCTTTTTTGTACAATCCTTGCTTTATTGCATCAACAAAACTATTTCAAAGTTTATCGAGTCCAGACATGGTTGGTTTGTTGGTAACATTCAATGCATCATTTCACAAACAGCAGCAACATTTCGTTAACCGCAGTTGTTTGGTTGTGTTCTAAAGCAAAAAAGAAAAACCCACACAGAAAAAATAAACAAGAAATATACATTCTATCAATGTTGTACGAGTACAAGGACAATGACAGCAACTACTTCAACAATTTTATTTGTATGGAGAACAAGTAAATTTTAAAACAATAGACGCATGTCGTGTTATACAGAAACCGCATGTTTCTCTAGCATCAAATACGCATTCGTTTATGCTGTTTACGGATTATTGGTTAAAACAAACTCATAAACACATTTAGTACATACAGTACAGTACATATTACGTATAAGGCAAAAACCAATCCACCCAAAATATTCACAGATATAATCAAATTCTACATACAAACTTACTTACCACCTTAGTAAGGCAGGCATTAGACACATTTGGCAAAAATGTTTATTTTGCTGTTTATTGGGATGTCTCCGGAAGTCATCATAGTACATTTTAGGATATATATACATATATATTAGTGTATGTGTAGGTGGTATCATATCATACGATACGATATCATTCCTCTTTATGTGAATGTGTGCATCTGAGTCTAAGTGCGTATTTCTGTTTTGTAGAGTTTTGTAAAATTTTGGTTGATTGTGGTTTTGTCTTAAAATGTAACACACAGTCTTATGTTTGACCAACCAAAACATGTTGTTGTATTTCTTTTTTATCTACAGACCTCCCATGAATGTCATTGTTGCACTGAGGTGTACTAATGTTTGAGATGGTTAGGAACCAGGAAATTAAAATACATTTATAGATATATATTAAATATCATAAATTACTTAAAATCCTATTGTTTAGAGGCGAACAAATTGTGAACAAACGATATGATATAATCGTTAATATATATCGAAATATCAGTGTCATACATGATCATAATATGTTCTGAAGTAATCATATTATGATCCAAACCAATCATAGTATATCTCAATGTAATAATATTATGACCCAAAGATATGAGTATGGAAAAATTATCTGCAAGAAAATACAAGTTTCCAAATCAACTAAGACCTGATTTAAGCAACATGGATTGTTTTCTTTTGTGTAACCAACACTCAGAGGATACCCCTATATATGCAGTGCATTGTTTTGATGTTAGGAAATGAAGTTATTGGAAGGAGAAAAGAGGGAGTAGTGTTTGTTGACCTTTGACTTGAATTGCTAAATATTATATTCCGCCGGGCATACGTTGGCAGGTAGTAAATTCCACATACTTACTTATGATTCGACAAAAATAGAATTTTCTCTATATAATGTGTCGTGCGGTGTATAGCAAATTGGTGCGATCTGCGTGATAGATGTGTGCTCCAAATGAAAGTGCGCGTGAAAAACACCCGTGATAATATCTGCAAAATAAGGATAAGCTGCCCACATTCCAACGATGTTATAAAGTATCGATAAACCGGGTAACAGTTTCATCAACTATAAGATCAACCGCCCTTCTTTGAACTCGGTCCAGCAGCTCTAGACTTGACCTTGCAACTCCGGCCCACATGTGGAAATTATATTCCATTTTCGGACAAATGAAGCTAGTGTATATACGAAGAAGGTCGGAAGGGGAGAAATATGTCAGACACCGTTTCAAAAAATCCAAGCAGCTAAAAGTATCTTTCGCAGTATTGAATATATGACGATTCCAACGGACATCACATAAGGTTATCTGAAACTCAAGAGGTTTGCGTGTCAATAGATAGCACAGAGTTTTGAGTGCGTTGAAATTTACCCCTGTTCAATTCATCCCATCTGGAAATTGTTCGAGTCATCCATATTCATTCTTGAGAGTTTAATCTCAGAAAGAGTTGGTAAATGGTCAAATGAATATGAGTGGCGGATATTACTGTCATCCGCGAAAGAATAAACTGGATTTGAAGTGATTGTTAGTAAATCAATCATGATAATTAAAAAAAATTAAAGGAGAAAGAACAGAGCCCTGGGGGACTCAATATGAAGTTCTCTTATATACCTCCACTAAGGAAACTAGAAATAAAACGAGAAAAGTCAACCCCGACACTGAACGAGATCAATTTCGAACCTAGTCCATCATGCCACACCCGGTCAAATGCTTTCGAAATGTTGAGTATGATTACCTTACTCCCCCCATGCGGTGTATTGATTGACACCACTGCACAGTGTCAGATTTCATTGTTTTAGCGGGACTTAATTTAAAAAAACCCTTTTAAAAAAAAAAATATTGAATGCAATAAACAACAACCCTGGTATTTACAAAAACAAGTTTTAAAACAAAATATGTAAACAACAAAAATATAACGGTATCAAAGAATGAGATGTTTAATTGACATTAAAATTTTTTAATAGTTCTTGCTAAAAGGAATTAATGTTTGGATGCGTTGAATTTTTTTGTTTTTTGATATTTTTTTAAAATTCTTTTTGAATAGTAAAATACAATATTTAAACTAAATAAAAGTTTCATTACATTTCAAAATAAGGCCTGCTTAATTTGTTTATGAGTGATATTCAAGACATCCATTTTAGGTAAGATTTTTCTTAATTTTAAAATATTCAATAGAAAAAATTTACAGAGTTCAGTTGAGTTCAGTGAACATTTTTTTACTATACCGTTTGCCAACCTTCCTATTTATAGAAACAAAAAAGAAAATCCACCCCAATTGACCCCCGGAAATTCTTGACCTATAAAAGCTTCATGGCCAAACAAATGTTTCGTAGTGAAATTTTCGAAATTTGACTTTCAACAAAGCAAAATGAAAGACATGAACGTGTTTTTGATTTTATATATGGAAATATTAGTACTAGAAGCGAAAAAATTGTAGACTTTTCTATGTTAAACAATTTTGTAAAAAAGTTTTGTTATAAAACAAACGTGAAGTGGAAGAAACCAATCGTATGGATGCTAGGAGAAATAATGGACCGATTCTAACCAAATTCAATAGGCATCGACCTTGGGGTTTTATTACAAAGTTTACATGGACGGACGGACAGACGGACGGACATCGCTTAATCGACTCAGAAAGGAATCCCGAGCAGATTGGTATACGTTAAGGTGGGTGTTGGAACAATATTTTTACACATTATAAACATCAGCAAACATAACCCACTATACCCTCCTCACTATGGTGGTGTAGGGAATAAATATTAAAATTTTGATTTTAACATTTATATGGGAGGTAGGCGAAATATTGCCATGACCACCTCAATTTTTTCTCCAAAAATGTATCTAACCATAGGAAAACTGTGTTTCGAAAATCATTGAATTCAGACTTTAGTCCCTCTAGATTACACAAATCTGACACTGTGCCGAAAGAAACGCCATTAGGAGGAACACTAAAAATTTAATAAATTCTAAGCCTAATCGCAATTATAAATAAATGAAATATAGTCAATGTATCATTCGAACAAAACTTACGATACGTTGTTTTACCAAAATAAAATATACTTTGACGCACTTTATAATGAGCATTTTTGAAATTTTAGCTAATAATAGAACCAACAGTAATCAAATAATAGGAAATCTTAAAAACGTTTGTACAGCAAGCATTTTACCCAATCAATGGATGTAATAAAGGAAAGGAATGTTTTGAGGAGACATTATATAACAACGGCTGGCAGAACTTATAGATTGTCCTAAACATATTGATAATAGTTTTTGGCTCTTGATATTAACGTATACATATGAAAATTTAAAAAGTCTAAGATTATGAAATTATAATACTTCTAAGCATATAAAAATATTACTTATACGCCTAGACTCTAAGCCTTAGAGTGACAAAGAAATTATACAAAATACATTGAACAAAAATGCACATAATTTTAAAATGTTCTTACACACGTACAAGCATGAATTTACAAAGTACACAAAAGGAAAAGAAAATTTGCAACATGCAGCACAAAGTATTAAATTTATTCATGTTGTATGCGTGTGTAATAATGTGGTCCTTGTTTTGCACTTTTGCGATTTTCGAAAAAAACTAAGTGTTGAAAAAAATTCAACTTTATAATAGTTTTTGTATTTCTATTTACACATAGATGTTTATATACGTACATATAAAATATAAAAATTGTCTGACATCGATTACAATTTGATACTAAAAAATCATAAAATACCAAATTTTACATTTTCTAAATTTTTTTAGAAAAAATTTAAAAAAATTAATAATGTGGTTTTCATTTGTTCAACATTAAATTATTTTGAAAATACTACGTGTTTGACCCAATACTCGATACTTCAAATAAAATGTGCAACCTCTAAACGTTAACCGATTTTATTAAAATTTACAGCTTTCAGTTTTTAGTTGACGGAAAACAATAGAACATTCTTTAAAATCAGTATTTTTAGTGAAGTCCAAATAAAAACTATATTATTATACCCTTCACCTTCGTGAGAAGGGTATATATAAGTTTGTCATTCCGTTTGTAATTTCCACAATATAATTTTCCGACCCTATAAAGTATACATATTCTGGATCCTTATAGATAGCGGAGTCGTTTAAGCCATGTCTGTCTGTCTGTCTTTTGCAATCTATTTTCTGAAGACCCCAGTAATCTTCGGGATCCAAATCTTCAATAATTCTGTCATACATGCTTCCGAGAAGTTTGCTATTTAAAGTCAGCAAAATCCGTCCATAAATAACGGAGATATAAGCAAAAATCCGAGACAACCTCTGAAAATTTCATCAAAAAAAGACAGTTTATTGCATGCTTTGACGAAAAAGTAACAAAGCGTATGTTTGGATGTGTGTTGGTTATTGATTTGCGTATTTTGTTTTTATACCCTTCACCATGAGTGGCAAGGGTGTATATAAAGAGAGAGTTGTTTATAATGAGTTTTCATATGAGCAACCCTATCATACGTAAACACCACACACACCCAACAACAACATTCTACAACAATGGTGCGCAGCCCATAGCACAATTGTGCAAAATCAAATCACACGTATTCTTATGCTCTTACAATTTAGTAGTTCTTGTCCACTCAACGAGACAACTACAAAAGCGCATGACTTTGTCTTTATTTTTCAGTTTTTGTATTTGTTTGTTTGAAGGTGCACTGAACAAAATAAAGAATTAACTGTGTTGGTGAGAGAATTTACTTTTACGCACCTCTGTTCTACAATGTGGAATGAATAAGAATTATAAATCAAATACACGCATGCATAATTTGTATGTATTTGAGTGCGTTTCGTTTATTTTAAGTTTTGTTGTTGTTATTTTTTCAACATACAATTGTGCAAAATAATTGTTGTGTTTATTTGGTTAGTTATCAGTGAGCACACAACGTGTGAATATGATGTTTTGCAATTGCATCTGATATAATATTATGATTTTTTTTCTTGTTTTTATTGCTATATGAAGAGATTTGCATGGGTAAAGGCAATGTACGTTAATATGTGTACTTTGGTGAAGGGTATATAAGATTCGGCACCGCCGAATTTAGCTCTGGTACTTGTTTTTTTTAAATAGTTATGGAGTGCAAAAATGTATCTTAACAAATATTAACGTTAATGTTTTTGACAATTTTAAGTTCAGAAATTTAGAACAATAAAACCAATAAATAAATTGCATCGACATCCGCAAATATCAAGTCATTTTAATTCTGATTTCGTTTTTCTTAGAATAGAATTTTTAATTTATCTTTAGAAAAAGCTTAGAAAAACGCAAAAGTTTAAAATAAGGGCCGCCCTAGTATTAGAGTATGCAAGCAGGCATACCTACATACATAAATACAACCTAACATACATACGTATGTATACATATTCATATTATGTGTATATCTGTAAAGCCATTCATCAAATCCTTAAACAACGTATTATGGCTTTATATTGTGCTGCCTCGTAATATTTATGCGAAAAACAATCTATGATAGTGTCATAATCATATTTGCATTACGTTTTGTAAACCAACAACAAAACAAAAAACCAAACAATCTATACACAACAATGATGTAGCAATAAAAGAACAATCAATGTGTGTTTTGAAAAGAAAAAAAAAACTAATAAGAATGTTGTATTCGGCTGTGACGAATCTAATATACCCATCATTAATTTAGTGCGCGTACCGATTGTTGTGCATTTTCTATATGACATTTATCTGGTTTATAGTTATTTTTAATGCCAACCGTCACGGTGGTTATTAAACTAACCACTTTACTCCACAAAAAACCTTGGAATGGTGTGGTTTTTTCATGTTTTGATTTATTTTTTCTTACTTTTTATAATAAACTAGCATTGATTACAGTAAAAATGCAATTGTTATGATTTTAAACTTATACAAAAAAAAAAAAAAAAACGTGGCTGAAAGAGTTAAATTTCATATAAATAACGATATTTGGTTTATATAATTATTCTCGGAAGTGGACTTAATATGGGTACGATATTCACAAAATCCAGCAGTTTGATTTTTGCACACTTACAAATGATCTGGGAAATTTCTTTTTTTTCGATATCGGATGTGTCGATAAATTATTCAGTTCGACAGCAAAAGAGGCTTGAATAACCACTATATAGATTTGATGCATCATGGCTACCTAAGTAGAAATATGGTCCAAATTTTAAATTCTATGGAGAGGTTTTATTAAATTTTTAAGTAAAATTGTGAATTTTTTTTAGACGTTTCTCTACACAATTAATAATAACTAAAATCGGTTAATCCGATATTATTAAAATATGTTTAGAAGTTTCGGAGTTATAATAGCAAATTCAAGCAAAAAATATATTTTTTACGTTAAAATATCAAGATTTTTTTTGTTTTAAAAAACTTATGAAAAATCAAAAACGGCAGAAATTGTTCAGGTTTATTACTTTACCGCAAAGCCAGATACATATAATTGCAACAAAATGAGATATCTGTAATAAAAATAGATAGATTAATTCTTTTCGAATTTATTCACAATTAAGTGGTTCGTTCATTTTCAAAAAATTTTAGTTTTTTGTCAATGTTCTTCTTTAGACTGATTGAATTTTGAAAAAATTTTCACCATGCTATGTAGAAATTTTCACATATATATTTCGTTTCAATCAACTCAGTAGTTTTGGAGTTATAATAACAAATTAAAGCAAAAAATATATTTTTTACGTGAAAATAGCAATTTTTTTCGATTTTGTTTTAAAAAAATCATGAAAAATAGAAAACGGCAGAAATTGTTCAGATTTATTGATTTATCGCAAAACCACAGGTAATAGAAACAAAATGAGTTATCGAGCATAAGAATCGATAGATTCTTTTCGAATTTATACAAAATTAAGTGAATTCGCTAATTTTCACAAAATTTTAGTTTTTTGTTTGAAATACATAAAGTTTACAAGGTATTAAAGGTATTCAAGGTATTATGTGATTTTCGGAAGTGTTCCTTTATACACAAGACTTATTTATACTGAACTTTGTAGGATACTACTGTTTATGCGAGGCCTAAGAAAAATCATGGAAGAATTCTTACCATTTCCAACAGAGTGTCCAGACGTGTGCAAAATGTCATGGTAGCATTTCTAGTATATTTAAAAATGATAGCTAAATACTATTAGAAAATATTAACATTTTTGGAGATTGTCTTACATTTCGGTCTGCAGCTCAGGTTCCACTTGACCAATTTCACTGATCTGCAAAGAATATTTGCAAAAAGTTTCATAATTCGGGGGTCTATCTTGCCAAAAACAGTCAGATGGAAGGTTTTACTCGGCCGTGGGCTGTCAACACAGCAACCACTGCTGCTACAACAAAACCAGCAGACGGACAGACATAGTTAGATCGTCTTAGATTTTTAAAAGCACACAGATATATATCCTTTTTGATACTATAACCAATATTTCGATATGTTACAAACGAAATGACTAAATGAATATACCTCCTCCCATATTTTGGGTGGTGGATATAAAAATTGCGCACATACAAATAATAAAAGAGAATCTACGTGTATGAAGATTAAGTATAGTGTGAAAATGAGCGATTTTAAACAACAAATAAAAATATGCAACATAAAAAGATGAATGTGCATTTACACGATTTATTTCATAATGCGTAATCAGAATTTTATTGACTGAGCTTTGTGTGTGTCTTGCTTTTGATTTCTATGAAACTTAGTTACAAAGCAAAATATTAAAAAGTGTTTGTTGAACAAATCCGAGCAGTTCTAGGAGGCAGTCCCGAACTAGTGTTTTTTCCATCATTTGCGGAGACAACTAGTTACATAACTGGCCCCAAGTAGTCAATGCATTGGATTCACATACTGGTTACATAGCGTCAGTTTTCATACTAGCTACCTAACTGGTTACTTGATCAGCTACATAACTAATTATTTTAACATGTACGGGTGGTAATTAACCTCAAATAGTCAACTAAACATACATATCACATTCAGTCTAATAAACGATTATTTGTAAACAAATCCTGCTTCGAAAACTCTCCAATAGATTGATTCTGGTGGGAAAAATAGCTACTTTCTAAAGTGTAGTAAAAAATAAACGTTTAAAGTGACTTCACTATAGATTACTAAGATACACTATGTTACATGGGATATCAGTATACTTAAGCAAAGATAAATATAAACTGTATGAGAATTATATCAATACAATTTGTATAAAATAAGTTTGTACGAATTACTCACAAAACGTTTAAAGTGACTACGCAATAGATTACTTGGAGACACTTATGTGACAATTGCCTTAATGCTAGATTACCTGGGATGTATTAAGTAACCAATTGTCTTCTCTCTGCACTACAGAGAGTACAAATGACCCTAAATATATAAATTGAAGTCAGCCAAGTGATAGGACATTAGTGACAATTACTGACTACTTGCTTAACTGCTGGGATTTGTCTTAAACCGTTAGTGAGTTAAGTTTCTCAAACAAAATATTTGTGCTAATGCTATGGGTGTTACCATTTTTTAGACCTTATAAGTAGATTGTTATATTTCTTATAAAGACAATTTTATTGATTGAATTTTCATAATTTCAAAGAGTACAGAAAAAGTTAATTATTTAGAGACTCGACAGACTGAAATGCAATTTTAGAGAGAAATCAGTAGAATAAAGGGTTTATTAACAAAGATTATTTAATTTTTACTTAGATTGAGTTGGATCAAAGCTTTCGAGTTTTGTCAGTGTGGAATTTGTATCCACTACTACTTGATTTGTTTTGCCATAGTCTGCCGACAATGAAGCAATTGTTTTTGTATGTTTTGTTTTCTTCTATTTAGATTCTGGTTTTCCGTCACAACTCGACAGAAGTACATGATACTTTTATCACTGAGTCCGGTATGTATGTGATTTTTTGTCGAACTTTGTGATTGATAACAAAGGTTATTTGGGTACCGCAATAACTAGCACTGATTTTAAGCATATTCTAACTGTATACTTATTTGTTCAATGCTGTAGTTTTCAAAAAAATGCAAGAACAAAAAAATTAAAATGAACGATTTTACATTTTATTAAATTATTATAGAGTATCACAAAGGTCCTACTCATCTCAGCGACCTTGGTATCTATCTTCGATCACTTTTAAATCTTGATGGAAATGTTGTGCTTGTTTAAGATTTAAGATTTTCAGGAACCTGTCTAAATGAGTTTGGAGATAGTGTACTTTTATCCTCATATTACATCCAATTTTTGTATAGCTAAGTAAATGATCTATAACTAAGTGCACGTAATTTTCACCCTTCCAAATCATTCATTGAATGTATGTAATCGTTGTCTTTCATCAAAAGTCATATTTGTCAACGCTTAAAAATATCAGCTATTAGTTTTTCTGTCGAACTTGGAAATTCTTTTCAAAGACAAAATATGGATCTGTTTTATCTAATGCCATCACATACTGAGTCCAAATTATATGTGTAATGGAGGCAAGATGATCTTATCTCTGAAAACCACAGGCGGTTTTATAACATTTTGTTTCAACCGTCATATTTTCTCTCAGAGGACAGTCTCTCTTGCTCCAATATACATGATTTGTTTTGCTGTCCCATAAGTATCCACATTCTTGACCTAACACGAAATTAATCGTTTTTAAATCGACGCATATAACCCATTGGCAATCCCAGTTATCAAGGTTTTTTAAAACAAGATTTACGTTTTGATACTCCTCCTTTAATTTCGTAGAGTGAGCAATAGGCACAGCTGCATAACTATTAACAATGTCTAGTAAACACATTTTTAGCATCGCTTTGACCTGTACGTAAGCAATCTACATTCATCAGTTTTGCCCTATTTTCGTTATTAGGCCACCAAATAACAACAGATTAAAAACTGGTAGAAGTACTTTTTCGCGATAGCTATAAAATGAGACTTTCGTACCTTGAGTTAAAAGACTTATTTATTTGAATCTAGATGCTGGAATCTCAAATCCCTCTTTCAAAAGGTCAAGGTTAAGTCACTTAAGACATCTTCTAAAAAACTTAAAGTCGCCGTCATGTTCAAACAAAACATCACTACTTTTAGGTCCAATAAATCAGATAGATGTTGATTCATAGGAGTTGGTACGTCTGAGCACAGTAGAAGCCTTTTAGCAGACGGTAAATCAGGATATGTCATTTTAATTTTATTCATACTATTGTAATAACCGATTATTGATCAATAGTTTTCTTTCTAGAATGTAGCTATTTTATGTAGTAATACATATGTGTATATATGACTTTTACTCCACATTCAAATTCAAATTTTGCTTTAAATTAGTTTTTAACAGTAATGATTTGTGTATTGTATTTCACCTCACATTTCCTTTCAAAAAGTAACTTAGCCACATTGAAAACAGCAACTTTATTTTTGACTCATTCCAACGCATATTAACGCAACTAAAAAAATAAAAAAAATTCCGAATACTAACGAAAATTAAAGCATGTTTTTTTGTAACCAAATGTGTTAGCCTTCTTTTGATTTTTATACCTCAAAGTGAACACATCGATCAGTAAAAATATATAATATCCTTTGCACAGGACATACTTCATTTATTTCTACAAATTTAATTTCAAAGTTTCATAAAGACATCAAGAGGGGAAATTAGCATATTGTTAAATCAAAAGGTTCAACATAACCTGGATCCTTCATAATCCTTTGAGGTTATTGGAAGACAGGCGAATATATTGTGGAAAAATTCTATAAAAAGCCTTGAACAGAAAAGAGTATTCATATCCAAAAGGCATTTAACATTGTAAATGATCATTGCAAAATACACATTACATTCTCTAATTTGATTATTCTATTTTACTATGGTCCCAAAAATATAGAAACATAATTTGCAAGATTATTTAATTACATAGTATTATAATTACTTGTATTTAATTACTAGGCATTTCCTTTCTTCAAAACTTAGTCTTGCTATTGTGGGTTTTAAAAATGTTATACTTAATAATGTTTTTTTAATCATTTTCATATTTCAAACCCAATTTATATCTAAAAGTTATTGAATTTTTTTATTTCCTCAATTATGAAATTCTAGGTTATTTTTAATGTTTTCGCGATGAGATGAAAAAGTAAGTGTAGATTTAATTAGGGATCTTAGCGTTGTATTCGCCAATAAGATCTGTAGATGGCAGGGTTTTGAGGCTTAGTTTTGAAAGTTTTTCAATTAGTAAGTCAAGTCAGGGAGTCTATTATAAATTACTTATGATTTCTATATGAGAGAAAATTTAACATGAACAAGAATCCACCCTACGACTGGCCGCTAGTGGCAATTAATGGCTCCCGTCGTTCACTTAAATTTGTATTCAAAAGATATAACCTCATATAGCGTTGAACATAATATGATTTAATTGTACATTGCAATTGCAACATTACAATTTTCAATTGTGCATTACAATTGCACTATGTAATTTTACAACACAGATATAGTGTTGTTTCGGTTCTGCCCAAATCATAGGTACCTCAAACTACAAATAATTTACATACAATTGGGGTATTCAAACGGTCTGCTATTAGGTTATATTGTCATAATGTCCTAATATATTAGGATAGTTAAAACTAATTTTTGTGGTGTTTAAAACAATAACACTTTTTGAACTATGTTTATTGTTTTATCATAAAAAAACACATTCTTGTTTGAAACACTATAAACATTTGTTTGAACTATCATTATATATTAGGACATTATGACAATATGACAATATGACATTGCAGTTAAAATTTATTTATTTATAGAAATGTACATATAACTTTACGAAACGGGCACAATTTGTATATGGCAGTCAATATTGAAATATTAAAAATTAAAATTTAAAGCTACAAGAAGACAAAAAATTAAAAAACATTATTGGTGTTTCCAATGCTCCTAATACTAAGGACTGAGATCGAAAAATTCTTAACACACGTTTTTCATTAAAACTTTTAACACAAGCATTATTTGATTTCTTTTTGATCAAGTTACCTTTGTAAAACATGTCAGTTATTATTTTTAATGTCAATTATATTCATTTGTTGTTAATCTGATTAAAATGAGTGACCAGAAAAAAGTGCGTACTAAAATAATTAAATATTTTCAACAAAACCCAACTTGGTCCTACAAAAAGTTGGCCAAGCATTCAAAGGTCTGCCGTAAAACTGTTTCCAATGTTATTAAACAGTACCGGGAAAACTTATCCGTTGATAGAAAGACTGGTTCTAGTAGAAGGAATGATTCACATTATGTTTATTAAGCCAAAAAAAAAAGAAAGCATTTTTAAAAGAGCTCCCAACACATCCGGTAGGAAAGCAGCCCGGTTAGCTCAGTGCTCTATCCCGGTTAGCTCAGTGCTCGGACTATTTGGTACGAAAATTTAAAGCAGCAGACAGGAACTCTGCTAAAAATTTAGAGGCCAAAGAAGAGCACGGAAATTGAAGTCAAATTTTATACAAAAAATATACCTGCTGCATAATGGATGACGAAACGTACGTTCTGGCAGATTTTTCGCAGCTTCTGGGTAAAAATTTTGATGTTGCTGATGCTCGAGATAATGTTGAAGAAAAGTTTAGGTTCCAAAGGCAAGCAATATGCTATTGCGGCAAAAGAAGCCAAACATTTATTACAAAGGGCTCTATAATTACCGAAATTTACATCAAGGAATGTTTACCAAAAAGGATGCTTCCATTCATAAGACTTCTTAGTGTGTCCACTTAGTTTTGGCCTGATTTGGCACCTTGTCACTATAGTAAGAAAGGTCTTGAGTGATAAAATTTTCCAAACTGCATGGAGCTAAGGCTAGTGGAGAGATATTGGGCTCTTGTTAAAAGAGAATTGAAGAGCACAAAAAAGGTGTCTAAAAGTGTAGTAGATTTTAAACGGAGATAGGCAACCTGTTCGAACAAAGTGACATAAAGCACTATAAAAAATCAGTTTTCTATGTTCTATGTGTAATATTTCTAAATAATTAACTTTTAATAAATTAATTTAATAAATGAAATTTTCTTTCTACAAAATTTAATGAATAATTAATTTTTATTTAAAAATGTTCAACAAAACATGTAATTGTGCATGCTTGTCAAAGCTTGTTAAATTTCCAATTATGTATGTATGTATATTGTTTGGCATATCTAGAAAATACTACTTGTGAAACTAAAATATAAATCTCTTTTAATATTTTACATATCTATCATACTTAAGTACGTACCATATATATTTCAAGAGCTAGCAAAAAATTGCCAAATTATTTTCAAATGTTACTTATTTTTGCAACAGCTCAGTCTCAGAGATTTTCATAATAAGCTCTTTAATCCTCTTGAAGTAGTTAAATTGAAAAAGAGCAATTAAAATACTTCAATTAAATATAAATCCAAATTTTATTTAGTTTAAATTACTTTGGCAACGTGTGTATTTTTCAACATATGTATATACTAATGCATATTCACATATGCAAGTAAATACATACATATGTATATAAGGGTGGCCCCAACAAAAATTTTGTGAATTTTTCAAACAAAAATGAAAGTTAAGTTCATTATAAGATACTTTTTCTTAAAATGTTTGTCCTGGCATCAGTATTTGGGATAAAATGGACCTTATTATGCCCTACACCACCACAAGTGGTTAATCAGGGTATATATAAGTTTACCATTCCGTGTGTAGCATTAAGAAATATCCATCTGAGACACAACAAAGTGTATATATTATTGATCCTTATGAAATTCTAAGTCGATTGAGCAATGTCCGTCTGTCTATCTGTCCGTCTGTCTATCTGTCTCTGTAAAACACTCTCACGTCCAAAATACATAAGCAAAATTATTGAAATGTATACCAAAATGTTTATTATTTTTCTAAGCAGTTTGGTGTTGAAAATCAGCAAAATCGAATTGGTAGAACCAGGGTTATGGATCAAAATGTAGGACAACCTCCAAAAATGTTGATAATTTTCACAAGTTTTTTTGTTACTTTGGGTAAATTCATTACAGAGAATACCATGAAATTTTGCACTCACTATTTATATGATAAAAAGACAAGTTCTGTTGAAAATGGTAAGAATCGGTACATAATCAGTTTCCAAAAATAATTGGATGTGGGTATTAGCTGAAGTCACAAACCAATTTGAGGTTTTTGGTTGACTGAAAAATATGTATGTGGCACATTTTGTAAAATTATTTTTAAAATTCAAAATAAGTAGTTAGTATTTATTCAAAATAAGTAGTTAGTCTTAAATACTTGTATGCTAAAATAATAAACAAGATTCAAAGTTCAAATTATAGTTATCTATTTTTTTTATTTTCGGACTGTTTATGTGAAAATTAAAGTTTATGAAGATAAAAATTAACCTTTATAATGATAAAACAATTAAGAAAGTATGGTCGGTCAAGCCCGACCATCTAATACCCTACACTAAGTAAATGAGCAAAAACATTTTTCTTTCAAAATTTCAATAATTTATATTCCTGATGCATTTTCGAAAGTCGGCCTTTCATGGGAGCTATGACCAATTATGAACCGATCACCATGAAATTAAGTGGTGTGATTAATGTCTATATGAAAGTTATTTATGTTGCATTTTATGTGTATACCAACATTTTTAAGAGATTTATGCTCGTTAAAGTGATTATCGGAAGCAGGCCTTATATGGGAGCTATGACTAATTATAGACCGATCATAATAAAATTTGGTGACATGAATTTCGTATATATAAAACTTATTTGGAGAAAAACTTGTATAGATACCTATATAAATTAAACATTTATGACCGATAAAGTCCAATTTCGGGAGGACATTTGTATGGGCGCTAGGTGAAATAATAAACCGATTTCAGCCAGTTTCAATAGACTTGGTCCTTAGTTAGAAAAAATGATATGTACCAAATTTTATCGAAATATCTTCAAGATTGCGACCTGTACTCTGCACACAAGGTTTACATGGACAACCAGCCAGCCAGACGGACGGACGGACGGACATCGTTTAATCGACTCAGAAAGTGATTCTGAGTCGATCGGTATACTTTAAGGTGGGTGTTAGACTAATAGTTTTGGGCGTTACAAACATCTGCACAAATCCAATATACCCTCCCCACTATGGTGGTGTAGGGTAAAAATATGTGTGTTTAAATTTAAACTATGTAACAATAAATGTAGACAGAAAGTACATATGTATTAAAATTAAAAATTAATAAATTTTATACTAGTATGCATATCTAAATTTGTGAAAAACGTATTTTCTACCCTTAGCTCATATTAGACGAACATTTTTCAATTGTATGGACAGTTTTCTAAATATTTTTTACTTCAAGTTTTCATAAAAGAACCTATGATATAACTGTTTTACCTCATGAACGTAGAATTTAACTAAATGTTTAAAAAGCTGTTTATGGATTTAAAATTTCCGGAAGTTAGGCTCTTTGTTGAATATCTTTTGTTATATTAATATTTAAGGATGTTTGCAAGTTTGTGTAAGGAATTCTAAAATTCTCATTATTCATTTATTAGAGCTGTTCAGTATTACACAAACTAAACAATTTAGCGATTTTCCTAAAATATTAAAAAAAAAACAATTAAGAGTGCTATATTCGGCTATGCCGAATCTTATATACCCTTCATCTTTGTTGTGGATGCATTAATTGCCCATTTTCAGCGTATAGCATCCTAAATATATCAAGAAAAATTTTAAAAACTTTACATTTATTTGCAGACTAACAGATTATATTGTAGAAGTTACAAACGAAATAACAATCTTATATATACCCTTCTCACGAAGATGAAGAGTATAAAAACAACAACGCCAAATGAAACGAAACACAAAAAAAAAAAAAACAAAACCAAAATTCGCAAAGCAATGAAACCAACTCACATCCAAATATTTGTACATTTTGTTGATTTTTTGTCAAACACCAAAAAACAAAATACGCAAAGCAATGAAACCAACACACATACAAACATATGTACGTTTTGTTGCTTTTTTGTCAAAGCCAGCAATAAATTGTCTTTTTTTTTTGATGAAATTTTCAGAGGTTGTCTCGGATTTTTGTTCACATCTCCGATATTTATGAACGGATTTTGCTGATTTTAAATAGGAAACTTCTCGAGAGCATGTCTGACGATTTAGATCCCCAAGATATCTGGTGTCTTCAGAAAATTGATTTCAACAGACAGACAGACGGACATGGCTTAATCGACTCCGCTATCTATAAGGATCCAGAATATATATACTTTATAGGGTCGGAAAATTATATTGTGGAAATTACAAACGGAATGACTAATTTATATATACCCTTCTCACGAAGGTGAAGGGTATAAAAATAGGTTTTATACGGAAGCTATAACTAATTATGGATCGCTCGCCATGAAATTATTGGGTGTATGACTCAAAAATGCGGGACTTGTAATAGATGGCGTAATTTTTGAACCAGGTTTTTGTTTTCATTAACCTATGTGTCATTTTGAGGGGTACATATCAGTTTTTTTTTTTTTGCTTCGAAAATGTCGAATTTTATACCAACAATTTCAAAAAAGCCTACTGAAAACCAAGAATTTGGGACATTACTCAATGAAGGTGATACGATAGAAAAGAACTTGTAAAACGACCGAGCGTGTGTTATAGGTCTTGCTGAGTATATTACAGATTGTGTCAACAAATTTTAGAAACACCCTCAAATTCAGAAGTTATTCTTAAAGAAAACCGTTTTCAGTGATGTTCGTCAACTTGTCGACCTGTAATTCAGTCAGTTTTAGTCCGACTTTGAATTTTTTAATGTTTTTGAAAAAAAAAAAATTATTAACTTTTTTGATTTTAGTCGCTTTTCATTGCTTATTTTGATATGAAGGCTTATAAAAATTTATACTAATATATAAAGGAAATTTAGTTTTTAACAAAACACGGTTTCAATTATTTAAATCGAATGAAAATTGTAAAAGTTATTCAACTTTTCATCAACATCTTTTTTTAGTATTTTCTCCCCCACAGCATTCATATGCTCAAAAAATAAAATTGTCTTTAAATCATTTTGCAAAAAATAGGTGTTCATAGGAAAAAAAAAATTAAAATAACTACTACTGAATTTGAAAAATTACAAAAATAAAAAATAAAGCGAAACTTTTTATAAAAACTTACACAATTTATATGTTTTAAGAAAACCTAATTCTTTGCCTATTCATAATTGTTTATAATTTGGAAATCGGTTTAAAAATGTGTGAGTTAGAGGTACTAAAGTGCTACGACCTACACTAAAACAGTTTTTTCAAAATAACTCAAAATTTTGAGGGTGTTTCAAAATCTTTGAAAACGGTTTTAATATGTGCTCACCTAGGTCTACAACCCCCATTAAGTCGCTTTTCAAGTTCTGACAAAAAGTGTTATTTTTTTAGCAGAGTGTTATTGTCCAACTCAACAGCAGCAATTTCAAAATGATTGCGAACAGCAGTATACTGAGTACCATACAAACTGAAGCCGATAGACCTTGAAAGACGATTTTGCATGTCCGAAATTATGCTTGAACGCTATAAAATAAAATCATATTTGCACAGAATCATTACTTGCGATGAAAAATGGATCCACTACGATAACCCAAAGCGTAAAAGATCGAATGTAATGCCAGGCCAGGCCATCCAGCCGAATCGATACCATAGTCAGATATCCATGGCGCTAAAGTAATGGTCTGTATTTGGTTGGAGCAAACAAACGTAACTGATTCATTTGAAGCGTGCAACCATAATATTTCATCATGAAAACACATGCTGCAATACCTGTTAAAAACTATTTATAATGAAGTGGTTGGGAAGTTCCGCCTTAAAGTCCCGACCATGCCCCATAAAAGCTGAAAATTTGAAAAAGTTCCGTGAAAAAGGTCATTTGATTTCTTTTCATTTGAAACTTATTGAATTGTTTTTGGATATCAAAATTTTTAAGAGTTTTATGCTCATTAAAGTCATTTTCGGAAGAGACCTTATATGGGATCTATGCTAAATTATGGACCGATCGGCATGATATAAGTTCGCGTGATTTATTTCTGTATGAAACTTTATTGTGTTACATTTTATATGCACAGTGAATATAGAATTTATATGTGGAAAAATATATGTGTGGATGTCCTATTTCGCGAGGTCGTTCATATGGGGTTAAGTGAAATAATGGTGCGATTTTTTTGTCATTGGGCCGAAGATAATACATGCGCCAAATTTTATTGAAACATTGCGATCAATACCTTGCCAATGACATCGTTAATTCGAATCAGAAAGTGATTATAAGTCAATCAGAATACTTTTAATTATGTGTTTGACTAACATTAGCACAAATCCATAAAACACTCCCCCTGTGGTGGTGATGATTCTCAAAATGGTACTAGCGGTAATTATGAGATCAATTATGAGATCAATAAACTATGTTTAACTTTAAAATGGTCTTTAATTTAATAGGGTTTTAATCTTTATTTTCAACTAATATTGCATTTATTGACCTGTGTTTATCACTGTATGCACTGAAAAGTGAGTAAACACCAGTGAGTTATTCGATTTTTTAAGACAATGAAAATCATGAAATACATCCATCGATTAAAACTTCAAAGTTTCGGTGCGTTGCAGATTAGGCCGAATATTAGGTTTGGTTCTAAAAAAAAATTTAAGTTCGGACTCTAATGTTTTTCATTAACTTTAAAAAATAATACAATTCCTTGGTGTTTACTCACTTTTGTCGCCCATAGTATGTATTTACATAGAGTAAAAGCTTGTTTATTTATTGTTTTTTTTAGCAGTTCTTAGTTAAATCTCTGCCGGAGTAGTTAGAAATTTATTGCAGATCAAAAGACAAAAAAATATTAAGTGCCAAATTGTTATGTAAAATCCAATACATTTATAAACAATGCATATACTATATTATATACAATTTGTATGTATTTGCATATCGGCATTTCCATGTCATCGTACGTGACATTTATAATGTGGAATAAATTGAAAAATAATTTGGTCTTTATGTTCCATATTTAAAACAAGTAAGAAAGGATGGTCGGTAAAGCCCGTCCGTATAAGTAAATGAGCAAAAACATTTTTATTTGGAAATTTCTCAGTTTAAGGTTTACATGAACAGCCAGCCAGACGGATGGACGAATGGACGGACGCACCCTGCCCACTACACATTGATGTCCAAATTATCCAACGAAATAAGGGTGTAAAACTGAAGTAATTTAAAGGTACATGTGAAAATCTGCGAATCGTGGGACCAATTAGTTTTCCTCTACAATCCGTCATATTTAAATAAAAGTAATCTTTGGATGACTTTATAACAGATAAAATTTAATATCGACAGATTTTTCTCTTATAGTAATAAAATGTATATTCTGTAAATATATGTGTACAAAAACTAAATAACAAAAAATATATTTTCGGTTTCAGAAAACAAGGTTATAATACAAGTAACAATTTATAATCGCTTACTAATTGGGCGATTAATTTTAGCCGCCACCTTAGTCTAATACATACTAATTCATTTAAAGGTTAAAGAGTTTTAATATTTTTTCCTATTCAAATCATCTTGAAAAAAGATTCAAGGGTTTTTATTTCTTTATTCTTGGAATTTCCCATATGCAATATTATTTTATGCAATACAAACATTTGTCTATTTTTTAAAAACTACTTAATACTCTGCATGTATTTTCTTTTTTTTTAATCAAACAAATTAGACTAATATTACTTTTTTTAAGAATACATAAAAATATAAAATTGATTTTCATGTCATATTTGCTGGTAAACAACTTTCATTGCTCGTTTAGAAAAATCTTGAAATTAAATCTGTATGGATTTTATTTTTTTAGATTTATGTATGTTGATTTAAGAAATGTATTAAAATTGAAATGCATTTCATTTCTTTTTGTTGTCGATAGCTTTAACTCGAATTTCAAGAATATAAAGTAGAAATACGTAATTAAAGCATAAAAAAACACAGCAATTAAAATTGTAATAGTTATTTCTTCTTTTCTGTAGAAAAGTAACAATTAACTAATTCTTGTTTAATAACTATTAGAAGAAAGAAAAATACCATAACATACATATTTATTTACACATATGACCAATTTCATGTCACGAAAGGAAGTAATGTCAGAATAAGATGAACCAGTTTTATTCATTGATACAAAGATCAGCACTGAACAGTTTTATGTAAACCTGAATCAATCACACTTGCGAACTAACACTCTGCTGTGTTGTCTCATGCATTTACTCATGTAGAATACCTATAGTATAACCCAACCTAATAATATGTTTTACAGGTCGTTTAAATCATTTACATCAGACGATTCTACTTTTTCTTTTCAATCGGGGTATTAAAATGTACCATACATAACATCTTTATAGGTAACTCAAAGCCAAAGCTCCTATTTCATGAGAATGTATTGTCATGTATTTTGTTATTGTATCTCACATACATATGTATGTGTGAAGACATAAATTTTGTTTAATTTTTATACCCACCATCAAAAAAGATGGGGACTATATTGATTGTCACGATAGAGCCCAATCTGAAATTTTCCATAAATACTCTTTGTTGATAAGGTTTGTTTGGTATTGAAAACAGGTAATATAGGTCCATGATATCACCTAGTCGCCATACAAATGTCCCACCGGAATACTGTTCCACCAGTCATATATACTTATGACAATTATGCTAATTAGCTCTAAGTTCTCTAAAATTATACTGTAAAGTACGGCGAAAATCGGGCAAAATTTGTCCCCAGTACCCATACAAGGTCCAAGAAAATTTATTAAATATTCATAATTGTCCTATCATAATTTATATTGTTATGCAATTGGACATAATAAAGTTGTATATGAACTTAAATCTTTCTAACAACTTTTGCGAGGATCGGCCCATAATTGACGCTACCCACATAACACCTACATATATTAGAAAGACATTTTATTGTCACATATTGATGGTGGGTATACCAGATTCACCAGAGCCAAATATAACACTCTTACTTGTTTAAATTGGCATTTCTTTATCAGTCCGATCTATGTATTTATTCTATGATATTGAACTTTTGTAGCATTGTCATGTAAATGATTTTCTCCTGAGCTGACTAAGAAAGATAACAAATTCCACGTAGAGGAATCAGAAAATTATTGCGGTGTAGAAACAATGTGTCATCTTGGAAGCACCATATCTTTCCAATGATCAACTTGCATTACACTCCAAAAAAATCATCTTATAAAATTTTAACACAAAATGTCGTGACACCTTAACTTTCTTTTTTGTGCTTTGAATGATCTTCTCGTTTTAACCCCCAACTGTAATCACCTAGCATAATTGTGTTCCAATGACCTTGAAATCGATTTTCAAGCTCCTTTACATCCTGGTGGAACCTTTCACCCTGCTCATCACTGACTGCACCCAGATTAAATGGAAAAAAATGAGAATGAAGAAAGGGAATTTTCAATGAAATTCTCCAACACAAATTTTTTGTAAGCTTTAAACGTGTCGTTAACTAGCTGTGATAACCAGGCATTAAGTTGTTTGTTAGTAATATTTTTATTAATGAGCGTATTTGTGGTCCCACAAATTTTCCTTCTTTGAGTTTGTCATCACTTTGCTTGGCAAACACTGTCTTAAAGTATAAAATACCCTCTCCCTCTTCATAGCCTTGACAAAAAATTCATTGATTGATATTTTTGGGACATATCAATGGTATATGTTTCACATTAGATTTGCTGCAAACAAAATCTGTCCTTTCTGGCCATACTTTTGGTGTATTGAATCAGTTGCGATGACCACTTAGTCCACACAGAGAAAACAGATTCGTGATAGCAACCGAGTTTGTTAATACTTAAAAAAGTACAATACATCGAAAACACTAACTATTTCATTTAACCCTAAAGTGGGGGTAGCAAGAATAATAATTGACATGTACCTAGAAAACTAGACGTGATGGTATCCATATGTTTGGAACATTACCTATTCATTACCTATTCACTCCAGGTAACAGTTAAAAGGGTAACAAAAACGTGTAATGCAGTGTTATTGTCGTAAAGACAATAATTATGTATGATTTAAATGACAGGTTATTTCTTCAGCTATAAATATTTTATTACTGGGTGAAGTGATCAGATATCGCACGAAAAAAATTTGTTTTGGAATAATAAAAATAATTATAAACCTTAAATGTTGCAAATATATGGAATATCGAAAATAGTAGGAATCATATAGAAATTGGAGGATAGTTTGTATACTAGAAACCGGTTATTGGACATGTGTTGCCTGAGAATCAGCTAACTACAAAAAACAGACTATTATACTCTATTTGTAGCTGATATCTGGTTAACAGTTAAAAGGGTATCTATATCGTGTTATTAAATATTGACATTTATAGAAATAAGCTCAGTTGATAATGTAGAAAATTGCTATATAATACATTCATGTACTTTGATTATTCGGATATTTGAAAATAACTAAAACTTTTATTTAAAATTTTACAATTGGTCAATTCACAAGGTCTCTTATCATGCCCTATTGTCATAATATTACAATATTTCACAATAGTTTTTTTATTGCTTTTCAATCAAAAAATATCCTAAAATAATACTACTTGCTATGTTATGTTTATTGTGTTATCGTAACGAACCAGCAGAGACCAACGCCGAATGGGTAAGAGTCGGTTAAGCCAAGCCGCCGAGTGGAGATATATTAGGACATTATGACAAAATGACTGATAAGAGACCTTGTGATTTGACCAAATATTTTTCCTTTAAAATAAAATAAACAGTCATACATAACTCAGTTTAAAGATTGATTGTAAGATAGTAGAAGTTTGTATACCACCATCAAAAAGATGAGGGTATATTGATTTTGTCATTGTGTTTGAAACTTTTTGAAATATTGGTTGTGGAACGAAAAAGTTTTATATTTCGAAGGATAGCTTATCAAACTAGGTTTATTCTGATGTTCAAACTACGATTGTCTTGAATATATAGATAACATCAGATCGGGGATAAAATAAATTTTAGAAAATTCAAATTTTCTATATTTTTTTGCCCAACTGTTACACAAACATTTTTGATATTTCCTTTATAAGAAATATGAAAAAATCATAAAACTACTTTTCATCGTTTGAACAAAACCATGTTATGATTCCAGATCATTCACAATATGATTATTTTTAAACCTATCAGATGACATAACAATATTATGGAGTATTTGTGATCATATCATGATTATATGTATAACAATATATTTTCATGTTTATCACATTTTAATAACGGTAAGAATTTGCACAAACATAACAACTTTCAAAATCAATCACATTTCCCATCATATCGCGACAATCCTTAGATGCAATCGTGGAACAAACCATACTACTTGGATGCAACCATGTATTTTCTCTGCCTGTATAGTGATAAGTATTATGGATCTAACTGTGATTGGCAGTAAGTGGTTGACCACGATTATAAGTTTCTCAAATTTAGTATAAAACAAGTAAGAATCTATGGTCGGACATGCCCGACCATAGAATACCCTACAGTAAGTAAATAAGCATAAACATTTTTCTTTTAAAATTTCAATAATTTATATGCGTGAGTGATTTTCGGAAGTGGGTTATATGGGAGCTATGATCAATAATGGACCGATCACCATGATATTAGGTCGTATGATTTATGTCTATATGAAAGTTACTTATGTTGAATTTTATGTGTATACCAACATTTTTATGAGATTTATGCACGTTAGAGTGATTTTCGGAAATGGCACTTATATGGAAGATATGACTATTTATGGACCAATCATAACAATAATTCTGTATATACAAAGTTGTGTAGATACCTGTATGAATTAAACATTTATGACAGATGAAGTCCAATTTCGGGAGGACATTTGTATGAGGGCTGGGTGAAATAATGGACTTCAAAATTGCGACTTTTGCGCACAAGGTTTAAATGGCCAGCCACCAGACGGACGGACATCTTTTAATTGACTCAGAAATATTTTTTTGGACAGTACTAACATCAGCATAAATGCATTATACCCTCCCAAGTATGGTGGTGTAGGGTACAAAAAATCAACAACTTACAATTGCCCTGCCTACTATTAGATCATTGTCGTTCGGAACTTTAAATTTCTCCTTACATCTAAACATCTGACTAAAAATTTTACAATTTCAGGTGTAAAGTAGAGTAGCTAGCAGCTATATTGCATTTATGGATCAAAATACTTTATTGTATCATATCAGTCTGAGTAGTGAAAAAAAGTATATATTTCACTGAACATTTCTTTAAGTTGAATAAACTTGATAATTATTACAAAACGAAAATTAATCTGGATTTATGTACACACACGTATTGTCTTCTAATATTTTTAAGAGCAAATCACTTGAAATAGTGTGATTTCCTTGAATTCCATACATTAATTCTCATATAAAAGTATAGTGTGAGTGTAATACATTTTCAATACAATTTTGTTTTTTTTATTTTCATTTGGTTTTTTTTTCCTATATCTCTAGCAAAGTGTAATATATATTGTAAAAGTAATACTGATGGGCTTTACATTCACCATTTAACGAAGATTTATGGTATTTTAAAGTTAAAGTATATTTGGTATATTGGAATAGTTTAGAAATATTCCATACTAGACGTCTAGTAGAAAAAAATCTATAGTTACAATACATGGATAGAAGATACACTATACATACTCGTATTTGCAACAATAGTTAAAATAAAATATATAAAAAAAACAGCTATCCTACCATAACAATAAAATATACTCGTACAAATGTAATTTCGATATTTATTGAACACATTTGTTTTACTTACTGAACATGCAGGCACGAGTAGAGATAGTATTGAAATTTTGTTCACTTAAAATAAAAATACATAGATAGGATTATCTGGTTTTATTTTTATTGGTTTAAATTTGATAAACTATTTAATAAGTTGCTTGTGTTTTAAAACTCTATACAATATAATAGTGATTGTCTTGGTGTCACAGTTGATCTATTTCATAGGAATAAATAATATTATTTTTTGTTTAGATATTTAAACAATTTTTTCCATTTGCTGTAAATTTCCAATATGTAATTTTTAATAAATTAAATTTTGATGCAGCTTATTGTATACATTTGCTAATAAATTTAAATAATAATATTTAAAATGTCCCCCGAAACTCGCAGAACATTTTATCCAGTGTAAAAACCTAATACACATAAGCAACTATATGTATTTTACGAAGAATTTTTTTGCACAACATAAAACATACTCAAATTTTGAAAATATAAATATTTATAAGATATTAAATATATATTTATGCATGTAGTGGTGCACGTTTGTACCTACAAGGTGGCGCAAAAGTAATCCTCCTATCAGAAAATGCTATAAATTGTGCGATTGGCCCATAATGTCAGTTCTGTTTTGACATTTGTGTAGTAAACACATGCGAAATACACGTTAATAAACAATGTTACGCTACACTGCTCCAGAACGCGGAATATTGCTGACTATTTATTTGACCAATAATCGGTCGGTGACTTTGGCACAACGAGAAATTTCGTCGCAGGTTTCCTGGCCGTCCAACGCCTACTGGTGAAACACTGCGACGTTTAGCCGCTCGCCTCGAAGAGACTGGCACAACACGAGATGCTGCCAGGCGTGGCAGACCCCGGAGTAGCCGTTCTGCAGAGAATATTGCTGGTGTAGCCGAGGATGTCATGGAAGCGCCGTCGACATCGACCAGACGACGTGCCACGCAAATGGGTATCAGTCGACGGTCTTTACAGCGATTTTTGGTACAAGATTTGAAGATGTTTCCGTACAAAGTCCAGACGGTGCATCAGCTGGTTGCTGCTGACCGCCAATCGCGTCTAACATACGCTCAAGCCATCCTTAATCACCACCAAGAGGAAGATGATTTTTCATCAAAAATAATCATGAGTGATAAAGCCCATTTCCATCTTAGCGGGTACGTAAATAAGAACAATTTACGCTTCTGGGGCACTGAAAATCCGCGTGTAACCCACGAAGAGCCATTACACCCGCTCAAAGTCACTGTATGGTGTGCTGTTTTCGCTGGAGGAGTCATCGGACCATTTTTCTTCGAAGACATCGCGGGCCAAACGGTTACTGTGAATGGTGAGCGCTACAGAGCAATGATCAACGAGTTCTTTTTGCCGCAACTTGATGAATTGGGATTGGAAAACATGTGGTTCCAACAGGACTGTGCAACGGCACACACTGCACGTGCCACAACCGATATGCTGAAGGATGCATTTCCCGGGCGCCTAATCTCCCGTTTTGGCGATTTGCACTGGCCAGCAAGATCGCCTGATTTGACCACTCCAGACTTCTTTTTGTGGGGCTTTTTGAAGTCGCGGGTTTATGTCAACAAGCCTCAGACTCTTGCAGCTCTTAAAGACAATATCCCTCAAGAATGTGAGGACCTATCGCCGGAAGTTTTGGCCAAAGTGATGGAAAATGTCATAAAAAGGGCTCAAATGACAATCAACTGTGCCGGAGGCCATTTACATGACATCATATTCTCGACTTGATGTAAAAAAAATTAAAAGACCAAGTAAAAATAATCCACATGAAGAATCAAAGTTTTTAATTTTTTTTTTTTTTAATTACAGCCAAAAAACATCGGAAGTTTACTTTTGCACCACGTTGTACATATCCAAGTATTTTTTTAATTTCGTTCTTAAAAATTATTATTTTCTTAGAACTTCTATTTGCTTTTTGATGTTGAATCTTTCTGGTAAGAATTATTTTATTGTGAACTGTTATTGACATTTATTGGAATTTCTTATTTTTTCTCTCTCTCTTTATATTTTTTAATCATGCAATGGAAGTTTTTATTTTTATTGATTCCTATTTCTTTCATATAACATACCAACAATATTCATAAATATTTATTTTTATGTAAAACAGAAGTTGAATATTTAAAAGAAAATATGGCAAATGTATGGCACTTGTAGTTAATTATAGAGCTTTGACTTGGAACTATTAATAATAAAATCTCAAATCTATGATTCTCTAAAACAACCAAACATATATATGGGTCATTTCATGTCATGTGAACAAACTTTTAAAACCGATGACTTCCCATGGTGATGAAATTCGCACCAAGGTTAGTCCCATTGGATAGTATTTAATTAAGACACAATTTTTCAACAAGATGGGTCAAGAAGTTTCTGAGTTAGAGGGGGTCAATATTTGACATTTGGGGTCAAACAGATGGTTTTTCTCATCCATGAACCTTATTACCTATTGTTCTTCAATATTTCCTCAATCTTTCGAAGCAAAAGAATTTAACAAAAAAAAAAATAAATAGAAAACATTTGATTTTTTTTGGCAAAATCAAAAACTTTTTCGACTTTTTTTCAAAATGATTCCCTTTTTGCTCAAAAGAAAGCTTATGTCTATTCTTTTAATACCTTTTTTGTTGCTGAGGATATCTACAAAAGAAATGTTTTGTAACTCAGTACATACAAGTACATATATAAGTTTGTCACTCCATTTGTAATTTCCTCATTTTTCATTTGCGACCCCACAAAGTATATATATTCTGGATCGTTATAGATAGCGAAGTCCATATAGCCATGTCTGTCTGTTTGTCTGTATGTTGAAATCAACTTTCCATAGCCCCCAAATAACTTACAAACATTATTGATGCATCAATATATCGGGAATTCTCGGCTCGGTCGCTATTTAAAATCGAGAAAATCGGTCAATGGCTGAGATATAAGGAAAAAACCGGAACAACCTCGATTTTTGGACTATTTTTGATTTATATCTGGATTATTAATATAGACAATATGGATATGTAATGATAGATATTTCAAAGTCCATTGCAACGATGTATAAAGGCTATAGTAATTTGGACCCACAATGGGTCAAAATCTGAAAAAAAGTTTAAAAAAAAAAAAAAAAAAATTTTGAAAAGAATTTGATAATTTTTTTTCAAAATTAAAAAAATTTTTTTTTTTCAATTTTGATAAACAATTTGGAAAATTTTATTTCTTTTTAAATTTTGAAAAAAAAAATGAATTTTGTTAACCTAAAAATATTTAAAATTTTTATTTTAAAGTATAATTTGGTGAAGGGTATATAAGATTCGGCACAGCCGAATATAGTTCTCGTAATTGTTTTTTTGTGCTTTTTGCAAGAAGGTACAAGTGGAACTTAAGCTCCCGGATAGTCCTAATTATCTAGGAATTATTCTAGAATCTAAGCTATCCTGGAGCCTGAACATCCATGCGAGAGCGTCCAAGGCGGCAATCGCTATTTATGCCTGCAGAAGGGCCATACGGAAAACCTGAGGAATAAGCACTAGGAATACGAAATGGCTTTTTACATGGTGGTAAAGCCCATACTAATGTATGGTGAACTAGTATGGTGGAATGCTCTAAGTAAATTCACCTACTGTTGGATGATTGAGATAATCCTGCGAATCTCTGCACTATTGATTACGCGTGCGCAAAGAGGCACTTCATCTCGTGCTCTGTTCGTTAAGATGCACTGGCTACCGGCTGATCTCATAGCCAAACAATTGCCCATAAATTCGGCGGTTAGGCTAAGCACTATATGAGCATGGAGGTCTGGTACCGGCCATGCGTCTATTTTGGGAAGTGTACCTAATCTCCCTGTAAAAATTGACTACTGGCCTCCCTTAGCCTTTATCGACAGACGCTTCTCTGTAACCTTCTTCTAGGGACACGTTTGTCATCTGTACAGATAGCTCAAAGTCTGCAGCTGGGATGGCGTCTATATTCCCCATTTTCAGAAGGGGATGTGTTTCGGGCTACCGGATCAATGTAGTGTAATTCAATTTTCAGCAAAAGGGCGGTACCCGGGATGAAATACAATCTAGATGTCTACTCGACATCTAGATTGGTACATGAATGCCGGGTACCTTTTAACGAGATGGCGAGACATTATAACCTGGAGTTTTTCTGGGTGCCGGGTCACTCTGGTGTACATTGCAATGCTATTGCGGATGAACTGTCCAAAATAGGCTCACGTCTACAAGTTGATGAGATCGATCTTTTGTAAATCACTCATACAGCGTAAATTATTTGAGGCTGCTCAGCTCAGATGGTCTAATCTTACAAATTGCTCGATATCGAGGCTCACATGACAAATTTTTGACCATCATAGATCAATGTCCCTCACGGGGCTATCACGGGCTATCACGGGCTAGCCTGCGAGCTATCAGTGCTTACTGGGTACTGCTTGATTGGTGCACATGCTAGGAGACTGAACGCTCCATACAATGACTTCTATAGAAGCTGCCATGATGAAGACGAGGAGGAAACGGTTGAACATCTTCGCTGTCTTTGGCCTGCTCTATCGGGGGATCGGACTACGGCAATAGGTAGTCCTTTTTTGCACGACCTAGCGGATCTGTATACTGTGGATGTCACAAGGATAGATTCGTTCATTCGTTCGGCACTGAACCCATTTCTGACATGTAAAGGACCTCCTGAGAACCTGAGCATGATCCTTAGGATATCACAAAGGCACCAATTTGTGGAACCAAGTGAGCTGGTTAATACTGGCACCTAACCTATTTTTTTTTTTTTTGCTCCAAAGAAAGCTTATGTCTTTTTCTTTAAGACCTTTTATGTTGATTAGTGGGATATCTATCAAAACAAATGTTTTGCAATTTAAGACATAAAATTTTTAATTTTTTTTTGCAAAATCAAAAATTTCATTCCGATGATTAGGCCTCTATTTCTGATATTAAGGGGTCTATTTGTATATCTGCCGGTTTATCGGCTATGAAACGATTATCTTAGAACACTGTAATAAGACTAATAGCTTAGAGGACCGATTCTTTAGGAAATGCTGGAGGCTTTTCTAACTTCTTTAAATAATATTTATTGCTGTAGTCCCAGACTTTTTTTTCTCAAAGAACTTTTCGACTTATATCTATGTAGGGAATGTATAGAGTTCCACCAGATTGGAGATTGCCTATGTCTTCTCACTAATACACAAAAATAAGGATAAGTCGGTGACGACATATTATTAGTTGAGCTTGCAGTTAGGCTAAAGGATCGGCAAATAAAATCACTTTAAAGTGGGAAAGGAACTATCGATTATCTAGGATTATCATATGAATTGTATTACTAAATTATTATATTAGATTGAAAAACAGCGACGAAACTTTTTTATTGATAGGAACTACATTGCAGAAGTAATAATCTTGTGGCTGTTATGAATTTGCCCATGTCAGCTTTCGACGAATTATATAATCGTAATCTGACTCAATCTATCATCTACTGAGATTTAAAACTGTCGATATCTTCTCTTCTTTTTATAGATTACACTGTGATACACTGAGCGCTCAAAGTTCGGTATACTTTAGGGTAGCTGTTAGACTTATATTGGAAGTTACAATTAATAGCACGAACGCATTATAGCCTCCCTACTGTGGTGGTGTATGATGTAGAATAATATATCCATAGAAGCGTTACTGAGAGGGAAAAAACCTAAGTCTGTTGTCAAAAACCTAAGTCGTGAGAATGTATTAGTACATAGTTTTGAGATTGTATTGGTGCCTTTTTAATTTTCACCAAACACACAATATTCTATAAAAATGTTTAATTTTTAATTTATTTAAATTTTCTTCTATTTTCAATACCAAAAATTGAAACTCTATTCTATAAATAAAATTCTACCACAGATAAAAATAAGTGTTAAAAATTAATAAAAAATATTTTTTTTTCATTTGAGCAAAATTAACGTGTTTCGGAAATATAAGTGTCCTGCAAAGTATTAAAAAAATTTGCCAAAAATTGTGTAGAAGTGTAATAAAGTGGTTCGGTCTATATTTACTCGGAAAATCAAAGTTAAAATTTCAAGTATTTTGATGTGTTAAATTTTGTCACAAGTATGTTGAATTCACATATCACAAGTGCGTGTGAAGAGAGTAATTATGTTACTTTCAGCTAACTCTCAGTTGCGCTTCTAGTTGTATCCTATGATCAGGGCTGCCAAATGAATTTGGGAAAAAATCGTCCATATCCCGATAAAAATTAAAAAAATCGGTCAATATTTTTAATAGGAATTTTAAATTTGTATTTAAAAAGTGAACAAAAACATAATAATTCAAATTAACATATTGTTTTCTAATATAAATATGTATTTAAAAAAACTTTTCTTAAAACTGAAGTTTATAAATAAGTGATTTCTAAAATAAAAAAGTAAAGCTCAATTTATTTATAATATAAGCTTTCATTTAGAAGTTTTTTTTTTAATTTTAAATAAAACACATAAAATTGAATTGAATTTCTGAATCTTTATTATGAGTCGAACGACCAATCTCTGATATTTACTTTTTAAAGATAATTTCATTAAAATGTAGCACCACGCTTTAGGTATTCCATTCGGAAGGTAAAAATGGCTTGGCGGCTTCAATTGAATGTCAGCATATTCTGTATAAATTTTTTCAAAATAGAAATTTTTTTCCTAAAATTTTTTTAAAATCTAAAAATTTTAATTCACGAAATTCAAAATCTAAATATTGATTTTAATGTTCACCGACAAAATCAGAAAATTCATTAACTATTTCATAAATTAGTGCCATATATTCATAATGCAGAAAATCGTCACTTTCGAGAAAGAAATCGCTAATTTTATATTTTTGAAACCAAAAATCGTCAAAATGACGATAAATCGTCAAATCTGGCAGCTATGCCGGATATATTCATATATTCATTAAAAAACCTGTCATTAAGGGCACGCAACTCTGAAATCATTTTGACCACACCTGATATTACAACTAAAATAGCAACCAGCAACAACAACAACAACATCAGTTATATTTCCATCTGTTTTGTATTGTGAAATATCATTAGAACATTTGTCGCATAAATGAATAAAATCTACATGTTAAATTGAATGCCAGACACTTGTAGTAAAATGATGTGAAGCAAATGCCTGAAGAAATAGTAGAGATAGCAACAGCAACAATAACAAATACACTAACTACCGTGTCGACAAAAACATTTGTGGGAAATTGTATCAGTTGTTGTTGTAACAATGTTACAACACTCGTACTCCTGCAAGCGTACACACAAGCAGCAGCAGCAGCAGCAATAGGCAAACATCAAAATGCCTAGTTTATTCTAGCGTCAAAACTACTCGTAGTAATATTTGTATTTTATACAATTTTAAGGATGTGTTGTTGTCAATGTTGTCGTTGTCATTTTTATTGTCATCCGTTTTCCAAAAAGATATCACTCCCACCACCAGATTATTCACCCATACCGATGAACATTTATATAAATGAACCAAAAGTAGAATAATACTGAAGAAAATATAAAAACGATAAAGAAGATTATTGTTCTTATTAGTAGCTGCAGAGTAATATTGTTTTCATAACCTTATGATGTTTGATTTGATAGTTATTTGTTATATTGTTGTTGGTGTTTTTTTTTTTTTTTTTTTTTTTTTGTAGTTGATTTTGTAGTGCGTGTGTTATTGTGTGTAAGTATTCATATGTTATACACAGGCACAAACAACGACAGTGGGAAGCAAAAATGTTGGCTGTGCAAAAAAAAATTTTAGACATTTTTGAACACCTAAGAAAATGCAGTAGTGTAAGGTCATAAGCAATCAATTCTAAGCGAGAAATTATTTGATTTGATAGTAGTGTATGACAAATTGTGTCTATCAAATTGTGTTTAAAGAGTCAAATAAAGTATTTTTTTTTCAGAAATATATACAGCTGTTGTAGAATCCTAATTCCTTTCATGCGAACATGATTGGAATTTAGACCTTAGATGACAGAGAATAATTTAAGCACCGAAAATCCGAAAAAGTTCAACATGAGAACCATCCTAATAAGTAGTAATTTTCTTTATTTTCAAAAGTTTTATTAATCACTGTTCAACACATTTCTTTAAGTATCTTGGTTCGTAACATAGAATTATTTATACAAATATTGTTGTTGTTATTGTTGTGCTTCTCGACATTATATTGTTAAAGAACTTTTGTCAGTATTTTATTTGTCTTTTGTTATTATACAAATATAAATAGCATTGATTTGCATATATTTATGGTTTGTTATTTGTTAAATCTAAGCACAAGCTTTAGTTCTATGTTGTTCTTATTAGTGTAGTAGTTGGTAGTAGTTTTGTTAACAAATGAACCAACAAAAAATAAAGGTCAATAAGATATTCATAACAAATGTTTGACAGAACAACGTTTGAATTTGACTTTCTGCAATGACTACCGGCATTAGTGTTTGTATAAAGTTTATATAAATTTCACAAATTATTTATAACATAAAAAGGTTTAAAGTTTGCAAAAGGATAGTGCAAATGATATAGTAACTATGAAAAGGATTTTATTTTAAACTTCAGCATTTTTTAAATACAACTATTATTAACTCAATAAAAGCTAGAATCAGTATATTGATAGTTGAAATTATAAATAAATATATGTATTTGTATGGTATACCAAAATCGACCTAACTCAATATTTTCGCCTTACTATATTGTTATGAGTAAATAAGTATTTTGATTGTGGCTTTTTGTGTGACCGAATAAAAAAAAAAAAAACAACCAACAATAATTGACAGCTTTTCGCAAAATATTTTGCAAAAAATAATAATACAAAGAACCAAAAGAAAAAAAAAACATTCATAAGAGTATAAATTGTTTTAAGTGGTTTTTGTGACTTTTTCATTTTCCGAATTTTTTGTCAATAAATTATTGATTGTCTGTAGCACAATTATTGGCATAGTAGTGGTTAAAAAAATGTAAAATTTCTTGTTTATTTTACTATTTTTTTTTTTTTTTTTTTTGACATTAATTGACAGCTATGAAGGAAAATAAAGTAGTAAATGATGAAGTATGTATACTATTAAGGTATAATGTATTAAATTGAGTAAAAAATAGAAAATATTTTCATGCCAATTAAAGTGTATTTCAAAGAAAAACAAGCAATTAAAATTATACAATCTTTATGATTTTCATGGTCTTGGTTGTGTCAAATATCGTGGTATAATATTCCTGGAAACTCAATACAGAAGCAAGAGCAGCTAAGGCCACGACGGCTATGTATGTCTGCAAAAAGGCCATAGGCACGAGATGGCGTATTAGACCCTGGAACATGAATTGGCTAGTTGATACGGTTACTAAACCTATATTATTCTATTGGGTCTCTGTCTGATGGAGGTTACTGCACTTCCAAACCATTCTTCCTGAGGAACTTCGGTTTCTCAATTCCATCCAATATGGAATCCGTCGATGGTTTGATGAAATAAGGCTATCCATCTATACGGATGGGTCCAAAAAAGGGGATAGAGTGGGCGGTGGTGTATATATCCCTGAATTCGGAATAAGAATGTCTTTTGGACTTCCAAATGGATGTAGCATTCCTCAGGCCATTAGAAGAGCGGCCAGATTTTCTATATAGATTGTATTTTCTATATAGATTTTCACAGAGAAATTTTCTATAGAAAATCTGTCTGTTTCACAGAGAAATTTTCTATAGAAAATCTGTCTGTTTCACAGAGAAATTTTCTATAGAAAATCTGTCTGTTTCACAGAGAAATTCTCTGTAGAAAATCTGTCTGTTTCACAGAGAAATTTTCTATAGAAAATCTGTGTGTTTCACAGAGAAATTTTCTATAGAAAATCTGTCTGTTTCACAGAGAAATTTTCTATAGAAAATCTATCTTTTTTTTTGCACAGAGAAATTTTCTATAGAAAATCTGTCTGTTTCACAGAGAAATTTTCTATAGAAAATCTGTCTGTTTCACAGAGAAATTTTCTATAGAAAATCTGTCTGTTTCACAGAGAAATTTTCTATAGAAAATCTGTCTGTTTCACAGAGAAATTTTCTATAGAAAATCTGTCTGTTTCACAGAGAAATTTTCTATAGAAAATCTGTCTGTTTCACAGAGAAATTTTCTATAGAAAATCTGTCTGTTTCACAGAGAAATTTTCTATAGAAAATCTTTCTGTTTCACAGAGAAATTTTCTATAGAAAATCTGTCTGTTTCACAGAGAAATTTTCTATAGAAAATCTGTCTGTTTCACAGAGAAATTTTCTATAGAAAATCTGTCTGTTTCACAGAGAAATTTTCTATAGAAAATCTGTCTGTTTCACAGAGAAATTTTCTATAGAAAATCTGTCTGTTTCACAGAGAAATTTTCTATAGAAAATCTGTCTGTTTCACAGAGAAATTTTCTATAGAAAATCTGTCTGTTTCACAGAGAAATTTTCTATAGAAAATCTGTCTGTTTCACAGAGAAATTTTCTATAGAAAATCTGTCTGTTTCACAGAGAAATTTTCTATAGAAAATCTGTCTGTTTCACAGAGAAATTTTCTATAGAAAATCTGTCTGTTTCACAGAAAAATTTTCTATAGAAAATCTGTCTGTTGATAAGACCGGACTTGCAAATTGCACCTCATTGTGATCCGGAAACTATCCCATGATGGTCTGCGTTATTCGATTCTTAACATCTTCTCCTCTTACTCCTCCCATGTCTATCAATAATCTCCTCTTGATAATTTCACTCCTACTAAATCTATAGAATTCCTTTTCTTCTACTTCTATTTCCCTCTTCTCTCTGTTTGCATTCTCTTTTCAGGTACCACAGAGGAAACGATAATTGGACCCAAGTGAGCTGTATCAAACGAAGGTTTTGGAAGGCTGCCTGATAACCTAACCTAACCTATAATATTCGAAAAATGGAGTTTTCAATATTTCCAAGTTAACTCAAAGTCTTTTTAATATTGAAGTATAATTTCAACATGTAATGCTATAACATACATTACATGTTGGATAGAGATACATTATCATCCCCTATATTCTGAAATGGTACTTAGATGTAGAATTTTTTATATATTTCCGCATTGTTTAATTTTTTAATAACCAGATATTAGATTAGAGTTTGGAAGAAAATACATTGTTTCATTACATCTGGCTTTCATTTTATTATCCATTGATTACCGCTTTCTAATTAACATCTTAATCATTGCTATCCAATCGTTGACAGAATAAAAACATTGTTTTGATATGCCTACTGCTGGTACTATCACGGAACTCTTTAATTACTTCATTTATTTTTGAGTAAGGAACTTATACTTATACTTGCAGTCTCTTTGCTGTCTGCACTTTCGACCGAAGTATTTAAAAATTTTATTTCCATTTCCGCTAATATTTTCCATAAAATATCAATATAAATTACTGTTATCTTCACTATGTATGTATTTAAAACAATAACATTTCAAAATAAATTTTAAAATATTTGACAAATTCTATTAAAATGCAATAGGTACAATTATTTAACTGTAAAACATTTAGCTGTGTTATCTTTTTTTCTGTCTGGACAATATGCTGTCCGAAGTATTATTGTAATTAAAATTATATTACGTTTTAGGATAATTTATAGTTTATGGCATTATTGGAAATAATTACAAAGTTCAGCAACAATTAAGAGCCAAACGAGAATACTCGCTGTGCGTTTTATTGAAAAAAAAAAAAACATGTGTTAAATGTAAAAGCCAAATAAAATATTTATTTATTAGACAGCAGGCATATATAAATAGATAAATATATATATAATAATAGATATAAACGAGTAATTATGCAGCTTATTTGGTAAAGGAAATGGTTGCTAAATGTAAAAACATATGAATAGTTTTTGTTAAGGCATCTGATGCAATATTTGTTATGAAAAATTATATTTTTAAACAGCACGAAAAATTAATTATCATATATATGGAATGCTCATCATTAGGGCAGCCGAAATCATGTAAATGTATGTTTGTTCCTGTACGTCCGATGGAACATGCATAAGATATTTACCCGTTTCAGAACATATTAAGAATTTTTTATTATTTTTTTTTTTTTTAACTTTTCATTTATCTATTGAATCTGCCATATAGGGTAGAAGGGGGGTCGTTCACCATAGGGACACATCTGCCAACACCGAATAACTTAAAAACCAAGTAATCAATTTTGTTACATTATCAAGTTATGTTTTCATTTATCACTTACTTACCATCTCTGAAAGTTGGAAAGTTTAATTTTACATATGATATGAGGCAGACGCGATTAATTGTTTTTCAAAAAGCTGTGAATTTTTTATTCTAACTTCTTTAGTTTTTGTGATACAAAAACGATATTGGTTGGTGATTGAATCAATAATAGTGGATAATAAGCGACAATAGTTTTTACGATCATTTAATTTGAAGTACGAAGAAAAATTATATTAAACCTCAAAACTCCTCCTGGGCCACATTCGCCACATACAAGGAATCCCTGTGATGTAGAGCAAAATGTTAATGTTGTTTACGTGAAATAAAATAAATTATAATTTATTTTCTTAATTAAGGTATAAAAAGTTAAAATACATAAATATTTTTGATTTTTTTTTTGTTTTATTTTACAAATAACAAATTTTTTCCATCCTTTTAGCATTTTTACTTCATGGGTGTGGCAGTTTTGCTGTTTTTGATCTGTCTAGGAGCTACAAAATATGTGTATTAATGAGATAGGCAAGATTGAAACAAATAAAACTAAAGCCACCATAGTATTCGAAACCGGGTAAAGATTTAACCCTGCCATCTTCTTACACGCAGAAAAAAAATATAGTTGTGCATTGTTACTATAACCATTTCAACATTTGTGTATGTTTACTGTAACCATTTCAATAGTTTTAATAATATTATAGGAACAGTAACTATATATATAATTGTGGTTACAATAATATAGTTAATTTACGATTCGCATGATTGTATCAATCATATATATGATGAAGGACTTATCATATTATGTTGTTCTCGGCTTATAGATATCATAATCTGAGAACAACACATCATGATAAAGTTATTCATCATATAAACGGTTGTCACAAACCATATTACTGTTACCTCAATCATATATATAGTTACTGTGATTATAATATTGTTAAAAATATTGAAATGGTTACAGTAAACATGCACAACTATATTTTTTTCTGCGTGTATAGACCTATTGGCCTACTCTCTTGTTTGTCGAAGCTATTCGAGAAAATATTCCAGGTACACCAATTTAGTTTCCGTGAACATCATGGCACCATTGAACAAGTCAATCGTTTAACTGGAGAGATTAGAAAATCGTTTGAATTAAAGAAATATTGTTCTGCCGTCTTTTGAGATGTTGCTCAACTTAAATCGTTTAAAAAAAGTCATAGTATCTACAAAAAGAAAAAAATTAAGAATATGCATTGTGATTAGGCCTAACAATAAGTATTTAAATCTTATAACTGTAATTAAAACTAATTGCTCTCTAACGAGAGCATTGATTGATAAATAGACCTGATCTTAGCGGAGTAATAGATCGGCTCTAGGAAGACATAATCAGGTTTGGATCTGTGAGAGAAGTCGAGCAAGTAGCATCTGATGGCATTGTATTTTCACTATATATATTTATTACGGACTTTCTTAAACTCATCATTCATTAATGGTTCTTCCAAGTCTCTGTGGATATTTGCATTTCTTATGTACCATGGTGCACCCGTTTCGATTGGGCCCTCTATATAACAATACAATACTGATATTACTTGCCGTTCCCCACACTTTGATTCCATATGTCCAAATTGGTTTATACAATGCTTTTTTACAGAATGAGTATATAGTCAAGGCTTAACTTTGATTGGTCACAGATTAACCAGTGAAGTGTAGAGGCTTTTAACTGCATGTGAAGTATCTTGGTTTCTATATGACGAGGTCAAAAAGTCGTCTTTGTAAGTGAATGCCAAGGTATGTTACATAATCGGACTGAGGTATATTAATATTGCTAAGTGCGCCAGGTGGAAAATTTTCCCTCTTTAAAGCAAACATATCATGTTTACTTTCTTAATCATTCATTTGTATTCAAAAGTATTTCAACTATTTATCCACACATATCTGGTCAAATCACAAGGTCTCTTATCATGTCATATTGTCGTAATGTCCCAATATTTCAAAATGGTTTTTATTGCTTTTGAAAAAAAAAATTTCCTAAAATAATACTACTTTCTACGCTATGTTTATTGTGTTATCATAACGAACCAGCAGAGATCAACGCCGAATGCCTAAGAGTCGGTTAAGCCGAGCCGCCAAGTCGTGATATATTAGGACATTATGACAATATGACTGATAAGAGACCTTGTGAATTTTCCAATTATGTAGTCATTCAGTTGTATACATGCAATGTGTGGATTTTCGTGCGAAATAAGTATTTTTCTATTGAGTTATTTGTGCATATTTTAGCATATTTTGTGCTTAAGAGCATATTTTTGCATTTATGGGTTTTTACATGGGTACATTTTGACTTTTGAAGAAAATTTGTTAGTATCTACATATATAATTTTCTACTTATAAAAAAAAAATGTTCATACACACAAAAAACTAATTTATCTGAACGAAATATTTAGAAATAGTCAAACTGAATGCTACTATGCGCATTTACTACGCCCCCTTAAAGTTGCATTCAAATATCCAAAATCTGAACGCTTATTTTGTTGTTTACTACGCGACGTTCAGCTCGTAATAGACCAAGCAAACGTTTTTCTGAACGCAACATATTAAAACCCAATCCTTTCTACTAGCGACCTGAACGTTTTGTTCAGATTTTTAGAATCAACCAAATAATTCTTCGCTGAACACACATTTAGCATAACTGAATGCAAAATTCAGTAAATTTTTTCATAGATACCATAAAACGTACCATTCAGCATAGTGGGATAGTAAAAAAAAAAACTAAACGCATCGTTCAGTAAATCTGAATCAGACGTGGTATAAATATTTTTAGCAAATTCTTTTAAAACTTTTATATTATTGCAATTGCTGGCTACAGAAGTAACGGGATTCTAAAAAAACAACAAGTGTTAAGTTTGACCGAATCTCATTTGTGTGTTGATTATTATAGTGAGTAGTTCATATTTTATATAGTGACATCCATACATTAATATTGAGCTTTGTTAGATCAATTAAATTTATATTGCTGAAGTTAGAAGGTAAGTTGTATATATGTGCATATACCTATGTAGTCAATATTTAATAATTGTTTTATATAGAAGCAGGAATCGAGTATGAATTTCGTAAGAAGCCTTTTAAAAAGAGGATCCAGACAGTGTGTATTTTAAAAAATTGTGTTACTGAAGGCAGTATAACTTTTTTGTCATCTGAGTACAGATACAAATTAAAAAAAATAATCCGGAAAACGCCATCATTAACGGAAAAATGTTAACAATCTGATTTTAAGGTAATTATCGATGACATATACAGGTAATTTCCTCAGGAAGAGTAGGTTTCGGTGAGTTTTTAGAAATAGCTGTTTATGTAAACATTTATGTATGAATAATGCTAAATTTTCTTAATATTAAAAAACATTTGAAAATCTTTTATTTAATTTTCTGAACGCAGCTGGTAAAATAACAAGCTTACGTTTAGTAATGAAGAAATTGAATGCATCGGATAAAAAACTAAATTCTCGTTCAGTATTGCGAAAATTAAACGAATATAGTTAAAACCTGAACGCCCGTTTACTTTTGCTCAAGCTGAACTCTATATAGTAAAAAGCTGAACGCACGTTCAACGTAAAGCTGAAGGTTTTATTCGGTTTTCTACTACAGGAATTCAGTTGGGTACAAAAGATTCGGTACAGCTGCTTGTAACTTTCTTCTTCTTTTTTTTGTATAGAATTTGCCACTCAACAATGTGTTTAATAGTGTCTTAATATGAAAACAACTAAGAGTGTTATATTTAGTCGTGCCAAGTCTTATATCACTACCATCAATATGTGACAATAACGTATTTTTCTAATATATGTAGGGGTTATATGGAGGGTAGGGTAAATTATGGACCGATCCTCACAAAAGTTGGTAGAAACTTTTAGGTTCATCACGATATTAATTATTATAAGTTAGTAATTGTATGAATGTTCAAGTAATTTTCCGAGGGGGACCTTGCAAAATTTTAGGAGGATTACATCTTAGTTAACATATTTATCAATGGTCAAACATTTCCTTGGGGGCTAGATGAAATCACACCCATTTTCAGTACAAATACCTTATCAACAGAGAGTAGTTGTGGAGAATTTCATTCAACTAGCTCCTTTTGTTTGGGCCTTACCGTGTTTTCAACAGACAGAAGAACGGACATAGCTATATCGTCTTAGAATCTTATGAAAACCCAAAATATATATACTTGTTGGTTCTATGACATATATTTTGATGTGTCTGAAACTAAATAACAAAATCAATATACCTCCATATTTAATGATGGTGGATATTAAACTTACTATGAAAACTTTTACAGAAATAGGAATATGGATATCATCTCATATTTCTGCTGTCCCTTTTTATCATGCTATATTTGTCCTAATTATATGGAGATTTTCATGTTCATCAATTTTAAGAATTGCAGACAGTAAGACAAAAAACTTATACTTGAATTAAGTTAAATAAAACTCGAAAATAAATAAAGTTTTTCAAATATTGTAGAAATGCATTAAACATTAAAATATTGGCATATTACTCGGTATTTATAAATGTATCCACTTTTTAAATCCTCCCATTAATGATTTTATAGTTGCTTTCGTTAAAGTTTTGGAAGAGAGTTTCTGTGTTCTTCAATTATTATTTAGAAGAGCCTAATACCTTTCTAGTGCTATTTTTCATAGTGGCAAGATACCAAATCGAGCCAGAAATATTAAGGACGAAGTTCTGGACAGTTGGGTGGATTCCGTGCCTTCCGTAGTACAAAATTGACATTATTCTTTGATTACCATTTAAGGGCCTTTTTTCACAGTGGCATAATGCCAAATCGGTACAGAAATATTAAGGCTTATGTGCTCTTTTATGAAAGGCAAAAGCCGTTTTTGTAAACACTCCGTAATATATACTTCTGCCATAACTGCAAATGGATTGTCACACAAGAAACTTCATGTAGAATTTTGTTTGTTTTGTTGACCGGTATTGTTCTTGAACATTACTCCAGTTCATCAATCACATACAAATCTTGACCCGAAAGTTGTGAATAATCATCTGACAGTACATAGTTTTCGTCATCCATCACAACATGTGTATTAGCGATCTAGAACTTTCTGAACGTTATATGACTTTAATTCAGCATTAGCTTTGGGTCTGCGTACACAAGAATCAGAGCATTTAAACTTACGAGCAGTTTTTCTTTTAGAAGTGTTCGGTGCTCTTCGAAAGAGTTTTTCGACTTCTTTTGCCTTACCAATATCTGTTAGACCTAGGTTTTCTTTCAATGTTCAAATCTTCCTTTTGCTATTTAATGGTATTTGAAACAAAGTGACGATGAACAAATATCTTTTCTTTTTTTACTGAAAAGTTTTAATTATTTTTTCTGGTCCTTTTTTGGTGACCATTTTAACAGTTGTAAATTAATGATTTAGTAAATACAACACCTGAAATATTTTTAAAAGCTAACGTGATTAAAAAATAATAATTTGTTGAACCAAGTATCAGCTGTAATTCAAATTTCAGATTTCCGTAGCGGGCCAAAATTAAGTAATTTCCGTGCAGTCTAAATATGCTATAAGACTTTAGAAATAGATGTGTTCAATATTTTTATGTATTATAAACCAAATAAGAAAATCTATGAATTAAATAAACAATGAAAAACTAAATTATATTTCTATGTATTAACCATTATGTGTGTGACATAAAAACCACCTTTACTAAGGGATCCCGGGTAGTACAAACAGAACATACATATGAAGTTCAATATTATTGCACAATATATACGAATACTCCATATTACGATACAAAAGAAAAATCCTTTAATTAAGCCTAAAGTCAATTCAAATATGGGGAATCCCCTATTTATATGCACAGTACGGAAATAAATTCAAAACTCAGTCTTGTCTTGTGTGCGTATCTATATATATAAAAGTGAATGTGTGTCTGTATGTATGTATGTATGTTTATTATTATTAGTTTGGGATCTATAGACGGCTAAACGGCTTTTACAGTATATTTATGTATGTCTGGAAGGAGCTATAGGCTACTTTTTGTTTTGAAATTTTAAGTGGGCGTGGTACCTCCCATACATAGTTAATTTTAAAAATCAAATATTTAGGAAACTATAATAGCTATTGTCCTCAAATTTTGCATGAGCAATTCCACTGTTTGTTTAAATATTTGCGACAAAAATGGGAGTAGTAGCCACAGAGGGCGTGGCACCTCCCATATGATGATAATTAAAAAAAATGTATATATGGGAAACCATAAGATATATGGTACGGTTATTCTACCATCAATATTAATATTTAGGTCAAGAATGGGCGGACTATCAATAGTGGGCGTGGCACCTCCCATACATATGATGACAAATTATAAATAGGGAAAGCTATATCATCTATCAATATTAATATTTAGGACAGAAATTCGCTGACTGCCAACAATATTAAGTAAATGTTAAAATTTGTATACATTTGAAACCCTTATCTATATATAAAAGTGAATGTGTGTTTGTATGTATGTATGAAGTGTATAACATTTCCATCTGACTTCTGCAGCATGATGCAATCTATAGAAGAGTTAATAAATTGCGTTTTCCCCAATATCGGACAAAATTTTAAAAACATGCAATGGGTATGTGAAGTCGCGTTACTGGCAGCCAAAAATATAGACGTTAACTCCATCAACAGCAACATTCTGAATACCATCGATGGTAATCTAAAAATTTATAAATCAATCGACACTGTTACAAATATTGAGGATGTCGTCAATTATCCAGTCGAATTTTTAAATTCGTTAGATTTACCGGGCTTTCCACCACATGACTTGCAGTTGAAAATTGGTGCTCCTATTATTTTACTAAGAAACATTGATCCATTGACTTTGTAATGGCACTCGACTTATAGTAAAGAAATTAATGAACAATCTAATCGAGGCGACAATTATAACTGGAAAGTACAATGGATCAGATGTATTGCTGCCACGTATTCCGATGATAACTTCGGAAATGCCAGTTGATTTTAAGCGATTGCAGTTTCCTATTCGCCTAGCATTTGCAATGACGATTAATAATGCTCAAGGTCAGTCTTTGCAAGTTTGTGAACTAAATCTAGAAAATCCATGTTTTTCACATGGACAGCTTTATGTTGCATGTTCGCGAGTGGGAAAACCCACAGACTCATATGTATATGCACCAGAAGGAAAAACCAAAAATATAAGGCATTAGAATAAAAAATAATTAATAAAAATAATATATATATCAAACATTAAATAAAAAATGTTTTTCTATAAACTTCTATATTTAACATTAAAGTTATAAATAAAAAACAAATAATGTACTACTTATTAAAATAGAAACTAATTTTAGATAAACTACATAAGTATATTGTAAATCATAAGATAATATAATAAGAATTAATTTAAAAGGAAAACTGTAGATTTTAATAACTTAATAAATATATTTGTTTAACTCTAAACTTTGTATTTCATTACGATACGGGTAGCGAAGCACACCGGGTTTTAGCTAGTAAGTAATATTTTTCATATAATTTGTACACACAAATATATGGTACCCGGGTACCCTGTCCCCCAGTCAAGGGTGTAAAATATAAATTAATTTACCGTTCCCTCCCAAGTTCAGACACAAAAGTGTCTATTAAAAAAATAAATATAATTAAAAGTTATGAGTTCTCAGAAAGTTTCAAGCGACTAGGAATTCTGCATACAAAGAAAATGTCAATTATATAACATAAAGTTACCCGAGTACCCTGTCACATACATAAGGGTTAAGTACGAAACATTAAATAAATTTATTAATCCGACGCATGTTCATTTATTGTAATATTCCCACGAATATAATGAAAAAGAATTTATATACTTACTTATCAGACTAAAATTAATTTTTAGCTTTCCGCAATCTTCGATTGACTTTGATTTCTTGTAATAATTTACTATTGTAAATTAGAATTATTAAGGGTACTCATTTAAACGCTTAAGTTTCCCATTTGTGTAAATGTGTAAATTTGCGCGACGTGTTTCATGAACCCACCTTTTCAATTTTGTGCAAGTTTACACAGAAAATTTATATTTGTTAAAAATGTCAAATAAAAATAAATTCAACAAAAGCTGTAAAAAAAATGTTTTCAAATTGTATAAATTAAATCCTAAAAATGTTGAATGAAAATTAAATCTTTGGAACAAACGATGATATACATAGTTTGAAAGATTTTGTTTATGTTCTAGCAGTTGGTTAATGTTTCCATACACATTTTCATTCAATCCAATCATTCTGTTCCAAAGTTACACAATTTTCACATGCACAAAATATTTATATTTTATTTCATTTTTATTTTTCATAAATAAAAGTAAACAAAAGCAGCTGTTAATCAAATGCACAATAAATTCAAGTTTGCGAGTCTAAATTGTCGCGCAAACTTATCAGAGTTGTCCAAACGAATTTCCATACAATTTTTGACAGTTCATTTGTGAGTTTGCGAGGCATTTAAGCGTTTACATGAGGACCCTTATTATAAATAAATGAACTTAAGCCAAAGTAACAAAATTACTTCATATTAAAATACATATTTCAAAATAAATTTCTTCAACATTACGTATGAGTTATTTATAATTAAGCGATATTGTAATATTATTCATACGTCTGGTGTACTGATATTTATACTGGAAATATTTTAAAATCAATATGGTAAATTAGAAACATTTCCCATAATATATACAAATACTAGCTGAACCCGGTCCACATTGCTGGCCCTTAGAAAACATCTGCTTTATATTGCATCTCGATCTCGATTTTAATATACAGTGTCGAACAAAGTCGGTGATCCAAACTTCAATGTTAATACATGAAGTGGCAGTCCGGCTGATCCCAATGAATTCAAAAATTCAGTAGAATAATAGACGGCGTTCATTACCGTGTCAATCGATTTGTATTTTATTACTTCGCCAGGCAGATTCAACGTATTTGCTTATTGAGCTTAATAACATCATAATTTGTTGGTGCCAAAACTGTATGTTCCCACAGCCAATCCGAATTTTTGTAGTTGGTTGTAAGACTTGGGAATTCCTTGTCGACAACGGCTTGAATATTCATTTGCATTTGGCAGAAGTACGGGAACGAAATCTGATTTGTGGCGGGATCAATTGGAATTTTTCCATTTCCGATATCCTATAATTGTTTTCAGAATGTTTCGGCGGAAGGATATTGCAGCAAATGCATACGCATGTTCGTTCGGCTTCTGTAGCTTTATTTCCAGTGAAATAAATTTGAAGGAACTTCGCATCATCATTGGGAAGCGGGAGGAATGATCCAATTCTGTGGTATATTTGGCCTTGACCTTTAAAGGTGGGCATGAAACCGACGTCATTTGAAAGCATGAGTTGCACTTTTGAATGTTTTGATAGAAGTGCATGGAAATAACATTGGCGCCGATAATGTAACGTACACGCAGAAAAAAAATATAGTTGCGCATGTTTAATGTAACCATTTCAACATTTTTATAAATTTTTTAACAATAATATAGTCACAGTAACTATTTATATGATTGTGGTAACAATAATATGGTTAATTTACGATTCACTTGATTGTATCAACCATATATATGGTTACAGTAAACATGTATATGTTTGTGACAACCATTTATATGATGCAGGATTTACCATATTATGTTGCTCTTATATCATAATCTGAGAACAACATATTATGATAAAATTATTCATCATATAAATGGTTGTCACAATCATATACATGTTTACCGTAACCATATATATGGTTGAAATATTCATGTGAGTCCTAAATTAACCATATTATTGTTACCACAATCATATATATAGTTACTGTGACTATAATATTGTTAAAAATTCTGAAATGGTTACAGTAACCATGCACAAATGTTGAAATGGTTACAGTAACAATGCCCAACTATATTTTTTTTCTGCGTGTAGAAGCAGCTCAGGCGGATCAATAACTGGTGGCAGAATAACTTTACGGTTAGAACAGCACATTTCCGGGGATTCCTTAAAGAACTTCAAAAGGCTGCAATGTAACCAATGTTTGTTCATTGCGCCAATCAGTACGTCATTGTGATTTCTGGTGTCATCATACTTATTGTAACAAAATGCCGGCAAATTTAAATCGATTCTTTATCTTGATCGAGCCATTCGGGATCGATTGGCTTTTAGTCTTTCGATATGCTGTTGAGATATCTCTGCAGCACACGATAAAGATGCACTGCGACGCATTTGCTGAAGCCGTGATTCTCGTTCTCTTCCCGATTATGCGGCCCTAGACGTAGATGCCCTTTCGAAAACAAATTTTATTTGAATAAAACCGTTATTTTTTTATTAAAAGTTGAATGCAGAGAGTTATTCAAAATAATATTTTTTTTAATATATTTAATATGAAAATTTCTTATTCATGCACATAATATGCTAAATTGTGTATCATCGATTCATAATATAAAAGAACTTTAATAGTACCGGACATGTGTTGGAATGTATTCCTTTATTCACTTACTCCAAATCATTCACTTCAGAGTACTGTGAATTAAAATTTTTAGAATGATGTTAAGCAGCGAAAGAAAATTGTCATTGTTTGAACGTTGGGAATAAAAAAAAGAATTTCTTTCTCCAATTGAAAAAAAAATTTTGTTGGAAGACCAATTTTTTTTTTTTTGAGAAACAAATTTTTTGGACAAAAATTAATTCTTTTACAACAATCACTGACCTGTAAGCCTGTATATAGGAAACTAAATAAACTATTTATAAGAATTGAAGAATAGGTCGATCAACAATTATAAAATAATATATATATATTTTTTTTTTTTTGATTTCATTAGTGGTGTAGTATAAAAATTTGATTTTGCGACGCCATTCCGTCCACAGACCAAATGATCTGACTTTACAGAATTACCCGCTAGGCTTCTCTGAAGATTGCGTAAAAATTTTATCAAAATCGGTCCAGCGGTTTTTGATTCCTTACTGAACATACACACATCTATTTTCATATACATACTTATATATGGCATTAGCTGTATAATGTAAAAATTGAATTTTTACACACCCCTCCTCCCACAGACCGAATATCAAAAATCTGACTATACAATGTTATTCGCTGTGCTATTCTGAAGATTCCCTGAAAATTTCATCAAAATCGGTCCAGCGGTTTTTTATATATATTGATGGTATTAGCGGTATAATGTAAAACTTTTATTTTGCCACGACCCTCCGCCCACAGAGCGCAAATAAAAAATCTGACTCCACAGTGTTACCAGCAAGGCTATTCTACAGATTCCCTGAAAATGTCATCAAAATCAGTCTAATCGTTTTTAAGTTCATTCGGAACATACATACAAACATCCATTTTTATATATATAGATATGTCGATAAATAGGGATTATCATGTATATGAAAATCAGGGTGGCCACAAAAATGTTGTGGATTTTCGCAAATAAAATAAATGTTTAATTCATTCATAATTTAAACTAATTATTTTAAATATTTTCATGAAAAAATTATAAAACTTCGAATATGTTTGGACTTGCTTGATAATTCAGATACCGCATTGAAAGCAACTTTCACAGATACACCTTTCATATGATGCCCACATTTCTAATGTTTCCTTTGATAGAAACATGAATACAATTCTAAAAACCTTACAAAAGATATTTTTATCCATTGCTCACCAAATACTGACGACAAGGCACAAATTTCGTTTCATTTGGGAACATCGATATTTTATTTATGCTCCACACAAACGTGGCTGCCCTACTGTATACATATCCCTTATTTTAATATTTCCTTTTAACAACCCATATTGTTTTATAAATACAAAAAATAAGGAAATAAGAAAATAAAAACAACTATGCATTTAAAATCCAATCACACACATAAAGTGCCCCATTTTATTTATTGTGCCAATTTTCCCTATTTTCAACATGACACATGTATTTCAGTGAAAGAAATCATTCAAGCTTTTGAATTTATTTGTATTCATTGTAGTATTTTTTATTTGGTAACAATAAACCGTTTTCAATAGGGTTAAATTGGGGGAAAAAAAAATAATGGAAATACCAACAGCAACGACAACAACATAAAGTCAAACCTTATAAATCGATTTTTTTAAAAAATGTTCTCACAGATCTTATACGAATATACACATAGGTACATTGTAGGTGTATAAGTATGTTTTAAATCAAAAGTGAAGAGATCAACCCCTTTTTGTTAATGATTTTTATGGCATTTAAGTCCACTTTCATTTTGATGACAACAAAGGCAACCGTTTTTACGTTATTATATGTATGTATGCAAACTTTTACTTGTTGTCTGGCTGGCTGATTGGTTCTGGTAATGATTTTGATGAGAGTACTTATGATGACTCAATAATGCCAGTAACATTTCAATATATTTTAAATAAAATGAAATATCAGAAATCTTAAATTTTACTTATGTATAGAAACCTGTAAAGAATTTTGATATATTTTCCATGCACTTGGAAAAAGTTTATGCGTAAGTAGTGACCACACATACTAACACAGTTCACTTAATTTGTGTTGATCGTCTCAGATGTCCTTTGAATGGATTTTATATTTCTCAAGGATAAACAGTTATCAAAAAATTATATATGATAAATTCACAAGGTCTCTTATCAGTCATATTGTCATAATGTCCTAATATTTCACAATGGTTTTTGTTGCTTTGTCCTAAAATAATACTACTTTATATGCTATTTTTATTGTGTTATAGCAACGAACCAGCAGAAACAAACGCCGAATGCCTAAGAGTCGGCTAAGGCGAGCCGCACAGTGGTTCAGCTTCATACGATTGGTGGCATTAAATATAAGGAAACATCGTAGAGCCTTGAATTTTGGTACAGATAAGTATTTGGTTGTGATAAAAAAATACTGCAAATATGAAAAAAATCCGAGCACAACCACGCCTACTTCCCATATAACACAAAAATTAAAAATCATTGTAGAGTCACAATTTTTTGCTCATTGCAATTTTATGATAATATTAACCAATGGTGAAAAAATTAAAATCTGTCAATAAATACGCCTACTTTTCATACAAAATGACCACATAAAATGCAATATTTTCTTTGTTAACAAAGCTAGATCGCTTAAAAAAGCTACACAGGTTTAAATTTGCGTGTTTTTTATTTGTTTAAAATATAAATAAAATTCAGTAACAGTCACGCCCATATTCAATGAAAATATCTGTAAATAAATAAAAGAAAATATTAAAAAAAAATTTAAAAACAAAGTTATTTGTGTACCTTTATTAACATAACAAATTTTTTACTTCATCAGAAAATTCCAATATATCCTTCTTGAAATGTTTACGGTATGAATTTATATATGGATCTGAAGACGCTAGTAACATATGAATGACATCTTCATTTGTTGATATGCGATCAGTTTTTCTGGAGTGGCTTAGGCGATAACTTCTGTAATCTTTATTACGAGCTTCCTGAGCTTCCTCCGACAACATGCCAAGTGGCAATATTGCTGCTGACACAATTTTACTCCCATGAATTAGAACTTTGTGTACAGTAATAGGCATATAGTACCAACTGTACAGTTGTATATATCGTTCCGCAGTGTCCAAACAATAAACATTAAATTTTTCTGTATCTATTTCGGAATTACTATTTATAACCGTTAAAATTGTACTAAAGCGATGAATTAAATTTTCATCAACACCAAGAACATCTGCCGTTATGGAAGGATTTGCAAAAAAACGTCTAGAAGTATTGCCATCGTTCGTTGTGCCCATTCCTTGTTTAACCATGTCCACATTTATGCCTAGAACCACTTTCAAATTTCTTTGTATTTTCGCTTTTTCTTCATCTCTTTCATGTTTTGTATCTTTAGTTACTCTCCACTTTGAAAAACTTTTGTTGTATGCTATATGCAATATGCACTCCATAAATTTTATCCTCGCATGTAAAGGGGAAATTCCAAATTGAAGCCCTTCCTCCGAAACTGGTTTTGTCCTTAATACTTCCAAATTGTTCATTTCGCTAGGCTTAGCTTGACATATAAAACATACAGCCATTCCTGATGTTTTTGTGATTGTATTCGCAACCTTTCCATCAATCATGGTTAAAACAGGAGTATGGATAGTTGTTGGTTCGAATCGTGGCTGCGACTTTTTTTTTTTTTGTCTGTAAATACATAATTCTATAAATTCTATTTGTTGTAAAGTTTTTGCTGGGTAGCAAGCAAGCAAAAAAATAATAAAATCTGTTATTGCATACGCAATAACATGCTTGTGAAGGAAATTTGTCCTATTTTTTTTTAGTTTTTTTATACCGGAATTGCTTAGGGACAAAAATGGGCAGCTGAATTTTTAAGAAGTCGTTAGCTGAGACTTCAAGCTCTAATTTGATGTGAGTCTCGGGCTAGAGGTCGTTGGAGATCAATAGATACAAGCCATAGAAGTTGGAGAAAATAAATATTTTTGGACAATTTATAGTAGTATAAAAATTTTTTTTTTTTCATTTTCAAATTTTTTTTTATTTGCATATATATCATTTATAACATCCAATTGTATAAAAAAAAATCATTATAGTGTCATTACAAGAGTATTTTAAAAGCTTGAAGCGATAGAAGGTAGCATATATAATACGGTCATTTCAAACGCATTCACTTAGGTCAACTTTGAATGTCTCTGAACAAAAAAGTAATAAAGCTATAAGCCTAATATTTTCGGTACATGATAACTAGATTGTTTATTACAAACTGTGAAAAAATCAGGTATATCAGAAGACATGAAAAAAATGAATTAATGCCGCTCTTGAACCAGTGTGAGCCGCCGAGTCGTGATATGTTAGGACTATATGACAATATCAGTGATCAGAGACCTTGTGAATTGACCAATAGAATAAATATATAAAATATTTTATTCCAACAACAGTGTGCTCAATCGAAAAAAAAGTGATTATATATCTGAATCTTGTAAAATTATGTATGAACGAATAGTAGATTAAACTCTAAAGGGGCCCATAGACACATACTGCTGACATATACTGCCGATGAACCCTTCGTATACGTGTGTGATTGATATTTTACTACACACCTATCAATCATCATTTAAAAAAAAAAAAAATTAAAATTACAATAAACATGCGTTTGAGAACAAAAAAAAAATATTATTTTCTATCTTTCTGTAACTGAAACGTCAAATTTAAAAATAATATTTCAGAAAAAATTAAAAATTCATATTATTGTTCATTTGATCAACTGTCAGCAGTATGAGTTCATTTCAAAATCAAAACTATTTTGATTTTTCATACTGCATTGTCTGTGTGTCGCATACATAAACAAAAATTTCAAATTTACCAACACATGCTTATTGCATGAGCATGAGCAGTATGTGTCTATGGGCCCCTTAAGGAAATGAATTTTGTGATCCTCGTACTAAAACATAAAGTGCGATAAAGGGTGTCAAATTCGAACACCTTTGGTTGGTGGTCAAATGTGTACAGCTTGTACAAATATGGACAAATTTCAAACAATAAAACTCTTCTCTAAAGCAAGAGGGGGTAAAGATATTCCTGTTAATTTCACTATTGACAGGTAGTCAAAATTTTAAACATTATTAAGACTTATTCAATATTTAAATATATTTTTCAAACAAATTAAATAAATTTTATGTTTGATTAAGCCTTAGTTATATATGTTTAAAATTTAATTAGTTACCCGGCATAAGTTTAATGATATTTAATTCTAAATTGTCTAGGAAGGGCCTTTTACATTTACCTCTCGCCAAATAGAATAATTGGATTCATAGGTACCATAAATCTGTTATGATGGATAATTTAAGGCTGTACAAAGATCCACAGTACATAAAGCCTCGCTAATATTATAATAAAACACGTATGATAAGGAGTGAGATTGTAAAATTCTTAACACACATTTTTCATTAAAACTTTTAACCCAAGTATTATTTGATTTTTTTTTTTATCAAGTTACCTTCGTAAAACATGTCAGTTATTATGTTTAATGTCAATTATATTCATTTGTTGTTAATATGATTAAAATGAGTGACCAGGAAAAAGTGTCCAGAGAAAACCCAACTTGGTCCTGCAAAAAGTTGGCCAAACAATCGAAGGTCTGCTATCAAACTTTTTCCAATGTTATTAAACAGTACCGGGAGAACTTGTCCGTTGATATTAAGCCTGGTTCAGGTAGAATGAATGGTCCACATGATGTTTCTAAAACCAAACAAATAGAAAGCATTTTCAAAAGAGCTCCCACCATATCCGGCAGGAAAGCAGCCTGGTTAGGTCAGTGGTCGGACTATTTGGTCCTGACAGGAACGCTGCTAAAAATAATTCTTGCTGCATAATGTATGACGAAACGTATGTTCTGGCAGATTTTTCGCAGCTTCCTGGTCAAAAATTTCATGTTGCTGATGCTCGAGGGAATGTTGAAGAAAAGTTAAGGACCCAGAAGCAGACAAAATTTCGCAAAAAGTTCTTGGTATGGCAAGCAATATGCAGTTGCGGCAGAAGAATCGGGGTCTAAATATAAATACGGAAAATTACATTAAGGAATGTTTACAAAAAAGGCTGCTTTCATTCATAAGACTTCATAATGTGTCCACTTATTTTTGGCCTGATTTGGCCTGTCACTATGTTATGAAAGGGGTTGAGTGGTACAAGAATAATAATGTGGTATTTGTACGAAGAGAGGCAAATCCTCCAAACTGCCTCTAGCTAAGGCCAGTGGAGAGATATTGAGCTCTTGTTAAAAGAGAATTGAAGAGCACAAAAAAGGTGTCCAAAAGTGTGGTAGATTTTAAACGGAGATGGACTACCTGTTCGAGCATAGTGACGGAAAGCACTATAAAAACGTTAATGAAAGGGTTTCCAAAAAAGGTTAAAAATTTAATCACTAGTGATTAAAACTGTAAAAATATTTTTTTTTGTAAATTGTAATAATAATTTCAATCAAATAAAAAAAGTGGCTTCGTTTTAATTAACATATACATATGTACGTTAAGAATTTTTCGATCTCACTCCTTATATGAATCAAATCAAAATGCCTGTAACATTAACCAAAAATCAGGCTGCCCTTATCAAATACTTTGAGAATGATGATCCTTGAAATTGCTTATAGAAAGAAGACCTCATGAATGAGATAGTACATGAAAGCTGGAAATCTTGGTAATTGTCTCCCTAAAATAAAACCAAACAAAACCGATGCACGTAAACTTCAAGGATATCTAGGACCCTCTATCCTACAAAATTGAGAAAAGTCTCAAATGAAAACAATCACAAGTAAAGAGGAATCGGAATACGATGACTAAGCAATGATGTGTACATAGTTTTAGTTTTAATAAGTTATATTTACCTTTAAACTTTTCCGAGACTTATAGTGCCACCCTACTACATAGCAATAAAATAATTTATAAAATGAACAAAAAAGTTAAAACTTACGTTTATTCCCAAGTCAATTGTTGGAGTTGAAATTATGTTTTGTTGTGTGAGTTGAATTGAACCTTTACTCCTTAAAACGAGAAATTAACCTGTAAGAAAGTATGGACGGTCAAGCCTGGCCACATAATACCCTACACTAAGTAAATGAGCAAAATCCGTTTTTTTTTTAATTCCCAAAAATTTATTTTCGTGAATAATTTTCGAAAGTTGATCTTATATGTAAGCTATGACTTATTACGTACCGACCATCATAAAATTTCGTAGCATGACTTCTGTATATATAAAACTTATTTGGAGCGATATTTTTATATATTAACCGATTTCATTCTGATCAATAGGCTTCGTCCTTGACCAAATTTGATAGAAATATTTTCAAAATTGCGACCTGTACTTTACACACAAAGTTTACATGGACAGCCAGCCAAACGGACAGATGGATATCGTTTAATCAACTTTAAGGTTAGACTAATATTTTTAGGCGTTACAAACATCTGCACAAATGCATTATACCTTCCCCACTATGGTGGTGTAGGGTATAAAAATTAAATACAAACTATGAATGCAAAACAAACAAGGAGGAACCTCAGTGTAGGTTGCTCCTTATATAGAGTTGTACCAGTGTGTACAACTCTTTGGGAAATTTGTGACATTTGTAACATCATTGAGTTTTTTTTTATACCATAATTGGTTGTATATTAAGATAAATTAAATAAATATATTAAGTATAATGATTTGAACCAACCACTATCCAAAAATTATTTGTAAGGTAACTATTTCGGTGAAGATCCCTTCTCCATAAGACAGTTTTACGTACATCTACTTATTTTGCAAACTTATTTTATTCATTAAATGTAAATGTTCTTTCGATTTTGAAGATAACATAAATTAGAGAAGAAACCTGTTTAAATTTATAATAACACAGAGCAACATACAAAATAAAAATGTATAACAAAAATGTAATAATATAATTTTTTATATTAAATAGCAGTCAGAATTATGACAGCGAATATCATAATTTCCTGGAGAAACGATATTATAATGAACAGATCTGTTTTATAAATGTTATAATATGTGATAGTTTATATCATCTAGATGATATCGTTGCGACATCGTTTGGTTTATTGGTTATTTAAATTACTTTTAATGATGAATTGTCACACCATATATCAACTATACTAAATCCATGCCCACCCTCTTATTACATTCTACTGACGTATATGATGTAGGGTATAATAAATAGTATAAGTTTGCCTGAAAAATGCTTACGTTTTAATTTGTCTTCCTTATATAACTTACTTCCCATCTCTGACAGTCATATGCCAGAGATTTTTGACCAAAGGATGTAAGGAGGAGTATTAAAAAAAAAAAAAAATACAACACAAAAACAAAAACTAAAAAAGTAACTTAAAAAAAAGAAAAACAAAATAATAACTTATCTACAAGTCACTGACCCAAGTTGATTTTCCATGTTTCTATGTGTTTTTTTTTTTTTGTATATTTTTTTTTGTTGAAATTTGTATTTTCTTAACTTTTTAAATCCCTAGTGTTGAGATAAATTACAACAAGTTACAATTTATACAGATTTTTATTTTAGAATATGTTTTATAGCAAACAAAAGAGTAAGAGAGAGAGAAAAACATTTGTTACAGGTGGAAATAATCCAAAAGTGAAAGAAACAAAACGTAAAAAATGCCACAAAGGAATGATATTTAGATTTTTTCTTGGCATTTTTTACATTTGGTTTTTATATAGTGTTTCTTGACGCATAAAGACATTAAATGTGAATATCTACATGTTTTAAGATAAAGTTTTCATTTCGAAATTTAAAAAAAAAGAATTTTAGTTATTAATGGAAAAAGTTATGGCCTTTAAGGTTATTTAAATAAATATTTGCATACATTTAAGGAAATCACAAAATTCTTAATTGAAAATCTTTTGGTTACAAAATTATGAATTGTTGTTATAAAGTGACGAAAACCTAACTAACAAGCCACTAAAACCATTATTGCTTGGGCTTCCTCTTACAAAGTACTAGTCTTAAAATGTATCTTTTTAGTATTAACAATTTCTGTTGCAATCAATTGAATAATAGTTAAAATGTTACCTTTAACTGGGCATAAGAAGATAAAACTTAATAAACCAATAAAGCATTAATAGATAGGTTATTTTTTCATAAGTTTATTTATTTGATTTTTGTTATTTTTTCGCCATTTCATTTAATCACTAACACGCTCTATATTTGTTTCATATGACTAAATACTTAAATCAGTATCGGCAGCTATGAACACCAGGGGACGAACTGAATTGTTTATTTGAATCCACACAACGAAAATATCAACTACAAGTAGCATATAAAGAACAAAAATATTGAAACAAGTAACAAGGATTTTAAACATATACATACCCAATAACTTAATATTGAACATTAGGAAGCAATATATTTTGTACTTTTGAGAAAAATCCAATAACATTTACAGGCTTCACATTTTAAGTTTTGGCTTAAAGAGTAAGGAGTAAGATCGAAAAAATCTTAATATACATCAAAAAGAAACCACTTAACCTACAGTTTGGTCTTTATTATTATTACAATTTACAAAAAAATATATATATTTTTATATGTAGTTCTAATCAATTTATGAACCTTTTCCGGAAACCCTTCCACTAACGTTCTTATAGGCTTTCTGTCACTTTGTTCGAACTGGCAGAAATCCTATAAATGGAAGCATCCTCTTTCGTAAACATTCCTTGATGTAAATTTCGGTATTTATAGAGCCCTGTGTGACAAAGATTCAACATAAATATTATGATTTGATTTCATTGATTTCGATTCATAAGATTTATAAATAACTTCTAAAATTGTATGATTTTTTCATATTTTATGTTTTCAAATAAAATCTAGAAGCTTCAAAAATATAATTAATAAACAAATATTATCAATAGTAATGAATTTATGAACCTTTTCCGGTAACCCTTGCATTACGGTTTTAATTGAGCTTTTTTTCACTTTGTTCGAACAGGTAGTCCAACTCCGTTTAAAACCTACCACACTTTTGGACGCCTTTCTTGTGCTCTTCAATTCTCTTTTAACAATAACCCAATATATCACCACTGGCCTTGGCTCCAAGCAATTTGGAGGATTGGCCTCTCCTGCTACAAATAACATATTCTTGTTCTTTTTCAGAACAAGAATGTGCAACCATAGTGACAGGAAGTCAAATCAGCCCAAAATTAAGTGGATACAACTTCATATTGCCATACCAAGAACTTTTTGGGAAAATGTTGTGCTTTGGGTCCTAAACTTCTCTACAACATTCCCTCGAGCATCAGCAGGATACAAATATTGACTCGGAAGCTGCAAAAAATTTTCCAGGCATACGTTTCGTCATCCATTATTCAGCAGGTATATTTTTTTATAAAATTTGAATTCAATTTCCGTTCTCTGTCTTTGGCCTCTAAATTTTTAGCACAGTTCCTATCAAAAACTTTTTGAAACTTGTATGTTTTTAAACCAAATAGTCTGAGTACCGGGCTAAGGTGTTAAGTCGCAAGATCTCGGTGGCCAATTGTGATCACCTCTTCGAGAGATAACACGGCCCGGAAACTTCTCCCTTAAAAGAGGAATGGTTTCTTTGCTTGTGTGCTACGTAGCGCCATCTTGTTGAAAGTAAACGTTGTCCAGATTAGTATCATCCATTTCCGACCATAAGATACGGTGTAATTACGTTTGTGGAATGTCCAATTCCAAAGAACGACGAGGAATGGACAAACCTGGGTTTTCTTCAACACTTTGGGCTACAGCAGCAATATTCTCAGTTGTTCTTGAGCGACGTGCAGGGGTTTTTTGTATTGCGGTCCGAAAAGATGCTTCCCGATGACCCAAAAATTCTTTAGTTTTGCGAACTGTGACTGCAAGATTTTCACCATTTTTGTAGTGTCATTCCATTTTTAGTAATGGCGTAGTTTCTACTTGTCAAATGACAAAGAATAAAAGCTTCAAAAGTGGCAGCTACCAAAATAGCGGGTGATTCAAAATAACACCTCTTGTTGGAAATCTCTTTACTTTTCAAAGAAAACTTGATCAAGAAATCAAATAATACTTGGGTTAAACGTTTTAAAGAAAAACGTGTAGAAAGATTTTTTGATCTCACTCCTTAAATGAAGAAATAGCATTGGTATTTTATTTACCTTTGGATGTTTAAGTATGAAAAAATAAAATTTTCTGACATCGATCATTATAACTTGACACAGATTTTACCAGGGACGGAAAATAATAATTATTCTTGAAATTTCAAAGGAAAAAAAGCCATCACAAGAAAATATCGGAGAGTCAAGTCAAGTATACCATTTTGATTGTTTTCAACCATGGTACAATCAGTTACCAGGTACAATTATTAGAGAGAGTTTCCAATGTTCACCCCTGAAACGTCAAACTATGAATTTAATCACTCAACTTTTTTTAATTTGTTACCGCAATATTTTTTTAAATTTGTAACGTTTTAACACACTTGTTTAACAAAAAATATAGTTTTTCTTCAATTGTTAATAATTTGATGTTTGAAATTGAATTTTTTTGTAACAAAAAGTTAAATTCAATTATTTTTTTAAGACATTTCCTTTTTATATTTTTTAATTTTCTTTCGTTTGGCGTTATAGGGATTGTATAATTGAGAACATGCTTTCTAATAATTGTACCTTGCTAGTTCTACCATGGTTTTCAACTATATTTCATTTAAATTCTTGATTTTTTTTTTTTTTGTCAATTATTTTATTTTTTATTTTTTTTGTCAAGAATATTTGTGAGACTTTGATTTTTAGTTTTTTGTCAGAAATAATTGTTATTTTTTTGTCGGACATATTTGTCAGACTATGATTTTTATTTTTTTGGCAGATATACAAATTAGTTATTGAGTTTTATTTGCATATTTGTCAGACTCTTACATATGTATAATATATATAGATTGTATATGCATCGAACATATTAACCGATTTTTCACAGAAAATCAGATGCATGCTATTTACTAGGGTATTCAATCGATTAACCGTTAATCGGTTAACCGATTAATTTTGGTCGGTTAACTGTTCGAAAATTTAAAATTTCCGATTTTCAAATAACAAATAAACCGATTAATTTGTGTCGATTAACCGATTAACCGAAACTTCTTTTTTTTGTACTTTATATAGAAATACGGTTTCAAACACACATATTTTATTTCTTAACTCATGAACATTCCCTGCTAGCAATCGGTTTTTGAAGTACAGCTCAGAAACTGAAACTTTCTAGAATATTCCATGATGAACTTTGTCCTAATGAGTTGGAGGAAGACGAAACTGAAGACATTACTGATACAAGTCTCTTATCAGAACTTAGCGAAACTATTAAAAGTATTAAAAATTTAAAAATCCCAAAAGGACTACAATGGTATAATGAGGAATTTATATGCTTAAAAAACTGAATAAAGAACTGAGAAATTGGATAGTCTTTCTCATGCCTTACTTTCGATTTCTCCAACATTTACAATAAATGAGGGAGTTCTTTCTAAGTCAAGTTTTAATAAAACTAAAGAAAAATCGTTTAAAAGTAAACCTTTTAAATTATATTATTTTCTTAAAAGATATTTCGGAAAATCTCACTAAAGTCCTAAAATACCATATTTTTTTGATATTATTTATTTTTTTGTGAATTTTTTATATTTTGTTATTTTTTCAATACAATCTAAATTTTAAAATGTTTTAGGTAAGCAACTCTTTCATATAATTGAATATTTTTGCAAATATTCTGAAAATTTAGGAGTAAGATTCATACTTTGCCTTTAGGTTAATACATTTTCATAAATTATATTCTTCTCTTAAAATATATTTCAGAAAATTTCACTAATGTCCTAAAAAACTCACATGTGTATATAAAAAGGATCTCAAATATCATATTTTATTGTTGAAATGCTTAAATAAGTACACAAAATGCATAGTTTTATTTTCAATTAAAAATTAAATTAGAAATTATTCGGTTAATCGAATAATTTAAATTTAACCGATTATTAACCGATTAAATCTAAACCCTGATTAATTATTTGCTCGATTAACCGATTAAATTATTATAAAATTGGAGCCAGAGAAATCGGTTTCACAATAAATATTGTTCTTATAAATACTATTTTCATCGTGAAATACCGTTTAAGGTGAAGACTATATATAGTTAACTTAGCGTTAAGTTTTTATAACATATCTTGTCATTACTAAAGTTTAATAAAAATTAATCATTTTACCAACATAATGGGTAGATTGTGTGCCGCAAATGAGCTAAAAGAAGACAACTTAAAAAACATTGTCAGTCATTTTATCATAAGCAGAGATTATAAAAGCATTTAAAACTTTTTCACTTATTTTGTCATCAATAGAATACACATTTCAGGACTCTGTCGCTCTTTCTGTCATCTACATAGACATAATTTACACCACCTTTAAATGTTAATACAAATGTACAGTATTGAACAATGTTAATTGTTTTATATATTCTCTCTGTGCCGAACACTGACTTAAAAGCAAACACTGTATGTGTACAATAAATAGATGTCATCATCATTTTATGTGCAGTCATTAATTAGTACAAGTTAATCGCAGTGGCATTAAATGTATTGAATAGATTATCACAATATGATACCAAATAATGAGAGTTGATAATTAATATTTTTTGTCTCAAATTGACAACAATTATTAATTAAATGATTTACAACGTACATGACAATAAATAATATATTGAATGCCTTTTGTTTAAGTAAGTCTTTAGTAAATTTGTTTCAATTATTTTAACAATATCTATATGTGCTTTCATGTGTCATTTTATGTTGGTGAAATTATATTGTCAATAAAAATCTAATTAGCTGTATATGTAGCTGTATTAAAAAACGTAGAATGGAACTACTTATATACATATACTTAACTTTCCTAATGCTTATCTAGAAAGTCTCACATATTAATGTGTAATGATAGCTTAATTTATAAGAAATACAAACCAATTTCATAAGTTAGCCATATGGGCAGAAACACTTTACTTTTAAAATTTATGAAACCGAATTTAATTGTTCATTATTTCTTAAGTGTTTCTGATTTTTATAAAATAACTAGAAACAAAACTTTAAAATTTCAGCATGTATTGTCTATATCTTCATTAGTTATAATTTCCCAAAGTTGAAAAATAGCACTGTTCCAAAATATGCGGTTTTCTTCCTGATCAAAGTACGCGCCAAATCCAAAGTTGTGAAAAGATTTTCGGTATAAATTGTGCGGCCTGTATTTAAATATCTCTCCGAAAGTTGAAGTACAACATTCTACCTTTGATTCACCTCTCGTGCCTGGTCAGGCAATTTCCCAGAGTAAATCATTCCTTTGACAGGATAAAATAATTTTGAGTCGCACAACCACCATATCCTTATACCGTACATGACAGGCTTCGATGGAATGTATTGTGTGAAGCGGGTGCGGCCTCTGTATGGGAATAACTGCTCATCAGCGGTCACTGCATCATGCGGAGTGTAAGACTGCAACATTTACCAAATATCATCAATAGCCGCAGTTTTACTGTTGATTAGTCGCTGCTGTCACGTATTTTCATTGTCGAATCTAAGGCATTGTTTTATGCACTTCATACGATCTAATGATAATGCAGCTTTATATATTGGACAGTGCGTTGGGCCCCATAACTCTTCAAGAGGTTCACTATTCGATTTAGTGAGTCCAGCATACAAAATAATAGCCAAAAAAGCATCGAACTCTTTCAAAGTGATTGATTTCCATTTCTTTGTGTTAGTTGGATTTGCCAAATTCCATGCAGCGTTCACTTCCCTGCCTTTCCGATTTGATTAGCGTATTATGATGTAAAGGGATCATATGTGGTTCCTAATGGTCCCGGATTCCTCCTTGTATAGTCGACCACGTTATGAGCACGAGTACGGGAAGTCGGTGGTGAATTTTTAGTCCATTTGGTGCCATCTTTGGAAATGAAGTAATTGTCACTTGTTTGCTGAGCATCAGTTTATTCCTCTTCATCATCGTCGTCATCAATAATATCTTCATTGATGTCTATATGTGGTTCAGTTTCCGCATCCGAATCATCAACTTGAAAATTTGGTTGATATGTGAAATCGTCAACATCCGCACCTTCAAGACCAAATGAAGGAATAGCACCTTCATCGTCATCACTCAAGGAAAGCCACAATAAAATAATCCAAAAAGTAACTAAAATTCAAGAAACACGTTTGTGATGTGTTCAAACAATAAAACAAGCCAAAAGACAGTGGATTTATTAACGATTTCTTGAAATTTCAGTACAAGGTCCCAGCGAACCTTTTCACACGTTCTCAATAATCTCAATAGAAACTAAACTATTGGTCGGATCGCTTTGATTTTTTTTCAACGATTTTAGACAAAATTTCCTTGGAATACATGTGGGGGCGAGTATACTTCCCATGGACCATCATGGAGTAATTTCAGTTTGAAAATGAAAAAGGTCCCCAGGGACCTCCTCACCCGCTGGAGGGTTAAATGAAATTAAAAATTTTAATTAGATACCAAAATTTCACTGCCTCATATTCAAATAAATAGAACATTTACTTTTTAATTTATTTATCAATCAAATTGCTGTGTGTCTCACAATTTAAAGCCGTGAAAATAATGTGAGTTTTGTATTCAAAAAAATAAAACACTTCACAAAAAAAAAAAAAAACAAATAGATAGATATTTAGAATATTGTTTCCACTTTAAAATCTTTTATGAAAAGCCAATGTTAAATTGAGCAATAACCGCGGTTTTCCAACTTTTATATAAAAATTATTTCAATGGGATTTTCTACTGAATATAATCTAATGACCACAATGAAGTTTTGTGATGAAAACTGTTTTTGGTTGGTATAAACCACTAGTTATGTATATACAATATTATCATAACTCACACACATACAGTTTTACACATAAACACATACATACAGTCATGCACCCTGAATAAGTGGACCCCGAAAATTAATTTATGCAAAATATGAAAAAGTTCTGTTAAAACGATTTTTGGGCATTTTGTTATTTTTTTTTTTAGAGGGGATCTTGTTGGTTAAATTAATATTTCAAATATTTTTACACTTTGGTTTTTAACATTTTATGTGGAAATCATAATAACGTTTATGATGGTGCATTTGCCACAAGAGGTTTATAGTTGAGTAAAAACAATATTACATTTGTAATGAATTGTAATGAGCGCATTATGACAAACATACTTTCGTAAATTGTGCAACATTTTGGAATTGTTAAAATATATATTTTCAAAAAATATGCTTCCAAAATTATAATCCTTATTATTTTTTGTATAAGAAGAACAACAAAATCTAGCATCGTTTATAATGATTTAAACCCTAGTTCAACGGAAGAATTTTACAATGGTAAAGTTACAATTCTAACAGTATATACTTAGCATTGTAAATTTGACTTTTCATATAATTGTACCTGTTCCGTTCGACTTGTGTAAATCAACATATAATACTATTTATTTGCGATTGTGTGAGAAGCAACAGACAAGTTGTAACGTATGCGTAACAAAATTGCAACAAAATTTTTTACACTGGCCAAAGAAAAAGTACATGACCTATTTGTGTTCTAGGACTTACTTTGAATTATGTTATGTTTTGCCTTAATATTTTAAAACCCCATTTGATAATCCAGCTTATAATTATTTCAAAATGTTAACAAAACAAGTAAGTATGCTATATTCGGCTATGCCGAATCTTATATACCATTCACCTTTGTTGTGGATGCATTAATTGCCCATTTTCAGCGTCTGTCTGTCTGCCTGTCTGTCTGTCTGTCTGTCTGTCTGTCTGTCTGTCTGTCTGTCTGTATGTCTGTATGTCTGTATGTCTGTATGTCTGTATGTCTGTATGTCTGTATGTCTGTCTGTCTGTCTGTCTGTCTGTCTGTCTGTCTGTCTGTCTGTCTGTCTGTCTGTCTGTCTGTCTGTCTGTCTGTCTGTCTGTCTGTCTGTCTGTCTGTCTGTCTGTCTGTCTGTCTGTCTGTCTGTCTGTCTGTCTGTCTGTCTGTCTGTCTGTCTGTCTGTCTGTCTGTCTGTCTGTCTGTCTGTCTGTCTGTCTGTCTGTCTGTCTGTCTGTCTGTCTGTCTGTCTGTCTGTCTATCTTCAATAATTCTGTCAGACATGCTTTCGAGAAGTTTGCTATTTAAAATCAGCAAAATCGGTCCATAAATGGCTGAGATATAAGGAAAAAACCAGGACAACCTCGATTTTTTACCTATTTTTTGACATATATCTGGATTACTAAGTCATTAATATAGACAACATGGATATCTAATGATAGATATTTCAAAGACCTTTGCAACGACGTATATAAGACCATAGTAAGTTGGACCTACAATGGGTCAAAATCGGGAAAAATTTTTAACCAGATTTTTTTTTCACCAAAAGTTTTTTTCTCTAAATATTTAAAAAAATTAAAAAAATTAAAATTTAAAAAAAAAAAAAAAATTAAAAAAAAATAAAAAAAAATTTACATAAAAACTTTAAAAAAAAATTCGAAAAATATTTTTTTAAAAAAAATGAAAAAAAAAGCAACTTTAAAAAAAATAAATTTTGTTTACCTAAAATTACCTAAAAATTTTTATTTTTGAAGTAAAGTTTGGTGAAGGGTATATAAGATTCGGCCCAGCCGAATATATCTCTCTTACTTGTTATAGAATCACAATGTACAATGGATTGGTTTACGGAATAGAACATCTGATAAATGGCCGCCATGGCTTTGCTGGCATATAACAACTTTTTACCCCACATTTTTAATTTTTTATCACTGTAACCCAAGTTCGTATAATGTGGACCACTTAAATTACTTGATTGTACTCGTATCCCACTAAGATACCAAAAAGCTCTTAAAGGAATAGACCTAAGCTTTATTTTGAACAAAAAAAAAAAAAAATTAAAAAGGGGCTCATTTTGGAAAAAAAAAAAATATTAACAAAGTTTTTGATTTTGCAAAAAAGGTCAAAAATTGTATGTTTTGAGTTACATTAAAATTTATTTTGATAGATATCCCACTCGCATCCCACTAAGCGACCAAATAGGTATTCAAGGAAAATGTTTAAACTTTCTTTTGAGAAAAAAGGGCCAATTTTGGAAAAAAAATTTACAAAAATTTTTTTTTTAATTTTTAATTTTTTTCCGAAAGATTGAAGAAATAGCTATCTAAACTATTTGGGACACATTTTGCTAAGAACAATAGGTAATATTTTACATGGATGAGAAAAAACACCTGCCTGACCAAAATGTAAAATTTTTACCCCCTCTAACTCAGAAAGTTCTCAACCGATCTTGTTGAAAAATTGTGTCGGAATTACTATCCAATAGAACTAACTATGGTGCAAATCGGAAGACATCGATTTCATAAGTTGGTTCACTTGACATGAAATGCCCCATATATTTAAAATTATTTTCTTTTTTTAATGGTTTTGGCTGGCTTCTGAATTTTATGTATTAAACACTAGTACCCTCCACTTTTTTAATGCTGGTTTTTTGGGTTCCTAACAATATTTTCACATAAATTTTTTCTCCTTTGACGAAAACAATTATCAACTACAAAAACAATTAGAGAATATATTTGTTAATTTATTGGTACACAACTTTTTTTAGTATCCATATTGTTACGAATGTGTAATGACGATTTGAATTCAACGGTCTGTAACGACTGCCTGCAGCATTCATCATGTTTGAAGGCACGTCCATCATTGACATTGTTCGTAAGTATGGCAACACTAAATGTTTGGACTGCTGGCAATGACATCGAAAGCTCTAGAAATCGAACATACTAGTTGACCGTTAAGAACAATCTCGACTACTCGGATGAAGATGGTAGTGCGTGTATAAATAGTGGCAGAGGATGCAGTTGTGAGTTGAGTTTATCATTGGCGCTGTTAGAGTTAACATCAACTGTCTTGTGCTTTTAAGGTTGTACGTAATAGAGTGTGTGTGCATTTCTGCGAATTGATAAATGTGTATTAAGACACTGAGTGACTATTTGATTCTGTTGTTGCTGTGCATTCTAAATAAATAAAGAGTTGTTACAATTTTAAACTACTGAAAATGCTTTTATTTGCAATCAAAAGTATCCGGTTTATTTAAAGGAAATAAACCCACGTTTTTGAAAGGTAAAAACGTAACAATATATATTTTGGCCAAAATTTAGGAAATACAAAACGGAAGTTACTCTACCATTTTCCTGCAGTGGACTGTTGGTTGTGGACTTGTTTACATAGATCTTTTACTTAAAAATAACATCCTAAAAAGAAATCTAAAAGACCTAGAGGGAGAGAGATGAACAATACTGACTACCGAAATGAGAGATTACACGACCAGGAAATCCATATTATCCAATGTACGCAGAAAGGACTCAGTTAGCATAGATATGGAGCATCAATAACACAGTATTAAATAAATAAATTCCTCTCTGTCCTAATAGATAGTAAAATTTTAAGATTTTAGTTTTTAAAACTTAAACTTAAAATTCTTTAAAGTTAAACTTGCCAGTTTTTTTTGCAAATAAGCAACACACGAATATATTCTTTTTAGGGTCTCGAATAAATATTGTAGTGCTATCGAATATAAGATATTATGACATAAAAAATGTTAAAGGAATCATTCTTCATTGAATTATGAATATCTTATCTTGTACTCTATTAATTCTCTGATCTGTGTCCCAGTTACTATTGCATGTTTCAAAACATGAACATTAGGTATATAACTAATTTTGGCGAAATTTATGGCATACCACCACGTGATGGCCAATGTTGCATAAGTAATGAAAATCATTTTTTTAGGTCATTTGGAATCAAAAACATCACGCACCAACACCAATTTCTAAGATAAACCAAATTTTTTTTTTCTCTGAAAAATTATATTAATAATTTCATATTTTTTTTGCAAGTGTGAGCGATACTTCCCGTATTTAAAAATTATCTTTTGAAGTATGTCCGCAGTTATTATTAAAGTAAAATATATTGTATTTCAAAATAATTGACAATATTTAATGAAAAACTTTATTGCGTTTGGTGCGTGAACTTTTTTAACAACCGCGAAAAAATAATGCCGTGGTTTTTCATATTTTTTAATGCTCTATTCGACTATGCTATGCCAATTTGCATATTCGCAAAAATTGTCAATAGTTATATCCCTAATGAACATATATCTTCAGCAAATTTTATTTTCACAGTTAATTAAATGCTAGAATACAATTAGAAGAATATTAAGGATGAATTGCAGTTAAAACCGAACACGAAACTTTAGTTGAAAATAATCTTACAAGCATGCCTAAATTAGAGTGGAGAGCGTTTTGTAGTTGTCAAAAATTCTCATGTCCATACAATTTGTATGCAGCATACCGAAATAACGCAGCAGCAACGCTTTGAAATTGTGAAGTTAGTTGCAAAACACATAAATGTAAAGACATACATACAAAAGGAGAAACAAATATGCAAGAAACTCATTTTTTAAACTTTAATACATATTTAGTTTTTTTTTTTTATAAAATTTTAGTTTACAAATCACAAAACAAAAATCAGAAACACAAATATTGTAATATACTTTATTGCTTAAATAATCCGGGTTGTTATATTTATTTTTTTGATAACCTTGTTTTTATTGTTTTACATAGCGTTGCCGCTCTTATTTAGGTATGACATTTCAGTGTTAAAGCTAAGCGGAAAAAAAAGTTCCGCCTTCCCCTTTTATTTAGCTAGGCCTGTTAAGCTCAAATCACTTACAACTATGAGATTTTCCTGAATCGTTCATTTAGCTGACATTAAAGTTGATACTGCAAAAATAGTCTTTTCTCTGCAATAAAAATAAAAAACTATTAACCCGATTCCTTGACAACTTTGAAAACTTCAGTTTTTAAAGATCTTATGGTTGGTTGGCTTTTGCTCATTTGTATATTATTTTCATGATTAAACGGATATTCGGATTGCAGATGAAATTATATTTTTTTTGCATCTTTTATAATCATACAAGAATACAAGAAAGACAAGTTGTACTAAGTATATAAAGGTTTATGACTTTTGATTCACATATACATAAGTACTCGTTATTTACAAATGCATTTTGTTATATAAAGAATAACAACAATACACATGACTTTTGAGCATTATCATTGCCTAGATAACAATCGAAATATGTGGTTACTCGATTAATTTATAAAAATTTAAAGCGGTTATTTGGTTTTGTTTTTTATTTAATTGTATTTATTAGAATTTACTATATTCAACAAATCTATGCTTGAAAGTACATATTATTCCGGGTCGTAAATACGGACATGAATATAAGGCGTAAAATAAAACAAGTAAGAGAGCTATATTCGGCTTGCCGAATCTTATATAACCTTCACCAAATTATACTTTAAAATAAAATTTAAAAAAAAATTTTTAATTTTTTTTTTAAATTTTTTTTTCAAAATTGTTTTTTAAAAGTTTTTTGAAATTTTTTAAAAAAAAAAATTAATTTATTAGTGAAACAAATTTATGACAAAAGAAGTTTTTTGTGAAAAAAAATCGGGTTAAAAAATATTGTTCGCGATTTTGACCCATTGTAGGTCCAACTTTGTATAGACTTATATACATCGTTGCAATGGAATTTGAAATATCTATGATTAAATATCAATATTGTCTATATTTATGACTTAGTCATCGAGATATAGATCAAAAATAGGCCAAAAATAGAGGTTGTCTAAGACAGACAGACGAACATGGCTAAATCGACTCCGCTATCTGTAAAGATTCAGAATATATATACTTTATAAGGTCGGAAAATTATATTGTGGAAATTACAAACGGAATGATTTATATATACTCTTCTCACGAAGGTGAAGGGTATAAAAACCTTAATTGTGTATTGTTATCAATATGAGAAATATAAAGTAATCCCAGCAGATCTAGGTAATTTTCCCGAACTAGTGCCTTTACTTATCATTAAGGGTCACTACTAGTTATATAATTAGATATGAAACTAGTTATCTTAACACGTTATCTTGACACTACATAGTTTAGAAAAAGAGTATGTCTGATAGCTGATCCAGAGCAGTCAACGGTTGGTACCATTCACATACCGATTACAGAGAGTCAGTCACCTAACTAGCTACCCAACTAGTTACTTGACTAACTATTTAAGAACTAATGTTTACTAAAGTTATTTTACCTAATACTAAGTAGTAAGTTGAAAGATATCTCGTAGTTAATTGGTACTCAGGCAACACATGTCCAAAAACCGGTTTCTATTATACACACTATCCTTCGACTTCCATACGATTCCTACTATTTCCGATATTCCATATACCAGCAACAATAAATCAGTCAAATTAACGCAATCAAATAGTCTATTATTAAAAGTTTATAATTATGTTTATTATTCGAGAAAATAAGAATAATTATTCTATTTAATAACTTAATAATATATATTCTGTTGGTAATGCTAAAAACAAAATTGTGTCGTACGATACAATTTTCTTTAAAATCATATTTAAATTTAATAAGACACAGAGAAGACAATCATTATAGTAAGTAAAATATCAAATATATAATCGTTTATAATTGACTTGACCTTTAACTGTTGAGGAGGTGGTGGTCAATTTTACCCTCTCTTTACATTTTTTTAAAATACTCTTTTCCATTTTTTATTTTACCACTAAGTCATCGTACCCCACATAATAATTAACATAATATTTTCATAGAATTAATATTTTGGATATTTGTGGTGTAAACTCTTACATTATTTTTCAGACTTTTTGAAAAAGCTTGCTTGATTTTACCACATTTGGAAAACGTCAACACAACCAATAGCTCCCTTGATTATTACGAGACAATTGGTAACATTTTTGGTCCTGACTCAGTACTCCGTCTCCGATAGAGTCGATCCCTGTTGCTCGTAAGTTATGCTACATATGCCCGACTAGGCTAAAGCGAAAAACTACACACTTTTGCCTGCAATGTAGTAAGCCAATGTGTATAGGATGCAGCAAATATATATGCATACACTGCGCGAACACAGATTTTGATGAGTAAAAAACCTCCAAAAAGAACGACCTGTGGTTTCTACACCTGATTATTTTTTTTATGATCTCTTTTATATCTTTAAATTTATACATTTGGCTGTGAAAAAATGTTTTTGATTTTTTTTTTTTTTTTAATTAATATTTTTTTTTTTTAAGTTTTTTTGTATAGTTTTTGTTATACTAAAAAAAGGTTTGTGAAGTAAAGTACCAGTTTTGTTTAAACAAATAAAAATATTTGTTGTTTTCTTTATTTTTTGTAATTAAAAATGTAGCAGCTTATTTTTAAAAACAAATAATTATAAAAAAATATTTTTTACTAAATTTTTTTTAGTAAAATTAAGAGGGGTAAAATTTACCACCACGTCATTAACTATGTCCCAAAATTTCACCTCGACAGTTAAAGGTTAATTTGTATCTACTAAGTGTAAAATACAATTGAACAACACTAGATTACTTTACAGAGAATCTATTTTACACAAATCAGGAAACATGGACTGTATGGTTGTGTTGCTGATAAAACGTCCATTCGCTATTTCCTTCCAAAAAGATTTGAGAGCACTCCTGGAACTTCAAACTGCAAGGTGGCCCAAAAGTAAACTTCCGATGTTTTTTGGCTGTAATTAAAAAAAATTAAAAACTTTGATTCTTCTTTAATATTCCGCGATCTGGAGCAGTGTAGCGTAACATTGTTTATTAACGTGTATTTCGCATGTGTTTACTACACAAATGTCAAAACAGAACTGACATTAGGGGCCAATCGCAAAATTTATAGCATTTTCTGATAGGAGGATTACTTTTGCGCCACCTGTTATGTATTCCAGCTGAAGGAAACCATATGTTGTTGGTTCCATTGGAACTCAATGTGTCCCAAATCATTAGGGAACTAGTACCAAAACAAAAAACATCTGGACTGTAAAAATTATTGTTTCGCCTGAAAAAACAATTTTCAGAGCAAACAATTTGTAATTTTTTTAAAGAAAAAATACTGAAATTGGTACTTGGTACCATATTCCAAACGGTCATCCTTTGATTAGAATTTGTATTGATTAACTTAGTTTAGTTTATATAGTTTAGTTTATATAGTGTCCATTAAGGGCTCTGAGAACTGTTATTTTAACGCATTCAAACACATTCAAATTTAATGTGAATCATTTTAGCGCTTCGTACAGTGCTTGAAGCTCTTTCAACAACAAAAAGTTTTGGTCGCAATGAATTCTTATATGTACCGTAATTTTCAAGATCTTTTAAATATTTTTGTATATAATTTCGGTGCAATTTTTCGTATATTCAATTTATGTTGGAAAAATCCTTTAATCAAATATTTTTTCAAGTTCAAATTAATATTTTCCATGTAACATTGCAAAAATAACAATATCTGGAATTGTTTGCAGATTTACTGACCTTATATTTATGACGCACTATAAAAAGCACATTTTTGATATTTCGTTTTATAAATAGAACTAGCAGTGATCAAATGAAGAATGAATTCTTGAGCAACAAGTGTTTTAGCCAATAGTACCAATGAACACATTTTTTATTTTTGGATAAACAAAACAAAAAGTGTGTGTCCTTATCATTCTGACACACTTTGTATTGTTTAGGAGTTGAAAATGTAGAAGTGACCATTTTTAGAAATCTTTGCTGGTACAGAAAGTATTTTTTTAGGCCACTAGTTATAAAACATTTTAATAGATCTTAAGAATCAGCAAAAATTTAAAGGAAATTCGAAAAATGTCTGTAACTTATTTGACCAAAGATCTTGAGAGTGCTGTAGCTTAATTGGTTAGCGCGTTTGATCACTAAGCATGATATTGATATTGCCTGGGTTCGATTCCCAGCCGCTGCGAACGATATCAGTTTATGATTATTTTTAAGTTACTGATAACTAGTATTTATCACAGGGCTCTCCTTCAGCGGTGTAGCATTGAAACGCCGCCGAAGTAAAACAAATAAATATTGACTGTAAAATAGCTTGAATAATGCGCCTGCTTACCACCAGAGGCGCTGCAACCTGTAGTAATTTAAGCTTAAATAAATAAAATCTTAGAGAATTGCTAATTATTAATTACAGAGTACTTAGAACAAATTTGTGCAAAATTTTATCAGAATGGAATCTTAAGCAACATATTTATGAAATCATGGACCAATATTCAATATGAGACAAAACTTATCAACAAAGAGTATTTACGGAAAATTTGAGCCAGTCAGCTTCTTTCTCTTAGGCCCTATCATATTTTCAACAGGCAGACAGACGGATAGAGGGACAGACACATCTAGATCGTCATATAATCTTATGATTACCCAGAATATACACAGTCTTACAAAAGTTTACATACGTTTGAAATTTTTCTATTTTTTTGGAAAATATATAATTTTATTAAGAGTTGTAACTACATTTTTGTTTAATGCACTTACAAAATATATTTCCATCATATTTTATAATATCTTGTTGGTATTTTAGTATTTTAAATAAATAACAATTAAACACGAGTAATTGGTATCCTTTTAATGTTACATATGTTTAAATACTCTGCAAAAAAAAAATTGTTGTGCCGTTAAAATTTCCGCTACAATTTTTATGATGCTTTGTGTAAAATCAGTGGTAGAAAGTTTACTTTCACTAAAAGTGATCACACTGGCAAAATAAAATCAAAAAGTATTTTTAGTGGAAGAAAATGAGCAAAGGCAAAGAAATTTCTGAGCCAAGTCGAAAAACCGTCATTAAGTTGAGAAATGACAATCAATAATAAAAAAATGTCAAAGAAAATGGAAATTATGAAAGCAAAGCTCGTAGTGGGCTTCCCCGCATTCTCGACAAACGAACAGAACGGTCTATTATACGTTCCATTCAAGAAACTCCTAAGATAAGTGCCGTCGAATTAAACCGGAAAATGAGAACAAATCTAGAAATTACCGTTTCTGATCAGACTGTTCGCCGATGTATCAAGAAAAATGGGTACAATAGCAGAGTTGCCAGAAAAAACCATTACTTCAATCTGTGAATATCCAGAAGCGCTTAGAATATGCCCAAAAATACGAAAATGCTCTTGTAAATGACCCTACATTTTGGAAGAGGGTAATATTCAAAGCCTAATGCAGAGTTATTACCACAAAATGTTAATTGCACCGTAAAACATGGAGGCGGGTCAGTCATGGTCTGGGGATGTATGGCTGCAAATGGTGTCGGTAAGCTCAGGTTCATCGATGGTACAATGCATAAGGCCATGTATATCGATATTTTAAAGGAGAGCTACCTTCCCAGCGTCCAACGTTTATTTCTGGAGGGCAACGGAATATTTCTCCAGGACAACGATCCGAAGCATTCATCAAGGTTAGTTAAGAAATGGCTTCTATATAACGTTAAAAACAAAATGGAACATCCCCCGCAGTCCCCCGATCTTAATGTTATTGAACATTTATGGGATATTTTAAAACTAGGTCTAAAACATCGACAAGTAACTTCTGTTCCAGCATTCAAAGAAGCGTTGATGGAAGAATGGAGCAAAATTACTCCAGAAGTAACAAAAAAATTGGCTTTGTCCATGCCAAATAGATTATCTGCTGTAAGTAAAGACAAAGGAGGCCACATAAAATATTAATTTAATTTTTTTAAGTTTTTTTTTATCACGTATGTAAACTTATTTAAATTAGCTTTATGCCAAAAAATGAATTATTTGATGTTTCTTAGAGAATTTAATGAAAATAAATTAGTTTTTCATTTATTTCATCTCAATAAATCCGAAATAGCATAAAAAAGTAATTAAAAAATTGTTCACTAAATATTTATTAATAAATATGAAATGTATTAGAGGTATGCAAACTTTTGTAAGACTGTGTATATACATATATATATATATACTATTTGCTTCTACGATTAATATTTTGGTATGCTATAAACGGAAAGACAATATCAATATACACACGATCTTTTTTTGATTTAAACATACTTCAATTCATTTTACAAACTTCTTCCTAGATTACTTAGATACACTAAAATAACAACTGACCTTATGCTAGATTACCTGGGATGTATAAAGTAAAAATATAAATTTTTGTCAGCCAAGTGATCAGGCATTAGTGAAAATTACAGTATATAAGAAATATGTTCGCTCAAACTGCGAATGGTGTTAAGAATTTATATCAATTTGTACTTTAGCATAAAATATGTCTACACATGTTAAACAAAAGAAAATATAGAATAAAGGAAAGCTATTGTTATGTACATCAATTTCCGGCAGCACTATCTTACACCAACAGATTCAAATAACCGATTACTCTAGTTTACTTATTTACTCCTGCGTGTTTCTTTTGCATTATAGAAAATCTCTTAGATAAGAGTATTTATTTTAAACAACAATACTAAATACAAACCAAAAGCAAAACGAAACGAAACGACATAATAAAAATTTCATTTTTTTTTTACTAGGATCTTATTTAATGCGGCTAAGCCTTCCTATAGTCTATTATTCAAAGTGTAATTTTGCTCTGTACTTGCGAATGAATGTACAATGTATTGCTGAACAAAATATTTTTCAATATTTATATGCACAACAACTCTTATTGTTCAACTCGTATATAATAGTTATATAAATATATTATAGTAAGTAAATATATAAATACATATACCACTATTTATTTATATATGGGGGATTTCATGTCAAGTGAGTAAAAATTTGAAAACGATGTCTTCCGATCGGGAATGAAATTTTCATCTAGGTTAGTCCTATTGTTTAGTAATTCAGTGACAATTTTTCAAGGGGGTCAAAATTTGACATTTTGGCCAAACAGGTGTTTTTTCTCATTCATGTAACTTATTACTTATTTATTGTTGTTGTGTCCCAAATAGTTTAGATAGCTATTTCTTCCCTCTAACTCAGAGAGTTCTTACCGAACTTGTTGAAAAATTATCTTTGAGTTACTATTCAATAGGACTAACCTTGGTGCAAATTTCACCCCCGATCTGAAGACATCGACTTCAAAAGTTGGTGCACTTGACATGAAATCTCCCATATATGTATTTGTGTAACTACATATAATGTTATATGAGTATTTATATTTATTTATAATAATGGCATAGTGCATTTGTGTGATAAAGAAAAGGAAAAAAGGTTACAGGACATACATATGTGTGTTAAATACAACTGACTACAATAAACTGTATGAGTAATACTTTGAAATAAATTCTAAACACTACATTTAAGTATATGTAGTTAGTATTTTACTTTTAAAGAATCTTACAAAATAATATGGTTCGTTAATGCAAGGAAAATCGTTAGGGTAGAAACATGAAATAAAACGTTATGAAAACGACTTTAAAACTTTAGACATATTTCTTATAAATCTAATATATGAGAATAGTTCGTAAAGTAAATTTTATACCGCTAGGTCATTAGGGTGTCCCTATCCAGAAAATTATTTTCCATTTTTTTTTTACCAATAATCAAGGCAATACCGGCTCCACTATCCACCAATCAAAACAAATAGTATTCGGGCAGGGCAAGGTCTGGACTACAATGCGCGTGAGGCAAAACTTCCCAACCACTACATTCTAAATAGTGGCCACATATGCTGGGCGTTTTTCGACAAATGCTCGCTTCAAACGAATATGTTGACCGAAAATCAAAAACTGACTTTACAGTGTTACCCTCTAGGCTATTCTGAAGATTCCCTGAAAATTTCATCAAAATCGGTTCAGCCGTTTTTGAGTTCATTCGGAACATACATACATACCCACATACATACAAACATCCATTTTTATATAAATAGATTTGGTATGGTCTTTAATGACAAATAATCACAGTTAAGAAGGAAGAGCGTTTGCATCTTATAGGTCCTTTTGTGGGCTTTGGAACATTTTCTGTTTCATATCAGAAAGTCGAGGTGATAATAAATTTCAAATTACCAAATATTTAATTAAAAAATTTTTGATTTAATGGACATATTTTATAAATATTTTGCATAATTATAGTTACTACATGTTAACAATTCCTGACTACTAAAAACTACAAATGTTAAAGCTATGTATCACAGATTATTACAGATATTAAACAAATTACAGTTCTCATAATAGTAATATCGAATTAATCTAAAAATCATGAAAATCTGCATTTGTTATACGCACTAAGCTTAGAATCTTTTGAAATCATGTCTTCCGATTGGGATGAAGAAATAGCTATCTAAACTATTCCGGACACAGTTTGCTAAAAGCAATAGGTAATAAGTTACATTGATAAGAAAAAACACCTACTTGGCCAAAATGTCAAATTTTGACCTCTCTAACTCAAAGAATTTTTGACCGATCATGTTGAAAAATTGTGTCTGAATAGAACTAACTATGGTGCAAATTTCACCCCAATCGGAAGACATCGATTTCAAAAGTTGGTTCACTTGACATAAAATGCCCCATATCGCTCATTTGCTGCAACAACACCATAATCCAAAAAAAAAAAAAAAATAGTTTCAAGAAAAACGGCTGTGAACGTTTTATGACATTTTACTATTTCTTAAATAAATTTCCAACAAATAATGCGATTTCAGAAATAAAACCTGATTTAAATAGTAGATGTTAATATCCTTCTAAACTATATTTAACTTAAATTGTTACTTGTCAAATATACGAGAAAACATGAATTTTAATTTTGATGTTTACAACAAAAAAGACTCTCACACAAAAAATAATTGACTTTTTGAAAAGTGATAAAACTATATGAAAGACTATAGAACGGCGCATATTTTGTATTACTCAGTTCAAAAAACACGGATTTTGAGTTATGACGTTGTTGAGTGATATGTAGAATCTAAGAAAAAAGCTAAAAAAAATATTTCTTAAGCTATGATTTATCTCTTACAGTTAACGAGATATTCACATTTGAAAATTAAAAGTTCAAGTTCTTTGCTAAGAGCAGATCCAAATCTCTCCTAATTCACTTTAGCATATTGATTAATTATGTCAATATTAGTGTTAAATTTCAATAAAAACGATTCATAAACAAAACTTTTATTGCATTTTAAAAATTAGAATTTTCCAAAATATCTGATACCATTTTTTTTAATTCCTATATTTTTGAAAAATGTTTTCTATTAATTTTTAAATTCTTAAATATTTTATACATTTTTGAAAAGAATACACAATTTCCTACAAGTTGATATATAATATGTATATCTTATATTTTCCAGAAGTCTTATCAATGGCTTCAAAATACATAACTCTCAGTAATTAACTTCATCTTGTAGTGTTCTCCGATGTTTGCTAATGCAGTAGTCGACAATGCAGTGAATAAAAACAAATTACAAAATGGCCCTTTTAACAACACTATATACCAAGATAAAACAAAATAAAAAAAATGTCCGATTTTATACGATTTTTTTTTAAATTCCAACAAACTTTTGTAATTTTTGATTTTTTTTTAAAAATGTATTTTTTTGAGCGATAAAAAATGATTTTTGTCGAAATGTTTAATAAAAATTTTACTCCTGCCAATCTTTGAAAATACCAAAGAACTCAAAAAACAAAAATTTAAACTCATTTTTAAAAATATGAATTTTTGAGAATTAGTCTCTTGAAGCAATTCAATTCATTTTTTTATTCATTAATTTTTTCTTAAATTTGACTGACTTTAGCGACCTCTGGTGAAGTCTAGGGGAGTCAAATAAAACCAATTTCCAAAAATTTATTTGAGTTGTGTTTTAGCTATCGATCAATATATATTTTATCATACTAGCTTGAACCGGTGCGCTTCGCTACCCCTGTCGATGTAAAAATCGGTTCAGCCGTTTTGTTTAAAAACTAAAGGTACCAATTTTACCCGTTTTTCCCCCTTTTTATCCCTTTCTGGTCCAAGTATTGAAAAAATTTATAGCCTGTTGACGCTTCCAAGTAAGGATCTATCTACGTTCCAAATTTCAATAAAATCGGTTCAGCCGTTTAGGCGTGATGCTCAAACAAACAAACAAACAAACAAACAAATAAACAAACAAACAAACAAACAAACAAACAAACAAACTTACAAAGACATTTATATATTTATATAGAAGATTTTGAGACTAAATTTGTTTTTGATTTTTGGCTATGGGACAAAGCACCGTGCATCGGTTTCAGGATATCTGGCCAACTAAATCCAAATACTGTCAGCTATGTTAAAAATAAAAAAAGCAAAAACAAAAAATACGTTGTCACAAAAATTAGCATAGCTCAGTAACTTATATCTTTTTACGTGTGTGGAAAGTTACTTTAACTGGATCACAATCAACTTAGAATTTGTTAAAATTTCCTGAAAATAGTGAATTTGTTTTTTAAATTAAACGAAGAAACAATTTTAAAATCAATTCCAAAAAACATATTTGTAATTTTAACTATATTTGCTATAAGTAATAACTAGGGGGCGGATTTATATGCAAATGCATGTTTTTTCTCGAACGTCCAAATACAATATAGACTAATTATCTGTCCGAATCGCACATTTTGCTGTAAAATGGCATCGATTTGTTAGGGCATATTTTTGCATATTTTATTGATAATGCATATTTTGTTATATTTAACTTCAAAATGCTTATTTTTATGCATAATACCAAGTTTTTAATACTTTTTGTCGTCAATATCTGGACAAAACGTTTATTGTCGAATTTGTTATTGAAATAGCATTAAATGCTATCGACTAACTTCTTTCGACATCGAGAAACTGGCATTAAGTCTTCTTCATTTCTCTATCAGAAATTGAAAATTATCATTTTAAAACATTTTGGTTCAACAAAGAGTGAGTTTTATTATGTATAAAAATTCATATTTGTTTACATTTCAGTTTTGATTTATAAGGAATTTCGTTATCGAAAGATTTTGTAACTTGTCATATAGAGTTACCGCTCCTCACATTCATTTCTAGGAGTTCTAGGACTCTGTCGTGAACTAGTGATTTTAGTTATCATTTTAGATGACAAACAGTTACACAACCCTTTTGTATTTCTTAGAGACAAATGCACTACACAATTAATGTTTAAAGTGACTATGCTATAAATTACTTACAGACACTAAAGTGACAATTGTCTTCAAGATAGATTACATGCGATGTATAAAGTAACCAATAGAATTCTCTCTGCATTACAAATAGCACATACGTATCAAATAGAGTCAGCCAAGAGATCAAACATTAGTGACATTTACAGTCAATAAGGGATACAATTACTACTTGCCTAATTGCTGGGTTATTAGTAGATGAAAATTAATTGTACTTTTACACAGACAAAATACTAACGATTTTAAAAGGCAAGTCGCACGATAGATGCTTTAAGTTTATGACTTTAAACAAATATTAACACCAAGATATTATAATTAATATATTCATCGTTTTCTTAGAAGAACAATTATAATTTTAAAACTTTAACTATTTAATTCCTGGTTTAATTAAAAAGTCCTAACTGCGTTGTGTATTTTTTGGACATTGAGCGATCCATAGTTAATTATTTAACGTTTCTGCACAAAAATATAAGTGCATATTTTTTAAATTTTTAGGTCATATTTTGATTGTTTTGAAGCATATTTTAGGCGCATATTTTCCAATAATAAATGCATGAAAATCCGCCCCCTAGTAATAACCTATATTTACACTATAATAACCTAGTACTAAACGAAGTGAAAAAGAAAAATAATTTCTGAACTACATATATAGACTCCAATAAACTAGAATTGCTATGTATATGAGAACCCCTGCATAAATAAGTGCCACCCTAGTATATAGGTATATCTATCAATTATTTAAAAATGAAAATACAATAACATTATTTTATATATTTTAGGAGTAAATATATATGCACATTGTAATATATGTATTATCCCAGCAGTTCAGCAAGTATTCAATGTCTCTATTAAAGACAGTAATTGTCACTAATGTCTGATCAGTTGGCTGACTCCAATTTATATATTTTGAGTTATTGAGTGCTATTTGTAGTGCGGAGAGAAGTCAATTGGTTATTATATACATCCCATGTAATCTAGTAGAGTCTCTAAGCAGAGTGTAGTTACTTTAAACGTTAATTGTGTATTGCAATTTTTTATGAGTAATTCGTGCATACTGGTTTTATATAAATTGTGTTAATATAATTCTCATTCATTTTATTTTCTTTTAGTTTAATTATACTTACATCTCATGTAACCTAGCGTAAATTCAATTGACACTTTAGTGTCTCTAAGTATCTTAGAGTGTAGTGACTCTAAGCATTCTGCACTTTAGAAAGTAAGTTTTTTACCCATAATAAGTAATTTAGGTTTTCTTACAAGCTATCGGTTATTTCAGGTCCCGTACATGTTAAACTATCTAGTTATATAGCTGATCCAGTAACCAGCTAGGTAGCTAGTAAGGTAACTGACTCTATGTAACCGGTATGTGAATCGAATACGTTGACTACTTTGGACTAGCTAAGGTTTAATTTACCCCCTGCTTAGGACATGAACATGTTAGAATAACTAATCACGTATTTAGCTATGTAAATAGTTTTCACCCCAAATGATGGGTAATATCACTAGTTCGGGACAGTCTCCTAGAACTGCTGGGATATTTATTAAGGTGAATACTAATAATGTTTATATATGTATTTGTGTAAATATTTGTAAATTGTATGTCTCGTTTTCTATGACGAGAAATATAAATACTTACTTGAAAATAAAGAAATTAAACAAAGAAAAGATTTTATTTTTACATAAAGTTTTAATTCAAAATAAATCACACATGATTGACTTCAATAATTAACTTTTGAGAGATGAAAGATTATGATTTATATTAAAATATAAATAATAAATAAAATAATCTTCGATGCTTTAAATAAAGAAAATACAAGAAAATCTACAATAAATTGTTCGACAAAGAAAAGTTAGTTAGAGGGGACTCTGATAGACAAGAAGAAATCGCTTAGTTAATTATATATGTACATTTTGTGCACTACAACTCTAGGGTGAACTAAATCTTCTAATTTTTTCCAAGTAAAGAAAGGTAAGACAATTTTTTAGAAAACAATCTTTTGAATTATATAGAAAACTAGCTGAACCCGGTCCACGTTGCTGGCCCTTAGAAAACATATGTTTTATATTGCATCTTGATATCGATTTTAATATATAGTGTCGGACAAAGTCGATGATCCAACCTTCAATGTTAATACATGTGGTGGCAGTCCGGCTGATTCCAATGAATTCAAAAATTCAGTAGAATAATCGACGGCTTGTTCTTCGTTCATTACTGTGTCAATTGATTTGTATTTGATTGTTTCGCCAGGCAGTTTCAATTGTAATATGCTTATTGAGCTTGTTAACATCATAATTTGTTGGTGCCAAAATTGCATGTTCCCACAGCCAATCCCAATTTTTGTAGTTGGTTGTAAGACTCAGAAATACATTGTCGACAACGGTTTGAATATTCATTTGCATTTGGCAGAAGTACGGGAACGAAATCTGATTTGTGGCGGGATCAATTGGAATTGTTCCATTTCCGATATCCAACAATTGTTTTGAGAATGTTTCGGCGGAAGGGTATTGCAGCAAATGCATACATATATTTATTGATAGTGTTCGGCTTCTGTAGCTTCATTTCCAGTGAAATAAATTTGAAGGAACTTCGGATCGTCATTGGGAAGCGGGAGGAATGATCCAATTCTGTGGTACATTTGTCCTCGAACTTTAAAGGTGGGCATGAAGCCGACGTCATTTGAAAGCATGAGTTGCACTTTTGGATATTTTGAAAGAAGTGCTTGGAGAGAAGATTGGCGCCGAAAATGTAACTTAGAAGCAGCTTAGGCGGATCAATAACTGGTGGCAGAATAACTTTACCGTTCGGACAGCACATTTTCAGGGGTTCCTTAAGGAACTTCAAAAGGCTGCAATGTAACTAATGTTTGTTCAATGCGCCAATCAGTACGTATTTGTGATTCCTGGTGTCATCATACTTATTGTAGCAAAATGCCGGCAACTTTAAATCGATTCTTTATCTTGATCGAGCCATTCGGTAGCGATTGGTTTTTAGTCTTTCGATATGCTGTTGAGATATCTCTGCAGCACACGATGAAGATGCACTGAGACGCATTTGCTGAAGCCGTGATTCTGGTTATCTTCCCATTTCTGTGGCCCTAGACGTAGATGCCCATTCGAAAACAAATTTTATTTGAATAAAACCGTTATTGATTTTATTAAAAGTGGAATGCGGAGAGTTATTCAAAATATTATTATACCCTACACCACCATAGTGGGGAGGGTATAATGGATTTGTGCAGATGTTTGTAACGCCCAAAAATATTAGTCTAACACCCACCTTAAAGTATACCGATCGACTTAGAATCACTTTCTGAGTCGATTAAACGATGTCCGTCCGTCCGTCCGTCTGGCTGGCTGGCTGGCTGGCTGGCTGGCTGGTTGGCTGGTTGTCCATGTGAACCTTGTGCGCAGAGTACAGGTCGCAATTTTGAAAATATTTCGATATAATTAACAACATATAATTTTTTCTGCCCAAGGACCATCCCTATTGAAATTGGCTGAAATCGGTCCATTATTTCACCTAGCCCCCATACAAATGTCCTCCCGAAATTCGACTTTATCGGTCATAAATGTTTAATTTATATAGGTATCTACACAGGTTTTTCTCCAAATAAATTCTATATATACCGAATTTATGTCACCAAATTTTGTTATGATCGGTCCATAATTAGTCATAGCTCCCATATAAGGCCTGCTTCCGATAATCACTTTAACGAGCATAAATCTTCTTAAAATGTTGGTATACACATAAAATGCAACATAAATAACTTTCATATAGACATTAATCACATTACCTAATTTCATGGTGATCGGTCCATAATTGGTCATAGCTCCCATATAAGGCCCACTTCCGAAAATCGCTCACGAATATAAATTTTTGAAATTTTGAAAGTAAAATGTTTTTGCTCATTTACTTAGTGTAGGGTATTATAAGGTCGGGCTTGACCGACCATACTTTCTTACTTGTTTTTTTAATTGATTTCGTATGAAAATTTCTTATTCATGCAACTTATATGTAAGGGTAAACAAAATTATGTATCATCGCTTCATAATATAAAGGAACCTTAATAGTACCAGACATGTGTTGAAATGTATTCCTTTATTCACTCACACCATATCATTCACTTCAGTGTACACCACTGTGAATTAAAATTTTTAGAATGATGTTAAGCAACGAAATGAAAATTGTCATTGTTTGAACGTTGGGAATAAAAAAAAGAATTTCTTTCTCCAATTGAAAAAAAAAAATTTTTTGTTAGACCAATTTCTTTTGTTGAGGAATATAGGAAACTAAATAACCTATCTATAAGAATTGAAGAAAAGGTCGATCAACAATTATACAATAATCTTCTTCTTTTTTTTTTTTTGATGTCATTAGCGGTGTACTATAAAAATTTGATTTTGCCACGCCATTCCGCCCACAGTCCAATAATCTCACTTTACAGTATTACCCTCTAGGCTTCTCTGAAGATTGCGTAAAAATGTTATCAAAATCCGTTCAGCCGTTTTTGATTCCATACGGAACATACATACTCAAATCTATTTTTATATACACACAGAGAAAACAGATTCGTGATGGCAAGCGAATTTGTTGCCAATCGAATGATTCTACCTTAGTAATCGTATTTTGCAGTTGTGGATACCAAATTTTAGAAGGGGTAAGAAAAGTTTGACATTCTTCTTTAGCAACTGACTTTCTGTTTATAGAACCGAAAAATTCTATGTATGCAATTTGACGAGTGTTTACGAGGATAAAGGAAAATTGGTACTTTTTATTTTAATGTATTAAATTAGTTAAAGTTGGCTAATATGCTTCTCAGTAAAGAAATAATGTTATTATGATACCAAAAATGGAGAACTAAACTAAACTAAGGAGTACTCTCTCGTTCTTTAAATTTAATTTTCTATAATATTGAACCTAGAATCAGGAAATTACTTTGAAATTTCAAACTTGACAGTGGTTTAAGTGTGGAAAATTTTTACTTTTACTTCTAATGGGAAATATTAGAATATTATTTTACTTATATGTATACATAATAGTTGACTGATATGCTTCTGAGTAAAGAAAAATCGAGGTAACAGAAACTATTATTGAAATTTCTATAATAATGAACATATAAGCAGGATATTAAACACACATGATCCTGACTGAGTTAGAATATAAAAAATGGAATTGCAGGTACTTTTTCGAATAGGTCGTACTTTTAGAATATTTTATAACGATGGACCTAGAATCGCGAATTCAAAACGGATAATTAACGTTACTATTTCTTTATTATAAAGGTACTATTTGAATATTTTATAACAATAAACCCTAAAATTAAGCTCAAATGATTCTGAATGAGTTAGAATTCACGAAAGGTGATTATAGTCTTAGCTTTCTTTTGTATTTTCTTCATTCAAGATGCTGAGTAGGAATACAAAATGTGGGTCTTTATGGTACTGTTTTTATTCTAATAATACGTCTAGAATGAGCTACAATCCACATTATAATGAATCAATAAACATGAAACTAGAGATATGTTTTCCTGAATTTATATTAATTTACAAAGGGAGACTTAATAGTACTATTTCTTTATTCCAACTGAGGTTGCGAAGCGCACCGGTCAGCTAGTACTCCATACCTTTATCGGATATTTGAAAATAGACTTTGTTACAAAAATGTTGCATTATTTAGCCTGCGAAAGGTAGCCTGCTACATCATCTGAAGCAATTATTGTAATACAATTTAAAAAATTTAAACAAATCTTAACATATTTTTACCGACCTGTGTTTTTAGGGATATTGGATGAATAATTGGATGAAAAAGTTTGTTTGTCACTTCTAAATTTTGAATTTTTCTAGTGAAAATAGATTAAAAGTGAAAACCGAAGAATAATTGTCGGTTTCGGTTTTAGGCCTTGAAAAACCGCGGTTTCGGTTTCGGTTAAAAACGAATTGGAAACTCTAATTATACCCTACACCACCATAGTGGGGAGGGTATATTGGATTTGTGCAGATGTTTGTAACGCACAAAAATATTAGTCTAACACCCACCTTAAATTATACCGATCGACTCAGAATCACTTTCTGAGTCGATTAAACGATGTCCGTCCGTCCGTCCGTCCGTCCGTCTGGCTGGCTGGCTGGTTGTCCATGTAAACCTTGTGCGCAGAGTACAGGTCGCAATCTTGAAGATATTTCGATAAAATTTGGTACATATCATTTTTTCTGCCCAAGGACCAAGCCTATTGAAACTGGCTGAAATCGGTTCATTATTTCACCTAGCCGCCATACAAATGTCCTCCCGAAATTGGACTTTATCGGTCATAAATGTTTAATTTATATAGGTATCTACACAAGTTTTTCTCCAAATAAGTTTTATATATACGAAATTCATGTCACCAAATTTTATTATGATCGGTCCATAATTAGTCATAGCTCCCATATAAGGCCTGCTTCCGATAATCACTTTAACGAGCATAAATCTCTTAAAAATATTGGTATACACATAAAATGCAACATAAACAACTTTCATACAGACATTACTCACACCACTTAATTTCATGGTGATCGGTCCATAATTGGTCATAGCTCCCATATAAGGCCTGCTTCCGATAATCACTTTAACGAGCACAAATCTCTTAAAAATGTTGGTACACATATAATATCCAACATAAGTAACTTTCATACAGACATTAATCACACCAGTTAATTTCATGGTGATCGGTCCATAATTAGTCATAGCTCCCATATAAGGCCCACTTCCAAAAATCGTTCACGAATAAAATTATTGAAATTTTGAAAGCAAAATGTTTTTGCTCATTTACTTAGTGTAGGGTATTATATGGTCGGGCTTGACCGACCATACTTTCTTACTTGTTTTTATATTAGATTTACACGATACTTTTTTTACACGATTTTCTTGGGTTTCGCTTAAATCCAGGGATGTGGAAATTACCTCAATTTACATGATTTTTTTTTTAATATTTTAAAATTAATTTTTTTCAGTAAATATATCCTGCACAATTCTCAAAAATAGTTATTTATAAAAAATTAAAACATAATAGGGAAAAGTGTAGCAGCTGGAACCAAAATGAGCCTAAGTACAACTTCATGCGTTCCGGACATTACAATTGAATATATGGAAAAGCCACTAATGATCAGGATAGAAAATTAAACTCAAAAGAGAATCCCAATTGATACCATTGCTATTACAAAAAAAAAAAAAAAAAACTTAATGATCAGCTACCATCAACTCATGGTTGGTTTGTAATATTTAAGCAAAGACATTCCTTACATAATCTTTAATTAAAAGTTAAACAAGCTTCTGCTGATATAGATGTGTCTAAAGAATTATTGCTGCCAATTAATACATTCCTGATAAAGTCTTCCATACAGACAAATCGGGACAGTTTTGGAAAATAATGCCACAGTGGACATTTCTATCAAAAGTTAATACAATTTTTAAATTTAAACAACGTTTTAAAATCAATTTTTTTATGGAAATTTTGCTTTAAAACATTGTTTAAATTGAAATTTGTTTATGAATATGATGGAATGTATTTACTTTACTTTAAAATAAATGAATTTTCTAAACAAAATTTTAAATTTATTCGTATTTGGGTCTTTTTTCGATCTACATGATTTCTCATACAAACATTTTTCATTTTGATTTAAACGATTCTTTTAGGAACGCATCTATCGTGTAAATCGAGGGATAGGTGTATATGAATTTACGAAAATAAACACCATTTTAGCTCTCCTAAAATGTTCTTAAAAACCACATTGTTTTTGTTGACTCTTTAAAGTGAGTGCTCAGAGCTACTAAGTATGTATGATATGGACAAAATTTACAATTGTTATAGTATCCAATATCACGCATACCTAAATTGGAGCGAAAGGCGTTTTTTACTTGTCAAAAATTCTCATGCCCATACAATTTGTATGCAGTATACCGAAATAACGCGGCGGCAACGCTTTGCAATTGGAAAATCCGATTTTGACAGCGCGTTTAATAGTGAAGTTAGTTTCAAAACACAATAAATGTAAACACATACATATTAAAGGAGAAACAAATATGTAAGAAACTCATTTTTTAAACTTTAATATTTAGTTTTTTGATAAAATTTTAGTTTACAAATCATAAAACAAAAATCAGAAACACCAATACTGCAATGTACTTTATTGTTTAAATAATCAGGGTTGTTATATTTATTTTTTTGATAACCTTGTTTTTATTGTTTGACGTAGCGTTGCCGCTTTTATTTAGGTATGACATTTCAGCGTTAAGGCTTAGCGGAAAAAAACGTTCCGCCTTACGCTTTTATTTAGGTAGGCCAGTATGACTGTATTCTATTATACAAATACAGCATTCTGGATTGTTATTTGCCTTTTTTGGGATTTAGTAAAAATAGAAAATTTACCATATGTTTTACTTTTACATTGAGGAAAATGTGATCAGTTGCAAAGCTTTCTTTCTACTTAATATTCAAAGTATTTAAAACGCTTTAATTGTTAGTATTAAATTGATTTATGATTTCATTAAAATTCTAACTGAAACTCTTTTTTAACCATTAGCATTAGGCTAACTGTTTGTATTATTCTACCGTATTGCCAAAATATTGCGATCTTTGCTTTGGTTTATATATGTACCTAATCAACTATATCACACAAAATCTGATAATGGTCAAATTACTTATAACCTTAAGCATGAAAAAAAAAAACTCTAAAATAACAATATCGATATGTTGCAACTAAAAGTAAAAAAATATATATATCATGACGTGTATTGCTTGTTTGCATGAGGCACGCAATTTTTAATAAATAATTATTTAAAACACTTTAGATGAAATTTGTTAAGATTTCCTAGAATTGGCAACAGGCTACAACCCACAGACAGCAAGCAGCACCAGCAACAGCATCAAAGCTGGCTGAATTGTAAACATGCCATTTTAAAGAACCTCAAAGAAGAAAAAAGAGTAAAAATGTTGGCAACAAAGGTAGGCTTTAAGCATCATTGCCAAGACTATATGCAACATATTATTCATTTTCATATTTTAGCATTTTAGAATTCACTGCCATAGAACCTGGTAAATAACGAACAGTAATGATGAAGTTTCCAGTAAGAAATGATGCGAAAACCAACAATGATGAATGATCTCTGTCATGATGTATATATACACTGAACTGTATGTGGATTGTATAGATAGGTGGTTTATGTTGCAACATCAAGTATGTAGGTTTGTACGTTTGTGTGTGCAAACAAAAAAGTGTGGCTTTTGTGAAAACAAGTAAAATAAACGACAACTACTTGTAGTGATTAAGTGCATGACTTGAGCTGTATGTATGTTTGTTTTTTTTTTTTTTTCTTCTTTTTTTTTTTTGCCTTTTTGGTAATATTGCGTTGAAATCAACAGCATCGAATGCCACTTAAAATCAGAGAAACGGAGAGCAAATCCACTAAAAACAATACAAAAAGTAACAACAATTTCCAATCGATTGCCTAGAACACTCTGCATGTAGTATGTAGCTAATGACTACCAAAAGCAATTTCATTTAGATTTATTCAAACTTACTACGTTCTGGCGACAAACTCAATGCCGTGTGCTCAACTACATCAAAGCTGTGGATGAAGAAGGAGAAGAGGAAAAAAAACATAACCTGACTGACATCAACACCGCACAACATTTGTCACAAGATTGCTGGAGCACTGTGCATCAAATGGAAACTATTGGTTTCAGATGATGCAAGTACCTCTACTGCTATCACTTAACAAAGATTTCAACAACTATAGCAACAACTTCTATAACTTACTTGCCTCCACTTTAACAAGATTTCAGTGCAACTCATTGACAACAGCGGCAACAACAACAATGACGTAGTCAAATAAATCGACCGTAGTTCAATTAATAAAAATCACTCGTTGGTCTTTTGCATAATTAAACATCCTACGGCTTTTTATTGTATGGTTTCAATATTTAATGGATTTTCTTCGGCAATATTCACATTTACATATGTATGTATACAAATGCACAAACTCTGGCAAATTAACAAGATTCAACATTGTTTTTTTTTTTCTCTTTTAAGTAATAGGTGTGAACACAACAATTAGTCTTTTCATTAATATGCAAGAAAATTTACATTGACTTGGAGCATTACAGTGTTATTTTTTTTTTAACACAACATTTATTTTTTGTTGAAAAATGCTATTATTTTGAAATATTTTATATTTACTACAGCTTGGTTAATACTTATATATGATTAATTGATCACAGCTTATAACATAATTTAGGATAATAAATCATTAAGTGTTTTATTCCATATATTTTGATAATAACAAGAGTTTTTTGAGTAAGAGTTCTTCCCCGTTCAGAAGCCTTTCTAGTTAAGAAAAAGTTTCCTCAATGTAATTTCAAGTGATTTCCTAAGATTTTCAAGGTTTAGCATCGTATCCATATGAACATCTCTAACTCGACTAAAAGCAGCACATTGATGCAGGTAATGTTTCAGTGTTTCGTCCTCTTCCTTACACGCTCTGTAGCTCGTATTGTCAGATAGACCGATACGAGCTAGGTGCTCCTTCATCTCTGTGTGTGTCCAATAAGGTGGCTCTTATTTTAACTTTCGCGATTTTTGATGCTACCAAGGTCTAACATTTTTCTCCGTCACCTAACAATCATATGCTGAACATTTATGAAAAATCTGAAAACGTTTTGGCCAAAATTTAAAATATTAACCCCCTCAAACTAAGAGATCTTGACCGTCCAATAGGACTAACCGTTTCATCCAGATCGGTCGACATCGATTTCAAAATTGGTTCACTTGACATGAAATCCCCCATATATATTCTGGGTCCTCATAAGATTCTAAGACGATCTAGCTATATCCGTCCGCTTGTCTTTCTGTTGAAAACACGATAGGGCCCTAACGAAAGGAGCCAGCTGACATTTTTCACTAATACTTCCTGTTTATAAGGTTTGTTTGTTACTTAAAATGAGCAATATCGGTGCATGACTTCACCTAGCCCTTATACTATTGGTCCCCCGAAATACAGTTACAGCAGTCATGAATATGTTGATTATTAGGCAATCCTCATAAAATTTTGCACATATTGGTATGGCGAAAATTGGGAAACATTTGTCCTTAGTACCCACACAAGGTCGGCCGCAGAAATTGACTTGAACATAATTGTCTTATAATTAATATCTTGATGAAATGGGACATAAATATGTTTTATATAAACCCAAGTCCCCACACAAGGTATCTACGAACTTCTGTGAGGATCGGTCCATAATTGTTTTCAACTTTTGTCAACTTTTGTATTTCGACTTAACAAAACCATTTAATAATCTTAAACCATTAATAATCTTAAACTACAAAATTAAGATGTAAAATAAATATTAGAACTATTTTTTTAAACAATTTACAATATTGTTTTCACAATTTCACCCTTTTTGGTAGAAAATGTTTGATAAATTTTTTTCAATTTTGGGCAAGTTTTGTGATGATTGCTGGGTTGTTTTAGGTTCATTGAGCAAATGTTTATTTCAGAAATAAGTACAAAATATATACGAGCTCGGAAAAATTGTTTTCCATACGAGAAATAATATGAATAATATGAGCTTTTTGGTAAAAAACCTAAAAATATGGCCTTTTTTTAAATATTCCGAATTTGTATGCGTATAACTCTACAAATGCTTCAGGGGCGGCTCTATGAGGCCTCAAAAAGGGTACCTTCGACGTGTAAAATATTTAAACTCATGCCATTTTTTGTCTCCTATTCGATTTCAAAGATTCTTATATTTTTGGAAAGCTCGACTAGGTCTTGAAAACATGCTTGTGTGTGGTGTTTATCTCTTACAATTTCCGAGTTATAAACATTTCAAAATTTAAATTTTAAAATTCTACCATACATTGGGCCACTTTTTTAAAATACAAGGTGGCGCAAAAGTAAACTTCCGATGTTTTTTGGCTGTAATTAAAAAAAAAAATGAAAAACTTTGATTCTTCTTGTGGATTATTTTTATTTGGTCTTTTAATTTTTTTTACATCAAGTCGAGAATATGATGTCATGTAAATGGCCGCCGCCACAGTTGATTGTCATTTGAGCCCTTTTTATGGCATTTCCATCACTTTGGCCAAAACTTCCGACGATAGGTCCTCACATTCTTGACGGATATTATCTTTAAGAGCTGCAAGAGTCTGAGACTTGTTCTTGCTGGCCAGTGCAAAACGGGAGATTAGGCGCCCGGGAAATGCATCCTTCAGCAAATCGGTTGTGGCACGTGCAGTGTGTGCCATTGTACCGTCCTGTTGGAACCACATGTTTTCCAATACCAATTCATCAAGTTGTGGCAAAAAGAACTCGTTGATCATTGCTCTGTAGCGCTCACCATTCACAGTAACCGTTTGGCCCGCGACGTCTTTGAAGAATAAAGGTCCGCTGACTCCTCCAGCGAAAACAGCACACCATACAGTGACTTTGAGCGGGTGTAATGGCTCTTCGTGGGTTACACGCGGATTTTCAGTGCCCCAGAAGCGTAAATTTTGCTTATTTACGTACCCGCTAAGATGGAAATGGGCCTCATCACTCATGATTATTTTTGATGAAAAATCATCTTCCTCTTGGTGGTGATTAATGATGGCTTGAGCGTATGTTAGACACGATTGGCGGTCAGCAGCTAATATCTGGACTTTGTACGGAAACATCTTCAAATCTTGTACCAAAATTCGCTGTAAAGACCGTCGACTGATACCCATTTGCGTGGCACGTCGTCTGGTCGATGTCGACGGCGCTTCCATGACATCCTTGGCTACAGCAGCAATATTCTCTGCAGAACGGCTACTCCGGTGTCTGCCACGCCTGGCAGCATCTCGTGTTGTGCCAGTCTCTTCGAGGCGAGCGGCTAAACGTCGCAGTGTTTCACCAGTAGTCGTTGGATGGCCAGGAAATCTGCGACGAAATTCACGTTGTGCCAAAGTCACCGACCGATTATTGGTAAAATAAATAGTCAGCAATATTCCGCGTTCTGGAGCAGTGTTGCGCAACATTGTTTATTATCGTGTATTTCGCATGTGTTTACTACACAAATGTCAAAACAGAACTGACATTAGGGGCCAATCGCAAAATTTATAGCATTTTCTGATAGGAGGATTACTTTTGCGCCACTTTGTATATGTCGTACTTTTGGAACCGAATGAACTCGATTTTATTTGTTTCTAGTTAGGCAAGTAAATTAGTGAAATATTTCAGAGCAATATCAATTATGGATCGAAAAATAAATGATTTTCAATTTATAAATTCAAAAAATAGTAGATTTTTGCTGTTTTTGGGCAAAAAAATGACTTTCTATAAGAACATATAACAATTTTATGTTTTTATGTAAGGTATCTTTAGGGAATTTATTATAAAAATTTTAACTTTGGGCCACATGTTCTAAAATCCCAAAGCTGGGATCAGAAAACGGAAAGCAACTTTGCAAACCTTGATGTGTTCCCTACTTATCCCCAAAGCATTTTCCCAGCCCCGAAGGAAATGTGGACCCTATGGGTAAAATTGTAGAAATAAAATTTTTGGGATTTCGCTCCAATTTTTAGGAATTGGGGGATTCCCTTTGATGTTTTGACAAGTTTTTTTACACTTTGACAAATTTAAAAAAGGTTGAAAATTTCATTGAGTTTCTAAAACTAAAATTTGTATCAAAATTTTAATACGATTGTAAATATTAGAAACGATTTGATCCACATTTATTCCGAACAATTTTTTTTTTTTTGTTTAGATAAGTTAATTTTTGGTCTTAGAAAAAAATTCAAGGCAATATTTTAATTAGATTCAAAAATATGCCACTTTAAAACTCCGTCCTTCAAAAATATAAAAATCTTTGATATCGGATGCGGAAACAAAAAAATTACACGTGTTTAAAAATTGTATATGTCAATGGTATCCTAATTTGAGCCCCCAAAGCGCCGCCCTTGGAGCATTTGCAGGGTCCATTTTAATAAATTAAACTCAAATACTCCTTGTCTACATCCACGTAAAATTGTATCCCAATCGGACCAGCCGTTTAGAAATGCGAGTTTTATTTCCAAAAATTTTGATTCTGCCCCACTCTGCATTCGTTTAAGAACTGAATTTTTCGTTATTTTTTTCTAAATTCTGTAGGCCCGAAGATAGCATATATTGGGGCAGCCCACAACCCCTCATTACAATTACGAATCCATGAAAATCGAAATCACCTCAAAAACACCTTAGCGCTGACTATGTTAAATTTCATTACGCTATCGCCAATCTTTCACGAGCTACCGAATTATTTCCAAAATAAAAAATTTTCTAAACCACTGTGCCCAGTTAAAAAATATGTTGAGGGCTTCCATTCCACTTTCACATATAATGTGAGGATCCTTACCACTGATCAAAGTCGTGACGTCTGCAAAACAGACGTGTTTTAAACATTCATCCTTATGTGTGGTAGTTACTCAAAGTAAAAGGATCTAACAAAATATTAAAAATATCTTTCTTATATTAGGTTCAAAATTACGAAATAATTCACTAAAATATCAAATATAGCCTATTTTAGAACTTTTTAATAAGTACATCATAGCTTTTATGATAACTATGGAACTTCAAGGAGTTATATGTACGATTCTGAGCCACTGTGCGTCCCAGGCAAGAATACACCATGCGATTTAAATACGTCCTTGTTACAAATAATAATATACTCATGCACATATTTAAAGATAATAATTTAAGAACTAGAGCAAGTTTGAAGGATATGTGGATGATAATAACAATGTGTATGTGCTTAAACTGATTAACTGGTCTAACCGTTTTAGTTAGTTTTTGTCATAATATTGCTGGCAATTTTCTTGAACTCATTTTACACATTTTTTCAACAGCAAACATTTCAGATCAATAGAGTAAATATATAAGTTTTGATTTAGCCATAAAAATGGCTAATGGCAAACTTCATTTTTTACTGGCTAAACAAGATTGAAAAAGGCTAAATTGGATACACTCTACATAAACAAAAAATTTAGCTCATTGTAGTTCAAAATAACAACACTGAAATCATAATACTTATATTTGGTCAATTCACAAGGTCTCTTAGCATGTCATATTTTACAATGGTTTTTATTGATTTGCAAGCAAAAAATGTCCTAAAATAATATTACTTTCTATGCTATGTTTATTGTGTTATCATAACGAACCAGCAGAGACCAACGCCGCACTGTGGCTCAGATCTCAATTTCATCTTCCAAAAGTCCAACATTTTGTTAACTCCGATTTAAACATTTTTAATGCCATTCAATAGTAAAGACATTGAAACTAAGGTAGCCAAAAAATTAGATAAAAATATTGTCAATTGTGTGCATTGTCAAATATTTTATGTAATTTTATAAAAAATTTTATTTTTGTAAATTTTATAAGAAGTAAATTATCTTTACTCTTAAACTATTATCGATAATTGGATGATTTTTTTGTTATGTTAGTAGGATAATAGTCTTTAAGAGCTGGTATAATTTTTCACTGTACCGTTTATACCTGCTGTGTTATTAAATTTTTTCACAGGTACTATATTTTAGTCAAATTTGAATTTCAGTGGAATAAAAGTGCTTAAAGTCAAAAGGGGTTAAACAAATTTCAAAAAAAAGCTAATGCATATGAATTTGAATTATCACCGCTACATGGAACACATACTAAAAATCTGTAAATTGCAGGAATATATACAACCAAAAATCAATGGAAATATGCCTGCAACTGTTCACAAAATCCTTTATCATGGAGAAGATGTCGTTAAGCATCATTTAGTACCATTTGGAGATCTATCAGACGAAGTCCAGGAAAAAAGGAATAAGGATTACAGATTTTCTAGAGAGCACAATACCAGAAAAATATCACGAAATTCCACAAATGAAGATCTATTTAATATATTACTGGCAACGTAGAACATCGTGACTTAGATGTAGAAGCAAAAAGGCTGCGAAAGGACAGAAATAATTTAGAACTAAATATAGAATATTTACAGGCTATTTTCCAACCGAATGAATAATAGATATAATTTTATATTATTGCTACTTAAGTAAAAAATAAAATAAAGATTAGCAAATTTTTGTTATTATAAAAAATAAAAATGTTGAAAGTTTTTTCGAATTTTTTTTTTAAAAATTTTTTTAATGTAAAAATTTTTTTTTTTATTTATTAGTGAAAATATTAATGACAAAAAAATGTTTTTTGTGAAAAAAAATTCGGGTTAAAAATATTTTTCCCGATTTTGACCTTATACACATCGTTGCAATGGACTTTGAAATATCTATCATTAGATATCCATATTGTCTATATTTATGACATAGTAATCGAGATATACATAAAAAATAGGACAAAAATAGAGGTTGTCTCGGTTTTTTGCTCATATCTCCGTTATTTATGGACCGATTTTGCTGATTTTAAATAGGAAACTTCTCGAAAGCATGTCTGACAGAAGATATCTGGGGTCTTCAGAAAATTGATTTCAACAGACAGACGGACGGACATGGCTAAATCGACTCCGCTATCTATAAGGATCCAGAATATATATATATTATAGGGTCGGAAAATTATATTGTGGAAATTACAAACGGAATGACAAACTTATATATACTCTTGACACTCATGGTGAAGGGTATAAAAATTGTAATTTTTTTCCAAAAAGAACCGATTCTAGTGGAACTGGTTCTTTAAAAACCGGTTTTAGTGGAACCTGTTATACAATTGATAAAATGTTTTTTTTTTATCTGCTGATAACTTTTTTATTAAGTAAAACTGATTCAAAAAACCAAAAATTCATACTAAATGCTATACAAAAATTAAAAGTTCAACTTTAACCTTATATTTATCAACAACCGCTGAACCGATTTTAATGAAAATAAAACTGGAGAAAAATTCAAGAAGATATCTTTCCATCAAAAAAAAAATTTCTAAAATATCTCTATCGGTACAAAAGTTACAAAGTATTGGCCGATCAAAAACGATGCTGAGCCACTGTGCGCTGAATGCCTAAAGGTAGGGTCACACATGACAAATATTTGCTCAAAATAGTGTAACCACTTTTTTTAGCACAAATTTGTTTGACGTGTTTACTCTTACAATTGTTTTGTAAGATCAAACAGCATCAAATAAAATAAAACTAAATTGTTTGTTTTGAATCATCCTAAGTAAAATAAGTTTTTGAAATAAATAAAAGAATACAAATATATTTTATTTAGTGGTTACGTCTTTTTCGTCAAATATTTGTCATGTGTGACCCTACCTTAAGAGTCGGCTAAGCTGAGCTGACGAGTTGTGATATATTAGTACATTATGATAATACGACTGATAAGAGACCTTGTGAATTGACCAATTATTTAATTTATTGTTTAACTATTTGTCAATTGCTTGGATTTTTCATACAATGCAGACATCAGTTTGTTATTTATTGTTCGTTTGCATACAATATACAACTACGTTGTGAATTGAACAAATGTTTAATATACTCTAAATTTCTTAAAATAATGTCATACTATTTATTACAAATATGTACTTGTTAAAATAGAAAAAAAATATATATATTTTTATTAAGAAGCCCTTTGAAGCATCTAAATGCACAAAAGCTACAAAATATTTCGCTATAATGAATGATTTTCAACACACTACTTATATAAAGCTTCAAACAATGAAACATTTTTATCTATTTTCCCCATAAAATAAGTATAAACTATATATTTTATTGTAAGTTATAAAAGTGTGCAGTCGTAAGTATTTGTGTGAGTAGGAATTCATTCAAATAAATAAAAATACAATACAATTGCATATACAAAGTAAAATTTAAGCAGCTTATATAAAATATCGTAGAATAAAAACAAAGAACGTTGTTTTCACAAGCATTTCTTTTAATTACATACTTACGATGAGATATATGTATCTAAGGATGTGTGCTGTTGTATCTGGCTGTGTGCATGAAAAACTAAAAACGTGGTGTAATTCATAAGTAGTGTTGGCAATAATTTCTGCAATTAAATTTTTTCTTTCATACTTGTTTTACAAATTCTCCACATTGTGCTTTCTGAGACCACTGATATTTCAAAGCATGCAGTCAAACATTCAAATTTAAATTAATAAACTAAATCGTTAGCTTAGTACGCAAACGTAACAAGTCCACTTTTGATTGAAATTAAGATTTTGATGCAGAAAGATAGTAAGACATATGATACATATTTTACAATAAAAAAAATTTCATTATTTTGTTTCTAACTGATGATTTTTCAGTGATACGCAAAAGTGCTAAGTCCACAAAAAAAAAAAAAAATAATAAGAAAACGTGCTAAGTCCAGCAAAAAACATTGAATATGCTATTTAAATCTACTTTTTCAATACTATTTGCTATAATACTTTGAAGATTAACATTTTTCGATGTAATCACTATAGTGTGGTTACACAATTCACTGTAAAATAAAAACAAATTAAATTCTGAAGAAATAATAATAAAAAACTAATTTATTTAAAATTTTAATGAAATAATAATAAGAAGCCAATTCATTTAAATTAATTTAAAACACAAGAGGTAATTATACATTATATATTTGGTAAACGGTATTATAATATAATCTGTTAACAGATAATATAGAAATTATGGATTGTGCTTATAATAATTTTACTCATAACGACGATTATGAAAATACATCTGATGACGATGTAGTATGCCTTGTTCCTTATTGGTTCCATACTGATTCCGATGATTCCGTGTTACCTTCTATCACCACAAAACGAAAAAATAGGACTCGCGTTAAAGATATTTCTTGGTTTGAAGTAAAGATCAACAAACGGAGAGAAGCAGGAAAAAGTTATTATGGAAAGCAAAAACTTAATAACAAATGGAATTATAAGAAGTTAAAAGAACCGCGGACCATAAAGCAAAGGTGTAAATGTAAAAAGGACAACCTTTTGAAATGTAAGTGTATTACGACAGAAAAAAAATATTCCAACAATTTTGGAAAATGAGTTGGCGGGAAAAAAAGATTTATGTCAAGACATTGGTTCTAGTTTTCCCAACTGTAAGGCCGATGAACAGAAAATTAATTAACAAATCCAAGAGATGCCGAACGTTAAAATATTATTTTTGAAGTAGAAAATAATAATATTCGTGTATGCAAAACATTTTTTAAACACTTTAGGCATTAGTCGACGAAATGTTTTCGATTGGATAAAAAAGCCTTTAACAACAAGTTTAAAACCAAAAAAAAAAGGTCCTTAACAGAAGAAAAAAATTCCTTTATTTATTTTTTGATTCTCTTCCAATTATGGAATCACATTACTGTCGAGCAGTAACAAAGAAGAAATATCTTTTGTCTGAATGGCGTTCCATGAAAAAACTTTACGAGTTTTATGTTAACGATTGGTGTAAAGAAAATAATATTAAATCACTTTCTAGTTCGGTTTTTATACCCTTCACCTTCGTAAGAAGGGTATATATAAATTTGTCATTCCGTTTGTAATTTCCACAATATAATTTTCCGACCCTATAAAGTATATATATTCTGGATCCTTATAGATAGCGGAATCGATTAAGCCATGTCCGTCTGTCTGTCTGTTGAAATCAATTTTCTGAAGACCCCAGATATCTTCGGGATCCAAATCTTCAATAATTCTGTCAGACATGCTTTCGAGAATTTTTCTATTTAAAATCAGCAAAATCCGTCCATAAATAACGGAGATATGAGCAAAAATCCGAGACAACCTCTGAAAATTTCATCAAAAAAAGACAATTTATTGTATGCTTTGACAAAAAAGCAACAAAACGTATGTGTGTTGGCTTCATTGTGTGTTGGCTTCATGTTTTGTGTATTTTGTTTTTGTTTTTTTGGTGTTTGACAAAAAAGCAACAAAACGTACATAAGTTTGGATGTTTGTTGGCTTCATTGCTTTGCGTATTTTGTTTTTTTTTGGTGTTTGACAAAAAAGCCACAAAACGTACATATGTTTGGATGTGGTTTCACTGCTTTGCGTATTTTGTTTATTTTTTTTTTTGGTGTTTCGTGTCGTTTGGCGTTGTTGTTTTTATACTCTTCAACTTCGTGAGAAGGGTACATATAAGATTGTTGTTTCGTTTGTAACTTTTACAATATAATTTGTTCGCTAGCAATTAAATGTAAAATTTTTAAAAGTTTTCTTGATATATTTAGGATGATATACGCTGAAAATGCGCAAGTAATGCATCCACAACAAAGGTGAAGGGTATATAAGATTCGGCATAGCCGAATATAGCACTCTTACTTGTTTATGAAACATTTCATGCTAAAAATATATCCTTGTTCACACCTAAAAAAGACCAGTGTGAAATATGTAATAGGTTTAAAGCGGGAAACATTTCACAAGAGGAATATATTCTTCACCAAGAAAGAAAAGATGATGCAAGAAATGAAAAAAGAAGAGACCGGGCTCAAGAAACTCACGTTTTCACTGTTGATCTTCAAGCTGTGCTAATGGCTCCTAAATCTCAAGTTAGTAGCTTATATTACCGTACAAAATTACAAGTTCATAATTTGGTGTTTTATAATCTCAAGAATAAACAAGTAAGAAAGTATGGTCGGTCAAGCCCGACCATATAATACCCTACACTAAGAAATGAGCAAAAACATTTTTATTTCAAAATTTCAATAATTTATATTCGTGAGCGATTTTCGGAAGTGGGCCTTATATTGGAGCTATGACCAATTATGGATCGATCACCATGAAATTAGGTAGTGTGATTAATGTCTATATGAAAGTTATTTATGTAGCATTTTATGTGTATACCAACATTCTTAGGAGATATATGATCGTTAAAGTGATTATCGGAAGCAGGCCTTATATGGGAGCTATGACTAATTATGGACCGATCATCGTAAAATTTGATGACATGAATTCTGTATATATAAAACTTATTTAGAGAAAAACTTGTGTAGATACATGTATAAATTAAACATTTATGACCGATAAAGTCCAATTTCGGGAGGACATTTGTATGGGGGCTAGGTGAAATAATAAACCGATTTCAGCCAGTTTCAATAGGGTTCGTCCTTGGGCAGAAGAAATGATATATACCAAATTTTATCGAAATATCTTCAAAAATGCGACCTGTACTCTGCGCACAAGCTTTACATGGACAGCCAACCAGCCAGCCAGACGGACGGACGGACGGACGGACGGACATCGTTTAATCGACTCAGAAAGTGATTCTGAGTCGATCGGTATACTTTAAGGTGGGTGTTAGACTAATATTTTTGGGCGTTACAAACATCTGCACAAATCCATTATACCCTCCCCACTATCGTGGTGTAGGGTATAAAAAGCATACTGTTTTTTATGGAATGAAGTAGAAGGTGGATAAGGAGCTGAAGAGTTTGCTAGTATTTGGGTTTTCTTTATAGAAAATAAAGTACTCACGATAATCCAAAAAAAATTATTTTTTATAGTAATGGTTGTAATTACCAAAATCATAACTATGTAATGAGTAATGCATAGCTTAATTCAGCAATTAAAAATAAAACAAGTAAGAAAGTATGGTCGGTCAAGCCCGACCATATAATACCCTACACTAAGTAAATGAGCAAAAACATTTTTCTTTCAAAATTTCAATAATTTATATTCGTGAACGATTTTCGGAAGTGGGCTTTATATGGGAGCTATGACCAATTATGGACCGATCACCATGAAATTTGGTCATGTGATTACTGTCTATATGAAAGTTATTTATGTTGGATTTTATGTGTATACCAACATTTTTAAGAGATTTATGCTCGTTAAAGTAATTATAGGAAGCAGGCCTTATATGGGAGCTATGACCAATTATGAACCGATCATAATAAAATTTGGTGATATGAATTTTGTATATATAAAACTTATTTGGAGAAAAACTTGTGTAGATACCTATATAAATTAAACATTTATGACCGATAAAGTCCAATTTCGGAAGGAAATTTGTATGGGGGCTAGGTGAAATAATGAACCGATTTCAGACAGTTTCAACAGGCTTAGTCCTTGGGCAGCAAAATGATATGTACCAAATTTCATCGAAATATCTTCAATATTGCGACCTGTACTCTGCGCACAAGGTTCACATGGACAACCAGCCAGACGGACGGACGGACATCGTTTAATCGACTCAGAAAGTGATTCTGAGTCGATCGCTATAATTTAAGGTGGGTGTTAGACTAATATTTTTGGACGTTACAAACATCTGCACAAATCCAATATACCCTCCCCACTATGGTGGTGTAGGGTATAAAAAGCATACTGTTTTTTATGGAATGAAGTAGAAGGTGGATTAGGAGCTGAAGAGTTCTGGACATACACAAATGGAAGTAGATAGTGTCCATTCTACCATAGAACGTGCTAATCACAAATATAAATATTGATGTCCCCGCTGAATATACTGAAATTTGCAAAACTGCCCGAACCATATGATGTTACTTATTTGGATTATTCGTTTTTTAACAATTTAATAAAGTTCAATTTTATAAAAGTATTCGACCTGGACATGGCAAAGGCGATGCAAAAGTTACCGATATACGTGGTATTAAATACACTCCTAAAAGTGAAATTTAATTTAAACTTCGATTTTTTGAAGAATGGAAAAAAATGCCGCAGAAGATTAATAAAAATATAGAAGCAATTGAGTTTCCTAATTTGCAGCAACTTTACCAGGAAAGAAGAAATATAACAGCCAGAAAATACGAAGACTTGCAATGTTTAAAAACCACTCTACCAAAAGATTATCATAAATTTTATGACGATTTACCACACGAATAATTTATTTTTTATGTTTAATATTACAAAAATATAAGATTTTGAGTTATTTTCCTTTACAGCAAAGAAATAAGACTGTTTTTTGTTATGTATTTAAATAATATAATATAATAAAACAAATTTGAAAAATAATAAAACGAGAAATTAAAATTTAATATTAGAAAATGTGCTAAGTCCAGCCAAAAAACACAACATCATAAAAATCAAAAGAGCTAAGTCCCTAAAAATGGCTTCAGTTTCTAAAGTCATTTCAATTATTTTATTATTTCAACTGATACTTAAAGCCACCAGATCATAGGAGAAACTGCATTTACAGATCTAAAGAATATTGAAAGCAAAAAAAGATAGAACGTTTTTTGTCTCTCCTATAAAATTAAAAAAATTGGAATTTGCGTACTAAGCTAACGAAATACTAAGCTAACGAAATACAAGTTCATATTTATTTGTAACTACTTATCAATTGTAATAGCTTGATTTAATTGCTAATAAAACCTTGACTTTTTTTCAATACATCTAAAGAACTAAAGAAACAAAAACAGTACTACCTAAGTTAACGATTGTTGTCATAACAAATATTCGTTTTTCAATCTGTATAAATATATAAATGTCTTTGTAAGTTTGTTTGTAAGTTTGTTTGTTTGTTTGTTTGTTTGTTTGTTTGTTTGTTTGTTTGTTTGTTTGTTTGTTTGTTTGTTTGTTTGTTTGTTTGTTTGTTTGTTTGTTTGTTTGTTTGTTTGTTTGTTTGTTTGTTTGTTTGTTTGTTTGTTTGTTTGTTTGTTTGTTTGTTTGTTTGTTTGTTTGTTTGTTTGTTTGTTTGTTTGTTTGTTTGTTTGTTTGTTTGTTTGTTTGTTTGTTTGTTTGTTTGTTTGTTTGTTTGTTTGTTTGTTTGTTTGTTTGTTTGTTTGTTTGTTTGTTTGTTTGTTTGTTTGTTTGTTTGTTTGTTTGTTTGTTTGTTTGTTTGTTTGTTTGTTTGTTTGTTTGTTTGTTTGTTTGTTTGTTTGTTTGTTTGTTTGTTTGTTTGTTTGTTTGTTTGTTTGTTTGTTTGTTTGTTTGTTTGTTTGTTTGTTTGTTTGTTTGTTTGTTTGTTTGTTTGTTTGTTTGTTTGTTTGTTTGTTTGTTTGTTTGTTTGTTTGTTTGTTTGTTTGTTTGTTTGTTTGTTTGTTTGTTTGTTTGTTTGTTTGTTTGTTTGTTTGTTTGTTTGTTTGTTTGTTTGTTTGTTTGTTTGTTTGTTTGTTTGTTTGTTTGTTTGTTTGTTTGTTTGTTTGTTTGTTTGTTTGTTTGTTTGTTTGTTTGTTTGTTTGTTTGTTTGTTTGTTTGTTTGTTTGTTTGTTTGTTTGTTTGTTTGTTCTTAAAAAATAAATACTAAACGGCCAAAACGATTTTATTGAAATTTCCAACATAGACTACGACAGGGGTAGCGAAGCGCACCGGGTCAAGCTAGTTGGCTATATATAAGTTTTATATAACGACCACTAATGGTCCGCAAAGCACCTTGAATATTTTTTAATTTTCAATCTCTCAATTTCTGATTATAAACTGATAATCAGAAATATGAGAGATCATAAATCTAGCTCCATTTCTAACGGACTTTTGGGGTTTTTAACACAAAAATAGTTTTTTATAAAAAATTGGTAATTTCTTTTTATACCCACCAACTCAACATAGGGTTAATAGGGCAACGGAGGCCTACTTTACCTGTCGTAAAATGTTTGATAAAAGATGAGGACTTGGTCCCAGCATAGCTAAATGGATGTATACGGCTATAGTACGTCCAATTCTTACTTATGGATATCTTGTATGGTGGACTGCAACTAGAAGAAAATATGTCGTAGACCAAATATATAAAGTCCAGAGATCAGCCTGCTTTGGTATAACTTGCGCACTAAGAACTAGTATTTCAGAGGAACTGAACACTATATAGCACCTTGTGCCAACACATCTTCACATAATGGTCACCTCTGCCTGCAGCACAGCGAGGCCTTATGCATCTGGATTTATAGTCACGTGTGGATTCTGGACTTACTGCCTGCGATCTGACTATATTACTCCATACACAGATTTTGATAGCATGTTCAAGGTTTTAATTTATTTCAGGAGTGATTGGGGTATGGTTAATCTCGTGCACGAATATGACACCAGGATATATACAGACGGTTTTAAAATGAGCTGTGGTGTTGCAAAGACCTTCGGTTAGGCATCTCTCGAATATAACACTCTTACTTGTTAACAATGATACTGACGATTTAACATTTTCTGTTTCTATCGGAAGGCTGTTTTCGCCTTATGAGAAACCCAGAAATCTGAGAGTGCCTTTCCCTAACAGTCTATAGCTTTTTAATGGAATGAATTTGTATACCAGTACTTCAATATTCATAACTCCTCATAGCCAATATGTTGAATTATTATTGAATGTAGGACCACAAATACATCATTATCGACTTTTTTCTAAGTTCAAGCCCCGATAAGTATGAAGTGGTTGATTTTTAACTTCTCCCAACTTCGGTTTACTGTACAATTTCTGCCTACATATTCGTTCTCCAAACTTTATAGGGTTGCACAGGAAGCGTTAGATTTGTATCTATAAATTAATTCATGGGTATTTTTTCGGTATTTCACGAAAGTGGTCGAGAACATAATTATGCTGGGAATGAAAATCATCATTCCATCATAGAAAATTTCGTTTAAATCTAAGGAAAAATCTAGTTTATAACAAAAACAAGTAACAGAGCTAAATTCGACTGTGCCGAATCTTCACCTAAGTATACATATTTATGTACATTGCCTTTACCCATGCAAAACTCTTCATACAGCAACAACAACAAGAAAAAATCATAATATTATATCAGATGCAATTGCAAAACGTCCGATAATCATATTCACACGCTGAGTGCTCACTGATAACTAATCAAATAAACACAACAATTATTTTGCACAATTGTATGTTGAAAAAATAACAACAAAAAATAAAATAAACGAAATTATGCATGCGTGTGTTTGATTTAAAATTCTTATTAATTTCATCTCATTCCACATTGTAGAACAGAGGTGCGCAAAAGTAAATTCTCTCACCAACACATTCAATTCTTTATTTTGCTCAGTGCACCTACAAACAAACAAATACAAAAACTGAAAAAATAAAGAAAAAGTCATACACCCGTGCTCATGCGCTTTTGTAGTTGTCTCGTTGAGTGGACAACGACTACTAAATTGTAGGAGCATAAGAATACGTGTGATTTGATTTTGCACAATTGTGCTATGGGCTGCGCATGATAGAGTTGCTCATATCAAAACTTATTATAAACAACTCTCTCTTTATATATACCATTGCCACAAAGCAATAACCAGCACACATCCACACATACGCGTTGTTGTTTTTTTGTCAAAGCATGCAATAAATTGTCTTTTTTTGATGAAATTTTCAGAGGTTGTCTCGTATTTTTGCTCATATCTCCGTTATTTATGGACGGATTTTGCTGATTTTAAATAGAAAACTTCTCGAAAGCATGTCTGACAGAATTATTGAAGATTTGGATACCGAAGATAACTGGGGTCTTCAGAGAATTGATTTCAACTGACAGACGGACATGGCTTAATCGAGTCCGCTATCTATAAGGATCCTGAATATATATACTTTATAGGCTCGGAAAATTATATTATGGAAATTACAAACGGAATGACAGATTTATATATACCCTTCTCACGAAGGTGAAGGGTATAATAATACGAGCAGTTCCTTCTAACTAAAGCAGCAAAAGCATTAAGTAATTCTTTAAAAGAATAAATGATACTCAAACATTCAGTGACCGGTGAATAAACTAAACCTTATGGTTAAATTATTTTTAAGTAATTCGAACTCTCTGCTCAGAGAAAACAGATTTGTGGTAGCAACCGAATTTGTAGCCAATCGAATGATTAGGTTGCACACATAGAATTGTTCGGTTTTATCAACAGAAAGTCAGTTGCTAAAGAAGAATGTCGGTTGAAGCAACCAAACTTTTGTTACCCCTGGAGTCTGGAATGTTGCACTTTTATAGAAAAGCAATACTTTTGGTATTTCTCGAAGATCGCACTATATGAATTGTTATAGGAATGATATTATCAGATAAGTTCAAGGTTGAATCAGGGGTGCATCCCTACCAATTCATTGTACTATAAGCCAAGCCTGTGAAAGATTATGCCACTAAAACAAATAATGAATGATACACTTATTCCAGAGCTTGTGATAAAAGGGTGTTATATGGTAAAACACAAAATATTAAGGAAGCAGTTAATATTGATGTTCTGAATATAAGAATTTAGTGTGATGTCTGGTTTTCTAGTGTCAAAAGAATCACTTAATTGCAGGAAATTTTTAATACTTCGCTACATTTTTGGCATTGCTTATAAAAATCATAATTGTAATCAGAGCTATTAATTGTGCTATAGATTATGTATTTTTTAGGTCAAAATTTTTACACCGTATAAAGTGGTTGATGTGTACAACTGGTAAGTAAGTGATGCTCGTAAAATAAACACAAAAATAGTTAAGTAAAAGTTTAAATACATATAAACATTTTGTTTCTAATGGCGAAACAAAAAAGAAAATTCTTTTAATTTATTCAATGAAAAGTACGTTCATACGTACGTAATGGCAGAACAATAAACTTGTAATCAATCTATTATAATTTTTATAATAAAGATGAATGGTTGGTTTTCAATGAAAAGAAATAAAAAAAAATGTATTTAATTGGAATATTTCATACAAATAATAACTTTTTGTTTTTGCCCTGTTTGTATACTACTTGCGAATACTCGTTTCGTATACCTTTCAATACTACTGGTATTTTGCAAAATACTTGGTAGAATTTGTTATTTGGTATTTCTACTGTGTGCATTGTTTGTAACATTATCATTATAAAAACCATACATTCATTCATTCGTTCATTTATTTATTTCTTTGGTTTGTTCATTCGCTCGCCCCCTTTCGCATGTAAATCATGATTTATTACAATAAATTTTAATTCAAAGCTATTACCGCATTGATTTTGAGAAAAAAAAAAAAAAAAAATAAAAAAAAAAAATTCAGAATGAAATCACATTCAAACACAACTACGCACACATACCAAGTAGAGTAAAAAGTATAAAGAAATTCTAGAAAGTAAGCTAGTGTTTGGTTAAGAAATGGAAAAAGAAATTTTCATAAGAAATCCAATTTGACTTAAAGGCATATGGAATAATTTAACTTTTCCTTTTTTTTTTTGCGATTCCATTTTTGTTCTTGCAAATTTCTCATTGAACATCTTCAGTGTTTGTAGAAATTTTGTGTTTTGTTTAACATTGCTGTTTTCTTTCATTCTTTCGATTTTAGAGAACAAATATAACCCAGATGTGCTTTCAATTCCAATAAAAGGTATATAAATGTGCATATATACAAATGGGGTTTTTCTTCGATTTTCATTTCAAATATGTAGGTATGTATTTTTATATTCATACAACGATGAGTGTACATAAGAAAGTTAATATAAAGCGTTGAAGATTATGTGCGTGAAAGAAGTTGTTTTATTTTCAGCGTAGTAGTAAAGAACGTCTGAGTTTCATTGTAAGAATTGTACAGTGTTAAACAAAATTTACTAGATTTGTGTATGATCATTTATTCAAGTTTTATAGAAAACTAGCTGAACCCGGTCCGCGTTGATGGCCCTTAGAAAACATCTGTTTTATATTGCATCTCGATTTTAATATACAGTGTCGAGCAAAGTCGGTGATCCAACCTTCAATGTTAATACATGTGGTGGCAGTCCGGCTGATTCCAATGAATTCAATTCATTACTGTGTCAACGAACATTCGTGTGCTGCAAAACCCCTCTGCCGCAACCTTCTCAAAACAATTGTTGGACATCGGAAATGGAAAAATACCAATTGATCCCGCCAAAAATTAGATTTCGTTCCCGAACTTTTGCCAAATGCAAATGAATATTCTAGCCGTTGTCGACAAGGTTGTCCAAAGTCTTACAACCAACTACAAAAATTCGGATTGGCTGTGGGAACATGCAAATTTTGGCACCAACAAATTATGATGTTAACAAGCTCAATAAGCAAATACAATTAAAACTGCCTGGCGAAACAATAAAATACAAATCGATTGACACAGTAATGAACGAAAAACAAGCCGTCGATGATCCTACTGAATTTTTGAATTCATTGGAATCAGCCCGACTGCCACCACATGTATTAACATTGAAGGTTGGATCACCAACTTTGTCCGACACTGTATATTAACCCATTACCCGCCAAAATGAATCCAAAAGCGATAATTAACAAAAAAAGTTTATTTTTTTATTCATTGTATACAAAATTAACATAAAAGTACAAAAAAATTAAAAAAACTAATAAAGGGGTGGAGTAGGGAGGGTGTACTCAACTGAGTACAGCGGCGGGTTAAAGGTGAAAAATTTCAAATATTGTTTTTCATTTCATAATGTTTTTAAACATTTCTTGCATTGCCAGCGAACTCTTGCATGACATAAAGCACATCTTAAATGCTTTTCCAACTTTTCGCGGTAATGGCCTATACCATCTTGGGGTAACCCTAGGACCAATGAATATAGTACCTTGCTATGGTAAATAGTACCTTGCTATGGAACGTCGGAATAAAAGTTGATCCATGCTATCGATATGACTCATTACACGTCAAGCGTTTACAATGGCCATATCTATTATATAGGTAAACAATGCCCACCACCATTTCTTACCACGAATGGCAACTCTGTAGAGTGAAATGGACTGGTCCAGCTCATCTACGCCTCCCATATGTTTGTTATAAGACTGAAACACTTTTGGTATATTGACATACATTTTTTGACGTTGTATAGAAGACCAACGTTTTACTGCTCCTAATGGCTCAATTGTGCCATAGTTTGTTGCCATTGTACAGACGCTATATATAGCTAGTAAGATTTTTTTCAAAAAATATTTCATGCGATGCTGAGTCAGTCTCCATTTTTTCAAGCTATTTGTTTACTACTCTTGACCCTAGGGGATCAGTAGAAATTTCCTCCGATTTTTACACAATAAAAATTGAGAGTGTAGCAATATCCGGTGGAACTAGCTGGTTTTAGTTCTTAAAACCAAATCGTACTGGTTGTCCACGTATAAATTGCTTAGCAGGATGATGACCAAAATATTTCACCATAGACTCATTAATTGAAATGTGCTCCCCACTGAAAACATTTTTTCATTACAACATCAGCTAATGACCGAATTTTAAACATTTTGTCCCTGGTAGTGCCAGGTTCGTCATTATTCACAAGTTGAAAATTATTTTTTATATCTCGATATCTTTGCCTAGACATTGATTTGTATACCATTTCTATGCCAACATCTTCATCGTAAGACAAGTATAAATCCTCTCTGGGTAATTTGTGATATCCAGACAATATCAGTACACCCATAAATTCTTTTAAGTCGATACATAGATATGCATTTATATTTCTGTAAACACAACAGTGTTACCAAAATTTGTATATGGATCCCGCCGCTGTACTCAATTGAGTACAGTTGCATTTAAATAAGCATAACATTGTAAACGTAAATGGCGGACAGTTTGTTTTTACATATTTTATAAATAGAAATGCTTGTTTTTAGAAAATTAAAATAAAAAAGAAATTAGCAAAACTGTAAAAGCTAAAGTCTGTGCTTATCTCACCCCAACAATTTTGTATAAGTTTAAGAGTCCATTTTGTGACAGTGGATATGTATATAGCCAGACTTGTTTATTATTTTAACAGGGAATATGTTTCTTTTATGCTAATAACGCCAAAAAATTACAAAAACTGTTATATTTTAAAAAATTTCGAATAATTTTTACCTGTACTCAATTGAGTACGGAGGCGCCAAATGGGTTAAAATCGAGATCGAGATGCAATATAAAACAGATGTTTTCTAAGGGCTCGGACTCGGACTGGATTCAGCTAGTATCAATATAAATACTCTAAATAATGTTTCGTCAAAATCGGACCACAGAATCGGGAGTTAGACGTTAATGGTTTAAGATAAATATACAGAGAAAACAGTAACGTTGTGACAACCGAATTATTGCCCATCGAAGTCTTGATTACCGAATTTTGTAGTTGTGGCTGCACAATTTAAATTGTTTTAATCGTAATTCATCTTTACCAACTGAATTTCATTTCTTGTGTTAATAACCGGTTTGATAAAAATTTCAATATTTATTTCGCTGACTGTAGAAGTGCGATTGCACGATTATTTGAATGGTTGAGAAAACGCGTATGGTAATCCTTTTCATTCTTTTCAAACGACATTTTCAACACAACAACCAAGAATTTTATACTTTTCTACATTTTCTTTTCTTTTAACTAATAGGTATGAATGTATGTATGGATGGATGTGTGTGTTTATGTTTGCAAGAATTTGTATTAAATTTAAAGCTCAGTGGAACAGTGTCCTGATGGTGAAAATCCATTATGGTAATACGTGTGTTATAAAGCAACAGCGGTAACAACAACGACAGCAATAAAGAAAATATAAAACAACCAAATGCTGATCTATGTTCGGATGTTTTTGTATTAGTTCAAGTAGAGTTTTCTGTGTGCAACAGCACAAAAAAAAAGGGATTCGATTGTAAGAATAAGGACAAGTGTAAAAAATTGGGATTGGTATGAATAAAACGTCTTTAAAATTTACCAATGAATGCTAACCAATGGTTTAGTTGAATTGCTTAGCATTTTCTTTCTGTTTTTTTAGGTAATTCTTTTGGTTTTAGTAGTTTGAATGGTTGCTACTGCGTTGGTTGGTGTTGACTTCACATTCTGTGTCTGAAGATTCATGAAAAGAAACTTAACGAAGATTTATGAGCATTGAATGTGCTGTATGGTTCTTTTCAAACTTTATTTCCTGTTCTTTTTCTTCTATTGTGAGTTATTATGTGTGTGTATGTGTGTGAGAGAGACTTTAACACTCATCCCTTTGTTAAGCTTATTTTACTTTTCGTATGATTTTCAATTAATGTATATTTTTCTCATTGGCCCTTCTTAGAATGTTTTACGTTTCAAAATCATTCTTTATTTTGTTTGTTTTTTTCTTAACCAAATTTTTTTCCAAGTAATTAATTAAACGATGGGGAAAATATTCCAGAGAATAGCCATTATAAAATATTTAAATAATATACACTGTGGCACCTTGTTCCAAGACATCTTTAATGTCACTAAGAAAAAGGGACACAACTACGACAATAAATAAGAATAGCAATGAATCTTTTAAAACTTGTACCTTTACTTATACACTGAGTTTTTTCTATGTTAAAAATAGTCAAAGTTTTTATATGTATATATGTAATTTTGGTTTAAAGGGGAGTTTGCTAAGAAATTTTTAATGTTAATTCGTGCTCTGTAAGTGTTGTGGGTGCTAAATAATAATTAGGTTGGACCCTATTTTGCGTTTTTGAGTTTTTTGATGCTCCCAAGATCTAAAATTGTTTCCCGTCATCTAAAAACTTAATTATGAATATTTGTGCAACATCGTATAACATTTAGAGGTTGCACATTTTACTTAAAGTTTTGAATGAAAATAGCAATATTTTCTAAAAAATTAAAAAGACTGAATGTTGAAAGAAATTCCAATTAAAAATAGTTTTTGAATTACATTTACCCATAGATGTTTTTAAATACTATAACAATTTTCTGGCATCGATAACCCATTATAACTTGTAGGGTATTCGATTAATCGGGTTTAATCGATTAATCGTGCAAATAATTACTTGGGTTTTTTTTTGACAACGGCTTGAATATTCATTTGCATTTGGCAGAAGTACGGGAACGAAATCTGATTTGTGGCGGGGTCAATTGGAATTTTTCCATTTCCGATATCCAACAATTGTTTTGAGAATGTTTCGGCGGAAGGGTATTGCAGCAAATGCATACGCATTTTCGTTGATAGCGTTCGGCTTCTGTAGCTTCATTTCCAGTGAAAGAAATTTGAAGGAACTTCTCATCATTATTGGGAAGCGGGAGGAATAATCCAATTCTGTGGTACATTTGGCCTTGAACTTTAAAGGTGGGCTTGAAGTCGTCGTCATTTGAAAGCATGAGTTGCACTTTTGGATATTTTAAAAGAAGTGCTTGGAAATAAACTTAGAAGCAGCTCAGGGGGATCAATAACTGATGGCAGAATAACTTGTGGCGGGATCAATTGGAATTTTTTCATTTCCGATATGCAACAATTGTTTTGAGAATGTTTCGGCGAAGGGTATTGCAGCAAATGCATACGCATGTTCGTTGATAGCGTTCGGCTTCTGTAGCTTCATTTCCAGTGAAAGAAATTTGAAGGAACTTCGCATCATCATTGGGAAGCAGGAGGAATACTCCAATTCTGTGGTACATTTGGCCTTGAACTTTAAAGGTGGGCATGAAGTCGACGTAATTTGAAAGCATGAGTTGCACTTTTGGATATTTTGAAAGAAATGCTTGGAAATAAACTTAGAAGCAGCTCAGGCGGATCAATAACTGGTGGCAGAATAACTTTACCGTTCAAACAGCACATTTCCGGGGATTTCTTAGGGAACTTCAAAAGGCTGCAATGTAACCAATGTTCCTGGTGTCATCATACTTATAGCAAAATCCAGCAACTTTAAATCGATTCTTTCTCTTGATCGAGCCATTCGGGAGCGATTGACTTTTAGTCTTTTGACATGCTCTTGAGATATCTCTACAGCACTCGATGAAGGCGCACTGCGATGCATTTGCTGAAGCCGAAAACAAATTTTATTTGAATAAAACCGTTATTTTTTTATTAAAAGTGAAATGCGGAGAGTTATTCAAAATAATATTTTTTTTAATTGATTTCGTATGAACATTTCTTATTCATGCATATAATATGCAAGAGTGAACAAAATTGTGTATCATCGATTCATAATGTAATAGAACTTTAATAGCACCGGACATGTAATCTGTCCTATAATCTGACTTTACAATATTATCCGGTAGGCTTCTCTGAAGATTGTGTAAATAAAAATTATATCAGAATCGGTCCAGCCGTTTTTGATTCCATACGGAACATACATACACACATTTATTTTTATATACGTATATATGGCATTAGCGGTATAATGTAAAAATTGGATTTTTGCACACCCCTCCTCCCACAGACCGAATTTAAAAAATCTGACTTTACAGTTTTAACCGCTGGGCTATTATGAAGATTCCCTTTAGAATTTAAAAATTTTGCCGAAAATCAAAAATCTGACTGCACTGTGTTACCCACTAGGCTATTCTGCAGATTCCCTAAAAATTTTATCAAAATCGGTCCAACCACTTTTATATATATATAGAAGATGTAAGTTTTTTTAGGATTTTAGTGAGATCTTCTGAAATAATCTTTTAAGAAAAGAATATAATTTAAAAGGTTTCTTTGTAAACGATTTTTCTTTAGTTTTAATAAAACTTGACTAGGAAAAAATGTAGATGTTGGAGAAATCGAAAGTATGACATGAGAAAGACTATCTAATTTCTCAGTTCTTTGTTCAGTCTTTTTAAGCATACAAAATCCACCATTTTTGAATTTTTTAGACTTTGAATACTTACTTTTAATAGTTTCGTTAAGTTCTAATACAATACTCGTTCGTCTATTATCATATCTTTCTCCGACTCATTAGGACAAAGTTTATCATGGAACATTCTAGACAAAAAGTCATTTCAAAATTGCTAGAGATGAATGTTCTTGAATTAAGAAATAAAATTAGTGTGTTTAAAAATATATTTCTATATAAAGTACAAACAAAAAAAATGTCGGTTAATCGACACAGATTAGTCGGTTTATTTGTTATTTGAAAAACGCCAATTTTAAATTATTCGAACAGTTAAACGACCAAAATTAATCGGTTAACCGATTAACGGTCCCTAGGTGTCATCATAGAGTACTGACAACTAAATTGTTCAAAGTTTTATCAGGATTGCCGCATAATCAACATATTTAGTACTGCTCAAACAGTACTCCGGGCGGTACATTTGTCAACAGAGAGTATTTATGGAAAATTTAGGTTTTCAATACTTAGATTCTTAGAATCTTATGAAGTCTCAGAATATATATACTTATGTGGATCTGCGACAAATATTTTGATGTGTTAGAACGGAATGACAAAATCATGCAAAAATATTATAAAAATGATTTCGATTCTAATAAACGCTAAATGAGGATGGGTTAACGTGGGACCAATTTTAAATTGGCGGATTTCAAGGAAATTTATCTTTTATTCTAAAACAATATTTTAGTAATACGCATTAGAAATTAAAAATTTAGATACAAATTTTACTTTTAGAAGCTCAATAAATATGTAATGTGTAATAAAATCTTTATTTATTAACAAAACTCAATGAAATTTTCAAGTATAAAAAAACTTGTCAAAAGGTCAAAGAGCATACCACAATTAATAAAAATTGGAGCGAAAATCGCAAAAATTGTATTTTTTACAATTTTACCCATAGGGTCCATATGTCCTTTGGGGCTTGAAAAATACTTTGAGGATAAATTGAGAACACACCAAGGTTGCCAAATCTGCTTTCCGTTTTCTGATCCAAGCTTTGGGATTTTAGAACATTTGGTCCAAATTTGAAATTTTGATAAAAAAATAGGTCAAATTCCGAAGAGCGTATGGCCGACCTATTCGAAAAACAGACATTTTATACCAAAATGTTTCCTGTAAAGATACCTTACTAAAACGCTTAAAACTGTTATATGTTCTTAAATAAAGTTTTTTTTTTTTAATAAAAAAAAAGAGTTAAGTCACCTTTTGATTCAAAAAACAGCAAAAATCTACTACTTTTTTTAATTTTTAAACCAAAAATCGTTTATATTTGGATCCATAATAGATATTGCCCTGAAACCCTGAAATTCCAGTCGATTCCGTCAAAAAGTAAGCCCTATATTTAAAAAAGCGGACCAAGGTATGGCAAAATTTTAATAGTTCAATTTTAAAATGCCTCGAAAATTATAAGAGATATATAGCACACGCAAGCATGTTTTTTCAAAAAACTAGCCAAGCATTTTCCAAAACTATACAAATCTTTGGAAACAATCGGATTGGAAACAAAAAAATGGCACGTGTTTAAAAATTTTACATGTCGAAGATACCCTATTTTTAGTTCCCTTCGCGCCGCCCCTGGAGCATTTGTAGGGTCCATTTTAATAAAATAAACTTGAATACTCCTTGACTACGCTCACGTCAAATCCTATCCCGATCGGACCAGCCGTTTAGAAATGCCAGATTTATTTCCAACAAATTTTGATTCTGCCCCACTGTGTGACGGAGAACTCTTTTAGATATTGAAAGCATTGGAAATCCAAACAGTGAAAAAATAAAGCCAATCCTAATACTCATACATGAGGAAATTCAACATATTTAATAATTGCTTAAAACTAACTAAAATTTTAAAAATTCGAAGAAAACTGTATTTTCTAAACTTTTTTTTATAAAAGATTCGTCAAATTTGATATAAAACAAACCTTATCTAAATTTGAATCAGTTTATATTTTGTGCTAACTATTAAAATTATCTACAAATTTATTTTAAATTTAATATTCAAAATATGAATCACATAAAATCTGATCACATAACAATACTCAGCCAGAATTTATAATTATTTACCAGACTTAAAACTGCGATACCATCTGTCACCCAAAAGTGCTCTGGTTTTTTCAAAATAAAAATGATAATCTGATCGGCCACAAATCTACTAAAAACAAAAATAAATTGCATTACAACTGTACAATGACAACCCATTACAAAAAAAAAATTAAGCATTTATTTGCATTTATTTCATTATCCGCACAATATTTTTATACCCTTCACCATGAGTGTCAAGGGTATATATAAGTTTGTCATTCCGTTTGTAATTTCCACATTTTTCATTTGCTACCCTGTAAAGCATAAATATTCTGGATCTTTGTAGATAGCGAGGTTTATATATCCGTGTCCGTCTGTATGTTGAAATCAACTTTCCGTAGTCCCCAAATAACTTACATACATGATTCATACATTAATATATCGGGAATTCTTCCGGTTCGGTTGATATTTAAAATCGACTTAATCGAAACACAAGTGGCTGAGATATAAGAAAAAAACAGGACAACCTCGATTTTTTACCTATTCTTGGTCTATATCTGGATTACTAAGTTATTAATATAGACCATATGGATATCCAATAATAAATATTGTAAAGATCTTTGCAACGGCGTATATAAGACCAAAGTAAGACGGACCTACAAATGGTCAAAATCGGGAAAAAAATTTTTACACCGATTTTTTTTTTTTTCATCAATAAAATTTTTTTATTGTAAAATTTGTTTTCACAAAAAAATGTTTGCCCAAAAAATTGTTTCCCTTATAAATTAAAAAAAAAAATAATTTTATTTTGTTTACCTAAAATATTAAAATTGTATTTTTTTTTAAGTATAATTTGGTGAAGGGTATATCAAATTCGGCACAGCTGAATATATCTTTGTTAGTTGTTTACTCTAAATTTATTTAGAGATACTGCAGCATGTATAAAAAATATAAAAACAATTTTCATTTCTTGTTTTAAGTTGGAATTTTCATTAGTTATTTATCTTTTTTTTTTGTACATATTTATTTCCATTTTGGTTACTAGACAACCTTAATTCATTAGTTTACATACCATTGTACTACATCACTTGGTCTGTTGGTTTTTAAAATCTTGATACAGTTTTTGGTGTTTTTTTTTATTTTTTTTATTTTTGGTTTTTAGTCCTTAACAATTTATCTTCTTGCCAAGGTTCTGTTTGCATCTTGAACAATAAATTCTTGTTTTGCTTTAACAAACAAAAACCCTCAAGTCAATTAATAATTACTGTGATTTCTACAACAAAGACAATAGCAACAGCAGCAACATGCTGCAAGAAAACAAAACTGACTCTACTTATACTTAGTAGATTTACAAGAAGATTTCTTTCATTTTTGTTTTAGTTATTTACATGTGTAAATATGTTTGCATCTATGTATGTGCTTGTTTAATATTTAAAATGTATGAGTGTGTTTATGGAATTTATGTGTAGGTGACATTATTCAAGGTCGCAATGTAACCTTAAATAAAGAGATTTTAAGTGTCTTCTGACATTACAGTGGGGCTGCTGGAAACAATTTATATTTTTTTATTCTTAGAAATAATATGAACAAGCAAGTTTCAGTTATTGATGAAATGTTAGGTTCATTTCCATATTTCGAGTTAAGTGAATTAGATGGTCTTACTTAAGTCCAGCTCCCTGAGATTCTCAATTGTCGCAATGTTTAGCCTGTCAAAGTTTATATCCGTCAATCATCGAATTAAACAAAATGCTATACAAAATTCCAGTTATTATAGCACTCTTTAAAAAAAATTAAGATGTTTCATATCTCAAAATTTTACCATGGAAAGGTGCCATCTGAACACAGACAGCAATTGGATTTAACATATCCGATTGCAATGCTACTGACCACATTTATTATGTATTTCAAGTATATATCAAATAAGAAAAATGTTGACTCCAACTCTTTCCGGTATAAAAACATAAATTTCTTGAAAATTTAAAAAATCTTAAAAATATTACAAAAGTCCAGACTCAATTCTGATTTTGCATTGTAGATATTACTCTTAACATGGTATGAGTACTTAAGCTATGTATAGACGGATGTCAGATCTTACATTGTTGTCTGATCTGGCAATGTGCTGAGAATGAAACATTTTTACCAAAAGGTAAGTTCAGACGATTGTTGGAAAACCTTACAATTTCATTGCCAGACAATTGGGTGCCCCGATAAACTGGGTAATAGTGTGCTGTACTGTTAATCAGAGGGTTGTGGGTTCGATTCCCGCCAGAGACTCTGGGTGTATCTGCAAACAAGCAAAACGCTTCGCAGTTTGTGTTTGTTAAAAAAAAATAATAATAATAAAAAATTTTCAGGCAATAAATATATCTGATAGGATTTTCAGATTGTTGTACGGAAAAAATTGCCAGATCCGTTGTCTGACATTGCCAGAACTGTTAAATCATTTGAGACAAACTACTGGCTTAACTTTTTTCCTTCTGAATTTCTCCAAAATGCGAAGATATGCCCATGTTCCTTTGCAATCGTTCAAATTTAGCTGGATGGCACCTGTGACCTCTTGCTAAAAAAAAAAAGTAACGCCTTCTGAACCTGTTGGCGACTGGACAAGGAAAGTCAAGTCAATTCCATAGCTGTAATCCATGACGCAGACTTCATTAATTAAAATGCCGCGAAAACCTTTTTATTTCATTTGTTTCACTTTTGTCTTTTAATATTATTAATACGAACTTTTGTTTGTATTGTCAGATGTATAAACTCCGCATATCTGACAATAAAAAGTTTCTAACAATTATCTTAAAATAATCTGGCAATGGCAACGTAATCAGATGTCTGGCATACGATTGTCAGATGTCTGACAATATTATTGTCTTACAATGTACTGACAATACTTTTTCTGACAACGTTGTAAGACAGTACAATTTCACACGGTTGTTAGACATTTTCTAAACAATATTTTCGGACAATATTGTAAGATCTGATGACCTTCTGTCTATACAAAGCTTTACTGTTTTTTCATCATATTGAAATGAAAAGTTCATAGCTCTATATCTCAAAAAAAAAAAACGATATGTTTAAGGTTTATTACAACTAAGCAGAAATAACTGGTCAATTCACAAGGGTCTTATCATGTCATATTGTCATAATGTCCTAATATATCACAATGGGTTTTATTGCTTTTCAAGCAAGAAATGTCCTAAAATAATACTACTTCCTCTGCTATGATTATTGTGTTATCGTAACGAACCAGCAAAGACCAATGCCGAATGGCTAAGAGTCTGTTAAGCTGAGCCGCCGATTCGTGATATATTAGAACATTATGACAATATGACTGATAAGAGACCTTGTGAATTGACCAAATATGTATATTTTAAACAAAAAGTGTATGCTAATATTATTCAGAATGATCTAGTCATTCAGAAACTTAGTTATGTAACCAACCTGTTTAAACACGAGTTACAGAGTGTCACACTTTGAGTTTAGTTTGGCTGAACTTAAATTATGTATATACTATTGAATAATAGGGGGTCACACGGTATGTATTGCATGTGTTTTGTGACGAGTATTGGAACATTTTTCCACATGTAAACATGTACATACCGTGTGATCCATATGAAACTTTGTGCATGTAAAATACATGTGTATTATGACATTTTTGGAAATTAGAGCATGTTTCATTTTCGTGTGTTTAACAGTTGGTCAATTCACAAGGTCTCCTATAATGTCATATTGTCATATCAATATCTTAATATTTCACAATGGTTTGATAATGTCGTTTTTTTCCTTTCAAGTAAAAAATGTCTTCAAATAATACTACTCTTTATGCTATGTTTATTGTGTTATCGTAACCAACCAGCAGAAACATGCGCTGAACGCCTAAGAGGCGGTTAAGTCGAGCCGCCAAGTCGTGAAATATTAGAACATTATCACAGTATGACATGAATTGACCAAGTGTGTATTTTGAAATACAACAGTGTGATAGTGCAAAATAAAAAAACACAAAACAAAAAAGAGTGGAGAAAAATCATAACAAAATAAGTTTCATCAAATTAAATATATTTATTGTGATTTAAAAATGTTTGAAATAGATATATAGTAAAATACAACAAACATATAAACTAATAGAGGTTATGTCACATGCAATTACATATGTACGAGTGAATGTGGAAATTATGAATCGTATGTATAACGTGAATTTTGACATAAGTACAAATGGAATTCCATATGTATTGAATACATGTCCCAATACATAGGGAATACTTGCCGTGTGACCCCCCCTTTAAAGGAAAGAAAAATTTTGCCTCTAGTGCCAGTTAGTCAAATCGGATTTCATTTGAAGATGAAAAATAAATTCATTTCTATTTTGACATACTGTACCTTATTTATTATTAAACCCTAGAAGTAATAGTTTATAATTGTTTATTTTTCGCAAGAACCACTGCGCACTTTGTACATATCATACATATTTTATGTGTTGTATGTAGGGTCTGGGTTACGGGAATTGGTTACCGAGAAAACCTGGGATTTCTCATAAAATGTTTGTTGGAAATTTTAATTTAATTTAAAAGAATCTTTAATAGAAAAAAATTTTAAATTTAAAAATTTATTTTTTTAATTTATTAGTGAAAACAATTTATGACTAAAAAATGTTTTTGTGAAAAAAAAAATTCCGGTTAAAAAATATTTTTCCCAATTTTGACCCATTGTAGGTCCAACTCACTATAGCCTTATACACATCGTTGCAATAGACCATATTGTCTATATGTATGACTTAGTAATCGAGATATAGATAAAAAAATATGCCAAAAATAGAGGTTGTCTCGGATTTTTGCACATATCTCCATTATTTATGGACGGATTTTGCTGATTTTAAATAGGAAACTTCTCGAAAGCATGTCTGACAGAATTATTGAAGATTTGAATCCCGAAGATAACTGGGGTCTTCAGAAAATTGATTTCAACAGACAGACAGACGGACAGGGCTAAATCGACTCCGCTATCTATAAGGATCCAGAATATGTATACTTTATATGGTCGGAAAATTATATTGTGGAAATTACAAACGGAATGACGAACTCATATATACCCTTCTCACGAAGGTGAAGGGTATAAAAATTTATGGACAGCAAATGTATGAATGCCTATTTGAACACAATGTTCCTTCATCTGTTCGAAGATATGATGATGCTTCCGTAATACAAATGGAGCAACGTTTTTAGAACAAATTAGAAAATGCGATCAATATTGCAAAAGAAAACCCTAAGCATTTAAAATCAAATACTGGAAGTAGTTTTAGGCGGGAATTAGCTTTATTTGAAGAAAGTAGCAAAAGAACAAAATATTAAGAATGTCTTTGTAATGCTTTACTGATGATAAAGCCAACATCTGTAGTTAGCTATAGAGTTTTCTCGCTGGCTGAAAACGTTGCCACTAAAATAAGAAAACGGATATCAGACGACTTTTTGAAGGCATCAGTTATTTTGAAAACTCATTCTTTTTCAGATATCTTTCTAGTGGTAAAAAAAAATTCCGGGGAATCCCGGGAAATTAAATTTTTCATTCCCGTTTCCCGGGAAATGAAATTATCCGGGAAACCCTAAAACCTGTGTGAAGTTACATTGTAAATTTTGTTTTATTTGTTTCTATTTTAATTGTCTGGTAAAATTTCTATGTATGTAGGCTCATGTGGCTAATGAAACTGTGAGAATATTTAAAAATTTTTAATTTGTAAGTAATTAAATTTGCATGATATTTTCATATGTAAAACGCCTTTAGGTAAAAGTATTTAATTTCATTATTTTACAATATATTGGGGCTTTTTTAGTTTCTTATTACAATGTGCTTTAATTTAACTATTTTGAGAGGTGAGTGAACAAATGTCACACTATATTCTACAGTAGTGTATAAATTACTATATTTTAAAAAAATTATGAAATATAAAATTTTCTTTTTCCACAGCTGGCTGCATTGCGAATATTCCTTCCCTTAATGTAAATTAGCAGTATGATTAAATAATCAACTTAATGCATACGTATTAAATTTTAATTATATGTGTACTTGCATACATTTTCAAAGGCTCTTTTTAATTATAGAGCATCCTTAAATTTCATTAAAAATATTAAACTTTGCTTTGCTTTGTACATAATATTCAATTTGAATTTGTGACATTCCCCCACTCGTTGCCATTTATCTAACTAAATGTACACTAAGTAGATGGCAGTAGGTTTGAGTGTTTGCATGTAATGTTCGTCAGTATTTAGGATAAAGTTGCCAATAATTAATCTTGTTTCTAACTTTTTGTGTTTTTTTCACTTTCAAACATACACAGAATCCCCCATTATACACATTGTTCTGAAATCAAAAACAAAAAAAAAACAAAAAAAAAAAAACAGCTAAACAAAATATATCATAATGCTTTAACATTTATAACGATGTGAATAAGCAACAGGCTTGGAACACACCAACCAGCTAACAATGAAACAAAAAAAAAATTGAAAAAGCAAAAAACATATAAAAAGTTTTTCATTAATGAAAAAGTTTTGTCACATCAAAATAAACCTAAATAAGCCAAATAAAAGTAACAGGCAAAAAACAACAACAAATAAGCAACAATATTGAAAAAATACAACAAGACAAACAAACAACAGCATAAAAAAAAACTTTATGATATCAAACATGCCACAACATAAATTTTAACAACATTTTCTACACATACAATCATGCCACACACTCTTGTACATTCATCCCAAAATTCTCACATTCATCTTGTTTATTGTACCTATATTAGGCCAGAAACAACAAAAAACTGAGGGAAGAAACAAATCAACAGCAACAACTTTAATAACTTTTTCAATAATCCATCATAAAGTGGTTTTGGTGTTACAGGGAAACTTCAGCAGACTGTATCCGTTAAATGTGTATGGGTGAAACTTCCCTATCTATGGGATTGTTGTACGAGAAAAATTGAAAATGCCTATTTAATTCTTTATTGGAATTATCATTAAGCAATTGGCAAAATTTGTCATTGATAAAACATGTTTAATGTTTAAAAATAACACGGTGCTACAACGAAAAATTCCCATTTGTACATGTCATTATTTTGACACAATTACGAAGCTTATTAATATTGATTATGATCAGTCCTATATTTCTCTTTGAACTAGGGTTCTTACGCGGGAAAGTTTCCCTGGTAATTCCTGAGAATATTTTTTTTGGAAATAAAAAATTTTTAAATTTATAAAAGGTTTATAAAACAAAATTTCCATACAAAATTTGTTTGATAAACCTTTGATAAATTTAAAAAACTTTTATGCATATGGGGATTACAATATAAATGGTTGCAATATTCAGATTCGTTGTGATGGCCAACTGTTTTGCAAATTGATGGATTCCATTATTTTTCCATGCATTTTTTCGGTTTTAGCAACAGATAGTCAGTTGGCAAAGAAGCATTATGGTAGAATAAACCTAATTATTTGCACTTAACTCAAATGATTCAGCCACTGCAAGAAAAAATTTGGGCATTAATAATGAATCAAATAAAATTTATGTGTTTTTAATCGAATTATTAAGGTGCCCAACATTACAACTTCTAAGGATATTCATATTGTAAAACCACATTAATTGAGCTATAGGAACTGCTGGGTACATGTCTATAAATTTCAGAAACACCCCCAAATTTAGAAGTTATTCTAAAAAAATCCTTTTTCAGAGATATTCGTCAACTTATCGATCTGTAACTCAGTCAGTTTTTGATCGACTTTAAATTTTTTAACGGGTTTGGAAAGAAAACTTTAACCCTCTAATGCCAATTTCTAAAAAAATGCCTAAAAACGTTGGTAAAAATGTTATTTATGGTAAACTAGATGAACCCGGTCCGCGTTGCTGGCCCTTAGAAAACATCTGTTTTATATTGCATCTCGATCACGATTTTAATATACACCGTCGGACAAAGTCGGTGATCCAACCTTCAATGTTAATAAATGTGGTGGCAGTCCGGTTGGTTCCAATGAATTCCAAAAATTCAGAACAATAATCGACGGCTTGTTCTTCGTTTATTACTGTGTCAATCGATTTGTATTTTATTGTTTCGCCAGGCAGTTTCAATTGTATTTGCTTATTAAGCTTATTAACATTATAATTTGTTGGTGCCAAAATTGCGTGTTCCCACAGCCAATCCGAATTTGTGTAGTTGTTTGTAAGACTATCTTGGGAATACCTTCTCGACAAGGGCTTGAATATTCATTTGCATCTGGCAGATGTTCGGGAACGAAATCTAATTTGTGGCGGGATTAATTGGCATTTTTCCATTTCCAATGTTCAATGAAAATGTTTCGGCAGAAGGATATTGCAGCAAATGCACACGCATGTTCGTTGATAGCTTTCGGCTTCTGTAGCTTCATTTTCAGTGAAATAAATTTGATGGAACTTCGCATCATCATTGGGAAGCAGGAGCATCGATCCAATTCTGTGCTACATTTGGCCTTGAACTTTAAAAGTGGGCATGAAGCCGACGTCATTTGAAAGCATAAGTTGCACTTTTGGATATTTTGAAATCAGTGCTTGGAAATAGGATTGGCGTCGGAAATGTAACTTAGAAGAAGTTCAGGCGGCTCAATAACTGGTGGCAGAATAACTTTACCGTTCGAACAGCACATTCTCGGGGGCTCCTGAGGTAACTTCAAAACGCTGCAAGGTTTGCTCATTGCGCCAATCAGTAGGTCCTTGTGAATTCTGTTGTCATCATACTTATTGTAATAAAATGCCGGCAACATTAAATCGATTCTTTCTCTTGATCGAGCCATTCGGGAGCGATTGGCTTCTGGTCTTTCGATATGCTGTTTAGGTGTCTCTGCAGCACTCGCTGCTTATGCAATGCGACGCATTTGCTGAAGCCGTGATTCTTGTTCACTTCCCGTTTCTGCGGCCCTAGACGTAGATGCCCTTTCGAAAACAAATTTTATTTGAATAAAACCATTATTTTTTTTATTAAAAGTGGAATGCGGAGAGTTATTCAAAATATTTTTTTTAATAGATTTCGTATGAAAATTTCTTATTCATGCACCAGATATGCAAGGGTAAACAAAATTCTTTATCATCGATTGATAATATAAAAGAACTTTAATAGTACCGGACATGTGTTGGAATGTATTAATTTCTTCGCTTACACCAAATCATTCAAGTCAGAATACACCACTGTGAATTAAAATTTTTAGAATTATGTTAAGTAACGAAATGAAAATTGTCATTGTTTGAACATTTTATTCCCAATGTTCAAACAATGATAATTTTCAAGAAAGTATTTCTTTCTGCAACGGAAAAAAAAAGTTTTGGTAGATAAATTTTCTTTTGAGAAAAAAATTGTTTGGACAAAATTAAGAAGAAAAGATACATTAGCGGTGTAGTATACAAATTTGATTTTGCCACGCTAATTCGAACACATACCGAAAATCATAAATCTGACTTTATAGTGTTACCCGATAAGATTTTCTGAAAATCGGTCTAGCCGTTTTTGATTCCATACGGAACATACATACACACATCTGATTTTATATGTAGGTACTTATATGGCAGTAGCGGTATAATGTAAAAAATTGATTTTTACACACCTCTCCGCCCACAGACCGAATATCAAAAATCTGTGTTTCAGTGTTACCCGCTAGGTTATTCTGCAGATTCCCTGAAAATTTCATCAAAATCGGTCCAACAATTTTTGAGTTCATTTGGAACATACATACATACATACAAACATCCATTTTTACATATATAGATAAGGGCATCTGATTTCAGAAACAACATTTAAAAGTTCGTACAATCAATGTTTTTCCTGCCAGGTGGGAAAAACTAAATGAATGCCTTAAAGAACCTTTGGGCCTTTAGACATTGAAACATATTCGGGTTTTAGTTAGTATAGTTTGTCAATATTTATTGAAAACAACTTTTCTAATTGTTCATCACTCAAACCAGATAGTTTGAAATAGAGTTTCCAAAAAAACCGAAAAATTTCAAAACCGCGATTTCGGTTTTAAAAAATTGAAAACCGATCGGTTTCGGTTCGATTCGGGTTTTCTTCTAATGGTATTTTTTAGTATATTAAATTATTTTACTTATATGAATACATAATAGTTGGCCGATATGCTTCTGAGTAAAGAAAGAATCAAGGATAGAGGGCAAAATGATATTGAGGTAACAAAGACTATTATTGAAATTTCTATAATAATGAACCTATAAGAAGGAAATTAAACACACATGATCCTGACTGAGTTAGAATTTAAAAAGGGATTTCAATAAAGGGACTTGACTATTTGAATATTTTATAACGATGGACCTTGAAACACGAAATTAAGCATTCATGGTTTAGTGAATGCGAATTCAAAAGTGATAATTAAGGTACTTTTTGAATATTTTATAATAATAAACCTTAAAATTGAAAATTAGGCACAAATGATTCTGAATGAGTTAGAATTCACAAAAGCAGATTATAGTGGTACCTTGCTTTTGTAGTTTCTATAGTAATGGACACAGAAATATGAAATTAGACATTCATGATGCTGAGTAGGAATACAAAATGTGGGTCTGTATGGTACTGTTTTTATTATAATATTTAATACGTTTATAATGAGCTAGAATCCACATTATAATGAATCAATAGACATGAAACTAGGGACATGTTTTCCTGAATTATTATTAATTCACAAAGGGAGACTTAATAGTACTATTTCTTTCATCCAATTGGGGTGGCGAAGCGCACAGGTTCAGCTAGTACTCGATACTTTTATCGGATATTTGAAAATAACTAAGAATTTGTTACAAATTTTTTATTTTTTTGAAATTATATAAATAAACAGTCATTTGAAGTTTAATTGTCAGGAAATACTCGTAGATTAATATGTTGTGTTATGCTTTATTAACAGGTTTCCTTGTCTAGCCTGCGAAAGGTAGCCTGCTACATCATGTGAAGCAATTATTGTAATACAATTTAAAAAATTTAAACAAATCTTAATATATTTTTACCGATCTGTTTTTAGAGATATTGGATGAATAATTGGATGAAAAAGTTTGTTTCTCATTTCTAAATTATTAATTTTTCTACTGAAAAAAGATTAAAAGTGAAAACCGAAGAATAATTGCCGGTTTCGGTATTAGGCCTTGAAAAACCGCGGTTTCGGTTTCGGTTAAAATCAAATTGAAAACTCTAGTTTGAAACGTTTGTTCAATCGCCCAGCCATTTCTTAAAGTTTTATGTGAAAAATTGCAAATCAAAGCAAGGAAAACCAAACAACATTTTGCTATATGAGGGAAAAACTGACGCAGCAAAACTGGTCTGCAACGCCCAACAGTGCCTGAAGGTACTCATCAATTAATCACGTCTATGAAAAGTAGCTTACCGTTTTTTAACATAAATCTTGCCTCCAATATATAAAATACTAGCCGACACGGGAACATGAGACATACAGTTGACCGTGGGAAAAACATTCATTCTCCAGGTTCAGCCCAGAAACACTCAATGATTGGCCTTGTGATTTATTGATTGTCATGGCGAATTGTCATTGGCTTGAACTCGAATGACATATTCGTTGGGATCATTGGAATTCTCGGAATGAGAACTACCTCATCTTTGAACTTTCCTTTTAGAATTTTTGCGTGAATCTCATTGCTAATGAGATTTGTGACCGCTAAACGCGTTCCGTTCCACAATTTTGGTTGATTAAGTTTGAGGTGGCAAGCCAAGCACATCCAATGAATTCAGAAAATCAGTTGGATAGATGGTTGCTTTGTATATTCACGTAACGCCACAATGTCGATGATTTAAGGCAAGCATTGATCTCATCGGCAGCGGTCGTTCGTGGTAATACTGGTAGTGTTTGCCGATAATCCCCTGAGAGTAAAATCAATGCACCACCAAAACGTCTTGCGTCATTACGCAATTCTTTCATAGTGCGATACAGAGCTTCTAACGTACGTTTATTGGACATTGTCCATTCGTCCCAGATAATGATTTTTGATTCTGATCTTAATATTTTCAATGTCTTCTTTCAGATTTTAACCCATTCATAGTTAATAATTTTTTTTATTGAAATCAACGAAAAATTCATCTGGTAATGTAGGTTCCATTCCATATACTGATCCAGCAGGAGAAACGTAGAAATCATGATTAATTGATAACCTCCGACCCAACATAATAATAGGCAAAACATCTGACCACCGAGAGTTGTTTTGGCGCATTATTGCTGACTTTAGAATTCGATTCCAATGTTCTACTTGTCCATTAGGCTGTGGGTGATAGGGTGTAGTATTCGTCACACGAATTCCTAAAAATTTAGAAAACTCTCCAAACAATAATGATTCAAATTGACGTCCTTGGTTGGTAAAAATTTGCGTCTCGATATAAATCCACTTTAAAAATCATTTGCCACAGATTCAGCAGTGATATCACTCAATGGTATCGCCTCTGTACAGCGTGTAAATCTGTCAATGCAGGTAAGGCAATATTTATATTCAACTGTAAGTGGAAGTTGTCCAATGAAGTTTATAATGATGATTTTGAATCTTTCATGAGGCACTGGAAATTTACCAAAAGAGATTTTTACTTTGTTGACATTTGATGCAAGATTTTCTCAAAGTAAAAATATCCTTCTTCATATTGAGCCAAACAAATCTGCTTGATTGACGATTTTGAACCGGGAAACATTTTGTTACGTATGGTCTAATCCTTTTCGTCGAAGTGTCACAAATAATTTTATGGGGAGCATTGGGCATTTGAAATGCCTTCAGTGCCTTCAATTCTAAGCTTTTTCCTAATGATTTTGCAGGGATTCCAATTCGGCATCTTTTATCTGGTTTTAGCAAGAAATGCATAATCTAGAGCTGATGGCATTGAAATAACATCCGAACGCTATGATGCATCAGCAGTGATATTATGTTTTCCGGAAACATAACAAATATCTATGGTATGTTACCCAATGTTCTCAAGATGATCAGTTGGCGAGGAGATGCCTTTTCAGGACGCTGTGCAAAAACCAAAGGCTTATGATATGTACATAGGTAAAACTGACGCAATCGCAACATACGTCTGCACCAAATAATAGCATGCGATGGAAAGACTGTGCAAATTAATCAGCTGTCAAAAGTTTATGCAGACTACTGGCAATACCGGAACCAGCATTTGAAATCATTTTCGTTTTTACACAAAAATTATTGTCGCAAAAAATTAAAAAAAAAAAAATTGTCACAAATTAATGTAAACTTAAAAGTCATCTATCATAAAGATGGCGTAGTAAAATCACTCCATACAAAATGTATGGGAAAATTAATTTTTTACATTTTTTTTATTTCGGCGATATTTTGGGAATTTTCTTGGGTATTCTTCTTATTATAAAAAACCAAATTTATCAATATATTTGATTTTAGTCGCATTTCTTTATGTATTTTGATTTAGTTCTTAACAAAACATGGTTCAAATCGGATGAAAATTGTAAAAGTTATTCAACTTTTCATTAACACCTTTTATCAATAAAAAAAAAAAAAAAAACTATACAAAAAAATATTTGTTAAATTTTTAATTTACGGAGAAAGTACATTATTTCGAAAAAATTTAATAACTTTTGCAAATATAAGACGATTTTAACAAGTAATATCTCTTTTTTGTCTATATTAAGAATCCACATTATAATGAATCAATAGACATGAAACTAGGGACATGTTTTCCTGAATTATTATTAATTCACAAAGGGAGACTTAATAGTACTATTTCTTTCATCCAATTGGGGTGGCGAAGCGCACAGGTTCAGCTAGTACTCGATACTTTTATCGGATATTTGAAAATAACTAAGAATTTGTTACAAATTTTTTATTTTTTTGAAATTATATAAATAAACAGTAATTTGAAGTTTAATTGTCAGGAAATACTCGTAGATTAATATGTTGTGTTATGCTTTATTAACAGGTTTCCTTGTCTAGCCTGCGAAAGGTAGCCTGCTACATCATGTGAAGCAATTATTGTAATACAATTTAAAAAATTTAAACAAATCTTAATATATTTTTACCGATCTGTTTTTAGAGATATTGGATGAATAATTGGATGAAAAAGTTTGTTTCTCATTTCTAAATTATTAATTTTTCTACTGAAAAAAGATTAAAAGTGAAAACCGAAGAATAATTGCCGGTTTCGGTATTAGGCCTTGAAAAACCGCGGTTTCGGTTTCGGTTAAAATCAAATTGAAAACTCTAGTTTGAAACGTTTGTTCAATCGCCAAGCCATTTCTTAAAGTTTTATGTGAAAAATTGCAAATCAAAGCAAGGAAAACCAAACAACATTTTGCTATATGAGGGAAAAACTGACGCAGCAAAACTGGTCTGCAACGCCCAACAGTGCCTGAAGGTACTCATCAATTAATCACGTCTATGAAAAGTAGCTTACCGTTTTTTAACATAAATCTTGCCTCCAATATATAAAATACTAGCCGACACGGGAACATGAGACATACAGTTGACCGTGGGAAAAACATTCATTCTCCAGGTTCAGCCCAGAAACACTCAATGATTGGCCTTGTGATTTATTGATTGTCATGGCGAATTGTCATTGGCTTGAACTCGAATGACATATTCGTTGGGATCATTGGAATTCTCGGAATGAGAACTACCTCATCTTTGAACTTTCCTTTTAGAATTTTTGCGTGAATCTCATTGCTAATGAGATTTGTGACCGCTAAACGCGTTCCGTTCCACAATTTTGGTTGATTAAGTTTGAGGTGGCAAGCCAAGCACATCCAATGAATTCAGAAAATCAGTTGGATAGATGGTTGCTTTGTATATTCACGTAACGCCACAATGTCGATGATTTAAGGCAAGCATTGATCTCATCGGCAGCGGTCGTTCGTGGTAATACTGGTAGTGTTTGCCGATAATCCCCTGAGAGTAAAATCAATGCACCACCAAAACGTCTTGCGTCATTACGCAATTCTTTCATAGTGCGATACAGAGCTTCTAACGTACGTTTATTGGACATTGTCCATTCGTCCCAGATAATGATTTTTGATTCTGATCTTAATATTTTCAATGTCTTCTTTCAGATTTTAACCCATTCATAGTTAATAATTTTTTTTATTGAAATCAACGAAAAATTCATCTGGTAATGTAGGTTCCATTCCATATACTGATCCAGCAGGAGAAACGTAGAAATCATGATTAATTGATAACCTCCGACCCAACATAATAATAGGCAAAACATCTGACCACCGAGAGTTGTTTTGGCGCATTATTGCTGACTTTAGAATTCGATTCCAATGTTCTACTTGTCCATTAGGCTGTGGGTGATAGGGTGTAGTATTCGTCACACGAATTCCTAAAAATTTAGAAAACTCTCCAAACAATAATGATTCAAATTGACGTCCTTGGTTGGTAAAAATTTGCGTCTCGATATAAATCCACTTTAAAAATCATTTGCCACAGATTCAGCAGTGATATCACTCAATGGTATCGCCTCTGTACAGCGTGTAAATCTGTCAATGCAGGTAAGGCAATATTTATATTCAACTGTAAGTGGAAGTTGTCCAATGAAGTTTATAATGATGATTTTGAATCTTTCATGAGGCACTGGAAATTTACCAAAAGAGATTTTTACTTTGTTGACATTTGATGCAAGATTTTCTCAAAGTAAAAATATCCTTCTTCATATTGAGCCAAACAAATCTGCTTGATTGACGATTTTGAACCGGGAAACATTTTGTTACGTATGGTCTAATCCTTTTCGTCGAAGTGTCACAAATAATTTTATGGGGAGCATTGGGCATTTGAAATGCCTTCAGTGCCTTCAATTCTAAGCTTTTTCCTAATGATTTTGCAGGGATTCCAATTCGGCATCTTTTATCTGGTTTTAGCAAGAAATGCATAATCTAGAGCTGATGGCATTGAAATAACATCCGAACGCTATGATGCATCAGCAGTGATATTATGTTTTCCGGAAACATAACAAATATCTATGGTATGTTACCCAATGTTCTCAAGATGATCAGTTGGCGAGGAGATGCCTTTTCAGGACGCTGTGCAAAAACCAAAGGCTTATGATATGTACATAGGTAAAACTGACGCAATCGCAACATACGTCTGCACCAAATAATAGCATGCGATGGAAAGACTGTGCAAATTAATCAGCTGTCAAAAGTTTATGCAGACTACTGGCAATACCGGAACCAGCATTTGAAATCATTTTCGTTTTTACACAAAAATTATTGTCGCAAAAAATTAAAAAAAAAAAAATTGTCACAAATTAATGTAAACTTAAAAGTCATCTATCATAAAGATGGCGCAGTAAAATCACTCCATACAAAATGTATGGGAAAATTAATTTTTTACATTTTTTTTATTTCGGCGATATTTTGGGAATTTTCTTGGGTATTCTTCTTATTATAAAAAACCAAATTTATCAATATATTTGATTTTAGTCGCATTTCTTTATGTATTTTGATTTAGTTCTTAACAAAACATGGTTCAAATCGGATGAAAATTGTAAAAGTTATTCAACTTTTCATTAACACCTTTTATCAATAAAAAAACAAAAATAAAACTATACAAAAAAATATTTGTTAAATTTTTAATTTACGGAGAAAGTACATTATTTCGAAAAAATTTAATAACTTTTGCAAATATAAGACGATTTTAACAAGTAATATCTCTTTTTTGTCTATATTAAATTGCCTTTAAAACAGAAAAATCTAGAATAACTATTGTTGAATTTGAAAAATTACGAAAACAAAAAATACAAAATAATAAGAAACTTTTTATAAACACTTAAACTATTTCTTGAAATATACATTTTATGAAAAGTTAATTCTTTGCCTATTCATAGTTGCTTTATATCTCTATAAAAATGTGTGAGTTAAAACAGTTTTTTCAAAATAACTCAACATTTTCAGGGAGTTTCAAAATCTTTGAAAACGGTTTTAGTATGTCCTCACCTAGGCCTACAACCACTTTTATGTCGCTTTTCTAGTTCTGACAAAAAATATTATTTTATAGCATTATGAAATAGTTGTTTAAATTAGTTTATATAAATTCAGATTCCATAACAAGTTCAATCTTAGTTATATAATGCATAAGGGATTTTACTGTTTTCTTTTTTTAACATTTTATGAAAAGTTAATTCTTTGCCTATTCATAGTTGCTTTAAATCTCTCTAAGAATGTGTGAGTTAAAACAGTTTTTTCAAAATAACTCAGTTTAACACGTATTTAATATCATACCTGGGATATCCCTAAAACATAATTCATACCTAATACTATAGCTTCTATATAAGGTCATAGAGTCTGCAATATGACGGCTATATTTTATATCCACAATATTAGATTGAATTTAAGACTTGAGACTTGAATGGTGGTAATAAATCGAAGTTTGGGTTTTTTGAATTATGAAAGTTTTACAGAAAATGAGCGATATGTACTTCTCAAAACTTATTTTTTTGTTAATTGCAGATATTTGTTAATCATTTGTTTACCAAACCTCAATAATCACTACGGATGACTATTGATGATCTAATATTAGATTGAATTTAAGACTTGAGACTTGAATGGTGGTAATAAATCGAAGTTTGGGTTTTTTGAATTATGAAAGTTTTGCAGAAAATGAGCGATATGTACTTCTCAAAACTTATTTTTTTGTTAATTGCAGATATTTGTTAATCATTTGTTTACCAAACCTCAATAATCACTACGGATGACTATTGATGATACCTATGAAATCCTTTCGAAAGCAGTTCACAAATAATTTAAAATTTATTTTGACAATCGCTGTATGCCACATACATATATATCGTAAAATCCCTTTTTAACTATCACATAAAACCTTTATAGCAATACCAATTATGTGTACATATATGGATGTATTAATTGTTATATGTAACAGAGCTGTAAATGAATCATTCATTTTTGATTTTAATTCATTATGAATTAGCTAAATTTTGAATTAATTCATTTAACAACAAAAATAAATTTAATGAAGTTTGAATCGATTCAAATGAATTAAGCAGAAATGAATTTCAATTCATTTCCAATTCAAATGGATTTGTAAAAATGAGTTGCAATTCGTTATCAATTCATTTGAATTGAATTGATTTTAAATTAATTTAAATGAACTGGATAAAAGAATTAGCAATTCAAATGAATGAAATCAAAAATGACTTGCAATCGATCAAATTCAAGAGCTGAATGAAATATTTCTCCTACCAAAATAAAAATATTCAGTACAAAAATTGAAAAGCCTTGTCCTAGATCCCCTACTGATCAAAGAAACATAATATTTGGAATTTGTTTCTTCAAGAAGAACTAATTTTTTTTTTTTGAAAAACGCTGATCAAACATAAGAAACTTTAAACAAAATATTGACTCTCAATCACAAACAATAAACTTTAATCAAAGCCATCTTTGACGACTCAAAGACATTATAATCTTTAAAATTCGATTTAACATTTTTCAAAAAAGAAATATTTAACAATATTGTTCAATTGAACATGTTCGTTCATGAACAACCCAACTCTAGAATAGTTATTTCTCTCAAAAATATTTATTTTACATTTTATTCATTAGCATCTAAAAATTATTAAGAAGTTGCCAAAATATTACAAGTTTTAAAAACTACATTTCATTACCTTTCCATTGATATATAAAACATTATATATAATTCTTTATTATATTTTAAAATAATGCATGCAATTCACGCACCTTGTAAAAAATTCTCTACTATTTTGTTCAAATCAAAAACTGCTTACTATGCACTTCTCATTTTTTCATGTACCATTTATTGTATATGTTTCACTCTTGCTTATTGCTGATTGGTCAGTTGCATGTGCGAATATTTAAAATGCGCTTAAGTAAACTTGTATTAACCTAACATTCAACAAATTTAATGCATTATGCGCGTTCATAAATTTGCAATTGTTAGGTTCATAGACTCCATGGCAGAGAATTTTCTTTCCAAAAAATAATTTATCACAAAAATTTATTTTGTTACTTAAAAGTAAATTTTTACTAAAAAAATTATTTTTTAGTAAAAAAGTGATTTTTTACTGAAAAAGTGATTTTTTACTGAAAAGGTGACTTTTTACTAAAAAAGTGATTTTTTACTAAAAAGTGATTTTTTACTAAAAAGTGATTTTTTAATAAAAAAATAATTTTTTTAGTGATTTTTTATAAAAAAGTAATTTTGTACTAAAAAAGTGATTTTTTACTAAAACAGTGATTTTTTACGAAAACAGTGATTTTTTTACTAAAAAAGTAATTTTTTTATTAAAAAATAGATTTGTACTTAAAAATAGATTTTTTACTAAAAAAAAAGATTTTTTACTAAAAAAAGATTTTTACTAAAATATAGATTTTTTACTAAAAAAAAGATTTTTTACTAAAAAAAAAAAATTTTTTATTCAAAAATAGATTTTTTGCTAGAAAAAGATTTTTTTCGTTTGAAAATTTATTTTTCACTATAAAATTAACATTTCTTATTTACTAGGGTATTCAATTAATCGGGCTTCCGCTTTAACCGGGTAAATAATTAATCGGGGCTTAGATTTAATCGGTTAATCATTGTTTCAGTTTAATTTATTCGATTAACCGAATAATTTCTATTTTAAATTAAAAATCGATTTCTAATGAAAAATAAATTTTTTAGTAAAAAAAAACTTTTTTTAATAAAAAAAAACTTTTTTTAATAAAAAATTACTTTTTTAGTAAAAAATTACTTTTTTAGTAAAAAATTACTTTTTTAGTAAAAAATTACTTTTTTAGTAAAAAATTACTTTTTTAGTAAAAAATTACTTTTTTAGTAAAAAATTACTTTTTTAGTAAAAAATTACTTTTTTAGTAAAAAATTACTTTTTTAGTAAAAAATTACTTTTTTAGTAAAAAATTACTTTTTTAGTAAAAAATTACTTTTTTAGTAAAAAATCACTTTTTTAGTAAAAAATTACTTTTTTAGTAAAAAATTACTTTTTTAGTAAAAAATTACTTTTTTAGTAAAAATTAACTTTTTTAGTAAAAATTAACTTTTTTAGTAAAAAAATTTTTTTTAGTAACAAAATAAATTTTTGTGATAAATTATTTTTTGGAAAGAAAATTCTCTGCCATGGAGTCTATGAACCTAACAATTGCAAATTTATGAACGCGCATAACGTCATCAAATTTGTTGAATGTTAGGTTAATACAAGTTTACTTAAGCGCATTTTAAATATTCGCACATGCAACTGACCAATCAGCAATAAGCAAAAGTGAAACATATACAATAAAGGGTACATGAAAAAATGAGAAGTGCATAGTAAGCAGTCTTTGATTTGAACAAAATAGTAGAGAATTTTTTACAAGGTGTGTGAATTGCATGCATTGTTTTAAAATATAATAAAGAATTATATATAATGTTTTATATATCAATGGAAAGGTAATGAAATGTAGTTTTTAAAACTTGTAATATTTTGGCAACTTCTTAATAAGTTTTAGATGCTAATGAATAAAATGTAAAATAAATATTTTTGAGAGAAATAACTATTCTAGAGTTGGGTTGTTCATGAACGAACAAGTTCAATTGAACAATTCAGTCAATTGAACAATGTGAAGCGTTTCAGTCTTATTGCTCTTTTATTATTTTTGTTCGTTTGACATTTCTCTATTACATTCTTAAAAATGTTTTCATCATTATTAAATAAATTTGTTTCCAAAAGCAGTTGTCATCTATCTGTAAATACATTCACTGAGAAATTATTCAATAACTTAGTTCAGCCAAACACCGCAGACTAAAAATTAACAACTGAACAAAAAGAACAAACTTATTCATTTATTTGTTCTCAACAAAAATGAACAATCAGTAAAAAGAACGATTATGTCCAACTCTAAACTATTCCGATGTCGGAAACATTTTCATTTTATAATTTTTTAGTTTCGACATTCAATGACTCATCATCGATTTGCAATGACGTTCAAATGTTAAATGAATATTTTATGTTTAATTTAACAATTTTCATTAAAAAATTATAAAAAATTTTGTAAATGTAACATTTTGCAGAAAATAACTATTTTTCAAACATAAGACTGACAAAACTCGTTGGCACAGCTTGGAAAAAAATATCTAAAAAGGTTGGTCCAAAATGTTAGCTTATAATTATATGTAATAAGATGATTGCCTTAGCATATCGCAAAGAAATGTCTATACTGTATTCGATGTGGTATTCCCTTCTTTGAGATTTTAGAACAAATAGGCTAAATAAGAAATTTCGACACAAATGTCGTATGGCAATGAAATTTCTTACGTACACCTTTTGGTACCAAATGTAAAGTCGTAAATAAAAATACGATTTAGGAAAAGTAAATCCTGGAATTCCCAAAATTTACGAAAATTCTACATTTTCTCAACCTTAAAATTGATTAATTTTGAAGTAGTAAAATAATTCTATGATTTTTTATTGGTTAACTAGCAAAAAAAATTATCATGCACAGGCATGCTTTTTATAGATCAAACAGAGGAATGTAATAAAACCTGTGGGTATCAACCAGAGCTGTAAATTAATCATTCTTTTTTGATTTTAATTCATTAGGAATTAGTTAAATTTTGAATTAATTCATTTTACAACAAAAATGAATTGAATGAAATTTGAATCGATTCTAACGAATTAGGCAGAAATGAATTTCAATTCATTTCCAATTCAAATGAATTTGCAAAAATGAGTTACAATTCGTTTTTAATTCAATTGAAGGAATTGATTTTGAATTAATTCAAATGAATTTGGTAAAAATGAATTGCAATTCGTTTAAAATTCATTTGAATTGAGTTGATTTTGAATTAAATCAAATGAATGAGCAATTCAAATGAATGAAATCAAAAATGAGTTGCAATCAATCAAATTCAAGAGCAGATCTCTAGGGGGAATGAAAAATTTCTCCTACCAAAATGAAAATATTCAGTACAGAAATTGAAAAACCTTGTCGTGGGTCCGCTCCTGATCAAAGAAACATGATGTTTGGAGTTTGTTTCTTCAAGATGAACTGATTTTTTTTTTTTAAATACGCTGAACGACAAAACAATATTGTTTTTTTGATCAATCATAAAAAACTTTAAACAAAATATTGACTCTCAATCACAAATAAATAAACTTTAATCGAAGCCATCTTTGACGACTCAAAGACATTAGAATTTTTAAAATTCGATTAAAAAATTTTCAAAAAAAAAAAATTTCCACAATATGCAAATATGATATTATTTAAACAAAAAATGATTGCTAAAGTTTAAATCTAATAATTTTTTGTCTTTGGACTATAGTAGGTGATATACAAAACGAGAGTAATGCTTGCTGTCTTTTACATAAAAAATTAGTTGAATAACAAAACAACAGTGATGCTTACTGTAGATTTATTTACAAAATCAATTGAAATTTCAATTCAATTGAAATGAATTGTTAATTGTTAATGAATTGCTAATTCTCTTTTCTAATTCATTTGAATTAATTCAAAATCAATTCAAATGAATTGCAATTCATTTTTACCAAATTCATTTGAATTGACTCAAATTTCATTCAATTCATTTAGTTGTGTAAATGATTCGCGAATTAATTCAAAAATGAATTATTCATTTACAGCTCTGATATGTAATTATAATTATTGCTTTAATCTTTGTCTATAAATGATTGTTTTTATTATGAGTTTTATAGTGATCGACTCTATTATAGTGTATAAGTTGACATTTATATAGCGGTTAGTGTTTACAGTCAATTACATTTAAACTATTCCATTCTACTCTCAGTCTACATTACAATTGCCAGAGGACATTTTATTTTAACCATTATCATGTATTATACAAACATTATGTAGATATATACATACATATATTATTATTAAGTGTTTGCCCAGCAGTTAAGCAAGTTGTCAATGTATCCCTTATAGACAGTAATCGTCACAAATGTCTTATCACTTGGTTGACTCCAATTTATATATTTTGGTCATTTGACACGTATGTGCAGATAGAAGACAATTGGTTACTTTATACATCCCAGGTAATCTAGCGTGAAGACAGTAGTCACTTAAGTGTCTCTAAGTAATCCGGAGTGTAGTCACTTCAAACGTTTTGTGAGTAATTCGTTCAAACTGGTTTTATACAAATTGTGTTGATATAATTCTCATACAGTTAATTTGTATTTTTGCTTAAGTATACTGATATCCCATGTAACAAGAATGAAGTCAATAGTCACTTTAGTGTCTTTTAGTAACCTATAATGAATTCACTTTAAACGTTTATTTGGTACTGCACTTTAGAAAGTAGTTATTTTACCCACCAGAAGCAATCCATTGGAGAGTTGTCGAAGAAAGGTTTGTTTACAAGCTATCGTTTATTGGACTGCCTATGATATGTCTTTTAACTGACTATTTGAGATCAATTAGCACTCGTACATGTTAAAATAAATAGTTATGTAGCTGATCAAGTTACCACTTAGGAAGCTAGTAATTTAACTGACGTTTTTTAACCAGTATGTGAATCCAATGCGTTGACTACTTTGGACCAGCTATTAGATAGTATCTTTGTAGTCAATAAGGGTCAATTGACCCCCTGCTTAGGACAAGCACGTGTTAAAATAACTATTCACGTAGCTATTGAAGTAACTAGTTCCCACCCTAAATGATGGGTAAAATCACTAGCTCTAAGAACTGCTGGGTGTTTGCTTATTATGTGTGTGTGAGTGTGCATATTCTTACATAAATATATGTATATGTATGTTATGGAAATATTTATACAGGAGCAACTTTAATGGGAAAAGGGTTTAAGGGTTGATTATCAGGAAATATTTATGACCATATAAAAAGGAAAAACATCAATAAACACTTAATATGAGATATAATTTAAATAATTATTTTAGTTGTTTTCTAGGATGTGTTAGTGTGTTGAACGGATGTTATGAAAAGGGATAAAGTTCTATTCATTCGAAAATAAAGTTTTGTGTTAAAATATATAGTACTAATCTAATACGTTAAGAGGTTATGCTATGCACGCAAAGAAAAAAATTGTATTTCATGGTTGCTATTAAATTTTTCTATGGTTAGCATATTACCACAACATTGCTAATGTGTACTTAATTATAATTTCATACTATGGTTCAACGATCATATTATAATAGTAGTACAACCTCTATCATAATATGGTTACATTAAAAAATTATGGTTGTAGCAAAATTATATTATGGCTGAGCTCAACCATATTATCATATCAGCTCCATTATAATATTTTTATTTTTAAACCTATTAGATGACATGACCATATTATGAGGTGTGTGATCATGTCATGGTTACTAATTAATATAACAATATTTGTTCATAGTTCGGAGTAAACAAAAAGGACCGATGCCTTGTCGAAATTGTTCATATTTTATTGGGTGACATTTTAGAAAAATACTGTAAAATCTAGCTTTAATATGAGATCGATAGTGATAAGATCTTTAAATAGTTCTAAAGTTATTAACTGTTTTACTTTAGATATCATTAAAAGATATTCCCCAAGTTACGCGATTCGATGACGGATTTCCAAAGTAAATTTGAATAATTTGGTAGCGTCGTTTTAGCGCCAATCTATTTATAATGATTTGCCAGAGTATACTCATCTCAAATGTCAAAAAGTGAGAGCACTAGGACAGTTCGTTTAACAGTTAACTCTTTCGTAAATTCTATCGGGCTTAAAAAAATACCCTTTATAATCGTTTAGATCGAAGATCTAATTCCATTTAAAGCAAATGATTAATATTTCTCCATATTTCTTTCAATTTAATATGTATAACGGTGATAATCTTAAAATATAAATTTAAGCCTCAAACTTGTCCTTTAAAGTAAATCAATATTACTTCTTTAAACATAAGGCGCCTTCCTGATATACTAAAAAAATATCTTTGAATGTAATTTCTTTTTGAACAATTCCACTAAACACTAATTTTGCGGTTGTTTTATATTTAAATTGTTTTATGAACACATACACATTCAAAAACGAATTCACACAGATACAACGCTTATGAGAATGATTGTGTATAAATATTCGCTATGCTCAAACACATATATTCGTACATACAAATGATATATGTATGTGGTTTTAATATTGCTTTGTATATAGGATTTATTAGTTTGTGGCCACACACATAAAATTGCACAAACACAATCAACGGTTTTTTGCTTTTCTTTTCTAAACAAACACCATAAACGATGATTGTACGGTAAAAGGACTCAAACTGAATTTCTTTACAAAATGTTTTCAAAACAATATAGATGCCTTGTTATTTTGAAATCATTCTTGCAAATTTTTCTAAAGTTTTAAGTTTAGTAATAAACTTTTGCAATCAATTTTTAAAGAATTATGAAAAAAAAAAATTTATTTACAATGTTGGAGTTTTGTTTATTTAAATTTATGTAAAATGTAGTTATGCCTTTCTCTATATTATGTCTCAAATTTGATGGTATTTGTTAGCAAATCCCAGAAGTCATTTCATTGATGCTTTCAAATAAAACCATACTCTTGTTTCTACTTTTTTAAAATTTTATAGATCTACTTTCTTACATATTTCTGAAATAATTATATATAAGTGATTTAATATTACTCATACAACCCGTATTCCAAGCGTTAATTAAAAATTAAAAAAATAATAATTATGCCATTAATGATAATTGAACAAAATTGGACTTCCTATGAATTGAAAAATAAGTGGTATTCTTCAAGACCTAATAACTGGCCATGCATGTCGGCAAATATAATGTGAACGCTCGATAAAAAATGCAATTATCTGTAGCACTATTCAAAGTGCTACAGATAATTGCATCATAACGTCAGTGGGTCTTACAATGGAAACCTGCAGACATGTGGTGGAAAGAGGTTCTGCAGTTTGATATTTGATCGTTACTCCATTAAAAATAATTTTTTAGTAAATATAGGCAATTTTGTTCTAATTTTTTGAATTGGTTTGACCAATTTTACCCATTTTCTGTAACAATCATTTTTGCTCAACAAAGAATATTTGGTAAAAATTGAATCGCCTATGTTCTTTATAGAGCGAAAAAATCATATTAATCAAAATTGTTTTGTAATTAACAATAATAAAAAAATCACATAATCAAATAGTCCCATATAAAGTCCACTTCCGAAAATCCCATAAAAATTCATGAATATAAAAATCGTACCAAATTTTATAAAGATCGGCGCCAATGACCACATTCAATAGACACATTAACCTACATAAATATCTTATAAATATCGACATCGCAGCAAAATTTTACGTTGATCAGTTGTATGTGCAAAAATCATACTACTGGATAGTTAAAAAGTTTTGGATCAAAATATATGATCTAAAACTATATATATTAAGTTGCCAATATCATTTAAATGCATAAAGTATGCAATGTGAAATTTACCACATTTCATGAAAAATGTCACAAAATGATATTTTGTTTACATCGATCCATATTTGACCATGCCCCCATATAAAGTTCAAATCCTAGAATCCGCCCATTGTTTCAAATACTACCTGATATTTGCCACAAATAGTTATGGCTAATACTTATGTATACAAAGAAAATTCTAAACAAGTTTTGAATCAAAATATATTTAAAACGTTGTTCGGATCTCAAAATATATTTTGATCCCAATATCATTTAAGTGCAAGAATATTACAAAGTCAAATTTAACACTAATATTTTATAGTAAAATACTTAAAATATAAAACCAACCAAATCGGGTGAACTAGATAGATCTTTTATACAATCGGTGTAAGTATTGTATTGGAGGAGGGTATCTAAAATTCGGTACAGCCGAATAAAACACTCTTACTTGTTTTATTCTGTTAATTCATATTTTGGCATAAATGTCTAATACACAAGATTAAATGCCTACTAGCTTCTAGTACACACAAAATACTAAAGTCTTACATATCGGATCGCTTGTTTAGGATAAGGTGCGGCGATTATGGGATCAATGCTGGTGTACTTCAGGGAAGTGTTCTAGGACAAATACTGTACCTATTATACACTTCCGATTTGCCCGAGTCCGACGAATTAACCATTTCCACCTTTGCAGATGACACTGCAGTTCATAGTTCTCATGTGGACTCAAATGTAGCATCTAGAACCTAGATAATTATCACAGGTGCGTGGAAACGTGGTTAGAAATGAAATCAAGTGTATGAATATATGACGTTTTTACTTAAGAGTGGCAGTTGTCCAGCAGTGACACTAAACAGTAAGAACATCCCACAGTCTGCTCACGTTGAATAACTTGGTAGTAATTTAGATATACGACAAGTAAGGCCGTCGGCACATAAAAGCCAAGTGGCTCACATGAAGCTAAAATCTTTTAATTCACACAACATCAATCAATATTAAACATTAACTGCAATAAGACAGTCTTAAAACCAATTTGGACATATGGAATCCAATTATGGGGAACAGTAAGCAATACTAGTATATATCTCATACGGAGGGCACAATTAAAACTCTTAGACTTAGATGTGTCTTTATTCAAGGATGAATTTAGAAAAACTCGTGAAGCTTATTTGTCAAAATGACATCATCATCATCCTAACCCGCTCGAAAGGCTACTTACAGTAAATCAAGATAGATCGAGGCTATTAGAGCGGATTTGCCACTCATCTAATTTGAGACTAATTTGGCAAATATGTTTCTCCACTAAGAGAACATAATTGTTAAAAAAAAAATTTAGAAAAGGATAAACTCACTATTTATTGTTGGTGTTTTGTTTAAGCTTTGATATTTTTACATATATATAAAGCTTGAGTGTCTGTAATTCACTCTATAGTTTTATTTGTATAATATCTTTAGTTTTTCTAAAGCCTTTTGGGAAAAGGTTTCCTGATGATCTGCCCTAAGCAACCAGTGAAATGCCCATAGGAACTAGCTTATCCCCCAACAATAAATATCAGTGAATTTCTCAACAATTGGGAATTCAGCACAATTCTTACTAAAATAATTGTTTTAGTTATTAGATCTAATTACTTATTGTAAGGCCTAGACATTAAAGCAGAAACAATATTACAATAAACAATTGGTCAATTCACAAGGTCTCTTATAACTCATATTGTCATAATGTCGTAATACATCACGACTCGGTGGCTCGGCTTAACCGACTCTTAGGCATTCGGCGTTGGTCTCTTCTGGTTCGTTACGATAACACAATAAACATAGCATAGAAACAGTATTATTTTAGGACACTTTTTGCTTGAAAATGACAATATGTGATATGAAAAAAAAAATATATACATGTTGAAGTATTTGAAGTGATCATATCTTACTATACCAACCCTTCTTCTAATGTTTGCTGGGCTATGTGACTTTCGACAAATTTTATATGCATACGAGAAACCACAAAAAAAAAACGAACAAATATTCTTTTACGCTCATTTCATTCATTTGATACCACACATTCATATTCACGCCACTATAAAAACGCCAACGAACACGCATACACTTTCATTTCTTTTAAAATATCTTTAGTCTCCCATAAACTTTAATGCCACAATACATTTGTAGTTATCTTCATTTGTGTATATTAGACCTGCCCCTAAATATAGATTTGCTTTGGAAGGATTATTATCTAGTGTTTTCAGCTAATTTTGAGCCAATCGGATAACTAGAGAGAGGAAATGGATTGAAAGTTGTAAAATTTGGTAAACAAATGTACCCTTTTCTATATATTATTAAGGGCAGGTGAAGTGTATATGGGTGAAATCATAGAATGTTGCACAACAATATAACATTTTACTATCTAATTCATGTACCATATTCTTGAAGTTGATTTTTTACATATGTCGTATCATTGAAAGAAATCAGCAAACAATTAAGAAAATTTAACATTGATCAGATTTCCTTAAAGTTGTACACATTTTTGTATGGTAAGTGTAAACAGAACGTAAGGTTGTACATTGTAATTAAAATAACACTCTTCAACAGCATATTTGGAGCAGAATAGCCACCCTAAAATTCTGGAAGGGCATGATGAGTAGATCATTTTTGTTGAATAAACTTATAGTCCAGCTGGTCTGAGTTTTTTTTTACAGTGGGTCAAAGTTTTATTTTTTTGATCGAAAGGAGCATTATACTAAATAAAAAAAATGTTGTAATTTAAAGTGTGCGAGATTTCTTATTGTCAGAGTTATATTATAGAATTTTATGGGGATCATTTTTGTGGAAGATTTTAACCCTCTACCTTCCCCCTTTAGGGGTCAATTTGAGCTCTTTTTCGAGAAAACTAAAAAAAGTCGTTTCAGAAAGTATATTTAAGGACTAAAATATTCCACGAAATTTTTTACGGAAAAATTTCAGTAGAGATACCAAAGTTGTTAAACGCGATCTTGGGTTTAATTTTTTTTTTTTTAAATCTCCAAAAATCCATTTATGATCCGAATGAGCTGTAATGTAAAACATAAATAGTTCTTGAGAAGATCTAAATTTTTGTCGTTTTTTAGATATGGCTGAAATGCGAAAGTCAACCTTTTTTTTAGAATATGAGCTATATCTATCTATATATATAAAAATGGAAGTTTGTATGTATGTGTGTATGTATGTTCCGAATGAACTTAAAAACGGTTGGACCGATTTTGATAAAATTTTTAGGGAATCTGCAGAATAGCCTAGCGGGTAACACAGTGAAGTCAGAATTTTGATTTTCGGTCTGTGGGCAGAGGGGCGTGGCAAAATTTTTAAATTCTGAAGGGAATCCACAGAATAGCCCAGCGGGTAATACTGTAAAGTCAGATTATTGAAATTCGGTCTGTGGGAGGAGAGGTGTGCAAAAATTCAATTTTTACATTATACCGCTAATGCCATATATCTATATATATAAAAGAGTAACGTTACTGACTGACTGACTGACTGACTGACTGACTGATTCATCATCGCACAGCCCAAACGACTGAAGCTAGAATCACGAAATTTTAACTGTGGGTTCCTCCCTCCCCAAAACGATCCGATAAGAAGGGATTTTTGGAAACTCGAATGTTTAGGGGGTAAAAAAGGGTAAAAACGGGTAAATTCGGTAACCTTATATCTTCAAAACTAATAATGATACAAAAAAACTTATAATATCATGTTACTCCATTTAAAAAATAAGCTGACAGGTGTCCGGTACTTTTTTAAAATTCGGACTCTTTAGGGGAGAAAACGGGTAAAAACTGTATTTTGGTCCTTTTTTGGCACCATATGTATCTTTTAAACCAATAAACATACAAACAAATTTAAAATCATATTCTTTACATATAAAAAAATAACAAATATAAGTTTGGTACTTTTTGGAAATTCGAACCCTTAAGGGATAAAAATTGTGTTTATTTTTGGTACTTTTTTCAAAAACTATATTTTTCTACAAATTGATAAAGACATATAAATATTTTATTTTAAGCTCCCACCATGATACAGAAATTTATTTGGATACAATTTTAACACCACAATGGGGATAAAAAAGGTACCAAAAAGGGGGTAAAAACGGAAAAATACATTTTATTTAACATTTTCAGCCAATTTTGATAAATTTTTAACATTGGTTCCTGGATTCATGCAAAAATTAACTAACAGAGTGCTATTTGGAACTCGACTGACAAGATGTATATTTGTCCAAATCCGGGAAAACAGTTTGGTACTTTTTTTAAAACTTATTTTTCTTGAGCACATTGACACAGAATTTAATCGTTTGAGGCATGTCTTTAAGCATAAACAATTTTGGCAAAATGGAATATTTTTAAATTTCAAACTTGAGGGGTGTTCAAGGAGGAAAAGGGGATTTGGTACTTTTTTCCTAATGGTACTTTTTTTAATATTTTAAATTATTTCACTTATCGACATTAAAGTTAGCTGATATGTATCTGAGTGAAGTTAGAGTTAGGATTAGGGGATAATATTTAGGTACCAAAATGTGAGAACTGAAATATAGGTACTTTTTTGTTCTTCTAATGGTACTTTTTGAATTTTCTTTAATAATGGGCCTAGAAACATGAAATTAAGCATATATGGTAATAAGTGAGTGAGAATTTTAGGGGGAAACTTTATTGCAGTTTTTCTATATTAGAGTGGTACTTATGGTACTTTTTCTTCATTCTAATGGTACTTTTTGAATTTTCTATAATAATGGACCTAGAAACATAAAATTAAGCATATATGGTAATAAGTGAGTGAGGGTAGACTTTCTGGTACTTTTTCTTTATTCGAATGGTACTTTTCGTAATTTCTTCACGAATGAACCTATAAACATGAAATAAAGGTTATATGGACCCGAATGAGTGGGACACAACAAGTGGGGGCTTTTTGGTACTTTTTCTATATTCTAATGGTACTTTTTGATTTTTTTGTAATAATGGACATATGGAAATACGAAATTAGGCGTATATGGTCCTAAGTGAGCAAAAATTCAATTGGATACTTCATGGTACCTAACCTTTAAGCTAATGGTACTTTTTTGAATTTTCTATAGCAATGGACTTAGAAACATGAAATTAAACGTATATGGTTCTAAGTTAGTGAGAATTCAAGCGTACATTTCATGGTACTTTTTCTTTATTCTAAAGGTACTTTTTGGAATTTTCTATAGCAATGGAGTTAGAAACATGAAATTAAGCATATATGGTCCTAAGTGAGTGAGAATTCTAGGGGGACTTTTTGGTACCTTTTCTTTATTTGAATGGTACTCTTTGTAATTTCTTCACCAATGAACCTAGAAACATGAAATAAAGCTTATATTGAACCGAGTGAGTGGGAATCCACAAGTGCCTGCCTTTTGGTACTTTTTCTTTATTCTAATAGTACTTTTTTGAATTTTCTATAACAATGGACTTAGAAACATGAAATTAAGTATATATGGTCCTGAGTGAGAATTCTATGGGGAGACTTTTTGGTACTTTCTCTTTAGTCGAATGGTACTTTTTGGAATTTCTTCAACAATGAACCTAGAATCATGAAATAAAGCCTATATGGACCCGAGTGAATGTTAATCCACAAATGGCTGCCTTTTTGGTACTTTTTCTATATTCTAATGGTACTTTTTGATTTTTTTGTAATAATGGACATAGAAACACGAAATTAAACATGAAATTAAGTATATATGGTCCTGAGTGAGAATTCTATGGGGAGACTTTTTGGTACTTTCTCTTTAGTCGAATGGTACTTTTTGGAATTTCTTCAACAATGAACCTAGAATCATGAAATAAAGCCTATATGGACCCGAGTGAATGTTAATCCACAAATGGCTGCCTTTTTGGTACTTTTTCTTTATTCTAAAGGTACTTTTTGGAATTTTCTATAGCAATGGACTTAGAAACATGAAATTAAGCATATATGGTCCTAAGTGGGTGAGAATTCTAGAGGGAGACTTTTTGGTACTTTTTCTTTATTCGAATGGTACTTTTTGTAATTTCTTCATCAATGAACCTAGAAACATGAACTAAAGCTTATATGGACCCGAGTAAGTGAAAATTCACAAGTGGCTGCCTTTTGGTACTTTTTCTTTATTCTAATAGAACTTTTTTGAATTTTCTATAGCAATGGACTTAGAAAAATGAAATTAAGCATATATGGTCCTAAGTGAGTGAGAATTCTAGGGGGAGAGTTTTTGGTACTTTTTCTTTAATCGAATGGTACTTTTTGTAATTTCTTCAACAATGAACCTATAAACATGAAATAAAGTTTATATGGAACCGAGTGAGTGGGAAACCACAAGTGGGGGCTTTTTGGTACTTTTTCTATATTCTAATGGTACTTTTTGATTTTTTTGTAATAATGGACATAGAAGTACGAAATAATGCGTATATGGTAATAAGTGAGTGAAAATTCAAGCGGACATTTCATGGTACTTTTTCTTTATTCTAATGGTACTTTTTTGACTTTTCTAAAGCAATGGACTTAGAAACATGGAATTAAGCATATATGGTCCTAGGTGAGTGAGAATTCTAGGGAGAGACTTTTTTGTACTTTTTCTTTATTCGAATGGTACTTTTTGTAATTTCTTCATCAATGAACCTAGAAACATGAAATAAAGCTTATATGGACCCGAGTGAGTGGGAATCCACAAGTGGTTGCCTTTTGGTACTTTTTCTGTTTTCAACGGTACTTCTTGAATTTTATGTAATAATGGACATTTAAATATGAAATTAAGCGTATATGGTACTAAGTAAGTGAAAAATCAAGTGGATACTTCGTGATACCTTTTCTTTATTATAATGGTACTTTTTTAAATTTCCTAAGTGAATGATAATTCTAGGGGGAGACTTTTTGGTACTTTTTCGTACTTTATTCGAATGGTACTTTTTGTATTTTCTTCACCAATGAACATGATATAACGCTTATATAGACCTAAGCGAAAGAAAATCTACAAGTGGGGACATTATGGTACTTTTTTTTATTCTAATGGTACTTTTTAAATTTTCTATAATAATGGACCTAGAAACATAAAATTAAACATATATGGTCATAAGGGAAAATTTAAGGGGGAGTCTTTATGGTACTTTTTCTATATTCGAATAGTACTTTTTGTATCTTCTTCACCGATGAACTTAGAATTGTAAAATAATGCTTATAAGATCCCGACCGATTGGGAATCCACAAGTATAAAGGTAATTTTTGAATTTTCTCTAATAATGGATTTAGAAATACCAAATTAACTGCATATTGTTCTAAGTGAGTGAAAATTAAAAGAGAATACTTAATACTTTTTCTTTATTCTAATTGTACTTTTTAAATTTTCTATAATAAATCTAGAAACATGAACATAATATTATATGGACTTGATCGAGTAGGATTTTTTAACTGGGAACATTATGGCGCTTTTTCATTATTCTAATGGTATATTTTGAATTTTCTATAATAATGGACCTAGAAATATAAAATATATGCTCTTCAATGAGTCAAAATTAAATTGGAGACATTATGGTACATTTTCTTTGTTGTAATAGTACTTTTTAAATACATTTATAGTAGAGTTTCCAAAAAGAATTTCAAGAAGAATCTCAAAACCGTGGTTTCGGTTTTAAAAAATTTAAAACCGATGGGTTTCGGTTCGGTTTTTTGATAATTTATTAAATATTAAGTGTTATAGAAACAAATTCAGTTGATAATATAGGAAATGCTATACAAATTTTAAATTCAGGCTTAACGCATGTTCAAAAGGATAAAGGAAAATTTGTACATTTTCTTTTAATGGTACTTTTTTAATATAATTAATTAGTTAGCTTAAATACAATATGGTAGGCTAATATACTTCTCACTAAAGAAATATGCAAGAATAGGGTGCTCAATTGTATTATGATACCAAAAATTGTGAAGTAAACCAAACTAAGAAGTATTTTTTCGGTCTCCAAATAGTACTCTTTGAATTTTCTAATATATTGAACTTAGAATAAGGAAATTACTTTGATTTAAAACTTGACGGTGGTTCAAGTGTGGAAAATTGGTACTTTTTCCTCTAATGATACTTTTTATTATATTAAATTATTTTACTGATATGCTTCTGAGTAAAGAAAGAAAGTCACTAAGCCATCTATATGTCATTGAGGATACAAAAATAATTTGTATTTTTTCGTTCTTCGAATGGTATATGATCCTGACCGAATAAGAATCTAAAAAAGGGACTCACAGGTACTTTTTTCCAACTAACAATATTTTTTGACTATTTTATAAAATTAAACCTAAAAATTCAAAATTAGGCACACATTATTCGGAATGAGTTAGAATTCATAAAAGGTGATGTGTGGGCATATAAAATGTGGGTCTAAATGGTACTTTTTAATTATAATAATACGTTTCGAACGTGCTAGAAGCCTCAATACAATGATTCAATAAACATGAATCTAGAGGCATGTTATCCTGAATTAGCCTTAATTCACAAAGGGAGACTTAATAGTACTATTTCTTTCATCCAATTGGGGTGGCGAAGCGCACCGGGTTTCGTGCTAGTATGTATATAAAAATAAATGTGTGTATGTATGTTCCGTATGGAATCAAAAATGGCTGGAACGATTCTGATACAATTTTTACGCAATCTTCAGAGAAGCCCACCGGATAATACTGTAAAGTCAGATTATATGACAGATTACATGTCCGGTACTATTAAAGTTCTTTTATAATATGAATCGATGATACACAATTTTGTTTACTCTTGCATATTACATTCTCAAAACAATTGTTGGATATCGGAAATGAAAAAATTCCAATTGATCCCGCCACAAATCAGACTTCGTTCCCGAACTTCTGCCAAATGCATATGAATATTCAAGCCGTTGTCGACAAGGTATTCCCAAGTGTTAATACCAACTACAAAAAATCGGATTGGCTGTGAAAACATACAAATTTGGCACCAACAAATTGTGGTGGTAACAAGCTCAATAAGCAAATACAATTGAAACTGCCTGGCGAAACAATCAAATACAAATCAATTGACACAGTAATGAACGAAGAACAAGCCGTCGATTATCCTACTGAATTTTTGAATTCATTGGAATCAGCCGGACTTTGTTCGACATTGTATATTAAAATCGAGATCGAGATGCAATATAAAACAGAAGGCCCAGCAACGCAGACCGGGTTCAGCTAGTTTCTATTAAAATTCCGAATAAAATATAAGCCAACAGTTATGTCGTCCCATTAAAAAGTTACACGCATCCAAAATTGAAACATGTGAAAATTGGCGAATTTTTACGTTTACTGTTTCATGTCTGGCCGCATATTCTGGGCGTTTTTCGGCCAATGCACGCTTAAAATGAATCAGTTGCGTTCGGTACATTTCCCTGCTATGGTCCAGTCAGATTTCAGAAGCTCATTTTTAATTTTTTCATTTTCATTTTATTTATAAAAGTCTTTTAATTTACAAATATCCTTACAGACTATTCGCTTAAAAATAATTATAATAAGTTTTTTAAATAATGTTTAAATTTTTCTTTAGAAAAACTGAAATCTAAAACGTAATTTTCATTTAAATTATTATACAAATTTCATAATATATATAACCCTTTTGCTCCCAACAAATACAGATAATTCCCTTAGCGTCATGGATATTTGGCTTTGGTATCGATTCGGCTGGTTGGCTGGACTTCACATACGATCTCTTACGCCTCGGGTTATCGTAATGGATACATTTTTCATCGCAAGTAACGATTCGGTGCAAAAATTATTTACTTTTATAGCGTTCATGCAGCATTTCTGACATACAAAATGGTCTTTCGGCTTCAATTCGTATGGTACCAAATTTTCCAGCTTTTGGATGAATATTACTGCTCACAAACGTTTTGAAATAACTACTTGAGTAGCTCCCAATTATTTTGCAAGCTCTTGTTGAGTTTTATAACAATCTTCATGTAGTAATGCCTCCAATTCTTGGTCTTTACACTTTTTTTCCGGCCTGGGAAATCTTTGCCTTCCGAGTCAAAATCGCCAATTCTGAACTACACAAACCATCTCTCGCACGTTGAAACCGACGAAACACATTCAGAATAAGGTTTGGTGAGCAATCGTTGTGCTTCAACGGCGCCTTTTTTCAAATAAAAGAAGTAAAGCAAAACGTCGCGCATATGACGATTCTGTGGTACAAATTTCGACATTTTCGAAAAAAAAAAAAATATTATTTATTTACACGGAGATGTAACCTTCAAAATGACTTATAAGTTATTTAAAACAAGAACCGCATTCAAAATAAACTCCATCTAATCTGCATTGTTAAGTCATACACCCAATAATATATTTGGACTAGTCGATTATGTATACGTAAAAACACGACTCCAGATGTAAAAAAATTTTTCGACAATATGTTTTAGTATTTTTTAAACGCAACTTTTATGAGTTTTTTTTACATTATACTTTTTAAGATGTTTGGTATTGTTTAAATTTCATGGCATGAAACTTAGTCTTAAATCAACGATTACGTATCTCATGGAACCATTGATTTCTTGTAGGAAAGGGGTTTCTGAAGCTCCGTGAGCAACTTATAAAAAAATACTGCATTGAAAAAAGTCTATAGATATGTTATTATTAGCTATGTAAAGTAAAAAATGCTTAAGAGAGATTGTCCTTCATAAGGATTACATAATACAAATGTTTTTAATGGTTTAATCGCTAATTGTTAATGACGACCAGAAAAAAACTAAAATGTTCCATAACTTGTTTCTAAAGAACTTTTATAGTATTGTTACTGAGGATCTAATAAAAAAAATCTACAAAATTATTGTAAAAAAAATTTTCGTAAAATTTTGAGTCAAAAAGTGAAAAATTTTTTGATTTCACCCATATGTATGTGTATAAAACACTTGCATATAGCGTGAGTGAGGGTGCAGTTCAAATTTATTATTTGTCATTCTTTTTCACACATTTTATACACTTTTTGCAATAATTATTTTGTAAATGAAGGAACAAAATGAATGTATTGTTCACCACTCATGGTAAGTACTTTGTATTTATGCTATTGTTTTTGGCAGATTGGTTTAATTATTCTTCTTTAGACATACATACATCTATCCATTTGTATGTATACACACACACACACATACATACCTATACAAATGTGTGTATAATGAAAATCAGATATTTTGTCTGTTTGCTTTGTTTTTAAAATTGTGAAAAATTCAACAAATTAAGTTTTAAGAGCAAATTGAATTCAATTAAAATATCAAACAATACCAAATTAATTACAGTTAATATGATTGCAAGTGTGGTGTATCAATTTACGTTTCCTGCAATTGAATAATAAGCATAATACTCAATCACAATGCAAACCACAACAACATTTCCCATACAATAATAACACTAACAAATAGTACAAATACAACAATATAGACATCATCACTGACAACTACCCAGCAGTTCTAGGAGACAGTCCCGAATTAGAGATTTTACACATTATTTTTGATGAGAACTACTTCATAGGATCTGAAAATTATATTGTGGAAATCTCACGAAGGTGAAGGGTATAATAAACTGTATGAGAATTATATCAACACAATTTGTATAAAACCAGTTTGAACGAATTACTCTAAAAAGTTTAATCACTACACTCCAGACTACTTAGAGACACTTAAGTGACTATTGTCTTCACGGTAGATTTCCTGGGATATATAAAGTAACCGATTGTTTTCTCTATGCACTACAAAGAGCACATACATGCCAAATGACACAAAATATATAAATAGGAGTCAGCCAAGTGATAGCTGGCTGATAATTACTGTCTATAAGGGATACATGGACTACTTGCTTAACTGCTGGGTACTGCTGCACATCAAGCTCACTATAACAACTATTTGTTTATTATATTGTTTACAGACCAATACTCACATCCTCAGATATATCTACGAGTATGTGAAAAAATAAATTTCTATAAAAGGGTCTCACCCATGTTACTGTAAATTTTGGGGATATTTAAAAGGAAATTGAAAACTGATAAATGTAGCCACACTTGTTTGTCCGTAAATTTTACTAGATCAGTTTATTTCTCTTTAATTTTTAATTTAGCAGCAAGTATGTCATCCTAACAAACGTTTGTATAATCAATTTTTAAGAAAATACTAAAAAAATAAATAATATATAAAAAAAGTAGTATACTTAAATCAATGAAAAAATTAGCACTATTATAAAAATTATGAAAAGCACTTACATGCACACAAATTTAATTTAAGTACAATGGAAAAATGTCAATATTTATTCAGTTAATTTACACATTGAATTATTATTCAACATGAATTTAAAAATTTATTAAAATAAATATCTATATACATACTATATCTATATACATGAATGTATGTTTTAATTTTTGCCTGTTTGTTTGTTCCTTATAGGAGCCTAAACCACTGGACCGATCCTCTTAAATCGTTTACTGTATATTCCCTTATATCTGGAAAAAATACTAGGCTGCTTTTTATTTTAACATTTCAAGTATGCGTGGAATCTCCCATACAAAGTAAATAGTTATTATGGAATATCTGGTGAACTATAATTGTGAAAGTCGCAAAACTTCGCGGTATTTACTTGAGTACCATTGTGAGCAGCTTGGCTGAAAATAAGCATGATTGGATAAATGAGTGTGGCACGACTCATACAAAGTAAATAGTTATTTATGAATATCTGCAGAATTATAATTGTGACAATATTTAAACTTTATACCAATTTCTTCTCACTCCATAAAGTGTAACCAAAAATGGGACAGATCGGAACAGAGGTTTTGCCACCTCCTATACAAAGTAAATACACCTATCCCTCGATTTATACAATATTTTTTTTACACGATTTTTTGGGTTTTCGTTTAAATCGAGGGATGTGGAAATTACCTCAATTTACAGGATTTTTTTTTTAAATATTTTAGCAAAAATTAATTTTTTTCAGTAAATATATTATTACGTTTTAGCCTTTTTAAAACGTGGGTTTATTTCCTTTAAATAAACCGGATACTTTTGATTGCAAATAAAAAGCAGTTTTAGTAGTTTAAAATTGTAACAACTCTTTATTTACTGTTTGTTTAGTTTTAAGTTACTTAGCTGCGTTAGAAGCTAAGAATTATTTGGCCCATATAAAACGCCATCTCCAATTACGGCATACGCCTAAAAAGGAACCTCGTCCAGGAACATCCAATCGACCTATACCTTCGTATAGAAAAGCCGGAATTCTCGAACTCAGCTCCTGAGTTTTATGGTCTCCACCAAAATCAAATGAGTTTTGTTTGGTACTCCACCACGTTTTCAAAATAAATTTTTGGTTATAAATTCAAATTCGATTGCATGTGGTCAATGCAGACTTCGAAGAACCGTAACGCGGTACACTTATACGACGCCACACATTAACCAATGCGAGTGAAATGTAACCCCTCGAAGGCAGCGAAGAAAGGACGGCCTGATTGCCCTTAAGCGATAATGACAATGACGCGCGAGTTCTTCCTCCACCCAGAGCTGAATTACGAATGAACTCTTTATTTATTTAAAATGTACAATAACAACAGTCTAAATAATCACTCAATGTCTTTATACACGTTTATCAACTCGCAGAAATGCACACACACTCTATTACGTACAAGTATACACGTACAAGGCAGTTGATGTTAACTCTATCAGCGTCAATGATAAAATCAACTCACGACTGCAGCCTTTGCCACTATTTATACACGCACTGCCATCTCTCGGGAATCTTCTGCAATGCTCTTAACGGACATACTAGTACATTCGAATTCTAGAGCTTTCGATGTTAATGTTAGCAGCTTAAACATACAGTGCTGCCATACTTACAAACAGTGCTAATCAACCGCATGCTATCAACATTGTTGATAAGTAGAAGCTTCTACTGATGGACGTGTTTATAAACATGAAGAATGTTTGCAGGCAGTAGTTACAAACCGTTAAATTCAAATCGTGTTTGCAAATTCGTAACAATATTCTGCACAATTCTCAAAAATAGTTTTCTATAAAAAATTAAAACACAATAGGGAAAAGTGTAGCAGCTGGAACCAAAATGAGCCTAAGTACAATTTCATGCGTTCGGGACATTACAATTGAATATATGGAAAAGCCACAAATGATATGGATAGAAAATTATACTTAAAAGCGAATCCCAATTGATAACATTGCTATTACAAAAAAAAAACTTAATGATCAGCTACCATCAAGTCTTGGTTGGTTTGAAATATTTGAGCAAATACATTCCTTACATAATCTATAATTAAAAGTTACACAAGCTTCTGCTGATAAAGATGTGTCTAAAGAATATCCCTAAAAATGTACTGAAATTATTGCTTCCAATTAATACATTCCTGATAAAGTTTTTAATACAGACGAATCGGTACAGTTTTGGAAAATAATGCCACAGCGGACTTTTCTATCTAAAGCTAATACAATTTTTAAATTTAAACAACGTTTTAAAATCGAATTTTTTAAGGAAATGTTGCTTTAAAACATATTTACTTTAATATAATATATTTACTTTACTTTAAAATAAGTGAATTTTCTAAACTAAATTTTTAAATTTATTCGGATTTGGGTCTTTTTTCGATTTACACGATTTCTCATAGAAACATTTTTCATTTCGATTTACACGATTTTTTCAGGAACGCATCAATCGTGTAAATCGAGGGATAGGTCTAATTATGAAGAACTTGTCCGAATAGCTCTTTTATCGTTTTACATAGTTTAGCAGAAAATGGTTAGGATTGAATTAGTGGGCATGGCAGTTACCATAAAAAGTAATTAGTTAATTTCAAATATCTGAAGAACTACAATTGTGGTAGTCTTCAAACTTTACCTGATTAAATTTCTTATCACTGCATGAGGTTTAACAACAAAATGGGAGATGAGTCACCTCTCATACAAAGTACATGAGGTTTAAAAAAAATGGGAGGGATAGGGACAGGGGCTGAGTCACCTCCCTTACAAAGTACATAGTCTATTTTGAATATCTGGATAACTAAAATTGGGAATCTTCAAACTTTGTCTCAAACATTTTTTTTATAGTTTTACTTAATTTGACAGAAAAGGAGCGGGTTATTATTAGTGGACATGAAACCTCACATATGTCAGCCAACTACGTAAAAAATGTGTCAGATTGGATCAGTTTGAAATTTTGAAAGCTTTACCACTGTACGAAGTTTAGCTAAAAATGGGAGAAATCGGAACAGTGAACGTAGGTCTTCCATTACAAAGAACATTTTAATTTTTGAGTTTTAAGCTTAGTCTTAATGGCTGAAATTGGGTGGAATCAGCTTAGTGGGAATGATCCTTCTCATATAAAGAAAATAGTTATAATTAAAGATCTAGAGAATTATAATACATAGCACAGTGGGGCAGAATCAAAATTTTTTGGAAATAAATCTGGCATTTCTAAACGGATGGCCCGATCAGGATAAAATTTGACGAGGACGTAGCCAAGGTGTATTCGAGTTTAAGATATTAAAATGGACCCTACAAATGATCTAGGCGAGGCGCTATGGGGGCTCAAAGTAGGGTACCTTCGACATGTAAAATTTTAAAGACGTGCCATTTTATTGCTTCCCATCCGATTTCAAAGATTTTTAAATTTTTGGGAAGCGTTCGACTAGATCTTGAAAAAACATGCTCGCGTGTGCTATTTATCTCTTACAATTTCCGAGTTATAGGCATTTCAAAATTGAAATGTTCAAATTTTGCCATACCTTGGTCCGCATTCTTAAAAATATAGGGCGTACTTTTGAGCCGAATGGACTCAAATTTTTTTTTAGTTAGATAACTAAATTACCAATAATATACCAATACCAATTTCAGAGCACCATCGATCACGGATCCGAAAATAAACGATTTTCAGTTTAAATATTCAGAAAATAGTAGATTTTTGTTGTTTTTTGGGCGAAAAGGTGACTTAACTCTTTTTTTATTAAAATAAAACTTTCTTTAAGAACATATAAAAGTTTTATATTTTTCTGTAAGATGTCTTTACGGAAAACATTCTGGTATATAAAAGATGTCATATTTTTCGAATGTGTCTTTAAATCTCCGTCCATTAAAAATATTGCACTTTTTCATACAGAAAAATTTCAATAAATTTAGAAATGGCAGATTTATTTCCAAAAAATTGTGATTCTGCCCCACTGTGCATAGATAAAGTAAAGTATGAAATAAGTTATTTTGTTACCATTGTATACAAAAGATATAAAAATGGGTGGGATTAAAATAGTGGAGTGGTATCTGCAAGTATATCGTTATATTCGAATATCAAGTGAACTGTAATTGTGAGAGTCTTTAAAATTTGTGTAAACTACGTTGATGCAAGTGTCCTGTTATACCAACAATTAAGGGGATCGGAGAAAGGGACGTGCAAGAATATCTAGAAAACTATAATGGTGAGATTCTCAAAACAACTGAACGCAAATTGGTCGTATCGGTCGTATAGTTATTTTCAAATATTTGAAGAACTGTTGTAGTTAGAGTCGTCAAACTTTTTATAAATTAGTTTCCTATCATTTTTAGTATTGGGTGTATGACTTAAAAATACGGGATTTGATTTTAATAACTTATACGCCATTTTGAATTGTACATATCTGTCATTTATTCTTATTTAGTTATTGAATTTGCTTCGAAAATGTCAACCAACGAATCGGCATGTGAGGTAAGTTTTGTTTTACTTCTTTAATTTGAAAACAGAGTGCCGCTAAAGCACACCGATTGCACCGAAGCTTATGTTGAATGTGTTTTAGCGGTTTCAATGTGCGAGAGATGGCTTTTATGCGATTCAGAAGTGGAAATTTTGACACGGAAGACAAAGATCGCACAGGCCAGCCAAAAATGTTTAAAGACCGAGAAGGCATTACTTTATGAAGATTGTTGTAAAACGCAACAAGAGCTTGCAAAGTCATTGGCAGGATTGAGCCAACAGCAGGAAAATAAGTACCATACGAATTGATGCCGAGAGCCCTTTCCGAAAAAGTATTTAGTTTTGCCTCTACCGCCTTGTAATCCAGACCTTGCCTTGTCCCAATAGTTTAACTAAAAATAGACTGGATCAAAACATTTCTACTTTAGAGGCATACAAAATTAAATCAAAATTGTTTAAAATAGCAGGTTATTTTTTAAAATTTCAATGACAAAAGCAAGGTATACTAAAAAAACTAACAATAAATTCCTTTATTAATTATATTCGTTTAATTTTAAAGCGAAGCGCACCGGGTTAAGCTAATAATCGTACAAAGTACTAGCGGTTGGTAAAAAAAAATTCCAAAGAAGTGCAAAAAAGTGCAAATCAATAGTGCTTTTAATACTTAATTCATTTATGAAAAATAATTTGTGTAAACGAGGAGCAAGTATATTTATTATATTATTGATATTAATTAATTGATTAATTAATTGAAATTTACGAAATGTTGCTAATAAGTGGAGAATTGTTTTTAATTTCATACACAGTGGTAACATTATACCTGCCCTTAAAAAATAGATTTGTTTTGAAAAATTATATTTCTAACAAGAACGAATTAAAAAATTATTATATAATACCCTACACTAAGTAAATAAGCAAAAACTTGTTTCTTTCAAAATTTCAATAATTTATATTCGTGAGGGATTTTCGGAAGAGGGCCTTATATGGTAGCTATGACAAACTATGGACCGATCACCATGAAATTTGGTCATGTGATTAATGTCTACATGAAAGTTATTTATGACGAATTTTATTTTTAGGAGATTTAATGCTCGTTAACGTGATTATGCCTTCTATGGGAGCTATGACAAATTATGGACCGATCATAACAAAATATGGTAACATGATTTCAAATAGGAAACTTCTCGAAAGCATGTCTGGCAGAATTATTGAAGATTTGGATCCCGAAGGTATCTGGGGCTTCAGAAAATTGATTTCAACAGACATGGCTAAATCGGCTCCACTAGCTATAAGGATCCAGAATATATATACTTTATAGGGTCGGAAAATTTATTGTGGAAATTACAAACGGAATGACAAATTTACATATACCCTTCTCACGAAGGTGAAGGGTATAAAAATCATATTATGCTACAACCATCATGTTTTACACTACATATTATGGTTTTGATAATCCTTTTGTTTTGGTTTTTACAATCATATAATTATTTTTTTAAATGATGATGTTGGATTTTATGTCAGTCTAGTATTTAGAACACATGCTTTGGGTTCGTCAATCAAATGATTGTAAATACAGGCAAATCCCGGTACATATAACGAAACTCACTTTAACGAAAATCCGATATGATGTACAAAAAAAATCCGATATGATGTACCAAAAAATCCGATATGATGTACAATCACATTTTGAACATTAACTGCCTTATATAACGAACGTTTGTACTCGATTTAACGAACTTTGAGAAAAATATAACAAGATCAAACGAATGATCAACTTTTTAATATTGACAATTCATCAATCTTACAAGAATGGCTCAATGGCTTTTGGAAAATAATGTTAAAACACATTCCAATTAATAGAATTGTTTTAATATCTAGAGCCGTAGTAATACAAAGAGGCTTTTCAATGGTGGTTATCATACAAGTGATATCTGTACTCAAAAAAATACAGTTTAAGACTTCTTAAATAATCAGCATACAATTTGAGCACAATTATGTTATTCTCAATGCGAATAAAACTGATATCTATTGGAAAATGATACCAGATAAAACGTTTGTTCACGCTAGAGAAACTAATGCTCCAGGAGGAACGTTATCGAAGGATTGGCTAACAAATTTTGTTTGCGCTACTGAATGTGGAACAAAGAAGATTATATATTTTCTTCTTTGAAATGCAATTGTTTTAAATTATCTTCATTGAAATAATAAATATTTTTAATGGTAGAGTCATTTTAAATTTAAAACTCATCTGTTTCAAAAATTAATTTATACGAGATCTGACGGAAATGTGGCCTAAAATATATTTATCAGCAGGCATTGAAAATTGTCGAGAAAATTTACATTCTAAACGACGAAAAAGGTGCGATAATGATGGAGGTCTACAATAAAATATTGAGCAGGAACTAACGAACGTTAACACTCAGTCTTTTTTTGTATGGGGACCACCTGAAGGGTTATGGATAGAGAGTAAGGTTATAGATAGAGAGTAAGTTTCTTCAAGAGAAATATTGGGTTGTGATAATCCTGGGCTTGCTCATATATTTGGTCTCTCTAGGGGTGACTTCTGAGTAGTTATGAGGGTTTTTCTCTCCATTTTCCACAATTTTCGTTATCACGAACTTTAACCCTCGTGAGGCAAATTTACATTTATTTTCGAAAATCATATTGAATTGTCAACAGGTATAATCATGAATGCCAAATTTCAGCCTAAAATATACATACAAAGAAATAAACAAACAAGAAAAAGCAAACATGTTACATAAAAGCTTGTAGTAAAAACACTATCAAGTATTTCATTGTTTATTTATGATCTTCACTTAAATTATTAGTTAATGTGAAAATCATAGCAAATCTCTTGTGTAAGTAGTTCTTAAGTAGTTAATTTCAACTCCAAAATAACCCATGAAATATGTGTTGGAAACTACAAGTATCTTAATCATAATCATCTCTGCTACACACATAACAAACAACAATAAAAACAAATTTTTAAATTTTGTTTTACAATAGTTTAATTCGCTGGACTTACCGTCATATTCAATGTTCTACTACATCAAAATAAAAGGATAAAGTTTTAAATTAATATTCATGCAGGGCACATAAATTTATATGGCATATAAGAGAGTAAAACATGCAAACATATTTACATGTTTGTACACAAATACATACATGCTTGTGTACATATATATCGTTACCTAAAATGAAGCGTTTGTCAATAATGTGTAAGAGAGTGCACCCGTAGTGCAGAGATTCGCAGAATTCACTCAAGCATCCCTCAGCAGGTGGATTAACTTATAGCTTTCCACCATACTAGTGTTCCATACATTAGTATGTGCTTTACTAGGGTTTATACCCCAGGTCTTCCCAATGACCCTTCTAGAGGCACATATAGCCATAGCCTCATTGGACGCTCTAGCTTGGATATTCCGGCACCAGAATAGCTTGGAGTCTGAAATGATACCTAAGTACTTCGCAATATACGAAAGCTTAAGTAGTACTCCGTTAAGTCGCGGTAGTGGGAAGGAGGGAATTTAGTACCTTCTTGAAAAGAACATATGCTCTGTTTTCCCAGGATTAATACCAAGTCCACTATCAGTGCTCCAATTGCTAAGTGTACTAAGGGAAGTTTGTAGGCACTGCTATAATGTGTCAAGAAGTTTCCCAGAAACAGCCGCAACATCATCAGCATATCAACAGTTTTGCACTTCATGGAGTCTAATATCATTAACAGTAGCTTAATGGCAATATTCTACAAGAGTGGCGATAAAACCACTCCCTGCGGAGTCCCACGGCTGGCTCATCTAAAGATAGTAGCAGAAATAATGACTCTATTGGTCAGAAGTTCATCTTTAGAGCAGATAATAGACTGATCTATATCCAGTCCGCCTAAGGCCGAAAAAATTGTCTCTTGCGTCACAGTGTTAAAAGTCCCTTCAATATCCAAAAAGGCCACCAATGCATATTCTTTGTGCTCGAGTGATTTTTCCACAAATCCCACAAGCGAGTCTACAGAACTGCCCTTCATGTAGGCATCCTGAGACAAAGAAAGTAGGGTTGGATCAATCGATGAACGATGGCACTGCCAGGGAAGTGAGCTTCCATAAAAACCTATAAGGTTTCTTTTCCGCTAGTAGTCCAGCTGTCGCTCGATGTCTGTATGTAACTCGGGAAAGTGGCCGAAGATGATAAGATCCTACGCAAGCGACACTACTCAGAGGATCCTTCCACGCCGCTACAGAAGGTTCTCCAGGATTTCTTACCAGGTTCTTGAATTTATTCACAGAGGACTTATAATCGGACCAGTTAGCCAGTCTCTTTGCCTCATTGAAAAGTATGCGACAATCTCTACGAGTACCCGCAATCTCGGAATTCCACCATGGTGGTCTTTTCTTAAATCTGCGTGAATCTGAAATCGCTCTGTCAATTTTTTGACCGTGATTTTGATGTCCTTGTGATCCCTAATGATCGGAGGGTCGAAGAGGGATGATCAGAGAATGAACAGTCATTCGATATCATCCATTTACTGATAAGATCTGAGTGCCTAAATCTAACTATCATTAAATCAAGTACCTCGCTTCTGTTAGTAACTACAAAGGTTAGGTTAGGTTTCGTGGGTTGTGATACAACTACAAAGGTTGGTTCTGAACCAATATTGACTATGTCTATGGAATGAATTAAAAAATTCACTCACCAATTACGTTGGTATCTGATCTACCACATACAACATGATGTGCAGTGGCATCAGCTCCAATAATGACCGGCAAATTTTCTCTTGCCCTTTTAATAATGTTGCGGACCTTGCTGTTTGGTATTGGTTGGCTGTGTCATGTGTCATATAGCGTCAGATAACAAGTATAGTTCCTACACCAGTTTTCCGTGCCGTTACCTCAGTATCTTCATCGATGGATCCAGGGTTCTTGATAAGTGCGAGCTTCTCTCCTCTCTCAGACTTCCGGAGGAGCAGGGCTGCCGGAACTGCTTTGGAGGTCACACAAATTAACCTTCACCATCTCCGTTTAGACCATTCTTCTACTACAAATTGGTGGAACAAATTTCAAAATTTGTATGCCCAACAAACTGTATTTTTTTTTAAATTCCCGCTAATTTGTTTCAGTTTAGCGTACGAACTCTGTTATTAATGAGGGCACATCTGTAGCATATGTCTTGAACGAAATATTGCATAATTATATCAGTTTTCAACCATTGCCTTTGCGTTTAAATTTGTCAAAGCATTCTCAAAAATGTTGGCTTCACAATTAGCGCCTAATTACATTCAACCGGTTGGTTATTGAGCAATACTCCTACAGCAATATAGCTCCTTCACACAACTCTAAACCCAATATTTTAAATTTGTGGTAATTAAAAAAACACCGTTTGTTTCAACAATTTTTTTCAATTTTTGGTTTTATAGATTTAAAAAGAAAAGTGCTTTGTCAATATTTCTGGTTTCATTGTAAGTAATTCAAATTTGAAAAGTTTTTGTCTCATTTGCTTCTCCTATAAACTTATGAAAATTGATGCCACGTTATTTTGCATTTGAGCTTACGATATGTGTCTGTGAATCTGAGAATGTCTGTGAATGTGTTAAGAGCATATGAATAAATTGAGCCACAAATTTCTACAAATAATTATTATGCATTCACTTGAAAAATGCTTGAGGCAAATATACAAAATAGTTTCGTAAATACAAAAGAGCTTAACCAGGGTAAAAATTAAATTCAGCAAAGGATATCATCCTTTACTAAGTGGATTAACCCTAGTAGAACGGAAGATTTTAACAACTTTGAAAGACGTTAAAGGTTAAATTAGACTTTTCGTGGATAAAAAAAAAATAAAATATTGTTTTCTGAAATTCTGAAATAGCAGATAATTAGCTGAAATGAAGTCATTATTTAGTTTCAACATTCATATTTTATACAAAATTTATGTGTGACGCAGCTAGAGCTTAATAAACTGGTAAGAAAGACATCGACATATTTTTCTGAAATTTCAATAATTTCAGCTAAAAGCTTCAAGACAAGGTTTAAGGAGCTACAATTTTAGTGTGTTTTACTGAAAATTTGCTGGGATCTTATAATAACTTTTAATGGCTTTTTAGACAGTAATTTATGGCCCCTAAAATCTATGAATATTTTCCAATTAATATAGAAGTGGTAGTGATCAATTTTAGAATAAATTTGTTCTCAATTCTGATATATTCAATTCGAGCCTTTTTATTTCACAACCTAATTTAGATTATGTTTCTGTAGCTTGCCATTTTTATCCTGGTCATAGTACATATGTACTTTAACATTTTATGATAGCACTGAGTATGCTGTTGATGAAAATTATTAAGTACATATAAACTGTAATGGAATATTACAAATTCAATTATAAAAGTTTGCATTTTTTATTTCGTAATTTTTAACACATTTAAGCAGGTTTTTGCCACATTAATTTCAACAATGGCCTTAAATTAACGGAGACAGTGTGAAAAAAAAAAAAAAAAAAAAAAAAAAGGATTAAAGTGACCATTAACACTTTGTTACATGCAACATATTAGAAAAATAAAGCTAAATAAAATCATGATTTAAATGAAGTTCCTAAATCCTCATCTAATACTTGTTACAACTTTATTTTTCTATTTGTAAGAATGTAGCTAACAATGGTAGTATATTTGTATAAAGATATAAACGTATCTGTCACATTAATCCTAACCATTTGTCAACCAACATTTTTGTCAACTTTTATTTTAGTTTTACTTTGTAACAAAACGCATTTTTTCTGTTGTTGTAAGAGGATTCGATAATTGCTTTAAGAATCATCTACAAAATTGCCATTCATGTAATACTTGGCGTTTGAGTGAGTAAGTATCACAGTGTTATATACGCTTGTTTATCTGGTGACAACAAAAACAGCAACAAGACAAAAAAAGATATGTATTTGAAATTAAAAAAAAAAAAATAAAAGAAAATGACACAACAGCAAAAATTGAAATGCGTATACACCTATCCCTCGATTTACACGATAGATGCGTTCCTGAAAAAATCGTGTAAATCGAAATGAAAAATGTTTCTATGAGAAATCGTGTAAATCGAAAAAAGACCCAAATAAGATTAAATTTAAAATTTTGTTTAGAAAATTCATTTAATTTAAAGTAAAGTAAATACATTCCCCCATATTTATAACCAAATTTCAATTTAAACAATGTTTTAAAGCAAAGCTTCCGTAAAAAATTTGATTTTAAAACGTTGTTTAAATTTTAAAATTGTATTAGCTTTTGATAGAAAAGTCCGCTGTCGCATTATTTTCCAAAACTGTCGCGATTCGTCTGTATTGAAGACTTTATCAGGAATGTATTATTGGCAGTAATAATTTAAGTATATTTTTTGGGATATTCTTTAGACACATCTATATCAGCAGAAGCTTGTTTAACTTTTAATTATAGATTATGTAAGGAATGTCTTTGCTTAAATATTTCAAACCATTTTGATGGTTGCTGATTTTTAAGTTTTTTTTTTTTTTTTTTTGTAATAGCAATGGTATCAATTGGGATTCGCTTTTGAGTTTAATTTTCTATCCAGATCATCAGTGGCTTTTCCATATTTTCAGTTGTAACGTCCCAAACGCGTGAAGTTGTACTCAGGCTCATTTTGGTTCCAGCTGCTACACTTTTCCCTGTTATGTTTTCATTGTTTATAGATAACTATTTTTGAGAATTGTGCAGGATATATTTACTGAAAAAAATTAATTTTTGCTAAAATATTTAAAAAAAATCGTGTAAATTGAGGTAATTTCCACATCCCTCGATTTAAACGAAAACCGAAAAAATCGTGTAAAGGTGAAATCGTGCAAAAAAAGTATCGTGTAAATCGAGGGTTAGGTGCATATGTGTATAAGTGAAAAAAAAACTTGACAATACCCAATAAACCAAATTATTTGAGAAAAATATTATAATAAGCTTACCAACACAAGCCTTAAGCTTGAAAAAGTTTTTAGAATATATTGAAAAAGGCTATCGTAACAATTGTAGACAAATCGAAACGAAACCATCGTGAAAATAGTATATATGCATGATTACTACTTATAACCTTATCCTTGCAATTGTAGAATAAGCTTACGACAATAATATTGTATTAACATTTGTATATATAGAAAAGCTAATTCGTCTCAATATTTGTATAAGATTTTTCATATAATTGTATGTAGAATCTTCACAAATAATATTGTTACTATTGTGCAATGACGATTTGAATTCAACGGTCTGTAACGACTGCCTGCAGCATTCATCATGTTTGAAGGCACGTCCATCAGTAGCATGCGTTTATTGGCATTGTTTGTAAGTATGGCAACACTAAATGTTTAGGCTGCTGGCAATGACATCGAAGGCTCGGGAATTCGAATGTACTAGTATGTTCGTTAAGAGCATTGTAGAAGATTCCCGATAGATGTCACGAGTATAAATAGTGGCAGAGCTGGCAGTCGTGAGTTGAGTTGATCATTGTCGCTATTAGAGTTAACATCAACTGTCGTGTACATTTGAGCTTGTACGTTGTAAAGTGTGTGTGCATCTCTGCGAATTGATAGACGTGTATAAAGACACTGAGTGAATATTTGAACTGTTGTTGGTGTACATTTTAAATAAATAAAGAGTTGTTACAAATTTTAAACTACTAAAACTGCTTTTATTTGCAATCAAAAGTATCCGGTTTATTTAAAGGAAAGAAACCCCGTTTTTAAAAGGTAAAAACGTAACAATATATTATTTGGTGTGAAAAAATAAAAATTTTTATTTGTTTCTTTTAATTTTATTTAACTATTAATATAATATTATTCATTATTTATTAGTTATGTAGTCTTGGGTGTCTTTAATAAATTGGTCCTTGTACCACCCACTGACAAAACTGTATCTAAGTATGAAATGTAGAAATTTTATGATTATTTTACTTTAATTAAAATGTTTTATTTAACTTACTATTTATTGCTTTTGTTGTGCTTAGATTTCTAAAACTTTTCTTGATGTCAGTATCTTTTCAGCATAGTAGTTCACCTAATTCGTCCGTTAAAAGTTTCCTCCAACAATTTTTTTTTTTAAACTTGGTGGCTTGTCAGTTTCTTTTCCTGAAAAAAGGTATAAAAAAATTGTTTTCATGTACATAATTTATAGGCTGCAAACAGAACTTACAAAAGAAGCAAAATTTTCCCCGTTTTCTTGTAGACGTGTTTCAAAATCAATGAACACCTTCATTTCTTTCACTAGCACTTACACATTCAATATTATTTTCTACAAAAGGATCACCAGCAGCGAAATCATGCTCCAATTCACTTTTTTTGTTTTTTTATTATTTAAAAGAAGATCAATTACTTCTTTAGTTTGTCTTCTAGCACTTTTTACATATATTATGCATTTTTATTATCGTTTTATTTATTATTTATTATATTATTACCAATTATTTTGCACGTCTACTCGCTATGAATTTTATATGCCAAACACTTTCAACAATTTTACTCAAAAAATGTAACGGTACAACAAGACTTGAGAATGTATTGAAAGAGATAAGTCTTTTTCAATACTTTCTTTTAAAAACTGCTTATGAATTCACATTGTATAAACATTATTATAAATTAAATTAAGAAAAGCTTAAATCCCACTATTTATATAAGCTTATTCTCAAGTTGTATTGTAGTTTGATTACTATATGGTATGTTGGGTATATGTACATAGCAACAATAAAGAAAAAACTTAAAATTGAAACGGAAATTGTTTGTCGATTGACTGATGTTTACCAAGATAAACGGTTTTAGAAAAGCTTTGTGTACATTCTTAGTTTACGTAACTATTATGTTGTCCATATATCTTTCTATCGTATGGCAATACAGCACACACAAATGTATATGATAAAATATTTGCAAGTTTTACTTGAAAAATCTTTATGATCTCATCAAAAAGATTCAAGAGCTAGAATTTCAGAATTTTTGAATCTAGGGCTATTAGATGTGACAACTTGTATGTAGACATTGGCTATAAAATATTTTCGTCGATTACCAGAAAAATTTAAAATTTAATTTAATCACTTATCTTCAACATAATACAACCGAAATATTTTTAGAGTCACCACTTTTGTTTTCTACTATAATCTAAGTATTATAATGAACATTATTGAATCAATATGACGCGTTCTTATTTCTAAAATGCAGGTTTTCCCTCAGTGTATATTTTTTTTTTCTTGAACCAGCACTCAGGGGATGACCCCTACTCATGCAAAGCATTGTGTTGGAACTAGGAAAATAGATTATGGGAGGGAGGATAGAGGGAGTAGTGTTTGTGGACATTTGATTTGAATTTTCCTACATTGGAAGTGACAGGAAAGACTTCAGGAGGAAGCTTATTCCACATACGGACAGTACGGCTAAAGAAGGAATTTTCCCTGTAATGTGTTGTGCGATCCACCGTTCAGTCGACAACGAATTGATGAGCCCTTGCCGAAGAACGTGTGTTGCGTAAAAAACTAAAGGTTTCGGGAACAAGTTCCCTAATTTCAGCAGAGCACATACCATTGTAGTATCGGTAGAACAGTGAAACACAACCCACATTGCGACGATGTTCCAGTGAGTCAATAGAGCTGGATACCCTACTGTCACCGATAAGCACCTTCGCCCTCTCCTGTACCCGGTCGAGTAACTTCAAAATAGACTTTGAAGCACCGGCCCACACATGAGAGTTGTATTCCATTTTCGGTCGAATATAAGTGGTGTAAATAGAATGGAGATCAGATGGAGTGAAGTATGTCTTACACCGTTTTAGAAAACCAAGGCACTTGAATGCTTCTTTCGACACTCGAAAAATGTGTTTTGTCCAGCGGACATCGCACTGAATACTCATGCCTAGAACAATAAGAGCTTCTGATTCCTTAATATTTACACCACCCATATAAACAGATGGAGCAACATGATCTGTTGTGCGTTTGTGTGTTAACATACAACATTGAGTCTTGCGTGCATTGACATCGACTCTATTCGCACAACCCCATTCAGAGATTGTCACAAGATCTTGGTTAAGCGTATCATTCATGTTTTGCCTCATTGCCCTAATCTCCGACAGGCTTGGTCTATAATTGAATGCATATGAATGGCAAATGTTGCTGTCATCTCCAAAAGAGTAGATAGGGTTAGAAGTTTGACGTAGACAGTCGTTTATAAAGATAAGAAATAAAGTAGGAGAAAGGACGGAGCCTTGCGGTACCCCTGAATTGATCTTGAACTCGTTTGATGAGATTCCATCTATAACAACTCGTATAGTGCGATCTCTGAGAAAGCCCGATATAAATCGAGAGAAGTTATTATCGACACCAAAAGCAATAAGTATTGCTAAAAGCGCACCATGCCATACTCTATCAAACGCTTTAGATATATCTAGAGCCACCACTTTACTTTCGCCAAAATGGTGTATGGAACGACACTATTTTTCCGATAGGAAGACTAGCAAGTCTCCCGTAGAGCGTCCCCTACGAAAGCCATACTGCCGGTCGCTGAGTAAATTGTTGGACTATAAATATTTCACAAGATGGTAGTTAACCATACTCTCCATAACTTTGGAAAGTGCACAACAGATTGTTATTGGGCGATAATTATCAGGGTTGTTAGCCTCTCCCTTTTTAGGAATTGGCGTTATATTAGCAACCTTCCAACATACAGGAAATTTTCCGGTACGGTATAAAGTGCTGAAAAGGTTAGCTAATGGAAGAACACTGTTTCAAGACCAGTGCTGGTATACCATCAGGCCCAGGAGACTTATGTTGAGATCCGCTAAGACCCTTTTAACTGCGCGAGCGCGAAAGAATATATTCGGCATAGTAACTGATACTCTTTCGAGCTCGGGTAGTGGTTGATTGCTTTTCGATAAGTTCGAATTATTTGCAAATAATTCAACCAAAAGGTTAGCTTTTGAATGATTGGCCATCCTTTAAAAGAGTAGGAATTGATGAGCTAGCATTATCCTTAATTCTTTTAACGAATGACCAAAAGCTTTTATTGCTCCGGAGAGCATTAAGAACTTTGGCACGGCGGCGCTGCTCGTGTAGAGATTTTTCACGCCTCAGCACTTTGGCACACGAAGATCTCGCCTTTTTGCACTTCTGATTAAACCATTTTTGAAATTTAAATTTATGTTAATATCATTGTATATAATCTAGCAGATACTTAGCGTGTGCAACTACGCTGAAAAAAATTAACCTTTTTTTCGACATAGCAAGGAAAATTAGTCCAGGAACCCTTATGTTTCAAAAAGTAACGCACAATTCATAATTTACCCTTTTTGCTAAATTGTTTGTCCATCTGTAGAAAAAGAAATTCTTTATTAATGGAGTGGTTTTACAATAACTATTTGTTTAAATTTGTATAGTGTACAGAAAATATTTTTCTAAAAAAAAGTACCAAAAAGAGGGATAAATTTGACCCGTTATACGTTCAAATTTCCTTTTTGTAAGCACAACAATTCCATTTGAATTAAATTTCTGTGATATGGGAAGTAAAAAAATCAGAAAGTACCACATTTATTTTTTGCACAAATTCAGATTAAGGTGGATATTTAGAGCTAGATATATTAGTTCCGGAGATGTAGATACTGATTTTAACCGTTTTTTCCCAGTTTTGCCACCTTAAAATTCGTATTTCCAAAAATCCCATTTTAGTGGATTTGCACATCGGAAGAGGTGCAAATTTCAGACATACAAATTTTCAAAAGCTCAAAGTTGTGAAAAATGTTTGTTTGGAAAAATTCGAAAATAGGCTTCACGAATGTACCTACAACAGAGTTTTAGGTGTCTAGAACCATCTTAAAAAAATTGCCTTTCTAATGAAATTTGTAGCTAATCGGTTGGATGGTTTCAGAGTCTATAACGGACATAGGTAGAAACATTTTTTGTATTTTATGTTTACATATAGATATAAATTATCTATTGACAATAAAATATCTTTCTGACATACACCGATCTTAAGTTAGAGTAATTTTTTGAGAGGGAACTTGTATGGAGACTAGGTACCGATTTTCGCCAAACTTTACAGTATAATTTCATAGTACTTAGATCTAATTTGTGCAACATTTTAACGGAATTTCCACATTTTTATGACTGCTCAAACAGTATGCTCATTTTCAATACCAAGCTAATATTATGAACAGAGAGTATTTGTGGAAGACAGTATTTTCAACAGGCATATCTAGATCGTCTTAGAATAAATATACTAATATGGGTATGCGACAAATAAGAAATTTAAAATCTTAAGTTTTATAAACATTTTGCACTATCATATACTAAAATCAGAAAACTAACGCTTAAGGGATGCTAGAAAAATTGTGGCCAATATTACACATAGAAAATATTTCTTGTCAAGCTTTGGAACAGGATTATTTTCGAATAAACAAATAAGCAATTGAAGGTGAAGGTTTTGATAACTTTTTGAGGTTAACGCATAATTGCATTACGATAATAACTTAAGTGAAGACGAGTCGCATTGACACCTAAAATTATTTGAGCAAGCCTGTAATAAAAACAAAAATTGATAAATCATGTTGACCAACGTGTTGAAAATTAATTTAATTATAATAATAATAATTTTTGACACGTTTGTATGAATTTTATAATGTTTGTAGTTAAATAATCTAAATTTAGTTAATTTTAGTTTTGTTTACTTTATTTGCTTTAAAACAAATCTTTTTTTTTGTGATCGTGGGATAGGTGCATTTTGAATATTTATTTTTATATGTAACATCCTGAAATTAGCATTAGAAGTCTTTAACAAATTTAAAGTAAGTGAAAAAACAGTTAAACAAATATTTGTCTTGATTTTAACCCATTGCCAGTTAAAATTTCTATGGGGTTACATATCATTTGATATTCATATTGTCTATGACATTACTTAGTAATCGAGATGTATAGTGGGAAGCAAAACTGTCCAGATGTTTTGCATTAAAAATGTAAGGTAATGAATGTAATACAAATATAGGTGTATTATCAAATATATGTATTTTTTTTATTTTATTGAACATTATTCTAAATTATAAAGAACAAAAACTTATATAAATTTCTTCAAAAAAATAAAAAAAATGCAAAAAACAAAAAATTCAGTATTTTGACACTTTTGCACTGTTTGCAAGGTTTGTTGAAAATCATTTATCGTTTCCAATTTAATATTACTCTCCACCAACTTTTGGATGATATCACTGTCAAGAGCTCGCCATTCATATTGTATTCTCTCCCAAAGCTCGTCAACATTTTTGATAACAGCTTTCTTTTAACAATAGCCCATAAATTTTCTATTGGATTCAGGTCTGAGCTTTGTGCAGGCCAGTCCATTGTCCCAAAAGTTTGTTTTTGTAGCCAGCTTTTAACAATTTTGGCAGTGTGCTTCGGATCACCGTCTTGCTGAAGAAAAAACTTTTTCGGCTGGCAATTTCGTCAATAAAATCTGGTAAATTTGTGTGTAAAATATTAAAATAATCTTCCTTTTTCATTATACCTTGGATTCTCACCAAAAGTTCAATGTTCTACCAAGTAAAACATCCCCACATGTGAAAATGCCAGCACTTTCAGATAGAAATGTGAAAAGGCGCCTTCATTTCTGTAAAACTAACAAAAATTGGATAGTAGATGATTGGTTATTTGGAGTGATGAAATGAAAGTCAACCGATACCAGTCTGATGGAAAAGAATGTTTTTGGCATAGGCCTCATGAGCGCATCCAAAAACACCAAGTGAAGGAAACGATGAAACATGGTGGCGGCAGTACGATAATACTGCCGCCACCATGTTTCATCGTTTTCATTTTCACACTGGCTACTAAACCAATTCTATGTAATGCGCGTCCGACCATCCAGGAACTGACATGCTTATTAATACTTTTTGCAACATTTGTAGGTGTTTTATTGGCCTTATGATGTAACAAACGATCAATGAGCCGGGCATCACTATCAGAAAGCAGTTTTGATCGACCCCCTTTGTTATTATTGCAAGCTACATTACGTCGTTTTTTATGTTATTTACAATTTTAAGGCATGAATAATTATTTTGCAACAAATTTATCACATTGTTTTCAATGTCAGATGTCGTTTTTCTCATTTTGAAAGATCTTTTATTTTTTTTTATTAAAATTCACAAAATTACACTTCACAGGTCAATCAATAATGCGTAAATTGAGCAATAAAAGTTTGACAACGAGTTATCAACAAACAAAAAACTAACGGGTCAAATACCGTTATATTTTAAGAAAGTTTATTACTTCTACAGTGCAACATCTGGACAGTTTTGCTTCCCACTGTAGGTAAAATAATCCGATTGATTATATATCAACCAATTGTGAGCCGATTTTCCCGATTTTAGATAGCAACCGAATCGAACCCGACATATTGATGTATGGTGATGTATTTAGGCGCATCGGAGTGTTGATTTCAACATACAGACGGGCATGGCTATATCGATTCCGCTATCTATAACAATCTATAACAATATTTACTTTATGGGTCGCAAATGAAAAATGTGGAAATTACAGAAATGACAAACTCAAACTAATGTGCAGAATTCTGCAAGGACAGGTCAATCATTATATTATGTGCCACTCGTCAGGGTAATATGCATTTGGAGTATACCGATCGACTCAGAATCAGTTTCTGAGTCGATTAAACAATGTCCGTCCGTCCATGCGTTCGTCTGGCTGGTTTATAACAAACAAAATGTGTTTTATAAACCTATAATAAATTAAAAAAATTATTATGAATAAGGCTTTTAAAAAGAGAGCTTTACCTTGTTTAATAGCTTTGCTTACATTTATGATAAACCACAAACATTATGGCTTATTCAACAATTTTAAAATGGATGTCGGTAAAATAAATTACTTTTTGATGTATTTGATTTCATTAAAAAAGTATCTTTTTTTTTTGCATATATTTATTTGCATAGTTGGTTTTAGTCTTCCACATTTTCACAATAATAACTGAATGTATGATTTTCTATCTTATTTCATATTTAAGCGAATTTCAACCGTTTCATTTTGGTTGGCAAATTAATATTTACATTGTAAATGCTAAGAGAATTTACCAAGAATAACAAAAACCATACAGGTAAAAATTATAAAAAAACTACATAAAATTTACAAACAAAATAAACAAACGAATGAGCAAAAACTATGAAACAACTTAACTTTAGCGCAATATAAAGAAAAGAATAAATAGTAGCAAACAAAAATGGTTATTTTGATAAGAATTCGCTGAATTACAAATAAATCCGAAATTATGAAAAACTAAATAAAAACATTTCGTTGTTATTTTATTTTGTTTGTTTTTGTTCTTATTCTCGTTCTGCCATAGTTTTTCATTGGTAAAATGTATACAAATGTTACAAAACGAAAAGTAATAAAAAACCTGGTAAGAATGTGTAGTCGGGTAATCGTAGCCATATAATACCCTACGTACTATATTACATATAAAATCGGTTTACAATTATAGCTTTGTTAAGTAACAAAAAGCTAAATACTACAAATTACTACAAAATTTTTTAGTTATTGTAATAATTTCTATATAAATATGTAATAAGTAGGGGGGAAGGGGATTTATATGCAAATGCATATTTCTTCTCGAACATCCAAATACAATGTTAACTAATTATCTATATAAATCATACATTTTGCTGTAAAATGGCATCGAGCATATTTTTGCATATTTTATTGATAATGCATATTTTGTTATATTTTACATCAATATGCACATTTATATGCATATTATCTAGTGTATCAAAAAAACCGGTTACTGGTCATCATTGTTGCCAGGAGCTGGAAAAAAAAGAAGCTATTTTGACTTAAAAAAAAGCCAGAAAAAGCTAAGTCTTTTTAAAAAAAAAAGTTAAAAGGAAGCTAAAATATTATAAACTAGCTGAACGCCCCAGCTTCGCTCGGTAGCTATTTAATAGTGATTTGTATTTCATAGTTTAAAATATTCTGCTCCTGAGCCTCAATCTTCGTAATTTCATTAGAAGTATATATTTGGTTTTACTATTATAAGAAACAAAATCGATTTGCGATTTAGTGTAATTATAAAAGTTTAGCACTTTTGCCGTATGTTTTTTTTTTCCATAATCTTCACTAATCTCTTATTCTTTAAATTTGTATGCAAAATATGGCGAAGACATTAAGCAATTTTCAATTGGGCCCGATAATGGGTCAAATTCTTTGCATTGTATTAAAATTGGAAAACACAAACTATGGAGAAGAAATTTGAAATCAGAAAAATAAGGTAGGCTAAATTACAATCAGTATACTTGAATGTTTGGCTACTAAGTCGAAGCATTGATTCAGAATATGTTTAACGGCTATTTCAATTGACAGCCATCGAATATCACAAGACCTCAAGAGTTTGCGTTTAAAATCTACCACACTTTTGGATACCTCAATTGTGCTCTTCAATTTTCCTTTAACAAGAACCAAATATCTCTCCACTGGTCTTAGCTCCACAGTTTGGAGGATTTGTCTCTCTTGGTACAAACACCACATTATTGTTCTTATACCACTAGAGACCTTGCTTACCATAGTGACAGGATGCCAAATCAGTCCAAAAATAAGTGGACACATTAAGAAGTCTTATGAACGGAAGCATCCTCTTTTGTAAACATTCCTTGATGTAAATTTCGGTATTTATAGAGCCCTTTGTAACAAATTTTTGGCTTCTTTTGCCGCAACTGCATATTGCTTGCCATACCAAACATTTTTTCTCGGAAAATTGTTTGCTTTTGGGTCCTAAACTTGTCTACAACATTTCCTCGAGCTTCAGCAACATACAAATTTTACCTGGAAGCTGTGAAACATTTTCCAGAATATAAGTTTCGTCGAACTTTTTGAGCCTTGTATGGTTTTAAACCGTTTTAAATGTACCAAATAGTCCAAGTATTGAGCTAACCGAGCTGCTTTCCTACCGGATGTGTTTGAAACTCTTTTGAAAAGTCTTTCTATTTATTGGCTGTAGAAACATCATGTGGACCATGGTTTTCTATTAACGGAAAAGTTCTCCCGATACTGTTTAATAACATTGGAATCAGTTTGACCGCAGACCTTTGATTGTTTGGGCAACTTTTTGTAGTACCAACTTGAGTTTTGTTGAAAATCCATCTATATAAATATATAAATGTCTTTGTAAGTTTGTTTGTTTGTTTGTTTGAGCATCACGCCTAAACGGCTAAATCGATTTTACTGAAATTTGGAACGTATATCCATTCTTACTTGGAAGTAGCAATAGGCTATAACTTTTTTCAATACTTTTACCAGAAAATGATAAACAGGGGGAAAAACTGGTAAAATTGGCACCTTTAGTTTTTAAACAATAATTACTAAACGGCTGAACCGATTTTTACTACGACAGGGGCAGCGAAGCGCACTGGGTCAATCTAGTATTTAATAATTTTAGTACGCACTTTTTTCTCGTCACTCATTTGAATCAAATTAACAACAAATGAACATAATTGACATTAAATACAATAACTGATAAAAAAAAAATCAAATAATATTTGGATTAAAAATTTTAAGGAAAAACGTGTGTTAAGGTTTTTTCGATCTCACTCCTTACATATGTGTATTTATATACTTATGTGTATTTAATTTTGATCGAAGTTCTTTCGTAACATTGCATCGATTTTGAATTAAATTTGATGTATCATATGCTGTAGTCCAAGGTTGTAAAAGCTTTGAAAATACATCATTATAAAACAACCTAAAAGGCATATGCAAATGAAACACTGTTCTACTAAATTGCTTTGAGATATTCCTCATTATTCATTTGGAAAGGCGCTCTAACAATAATTTTGTTGTTTTTTAATGAGGATGGTAAATCTGTTTGATGCAGCAGTCCATAATGTATTTTAATGTTACCCATTTAAAATTTTAGTATTTTGGCTATAAAATATAAATCATATATGACATGGACCTTGTTTATATGCCATATAATGCGTATTGAAGAGTAGAAGACACTATTTGAATTTAAACAACTCAATAATTGGTTTTTAAAACCTATTTTTATTTGCTTCAAAAGTTGGCAATCATTGGCTCAGGATGGCCCTAAATTCCGCACAGTGTTTTTAATTAGCATACAAAGGATTCTGGTATAAAGATGTATACAATGTTCCATACTCGTGCACTTGCCACCTATGCTAGTGTAGGGTATACAAATTATAAATAAAGTTTGTTTATACTTACACATACTACTACACCAAAGCAACAACAACAACAACGACTACTACAACATGCACAAATTCAGGGCAACATTAAATTACTTGGCTTAAAGGTAAATCGAGCGGAAGTAGCAAACAACCAAGAAAACAACGGGAGCACAAAAAAAAGTTCCAACGTGATACACGATACATGGTGGAGGAGAGACATAGACTGCACTTTGTATATGCAAATATAATAAATATGCTTTAGGAAAATGCGACTTCTGAACGAGCTACTGTTCACATTTAATAACTGCTGAAAATTGTAATGAATTTTCAAATATAGCATAAACTACAAACAATTCAGACATTTCGTTAAAGTTTTAGCAAATAGTAAAGATTTTATGCAACTGTAACAGTTAAGTTTAACAAAAATATGTATATTTTTGAGAATAATAATGTTGCAATTTTTTCTAAAACGGTTATTTAAACTAATACAAAATGTAGCGAGGTACAGGAGCAAAAAACAAATTTTAATAAAAAGTTTATTTCAACCTTTACCACAACCACTCAAACTACGATTATTTTCAACTAACTGCACTTTTATGCAACTTCTATATGAATTCGAATAAAAAAAAAATAAAAAAAACAGAACTGAGAAAAAAGCCATAAGCCCAACAACAAATACATAAATGTTTCCCAAGTACACGAACAGACACAGTTACGCACAAATGTATGAATATGCACAGTGAAAAAACATATGTAAATGCAATCAGTGCAAGCTCACTCCTAAAATTTGTGACAATTTTTCAAAACCCAGGTTGTCTACCGATTCTAAACGGTTAAAATGTAACGGTAACACTAATTTATATTATTTTGGTAACGGTAATTGCAGTTATTGCTGTAACGGTATGCTAATGATAACGGTAATTTTGTCGTGGACTAAATTACACTATGCCGGGGTTATACAACAATTCTGTTTTATTGGAGTCCGTATAGTTTGTACCACTGTGTTATTAATAAAATGTACAAAATTAAAAATGAGTTGATAAAGGTGGTATTTTATTATACAGTCAAGGTAAAAAGTCTACACACGCCCTACGATTTTGAAGTTTCATAGAATGTTATAGCAATGTTTAAGGTATTTATAATTAAAACTGTTTGAAGTAAAAAAGTATATGAAAAAGATATAACATACTTAGAAATCGAAAAGAAATTCACATTTCATATGGTAGTAAATCTCCGAAAGGAAAATATTTCTTATGGAGAAATTGCTAAGATAACAAAATTAAGTCGGGCTACTGTAGCCATGGAGAAATGGACTGAGTTAAACTAAAGTAATATGCATATTAAGATTAAAGTAATGTTTAAAAATATCCTCTTCTATTTTCATATAAGAAGGATGCTCATTTGATCTACATAATACATGTGAAGCGCTAAAGACACCACAAAGCCAATGGCCAACAATTGTTGAATAAAATTGATTTTATAAAATGATTACATATACAACATAGATACATACAACATATATAAGTACAGATCGCTCATTTGCTGCAACAACGTCGTAACTCAAAATTCGGGTTTTTTGAACTGATGGCAGACCTAAGAAGCTTTCGAGACGTGATATTAATAGTATTTTGAAACTAGTGTACCAGGAGCCGAAAAAAGTGCCCCAAAATTGGCGGAACGCATCGAAAAATGTTCCAATAAAATTGTAGCTCCACGAACAATATTAAACGTTTTACATGACAATGGATATAATAGCAGAACAGCACGCAAAAAGCCACTAATTTCAGTGAAGAATCGTAAACTTCGTCTTGAGTTTGCTAATGCTCATATAGACAAGGGTATGGATTTTTGGAATCGTCTTATATTTACCGACGAAAGTAAGTATAATATTTTCGTAAGTGATGGCCGATCCAAAGTCTGCAGTAAAATAACACTGCACTTGATCCAAAGAATATTATACCTACAGTCAAACATGGTGGAGGCAAGTATGGGCCGAAATAACACCCACTGTTACAGAGAATTTGGTGAAATCAATGCCCCGTCATCTCCAAGCAGTTATTGATGCCCAAGGTGGACCAACTAAATATTAAGAGTTAATTATACCCTCCACCACCACAAGTGGTGAAAGAGGGTATATATAAGTTTGTCATTCCGTGTGTAACATTGAGAAATATTCATCTGAGACCTAACAAAGTATATATATTATTGATCCTTATGAAATTCTAAGTCGATTGAGCAATGTCCGTCTGTCTGTCCGTCTGTCTCTGTAAAACACTCTCACGTCCAAAATCCATAAGCAAAATTAATGAAATGTATACCAAAATGTTTATAATTTTTCTAAGCAGTTTGGTATTGAAAATCAGCAAAATCGAATTGGTAGAACCAGGGTTATGGATCAAAATGTAAGACAACCTCCAAAAATGTTGATAATTTTCACATAATTTTTGTGACTTTGGGTAAATTCATTGCAGAGAATACCATGAAATTTTGCACACATTATTTATACGAAAATCGATGTGTTGAATTTTATGAAGATCGGCCGATAATTGGTCATAGCTCCCATATAAGGACCACTTCCGAAAAATACATTAACCTCTATAAATATTTCAAATATATCGATATCGAACTAAAATTGTATACAGATCAATATATTGTATCCAAACATTACGCTACTGGGAATTGTGAATTTCGGTCCATATTTGACCATAGCACCCATATTAGCTCCATATCCGATAATCACAATAATACCCATAAAACTCTTGTAAATAATGTTATGGAGAAAAAAATCAAGCAAAATGGGCCTCAATTACATAGAAATCACGTTATAATATTTAATTATATCTTCCAAATAAGTCGCACATCCGAAAAATACACTAACGCATATATACACTCATATCGGTAAAAAATGTAACAGATATAAGTTTCAAGTAGATTTGGTGACTATGGGTTCATAATTATATATATAAGGCTCACATCCGGAAAATTCATTAGAACAGAACAAAAATTGACTAAATATATTTGTTTACCCTTTTTTATACTCTTTTACTTTACTTGTGGCGAATAAGGAAAATGTTGAGCCAATCGGTAATGTTAACCAATTATTAAGTATATAAATTGTTAAATAGTACATTTTATTCTTATTATAAAATTATAGATTCTGTTGGAAATGATAGGAATACTACTATACTACTATATTTTAAATAAACTCTTATTTTGTTTTAAAAAAGTGGTTTTATTGAAGAAAGTACATAATTTGTATATAGTCCAAAATGTGTGTTATATCAGAATTCATCTTTAATCCATAAAGTGGCTTAAAAAGTAATTCGCTTATAGTCCACAAAAATTGTGCAACTGTATCTGTATTACATTAACATTCTACCAATGTTCATAATCGGAGCTAAATCCCAATAACAAACACAGAATATAGATATTAGAGTGTTTATACCAATGTAATTTCTATAATTTTCATCTAATTTAGGTGGAGGGTATTTAAGATTCGGCATAGCCGAATATAGCACTCTAACTTGTTTTTTTAAATTTTTTATAAAATTTTGAAGTAATAGTTATTTTTTTGTAGCTGTTTGTGTTATGTAAATGAATTACGTTTTTATTTTATAAATAAACTTATTTATTAATGCTTTAAATATTGACATAAACATTTTATTAATTCCCTTCACAAACTCTCAAATATAATGAATTATTGAAATTGAAAATTTCCAGTTTTAGAATTTAAACTATTTATCTGTAACGATAACGATGTTTACGATTATAACGGTAATTTCTGTTACTTAGGTAACGGTTGCTTAATGGTAACGCTAGTTGAGCTGGAAGGGTATTTTAAGATAGCTTAGCGATAATGGTACCCAACCTTGTTAAAAAAAAAAACTAGTCCCGTGAAATGAATCGAAATTTCAAATAAAATGTGCAACCTCTAAACGTTATCCGATTTTTATAAAATTTTCAGCATTTAGTTTTCAGATGACTGAAAACATGTTCCGACCCAATTGTAAATCTGCAAATTATCATAATTTTTGTTGTTTACCAAAATGTAATTTTTATTTATTTAAAATGTTTAGGAAAATTTCACAGTGTATCATTACATCGACTTATCTAGCATACATACAACTGGTACAAAAGTGTTGAGAAATGTTCTTGCGATAAAAATTGCAATTTTATGCTGATGTTTGATTATACACAAATATTACATTGTTTGTGTTGTTGCTGCTGTTTGTTGTTCTAGAGGAAAACATTAAAGGTCCCTACTAAACAGGTATTATTAAAGGCCTTCGACTTCCTGACTTAAACACTCAGTTTATATTTCAGAATAAGTATATTCTTACTTCGCTTATTTTAAGAAGTCAAAAGGTGTAAGATATGTTGTAGAGGCTTTTACAAGCAGCATATAATCTATAATTTAATTAATAAAAAAAAATTAAAATATCTTACTTAAACTTCGCTTTCATAGTATCTACCGAGGTAGATATTTTGATATTCAGTTGTTAATAACTTACACAGTTTTTATCAACTTTAAAATTGCTTTCAGCTCAGTTATCAAAATTTGCCAACTTTTTAGAAAATAAACAGTTTTAAAGTAAGATTATGTTATTTTTTTTTTTTTGTTTTTTGTATACGGCTTTATAAATATATACCGTGGTAGATACATTCAATTTCATGTTAATTTTTATTGGTTTTGTTACTTAATACATTTTCTTCGTAAGCCGTATTTTTCCGAACTTGAGTCCTTATAGCAGTTTTATAGCAATGCTGAGCACATATTAGCTTTTTACATTTGATGTATATTGGCGAGTAGCTCTCTCTCTTTTATACTCTCTGTAGCAACCACCCTTTTGCTTTAGTTTATACTGTCATTAAAATTTGTTCAAACGGCTATCTAAAATACATTCCATTGCAGTCTTGATAAACAACTTACTAACTACCATGGGGTTTTCGGCTCGAGATTTTATTTTTGGATGCAAAGATTCGTACCCAAGGAGTTCAAGAATAATCTACGTCCAGATTTTTTATCTGTATTTTGTGTGTTGTTTTTGTCATACATAATGTAGGCTGCTAGGGCTGAAGTATCGGATTAATTTAAAAAAAACATCGCCACAGTCTTTCTGCTCTTTTGGTTGAGTATTTAGACAAAATTTTTTCCACTGTTTTGCCTCCTTTAGTTTTATTGAAAAATTTAATGATTTCATGCTTCTGTTTTGCTGAATCGCAATGCTTAGATGGTAAAATTACTTCTTATAATATGTTTTAGATAATTTGTACATTCTGCTTTGAGCTTGTTTCTGACTGGTTGTTGATACGATTATATGCCAAATGGCCTTCATGGTGGAAAAAAAGGCATCGTATAAATGTAAGGAGATTTTCGTAGGGCTTTGACTTTAAATCAAAGTGTAAATGTACTGCAAATAGATTTTTAGTATAAACAAACTCAATTATTTTAAATCGTTAATAACTTCGTAATTTCTTGAAAATAAGCTCAATCTGTCATCAATCTACCTTATTCAAATATCGATATTTTGTATAAAAAACTCAAGTGTCTTAAATCGATAATAGCTTTGCAAATACAGTGATTTTAGGGAAAATAAGCTCAATCTGCGATCACTCTTATTTTATACCAAAAATCGATTTTTTGTAAAAAAAAACTCAAATGCGTAAAATCGTTAATATCTTGATAAATATTGCGATTTTAAGAAAACTAACCTAAATCTGTGATCACTGTTATTTTATACCAAAAATCGATTTTTAGTATAAAAAACCCAATTATCTCAAATCGTTAATATCTCGGAAAATACTGCGGTTAGAGGGAAAGTCAATCTGTGATCAATCTAATTTTATACCAAAAATAAATACTGCGATTTTAAGAAAACTAAGCTCAATCTGTTATCAATCATATTTTAAAAAAAAATTATTTTTAGTATAAGAAAACTCAATCGTTAATAACTTCGGAAAAAATTGGTTCGGTGAATTTATATGAGGTTTATATTACTATTTTCCAATGGCCTTTACAAACATATTTCGCGTTTCCTTTACGAGAAATATGAAAAAATCATAAAACTTTATTATTCACCCCTATCGCGAATCAATATTTCACATGAAATATGTTCCCTTTTCCCATTTTTCGTTCATCAACTTTGTTCACGGGAAAAAATTCCTCATGTTGTGAAATTTTTAGATGGAATTTTGTAAACAATAAACAGCTGTTACGAACAAAATCAACTATTGTGAGTGAAAAGTTCATGGGAATATCACGATAGCAATTTTCCCTTCGAGGGAAATGGATATTTCATGGGAACATAAATTTCACATGTTTTTCACGATAGGCAGTTCTATTTTTAAATTTATACTTTTGTAGGTCTTCTAGAGTTTTTCTCACTGATAAAATCGGTTGAGAATCAGCTTAGTTAATGGCTTAAAGGTAAGAAAAACTGTTTTTTTTTATACACAACTGAAGATTTTGGAGGTGTTTTGCTAATTTCAAAGACAGATTCTTGTTATACACGACAGTACCTTCCAGAAAAATTGTATCACTTTCCAGGTATTATTTTTTTCGCATAGTGTAATCCATATTTTTAACATATAAATTTGGAATAGGGCCTTCTAGAGGCCTTTTCTAATCCACAATTTTACCACTGGTGTGTATAGTATACACAGTTTTATGTATGTTTTTTAAGTATAAATGCACGTATGGTAACACTAGGTTTCAAAATTTAAACATTATATTCGTGTACATTAGGGCTATACATTTAATTAATATCAAAATTAACAAGTAACAGAGCTAAATTCGGCTGTGCCGAATCTTATATACCCTTCACCTAAATATACATATTTACGTACATTGCCTTTACCCATACAAAACTCTTCATATAGCAACAACAACAAGAAAAAATCATAACATTATATCAGATGCAATTGCAAAAAAATCCGATAATCATATCCACGCATTGAGTGCTCACTGATAACTAACCAAATAAACACAACAATTATTTTGCACAATTGTATGTGGAAAAAATAACAACAACAAAAATTAAAATAAACGAAATTATGCATGTGTTGATTTATAATTCTTATTCATTTCATCTCAAGGAGAATTTATATACTTTTATTTATATTTTATATATTTTTATTCATCTCATTCCACATTGTAGAACAGAGGTGCGCAAAAGTAAATTCTCTCACCAGCACATTCAATTCTTTATTTTGTTCAGTGCACCTACAAACAAACAAATACAAAAACTGAAAAAAAAAAAAAAAGAAAAAGTCATACACCCGGCTCATGCGCTTTTTTAGTTGTTTCGTTGAGTTATACTATGTGGTTGAGTGGACAACGGCTACTAAATTGTAAGAGCATAAGAATACGTGTGATTTGATTTTGCACAATTGTGCTATGGGCTGCGCCAAGGTATATTTATTATAAGGTAGTGTTATCAGACCAGCTGATCGTTTTTTGCTACTATGTTCATTTTTCGCCGTGGTGCAGTATAAATGTCAAACTTTGTTTACATTTTGTAAATGTCAAACTTTGTTTTGCTGTTAAATTCGTTTATTATGTTTTAAAACCAATGTTTAAAACCAATAATAATACTACACGAAATTAGTTTTATTTTTAAAAACATAAATTAAATTACAAACAGATTCAAATTTATAAACATTTTTTGTTTAACAAAAATTCGCTTTGATTTATTTGTCAGCTGTTTTTGCTATTTTACCCTGACAGCCAATTCGCCTTCAAATGCAGGCACAATGTCAAACTACATATAAAAAAAATATAACCAATTCGCTCGGTATTCTGAATTCGCCGATGACACTACCTTATAAATTAATATACCTTGGGGCTGCGCAGCATTGTTGTAGAATGTTGTTGTTGGGTGTGTGTGGTGTTTACGTATAATAGAGATGCTCATATGAAAACTCATTATAAACAACTCTCTCTTAATATATACCCTTGCCTCTCATGGTGAAGGGTATAAAAACAAAAACAAAATACGCAAAGAAATAACCAACAAACATCCACACAAACGCTTTGTTATTTTTTTTGTCAAAGCATGCAATAAATTGTCTTTTTTGATGAAATTTTCAGAGGTTGTCTCGGATTTTTGCTCATATCTCCGTTATTTATGGACGGATTTTGCTGATTTTAAATAGCAAAATTCTCGAAAGCATGTCTGACAGAATTATTGAAGATTTGGATCCCGAAGATAACTGGGGTCTTCAGAAAATTGATTTCAACAGACAGACAGACAGATAGACAGACGGACAGACAGACAGACAGACAGACAGACAGACAGACAGACAGACAGACAGACAGACAGACAGACAGACAGACAGACAGACAGACAGACAGACAGACAGACAGACAGACAGACAGACAGACAGACAGACAGACAGACAGACAGACAGACAGACAGACAGACAGACAGACAGACGGACATGGCTTAATCGACTCCGCTATCGATAAGGATCCAGAATATATATACTTTATAGGGTCGGAAAATTATATTATGGAAATTATAAACGGAATGACAAATTTATATATACCCTTCTCACGAAGGTGAAGGGTATAAAAACGACTAGGCCATGTACTCTGGTTCATAAAAGGTTGAAGGGGTTTATGTATGGATCTAGCTGAATGAGGATGGGTAACAGGTTGTGGATAGTATATATGTATATATAACGCCAGCCTTGTCACAATAATCAGTGACAATATGTTTGTTGTTTTTAACAATATATCTATTTAAAACATTTTTAAATCACCATAAATATATTTAATGGAATGAAACTTATTTAGTTATGATTTTTCTCTACTCTTTTTTGTTTTCTCTACTCTTTTTTGTTTTCTCTACTCTTTTTTGTTTTGCAAATTTTCCAGAAGCGGCGCTATGGGGGCTCAACGTAGGGTACCTTTGACATGTAAAATATTTAAGCATGTGCCATTTTTTGGTTTCCCTTCCGATGTTCAAACTTTTGGAAAGCGCTCGGCTAGGTCTTGAAAAAACATGCATGCGCACGCTATTTGTATCTTATAATTTCCGAATTATAGGCATTTCAAAATTGAAATTTTGCTATACCAGGGACTCAAATTTTTGTTGTTAGTTTGACAAATAAATTAACAACAATATACAAAAGATTTCACAGCAATACCAATTATGGATCCAAAAATAAACGATTTTCAATTTAAAAATTCAAAATATAGTAGATTTTTGCTGTTTTTTGGGTGAAAAGTTGAAAAAAATTGAAAAAAAAAACTTTCTCTAAGAACATATCGCTCATTTGGTGCAACAACGTCATAATTCAAAAAAGTTGTTTCGAGTAAAACGGCTTTGAAAGTTTTATGACATTTTACTATTTCTTAAATAAGTGTTCAACAAATTATGAGATTTCAGAAATAAAACCTAATTTAAATAGTAGATGTTAGTATTCTTCTAATCTGTATTTAACACAAATTTATTCTTGTCAAATATAGGAGAAAACTGGAATTTTGATGTTTACAACAAAAAAACACTCTTACGAAAAAAATTATTGACTTTTTTTAAAACTGCTAAAACTATATGAAACACTATAGAACGAGCGCCGCGGCGCATATTTTATATTACTCAGTTCAAAAAACACGGATTTTGAGTTATGACGTTGTTGCAGCAAATGAGCGATATAACAATTTTATGTTTTTCTGTATGGTATCTTTACGGAGAACACGGAATTTCACCTATTTTTTATCAAAATTTTAACTTGGAGCCACGTGTTCTAAAATCCCAAGCTAGGATCAGAAAACGGAAAGCAGCCTTTCAAACCCTGATCTGTTCCCTATTTATCCCCAATGTATTTTCCCAGCCTGTGGACCTTATGGGTAAAATTGTAAAAAACATAATTTTTGGGATATTTGCTCCATTTTTTTTGACTTTTTTACACTTTGTTATTTAGAATGACAAATTAAAAAAACTTTGAGATTTTAATTGAATTTTGTCAATAAACAAAGATTTTATTACATATTACATATTTATTGAGTATCTAAAACTAAAATTTGTATCAAGATTTTAATAAGATTGCAAATATTAGGAACAATTTGCTTCACATATATTACAAACAAAATTCTTTTGTTTAGATACGTTAATTTTTGGTTTTACAAAAAAAAATTTCATGTCTCAACTATATTCGAAAACTTTAAAAGTCCGTTCTTCAAAAATATTGTACTTTTTCATATTTTAGTATAAAATGTCAGAACTATTGACGTGTTGAATAAAATACTAAGAAAATGTATAAAAATGTTTTATTATGAAATAGTGAAATATTTTTGAAGGTAATGCTCTGTATTTGGTGGGATGGTCTGTAGCTGCTGAAATCTGACCAGACCATCACAGGCAACCTGTACCGAACACAACTAATACACTTGAAGTGAGCATTGGCCGAAAAACACCCAGAATATGCTGCCAGACATGAAACTGTAATATTCCACCATGACAACACTCGGCCACATGTTGCAATACCTGTTAAAAAGTATTTCAAATGAAGAGGTTAAAAAGTTTTCCTTCACCCGCCTTAAATCCAGACAGTGCTACCCATAGTGCGGTAGTTGATAAAGTATTTTTGTTTACCACATATTCAATAAAAATAGTTTTGAAAACATTAATTTTAGTATAATTTTTTTTGCAATTGAATAAACTGCTACTAAAAATTTTACTATTTTAACAAAATCTGCTCCATTGTCCACGTTTTTGAGCGTGCAGATAATAATTATACGCCAGCTCTATTCTAATAAATATACATATATATTTTCTATAGTTTGTGAAGAAATTTGAAAACCTCGATGTGAATTTTTTAATTTAATCAGACACTTAAAATTTTGGTTTAAAAACAAATCACTGTATTCAACAAATGCTTGACGTTTATAACAATTTAAAAATTTATTATAAGTCATTTTTAAAGCCAGTTCATAATAATAATAAAGTTAAATTTTTGTAAAAATGTATGAAATTTTTGATTATTTGTCACGAGTAGGCAGATAGAGATTTGGAAAAAACGTTTTAACATATTAGTTTAGATTTTATTCGATACATATACAGATTAAAAGAATTTACAATTTTTTGCAAAATTTATACAATTTTGAATATTTTTGAGCTTACACAAGAGTCTTTAAAAGATCTTTAACATAATACTAATATTTCAAATGTTTTCTTTCTTTTCTTAGACACAGTTTCTTAGAATGCATTTTATATGTGTAACCACCCACATTGGAGATCCACCCACAACCTCCCAGACAAAAATGTGAAATTTCATTAAGATACCTCATACGACCTCAGAAAATGTTCTGTTACCACTATGTAATATTTCGTTCATCACTTAGAACAAAAATTCTCCTGGGCTTCGGTTTAAAGTTTTAGTATAAATAGCTGATGCACACGCGTAAAGTTTCTACAAACAGATACACACACTAGCGTTCCTTTTAAATAATAGGATTTTAATCATTACTGCGCATGTCTAAACAAAAAAATTTTAATCAACAACAACTGTCTTGTATGTGCAAATTCTATTTAATTTGAAAATTCTATTTGTACTGTTGACAGTTTGGTGCATTAAACCAATATAAATATCGCTGTGTGCATACAGCTTGTATTTATACTAAAACTGTAAACCAAATTTGCAATAAAACATGAAATTGAATGCGCATGTCCAAATATGAGGTGACTTTTTCGTTAACAAAGCAGTACTTAAGCACACACAAGACAGTTGTTGTTGATTAAAACACAAGTGTGTGTATCTCTTTGCAGAAATTTAACGTTTCATTTCATTTCATTTCATTTATTTATTTTCCAATATATTCATTTTACATTGTTTCTTAAACTACTTAAAATAATATTTTTCCTCGACGTATCTAGTACTTATCAAAGATTAATTCCATCTAAGTAAAATCATATTGCAGCATTGCCACATGCACTTAAATTTAAAATTCAGCAAAAAGTTACATTTCCAAAAAAAAGGTAAAAAGGAACACATTCATCTCTTATATTTATCTTAAATTCTATACTACAAACTAAATAATACTTAAAACTATCGTAACAATAAATAAAAATAAAAAGTAAACTCAAAAAAGGAAAAAATAAAAATTAAAAACAAAATTAAAAAATAAAAATAAATATAATATAAAATTATCGCCATCCTACTGTTCAGTGTTATACACCAAGTCACTTATATCTAGAGCATTGTTGCCCACAATTTTGCTTTCCTATCACGCGAGATAGGACAAGCAAATTCTGCCAACGTTACGTTGACACACATACACTATAAGCTTACTTGTGTGGTTTCTTATAATGATCATGTGTTTGTTGCTTTGTTTTCATCTCAGAGAACAAAATCAAATCAGTCGCTGTTTAGCACTTGTTGAAGCAAGATCTTGTTACGCAACTTTTTTGAATGCTCTTATATTTTTTTGCAAATACACACAGCAAAATGTTTGATGAGAATTGGGAGTATGATTTTTTTTTTATAGAAAATATGGATGGCGAAGCACAATGTATTGTGTGTTATCGTACTTTATGTCGTAACATTTTTCATTTTACTTTAAGCTTTTCAGTGTACGACTTAAAATATTGTGATGAATTTTGCTCTCCGCTGCCTAACAAACACAAACGAAACTGTTGTAGTATGTGTGTGGGCAACACTGATCTAGAGTGTTCACCCTCCTATGATAGAATAAGAGGCCTGCATCCCCGTATAGAAGACCCCCATCCCTAAACGCCAGAAGATCTACCGGTGAGAAATAGCGACTCATATGCAAGGCCTCCAAATCAGGAGCCCTTCGGAAGCAATCTGCCACCAAATCATTCCCCAGAGAAGAAGCCCGATCAAGGAATCTCAATGCAGATTCAATCAGGTACACATCAACCCTTGAAAAATCAATGGAGTCATAAATGGTCCTACATGAGGGCCTACGGAAAGTGCCATCGGAGCAGAGCCTAGGACCCAGACCCAGACAAGATGACAGTATCCTCCTCTCCCATACCCTAAGCCTCTCCATCTGATGGGATGAAATCCCAAACCAAACTGGAAAGGCATATGACATAAGAGGTCTGATAATCTGCCGATATATCAGAAGTCTGATCCTAGTACTGAGGCCCACCTTGCGCCGCAGCAATCTGAGGTACATGTGGTAGACCCCCTTGACCCGATCCAAGACACCATCCACATGCCTGTAGAACTCGAAGTTCTCATGAAAAATAACTCCCAGGTACCTCATCCTGTCAGACGTCCTAACGTTCACGCCATTAATGGTCAAGTGTGGCACATAACCCCTAGCATTCGGATAAAGGCGACCACGTCTACCTTTTATCATCACACCATCAGTCTTGTCGATGTTCAATCGGAGACCCCATTTCACAAAATAGGCATTCAGGACAGATAGATACGTATTGACCCTGCGGTTCAGAGTAGAAGCTCTCGGGCCGCTGGCCGCAATAAGCACGTCGTCTGCATAGATAAGAAGAAGGTCCCCATCCGGGGGCTGTGGAATATCCGAGATAAATATGTTGTACAAGACAGGGCCCAATAAAGAGCCCTGTGGCACACCAGCAGCTATCATACGGGCACTGGACTTCTCATCCCCTACCTTCACTCTAAATGTGCGAGCCCTCAGGAAATCTGCAATCATCCTGCATGTCGCATGGTCAAACCCCAATTCAATCATCTTGTAAAGAATGCCCTCCTGCCAAACCGTATCAAAGGCCTTTGAGAAATCGAGACTAACCGCCAACGTCGGACATCTCCTGTTCAAACCCCTGGCGACATAATCCGCGAAGACCATCAGTGCGTGGGATGTCGAATGGCCATTCCTGAACCCGAATTGAGAGTCATTGAGTATATTACCGTCAATGATCTTGTCCCGAATCTTTGACAGTAAAAACCACTCCATCAATTTGCCGAATGCCGATAGCAGTGAGATCGGTCTGTAATTAGCAACACATTTAGGGTCCGAACGAGGCTTCAAAATTGGAACCACCAACCCTTCCTTCCAAACCCCAGGGAAATAACCAATGTTCAGGCAGTGGTTAAACAGAATAGCCAGAAATCGCCATGTGACAAGGTCAGTCTTCCTCAATACGTAGTCGGGAACGCCATCATTACCGCTGGATCTCTTATTGGCCCTAGTCTTCAGAGCAGATGCCACATCCTTTGGTGTTATCAGATCAAGGCCCGGGGTCCGGGATATATTATCAATAGGGGTGCCGTCAGCCATGAATTCTCGACCAAAATCAAAGGATGGCACATGATTTGCCAATGGTGAAATTTGCCGGAATACCGTTTCTCCAAAAGATGTTGCACGCATATCGCCACCTTCCCTGTGTACATCATAGAATCGGTTGGCAAGCAGCTCAGACTTACCAGGGTCGTCAGATAGCAGTCTTCCCCCAGAATCAATCAAATCTGATATCGGCTCCCTCCTTACAATGCCGGCACATCTTTTCACTTGTCGAAATGTTCTGTTGTTGACACGAATTCCCTTAAGGTGCTCCGTCCAATAGCTTTCCTCGAATACTGCAATTGCTCCCTGTATAATCCTGTTTAGATTACGGATATCTGCCTTGAGGATAGGACATCTTCCTGGATCTGTAGTTCGCCACAACGTTCTTCTAAGTCTCTTCTTCTCTGCTATGAAATGTAAGATATTCGGCGGAAGTCTCAAAAGCCCCCTGTTACCCGAAGGTCGTTTCGGGATGGCCTCATTCATAGCAGTTCGAAAAATGGAGTTCATGGATTCAATACCAGCGTCAATCTCCTGGGGAGAAACATTTCGGTCAATCGGAAGTTCGGAATTCGGTAGTCCTCGTGCCAATATGGAGTTAAAACGGTTCCTGTCCATTCGCTCAAAATCGAATATGTCGGGTTCAATTCTCCGTTGAAGTTCCCCAGAATCAATAACCATTTCAACAGCACGATGATCAGATTCAAATTGCAGTGTCTTAAGTCCGCCAGCGGACGCCGGAGCAAGCGAAATATCAGATGTAGCCAAAAATATATCGATATAGGAAGATGAGGAGCCAGCCACTCTCGTTGGACCATCAGTCGGATAAATGTCCATGTCAGGACAGGATAGGAGAAATTCACGAAGGTTGTGCCCACTGCGATTGCAAACACTACCACCCCAGTACGAGTGCTTGGCGTTCAGATCAGCCCCAATTAGCAGGCCACCGCGAGTCGACAGGTCCAAAATAGGATCAAGTTCACTAAGTAGCAACAAGTCCTGGGGTCGCAGATACATCGCAATGACAGTGAGCACACTTCCATCATTCCTCAGGATCCTCACAGCAGTATTCTCGAAACAACCCAACTCAAGTGTAGTAAGTGTGTAAAACATCAGGTCGATGTTCCCTTATAAACAAATCTAGGTAATGTCTCTTGTGCCTTGACACAATAGAGTTAACATTAATAAAAATACACTTGAGTGAGTTAGCCATCATGCTGTAAAGAAATCAACATCCCAAGTAGAGCCCGAGACCTATCTTCATCATTCCTAAGCGACCTATATTCAGTAGCAAAACCCCTAAGCTTCCCTAAGCAACTCAGCAAACCACCACCAAATAGACGTTTACAATCTCCATCCATCAGATCAAATTCTGTCCTAGCCGAAGCCAGAGTAACATTAGCGCCAGAATTGGGACCCAAAGCCGAACCAGAGACCCCAGAGGCCACGATATCATTGGCAGAGTTCCTATTGACAGATTTTCGCGCAGCAGCAGCATACGACACACCATTAACTAGCCCAGTTGCAACAAATGGGGCTGGCTTAACATTAGAACCATTAGTATCCCTCTTGGCGGCAATCTTCCGAACAAGTTCCTGCCGTCTGGGACATTCCTTCGAGCTGGCAGCATGACCCTCAGCACCACAGTTCACACACTTGACGGGCAGCCCTACCTTCCTAATCGCCTGTCCTGTGACAGGATCGGTCGACAAAATCTCGACGGTGTTCTCACCCTTTGGAGGAACATCACACTTCCCTGGGCCATGATCACCACCACACTTGACACACCTATAAGGCATGTTGCAATTAACTGCCACATGACCAAAGCGCTGGCAGTTGAAACATTGTAAAATGCGACGTCGCACATGTTTCTCCATGTGCACTCTGCAGTGGAGAATATACTTCACATCACGGAATCCCCTGATGTCAGACTCCCTACCCATGCGGAATAACCACCTATCACCACCAATCTTGTTAAGACCTATCAGCCTGATCCTGATCTGGAGACCCTGCATATAGTCCATCACCTCACGCTCATCAAAAGAGTCCGATAGACCCTTCACAACAATAGAAAATGGCCGCTGGCCCTTTGGCGTATACGTATAGAAATGGACGCCTTCCTCCTGAAGCAAAACTTTCAACTTCCCGAAATCATCAAGGGTGCAGACCCCTATATTCGTCACATTCTTCCCCAATATCTTAATATTGAAGTCCTTGTGACCTAAAATACCCTCTAATTTACCAGTAATATATTTAATATTTACATTATAAGTTGTCACTATGGGTACGGACTTACTTTTTGTACCACCTTCCTTCTTGGATCCGTTGCTGCCATTCAGCTTCTTTGCTCCACTGTTGTCCATCGGCTTCTTGCTGGTACCAGGAACATCATCTACTGCGGTGCGCACGTTCTTATGATGACTATTACCCGTCACGGGTGATGAGCCAGCTACGGCGTTAGCTTGGCCTTCCTTCAGTTGTTTAACAGATGTGGGGGCTGTTACTTCGGCATCCTCCCCATTATCTATGCCATCATCCGTTAGCATTTCTTCCTCACTACTAATCTCATCAGCAGCAGCATTCTCCTCAATTTGCTTAAGAAGTCTATCGACATCCTTTTTCAAGCCAGCATTTTCGTTCAATATATAATTAAATTTACTATTGATTAAATCAATTGCATCATCTTTCGCCTTCATTGCCCGTTGGTGTTCCTCAATGGAAATCCCAACTCTGGGTCTTTTACTAGGTGTAATGCCTTCATCACCTTCCATTAGCAGATCATTATCGTCTACTTTGCGTAATTTATCAAAATGTTGCCTCCTATGGGCTTCTCAAGTTCACGAATGAGAACAAGATTATAATTCCACCACAGAGTGCCTACTATGGCTTCTCAGAATTTCAAAGCACGTAACAAAAGTTACCTTCCTAGTTTGATGCCTACTATGGCTTCTCAAAAATACTAGGGACACACTTTTAAAGTCAATGACTACTATGGCTTCTTAAAAAAGCTAGTCACACTGTATTTCACAAATTGTTGCCTACTATGGCTTCTCAATATTTAATATACACTGTCCCAGTTTGATGCCTACTATGGCTTCTCAAAAATTCTTGGGATATTCACTTTCACTATTCGATGACTACTATGACTTCTCAAAAAAGCTAGTAACACCGAATTATCAAAAAATTGTTGCCTTCTATGGCTTCTCAAAATTTCAAAGTTCCTTATTAAAAAGACTTTAACACAATTGTTGTCTCTCTCTAGAGTCTATATTTGTCACTTTTCACAAGCACTTCACTGTTTATCACACACAAGACAACCTTTCACTTCGGCTGTTGAACGATCACCTTAGAAATTTAACGTGTGTGCTTCTGCTATTTATACTAAAACTGTAAACCGATGCGCATGGGAATTTTTGTACTAAAGTGATGAATGGAAATATCTTCAAGTTTATTCAGTTAGTATTAAAATCTATTAAATATTGCATTGTGGTTGCAGAACGTTTTATTTTTGTAGGTTTTGTAACTTGCGAATCGTATGAGGTATCTTAATGAAATTTCGCATTTTTAGAGTTGACTTGAGCAGTGTGAATTTTAGTACATCTGGGAGGTTGTGGGTGATTACACATCTAAAATATACACTTTAATACATTCTAAGAAACTGAGTCTTAGAAAAGAAAGGAAACATTTGAAATATTAGTATTATGTGAAAGATCTTTGAAACACGCTTGTGTAAGCCCAAAAATATTAAAAATTTTGTAATTTTTTGCAAAAATTGTAAGTTCTTTTAATATGTATATGTATCGAATAAAAGCTAAACTAATATGTTAAAACGTTTTTTCCAAATCTCTATCTGCCTAGTCGTGACAAATAATCAAAAATTTCATACATTTTTACAAAAATTTAACTTTAATATTGATAAGAACTCGCTTCAAAAATGACTTACAATAAATTTTAAATTGTTATAAACGTTAGGCAATTATCGAATATAGTGATTTGTTTTTAAAACAAAATTTTAAGTGTCTCATTAAATTAAAAAATTCACATCGAGGTTTTCAAATTTCTTCACAGACTATAGAAAATATATATGTATATTTATTAGAATAGAGCTGGCGTATAATTATTACCTGCACGCTCAAAAACGTGGACAATGGAGCAGATTTTGTTAAAATAGTAAAATTTTTAGTAGCAGTTTATTCAATTGCAAAAAAATTATACTAAAATTAATGTTTTCAAAACTATTTTTATTGAATATGTGGGAAACAAAAATACTTTATCAACTAATGCACCACGGGCACGATTTGGATTTTAAGGCGGGTGAGGGAAAACTTTTCAACCGCTTCATTCTAAATACTTTTTAACAGGTATTGCAACATGCGGTCGAGTGTTGTCATGATGGAATATTATACAGTTTCATGTCTGGCAGCATATTCTGGGTGTTTTTCGGCCAATGCTCACTTCAAATGAATCAGTTGTGTTCGGTACGGTTCCCTGTGATAGTCTGGCCAGATTTCAGCAGCCACAGACCATCCCACCAAATACAGAGCATTACCTTCAAAAATATTTCACTATTTCATAATAAAACATTTTTATACATTTTCTTAGTATTTTATTCAACACGTCAATGGTTCTGATATAATATACTAAAATATGAAAAAGTGCAATATTTTTGAAGGACGGAGTTTTAAAGTTTTCGAATATAATTGAGATATTGACCTGAAATTTTTTTTGTAAGACCAAAACTAAACATTTCTAAAAAAAAGAATTTGTTCGTAATATATGTGGATTAAATTGTTCCTAATATTTGTAATCATATTAAAATCTTGATACAAAGTTTAGTTTTAGAAACTCAATAAAAATGCAATAAAATCTTTGTTTATTGACAAACCTCCAAAAATTATAGTTTTTACAATTTTACCCATAAGGTCCACAGTTCCTTCAGGGCTGGGAAAATACCTTGGGGATAAATGAGGAACAAATCTGGGTTTGCAAAGCTGCTTTCCGTTTTCTGCTCCCAGCTTTGGGAATTTTGATAAAAAAACAAGTAAGAAAGTATGGTCGGCCAAGCCCGACCATATAATACCCTACACTAAGTAAATGAGCAAAAACATTTTTCTTTCAAAATTTCAATAATTTATATTCGTGAGCGATTTTTGGAAGTGGACCTTATATGGGAGGTATGACCAATTATGGACCGATCACCATGAAATTAGATGGTGTGATTAATGTCTATATGAAAGTTATTTATGTTGCATTTTATGTGTATACCAACATTCTTAGGAGCTTTATGATCGTTAAAGTGATCATCGGAAGCAGGCCTTATACGGGAGCTATGACTAATTATGGACCGATCATCATAAAATTTGGTGACATGAATTCTGTATGTATAAAACTTATTAGGAGAAAAACTTGTGTAGATACATATATAAATTAAACATTTATGCCCGATAAAGTCCAATTTCGGGAGGACATTTGTATGGGGGCTAGGTGAAATAATGGACCGATTTCAGCCAATTTCAATAAGCTTGGTCCTTGGGCAGAAAAAAATTATATATACCAAATTTTGTCGAAATATCTTCAAGATTGCGACCTCTACTCTGCGCACAAGGTTTACATGGACAACCGACTCAGAAAGTGATTCTGAGTCGATCGGTATACTTTAAGGTGGGTGTTAGACTAGTATTTTTGGGCATTACAAACATCTGCACAAATCCAATATACCCTCCCCACTATGGTGGTGTAGGGTATAAATAGGTGAAATTCCGAAAAGCGTAGGGCGACATATTCGAAAAACATTACAAGTTTTTTATACCAAAATGTTGTCCGTAAAGATACCTTACAGAAAAACATAAAATTGTTATATGTTCTTAAATAAATTTTTTTTTTATAAAAAAAGAGTTAAGTCAACTTTTAGCCCAAAAAACAGCAAAAATCTAAAATTTTTTGAATTTTTAAATTGAAAATCGTTTATTTTTGGATCTGTAAACGATATTGCTCTTAAATCTTTTGTGTATTATTGGTAATTTAGTTGTCTAACTAACAAACAAAATTCGAGTTCATTTGGACCAAAATTACTACCTATATTTTAAAAAAAGCGAACCAAGTTATGGCAAAATTTTTAAATTTCAATTTTGAAATGCCTATAACTCGAAAGTTATAAGAGACAAATCGCATGTTTTTTCAAGACCTAGCCGAGCACTTTCCTTAAATATAAAAATCTTTGAAATCCGATGGGCAAGTACTTAAAGATTTTACATGTCGAAGATACCTTACTTTGAGCCCCATAGCGCCGCTCCTGGAAAATCTGATGGGTCTATTTTAATAACTTGAACTCAAGTACTTCTTGGCTAAGAAATGACAGATTTACTTCCAAAAAATGTTGATTCTGCCCCACTGTGCAGTGGTTGACAATACGTTGGAAACTTATCCAAATATTCAAGAATTATAATTTTTTAAGCGCTGTGTGCGATATATCAACGATATTTTTTATACTTTTGAAAGGCATCGTCCAAATGTCCGTGCATGAATGAGGCTGAATTAGACCGATGGTATGGGTTATGTTGGCTTTAAAGGACGCTGTGGTTTGTGGCTTATTCGCGTAGACCTGCGACCTATGAAAACCTCAAAAGAAAAAATCTAACGGTATCAATTCACACGATCTCGGTGGTCAGTCCACATTACCTCCACGTAAGATGACAATGTCCTCAAATCGATCGTGCTGAATGTATAATATGGCATAACGATGTCCTGTTGAAACCACATGTCATTGGTGTCCATATCTTCCAATTCTGGTCAAAATTAGTTGGTAAGCATGGATCTATAGCAGTCGCCGTTGACGGTGATAGCCAGGCCAACGTCGTTTTCAAAAAAATATGGACCGATAACGCCATCAGCGCAAAATGCTCATCAAACAATAACTTTTTCGGAATGAATTAGATGCTCTTGGATCTCATGTGGATTGTTATCTTCCCAAATTCGATAATTTTGTTTGTTGATGTACTCATTCATACAGAAATGGGCCTAACTGTAATATAGGAGTGTTGACTCTAAGTGAATCGTGAGTAAAATATTGCGGATTTTTCTGAAGAAGCGTACTAAAGTAGCTTTCCCAAACATGTAAGTAAATAAAATTAAAATAAAAAATAAATTAGTTATGCCAATTTTTATGATAAAATGGAACCTTTAAAAAAAAAATATCTGATTTTATAATTGGATTAAGTAAGATTTTTAGACCACAACAACTTAGAAAAATTGAGAAATTTTAATAATACAGAAATATGATGAGAGAGATTTGGCTGCAGTGTACACTGTCTGTTTATTATACTTCTTCTCACTCTGTTAATAAATGATTATATCTTTACAATCATTAATTTCCAATAATATGATTGCTTCATATAAAGAACACAGTTATACTCTAGTGCTTTTTTAACAATTTCCATCTTTATAAACAAGTGCATATTTATCAACTATTTATTCCATAACACTTCAATAACTTTTACAATATTTTTCATTCAGTTGATAAGAGTAACAGTTAATAATTTTCCGCATTCTTCTTTAAAAAATGTTTATCTTGTTAAACTTAAATAAATCATAACATTTATGGCAATGTACGTACATGCATAATGAAAAGAATATTATTTTTTTAACAATATCTCAGCTCTTAAGGTTTAAAGTGCTGTTAATAAAAATTTGTATTGTCCTTTACTGGTAATAATCTACCAAAACATATTAAGCGATGTTGTTTGCTTGTTACTAAACCAACGCTAAATATAAATAAAACGAAGAAAACAAAAGTCAATAAATTGTAAAAATTATCAAGAAACGATAAAATTCCATACCAACATAATTTTGTGCGGTATCGCATCTTTCATATTTTCGAGTATTAAAAAAATATATAAATACTCGTCCTGTGATTATGTATGTTTGGATATAAGTATTTCTTTAAAGTAACTAGAGAAACACCAAGTTTTGATTAAGTGTTTGTGTGGTTGTTTGTATGTATTGTAAAGTACTGGGAAGGTACATTGTATTAAGAAAGGATACTTTTAGTAAATAGATACCCATACTAACATACTTCAAATGTGTAAAGAATAAACATTGGCAGCACAGAAACATTTTTCAGGCATCCATATATAAAACACAACACATTCAAGCTTGTAATACATACATACATACATACATATTTTGTTGAATACAGTGGGAATAAAAAGTGTTTTAAATCTATATATGGGGCATTTCACGTCAAGTGAACCAACTTTTGATATCGATGTCTTCCGATCAGGATGATATTTGCACCAAGGTTAGTTCTATTGGATAGTAATTCGAACACAATTTTTCAACAAGATCGGTCAAGAACTCTCTGAGTTATAGGAGGTCAAAATTTGACATTTTGGCCAAACAGGTGTTTTTTCCATTCCATATAACTTATTACCTATTGTTCTTAGCTAAATGTGTCCCAAATAGTTTAGATAGCTATTTATGCAATCTTTGGAAAAAAAAAATTAAAAAAAATAAATTAAAATATTTTTGACTTTTTAAAAATCAAAAACATTTTTGACTTTTTTTTCAAAATGGGCCCTTTTTTTATTTTTTTTAAGAAAGCTCAGGTCCTTTCCTGGAGGGGTGCAATGTGAGGCCAACCGCTATTAATTTTCCACCCCCAAAATTTGTCTGAGTTTTGTATCTTGCGGCTTTTTTAGTTAATCCTATAGGTAGTTTTCAGCGCAATAATTTATATTCGTGATTGATTTTTGGAAGTGGGCCTTATATGGGAGCTATGTCAAATTATGGACCGATCACCATTAAATTAGGTGGTGTGATTAATGTCTATATGAAAGTTATTTATGTTGCATTTTATGTGTATGCCAACATTTTTACGAGATTTATGCTCGTTAAAGTGATTATCGGAAGCAGGTATTATATGGGAGCTATGACTAATTATGGACGGATCATAATGAAATTTGGTGACATGAATTCCGTATATATAAAACTTATTTGGAGAAAAACTTGTGTAGATACCTATATAAATTAAACATTTGTGACCGATAAAGTCCACTTTCGGGAGGACATTTGTATGGGGGCTAGGTGAAATAATGGACCGATTTCAGCCAGTTTCAATAGGCTTGGTCCTTTACTCTGCGCACAAGGTTTACATGGACAACCAGCCAGCCAGACGGACGGACGGACATCGTTTAATCGACTCAGAAAGTGATTCTGAGTCGATTGGTATATTTTAAGGTGGGTGCTTGACTAATATTTTTGGGCGTTATAAACATCTGCACAAATCCAATATACTCTCGCCACTATGGTGGTGTAGGGTATAATAAGTGATTTTTATTCCCGAGGTTAACATATTATGGGTATTACAGTATCGAGGCTATGAAATTTTGGTTAGGTATGTTACATACCATCGGAAAGGCTAATGTGTCTAGTTTCTCTGCGTAAGTTTAATTTTTAAGGTTCACACACAAATATGAAAAAAATCAAAATAGTGCATATGCAAAAAATGTAAAAACCTTTGTCTTGAGTTACAAAACATTTATTTTGATAGATATCCCACTCGCATCCCACTAAGCGACCAAAAATGTTTTAAAGGAAAAGACCTAAGCTTTCTTTTGAAAAAAAATAAAAAAAGGGTTCATTTTGGAAAAAAAAGTCAAAAAGTTTTTGATTTTGCAAAAAAAAGTAAAAAAATTTATTTCTTGAGTTACAAAACATTTTTTTGATAGATATCCCACTCGTATCCCACTAAGCGACAAAAAATGTGTTAAAGGAAAACACATAAGCTTTCTTCTGAGCAAAAAAAAAATTAAAAAATGGGTCCATTTTTTTAAAAAAAGTCAACAAAGTTTTTGATTTTGCAAAAAAGTCAAAAATTGTATATCTTGAGTTACAAAATATTTTTTTTGATAGATATCCCACTCGCATCCCACTAAGCGACCATATAGGTCGCTTAGGAAAAGACCTGAGCTTTCTTAAAAAAATAAAAAAAATAAAATAAAAAGGGCCCATTTTGTAAAAACAGTCAAAAATATTTTTGATTTTTTTAAAAAAAAAACAAAAATATTTTATTTATTTTTTTTTATTTTTTTTTTTTTTCCAAAGATTGCATAAATAGCTATCTAAACTATTTGGGACACATTTAGCTAAGAACAATAGGTAATAAGTTATATGGATAAGAAAAAACACCTGTTTGGCCAAAATGTCAAATTTTGACCTCCTATAACTCAGAGAGTTCTTGACCGATCTTGTTGAAAAATTGTGTCCGAATTACTATCCAATAGAACTAACCTTGGTGGAAATTTCATCCCGATCGGAAGACATCGATTTCAAAAGTTGGTTCACTTGACGTGAAATGCCCCATATATAAAACGCAATAAATGTTTCTATCTATGTCCGTTATAGACTCTGAAACCATCCAACTGCTCCAGACCGGTTTCAATAGAAAAGCAGTTTTTTGAAAATAATTTTAAACACCTACAACATTGCATTAGGTACATTCGTAAAGCCGATTTTCGAATTTTCCCAATTTAGAACTTTTGAAGATTTGTATGTCTTGAAATTTTGTACGTAGGCACTTCTCCCGATGTGTAGATCCACTAAGAAGAGATTTTCGAACATTTAAGTTTTAAGTGGGTAAAATCGGTATATCTACATCTACGGAAGTAATAAATTTATGAATCTGGACAAAAAAAATGGTGTCTGGTACATTTTAATGAATTTTGACACTTTTTTTAAATTTGAACCTATTGGTACTTTTTTTCAAAAATACTTTTTATGTACATTAATTGCGCAACAAACATTTTTATTATAAAACCCCTCCATTAATAAAGATATATGTTTTTTTTTTAGAAATTTTCATTTCTAATTCGAAAGTGAATTTTTTAGCTTTCCGACATATTTGTTTCAGTTTTGGGTCTTAACTCAGACAAGTTATTTCTACTTCAGTAAAAACTGAGTAGTTAAAAAATAGTTTGTTTTATTAAAAACTCTTTTTTTAGTATTTTCACTCACAAAGGATCATTTGGCAATCAAGTTTCTAAAGTCTTTATAGCCATCTGGAGTGTCACCACAAATTTAAACTTTTTACCCTGCTGTTAGGTTAAGAAAAACTTTCGAATCTTAGGTAAAGGACCATTTTGGTCCACTTTGTATTTTTCATAAATAATTTGATATAAAACCCTTTTGATCAAACATTTTAAATAATTTATAAACAAAACATGTGGATAGCAATTTTACATTTATTTTAAAACCGATACTATAAATAATAATATAAATTAAAAGGCTTATTACTTTTTAAATCATTTAAATGAACGGTAAGTTTTTACCGGGTGACCTAGAGTAATAATAATTTTTTTTTTGTACTTGTTACAAAAGTTCGAGGATAATTTTCACATGATAACAAATGCTCTCCGCTTTGATGATGTTATCAACAGAAGACAACAAAAAAGTAGTGACAAGTTCGGTCCAATTCGTGAGTTATGGGACAATTGGGAAGCACTTCTTTCAATGTTTTATAACTGTCATGAAAATGTCACTATTGATGACCAGCTAGTGGGTTTTAGAGGACGATGTTCCTTTAGGCAGTATATGCCTGCAAAGCCTGCCAAATATGGGCTTAAATTTTGGTTAGCTGTAGACTCCAAATCAGGATAGATATGGAAAATACAACCGTTCCTTGGAAAACCAAAAAATTATAAGCCTGAAAAAAATCAAGGAGAACGTGTCGTATTGGAGTTGACAGAAGGATTGAAAGGGCAAAATATTACAGCTGATAACTATTTTTCATCTTTTGAGTAGGTGAAAAAACGTTTACAAAGGAAACTAACATACGTGGGAACAATTCGAAAAAACAAAACTTTTATCTCACCGAAATTGCTTATGTTCATAGTTTGTGTAAAAATAATTTCCGTTATCTATCTAAGGAGGCGTCGATACCGCTGATCAAATGATTAGCTACTACAGCACTAAAAGAAAAACAAATATATGGCCAAATGTTGTGTTTTCAAATATAGTTGATATATTCGCATTGAATGCATTTATTTTATATTCAGAAATTGATTCTTCGTGGGCTGCAAATGATTCAAATTGCAGAAGACTTGAGTTTTTATATCAGCTAGCTATGTGCCTATCAGAAGAATACATGTTGAAAAGGAAAGTCAAACCTAAAAATCCATTTTCGGCAGAGCTATTGACTCAACTAAAAGCATCGTCATCAAATAGTGTGCCATCTACAAGCGATGATATACAAAAGTCAGCTCCTAGAAAACGGGGAATATGCAATTGCTGTAAGTTTAAATGTGATACCAAATGAATTATATGCAATAGTTTTGTATGCAAATTGAAGCGAAAAACTATTTTTTCAACTTGCTGGGAAAATAGCAATAAGCCATAATTATTTTTTCTTACTTTTAATGATATACAGAATAAAATAAATTACATGGACCAAAATGGTTCATAACCTAAGATTTGTAACTTTTAATTTTGTTCTGTTCGATTTTATCCTAGATAGCTAAAAACTAACTAAGACCATTAGAATAGAAAAATAATACCTGATTTAACGTTTTAAGTTGATACGATAAGCCATTGAAAATAAAAAAAAAATTGACCAAAATGGTCCAAACCTAACAGCAGGGTTAAGAGTTGGTTCACCATTCCACCAAAGGCAACACATGCTGTTTATAAACGTTCGCCGAATTGAATCGAATTTAATTTGAATTTTATCGAATACCACGAATTCCAATGATTTCAATCGCTAAGTGTTACTGGTTTAAACATAGAAAATACCAGTTTTCCGCACTGGCAGTTGTATGTTGTTTCCTCCAGAGTTGGTATGCCAAAAAATTGTCATAATTACACACATACCTAAAAGGAACTCTAAGTATTGTTTATCCGCTAGAATTAAGACAAAAAAAAGTAATAAATAAACCAAATTTCCTTTTTTTTTCAATAAATAAACAAAATGTTTTTATTTTTTTAACGTAACACACTGAGGTAAATCACAAATCTAGCTGGACAAAAGTATCATAACTTATTAAGGATTATTTACGGGAAACATATTAAAACTTTCATTTAATTATTTCCATTGTAAGTATTAAAAAAACAATTTTTTATGAAAAGTTCAAAAAGTGCAAAAAATAAAATATTTCCTTTTTTCAAGTAGAGTTAACGCTGTTTATTCCGGATAGTTTCGGTGTAAAACTATATTGGGGTTAATTTTTCAGGTATTCACTTTAAGGTAAATCAAAAACATCTTGCGCATTTTTACGACCACCATAAATTTTGTTCACTTTTCCAATATGACCTCCACTCTTTACTGAAAGAAAATTGTTGAAGAATATGTAAAAACTCCCAAGATACATTGCCAAAAAAAAGTGGTCTTTTTAAGATCCTTTATATATTTGAACTCATTTTTTATTAAATTCATAAGTGAGAAGTCAACCCAACGCGATTTTTTAATTTTGTCCTGTTAGATTTTTGTAGATGTCTATTATGCATTGAAAACAATTCTAAATAGTCAATTAGTCATCATAAATAATTGTTATTTTTATACTCAACACAAAAATATGATGAGTATATTTGTGCCATTTTAAAATTTGAAGACGATCTAGCTGTGTCATTTTTTGTCTGTCCGGCTGTCTATTATTGGCAGGGCCTCGTGGGAAAGTCGTAGAATGATCAGAAATGTTTGGTATTGAAAATGGATAAAAGCGATCAAGTAGTTTTGGACAAAAATGTGCGACAAATGTGATATTTTTCAAAAATTTTGATGAAATTTTGCACAAACTTTTCATTTGATAAAAAAAGCTCTTTTGAAAATAGGTCTATGATCTGTTCCAGCCCCGATAGAAATTTCTTACTGTTATATAGCTTAATGGTACATAAATGTCTATATAATATCAGCAGTCACACATAATTTGGCAAACATAAGTTATATGTAAAAATAAATCACAAAACTAAATTTTGTTTACATCGGTCCATATTTGAACATAGCCACCATATAAAGCCCACTTCCAATAAACGGTTAAATACTAATAAATATCGTTACTACATCAAAATTCGACATAAATATTTATCAAGTATATAGAAATCGCCGTACCAGTTGTTTTGCCTCAATATTTGATCATATGAGATCAGTAGTGCGATTCACTAACTTTTAACGATCCGACAATTGTAATGTTTATTGACATAAATAATCGCTTGCAGTAACGATAGTGTGATTCAGTAAATTGTTTACAGCTGTATTTCTCTGTTTTCTGTATTACTGTGTGAAAAGCATTATTTGAAGCAAAATAAAATAACTAAGCAGTGGTGCAGTGAGTACAACGTTGTCGACCAATCGGATGGTTGTTGGTTCGAATCGTGGCTGCGATTTGTTTTTTTTATTTTTTGTTTGTAAATACAAAATTCTATAAATAACTACTAACAAAACAACTTATTTCCGGCCAAAATATAAAGAATTACTTTTGGGACATCTTGCAGTAGAATAATAAGTAGTCTATCGTCAAATTTCTCTTATTATTCGGCTTATTTTTTTCATATTTTTGTGTTTTCATTATTTTTACGATAGTTCCAGCTACAAAAGGTGAAGATAACGAAGAAAAAATTGCAAATAAACATTATCGATTAAATAATCACAACTTAAATTATTGTCGCTAAAATAACGAACAAAAAACTCTACATAAATATCGTTAACAATGTTACTGAATACCAAATTCGATAAATTTTCGTTATATTTATTTTAACGATCCGATTATCGTTATAAAAGTTAATGAATCGCACTACAGGTCCACTTCGAAAAACCACAAAAATATGAACAAATCTCCCATGGGATACCAATGAGCATCACAGATAGTACTGGATATGTGACATCATGATCTGTGTCTTACAAATGTCCTCGCACCATTTTAAGACTATATCAAGAGACTGTTGCATACTTTTCAAGATCGTTACGTTGTAAAATCTGGCTATATTGTCAACTTTTTGACACAGATAAAGGTTAAGAAGCTGGAGCTTTAAAAACTATTAGTACAAATTTCCTCCAGGGTACAAACTTCGTTGTAAATTAGTAAACAGGCGTTATATTTGACTTTTAACAAACATTTCGGTGCATATATCTTAACCATGATGTCTTCGAATTTATCTTCTATCCCATTTTACTCAATTATAGTCTAATCCTTAAGACGATGACGTTTTGTCAATAGGAAATAGGTGTTGCCGGAAAATATTACAATAATATGAAATAATTACGTGGACAAACAGCCAGATGCACAGATGGACGTACATTTGTGGCTGGTCTAATAGTAGTAATACTGTAACAAAGTATAACTAATTTAAATTCATACACTTTTACCCAACACTTTGGAAAAATATACACTTAAGAACTTTTAAAGTAGTCACAGCATATATACAGAACAAGCGTACACACGCACGCACACATACATACATAAATAAAGCTATGCGGGTATAAACAATAAGTAACAACCGGATACGGATGTACAACAAGCTAAAACCGTTATCAAAAGCATACGTAAGGAGTTTTATTAATTTTCAAGTTTCCTTTAGCAACATAACAGTCAGAAAGACAGTCAGCCTGTTTTATAGACAAGCAGACGTACAGTCAGGCTTGCCAGCCAAAAAGCGCAAGGACAACATAGTGCCTGTATGTTGTGTTGGCGGTATAATTGTGGTTAACTAAAGACTCGTATGTGAGTAATCGTGTATATGTACATAAGTATATATGTATGTACGTAGTGTTGTTGCTATTGGGATAGGGTATTGTTAGTCGTTGGCGTACTTAGTTGTTTATGTTTTCGTTATTGTTGTTTTTCATTTAAAACGCTGAAAACTTTCAACAAGGATAAGGGGTGAGCTAAAGTTCATGTTGTAGTTGTCATCAGGGGAAAAATTTATATTTCATTTGGTCGTTTTCTGTTATTCATTGAAGTTTGTTCAAAACCAGACCCGCAACTTAATATGTATGTCAGTGGATGTTTGTAAGTGTGGGTGCATTGGTATGTCTATGTGTCAGTTATTGGTGGTGACTTGGTGAGTGAGTGGGTTTACGTGTGAATTTAATCTTATAGTACGCAATGCCAGTATCCTCTATGGAAGCAGACATTATTTGTTTATTCGTTATATTTATTAATGTAATAAATAAATTACATAGAATAATATTTTGTTCACGATCTTTATTTTCATGTGGTTTAAAATTTTTGAGAATTGAAAATATAAAATTAATTTTAAATAGCCATATAATTCTTTTAAGTAAAACTATGCTTTAGCTTTGTTGGTTTAGTTCCATTTAAATAATTCAAACACTTTTTGAAGGAAACATGACGATATTATAATCAGCTTGAACACAAAGTACATTAAAATGCTACAAGTACTATAAAAGCAACTTTAATAATTGATATAATGGTTTAATAAATTAAACGAACCTATTTATCTAGACAACTAATTTAAAATCAAATCTTGTCTAACAGTTTGTTCACTAAAGTGCCAAAATAATTAAATATCTTTCAGGCGCACACATTCACTACGATGTTTGCCTGCTTGCATCTCAATATATTGCTATAAATAATAAAATATTATCTACATAAATTATTATTTATAATAAGAAAATTTGTGTATGATAAAATACCAGATAAAATTCATTTAATATCCCCATGGGTTTGTAGTTGTTGAATGTTATAACACCTGTAGCAGAAAGTTTTAAGTAAGTTGCCCATCAAAATTATAAGGCCACACACTATTGGCTAAAATACTTACTGCTCAAACGTTGTTCACATAAGTATTATTTGCACTCATTTGATTATTGTTAGTTCTATTTATAAACCGAAAAATCAGAAATGTACATTTTTAAATGCGTAAAAATTATAAGGACAGTGCTCTTGAATCTGGAAGCAATGCTGGATAATTGTTATTTTTGTAAAACTTTTATTGTAAATATTTGTTTCAATTTGAGACACAAAGTGATCACATCACATATATTTTTTCCTTTAACTAGAATAAATAGTTTAGAGTTCCAAATGTGATCTCATATCATTTTGAGAGAACATTGCTAAAAAGTTTTTATCAGCAAGACAACCATGCAATTGACAACACGGAATGTTCATTTGATATTCATGCGGAGGAAATGGTGGTACTATTTGTTCCTCAAATTCATTCTGAAAGCTATCAGTATAATTCGGTTGAAGGGCTGAAAAATACAATTTTGAATGATTAGCCGGATATAAGACTAAGGAAATCTGAAGATTTTATAAATTCTATGACTAGTCGCATTTATAAAACAATAAACAAAAATACTCAATGTAGGAATTGAAAAAAATCAAGATATATTTGGGCAATTCACAAGGTCTCTTATCATGTCATAATGTCCTAATATTTCACAATGGTTTTTATTGCTTTTCAAGCAAAAAATGTCCTAAAATAATACTACTTTCTATGCTATGTTTATTGTGTTATCGTAACGAACCAGCAGAGACCAATGCCTAATGCCTAAGATTCGGTTAAGCCGAGCCGACGAGTCGTGATATATTAGGACATTATGATAATATGACTGATAAGAGACCTTGTGAATTGACCAATTGTGTTATTGAAATGATATATTGTTCTACAATCAAATAAAAGGAAAGTATTTAGCAACAAGTATTTTAGCCAATAGTAGCAATCAATACTATTTGTATTTTTGTATAAACAGAACAAAATTACCTAACCTTATAATTTTGATGGTCACTTTATTAAATGTTATCAACTAGGCATAAAGTTGAAACTAAAATAATGCTTCTGCTTTAAATACAAGTGTTTTAGTAACAAAATATTAATATTTTTCTATAACCAGAGACCGAAAATAACTCATACTCTAATATATGTGTTAGAAGTGATCAATTTAAAATCTATTATATAAAAATAAATGTATGTCTATTTATTGTTCTTTTTTTTTCTTGGACCAGCACTCACGGGGATGTTCCAGTGAGTCAATAGAGCTGGATACCCTACTGTCACCGTTAAGCACCTTCGCCATCTCCTGTATGTGGTCGAGTAACTCCATTTTCGGTCGGATATAAGTGGTGTAAATAGTAAGGAGATCAGCTGGAGTGAAGTATGTCTTACACCGTTTTAGAAAACCAAGGCACTTGAATGCTTTTTTCGACACTCGAAAAATGTGTTTTGTCCAGCGGACATCGCACTGAATACGCATACCTAGAACATCAAGAGCTTCTGATTCCTTAATATTTACACCAGCCATAAAAACAGATGGAGCAACATGGTCTGTTGTTCGTTTGTGTATTAACATACAACATTGAGTCTTGCGTGCATTGAAATTGACTCTATTCGCACAACCCCATTCAGAGATTGTCACAAGATCTTGGTTAAGCATATCATTCATGTTTCGCCTCATTGCCCCAATCTACGACAGGCTTGGCCTATAATTGAATGCATAAGAATGGCAAATGTTGCTTTCATCTGCAAAAGAGTAGATAGGGTTGGAAGTTTGACGTAGATGGTCGTTTATAAAGATAAGAAATAGAGTAGGAGAAAGGACGGAGCCTTGCGGTACCCCTGAATTGATCTTGAACTCGTTTGATGAGATTCCATCTATAACAACTCGTATAGTGCGATCTATGAGAAAGCTCGATATAAATCGAGAGAAGTTATTATCGATACCAAAAGCAATAAGTTTTGCTGAAAGCGCATCATGCCATACTCTATCAAACGCTTTAGGAATATCTAGAGCCACCACATTACTTTCGCCAAAATGGTGTATGGAACGACACCATTTTTCCCATAGGAAGGCTAGCAAGTCTCCCGTAGAGCGTCCTCTACGAAAGCCATACTGCCGGTCGCTGACTAAATTGTTGGACTCTAAATGTTTCACAAGATGATAATTAACCATACTCTACATAACTTTGGAAAGTGCAGAACAGATTGCTATTGGGCGATAATTATCAGGTTTGTTAGCCTCTCCCTTTTTAGGAATTGGCGTTACATTAGCAACCTTCCAACATACAGGAAATTTGCCGGCACGTCCTGAAAAGGTTAGCTAATGTACGAGCTAGCGTCGAAGAGCACTGTTTCAAAACCAGTGCTGTTATACCATAGGTATATTTTATGTTGGTTTGTCTTTTAATTGTGTTTTTGTTGTTTTATTGTTATTATTTTTGTTATATTTATTTTGTTTCCATTTGCGAGTGTACGTACATTAACATAAGTATTTTTGTTTTTTGGTTGTTTTATTTGTATTTGTTTTGTATTTTTAATTGTAATATTTTTATTTATTTGTAATATTTTGATTTAGCGAAGCGGACAAAGAAACATAAGTACATATTTTTAACACTACTTAAACGGATCACGACACTTATTTGCGGACAAAATAATAGGCTACTTTTTATTTTGAAATTTCAAGTGGGCGTGGCACTTCCCATACAAAGTAAATAGTTATTATAGAATATCTGTTGAACTATAACTGTGAAAGCCGCAATTTACTTCGGTACCATTATGCGCATTTTGGCTTAAAATTGGAGGAATTGGATAAATGGTCGTGGCACCACCCATACAAAGTAAATAGGTATTTTCGAATATCGGGGCAACTATTATAGTAAAAGTATCAAAGCCTTGCATGAATCAATTTCTTATTACTGTACTAATTTCGCCTTTAAATGGGCGGAATTGGATTAGTGGGCATGGCACCTATCATATAAAGTAAATTGTTATTTTCGAATATCTAACTTCAAACTTTAGATGAGTTTCATATTATGACATGCAGTTCAACCAAAAATAGGAAGGATTGGAACAAGGGGTGCTTCACCACCCATACAAAGTAAATGCTTATTTCTAAATAGAGAACTATAATAAAACGATTCTTCAAACTGTGTCCGAATAGCTATTTTATCCTTTTACATAGTTTGTCTGAAAATGGTTTGGATTGGATTAGTGAAAATAGTTAATTTAGAATTTCTGGAGAACTACAATTGTGAAAGTCTTCAATTCAATTTATTATCACTGCATGAGGTGTAATCAAAAATTGAATGGGTCGGAACATGGGGTCAGTCACCTACCATACAAACAAATTTTTTATTTCTAAATATCTGGACAGCTATAATGTCTCTTATCATTTTAGATAGTTTGGCGAAAAATGGTCGGTATTTTTTTTTTATAAAATTCTTTAAAATTTTTTTATTTTACTACGATAGGACTAGCGAAGCGTAACGCTTTAAGCTATTACTATTATAAAATGCTATTTAAACATATACTTTTACAAGTTTTAGCTTGTTCTTAGCTAATGCCCAACCAAATAATCGACAATTTACAAAACCTCGCAAAAACCGAATTATTTTCAAACAAAAATATTCCTAACATGATTGAGATTTTCAAAAATATATATGAATATTCTCAACACCGAATTATTCTTTATAAGTTTTCGAAAGCTAGTTGTAAGGAATTTTTAAAATTATGTATCTTTGTAATAGTTAAAATGCTCGGTCGATATGGCCAATGATTCGCTTTTGTTCACATACTAACGTGCATTTCTTGAAATTCTTTCTAGAAATTATTCTATCTATCAGATCCTTAACACATTTAACTTCCTATATTTCAAGTACCGGGAATACTTTAGTTAGGTACAATTAATTGCTCTGGAGAAAGTTGGTTGGTCTGAAAAATTAGACTAAAATAGAGTATTTGGAAAATCAATTGTATTTGTAATTTTCTACGTAGGTAGACTATATTTTTCTAAATAATAAACTGATAAAAACTAATAAATTGTGTAGAAAAAACAAATTCAGAATTCTCACGAAATAATTCAACCATTTTTTAAAAATGGCAATTTTATTATTTTGCTCATTGGGACCACCATTGGTCCCAGGCTGGCTTATATGGAATTCAATGCTTTGGGATTTTGAAAAACATAGGAAGATTCCGAAATTAAGATATAAAATGGTTTACATTTTGAAAGCCCTGTCAAGATCTCCTTTTAAATGTTGGTGTAATTTCTGTAGTAATATAATAAAACAGTTGTATATTTTTGGATTGTTGTACACGGTTTTCCAAAAAGAGGTGTTGTTTAGGTATTCAAAGAAAAATGGCATTTTTTGAGATAAATGATCAGATGTTTATTTCATAATAAAGAGGAAGGTATGCCTTTAATAATGAAAAACAACATCAGCCAAATGGCCACCACGACCACGCTTACAGGACCATATCCTTTTCATGAAATTTTCTATAACCAAATCGCAAAGTAGACTTGTAAAAAATATTGATTTAAAATTTATTTCTTGTGATAGGAAAAAGCCTTTACTAAACAATAGAGTTAATTATAGTGAAAGTTGGATAGGGTGGGTAAAAGAACGCAATGTACGGAAAATTCTAAGAAACTTTCCCCAAGAAACCACCAATCAAATCCTATCTTGGGCATTTCGTATTTATATTTATGTATTAAAAACCAAATAGATGGCGTATCTTTCTGAATGCGGTTTTTGTTTTTAATAACTTATATGTCATTTTGAAAAAAGTGCCTCTGAAGCACACCGATTGCTTACCAAAGCTTATGGTGATTGCGTTCCTTCGGTTTGTGCTATTCAGAAGTGGTTATTTTGCCACTCCAGACAAAGATCTCTCAGGCCAGCCAAAAAGTTTGAAGACGAAGAATTGGTGGCATTACTCCATGAAGATTGTTATAAAACACAACAAGAGCTTGCAAAATCATTGAAAGCTATTCAAACTGTAACTTCAAAAAGTTATGGGGCAGCAAGATTCATCCAAAAGCAGGGAAATTTGGTACCATACGAATTGAGACCGAGAGACCTTTAAAGACGATTTCATTTTTGCGATGAAAAATGATAAATAGTGAAACATTGCTTAACAACTGCACACATTGCTCAGTTCCTTGAGTGTGAGATGGAATTTATGGATCAGACGATGGTGGATCATCAAATCCTATATAATACAATATGTGTTCGTATGGAATGCTTGCAGTAAATGGAGGTTCAAATAATATTCTATCATTTAAACATATCCTTTTCCGTTTCCATAATAATATTTTATTTATTTTAAAGTAACACACTTATCCAAACACACATGTGCTTCTTGAATTAAAACTCTTAAGTTTAAAAATCAATTAAAAATAAATTATTTTCGTTATAAATGAAAATTTAGTTTTTTCTCATGTATATAAAATGTGGAATAGAATTCTGATTTTTTTTAAAAAATAATTTTATCCAAAGAAGATTTTTTTTTTTTTTTTGTATAGTTTATTTATGTATTAAAAATGCGCAAAATAGGATTTGATTTTGACCTATGGTTTCTTGGGATAGTTTTATAAAATTTTCCGTAGATTTCGTTTCTGCTATACGATTTTTAATTTTATGGTTGTCTATACAATTTGACACAGCTTAATATATATAATATTCCATAAAACGTTTATTCATTAACATATCTCAATGAAACTGTGTACATAGGTAAACCGTTTGAAAAAATATTTGTTTTAGAAAAAGCAAAAGAAGTTCACAAAAAGCAAACAAAAAATCCAAATTATCACATTTTTTTGAATATCGAATATAAAGTCCACATTTAGTCCGAGGCTAAATCATTTGAAATACATCATAGAACGTAAAACTGGTGCCTGTTTTGGAATGCCATATTTTGCATTTTAGAAAAAATTGCAAAATTCTGAAATAGTCCTAATCTAGGGCTTTTAAATAATATTAAAATCTTTTTTATATAAGCCGCAAAAATGTAGCAAGCATTTAAAAATGTTGCATGTCTGCAGTGTCCTACTATTTTCTAAATATTCTGAATCTGCCTCATTAAATAATTAAATTACGGCATTAAACATTTTTGGAAACACATCCTGTTATTATTGTATTTATTTGTATGGAGTTCTTTGATGTCAATGGCCTATATGCTATTCCTTACATACATAAATTTATCCTAAGTACCTTAAGTAGCCTATCCTATGTAAAATAATAATCTAAACAATATAATGGAACTCACAGAGTTCGAAGAAATTAGGAACACCAAACATGAAAACGCAGAATTATAAAGAAATTAGATATTCATTCCAATATTGAAGATTCTAAGCTCACAGTTGTAGAGTTTTCTGTATAATACAGAGCCATAACAGGAAAAGGCTGAAGTAAACACCACAAAACTTTAAAATAGAATAATTTTTTTGATTTTTTGTATATAAATCACACATTCTTAAATTAATTTAAAACTTATTTTTATTAAAAAAGAAATAAAATTGTAAAGGTTCTTTTCAACCTATGAGTAAACTGTATGAATGTGACATTTTTATAAATGAGTATTGATTTGATTGATTTCCTGAATTTAGTGTATAATTTCTATATTACACTTGTAAAAAACCACTAACTTTAAAAAATTATATTGTACTAATGTATATAAACGCTATTCAATCTTATTCTTAAACAACATCTTTAAATTCTTCTTAAATATAATATAATATTGTATTTAAAATATCGAATTTTTTTCAAGCATCTCAAATCCATCTTCCTAGATTTGTTATACCCTCCACCACCACAAGTGGTGAAAGAGGGTATATATACGTTTGTCATTCCGTGTGTAACATTGAGAAATATTCATCTGAGACCCAACAAAGTATATATATTATTGATCCTTATGAAATTCTAAGTCGATTGAGCAATGTCCGTCTGTCTGTCCGTCTGTCCGTCTGTCCGTCTGTCTGTCTGTCTGTGTAAAACACTCTCACGCTCAAAATACATAAGCAAAAGTAATGAAATATATACCAAAATGTTTATAATTTTTCTAAGCAGTTTGGTATTGAAAATCAGCAAAATCGAGTAAGTAGAACCAGGGTTATGGATTAAAATGTAAGACAACCTCCAAAAATTTAGATCATTTTCACATGTTTTTTTCTGATTTTTGGTAAATCCATTCCAGAAAATACCATGAAATTTTGCACACATTATTTATATAATAAAAGGACAAATTCTGTTGAAAATGGAAAGAATCGGTCCATAGTTTCTCGTAGCCCCCATACAAATTTCTTCCCGAAATATGCTGCTATGGTATGTAAATGCCCATAGAATTACAGTATCCATACAAAATTCAGCACAACTAAGTTTCGTGAAAACAGAAATTGCGACACCAATTTTTTTTTGGATCGGGCACTTTTTGACCATAGCCCCCATATAAAGTTTACTTCCGAAAATCATTTAAATACACTTAAGTATCTTATATATATCGGTATCAGGTTGAAATTCAACTTGAATAATTCCCATGAAATGAAAATCGCTGTAGGGAATTTCATGAAGATCGGCACATAATTGGTTATAGCTCCCATATAAGGACCACTTCTAAAAACCACATTAATTTTCATAATTATCTGAAAAATATCGTTATCGAATTAAAATTTTACACAGATCGGTAGTGTTAATTCACAAATGATACTACTAGATTGTGTGAATATCGGTTCATATTTGAGCATAGCTCCCATATAAGGTCCATTTCCGAAAATTACTTAAATACTAATAACTCTTTTATAAAAGCTTCTATCTGGTTAAAATTTCAAATAAATATTTCCATTATATACGAAAATCGATGTGTTGAATTTTGTGAAGATCGGCCGATAATTGGTCATAGCTCCCATATAAGGACCACTTCCGAAAAACACATTAACCTCTGTAAATATTTTAAATATATGGATATGGAACTAAAATTGTATACCGATCAATATATTGTATCCAAAAATTATACTACTGGGTTTTGTGAATATCGGTCCATATTTGACCATAGCACCCATATTAGCTCGTTGTCTGATAATCACAATAATACCCATAAAATTCTTATAAATAATGTTATGGACAAAACTATCAAGCAAAATAAGCCTCAAGTACATAGAAATCGCTTTAAAATATTTAATTATATCTTCCAAATAAGTCGCACATCCGAAAAATACATTAACGCATATATACAATCATATCGGTAAAAAATGTAACAGATATAAGTTTCAAGTTGGTTTGATGACTATGGGTTCTTGATTATATATAGAAGGCTCACATCCGGAAAATTCATTAGAACAGAACAAAAATATACTTTTGAAGTTTGACTAAATATATTTGTTTACCCTTTTTATACCCTCCACCACCACAAGTGGTGAAAGAGGGTATATATAAGTTTGTCATTCCGTGTGTAACATTGAGAAATATTCATCTGAGACCCAACAAAGTATATATATTATTGATCCTTATGAAATTCTAAGTCGATTGAGCAATGTCCGTCTGTCTGTCCGTCTGTCCGTCTGTCCGTCTGTCTGTCTGTCTGTGTAAAACACTCTCACGTCCAAAATGCATAAGCAAAATTAATGAAATGCACACCAAAATGTTTATAATTTTTCTAAGCAGTTTGGTATTGAAAATCAGCAAAATCGAATTGGTAGAACCAGGGTTATGGATCAAAATGTAAGACAACCTCCAAAAATTTTGATAATTTTCACATGATTTTTTGTGACTTTGGGTAAATTCATTGCAGAGAATACCATGAAATTTTGCACACATTATTTATATGATAAAAGGACAAATTCTGTTGAAAATGGAAAGAATCGGTTCATAATTTCTCGTAGCCCCCATACAAATTTCTTCCCGAAATATGGTGCTATGGTATATAAATGCCCATAGAATGGCAGTATCCATACAAAATTCAGCACAACTACGTTTCGTGCAAACAGAAATCTCCAGACCAATTTTTTTTTTGGATCGGGCACTATTTGACTATAGCCCCCATATAAAGTTTACTTCCGAAAATCACTTAAATACACATTAATATCTTATAAATACCGGTATTAGGCTGAAATTCAACTTGCATAATCCCCATGCATATGAAAATCGCTGTAGGGAATTTCATGAAGATCGGTCCATAATTGGTTATAGCTCCCATATAAGGACCACTTCCAAAAAAACACATTAATTATCATAAATGTCTGAAAAATATCGTTATCGAATTGAAATTTTACAGAGGTAATTAGTATTAATTCAAAAATGATACTACTAGATTGTGTGAATATCGGTTCATATTTGACCATAGCTCCCATATAAGGTCCATTTCCGAAAATTACTTAAATACTTATAAATCTCTTATAAAAGCTTCGATCTGGTTAAAATTTCAAATAAATATTTCCCATATATACGAAAATCGATGTGTTGAATTTTATGAATATCGGCCGATAATTGGTCATAGCTCCCATATAATGACCACTTCCGAAAAACACATTAATCTCTATAAATATTTTAAATATATGGATATCGAACTAAAATTGTATACAGATCAATATATTGTATCCAAAAATCATACTACTGGGTTTTGTGAATATCGGTCCATATTTGACCATAGCATCCATATTAGCTCCATTTCCGATAATCACAATAATACCCATAAAACTCTTGTAAATAATGTTATACAGAAAAATATCAAGCAAAATACGCCTGAAATACACAGAAATCACGTTAAAATATTTAATTATATCTTCCAACTAAGTCGAACATACGAAAAATACGTAAACGCATATATACACTCATATCGGTAAAAAATTTAAGAGATATAAGTCATAGCGAAAAAAAAGAGCGGAAACTAGAAAAAAACTCAAACAAAAATTTTAATCAAAATAATCACACACACAAATGTTGTTTTTGTTTTCACATAGTTTGTTTTACTAATACATTATCAGCACTTAGGTTTTTGACAACTAAGATTGGTGTTTGACAGGAGAGTTTCCACTCTATGTATATTTCTCTATGATATAAGTTTCAAGTAGATTTGGTGACTATGGGTTCATAATTATATATATAAGTCTCACATCTGGAAAATTCATAAGAACAGAACAAAAATATACTTTTGAAGTTTGACTAAATATATTTGTTTACCCTTTTTTATAATCTTTTACTTCACAAAAGGAAAATGTTGAGCCAATCGGTAATGCTAACCAGTTATTAAGTATATAAATTGTTAAATAGTACATTTTATTCCTATTATAAAATTATAGACTCTGTTGGAAATGGTAGGAATATGAGTTATTTCAATTATAAATTGCTGAATTAGATAACATTTTTATACATTTGAAATAAAATATCTTCTGCGTAAACTAGTTTTCTTAACAATATATAAAATACTACTATATTTTAAATAAACTTTTATTTTGGTTTTATTCAAGAAAGTACATAATTTGTATATAGTCCAAAATGTGTATTATATCAGGATTCATCTATAATCCATAAATTGGCTTGAAAAGAATTTCGGTTATAGTCCTAATTCGCTTAAAGTCCAGTAAAATTGTGCAACTGTATTTGTAGACTATAAGCGAAAACTACTGTATTACATTAACATTCTACCAATCTTCATAATCTTAGCTAAGTCCCAATAACAAACACTGCATATGGATATTAGAGTGTTTATACCAATGTAATTTCTATAATTTTCATCTAATTTAGGTGGAGGGTATTTAAGATTCGGCATAGCCGAATATAGCACTCTAACTTGTTTTTTTTTTTTTTTGGCAAATGTGTAGTCATACACATCGTTATTATATTTTAGTATATAGTTTAAGTATCTATATAAATTTTAATGCATTATTTTACAAAAATGGAAAAAAAAAACACATACATAACCTTGACATTATTTAAGCCCTTTAAAAAAATAACGATTATTTAACTGTATGTTTTTAATAGACACAAAGAAGACTTATGAAGATAAATGAACACAGCTTACGTTGGAGATTAATGGTAGCGACTAATGTTTATTCTACAGTTTTTTTTTTCTCTTTTTCTTGCTTGTATTGCTGTTGCAGTGTACTTTATTTACTTACTTCCATAGATACATACATCTATGTATGGATACTTATGTACGGGTATGATTGTATTTGTATAAAAACCGCAATGAAAACAAATATAAAAGAAAATCTGCATTTAAATGAAAGACTGAGCCACAGCTACAACAACAGGAATAACAACAAAAAAAGTAGAAGATATTTATTTAAGCTGCTGTGCAAATAGACAATTAAAAAACAAATACATACCTATATTTTCTTCTATTAAAATTCGCTTGTATATCAATTTATTTGAAATAAAATTTATACTTTGCACAATTAAATTATATGCAAGGATTACAAGTGCATTTTTAAAGGAGATTAATTAAAAATCCAACTTGGTGCTTCAGTTTTTATTATTTTATTTATTTCCTACGAGGAACATATGGCCTGTCTCCCACAGCCATTGGTTGCTCGTGTTATTTGGCCATGCAACATTTAGTATTCTGCGTATTCTGACTTCAACTGATGTTGAAGTGATTTTATTTAGGTTTTCCGTTAAAAAGTCAGTGGAGATCATGTGTTTATGCGAGTATTTATTTGAATGAACCTATGTAAGCTCAACGAAAAAACTAGGTTTTATCATTGCATTTCACTATAAATTTTCAAAGCAATGCTAAAAAGGTTTATAAAATTGCATATCTATTTCTTAATTGGATCTAAAACACTTTAATCTAGTCGAATTTTAGATTGAAGAGAAATATTAAAAATTTCGTATAAGTCTAGTTCTCAGTAATGCTGCCTGCAAGTGAATATATATAAAAATGAATGTGTGTTTGTACTATTATTGGTTTGAGCCCAATATATGCCTAAAGCCTATTTGCTTGACATTATTACAGTATGTTTCTATATGTTTGGAAAGAAGTATAGGCTACTTTACATTTTGAAATTTCAAGTGGGCGTGGTACCTCCCATACAAAGTTAATTTTAAAAATCAAATATTTATAGTCCTCAAATTTTGCATGAGCAATTCCATTGTTTGTATAAATATTTGATGTAGAAATGGGAGTAGTAGCCACAGAGTGGTGGTACCTACCATATGATGATAATTAAAAAAAAAAACAAGTTAGAGTGCTATATTCGGCTATGCCGAATCTTAAATACCCTCCACCTAAATTAGATGAAAATTATAGAAATTACATTGGTATAAACACTCTAATATCCATATGCAGTGTTTGTTATTGGGACTTAGCTAAGATTATGAAGATTGGTAGAATGTTAATGTAATACAGTAGTTTTCGCTTATAGTCTACAAATACAGTTGCACAATTTTACTGGACTTTAAGCGAATTAGGACTATAACCGAAATTCTTTTCAAGCCAATTTATGGATTATAGATGAATCCTGATATAATACACATTTTGGACTATATACAAATTATGTACTTTCTTGAATAAAACCAAAATAAAAGTTTATTTAAAATATAGTAGTATTTTATATATTGTTAAGAAAACTAGTTTACGCAGAAGATATTTTATTTCAAATGTATAAAAATGTTATCTAATTCAGCAATTTATAATTGAAATAACTCATATTCCTACCATTTCCAACAGAGTCTATAATTTTATAATAGGAATAAAATGTACTATTTAACAATTTATATACTTAATAACTGGTTAGCATTACCGATTGGCTCAACATTTTCCTTTTGTGAAGTAAAAGATTATAAAAAAGGGTAAACAAATATATTTAGTCAAACTTCAAAAGTATATTTTTGTTCTGTTCTTATGAATTTTCCAGATGTGAGACTTATATATATAATTATGAACCCATAGTCACCAAATCTACTTGAAACTTATATCATAGAGAAATATACATAGAGTGGAAACTCTCCTGTCAAACACCAATCTTAGTTGTCAAAAACCTAAGTGCTGATAATGTATTAGTAAAACAAACTATGTGAAAACAAAAACAACATTTGTGTGTGTGATTATTTTGATTAAAATTTTTGTTTGAGTTTTTTTCTAGTTTCCGCTCTTTTTTTTCGCTATGACTTATATCTCTTAAATTTTTTACCGATATGAGTGTATATATGCGTTTACGTATTTTTCGTATGTTCGACTTAGTTGGAAGATATAATTAAATATTTTAACGTGATTTCTGTGTATTTCAGGCGTATTTTGCTTGATATTTTTCTGTATAACATTATTTACAAGAGTTTTATGGGTATTATTGTGATTATCGGAAATGGAGCTAATATGGATGCTATGGTCAAATATGGACCGATATTCACAAAACCCAGTAGTATGATTTTTGGATACAATATATTGATCTGTATACAATTTTAGTTCGATATCCATATATTTAAAATATTTATAGAGATTAATGTGTTTTTCGGAAGTGGTCATTATATGGGAGCTATGACCAATTATCGGCCGATATTCATAAAATTCAACACATCGATTTTCGTATATATGGGAAATATTTATTTGAAATTTTAACCAGATCGAAGCTTTTATAAGAGATTTATAAGTATTTAAGTAATTTTCGGAAATGGACCTTATATGGGAGCTATGGTCAAATATGAACCGATATTCACACAATCTAGTAGTATCATTTTTGAATTAATACTAATTACCTCTGTAAAATTTCAATTCGATAACGATATTTTTCAGACATTTATGATAATTAATGTGTTTTTTTGGAAGTGGTCCTTATATGGGAGCTATAACCAATTATGGACCGATCTTCATGAAATTCCCTACAGCGATTTTCATATGCATGGGGATTATGCAAGTTGAATTTCAGCCTAATACCGGTATTTATAAGATATTAATGTGTATTTAAGTGATTTTCGGAAGTAAACTTTATATGGGGGCTATAGTCAAATAGTGCCCGATCCAAAAAAAAAATTGGTCTGGAGATTTCTGTTTGCACGAAACGTAGTTGTGCTGAATTTTGTATGGATACTGCCATTCTATGGGCATTTATATACCATAGCACCATATTTCGGGAAGAAATTTGTATGGGGGCTACGAGAAATTATGAACCGATTCTTTCCATTTTCAACAGAATTTGTCCTTTTATCATATAAATAATGTGTGCAAAATTTCATGGTATTCTCTGCAATGAATTTACCCAAAGTCACAAAAAATCATGTGAAAATTATCAAAATTTTTGGAGGTTGTCTTACATTTTGATCCATAACCCTGGTTCTACCAATTCGATTTTGCTGATTTTCAATACCAAACTGCTTAGAAAAATTATAAACATTTTGGTGTGCATTTCATTAATTTTGCTTATGCATTTTGGACGTGAGAGTGTTTTACACAGACAGACAGACAGACGGACAGACGGACAGACAGACGGACATTGCTCAATCGACTTAGAATTTCATAAGGATCAATAATATATATACTTTGTTGGGTCTCAGATGAATATTTCTCAATGTTACACACGGAATGACAAACTTATATATACCCTCTTTCACCACTTGTGGTGGTGGAGGGTATAAAAAAACGAATATATGGGATACAATAAGAGATAGAGTTCATAAATTTTATACGGCTATTTTACTATCAATAGTGGGCTTGGCATCTTAAATACAATCTAAATACTAAAATACATATCTATCTATATAATTGTGATATTTAAAGCCTTGAAACTTTGTATGAATTATTTATTTCGGCACCTCCTATACACAGAAAAAAAATCATAATTGGAATGAATTTTTTAATAAATATTATTAATCGAACAAGACTTTTTTCCCAAACTTTTTTCATTCAAAATAAGAAAATGTTGATAAATATTATAAACGTGTACATGACGGAAATTTTTGCCTTTTTTACATAAATTTATTGATATTTTATGATAAATTGCATTAAAATTGAATTATGTAATTATCTAGTTAAAGTATTTTTGTATAATATCCCTATATTGACCAATCATTCAAGATGAATCAACAAAATCTGAAACTGAAAAAATATCATTAAACATAATTAAACATGCATTAACATTAAAGCATTTCATCTGTTTCAGAAAATGCAGGCAATTTCGCGCATATTTTATCATTTTGTAGCTGAAAATCATTAAAAAATCAAAAATTTTCCAAATAAAATTTCAAACATTTTTGAACAACATAAAAATATAAATGAAATTGTAACAATATTTTCCAAGCATTCTAGATTTAACTTGAAAACATAAAATATGAAAAAAATCATACAATTTAAGAAATCCATATCTATATCTATATTAATATATAAATGTCTTTGTAAGTTTGTTTGTTTATTTGTTTGTTTGTTTGTTTGAGCATCACGCCTAAACGGCTGAACCGATTTTATTGAAATTTGGAACGTAGATAGATCCTTACTTGGAAGCGTCAATAGGCTATAAATTTTTTCAATACTTGGACCAGAAAGGGATAAAAAGGGGGAAAAACGGGTAAAATTGGTACCTTTAGTTTTTAAACAATAATTACTAAACGGCTGAACCGATTTTTACATCGACAGGGGTAGCGAAGCGCACCGGGTCAATCTAGTAAATATATAAATGTCTTTGTAAGTTTGTTTGTTTATTTGTTTGTTTGTTTGAGCATCACGCCTAAACGGCTGAATCGATTTTATTGAAATTTGGAACGTAGATAGATCCTTACTTGGAAGCGTCAATAGGCTATAACTTTTTTCAATACTTGGACCAGAAAGGGGTAAACAGAGGGAAAACCGGTAAAATTGGTACCATTAAACAATAAATACTAAACGGCCGAAACGATTTTATTAAAATTTCCAACATAGACTACGACAGGGGTAGCGAAGCGCCCCTGTCGTAGTTTGTTTGTTTGTTTGAGCATCACGCCTAAACGGCTAAATCGATTTTATTGAAATTTGTAACGTATATAGATCCTTACTTGGAAGCGTCAATAGGCTATAACTTGTTTCAATACTTTTACCAGAAAGAGATAAACAGGGGAAAAACTGGTAAAATTGGTACCTTTAGTTCTTAAACAATATTTACTAAACGGCTGAAACGATTATTACTACGACAGGGGTAGCGAAGCGCACCGGGTCAAGCTAGTTATTTATAAATGTTTTGAATTGAAATCAATGAAATTAAATCATACTATTTATGTTGAAACTTTTTTCTGTATAGATATGATGACAAATTATATATAGGGAAAGCTATAGCAGCTATCAATATCAAATCGATTAGATTGTTCATTAATTTCTTTTATGTAGGTCAAGTGCTATTTCAAAGTCGCGATGTATTAGAGTAATTCTTAGCGGTTTAACTCCTATAAAGAACGAATACGCAAACAATCATACAAACATACAAATACACGTTCACTTTTGTATATAGGGCATTTAGAGGGGGTCAAAATTTGACATTATGGCCAAGCAGGTGTTTTTTCTCATCCATGTAACTTATTACCTATTGTTCTTAGCAAAATGTGTCTCAAATCGTTTAGATAGGTATTTCATCTATCTATCGGAAAAAAATTAAAAATAAAAATTTTTTAATTTTTTTTTCCAAAATCAATAACTTTTTCGAATTTTTTTCAAAATGGGCCCTTTTTTTCTCAAAAGAAAGCTTAGATATTTTCCTTGAAGACCTATTTAGTCACTTAGTGGGATGCGATTTATCAAAATAAATTTTTTGTAACTCAAAACATACAGTTTTGACTTTTTTTTACTTTTTTTTTCAAAATGGGCCCTTTTTTGTTCAATTCCTTCAATTCCAATTCCTGGTTCATTCCCTTAAGAGGTTTTTAGTCTTTTAGTCGGATTCGAGTGGGATATATTTTATATTATTTATTTTGTAACTCAAGACACACAATTTTTGTGTTAAAAATTTATTTTGATATATAACCCGCTCGAATCCCACTAATAGACCAAAAACCTCTTAAAGAAATGGACCTAAGCTTTTTTTTGAGCACAGAAAAAAAATTTAGATTTTGCAAAAAAAAAACTCAAAAATTATATGACTTGGGTTACAAAATATTTATTTTGATAGATATCACACTCGCATCCCACTAATCGACCAAAAACCTTTTATAGGAATGGACCTAAGCTTTCTTTTGAGCAAAAAAAAAATATAAAAAAGGGCCTATTTTGAAAAAAAAAGTCAACAAAGTTTTTGATTTTGCAAAAAAAGTCAAAAATTTTATGTTTTGTGTTACAAAACATTTATTTTGATAGATATCCCACTCGCATCCCACTAAGCGACCAAATAGGTCTTCAAGGAAAATTTTTAAGCTTTCTTTTGAGAAAAAATAAAAAATAAAAAGGGTCCATTTTGAAAAAAAAGTTTTTGATTTTGGGAAAAAAATTACAAAAATTTTGTATTTTTAATTTTTTTTTTTTTCTGTGAGATTGAAGAAATAGCTATCTAAATTATTTGGGACACATTTTGGTAAGAACAATAGGTAATAAGTTACATAGTTGACCACCTGCTTGGCCAAAATGTCAAATTTTGACCCCCTCTAACTCAGAAAGTTCTCTACCGATCTTGTTGTGTCTGAATTACTATCCAATAGAACTAACTATGGTGCAAATTTCATGCCAATCGGAGGACATCAAAAGTTGGTTCACTTGACATGAAATGCCCCATATATAGATTGTTGGTTAAGCTTTTTTCGCTGTTTAAGCTCAATTTATTAGCACCACACTTACTTATTGACAACACTGATATTAAAAATTAAAAATAAACTTTGACATCTTAGTACTTTTGGTTATATATTTAAATTATAAATTATACATTTTATACATTTTATAAATTCGAAAGAACAAAATTTTACAAACAAAATTATTACTTAGAAAATTTGTATTCTTGTGAAGGATAAGTCACAATATTAATGTCAATAAAAACTGCTATATTTACTTACTAAAAGCTGAAGAATAAAACAAAACATATATTTACAGCTATTTATTCTGCCATTGAATTACCAATGAAAATCTTTTATTTCTGATAAAAGTTTTTGACATTTCACATACGTCATAACGATACTTTTCCATAACCTTTTTAACTGTTGCCTATCAACCATTTATTAAATTATGTTCATACTTTTCAAACTTATGAACAATTAGCTGGTTACTTATTTCAGTTTATCAACAATTATTTTGAACAAGCCAAATGTATAGCTACTATAGAGTTCCATTTCAATTTGGAACTTCGATTAAGCTTTGAGATATCATTTCAAAACTGTCGGAAACTTTTGTTTGACAAAATTATACTCATTACTTAAATAATATTATGTTAAGTAAAGTTCACACTTTTTACAAGTCAACTGAGCAAAAACAAATATCTGTGTATCCTAACAGCAAGTGATAGAAAAGTTAAATTGATTTTTATTGTTCGAAAAGTATTAAAAAAAAAACTAAAAAAAAATATTGTTGTATTTTGCTGGTAGTTGTCATCCTTCAACCGGAAATTTTTGTTTAACATCTGCTGCCAACACATTTATGGTTACATGACATTAAAAGTATGTTTAGAAGTGTTTGAAATGTCCAATAAAGTTTGTTGTGCTGTGAGGGTAAAATGAAACTGGCTACTAAATATTAGGTGGCCCAAATGAGAAAGGATACAATTTTGAATATAAGAATTTTGTGCTTAAAATATAAGTAATAGTTTTAAAACAAACTAAAAGCAAAATAATTTTCTTATAGATGCTTGGTTAAAACTTATAAGTAATTTAAATTGTTAAAATTCATAATATAAAAATAAATCTATAAATCCACTTCAACTTCAAATATTTCACACTTTTCAATTTTCATTGTATAAGAATTATTGGCATTTAAAACTTCCCCTAAGGGCCTTTCAAAAATAATTACCTTTTGTAAATAAGAATATTCCTCTTTACCTCATTCCACTGATTGTAACCACCCTGAATTTTATGTTAGAAAATTTCAAAATAATATGGCCAATATGTTGTCAATAAATATATTTTAGAGATTCTAAAATTTTAAAACAAAAAGTACTACTAAAGTATTTTTACTTCACATAAACTTTTCACACAAAAATAAAAAACTTTTGTGAATTGCTGCTCTTGAAGAAAAGTTTTTGTTTATAAAAAGGGGTTGGTTGTATAATCACAAGTAACATTACAAAGGTAGTCTAAAGTTTGTCTGTTAAGTGTATATTTAAATATCAATTCTAATTGCAAACTTTACGAAATTCTTAAAGCAAAAATATTAAAATTTTTGGAATTTTTCGAAAGTGAAATTAACATTTGTTTAGTGAAACTTTCTTAACATTTAAATATTGAAATAAGTAATTTTTGAAAGGAATTAACAGCTTTACGAAGAGATATGTAGTGTAGTGTTTTAAAGGGAAATATTGTAATGAAATGGTTTTAGGAAAACATTAGTGGAACACAGTAAGGATGTCGGCTGTGTCGAATCTTGTATACCCTTCACCAACATGTGACAATTTAATACTTTTCTTATATAGGGGTTATATGGATAGGTAGGGTTAATTATCGAACGATCCTCACAAAAGTTGATAGAAATGTTTAGGTTCATATTAAACTGTTTATGTCCAATTTCATCACGATATTATATATTATATTAAGAATGTTCAAGCCATTTTATGAAGGGGGCCTTGTGTTGGCTATAAAAACAAATGTTGACCGATTTTCGATAATTTCAGAGTAGTTAGAACAAATTTTTGCAAAATTTCATCAGGATTTCCGAATAATCCACATTTATATGACTGCTCAAACAGTATTCTGGGGGACATTTGTATGGCAGTTATGTGAAATTTGTATGGTAAAAATCAATAAGGAGTATTTGTTCCTTTCGTTTGGGCCCAATCGTATTTTCAACAGATAGGCAGACGGAGAGACCGCTGGACATAGCTACATCGGCTTAGAATCATATGAGGGCATATGGGGTTATACAAATATGATGCTTTTTCGAGAATCTGTGCTTTGCCTTTTTAGAACTTTTTTGTTAAAATTGGTCAAGTTTGGGTAGATCTGGTGTTGTGTTCGCTTAAGGAAGCCAAAATTTACTTTACACGTTTTTGCATTAAATTCTCTTTCCGGATCATATAAAAATTGTATATATTCTCAAAGAGAATTTTTTTCTACAAAAGAAAATATATAAAAATTTGCGACCCGAGGTGACCAACTTTGAGGGGTAACGGACTAGAAAGCTGTTCAACTGCAAATCAGTGCAGTGTTCTTATCATCTGTCATAACTACAAAGTCTCGTTGGAATATTGGTCATATGGTCTAACTTAGATAAGATATTCGGAATCGTACTGCTTGTATAAATCGACTTGATTTTGTCTGGAACACTAGAGAGGGTATTCTGTTGATATCATTCTATGACATAAATTCCCATATATGACAGAGTTTTTACAAATATTTGATACTAGCTGACCGCACCGGCTTCGCCCGTTGTCTATTTACTAATGTTAGTTCTCAAAAAAAAATATTTTATTATGAAAAATGAGAATTGAAAAGTGAAAAGGAGGCAATATATTAAAAATTTGAATTTCCGATTTTTTGATTTTTTTTTTTTCTTTACAAACCATCTCCTGAACATTTCAAATCGAATAAAAAAAATCATCCAAATCGCTCAAGCCGTTCTCACGTGATGACATTACATACATGGACCATTTCATTTTTATATATATAGATGATAGCCTCCCCTCACCGTTCCGTTTAAGAATGGGTAGTTGATGGATATGTTTCGCTTTAGTCCGTAAGGGTTACTAAATGTCCATGTCCGTACGAAATCCATCAGCATCTGTTCCCATAGAAAACGTCTTGGTGATCCGAGTGTTCTTATTTCAAAGTCGGAATGCAGTCACTCTGTGCTGGTAGTAGGTTATAATGAATTTCCTCAAAGAGTACAAAATGATGGGAGTAAAAATAATTCCCCTCGATCTTGGTCCGGAACTTCATAATCTCCGAATAGTCTTCTAGAGCGAAGTCAACAAGTTGTGGTATGTGAAATGCAACAGTATCCCGTACTAGTTTAGCTAATAAAGCCAATCTAAAAACCACCTACAAATCTGATGAAGTCCAATTAATCCTGAACACCTCAGGAGATAATGCACAGATAAAAAAAAATCATGACCCACATGTCCCAAATGATGAGCAGGTCTTTCTGTAAGGTTGGTAAGAACAACCTTGTTCTGGTTTTCATTGAGAGAAGTGTTAACGATTGATAGATACTTGATGGTTATGGAAATTCTCGAAGAGAATTCGCAAACGCCATCTCAATGCAATGACACTTCGTATGTCTTGTGTATTTAATTCAATGGTGTCCATTTCATTGTGCTTTCGCGCTGACTAACAACACACATATTCTTTTTGTCCATTTTGTATAGTAGTCACAGATACAGCGACGAATGCATACGCTAAGCGGATGTATTGCTATTTTTTTCATTTTTTTGTAATTTACTGAAAGAAATATTTGGATTGTTTAATATATTTCGAACTTTAAAAAATCATTGAAGTGTTGTCTGGTTTTTTTTCTCAATTTACTTTTGTGAACAATTTTTTCATATTTTAAATGATTTTAATCAAGACAGCGTAATTAAATAAGCAAAAAAATGGTTTACATATTCAAAACCTTTTTAAATTTGTCGTAAATTATTAATATCGAACTCTCTTTTATTTATTTCGCTAAAATTTTCTTTCAGTGGAGCTCTCTTTCGCTCACCAACAGAAATACAGTTTTAGCTTTGAACATTCCTGATTTAAATGATCAGCGTTACTTCTGAAGACAGGAGTTCCTTAAACCGGGAACTTGGCTTAAGGTGGTATCGGTGGGCGAGATACTATGAAATACATCCTACCCTGTAGATTTCTTGGAGAACTTTAGTGCTGCAATCAAGAATTTACAACTCAAGACTGAACAATTGTTCTGAATCAATGCTCTTTTGCACCACTAGTGACAACACAAATAATTCTTCTATGAAATCTGTCTGACCCACGTAGACTAAAGATGACAAGACTACAATAAAAGCGCGGATCCAATCGACTCCAAATCCACTTTGTCACTGATGATTCAATTAGTTTTTTGTTTTTAAGAATGGATGAGGTGGTTGATATGGACGATCTTCTGAATTCGAATCAATAGTGAGCATGGTGTGATTACGAATTGTGTAACATTTTCATTAAGAAGGAATTTTGGTACTCCATAAATCAATTTGTAATAGATTTTGGTTACTCAACTGAGAAACTTATGGATATACAATTTTCGAATGGTATAAAAGGTAATAAGGTCAACCTATCAAGAAGAACAATCGTGCTTACTTCATAAAATAAACAATTTTCTCAATTGATCGGCAACAGTAAACATACATATGAAATATATATGTATATACGTATAAATAAAAAATTTAAGTCAACACCAAAAAGAAGTTAACTCATTTCTACATTAAACAACCAACCACAGGAAGTTGATACAAAATTTCAAAGAAATAATCTTTTTCTTATTTACTATATCAAATATAAGTTAAGTCCTTTTTACCTAAGGGAAATGGCAATAGATTCATTGTATAAAATGTCTATAAATCTTAGCAACACCACAAATCAACAAATAATCACTTTAGCATTTCCTCTTTCCTTTTCTTGTTTTGTTTTCTATTCTGTAATACCTGCCGTGAGATTTGCCATAGTTGATGATAGCACTAAAGCAACTCCCACTTATTTGCCAGCAAACATACTGGTACTCTTACGTTTAGTGCAAACAATTGATTTATGGATTAACCACAAGGCAACAATTCATGTTAAATATATTGGATTTAATAAGAGAGTCAAACATGCGCAATTGCCCAATATCAAGCCAAGTAATACTACATTGAAGACTACAACTACACAGACAAAACAACATACAGCGAACGACACATGAACATTTATAGAAACGCAATAAACACTGGCACAAGACATAAGCTTTTCAAATTTGTAAGTGTTTTTTACATTGTAAATCATTTTATAAGCTATTTTAAGTAACTATGTAAGCAGCATAGTGTAGGGTATCGTGTACATGCAATGAAGTGTATGAAAATAGTTATTTTTTTTTTCGAATAGACGCATTGCTTCATAACAGATAGATGGCGCCTCTTGGCCTGGCATTTACAAGAGCAACTGTTTCTTTGTTTGGTTTCAATAACAACATACTATGTATGTAGTTTATACATATCTTACATCCTCAATTTTAATGCATAAGTTTACTTTTCAAGTTTTGTACATCTGCCTTTAACAGTTGCACTTACATACACTCAAGTACATGCGAATCCAGCAAAAAAAAAAAAAACAGCAACAGCAACAGCAGCTACAACACTTGGTCAAGAGGTGGAAACATATCGATTCGCTTAAGCATTTAAATAATAATCGATACTAGAAGTAGGCGTACCTGTTTTGTATCGCATAAAAAAGAACGTAACGTAAACTAAGCAAAACCCAAAAATTAAAGATGAAATTTATTTATCGCTATTATCATTTTACACAGAATTCTTATATCATGTTGTAGACGATAATTGTACATGGGCAGGGTAATTTGATATGTCTGAAAGGTTAACAAATATTTATTGATTTTGCTGATACTTTTGACATTTTTCTCATATCAATATATACATATATATGTATGTATGTATGTATGGAAATATATAATGAAAAATATAAAAATACTCAGTGAGCCAATGGCTGTATAAATTCATATAGCAATAAATGCATACTCGTGGTTAAGGAGATCGGTAGAAACGTTTTTAAATATATCTGAATCGAATGCCTCGATACAGAATTTTTAAACAATTGGTCAATTCACAAGGTCTCTTATCAGTCTAAGGCATTCGGTGTTGGTCTCTGCTGGTTCGTTACGATAACACAATAAACATAACATAGAAAGTAGTATTATTTTAGGACAGTTTTTGCTTGAAAAGCAATAAAAACCATTGTGAAATATTAGGACATTATGACAATATGACATGATAAGAGACCTTGTGAATTGACCAAATATATCTTCTTTAGAGTAGAGTTTTAAGCGAAAAATCAAATTCTGAAAATTTTATAAAAATCTAATAATGTTTAGAGTAGAGTTTTAAGAGAAACCATGATTTTTCATGCCTTAAAACCAAAACTGAAAACTGACCATTATTCTGAAAAACAGGCTAGTATAATCAGATCTAACAGTAGATAGCAAGATTTTAGATCCCTATGACTCATCCAACAAATTCTTCTAATTGTAGTCTAAAGTTAATTAACTGTGAAAAATAAGATTTTCTGAAGTCACATTTTCGTTTTCTGAAAAAAGGTAATAGTATTTATATAAGACAAGGGTCTAAGAATAAAATAATCTTGGAATTAAAGGAGAACAAAGGAGCTGGGTGTAACACACTATGGCAGATTACTGTTGGAGTATCTTAGGGAGTATCTTCTAACCTACCAAATAATTTAATAAAATGTTGTAAATTCGTTTATTTAAATTTGTTTACCCCTGCAATTTCTCGAAAACTACACGAAGCAAAATTATTTATAAAGCAGAGCTGTAAATGAATCATTCTTTTTTGATTTTAATTCGCTAAATTTTGAATTAATTCTTTTCACAACAAACAAGAATGAAATGAAATTTGAATCAATTCAAACAAATTAGGCAGAATTAAATTTCAATTCATTTCCAGTTCAAATGAATTTGTAAAAATGAGTTGCAATTTGAATCTGTAAAATGAATTTCAATTCACTTCCAATTCGTTTGAATTGAATTAATTAGAACAATGAATTGTAATTCAAATGAATGAAATCAAAAATGAGTTGTAATCAATCAAATTCAAGAGCATAAGTTGAGATTCAAAGTTGCTAGAATCTAAAAAATTCGATTGAAAATTAAAAAAAAAAAAATTTTCCACAATATACAAATTTGATATTATTTAAACAAAACATGATTGTTAAACACACCTTTAACAATATTTTCACACAATTTGATAATAATAAAAAATTAAATTTCTTTTAGAAAATAAATAAATTTTGCCATTTTGATAGGATTTTCGCCGATACCTAATAAGTTATTTAATGCCTATTCTGCCAATACCTGTCAATTCCAGTACATCATGGAAATTTCAAAACTAAGAATTTTTTATCTTTGACCTATACTAGGTGATATACAAAACGAGAGTAATTCAAATTTCAATAAATTCAATTCAAATAAGTTGCAAATGAATTGCAAATTCTTTTTTCTAATTCATTTGAATTGTTATTATTTCATTTATTTTAATTCAAAATCAATTCAATTCAAATGAATTGAAAATGAATTGCAATTCACTTTGACAAATTCATTTGAATTAGAAACGAATTCAATTCATTCTACAAATTCATTTGAATTCATGTTTAACAAATTCATTTGAATTGACTCAAATTTCATTCAATTCATTTTTTTATGTGAAAAGAATTAATACAAAATTTGCTAATTCAGTATATGAAAGGTTCGCGAATTAATTCAAAAACGAATGATTGATTTACAGCTCTGGTATACAGTTAGAATCAGGGTATTGAATATTTCAAATCGGGTTTATTTTATGATCACGCTATTCTACAAAAATAAATCTTTAGTAAATTATACATTTTTTAATACGAAAAACATATGAAAACTATTAAGAAGTATGATCGGTCAAGCCGGATCCACACTAAGTCAATGAGCAAAAACATTTTTCTTTTAAAATTTAAATAATTTTTTTTCGTGAATGATTTTCTGAAGAGGGTCTTATATGGGAGTTATTACTAACTAGCTGAAACCGGTCCGTTGGCTCTTATCGATTTTAATATACAGAGTCAGACAAAACTAATGCACGGACTCGCCCGATCTGACTTCGCACCCGAAACACTTATTATCTGTAAGCAGATGACGAGTTGCTATGCCCTTAAAAAAAGAAAGAATGCAGTTAAGACAAGTTGGATATTATATTTATGAATTAATTAAGGCCAGGGGATATACAATGTTCTCTTTTTTATTTGGAGTAAAAATATATAAATTATTTGGTGTGCCAACTCGGGAGCAAGCCACATACAATTGACCTTGTGAAAATCATGAATTTTGAAATGTTAGTCAACAATAGTCAACGATTGATCTTGTGCTTGATCTTGTCAAGTAGTTGGAAATTAACGAATCAGTACATTTTTGCCCTTGAATCTGCCACCGATTATTGTTGCCACAATTAAATTTGTTTAACATTTTATAGATGGTCAATCTTGTTCCGTTGCATAATTTTAGCGCGTTTAAGTTTAGGAGAAGCATTATCAGTGATTCAATCTTTAATGTTAATACATGTGGTGGCATGACGGCTGGTTCCAATGAATTCAAAAATTCAGTAGAATAATTGACGACTTGTTCTTTGTTCAATGCACAGAAAAAAATATTTCTTAAACATTTTCAATTAATCGATTTATAAGAAATTAAAATTGGTTTTAATTACTTTGATAATTCAATTAATAACTCTTTTACTCAAAAACGAATTTGAAATTTTTTGGTGTAAATTTGTACATAAAATTTTAATTTTATACTCAGTAGGTCTTGTAAATTAAGACAACAATAAAATAAAAGAAATATTTAGAAATTAAAAATATAGAAATTATTTTAAATTTATGTTTTTCATTTATATAATTTATGTTTAGAATCATTTATATAATTTATGTTTAGATTCCCTGAAAAAGTCATCCAAATCGGTCCAGTCGTTTTTAAGTACATACAGAGCATACATACACACATCCATTTTAAAATTGTGTTTGAAATTGAATTTGTTTAAATAAAATTTTAATTGAAAATTATTTCAATAAAATGTATTAGATTTAATTTAATTAATAATATCATTTTGAAGATTGAAGCAAATTCAAATAAATTTTTAATTGATATAATCAACTTCGTAATTAAGAAAACCTTTATTTTATAAAAAAAAAAATTTTTTAAATTTCATTTTTACTGTTGACAGTTTGGTGCACCAAACCAATATAAATATCGCTGTATGCATACAGCTTGTATTTATAGTAAAACTGTCAACAAAAATTGCAACAAAATTTGAAAATGAATGCGCATTGCGCATGTCCAAAAATTAGGTGACTTTTTCGTTGACAAAGCAGTATTTAAGCACATACAAAAGAGTTGTTGTTGATTAAAACTCTTTTTTGTTTAGACATGCGCAGTAATGATTAACATTCTATTATTTAAAAGGAACGCTAGTGTGTGTATCTGTTTGTAGAAATTTGACGCGTGTGCATCAGCTATTTATACTACAACATTAAACCGAAGCGCATGGGAATTTTTGTACTAAAGTGATGAACGAAAATATCTTGAAGTTTATTCAGTTAGGAGTAAAATCTATTAAATACTTCTCAGTGGTTTATTTACTTTTGTATTATTATTTACTTTTTATTTTTGTAAGTTTTGTAACGTGTGAATCGTTTGAGGTATCTTAATGAAATTTCGCATTTTTAGAGTTGAGTTGTTTTAGAGTTGACTTGAGCAGTGTGAATTTTGATACATCTGAGAGGTTGTGGGTGGATCTCTAAAGTGGTTGGTTACACATCTGAAATAAAGGTTTAATATATTCTAAGAAACTGTGTCTTAGAAAAGATCTTTGAAATTAGCTTTCTATGGCGTATCTTAAATTATCGTGTAAGCCCAAATATATTACAAATTTTGTAATTTTTTAATCTATATATGTACCGAATAAAATCAAAACTAATATGTAAAAACTTTTTTCCGCCTAATCGTGAAAAATAATCAAATTCAAAATTATGAAATGATTATGGTAATTTCATACATATTAACAAAAATTAAACTATTTTTTTTTAATTTTTCTTCAAGAAAAAAGGAAATAGACTTGTCGAATATAATATTTTTTGTCTTCCGTGTCAAAATCACTGATTCTGAACCGAAGAAACCAACTTTCCCACAATCTATTAGGTGTATAAAACAATCTTCACAAAATTACCTTTCTAAGAGTCTATAACACAGAAATAGTGGAGTTTATAATGATTGGTAATATTGTGAAATGTGAAATGACAGATGCTTGGATCAATATTCCGGTTTCTCATTGGAAGAATATCAGATAAATGGGAAGTATGCTTGACTATTGAGTAAAATTTTTAAAACAGCGAACAGTTAGAAGTAAAAATGCTTCTATCTTCCCATAGATGAAGAATATCCCAATGTTATTTTGATTTCACCATATTGGGGAGGTTATAATCCGTTTGTGCTGATGTTTTGGAAAATACATAGTAAATATATTACTATGTATGTATGAATATTTGTATATCATTATATTATAATTATTCGACAGTAATTTCCACAGAAAATGTAAAAAAATGTATTATTTATGTAGCATGTAACATCTTAACTTACCAAATTATTTGATTAACAAATAACGTTTGTACATAATTTTCAAAATATTTAATCCTCCTATTCCATCTTTATTATTATAGAAAATTCAAAATGTACCATTAGAATAATTAAAAAGTAGCATAAAGCCCCCGCTTGTGGATTCCCACACAATCGAATCCATATTAGCTTTATTTCATGTTTATAGTTTCATTAGTGACAAAAATACATAAAGTACTATTCTAATAAAGAAAAAGTACGATAAAGCCTCTCCATTGAATTTTCACTCACTCAGAACCATATATACTTAATTTCATATTTCTAAGTGAATTATTAAAGAATATTCAAAATGTACCATTAGAAGAAGAAAAAGTACCACTTAATACAACTTTTGCGAATTCTTACTCATTCAGGATAATATGTGTTTAATTTCAAGGTTCATTATTAAAAATGAATTCAAAAATAACATTAAGTCTACCCCTTGGATTCTAACACATTCATGATTTCAGGTTCATTATTAAAAATTTATTGAAAAAGTACCATAAAGTCTCACCCTTGGATTCTTATTCACTCAGATACATATAAGCTAACTTTAATATCAATAAGTTAAATAATTTAAAATAATAAAAAAAGTACCATTAGGAGAAAGTACAAAGTTCCCTGTCAAGTTTTAAATTTAAAAATACTCCATTTTGTGAAAAATGTTTGTGCTACAGACATGTCTCAAACCATTAAAATCGGTATTAATGTGCTCAAGAAAATAATATGTTTAAAAAAAGTACCAAACTGTTTACCCGGATTTGGCCGGATTTTGGCGGTTAATTTTTTTATGAATCCAGGAACCAATGTTAAAAAAATTATCAAAATTGCTATAATAATTTCAAATAAAGTGTATTTTCCCGTTTTCACCCCCTTGGTACCATTTTTATCCCGCTGCGGTGGTAAAATTGTATTCAAATAAATTTCTGTATCGTGGTGGAAGAACATGACTTTTTTGAAAACTGATAAAATTATATGAAAGACTATAGAACGGCAAATATTTTGTATTACTCAGTTCAAAAAACACTGATTTTGAGTTATGACGTTGTTGCAGCAGATGAGCGATATTTTTTTATCAAAAAGCTCAATTTTGTTCCCCTGTGTAATTAACCTAAAATTAATGAATTCGTTGTGTTAATTGGAATTCTATAAAAGCATTTATTTCCCTTATATTTCATAAAATTTGCATTTAATAATTTTTGTTTGTTTAATTCCTATAATTTTTTGTAAACAGATGCATGTGTTTGCTGCTTATTCTTCAAAGGAAATCATTTCTATTTCTTTATTTTGCTGGAGAGAAACGTGACTTTTTTGTTGCTTTATTAGTATGAATGAATAAAAGAAAAAGTATGTGTGTGTTTGGATGTGTAAACGAGTGTGTTTATGTGTGTATTTTCGTATCATTTATTGCACTTCTCATTAAAAACAACCTGCCACATAAGATTTGTTTCAGTGACTTTCTGTTAGAGTGAAATATTTGCTTATGGCACGTTTTAGCAATTAAACAAAAATGAGAAAAAAGCTACAATAAGACAAGAAACATTTTGTTTTTGTTCTGTAAGCATAACAAGAAAAAAACGAAATTCTTAATATGTATTTTCTATTTTCAAAATACTTCTTGGCACTTTTGTAAAATAATGAAAGAGAGAGGAGCATATAATGTATACATGTATTTCAACGTATATTTATAAATACACAGTTTTATTTATGATGTATGTATGTATTCCAATGAACATTAAGCAAATAAGGAAATAAATTTTAAAATTGCTAAACATAGATTTTAATATAAAATATTGCTAGAACAATGAAGAAAGTGTAGTTTGAAAATACTGACTATGTGAAACTCTACACACTAGTATGGGGCAGGAAATAAAATTTTATCTTAACCCTTTTTAATGAAAATATCAATCATTGCAATGTAAAAACTTATTTTATATCTATAAAGAGAAAACAGATTTAATTTCATAACCGAATTTGTCGCCAATCGAACTTTGTCAGTTGCATGAACTATATCTAAATTCGATTGTTATTATTAAATACACATGGTAGTCGTAACAAATTTCAAAAATAGTTCGCTGACGAGGGAAGGTGACAAAAATTATTTATTGTGCGTCCAGCTTTTATGTAGAGAATATTTTGAACTGAACCGCATTAACACGCACACGTTCAACTATGAATGTATGAAAATCGAAACATTGAACATTACAGGGAGCTTTCCATAATATTTAATTTGTTTTTCTGGTTAGATCTGAACTTATTTATATTGTTACGAATGTGCAATAGCGATTTGAATTTAACGGCCCACAACGACTGCCTGCAACATTAATCATGTTTATAAACACGTCCATCAGTAGAAGCTTCTACTTATCAACAATGTTGATAGCATGCGGTTATTAGCATTGTTTGTAAGTATGGCAACACTGCATGTTTAAGCTGCTAACATTAACATCGAAAGCTCTAGAATTCGAATGTACTAGTATGTCTGTTAAGAGCATTGTAGAAGATTCCCGATAGATGGCGCGTGTATAAATAGTGGCAGAGCTGGCAGTCGTGAGTTGAGTTGATCATTGTCGCTGTTAGAGTTAACATCAATTGTCGTGTACATGTGTGTTTGTACATTATAAAGTTTGTTTGCATTTCTGCGAATTGATAAACGTGTATAAAGACACTGAGTGACTATTTAATTCTGTTGTTGTTGTTGTACATTCTAAATAAATAAAGATTATTAGCCTCGCTAATAATAATATTGGTAAAAACATTAATTTGGGAAAGCTACAAAATAATATCTAAAATATCTTAAAATAAAAACAAACTTCAACCTAAGTATGTAATTTAAATTTATTGTTTCCTTTAATTTATTGGGGGTATTATGATGTACGTTTTTATTTTGTGTTTTAAAATTTAAATATTTTTTTATTGTAATTTAAAATTTGATTTTTTCATTGAATGTCGCTTTACATTTTTAAAATCACAACCGATTTCCGACAAATCCTTTTTCAGTTTGTATCAACTTAGTCTTAGATCCGTTATTAACACCAATTATTCGTGATCGATTATATATTTTCGTTTGACTCTCAAATTGAGTATAACATGTGTCCATTAGAGAAGCTATGTTTGTATGTATCCGAAAATGTTGAAGATGTTCCCAATCAAATTAAACGTTAGTTATCTATTTGCATTCATTACAAATCTTGTTATTAAAATTCTTACTATACTGTATACCATACTGTAAAAGGAGTGTTTTGTTAATATCAATGAAGATCAAATTACAGCTATATATAAATGGGGATGTGATGGCAGTTGTGGACATTCCACTTATCGGCAACGATTTTTTGACGCTGAATCGCTTCGAATAGATGAAGCTGAATCGCTTCGAATAGATGAAAACGAAAAACATGACATTTTTTTACACCAAAATATTCTCCGTAAAGATATCTTACAGAAAAACATAACATTTTATATGTTCTTAAAGAATGTATTATTTTAATAAAAAAAGAGTTAAGTCACCTTTTCGCCCAAAAAACAGCAAAAATCTACAAATTTTTAAATTGAAAATCGTTTATTTTCAGATTCGTAATCGATATTGCTCTGGAATTTTTTGCATATTATTGGTTATTTAGTTATCTAAAAATTCAAGTTCATTCGGTTCAAAAGTACGCCCTATATTTTTAAAAAATCGGATCATGATATGGCAAAATTTGAAAATTTAAATTTTGAAATGCTTATAACTCGGAAACTATAAGAGATAAATGGCACACGCAAGCACGCTTTTTAGGACCTAGCCGAGCGCTTCCCAAATCTTTGAAATCGGATGGGAAACTTTGAAATCGGATGGGAAACTAAAAAATGGCACGTGTTTAAAAATATTACATATCGAAGGTACTCTACTTTGAGCCCCCATAGCGCCGAGCCTGGATTATGTGTAATAACATGAACTTGAATGCTCCTTGGCTACGCCGACGTCAAATTTTATCCCGATCGGGATAACCGTTTAGAAGTGCCAGATTTATTTCCAATAAATTTTGATTCTGCCCCACTGTGAATTGCAAATAAAAATGGGGGATGTTATTCTTTGGGAGAATTCACGACCTTCTTCAACACGGTTTTGTGGACCAATTAAATTGATTTTCGAAAAAGAAACCTCTGAATTAGTTAGTAGAGAAGTCTAAGCAGTTAAAAAGCAAATTTTGGAAATAAAGCCCACACAATTTGAGTTTTTTCAAATGTATCACATATTTTACATGTGGGTATAAAGTTAATACACATGCATTTCAAATGTATTGTATGCAAACAGCAGAAATATCCACGGTTTTATATGCCGTCTTCCGTGCACAAAATTTTAATTCATGGTGCCGATATTATAAACCACGTATCTCTACCAATATGGATGATGTCTGAAGAAGCGCAGGAATCGAGAAATAAGGATCTAAGGAATTTTAGAGAACAACATACACGAAAAAATTCAAGAAAAAACACAATGGAAGATTTGATGCATTCACTTCTCTTCTCTTCTGATCGTACTATTTAAGATCTCTAAACGCCCTTCTTTATATTCCCAAAACCAAATAGTAGTATATGATGACGTCCAAAACTTACTTTTAGAACAAAATATACAAGAAGACGCTGTTTGTTCTTATAATTCTGATTCTGATTAGAAACATGCATTTTTGGCTTAAAACTATGTATCAATTGTGTAATTTTTTTTTTATCTAAATTATTAAAATAAATAAAATGTGTTTAAAATTTAATTTTTTATACTTTTCCAAGTGAAACAAAAATAAATAATTATGTTTCAACGCTGTTTTAAATAAAATGACGCCAGAATGCGTATTTCGACCATTGTGCAATGTAAATATTTTCATTGCGATATGTTAACAAATAAAAGTTTTATAGAATGGAAATATTGGTACCGTTTTGCTAAGCTTTACATGCCTTTTTTTTTATTGAGATTTGCGCCACCTGTTGTGGGTTTCTTGAACTTTTTAAGGGTTCAAAAAACGTCCATTGTATTCATTTTTGCTGCAGAATCGACTGGTGAAATCAGATTTTCAATATATTCAACCGTTTTTGCTCTAAAGATAAATGAGTTCAAAATCCGCGTCTTTAGGTGCGTTGAACCACCACAAAACGTGAAAATTTTGCAAAAAAAAAAAGAAGGACACCATTATTTTTATTTACGCAAACACCTTCAAAACATGATGATACCCGCAAATAAAATTTTTGAAATTAAATAAAATCTAGAATGCTTGGAAAATATTATTACAATTTCATTTATATTTTTACATGATAAAAATGTAGTTCCCAAAGTATACCAAGTAGTCCGACTCTCTATTTTTTAAATTAGTCTCTCACACACACGTGTTACGTGTGAATTCAACACCCTTGTGAGAGAATTAAACACATCAAAAGTCTCGAAATTTTGACTATAAATTGTCGAATAAATAAAGATTTATACACGTAAATACACTAATACACATTGTTTTATAATTTTTTTCAACACATATAGCACTTTTTCTTTTCCGAAGCACGTCCATTTCGCACAAACTAAAAAATTTTTTTTTTTATTAATTTTGACATTTTATTTTGTTTGTGGTAGAATTTAAAATGTACAACAGAGTTTCAATTTATAGTATTGAAAATAGAAGAAAATTGAACTCTTTGTGTCTGGTGAAATTTAAAAAGGCACCAACACATGTAAATTTTCGTTACTAACACATGTTTAGAGTTAGGTACTGCTGTCAAAGAGTCAATTTTTTGTTTTTTTTTAAATAAGTGTTTTTGAGTTCCTTTTTTTGTGAGCATTATAAAAAGCGTTGCCACATTCCTAAAAATGATTTTGATTTTCGAGACATTTCTTACAAAAAATTTGTAATTTATAATTTAGTATTTAAATAAATATGTATTACTTTGTGTTGAAAGTTATTGAAAGTTATTACTATTCAAATATTTTTTATCTTTTAAATGGCGGTTTAATTATAAATAGCACATGCAAGAATGTATTTTTAAGATCTAGCCGAGCAATTTCAGGAAATATAAAAAGACTTTGAAATCGGATGGAAAACAATCGGATGGCACACACTTAGCGCCGCCACTGAAGCACATGTGGGATCCATTTTCTAATGAAATTCGGCATTCATTGTGTTAAGGTTATTTAAGTAACAAACCAAAACGCCCATGTCATCCCGATCGAAGCAGTCGTTTAGAAATGCGAGATTTATTTCCAAAAAAATATCGATTCTACTCTACTGTGCATAGTTAATGCATTATGATCCGTAATAATCGTACATATATACCCCACAACATGTTTACATATTAAGTAGTATTTTGAAGTTACCTTGTGGTCATTGGGACAGCAATCCTATCCAATCTTACACGTTTTGTTTTAACTGAAATGTTACTTTTAAGGAAATGGTCGGAGCATACCATTGGCTGTTTTGCCAAATTTTCTTTGCAAGTTTTAAGTATATCCAGCCACTGTTATCGTTTGTTGGGTAATGTATCATTCATCATTAGAAAATGATCCTTTGATCCCAATTTGAAAGTAAATAATTTTTAATATTTTTCAAATTAATGAAGATTATGTATTCCCAATGTAAGGGAAAATTTAAAATTAATGTGGCATTACTATTTTTATGAAAACTTTAAAATCCTTAAGCATGTCAGATATAGAATTTGAAAAAATAAAGAGAGAATGAAACTACCTTCTATTTTTCTACTATGATATATTTATGTTATTCAAAAATGTTCGAAATTTTGCTTGGAAAATTTTTAATTTTTGTATGTTTTTCAGGTACAAAAAAGGGAAAATATGCGCGAAATTGACTCAATTTTGTTAAGAAGATGAAATGCTTTAATGTTTATGTATGTTTTATTATGATTAATGATCATTTTGATCATATATATAAATTTTTAAATTTACCAAATTTCTTAACATCAAAATAATTCTGGAATTGTTTATATGGTCCTTCACAGGTTCTTTTAAATTTCTAAAATTCTAAAGCAGAGAATCATCAAACGAATACCGATTTATAAGCACATATATTTTGTATATGCCATGATGTAAGCCTATTATCAGCCTCGGGCAAAGATCTAAAATTTTTCGTTTTATATTTACACATATTTAAAATTTCTCTAAAACCCTATTTTATTTTACACATTGCATTGCCTTTCGGAAGACACCATACACAATTATTATTAGTAAATAACCTACATTTGAACTGTGTTAGAGACACTAGGATATTTTTTAAGGAACTCGAGATAAGCTCGCCGCATGATTTTCTAAATGATGATTTTGTTTGTCAAGCTTAGATATAGTCGAACTGGCTGGCTCTTAAAGTACTTATTATATGACATATCTTGAGACAAGGCAGGCAGTGAACTCTTTACTTTTATATTGATTCATTGAGGATATGTGATGCCATTTTCTAGATTTCTTAATTAACGACATTTATATTTTATACTTTAATTTCCATATTGCATACTAGGCGTAATTGTTCATTCACAGTCGTACATTAAAATAAATAATTACAATTGCACGCATTAGTATTTAGTATATTGATTTTATTTATTATTTTATTTATGTACGTAATTTCTATGTTACACATCCAATATTTTATTTTTCAAATGAAAAATGTGCTGTTACAGGTAAGGAATTTCTTTATTTAAAATTACAATGTGAAATATTTTAATTTATGTAACTTTTTGCATTTCTTTTTATTTTTTTTTTTCTTTTGTGCTGTAAAATATTTAATAGAAAGAACACTACCACAGTTGTTGAAGTGGCATCCAGCCTACTCATTATATGAATTTCAACAGCTAAATAGGTACACGCTCACACACTTAGTCTACTAGGGCTCTAGAATGTTATGTTTTTTTTGAGAGTGGCCATAAACTGGAACAATTTAATTGTATAGTTACTACTGGTCGTTGTAGTGTTATTTGTGGGTGTTTAACGTTCTTCCGTTAGAAACACAAAAAATGTATTTATATTCAACATACATTTTTCACGGTATTTGAGAGTGATGCCACTAAAAGGTTTCTGTTTTTTTTTTCTTTTGGGAGATATGAGAAGAATCATGAAACTTATTTGTGTTGAATTTTATTTGGGTGTTGAATATTTTTAATTGAAATGATTTTCGGAAGTGAACCTATATTATTTTTATAGTTCTAATCAATAGTGATGAACCTTTTCACGAAACCCTTCCATTAAGGTTTTTAAAGAGCTTTCTGTCACTTTGTTCGAAAACGCAGTTCATCTCCGTTTAATATCTACCACACTTCTGACACCTATTTTGTGTTCTTCGATTCTCTTTTAAAAAGAGCAATATATCTCTCCACTGGCCTTAGCTCCAGGCAGTTTAGAGGATTTGCCTTGTTGGTAAATTTCGGTATTTATAGAGCCCTTTGTAACAAATGTTTGGCTTCTTTTGTCGCAACTGCATATTGCTTGCCATGCCAAGAACTTTTTATGAAACTTTTCCGCTTTTGGGTTCTAAACTTTTCTATAACATCACCCGAGCATCAGTAACATACAAATATTGACCTGGAAGCTGCGAATAATTTTCCAGAACATACGATTCGTCAACCATTATGCAGCAGGTACATTTTTTTATAAAATTTGACTTCAATTTCCGTGCTCTGTCTTTGGCTTCAAAATTTTTAACAGAGTTCCTGTCAGGAACCATTTCTGCCTTGTATCTTTTTAAACCTGCATTGGCTTTAACCTTTCGTACCAAATAGTCCTAGTACTGAGCTAACTGGACTGCTTTCCTACCGGATGTGATGGGAGCTCTTTTGAAAATGCTTTCTATTTATTGGCTTTAGCAACATCATGTGAACCATCTCTTCTACATGATCCAGGTTTTCTATCAACGTAAAAGTTCTCCCAATAAAGTTGAACAACATTGGAATCAGTTTGACGGCAGACCTTTGATTGTTTGGCCAACTTTTTGTAGGACCAAGTTGTGTTTTGATGAAAATATTTAATAATTTTTGTACTCACTTTTTACATTTTAATCAGATTAAAAACAAGTGAACATAATTGACATTAAACATAGTAGATGACATGCTTTACAAATGAAACTTGATAAAAAAAAATCAAATATTGCTTATGTTAAAAGTTTTAATGAAAAACGTGTGTTAAGGTTTTTTCGATCTCAGTCCTTATAAAACTTATTTGTGTTGAATTTGTTTTAGATATATTTATAATTAAGATATTTGTGAGAGCTTTACTATTTTCAGATGGGGCAGTTGTATGAGGGCTAGGAGATATAATGGAACGATTGTAACCAAGTAGTAGTAATCTTCTTATGTGTTCCAGTTGATTCCTCTTTTTGTTCTTTTTCTCCATATAGCTTTGCTATTTTTATATATTTCACAATCTTTTGTAGATTTATCTCCTTTAATTCTTCAAAATGCTAAAAGAAATTAGATTCAAAATATATAAAGGATAGAGAGACAATGCAAAGCAGATAAAGTGGAACGTATCCACATTTTACAATCTGCTAGTGTTGAACGTGAGATATTGTACCAGCAAAGATTCAATACATGTTGTTCGTTGAGATCTTGTAGCTTCCTGCGACACACAGTGGTTTAGAAACCTTTTTTGAAAATAATTCGGTATCTCGGGAACTATTGGAGATATTATTACAAGCGGAGGTGTTTCTGAGTTGATTTGCGTTTGTTCAGCTTCCTAGCGCTAATGGGGGACAGTGCGTGGTCTCTCAGAATTAGTCACCTCGGGTCTCAAATTTAAAAAAAAAATCGCCAAAAATCCATTTATGATCCGAATGAGCTGAAATATAAAATATATACCTTAGGAAAATCTACAAAAATCACACTTACATGATATTTAGGTTTGATGATTTATTTTTTTTAATTTTGCTCGGTCTTTTTATGGTTTTTTGGATATATCGGGCCAACGGATGGTCGAAATTTATTTTTAGAATATCGCCTATATGGGCGATATAATTTAAGTAACATATAGCGTTATACAAATATGGAGAATCTTCGACGATCGGTGCTTTGCCTTTTTAGAATTAGATACTCAAAGATAAAATAAATTTTTAATTATTATATACTGTCTGCTCAAGAGATCCAAAATTTACTTTACATGCTTTTGCAGTAAATTTTCTTTCCGGATTATTTAAAAATTATATATAGTCACGAAGAAAATTTTTTTCTACAAAAGAAAAAATATATGAGCCTTTTGGGGAAAAAATCTTAAAAAATACGGCACTTTGGATGCATTTAACTTCTTATAAGGACAAGATAACTGATAGCAAGTTTTTTTATTTTATTTAGAATTTTATTAGCAATATTGGTAATATTTTAGAAAAATATTTAAAACAAGTTAGAGTGCTATATTCGGCTATGCCGAATCTTAAATACCCTCCACCTAAATTAGATGAAAATTATAGAAATTACATTGGTATAAACACTCTAATATCCATATGCAGTGTTTGTTATTGGGACTTAGCTCCGATTATGAAGATTGGTAGAATGTTAATGTAATACAGTAGTTTTCGCTTATAGTCTACAAATACAGTTGCACAATTTTACTGGACTTTAAGCGAATTAGGACTATAACCGAAATTCTTTTCAAGCCAATTTATGGATTATAGATGAATCCTGATATAATACACATTTTGGACTATATACAAATTATGTACTTTCTTGAATAAAACCAAAATAAAAGTTTATTTAAAATATAGTAGTATTTTATATATTGTTAAGAAAACTAGTTTACGCAGAAGATATTTTATTTCAAATGTATAAAAATGTTATCTAATTCAGCAATTTATAATTGAAATAACTCATATTCCTACCATTTCCAACAGAGTCTATAATTTTATAATGGGAATAAAATGTACTATTTAACAATTTATATACTTAATAACTGGTTAGCATTACCGATTGGCTCAACATTTTCCTTTTGTGAAGTAAAAGATTATAAAAAAGGGTAAACAAATACATATATTTAGTCAAACTTCAAAAGTATATTTTTGTTCTGTTCTTATGAATTTTCCAGATGTGAGCCTTATATATATAATTATGAACCCATAGTCACCAAATCTACTTGAAACTTATATCATAGAGAAATATACATAGAGTGGAAACTCTCCTGTCAAACACCAAACTCAGTTGTCAAAAACCTAAGTGCTGAGAATGTATTAGTAAAACAAACTATGTGAAAACAAACACAACATTTGTGTGTGTGATTATTTTGATTAAAATTTTTGTTTGAGTTTTTTTCTAGTTTCCGCTCTTTTTTTTCGCTGTGACTTATATCTGTTAAATTTTTTACCGATATGAGTGTATATATGCGTTTACGTATTTTTCGTATGTTCGACTTAGTTGGAAGATATAATTAAATATTTTAACGTGATTTCTGTGTATTTCAGGCGTATTTTGCTTGATATTTTTCTGTATAACATTATTTACAAGAGTTTTATGGGTATTATTGTGATTATCGGAAATGGAGCTAATATGGATGCTATGGTCAAATATGGACCGATATTCACAAAACCCAGTAGTATGATTTTTGGATACAATATATTGATTGATATTTATAGAGGTTAATGTGTTTTTCGGAAGTGGTCATTATATGGGAGCTATGACCAATTATCGGCCGATATTCATAAAATTCAACACATCGATTTTCGTATACATATATGGGAAATATTTATTTGAAATTTTAACCAGATCGAAGCTTTTATAAGAGATTTTAAGTATTTAAGTAATTTTCGGAAATGGACCTTATATGGGAGCTATGGTCAAATATGAACCGATATTCACACAATCTAGTAGTATCATTTTTGGATTAATACTACCGATCTCTGTAAAATTTTAATTCGATAACGATATTTTTCAGATATTTATGATAATTAATGTGTTTTTTTGGAAGTGGTCCTTATATGGGAGCTATAACCAATTATGGACCGATCTTCATGAAATTCCCTACAGCGATTTTCATATGCATGGGGATTATGCAAGTTGAATTTCAGCCTAATACCGGTATTTATAAGATATTAATGTGTATTTAAGTGATTTTCGGAAGTAAACTTTATATGGGGGCTATAGTCAAATAGTGCCCGATCCAAAAAAAAATTGGTCTGGAGATTTCTGTTTGCACGAAACTTAGTTGTGCTGAATTTTGTATGGATACTGCCATTCTATGGGCATTTATATACCATAGCATCATATTTCGGGAAGAAATTTGTATGGGGGCTACGAGAAATTATGAACCGATTCTTTCCATTTTCAACAGAATTTGTCCTTTTATCATATAAATAATGTGTGCAAAATTTCATGGTATTCTCTGCAATGAATTTACCCAAAGTCACAAAAAATCATGTGAAAATTATCAAAATTTTTGGAGGTTGTCTAACATTTTGATCCATAACCCTGGTTCTACCAATTCGATTTTGCTGATTTTCAATACCAAACTGCTTAGAAAAATTATAAAAATTTTGGTGTGCATTTCATTAATTTTGCTTATGTATTTTGGACGTGAGAGTGTTTTACACAGACAGACAGACAGACGGACAGACGGACAGACGGACAGACGGACAGACGGACAGACAGACGGACATTGCTCAATCGACTTAGAATTTCATAAGGATCAATAATATATATACTTTGTTGGGTCTCAGATGAATATTTCTCAATGTTACACACGGAATGACAAACTTATATATACCCTCTTTCACCACTTGTGGTGGTGGAGGGTATAAAAACTAATATGCTACACATGTAAGCATATTTTTGTAGATCTTCTTATGGACTACTTATTTATATTTTGAATTTCAGCTCATTCGGATCATAAATGGATTTTTGGCAATTTTTTTTAAAAAATTACTACCCGAGTTGACCAAATTTGAGGGGCAATGCAATGGCTCCCATTAGCGCTAGGAAGCTGAACAACTGCAAGTCAACTCAAAAACACCTTAGATCCAACCTTGTGAAATTTCATAATTATATCTCAAATAGTTCCCGATATACCGTATTATTTCCAAAAAAAAAAATTCTAAACCACTGTGCGACAGCGAGTGACTTTAAATATATAGTGGATTGACTATCGATGTAAATTGTGAGATCATTCTTTTTCTGCATCAGTCATTGGGATGAAATAATTTCTGAAATATGCTACATGCTTCATTCAATAGCAAATACCTAACTTTTTACAAAAAATACCTCGTCCTGCACTTTGTTTTTCTTTAAGTATATCTTCTAGACTAAAATTTTTAATATCCCACACCCAAAGAAAAAATGGTTGTCGTAAACATGTACAAGTTTACCATAACCATTTCAATATTACGGTCACTGTAATTACGTATATGATTGTGGTACCACTTAATGTATGTATGTATGTTTTTGGCAACCATTTTTATGATGTATTACTTCGTCATACTGTGTTGTACAATTTTTAGGAATTGCGGGATGCCCTCTGACCTTTTGAAAAGTTTTCTTAGACTTTGTTATTTAGAATGACAAATTTAAAAAACTTTGAAAATTTCATTGAGTTCAGTTAATAAATAAAGATTTTACTGCATTTACATATTTACTGAGTTTCTAAAACTAAAACTTTTATCAAAATTTTAATAGGATTGCAAATATTAGGAACAATTTGATCCACATTAATTTTTTTTGTTTAGACAAGTTAATTCCTGGTCTTACAAAAAGTAAATTTCAAGTCAATATCTCAATTAGATTGAAAAATATCCCACTTTGAAACTCCGTTCTTCAACAAAATTTCATATTTTCATACTAAAAAATTTTTATAAATTTTCTTTATACTATTTTATTCAGCAAAAATTCAATGGTTCTGACTTAATCACATTCTATACTAAAATATGAAAATGTGAAATATTTTTGAAGAATGGAGTTTTAAAGTGGGATATTTTTGAATTTTATCCCGTTTAGAAATGCCAGATTTATTTCCAACAAATTTTGATTCTGCCCCACTGTGCAATGGTATCGTCGTTCCTAAGAATGAACTGCTGCTCAAAATAAGCATTTTTGCGTTTTGGGCTCAGGTAAACATAGACTTCCGCCAAGGGGTCAGCAATAACTAGATACAGTTTCCTTGGGATGCATACGTTCAATCTGTTTTATATATTAATTTCTACCTCGTGATGATGAGGAAACTAATGGTTTGTATGTGTTCAGATGTTTTCGAATATATTTGTAGTGTATTATGACCTTTGCAACGAGCTCATGTTTTCTATATCCTTAACTAATATTTTGAAACTAACCACTTTTATCTTGATCGTAAGGTTAATATATAGAGCAACAGTTAAATTTCCGGGCCAATACCAGTAAGGTATGTTTCATATTTATAGGGAAAATTGATTTTTTTAAATTACTCATCATTCCATTTATTTATAATACAATTTTATAATGTGGCATCACTAATTGTAAATGCCAGTATTTAAAAATATATTTAAATATGTATGTACATAAATGTGTGTAAAACCACACTGTAATCGTTGATGTTGAACTCTGCATACAAAGTAGTAAATTTTCATTTTACAAATACCTTTAGATATTCAAACATTTTTATTTCTTTTTATTATTTCAAATTTTTTTTGTATTTTTGTTTTACCGTAAAATAATTCAAAGTATTCGTGTGTTTAAATTACTATGCTTGAAATAATTTTCTCGCATTTTTAATACAAATAAACACACATACACACATAGAGGAATGTACCTTGGTGAGGACTCACAAATACATATAGATATACATACATATGTATGTATATGTTTCTGTGTTCGCCAACATAACAAAGCATCACTTATGATGAGTTGTTTGGTGGGACGTTTGGGTTGTGTTGGTGGTTTGAAAAGGAAAAAAGAAAACTACAAAAAAAAACAATACAAAAGTTATTTCTTATAGTTGGTGCTTTAATGTGAATCGCGTGTTATTTGCAATTAAATTTTCATTTAAATTTATTTAAACTTAAATGTGCATTTACAACATGTGTAAATTGTACATTACAATTTGCTACTGTCTTCAGTTTTGATAACCGCACAAGTTGATTAATTGCAAGAAAACACATGTTTCGTATTTGAAATTTAAATATTTATTTATTCTAGCTGCCAGTAAGTTATCGTGTGCATACGAATTGGCAAAAACCTCAATGTCTCTTACATTTGTATGCATTTGAGCCAAAGAAACTGAAACTTTATTGCGGTATGATTGTTGATTGTATATTTTACTGACATTTGAGGAAAACAACAAACATCTTGATCTTTATAACGTTTTGTTATATAAACTTGTTTTTCTTTCGTGTTAATTAACCAATGATAGTAGTAAATATGACGTTCATTTATTTGTTTCTTAAAATTCAAATAGATTGGTTTCAAAGTTATGTCCTTTAAGAATGACTTTAAAATTTTACAAAGTACTCTGTGTCATATCTTAGCATCAATTATAAATAAATTGACATATAAAGATTTACATTGTTTTCTTTATTTAAAATTTAAACATTAAACATGTTAATATGTAGTACTTACATGTCTAACCCTAAAATTCTATAAATTTTAGCTTGAGGAAAAACTCATACACACGTGTTCTTTTTTTTTCAAAATTAAGCAAAGATTTCTTGTGCGACACAAAACGTTCAAAAGCCATTTGTCATATTGATTACCGCGGCATCTGTATTTTAAAATTTATAAAAAAAATATGTGTAAACGGAATACATAGATACAAGTACATGTTCAATATGTTGTACGTACCCAGACGTTCTGGGTGACTGTCCCCTACTAGTGATTTAACCTATCATTTAGGGTGACAACTAGTTACTAGTTATTTTAACATTTGCATGTCCTAAGCACAGGGTCAATTGATGTTATAAAGAGAGCGTTCGAAAGCTGGACCCAAATGGTCAAAGCACTGGATTCTTATACTTGCGTTCTAGATATCTCCTATTATTGAACAATCTTATAACCGATAGCTTGTAATCAAACCTTCCTCCGATTACTCTGCAATAGAATATATCTGGTGAGTCAAACAATCACTTTCTAAAGTGCAGTACAACATAATCGTTTAAAGTGGCGACACTCTAGATTACGTAGGGACACTAAAGTGACAATTGAACTAGTGATTTTACCTACCACTTAGGGAGACTGCTAGACATAAGAAGTTACTTGCCTAGTTATTTTAACACGTGCATGACCTAAGTAGAGAATTTATTGTCAGTTACGGTTACATAGTCATTAACCTTACTAGTTATCTAACAGATTACTAGATCATCTATATAACTAGTTACTTTATAATTTTTCTCAAATAGTCAGTTAAAAAGACATCTCATAGACAGACCAATAACTTGTTAACAAACCTAAACGTTTAAAGTGGCTACAGCCTAGGTTACTTAGAGGCACTAAAGTGTCAATTGACTTCACGCTAGGTTACATGGGATGTTAGTATAATTAAGTAAAATAAATAAGTAAAAGTAAATGAAGTGTGTGAGAATTATGTCAACACAATTTGTATAAAACTAGTTTGTAGGAGTTATGTACTCATGAAAAAGTACACTACAAAATAAAAGTTTGAAGGGACAACATTCTAAACTTAAGTACAGACTGTATGTACTTATGTACAGACTGTATGTACTTACGCTAGATTACATGGGATATATAAAGTAATCAACCGACTTCTCTCTGCACAACAAAGAGAACATAAGTGTCAAATGACCCAAAATATTAGTGAAAATTACTGTCTATAATGGAAACATTGATTACCCAGCAGTTCTAGGAGACAGTCCCGAACTAGTGATTTTACCCATCATTTAGGGTGGGAACTAGTTACCTCAATAGCTACGTAACTAGTTATTTTAACACGTGCATGTCCTATTGACCCTTTTTGACTACAATGACTCTGTATAATAGCTGGTCCAAAGTAGTCAACGCATTGGATTCACATACTTGTTAAAAAACGTCAGTTATCTTACTAGCTACCTAAGTGGTAACTTGATCAGCTGCATAACTAGTTATTTTAATTGACCTCAAATAGTCAGCTAAAAGACTTATCATAGGCAGTCCAACAAACGATAGCTTGTAAACAAACCTTTCTTCGACAACTCTCCAATGGATTGCTTCTAAAGTGCGGTACAAAATAAACGTTTAAAGCGACTTCACTATAGGTTACTAAGAAACACTCAAGTGACTACTGACTTCATGCTATGTTACATGGGATATCAGTATACTTAAGCAAAAATAAAAATTAACGGTATGAGAATTACATCAACACAACTTGTATAAAACCAGTTTGAACGAATTATCACACAACATGTTTAAAGTGACTACACTCCAGATTACTTAGAGACACTTAAGTGACAATTGTCTTCACGCTAGATTATTTGGGATGTATAAAGTAACCAATTGTCTTATATCTGCACTACAAAGAGCACATACGTGTCAAATGACCAAAATATATAAATTGGAGTCAGCCAAGTTATAAGACATTTGTGACAATTACTGTCTATAAGGAATACATTGACTACATGCTTAACTGCTGGGTAGTTGTACATACATAACATGCATATGTATGCATTAAGATTGTATGAAGATGTCAAACACGTATGAGGTGAAGGTCGAATATGTGTTATGCTGCAGGGACATATTATGGAGTAGAATATTAGCACTTTGATTATTCAAGTCTTTGGAAGTTTTTGTTTTGACCACATCTACACTACATAATATCGGGAATTAAGTTCTCCACCCTCTTTATCCCACTATAATAATACTTTAAGCATGATTCACACAATTACTATTGTCACTAGCACTCAAAAATTATATTATTTGTTTGTGTACCATATTTTCTAAAATGGTTCATACATTTTTCATATGAAAATTAAGTGGTCCTAATGAAAAAAGGACGATAATCTACGATCACTTGTATTTTCAATGAGATATAAATGTGGCGGTACGTAATGGTCCAAATGAAAAAATTACGATAATCTGCGATCACTTATACTTTCAAACAAAAATTGACTTTTCATATGAAAATAAACTGAAAAAGTGGTCCGAACGAAACATAAATGGCATCAGTAGGTAAATAGTGGAGCAAATGTAAATCACTTGTAATTGCCAAAATGTACTAGGATTTGAAATTTATTTCTAGCATATAACTTGTTTAGGGTTTTTAATTTCCCGAACTTTTTCGATTTCCGGGAATCGGAAAACTTTTTTCCACACTCCCGGGTACCCGCCTATTCCCGAATTATATATAATGGTACTGAAAATTTGGAATATTATAGCCAAATTTCACATAAAAACTTAGCATTATATAACCATATATATCAGAGCTCCGAAATAATTAATACAATTTGAGCTTAATTCACTAAAATTTTAATCCATAATTAAAAAATGTCAGCCTTTCATTCAATAAATCCATTCCTAACATCTTATTATTTAGCATAATTCCAAAAACGTTTGTTTAAATTGAATTAATTATGAAGTTAACCAATAACAGAATTTATTCAGACTACATTTATTTAAATTTTTGTTAATTCAAATCTACTACAAATTAAGTTAAAATTTATTTTCTTCAATCAGTTTTGTTTAGCTTTTAATCATTTACGAAATGAAATGAACAGAAAAAAATAGTTTTAAGCCTTTTTGTAATAGATTTGAATTGAAGAAAAATTTAATCATTCAATACATTTTTGAAGCAACTTTGTTATGGCTTTGAAGAGAAAATTCCATAAGAAATTAATTCTATAAATAATAAGATCTCAAAGGAATGAATTCAACAGAATCTTTATTTTGATCTCGAAAACAAAATTAAGAATTTATTATCTTCATTTAATGTCTTACGATTCACATGATTGTATCAACCATATATATGGTTACAGTAAACAAGTATATGTTTGTGACAACCATTTATATGACGAAGGACTTACCATATTACGTTGCTCTCGGCTTATAGATATCATAATCTGAGAACAACATATTATGATAAAATTATTCATCATATAAATGGTTGTCACAAACATTTACTTGTTTACTGTAACCATATATATGGTTACCATATTATTGTTACCATAATCATATATATAGTTACTGTGACTATAATATTGTTAAAAATTTTGAAATGGTTACAGTAAACATGCACAAATGTTGAAATGGTTACAGTAACAATGCACAACTATATTTTTTTCTGCGTGTGCATAAGTACAACTAGAAAGTAAGCAGTTATGTAACAAATAATAAATAAGTCGTTATAAGACAACCTCGATGTAATGCGGACGGTATGTAGTAGTCACTGATATATAAGCTATTTATTAATTGCAAGTTATTACCAAGTGTTTGCTGGGAAATTAAACAAACCATTACTTTTTGTACTGCCATTTATATGAATTACAGTGCACTCGCGGTAACGTGAACTAATTAAAACCAAGGGAGTTCATGTTAGTGAAATTGTTCACGTTAGCGATTGTCGAATTTCATGGAAAAAATATAAAATTTCATAATATAAACCTGTGTTTTACACGCTTGAACGTGAAATTCTTTTATTATTATTTTCATTATTAAAATATAAAACAAAAATTATTGATTAAAATGCATTACAAAACAAAACGAGATCACGAAAGAATATACATTGAAATATAATTACATAGCAAATAAAATTATTCATTCGTTGCCATACAAAAAATATTAATTTAGCGGATACAAATACATTTTTAATATAAGGGGACTCCCAAAACTTTAAAAATCGACTTTAATGTATGTATTTCAGTGTTGTCTACATGTTTAGAAAACAAATGCGGTGAAAAAAATTGTTCACGTTATAGAGCTTTCTGACCTTTTTGAGTTTTTTCACGTTACAGAGTAGTCAATGTAAACAAAAGCTTGTTCACGTTAGGCGGTGTTCACGTTAGACGGTGTTTACGTAACCGCGAGTGCACTGTATACTTATTTTTGTTGTTTTGTTATCGAAACATGATAATAAAAGAACACAACATTTATATCTAAAAAATTCTATGAAATTTTTCATATTCAGAAGTTTGGGAGAAACTTGTGTAACCCTATGACATGATAGTTATGTTTATTTCCACACTTTTCATTTGGACCCTAAAAAGAATATAAATATGTATATAAGTAGTCTGAAGTCGTATACATAGCGAAGTGGATAATGTGATGTCCGTATATCTTTAAATTTTCATCCAAAAACCACAAATAAATAATAATATAAGCTAAAAACTGTAAAAAAAACTTTTGACGTTTTTTTGGTGAAAAAATTGAGTTCTAACTTCTTTTCTTTGTATTTTCTTAATTTTTTTATTCTCGACTAAAAATCCCGGGAATCGTGTAGTAAAAAATTGGTAAAATTCAAGGAATAAAAACCCTAAACCTGTTCCTTAAAATATTCGAATATCCAAAAAGTACCGAACACCTGTTTGCTTTTTTTTTAAGGATGAAGGTGCATTTAAAAAATTATTTTTATCTGTATTAGTTTAAAAAATTTCATCTTTGTTAAAAAATACTTTTTTACGATCAGACAAAAAAGATATTAAATCAATATTTTAGTCACAACCCCACATATATATTTTCAAATGTAGCAAATTTTTATAATTTTCGTAAATATATTATTAGAAAGATTATTTCAACCAAAAAAAATTGTAATAATTTTTAATAGGTTCTTCAAAAGTCCTTGAAGAAGATTTCCATAAACTCAAATCAAAAATTTGTATTTTAATTATTTATAGAATATCAGTAATGATATTTTTGCGGTAGCGTTAACAACAGCCAACATGGTATATAATTAGGGATGTGAGATTCTGATTCGCAAAAAGCAAAAGAACATTGGGGTTTAAAAATTTTAAATAAAATTTCAGCTTGAAACTGGACAAGCATCAATAAAGCTGGAAAATCCAGTCAAGGCTGGATGGCTACCCTATATATAACACATGCATATATAAAGTTTCTTCAAAAAGTTTATATCATCAAAACTAGACTTAATACATTTACCAACTAAACCAATGACTTATCGCACACTGCCTTAGACAAGTATAGGGTGAACTTAAATTAATTCATGTTAGTAGTCCCTATAAAATAAATATTTTTACTTACCACTCTGTTATTTTCCAAAAAATAAATAATGAACTTCAACTTATTGTTTCTTTTGCTCACTTTATTTTAAAATTTCCCAAACACTTTATAAATCAAATGCCTAAAAATGGAAAAATTGCAGCACTATAATAATTAACACGTGCTGCTGTATACACGCTTGGATAATAACCGTATGGATAAAAAACATATGGAAGGTTAGCCGTTATAATAACCTGACGAGCTTCACGTTTTCCCGATGTATGTTCATCATCTGTCAATGATGTTTTCTTCATAGCACCATCCACATCTTCATCCAAATACAAGTTGGCTGTATTTTTCATCTCCCCATCAACATGATGTTTGATATCGCTCTCTAACTGTTTTACCAATGAACTTGTTACTAGTGACGTCTCAATCTCTTCCATGTTTAAAGTCGATGGTATGGGGTCACAGGCTACGCACATAGCACAGGCTAATGTTGCAAACACAATGGTGAAAAAACGCATGTTGCTGTTATTCGACGTTGATTAAAGTTTTAACTGATTGAAATGTTGATAAAATACTGATAGCTTTGCTGGACAACCGTTGCTTTATATATACAGAAATTATTTTAATTATTTTGCAAACTTTGTTTCCAACAGTGATCTGTCATTTGGAAAATTCCTCCATATTTCGAACTTTGTACACAACATTTTTGAATATTTCATTCTTGAGTGACTTACAAATGGAAGTAAATACTTAGCAGTAGAACTTAAACCGTTTATGTTTATAAATTGTTTTGAAAAGTTTCTAACTGTTTGGCCATATTTGTGGGATAGAAAAAAAAAAAAAAAAAAACTAATTAACTATAAATGTCACGCAATATTAAAAGTTCAATTATAAAATAAACAACATTGGTCTTTGCTAGTATGTACGCTAACCGTACTTTTTACCCCTATTAAAAAATTCGTTTATTTTTACACTTTGAACTTTATAAAGAGGAAATATTATTTTTATTTTCAACACACTACATTCGTGTATAGTTAATTATATGTATACAGCGTTGTGTGTCCTATATTATTAATATTAAGTCGACATTTCTAAAAGGTCATAATTACAATATACTTAAAATATTGATATTTATGAAACATTGATTGCTCTCTAAACATGGTAACGAATAATATAAACGTCAACTATAAATCTTAATCATTTACTAAATATCCAATGTATGATTTATGAAATACAGTAACACCTACATATATTAAGCAATATGAGTAAGGTTTGTTTTTAAGTACCATAATCAGAACAATCAACAAATGTTTCCAAAATTTTTAAGCAGATTTCAATTTAAAGTCTTGTTCTTTATAGCATACCGATTGAATACGCTTGAATGACTATAATCGTTATATTTGCTTATTGACAATACAATAGGGTAAGTTAAATACATATGAACTTTTTGCTTCAATTAATACTTATTTTGGAATACTCCCTTTAGAACAAAACGGAATATTTATTGTTATTGCTATTGACCTTTAGTAAACAAATGTAGAATTATTAATAAATATAAACTGGACTGTGAAAAATATAATGTTGGGCTGTTATATAGTTATAAAAGATGGTCAAAATGTGTTTTATGATTTTATTTTAGGGAGTTTATATAGTTCAATTTCAGCTTCAATCATAATTATTTATGTTGTTCAAAGTTAGCTTTAATCATAGGTCTTTATGTTGTTTAAATTTAGCTTCAACCGCAGTTCAATTTTAGCTCCAATCTTCAGTGATTAGCCTTTATCGTAGGTAATTTTGCTGTTCAATTTAAGCGTAAATCGTACATGTTTATGTTCTATTTTTGTTGTTCTATTTTAACTTTAATAGTAGCTGTTTATGTTATACAACTTTTGTTTTTATTGTAGTTCAATTGTAAGTCTTCAATCGTAGCTCTTTATTATACCCTTCACCTTCGTGAGAAGGGTATATATGTATGTTTGTCATTCCGCTTGTAATTTCCACAGTATAACTTTCAATCCCCATAAAGTATATATATTCTGGATCCTTATAGAAACGGAGTCGATTAAGCCATGTCCGTCTGTCTGTCTGTTGAAATCAATTTTCTGAAGACCCCAAATAACTCACAAACTTGATTCATACAACAATATATCAATATGAATTCTTCCGACTCGGCTGCTATTTAAAATCGAGAAAATTGGCACACAAATGGTTGAGATATAAGTAAAAAACCGGACCAACCTCGATTTTTGGCCTATTTTTAATCTATATCTGGATTACTAAGTCTATAATATAGACAATATGGATATCTAATGATAGATATTTCAAAGTCCATTGCAACGATCTATATAAGGTTATAGTAATTTGGACCTACAATGGGTCAGAATCGGGAAAAATATTTTTTAACCCGATTTTTTTTACCAAAAAAATTTAAAAAAAACTATATCGTAAACAAAGTTTTTTTGAAAACAATTAAAAAAAAAAAAACAAGTAAGAAAGTATGGTCGGTCAAGCCCGACCATATAATACCCTACACTACGTAAATGAGCAAAAACATTTTTTTTCAAAATTTCAATAATTTATATTCGTGAGCGATTTTCGGAAGTGGGCCTTATATGGGAGCTATGACCAATTATGGGCCGATCACCATGAAATTAGGTGGTGTAATTAATGTCTATATGAAAGTTATTTATGTTGCATTTTATGTGTATACCAACATTTTTGGAAGATTTATGATCGTTAAAGTGATTATCGCAAGCAGGCCTTATATGGGAGCTATGACTAATTATGGACCGATCATCATAAAATTTGGTGACAGGAATTCTGTATATATAAAACTTATTTGAAGAAAAGCTTGTGTAGATACCTATATAAATTAAACATTTATGACCGATAAAGTCCAATTTCGGTAGGACATTTGTATGGGGGCTAGGTGAAATAATGAACCGATTTCAGCCACTTTCAATAGACTTGGTCCATGGACAGAAAAAATAACATGTACTAAATTGTATCGAAATATCTTTAAAATTGCGACCTGTACTCTGCGCACAAGGTTTACATGGACAACCAGCCGGCCAGACGGACGGACATCGTTTAATCGACTCAGAAAGTGATTCTGAGTCGATCGGTATACTTTAAGGTGGGTGTTAGACTAATATTTTTGGGCGTTACAAACATCTCCACAAATCCATTATACCCTCCCCACTATGGTGGTGTAGGGTATAAATATAGTTATACATGGTCACAGTAACTATTTACATGATTGTGGTAACAATAATATGGTTAACTTACGATTCACATGATTGTATCAATCATATCTGTGGTTACAGTAAACAAGTATATGTTTGTGCCAACCATAATAGGTTCAACATTTAAAAATTGAAGTTGTAATCTCCATTTAGCGAAGATTGGAAGCGCTTAAAATCATAATTTTTTTCAACATTTAATTTGTTTTGGAAAATATTGCTACTTTGACCCAAAAAACAAAACTTCAAGCAAAATATGAAACCTCTGTTTTAGATTTTGGATGCTGTTCATGATAGAAAACAAACAAGTTTCTTAAAACATATGTTGTGAAATATGAAGTAATTTTAATATTCTGCGTAGCTTCTGTGTTTCTTAAAACATTTGTTGTGAATTTTGTATTCTGCGTAGCTTCTGTTTTCTCACATTTCTTACTAGTACTTTCCAACTGTGTGCACTTTATTGAATTCAAATTTAAAATACATAATCTGCTACATTTTGCAAATAAATCGCTAAAACATATTTGAATTAAAATATATTTGCTGTTAATGTATCAATTGAATTTTGAACAGTTTGTTTTAAGTAATTGCTTTAAATCACATAAAATAATAATAAAAAAAATTGACAAATATACCAACAAACATACAACAGATAACAAGTCATCACTTGTGATAAAGTCGGCCTTAAATATTTAATTATTTTCATAAATTTTTATTGTAAAAATTAAAAACAATCATTAATTTCTATGCCATTGAATTCAATTATTCAAAAGAAATCCTTTTGTCATGCACAAATGAATAAAACATTGAAAACATACAATAATAATAATAGCAACAACATCGTCATCATCAGCAACATCATTATTACTTGGTTTTAATATTCATTAACATCATTAACTTCATTCGATCCATTATGTACAAACAGTACCAGCAAATACTTATATAGAAGTACCCAGCAGTTAAGCAAATAGCCAATGTATCCCTTATAGACAATAATTATTACTAAGGTCTGATCATTTGGCTTACTCCAATTAATATGTGTTGGGTCATAAGATATATATGTGCTCTTTGTAGTGCAGAGAGAAGTCAATTGCTTACTTTATACATCCCAGGTAATCTAGAGTGTAGTCATTTCGTATTTCACTTTTTTGTGAGTGAAACGTACAAACTCATACAGTTTCATATATTTTGTGGTCAAATAGCACCTGTACACGTTAAAATAACTAGTTATGTAGCTGATCAAATAACTAGTTACACGCAGAGAAAAAGCATGGTTGTGGTAAACATAAGAGGAATAAGAGGAATATATTATGATAAGATTTATGTTTGTAATCCAAGCATATTATGATCATTATTACTATCATAAAATATCATAATATTTTGATTTGTATCATAATATGATTATTATGATACAAATCAACCATAATATATTCTGAAATAATCATATTATTATATAAATCAATCATATTATGATCCAATTAAGTCATATTATGATCCAAAGTAATCATATTATTATTAATTTATTTTTTTTAAATACAAAATTTAAATTCATTAAGTTTTAGTTTTAAGGTACTAACTAAATTTCCAATTAAAATATTATTGATAAATTCACTGAAATTTATTGTTATACGCTCTAGGAAAGTTAAAGATAATATACAAATAAAACTATAGAGCGAATGGGAATTACAGACACTTAAAATTTACTTGTAAAAATAACATTGCTTAGACAAACAATAACACTCACAAATGGTGGGAATAAAGACTATTAAAAGTAAACATATTTTGTTTGCATCTTAAACATATAATGACTAGGCTTATAGAAACTTAACATTTAATGGTTGTACAGAATAATAATATGTTTATCTATTTATCAGTATTTAGTTGTTCCAAAAACAATTATGATTTGGTGAACAATATTCATATTTATAATTGCGATGAAAATATAAACGTTTACAGTAACTAAAATATTGTTGAAATTAAATTAAAACAACAATTATATATTTACGACAACAGTATATTGTTACAAAAAATGTTTTTTCTCTGCGTGTTGGCAAATAGTAAGGTAACTGACCAGTATATAAATTCAATGCGTTGACTTCTTAGTAACAGCTATCAGACAGTATCATTGTAATCAAGCTGCTTAGGACACGCATCGTAACTTCTTATGTAACTATGTAGTTGTTACCCTAAAAGATAGGTAAAATCGCTAGATTGCGACAGTCACCAAGAACTGCAGGGTAGTTACAGACACACAACGAATAAACAATTGTTTGTATTAGTTAATTTGTTAAAAATGAAATGTTTGTCTTCCAGTGAAAAGGATAAAAATCTGGATAAATGGGTTTCAATGCTGATGTCAGCATCTGACAATTGAGTACATTCCTTAATATTGATGGCCATTCAACACTTGTCAAAAACAAATGAAATTCCTAAAATAAAATTTCTTTCGGTTACTTAATTAATTTCACAAAAGTAAAAAACAAACAATATTAAAGATAAAACAAAAGAAATTTACCATGAAACAATGAAAAGTCATTATCTGGACTTTAAAGGAAATGAGAAATTAACATCTGCAGTGGAAAATTGTGTATGTTTGTTTAAAACATTTTTCGATGATATAAAACAAAACTATACACGAAGTATTGAGTTGTGTGTGCATTACTCGTGATTAAACCGATTGTTGGTAGACATTTGTCACCAGTTTCCTGGAATTTGGTGTAAGCAGAACTTGCCTTATTTAATGTATATGGAAATAGCCTTTATTTACACCATTTTTTATTATTTCAATATAAAAGTATTATTATACAAATTAAAGCAATGACATCTCAAATTATTTGTGAAGGTTTTTAGGAAATCATTGTTCAACACGAGCAGAATGTTGTAAAAGCTCTCAAGTTCCAGATATTTATACACTGCTGCAGGCCTGGCACAATGCGCGAAATATACTTATGTAAAGACAATTTAACATTAATTCGTAAAAATTTCATCTTATTACAACATCAATTTCCAAATCTTCACGGGTTGAAATTTAATCTAACATCCAACAAGTAACTTTTTAAATACCAGATATACACGATTGGTTGTCAAATATATGAAGACACGGGAAATCAGAAATATGCTCTAAAAAGAGTTTAAAGCTCATAAAATATGTTATAAATCAGAAAAATGTGCTCTCAAAAACAAAATCTAATTATTTTTATTGAAAAAGCAATAAAATTTAATAACAAAATTAGCATATTGATAAAATGACTAAAACATTGCATATTTTCCAGAAATTAAGTAAATATTCATAATTTTAGCTTTGATGTAGATTCAAATATGTAACCAAAGGCGGTGATAGTGGCTGAGATAGTGTGGAGAATTCCAATGATGAAGTCACTCAATTGCAAATGGGCCGCTATGTTAGCAGTAACGAAGCACAGTCATCTTACTGTTGTTTATTTAGCCTTTCATCTGGAAAATGGTCAAAGAGTGTACTTTACATTGACAAGATTTGCCGGAATGCTGCTATACTCTGAAATGCCAAGATATTTCACTTGGAATCAATCGTCAAAGAAATTTCAATGGCGGAAAGAAGAAAATCCAGTTCCAGCTTTCCACCATTTATTTATCAACGATGCATTGGGTGGCACTTAGTGTTTCTATTTCCTTTTGCTATTAGTCAACGTTCGAGGCCTAACATCAGTCCAAGATGAACTATCAGTTGTGTGATACGTATAGCAAAGCGTGTTAATGCTTACGATTGTTAGAGAATGACACTCATTGGGAATACACACTTTGCTTTCGTCAAATGGTCATCAAATTCGATCATTGTTTTCGATAATTATCTGAACATGCTTCTCATTAAACTGACTGATTTGTGGAGGAAGTACAAAGATGCTATGTGTAATGATATTTTGCATCAGATGCGTATTAGAATAGGCTTTGGGGCTTTGCTATTAATTGATAACATGTGCTTGATGATGTCGAACAAGGTATTATCCAATGCATGACGCGAAACACAATATGAGGAAATCAGTTCGAACAAATCTTCCACTGTTAAATCGCTTCTTCCGGAATGCACAGTGGGGCAGAATTAAAATTTTTTGGAAATAAATCTGGCATTTCTAAACGGATATATTGACGTAGCCAAGGAGAATTCGAGTTCAAGTTGTTAAACTGGGCCCTACAAATACTCCACGCGCGGCGCTATGAGGGCAGAAAGTAGGGTACCTTCAACATGTGAAATTTTTAAACACGTACCATTTTTTGTTTCCATCCGATTTTAAAGATTTTTAAATTTTTGGGAAGCGCTCGGCTAGGTCTTGAAAAAACATGCTGGCGTGTGCTGTTTATCTCTTATAATTTTCGAGTTATAAGCATTTCAAAATTGAAATTTTCAAATTTTGACATACCTTGGTCCATTTTTTTTTAAATATATGGCGTACTTTTGAACCAAATTGACTCGAATTTTTTTAATTAGTTAGATAACTAAATTATCAATAATATGCAATTTCAGAACAATATCAATAACGTATCTGAAAATAAACAATTTTCAATTTAAAAATTCAAAAATTTTTTGATTTTTGCTGTTTTTTGGGCGAAAAGGTGACTTAACTCTTTTTTTATTAAAATAAAACTTTCTTTAAGAACATATAACAGTTTTATATTTTTCTGTAAGATATCTTTACTGAGAATATTTTGGTATAAAAAGCAAGTCGTATTTTTTAAATATATGTCGCCCCTACGCCCTTCGCAATTTGACCTATTTTTTTTATCAAAATTTTAAATTTGGACCACATGTTCTAAAATCCCAAAGCTGGGATCAAAAAACGAGAAGCAGCCTTGGAAACCTTGATGTGATTTTATTACATATTACATATTTATTGAGCTCTAAAACTAAAATTTGTATCAAAATATAGGATAGGATTGATAGGATTGCAAATATTAGGAACAATTTGGTACACATTTTTTCCGGACTAATTTTTTTGTTTAGATAAGTTAATTTCTGACATTACAATGCCAGATTTATTTCCAAAAAAATTTGATTCTGCCCCACTGTGGAATGGCACCTACGTTGTTGGAAGGCTGTCGAACTTCTCATTCAGCACACAAGTTGCTATTGAATATGCAAATCAATGAAAATCCAACATGTAACATTTCCAAGAACAGTTCGATGGTAAAAGTTTTGCAGCAAAATTAGACATTGGCAACGGCAAAATCCCGATTGACATTTCGACCTGTTGCATTCAATTTCCCGTCGCTTTCGGCCAGTTCACCGTATCAAAATCCGAACTCATCCCAAAGGAGTTTCCAAACATTGTAACAAATTACAATTGGTCGAGCGAACGTTAATGCGAAATGCATTGATATCGACGAATTGAATTTTAAGATTTAAAGTGAATTGATGGTGCATTCCGTTACTTCTCAAGATGATGTCATCAACTATCCAACCGAGTTTTAAACTCTATGGAATTACCCGGATTACCACCTCACAATATCTAACAGAAATTCGGATTGGTAATCATAATGTTACGAAACATAAACCAACCAGCTTCTCTCAAATTCACTATTTGAACACAACAATTTTTTCTAATTTGGATAGGAAAAAAAAGGTCGGGTCAGCTAGAATGGAATAAAGCCCAAGATATGCACAAATATATGCCAGAATCCTTAAAACATTTTGGTTCCAACAGACGTTTCCGAACTTACATAATTCTGCTGCCCTGGCAAGAATATAATTAATTTTAATTTATTTATATTTTTTTACATTACTAAGTATTTGAAATAAAGAGATATTTTTAAATAAACGATTCTTCTTTTTACTTACAAATATTCAGACCGTTTTTATTGTTTTTCTATTCAAATATAATACAATAATAACAATTAATTGTTTACTTTTATGAATTTTATATATATTTTTTTAAAAAATTAACTGAGTTCTTAAAATTATAGTTTATTTACCTACTTCCATTAAAACAAATAAATTTATATTAAAATAGTAACATTATATAACTGTATTTGTCCTTTTTATACCCTCCACCACCCCAAGTGGTGAAAGAGGGTATATATAAGTTTGTCATTCCGTATGTAACATTGAGAAATATTCATCTGAGACCCAATAAAGTATATATATTATTGATCCTTATGAAATTCTAAGTCGATTGAGCAATGTCCGTCTGTCTGTCCGTCTGTCTGTCTGTCTGTCTGTGTAAAACACTCTCACGTCACAAATATATAAGCAAAATTAATGAAATGTATACCGAAATGCTTATAATTTTTCTAAGCAGTTTGGTATTGAAAATCAGCAAAATCGAATTGGTACAACCAGGGTTATGGATCAAAATGTAAGACAACCTCCAAAAATTTTGATAATTTTCACATGGTTTTTTGTGAGTTTGGGTAAATTCATTGCAGGGAATACCATGAAATTTTGCACTCATTATTTATATGATAAAAGAACAAATTCTGTTGAAAATGGAAAGAATCGTTCCATAATTTCTCGTAGCCCCCATACAAATTTCTTCCCGAAATATGGTGCTATGGTATATAAATGCCCATAGAATTGCAGTATCCATACAAAATTCAGCACAACGAAGTTTCGTGCAAACAGAAATCGCCAGACGAATTTTATTTTTTGGATCGGGCACTATTTGACCATAGCCGCAATATAAAGTTTACTTCCGAAAATCACTTAAATACACATAAATATCTTATATATATCGGTATCAGGTTGAAATTCAACTTGAATAATCCCCATGCACATGAAAATCGCTGTAGGGAATTTCATGAATATCGGCCCATAATTGGTTATAGCTCCCATATAAGGACCACTGCTAAAAAACACATTAATTTTTATAAATATCTGAAAAATATCGTTATCGAATTAAAATTTTACACAGATCGGTAGTATTAATTCACAAATGATACTACTACATTGTGTGAATATCGGTTCATATTTGACCATAGCTCCCATATAAGGTCCATTTCCGAAAATTACTTAAATACTAATATGTCTCTTATAAAAGCTTCTATCCGGTTAAAATTTCAAATAAATATTTCCCATATATACGAAAATCGATGTGTTGAATTTTATGAAGATCGGCCGATAATTGGTTATAGCTCCAATATAAGGACCACTTCCGAAAAACACATGAACCTCTATAAATATTTTAAATATATCGAACTAAAATTGTATACAGATCAATATATTGTATCAAAAAATTATACTACTGGGTTTTGTGAATATCGGTCCATATTTGACCATAGCACCCATTTTAGCTCCATTTCCGATAATCACAATAACACCCGTACAACTGTTGTAAATAATGTTATGGAGAAAAATATCAAGCAATATAGGCCTCAAATACACAGAAATCACGTTAAAATATTTAATTATATCTTCCAAATAAGTCGCACAACATAAAATACATTAACGCATATATACACTCATATCGGTAAAAAATGTAACAGATATAAGTTTCATATAGATTTGGTGACTATGGGTTCTTAATTATATATAGAAGGCTCACATCCGGAAAATTCATTAGAACAGAACAAAAATATACTTTTGAAGTTTGACTAAATATATTTTTGTTTACCCTTTTTTATACTTTTTTACTTCACTTGTGGTGAATAATAAGAATGTTGAGCCAATCGGTAATGTTAACCAATTATTAAGTATATAAATTGTTAAATAGTACATTTTATTCCTATTATAAAATTATAGACTCTGTTGGAAACGGTATTATTTCAAATATAAATTGCTAAATTAGATAACATTTTTATACATTTGAAATAAAATATCTTCTGCGTAAACTAGTTTTTCTAACAATATTTAAAATACAACTATATTTTAAATAAACTTTTATTTTGTTTAAAAAAATTGTTTTATTGAAGAAAGTACTTAATTTGTATATAGTCCAAAATGTGTATTATATCATGATTCATATATAACCCATAAAGTGGCTAAAAAAGAAATTCGGTTATAGTCCTAATTCGCTCATAGTACACAAAAATTGTGCAACTGTATTTGTAGACTATAAGCGAAAACGTCTGTATTACATTACCATTCCACCAATCTTCATAATCGGAGCTAATTCCCAATAACAAACACTGAATATGGATATTAGAGTGTTTATGCTAATGTAATTTCTATAATTTCCATCTAATTTAGGTGGAGGGTATTTAAGGTTAGGTGTAGTTTATTGACATCAATCACAACAGCATTAAATTAAGATGATAACAGTGAATAAATATAAAAAAAAAATGAAGACCTCATTTTCATTAGAGTGTAACGTTAGAACTAAATTTGCAAGAATACCACTAAAATGATGGATAATGAAATTTGACTAAAATATTCTCAGAAATCCTTTTTTGGCATATATTAAATAAAAGAAATTTTATAAAATACCTGTACTTTCAAATTATAATCACACTATCTCACAGATACCGGTTATTTGTTTTCTGATTATATTAAATATATTTGTGCCTTTTGATACCAATGACTCTTTTTCAGAATCTTCTCAGCTTATGCTGGAGGCAGTTAACAACCCTCATGTATGACATTTATATCGCATCTTTGGAATTTGGAATTGATGGCGTCAAAGCTGTCAAATAAGTTCTGCTGTCGAATGGATCTTACAAATACCTCTATATTATCGCCTCGTATATACGTAGGCTTTACCGGAAATGTTGGGAAAACTCCATATTTAAGAATAAGACGTGGTTTTCTCTGACCGGTAGAAACTTTGATTACTCAAGATGATGTTGGTGATTGGCTGAATTTTGGGCGCTTTAATATTTCTCCATACTTTATGACACGACAGCGTGTTTAGAAAAGAAGTACCCCGCTCTAAGGGATTTCTTGTTTAATTCTACGCAATAGTGAATATTTTGTCTCTAAACTCCACGAATGGCTGGCTCTCAGTCAGAAAATTCACTGCCGTGGAGGTCCTGTGCACATGTTTGTGATGAAATACTGGTTGTTGAAGGTTGAACTGGGTTGCAGAAGAGCATTGATTGTCCTTGCTACAGGTGAGTGGAGATAATTTGGCTAGATCCTCACTCGCGATGGCGTCACATGACCCAGTTTCTGGGCGGTCCTCACTAACATGTTGAAAACCGTTGTCAGGAAATCTTTTCCCAGCTTGCCAAAGTTTTTCAATAACAGCTTATATTAAAGATCGGAGTCTAAGTCCTTTGAAAGATTGATTGGGTTATGTTAGATTCCATGGGCAACCACTCTACAAGCAGTTCAGTTGGGTCCATTTAAAAACTGATCCCATTGTGATACCTAACACTCATCCTTGATAACTCGATAACTCATCTAAGCATGATAGGAATGGAATTACGAGAATGCTTTCCCTCCGGTTTATCAAATACGGGCATTGGCAGAATAGGTGAAACACCGTCTTCTCCTCTTCTTCATTGTGACAACTCCTACAGTAGTCATTGTACCGTAGGCCCAGTCTTTTAGCATGTGTCCAATTATACAGTGACCTGTAATGAAGGAAACAATTAGCCTTATGTGCTCTCGACGAAATTTCATAAGTAAGTTCGTCCTGCTGGCATCATATACGGGCCAAGTAGACCTCGATATAACAGAGGAATACTCGTTGGTCCACTTGCTTTATCTGTACAGCCATCTTGCATTTAACAAGGGAAATACCAGAAAAGAGGTCGATGTCCTCATCATCCATCATCGCACCGCTTTTGGCCAGTTCATCAGCTATACAATTCCCTGATTTCCATCGTAACCAGGGACCCATATAAGCGTTATCCTAGAATGTCTCGTTATCTCATTAAGGGATACCCGGCATTCCTTGGTTAACCTAGATGTCGTGAAGACACACGCTATTACGTTAACGGCATCATTGCTATCAGTAAATATACATATATCACCAGATATTTGATAAAACATCAGCCAGGTGGAAGCGCGTTTAATGGCCGTAACTTCTGCCTGAAGAGCCATACAGAAGTTAGGTAGCCTGAAGTAGGATTTGCTCCCAAAGTTCCCGATAAAGAAACCTCCACGAACCCTACTGCCCCTTTTCGAGCCATCAGAGATCTTATACCTCCTAGTGAAGAGAACCAATTCCGTTTTTTGTGGGTTCACACTAAGTCCACTCGAAATACTCCACTCAACCAGTGTACTTAATGCCGATTCCATACAACTAGATTTTGTATCCAGAAATTTACCAGATATAAATACTGCAACATCGTCAGCATATGCTACTGTCTTGATCCTTCTGTTGTCCATCTTGACCAACAGGGTATTCATAGCCAAATTCCACAGAAATGGTGAAAGTACACCACCCTGCGGGGTCCCACGATTGGTCACTTTTGAAATACTTATGCCACTTAGAGTAGCACATATGACTCTATAGCTAAATAACTTTTCGACTAGCCGGCGAACACATATATTAATTCCAAGTTCATACATGGCAGTTAGGATGACATCGAGCCTGACATTGTAAAAAGCCCCATCAATATCGAGAAAGGCAACAAGTGAATACTCAATGGAGGCAACTAAAGAATGAAGAGCTGTTTCCACAGTTTTACCCTTGGGGTAGGCATGTTGGGATTTAGAGATGAGTTCCATTGGAATAGTCATACTCAGGTTTACATCAATAACCCTTTCTAGGGTTTTAAGCTGAAAGGATGCAAGACTAATTGGTCTATAATCCTTTGGTTTAGTATAAGTCGCCTTGCCTCCTTTGGGAATAACGACTAATCTACACCTCGTCCACCATGTAGGAATAAAGGACCACCTAATGCACGCTGTGTATATGTTAATGAGACATGGTATAACTAAATCTTCATTCTTTTGAAGATCAGCCGTAATGATGCCATCCGGCCCAGGGGATTTAAACGGGTCAAAGCGCTTCATTGCGCACTGGATTCTTTCTCTGTTCACCGGAACAGAGTGTCCATACGGAGCAACAGGATCAGCAGCCTCATTCACAGTCTCATCACCGACTGGGAGACAGCCAGGATTGGTTATGTTGATCCATTGGTAATTAGGTGAAAACATTGAATGTATAATCTAAGATAGAGTGACCATTATTTTTGGATATTACCTAACTCGTACCTTCCTAAGGTGCTACAAAATTTCACTATCCTTGGTTAAGTGATTTTTCTTCCTGATTTATAAAAATGTTGTGAACTATTGATAAAAAATTCAAAACTTTTGCAAACTTACTTATAAACCAAATTTATTAAAAAAGCACAACATATTTAAGCTTTTTGGACCAAGATTCAATAGATTCAACACCAATCCTATGTCATGAACTGTCACATTGCATTAGCCGTTGCTTTGTTTTGGATATTATTTGGAATGGAAACAAATTTCCCACAGCGAAGTATGATCAATATGAATTTTATTTTGTTATTAATCATACGCCTAGTAATAGTTTTCTGGACAAGTATATTTGAGTATATTATAATTATATGTCTTATTTTAGGCTGCTTTCTTTTTCTTTTTAACCCAAAATTTAATTTCTACATTACAACATCTTACATTTTAAAATAATCCTTTAAAATTAGTTTACAAATATTTTAATTACTTTCGTCACATTCCTATATAAAAACCGTTTAAATAGCTTTCAATTAAACCATGTGTATACCATTTACTACATAGAGAAAACAGATTAGTAGTAGCAACCGAATATGTTGCCATTCGAATGATTCTACCTTAGTGACCAAATTATACAGTTGTGGCTACAACATTTTAGAAGAGGTAATAAAGAAAAATTCTATTGGCAACAAATTCATTTGCCACTACGAATCTGTTTTCTCTGTATATGTATTTATTTTAAATTAGTTTTATCTTACAGGGATTACATGCTCAAGCTTGTAGTAAAGAAATCACATTACATTTACATATGTATGTATGTCTGTAATTAAAGGAGAAAAAAGGGAAAACATACATATAACTCTTTTCAGCTTATTTATAAATTTGCGGAGGAACAATGGTTTGGCAGGTGAAATTTATCACTGACATGTAACCACAAATGTGAAGTTTACCTTAGTGGTCTCACTTGTCTGTTCTATTGTACTAGTACAATGAATAAAACCGCACTGATTTTCCAATTTACCATAAAGACGCACTTGTATAACCCTTTTTTTTGTTTCTATTTTGTTTTTTACTCACTCTTTTTGGTCTCTGCATTCACTGGGTGATATAAAATGTTGTTATTTCAATGGATTTACAAACATGTTTGAATACACATTTATACAAATACATATATAAATATTTACTTACGTATGTGTAAGTGTGTTTAATGGTAGGCTTTAGTATTTTGTGCAGACAGCAACAGTGGTAATTATCACATATAATGTGTATGAAAATCCAATATAGAACACTAAATCAGGAATAATATGATCTAGGTAATGAATTGCACATACTGAACAACATTACTTAGAAGTAACTTAGTAATTCCCGGATATTTGTTATAAGATTTCCTCTTAAAATTACAGAACTATTTTTTGAAAAGATAAAAAAGATTCGTTGGGTTTTTTTGTCACTCAATAGATTTGATTATATCCATAGATATATTCGATACTAGCAATAGAAAATGAGTTGATACAGAAGAATAACGATTTAAATAATGAAATTTTAATCACCACAAATACAATTTCGTCATTTATACTACATAATTTTATTAGCAATAAATTCGCTTAAAAGAACAGAAGAATGTTTATTTTAAAGATTTTTCTATACTAGCAACAGAAAATCATTTAGACCTCTTAAATCTTTTAACAAAACCTATTTTAAAAATTGTATTGGTTTTTGGCCTAATTCAGTAATAAATATTTTCCGGGAATTGAGAAATTTTTTTATTCTTTAAACAAATGGAGGAAGAGGAAGAGAAAGACAAATGGATATAGATCAATTTCTAATTAAATATTTTTTTGTTTTAAATTTATCACCACTGTGCTGTTGCTGTAAACTTTATAGTTTTCAAAGGTGCCACATCTACACAACCAAAATTCATACACCACACACATATGTATGTGTAATCTCTACATAGACACACATTTGTATGTATTAATATATTAAAACCACTGTAAACCTAAGAATCGAATGATTAAACATGCAATTTGTTTTGAGGTTGAAAAACCAACTTCAGGAATCAAGAAAGAAAAAAAAAAAAAAGGAAAAAAAACTACACGAAAAACAAAATATTTCAAACTAACCATATACTAACTAAATTGATATTGTGTACAAATGAAATTCTGGACTCTGCTCTCCAACCAAAATTTTAGTCAATAACCTAAATAGTTTATCAATGGTAAAAATACCTTACAGAAATTTTTAACTCGTAGCACAGATACTCGTACGTACACATACATTATATATGTATAGTATTAGACTGGTCTTAATTTCAAAATCTTTGATATCGAAAGCTAAACCCATAAATTGCACTTGTATAAGACAAATTTCCTAACAACTAAATTACTGTCAGAAAAGTTTATCAGAAATTCGGTGAAATCACACAAAAGGCTAAGTTATGGTATATATTGACCCAGCTATTTACCCGCTGGGCATATTATTAGCACAGCAACAACTATCATATCAAGAAAGGTGAGGATTTCACCTATTTAAAGTTAGTGATATAATATAATTTTCCGACCCTATAAAGTCGACTTAGCCATGTCCGACTGTCTGTCTGTTTAAATCAATTTTCTAAAGACCCCAGATATCTTCGGGATCCAATTCTTCAATAATTCTATCAGGCATGCTTTCTAGAAGTTTCATATTTAAAATCATCAAAATCCGTTCATAAATAACGGAGATATGAGCAAAAATCCGATACAACCTCTATTTTTGGCCTATTTTTGATCTATATCTCGATTACTAAGTCATAAATATAGACAATATCGATATCTAATAATAGATATTTCAAAGTCCATTGATAATGTAAGACTGTAGTAAGTTGGACCTACAATGGGTCAAAATCGGGAAAAATATTTTTTAATCCGAATTTTTTTTCACAAAAAAATTTTTTTGTTATACATTTTTTTTACTAATAAATTAAACAATTTATTTTGTATTAAAATTTTTTTTAAAAAAAAAGTTTTTTTTTAAATTTTATTTTAAAGAATGATTTTTTGAAGGGTACATAAGATTCGGCACAGCCGAATATAGCTCTCTTACCTGTTACCACTTAGGATTATTTAGTATCATTTTTAAATGCACCAGCTGATGGAATACGATGTGTATCTCACCTCTATTTTCAATATTGATAATCTATTTCTCCTGACTTCAATCTGATCATGCTTTCTTTTAGGTCGCAGCATGTATGAGTAAAATCAAAAATTTTTAATTGAAATTTAAACGATAACATTTAAAAAAACTTCTAAATTTTATTTCATAATACATATCGTTACCTTAATATAGAAAGGCCCTAACTCGTTTTTTTTTTTTTGTTCAAAATTAAGTTTTATGCATACTTCATAGATAATCCCCTAAGACACCATTGACAAAATAAAATAAATTGGTTGAAGTTAAATGAAGTTCTCATCCCAGTAGAAAAGTTACTACAAATTTTGTACTTAAATGAATTTCACTGTTGATAGCTAAATTTTTTATACTATTGTACTTTTTGATAAACTTTTATTATTAATCTTGTGTTTCAAGATATATGCGGAAGAAATATTCGATGTATGACATAAAAATATGGGATTTACAATAGATGATTTAGTTATTAAACAACAACGTCATATGTGGGAGGTTTTTTTCAGAAATGTTGATTTCGACACGGAAGATAAAGATCGCCCACGGCAGCCAAAAAAGGTTTGAAGACCAAGAATTGGAGCCATTGCTTCATTAAGCTTATTGTAAAATACAACAAGTGCTCCTAGATCAATGGGAGCTACTCAAGCAGCAATTTCAAAACGTTTGCGAACAGCAGAATTCATCCAAAAGCAGGGAAATTGGATACCATACGAATTGAAGCTAAGAGACCTTGAAAGACGATTTTTCCTGTCCGAAATTATGATTGAACGCTATTAATTATTGTTGCACCGAATCATTACTTGCGATGAAAAATGCGACGTTTTACCTCACCGGCTTTATAGTCGAGATCGTTTCCCGTCCAACTACTATGTGTTTCGATCCACACAGAACGCTCTCTCTGGGATTCGCTTCACTTTGACATAGAGTATCCGATATTTGCTTGATTCCTTCTTGGCCTCAAAATATGAGTTGTTCTTTTGGCTCGGAATCCATATGTTGCCTGATGGGAAAAATTCATAGCTGTTCAAAATAAAAGCTAAACATTTTTAAAAATCCCACATTTTTAAGTCATACACCCAACATAATGTGTCCAGCTAAATTTGAGTTTGGAACCATAAAAAAAAATAAATATAGAGCGGAACTCTACTGTCAAAGACCTAACACAGTTTTCAAAAACCTAAGTGGTGATAATGTCAAACACATTACATACAATACATAATAAAAAACTATGTGAAAACAAAAACAACACTCGTATGTGTAACTGTTTTGAGTAATTTATTTGTTTGAGTTTTTTTCTAGTTTCCGCTCTATGTTTGGAACCACTACTTGAATACTACAATATCATTAAAATCGAATTATAATAGCGGTATTCATGATGTAGAATTCTTGTCCTGGTAATAGAGTAAAAGAGCAATTAAGTTAATTGCATTTGTAATTGACTTTTTAGCTACGTTTTCTGTTGTATTTTTTATTACATTTTTATAAAACATACATTATTTACATATTTTCAAATAAAATTTAATTTACATATTTCCAAAATAAAAATATAATAGCGGTATTCACAATGTAGAGTACTTGGCCTAGTAAAAAAGCAGAAAAGCTATTTATTGACAAACATTTCAATTTCTAATGTATTTTGTTTTTAGTTTTTTGATATTGTGCTCTTTTACTACGTTACCAGGCCAAGTACTCTACATTGTGAATACCGCTAATGTAATGAAATTTCAAATTCAAAATTACCTCATATAGTTTTAATATATTTTGTTTTTGGTTTCTGCTGAACTTCTCTAATGCTCTAATACTACTTTGCTAGTAGGTACTACTCTACATTGTGAGTACCGCTAATGTGAAATATTTTAGAATAATTGAAGTTCCTTAAAACATTAAATTAAAGCTTTCAGTTAACACCAATTTGGACGGAAGATATGGAAGCAGTTCAGTATTGTCATAATTTAATTTAATCACGCACATTCTCGATCTTTTAAAAAAACTAAAAATTTTGGTTTCACTTTTATGCGACAGGAAATATTTTGAATTTGAAAGCAGTTTCATTTATTTCGCTTCTGTACAGTACAATACCTTATAATATTCAGATTTCAAAAATAGTGAAAAAATGATGATGTGTTGTAATGCCTCAAAGTAAACCGGTCTACCCAGAATCATCTTATGTGTCGATTTAATGATGTCTGTATATCTTTCTGACTGTTTATTTGCAATCGGTTTAGTATTTCACCTAGCTGCCATAAAAATGTCCTTGCGAAATAAGACTTTATCGGTCAAGTTTCGCCACAAATAAGTTTTATATAAAAATAAATAAAATATAAAAATTTTGCGCGAATTGGTAAATAATTGACCATAGGTCCCATATAAGTTCCACTTCCGAAAATCACTTTAACAATCATAAATCTACTTAAAATAAAATTAAAAACAAATAACAATATATACACAAATCATGTCAACGAATTTTCTGACGATCAATCATACTTAGTTACCCAAATAAAATTCAACACAAATAAGTTTCATATATACAAAAATCAATGCCTCTTCGCCAAAGTAATGCATGACAATCTCGAAATAAATTAACATTTTAAAGGAAAACAGGTTTTGCTTATATACTCGGTGTAGGGTAATATATGGTCAGGCTTCCCCAACTATACTTTCTTACTTGTTTGTATTTCGAAATACGGACAAGCCATCCGAATTCAGTTTCAACGATTCTCGAATTTTTTGGAATTTCTGCATGTATGCGTTAGCAACGGTCTAGTTAGAGGAAAATAATATAAATATTATTATTCATATTTATATAGAACGACCCGAGATTTGGCTCATATGTTCAAAACTTTTGTTTTCGATCACTTAGACAAATATTTAGCCCGAAATGTTCAAAAATTCCTAAGTTGATTTTTCATTGCCACCCTAATTCATGTGTATGCATTTGTGTATGTGTTCGAGTATTTATAAATAATGAATTTAAGAGGCAACACTCCACAATGCTGTTGTTGTTTTCATGTATTGGTGTATGTTAGTCGTATGTATGTGTATAAAAATTGAAATGTTTTAAACGAGATTGTTAGTGTGTGTGCTCTAGAATTTATCTTTAAAATTATTTAAGATTGGTAAATTTTTTAAAAACAATGGTATATGGAAATTTTTAAAGCTGGTCTACCTATAATGGATTTAAATTTTAAAAGAAATTCAATACGTACATACGAACGTACATTTTTTAATTAAATATCAGAATTATTACAGTGCATACACAGAAAAAAGAAATTCATTATTGGAATGAATTTTTTAATAAATATTATTAATCTAACATGACTTTTTCATAATAGCTCTATACTGGCCAATCTTTCAAGATGAATCAACTAAACATAATTAAACATGCCTTAACATTAAAGCATTTCGTCGTCTTCAAGAAATGCAGTCATTTTCGGGCATATTTTCTCATAAAAAATTTTCCTAAAAGAATTTCAAACAATTTTGAACAAGATAAAAATATACATACATAAACGAAAATTGGAATATTTTTTTCAAGCCTCTTTGACATAGATGACAACTAGATAGGTAACTGAGAGCCAAAAACCTAAGTCTGTTACCTAAAACCTAATTCATGTGAATCTATTGCGTGTATTTGTTATTGTGTCACCCAAATGTGTGAAAAGGGAGTAATTTTTTGTATTGATATTTCTCTCTCCTTCCGTTCTATGTCTTTATTCTATGCAGAGTACGGAAACAAACAAAACGAAATGTTTGCTTTCGTTTTGTTTTGTCCTTTGCAGTGAGTTAAACAAAAACCAAACATAAACAATGAGAATGATTGTACCATTTTGTTTTGTATTGTTTTTGCTCGTGATCGCAAAATGTACATTACTATAAAAGTACGCAGCTAGAAAAGAAAGGAGTAAGAACAATACTGAAACATTCTGAGAAAAAACGTTTGGCAATTGATTTACTCATTATACTTAATAGAGAACAGAGTAGCAAAACACCGTTACAATCGTATATTGTACTCAAATATACGATTGTAACGGTAAATTAAATAATGCAGATGAGTGATAAGCCAATTGTTTTGTTTTCTCTCTTTGTCACTTGAAAAGTTTTTGTTTTGTGCAATACAAGTTAAAAATTTTGATGTTTTGTTTGTTTTCATGCTCTGATTCCATGATCCTAGACCAGGGAAAGGCAACCTATTCGCTCTCACCACGAGTCGGTGTTGCCAAACTTTCGTCTCTTTCCCCAATTAAAAATCTCATATTGTTCATCATACATCTTAAACAGCTGGGAACAATTTTTTTCTCTGGCAACACTGATTCTCAAAGTGTGCGATACACAAACTAGTTGAATGATTAAGCTTGTCAGTCTAGCTTAATCCTAAATAAAAGCGTAAGGCAGAACGTTTTTTTTCGCTTAGCTTTAACGCTGAAATGTAATACCCATGACACAACCATTAGAAGGTAGAATCACTAGGGAGAGAGTTTAAAATGCTATGCCTTGTTACGTCAAATAATAGAAAAATAAAAAACAGAAATCCAAAAATACGAATAAAAACAAATGAAAATTGAAAAATATTTTGTTTACATTTGAAATACGGGACATTTTATAAATCTTACGAGATTTTGTTCAAATGAACATTTACAAAAACACCATATAACACGCATGTTTCTTCTTATATTTTTTAAATTGAATTTAAATTATTTTTCAATTTAGTTAATTTTTGATGTTTTATTTCAATTGTACTTTTATTTTTTATTTTATATTAGTCTGACAATTCAAGGCATGTATAATTGAGAACATATTTTGTAGTGATTTTACCTTTTATTGTTATATTATGGTCATACCTAAATAAAAGCGGCAACTCTTCGTCAAATAATAAAAACAAGAATTTTTGACAAGTAAAAAACGCCTTCCGCTCCAATTAACACGCATAAATAAATTGGAGCGGAAGGCGTTTTTTACTTATCAAAAATTCTCATGCCCATACAATTTGTATGCAGCATACCGAAATAATGCGGCGGCAATGCTTTGCAATTGGAAAATCCGATTCTGACAGCGCGTTTAATAGTTAAGTTAGTTGCAAAACACACTAAATGTAAACACATACATACAAAAGGAGAAACATTTATGCAAGAAACTCATTTTTTATACTTTAATATTTAGTTTTGTTGATAAAATTTTAGTTTATCAACACAAAACAAAAATCAGAAACACCAATACTGAAATGTACTTTATTGTTGACTTCTGTATATCCGTTTCTGTCCCAAGCAATTTGAAATTTTGATTTCAGTGAAGTTTTCGAACACATTTCATGCACTCGTACACAAAATACTAAAATAAATCGCACAAAACATTACAAAATGAAAAATATTGAGACATTTAAAACCGTAAACTAATACCAATATTTTTAAGAAATTTAGGCTAGTTACAATATTCGGAAGTGGGTCATATATTAGAGCTATGATTAATTATGGACTGATCGTCATAAAATTAAATGGCATGATTTCCATATATAATGAACTAATTTCCGTTGAACATTATTTGTATACCAACATTACTGCTCGTTGCAGTGATTTTCGGAAGTGGGCATTATATGGGAGCCGGTTATAACTATTGATCGATGCACACATAATTTTGAAATATTATTTCTTTATGACCGATGAAGTTCTATTTATATTATTTTTTACATGGAAAGTGAAATAGAAAAGAATTTTTAGAAGCCAAAGTTATAGTTTAGTGTTTAAGATGGTTATATTTATTTAAAAATATATATTTTTGAACTAAAGTGTTGAAATTAGGATAAAAAAACAACTAAGTAAATATTTTACGGTTCTAAAGAAAACTATTTGAAAAAAAAAAAATTATAAGAATTTAAAATAGAATTTAGAGTGTCATTATTAGTTAAAGTTTTAAAGAGGAAAGATATTTTTTAAAAAAGATGTGCGTAATGGTAATATAACTAAAACAATCGTTGAAACAGAATTTAGATAAAGTACAAAGAGAAAGCCAATACGCTAAATTTATACCCACATATTCATAACCCAGGCCAAGAAATAAAAAAAATTTTGGTGCCGAGTGGTTTTGTATTAGGTGTGCATTGGCAACATCAATAATGTTTTGAAATGTTTTTTCCTACGTGTTGGTAAATTCGTGTGACCGTTTCGTAATCTTATATGTACATTTCTATAAATAAATTGATTTCAACATGTCCTCATCTCGAAAATGTTGTTGCAGTGACTGAAATATATTTTGTTACATTTGTGCTAAATACACAGTCAAAAAGTTTACCCCTGAACAAGTAGTGGGTTCAAAACATTGTGTGTAAAGTGCGTAGTGGAGATTTAAGACAGTGGGAAAGGAGTAAACGTGATCGATGCACACATAATTTTGAAATATTATTTCTTTATGACTGATGAAGTTCTATTTCGGGAGAACATTTATTTAGTGTATGTAAAATATTTTATTGAAATATCGTCAAAATTGCGACTTGTACTTTGCGCATAAGTTTACATGGACAGTCAGTCAGACGGACGGACATTGTAAAATCGTTTCAGAAAGTGATTCTGAGTCGTCGGTATAGACTAATATTTTTGGGCGTTACAAACATCACCATAAACGCATAATACCTTACCCGCTATGGTAGTTTAGGGTACAAATATCTTCCTTTCATACAATTATAAGCCAATTTGTATGGTGCCTCTTAATATCTGTTTAATCGTATGGAAAATGACGAAATCGGAACAGGATAAGGCAAGATTTAAATATTCTATCTAGATTCCTCTATATAGTGTTGGGAAAGTCAACGCATGACTTTTCTGACGATAGTAACAAATGAAAAATATAACACGGTATTAATTTCGCTTGTTATACGAAGTTATACGTATAAACGTACCCACCATTTCTTGCCTGCGGAGTTTATTTTTATGGACTCTTGACTAAATGTCACCTATTTTTGATGTGCCAAAATATATTGCCTATGTATTTAATATACAGTTTGTAAATACATAAATATTGTGAACTGGTTATTATAATTTAATTTTTTTTTCCGGAATGAAGATCTTATAATTTTATATATTTAACATTTTAGGTATACACGATTACCAAATAGAAATTGTTTTTAGAAAATATATATTGCAGGAATTCCAAAAAAGAAAAATTGTTACCACCAGCACAAACTAAATATTTTTATTTAGATAACAAAATACTTTGTAATATTTTTCCATTTCAAAACAAATATAAATTTTATTTTCCCGTTAGGTGTGTAAATGGATCTAAACATTACGCAAGTGCATGTGTAAATCCCAATCTAAAACAATATTTTGATACATTTTAAAACAACATTTCCAACTACATACTATATATGTAGAAATATGTAGATGTTTATGTACAAGCATGTGAGCGCTATTTCCTAATTTTTTTCTTTTTTGCCGAATAAAACAAACAGTTGGTGGTATATTTTCTTATCAATTTTAATGCAATTTAAATATTCAACACTTTCGCTATTTTATTTTTATTTTTTTAAAAACAACTGAAAATCCAAACAAAAAATAATCGTTCTTTTTTTCGTTTTTAAAACTATTATCGTTAAAGTTTTTATAGTAATCAATTAAAAACACATTCATTAAAATTTGATTTTTTTTTTTTTTTGTATAATTTTTTTACGAACAAAATTTCAACAGTAGTTGCACAAAAGTATATGCCACTTGAATGCATACAAATATATGAAGGCCTTAAACAAGTAAGAAAACTTATTGAATTTAGCTGAATTTTTATTTTCGTTCTTTTGTTTTATTTGTGCATTTCGCTGTTTTTTAGGTTAATGAAATTACATATAATTACCAACACCACAAAACTGTTTTCGAATAACAATTTTGAGTTCATCAATTTTTTACTAAACGCTGCAAAAACAATGCTTTTGTTATTGTTCTTTTTTTTGTTTGGTTATGGTTACATGCAACATGTAACATGCTACATCCAAGTGAATTACATTCAAGTAAATATAGAGGTGGTATGTGAAATAAATACTTGTATAAGGATTTTTTGTATTATTTTTTTGCTTGTATATAGAGAATGTATAATATTGTAGCCACAATTTCCATAAATAACAATTAACACAATTTTTTTCGATTTATTTATTTTTTTTTTTTTGTTGCGTTATTGAATTTTATTTTTTTTTAATTTGTTTATTGACCTTAATTCAGTTTACTTCCAATATGTTGCAAATTTTAACAATTTAGAGCAATATATGAAAAAAATGGTAAACAGAGTCTGTTTTAAGGTAGTAAGGACTTTTGAGATCACCTGAATTTATATACTATACGATGGCGTCTTTCCAAGAAACTAACATCGCAAGTAGACGGGCTGTAGGGAATTTAAGTGCTGAGATTTATATCAGCAGTTTGGAAACAGCAATAAAACAGGAATTGAGGTGATCATTTCTCTAATATGACTGCTTATGAGGACGATGTGATATTGTTGGCTACAGGAATGTTTCTGAATATGATTAGTACTGACCCAAGTAAAACAGAACTTGTTTATTGTTGAGACTTAAGCCAGCACTAAATAGATGTACCTCGCACTAATACGTCCAATATTAACTTATGTAATTCTAGTATGTTGGCCCAAAACAGAAAGGAAATATGTTGTGGATCAACCGTACAGAATTTCTGCCTCTGAATGCTGGAGATGTGGAAGGAATGGACTCTGACTACTTAATGCTTCTTACGGACTTTCCTACACACAGAAAATTGATTGGTTGAAAATCGTTTGTAATGAATAAAATTTAATTAAGTTAATCAAGATTTTATTATAATCATTAAATAACTATGTATATATTTAATAGATTGTTTGTATGTTTCTTTTTCATACACTCCACCACCATAAGTGGTGAATGAGGGTATGCATAAGTTTGTCATTCCGTGTGTAACATTGAGAAATCATCTTCTAAGACCCAACAAAGTATATGTATATATTATTGATCCTTATGAAATTTTGAAGCCGATTGAGCCATGTCCGTCTGTGTAAAACACGCTCACTTTCAAAATAGACAAACAAAATTGGTGGACTTGCAAGAAATATGTTTATTGTTGTCCTAAGCAGTTAAGTATTAAAAATCAGTAAAATCAGTTCAGTAGAACCAGATTTATGAACCAAAATGTGAGACAACCCAAAAAAAAAAAAAATTATCATTTTAATATATTTTTTTGTTATTTGTGTAAATATATTACAGATAATTCCATAAAACTTTACACACGTTATTTTTATGATAAAAGGACTAACTTAAGTGAAAATTATAAAAATCGGTTCATGATTTCTCTTAGCCCCCATACAAATTTCTTCCCGAAATATGGAGCTATGGCCGATAAATGATTGCAGTATCCATACAAAGTTCAGCAGAAATAAGTTTCGTGCAAAACGAAATCATAACACTAAATTTTTTTTGTTGATCGGCCCATATTTGATCATAGCCCCCATATAAAATTCACTTCCGAAAATCACTTAAATGGGCATAAATATCTTATAAATATCGCTATTTAGTTGAAATTCGTCATAAATAATCATCATATGTACTGAAATCACTGTACATAAGTTATGAAGATAGGCTCATAACTGGCTATATCTTCCATATAAGGACCACTTCCTAAAAACACATTAGCCTGCATAAATATCTTGAAAACATCATTATCAAACCAAAATTTTGCACAGACAGACAGACAGACAGACTGTCTGTCTGTCTGTCTGACTGCTGAAATCAATTTTCTGAAGACCCCAGATATCTTTCCTATCTAAAATCAGCAAAATCCGTCCATAAATAACGGAGATATGAGATTTTTGGCCTATTTTTGATCTATATCTCAATTACTAAGTCATAAATATAGACAATATGGATATCTAATGATAGATATTTCAAAGTCCATTGCCACGATGTATATAAGGCTGGACCTACAATGGGTCAAAATCAGGAAAAATATTTTTTAACCCGAATTTTTTTTCACAAAAAACATTTTTTTGTCATACATTTTTTTCACTAATAAAATTTATTAGTGAAAAAAATGTATGACAATTAAATTAAAGAAAATAAATTTATAAATTAAATTTTTTTTTTTTTTAAAATTGGAAAAAACTTAAAAAACCATTTTGAAACAAAAATTGTTTAAAAAAATTTTTTAAATTTTATTTTAAAGTATAGTTTGGTTTTTTTTAACTACTTATAAATTTATAAGAGATAATATATATCTGTATGTATGATTTTTGTAGATCTCCTTTAGTAGATTCAATATATAAAATTGAAGCTCCCTTGTTGTTTAAAATCCAAATTCAAAACTTAAACCCAACTACACCTAGTCTCTGGCAAAGGGAAATTTTATTAAAGTAAGACTTTCCACTTAGAAGTTACAGAATAATTTCCACTTTTGTCATCATTATGCTGTGTCATTTATTAAAATTTGATTAATATAAAAAAAATACATATTAAAGAATATTTGCCCGTTAAGCTATTTGTTAAATTTCTGATTTAACTACGGTAGATGGTAAAAGGTATATTCCTACAAGGAAATTTCCTTACAAATTAAAAAATTAAAACTCAAGCGATTTAAAAATAGTGCTAAATTGATTTATATCTAAATATTTACAAAAGTTAATACCTAATCCATTTATTAAATGATTTATTTCTGGCATAATGAGTTCTATCAAAATAGGTATGAACAAATTTTAATTTCCTTGGAAATCTCTGATATTTTATTATGAATAAAAAATAAAACATTTTTTATTATTCACATTAAGGGTCCTCATGTAAACGCTTAAATGCCTCGCAAACTGTGCAATCTGTGCACTTTTACACTCTCGCAAATGAACTGTCAAAAAATGTATGGAAATTCGTTTGCACAACTCCGATAAGTTTGCGCGACAATTTAGACTCGCAAACTTAAATTTATTGTGCATTTGAATATCAGCTGCTTTTGTTTACTTTTATTTATGAAAAATAAAAATCAAATAAAATATAAATATTTTGTGCATGTGAAAATTGTGTAACTTTGGAACAGAATGATTGGATTGAATGGCAATGTGTATGGAAACATTCACCAAGAGCTAGAACATATACAAAATCTTCCAAACTATGTATATCATCGTTTGTTCCAAAGATTTAACTTTCATTCAACATTTTTAGAATTTAAATTTATACAATTTGAAAAACTTATTTTTTACAACTTTTGTTGAATTTATTTTTATTTGACATTTTTAACAAATATAAACTTTCTGTGTAAACTTGCACAAAATTGAAAAGGTGGGTTCATGAAACACGTCGCGCAAATTTGCACATTTGCACAAATGGGAAACTTAAGCGTTTAAATGAGTACCCTTATTAAAATATCATTGAAATCCAGATACATGTATTTTCATAAGAATTAAATTTGATTAAACATTTTCACAAATATTCCGGAATGTAATTTGAAATTTTGTTCACACAGTTTTCAAATACTTCCAACTAAACTTAAATTAAAAATAAATGTTTTCGCAAAATAGCTTACAGAATGCAGTTATATGCATATAAAATAATTTATTCAATAACGAGATTATCAGCCACGTCTATTGTAGAAATACGTACATGCAATTAAATATACATACATATGTATGTATTTATGGAAACCCTAAAGTAATCTTTAATCAATAAATACACAAAACTACATGTCTAAGAAACTCAATGAGTAACTAACAAGATTTGTGTGCAATAAATTACGCATTGAAAATCATTGGTGTATTCTGTCTTGGAGAGATGAATTGTCAATAATTTATAATTGGCATACATTCTAGTTCTAGTTAAACTTGTGTTTGGTTTGTGTAGGTTTACCTTTTGGTGTTATTAATATCTGCTTAACAATTCAAACGAATTTGTAAAATAATTTCCATAAACAAACTTCTGTAGTGTTGAAACTTTATCTAATTATACTAGGAAACATTTCTTGAAATCATAGGTGCTCCTTGATTATAAGTCATTATCACGATGATGAAGTATAAATGTGAAATTAATGCACAATTTAGAAGATTGAGTAGTTATATCGTAGTTTCAATTTGTTAGTTAGAATTTTAGAATATTTAATTCATCATACATATTTTGTTTTATGGAGTTTTATTGGCTGTTTCACTAAATGCAAACGAACACTTTCTTTCTTATTTTATATTGAATACAACAAATGTAAAATATTTATATAATGTAAATAAATTTAAATAACTTATACTTATAAATTGGCGAAAAGTTAGAATATAACATAATATTATTGGTTATTGGCACTTAATATTTGTTCATGTCTCTCATATGGGCAATTCCATGTCATAGTACGTGACATTTGTACGCCTATAGAGAGGAATAGGTTTTACAAAAATAAGAGTATCTGAAAAATAATTTGGTCTTTATGTTCCATTCAGAGGGTACTATATTTTAAAAAAATAATTAGTTCTTTCGAAACACAGTTGTCCAAAATATCGAGCGAAATAAGGGTATATTGTACATGACATAAAACGGAAGGTACATATAGAAATATGCGAAAATTTGCGAATTGTGATAGGCGTTATGTTTTCTATTAATTTCTTACACTAAACTAAATATGTTTCCTTTACAATCCGTCATATTTAAATAAAAACAATCTTTGTTTGTGACAAGCATTTATATGATGAATAATGTTATCATAATATGTTGTTCTGTGATTATGATATCCATAAGCCGAGAGCAACATAATATGGTAAGTCCTTCATCATAGTAATGGTTGTCACAAACATATACTTGTTTACTGTAACCATATATATGATTGATACAATCATGTGAATCGTAAATTAATCATATTATTGTTATCACAATCATATAAATAGTTACTGTGACTATAGTATTTTTAAAAATGTTGAAATGTTTACAGTAAACATGCACAACTGTTGAAATGGTTACAGTAAACATGCATAACTATATTTTTATTCTGCGTGTATCAAGTCATAGAATTTTTGACTCGAGACACATTTTGGTCATTAAAATTAAAATTTTTACAAAGTGTGCAGACATAGCTGCACACAGCGAAAACATGTTCGTTGTTGCAACCGAATTTGTCACCAATCGAACCAAAAGTATCAGTAGCAATACTTAATATATTTTTTTAATAATACAATAATTAGATATGTCAAGACAACATTGTGTAAAATAGTATGCAATTAATTATAAACAAAATAAATTTTATCAGCCTTGTTCCTTTTGAGTACTTGACTTTTCTGACCACCGCTAGAAACACACAAAGCAAATATAATGGCGCCTTTGACATTCCAGTATGATTTATGATGCATTTGATTTATAAAAATGTTATTGTGCTTTCTGGAAATAATACACAGGACCACAAACTTGAGTGTAGAAACAATGGAAAATTTATTAAAAACGTTGGCCCATAATCATAGTCAAAAATAAAGTATATTTTAAGAGAAATAAAGTCTTTACTTAAGAGTGGACTTTAGGTCTACTATAGACAAGTTAAAGTATAGTTCTGACGTTAAAGTCGACTGTAAATATTAAACTAGCTGAAGTTATTTTTAACTCATTTAACAACAGCATCAGCTGTTCTTCGCCATGTAAAAAAGTTCGACAAAAATACAAAAATGTTTAAGTTACAAGATATTGACAGAGATTTTGTAATTATTGAATATTGAATCAATAAAATTAGTACCAAAATAGAATAAATTTTATGTTAATCTTTCCTTTTCTATTTTTCCACCACAAACTGTTTTTTTCTTTAGTCTCCCGGTTACATTTATTGTTTGACACTTCTATTTTCGCGACTTTTATCTGTTTGTTTTAAATTTGATTACAATGTCTATAACCAAAAAAGAGAAATCCCCGTCTTTTGGTATATTAACCTTTTTGGTTGATTTTGATCTTCAATTTTGTCAGTTTATTCAAGTCATTTGTTGTGTAAACATCTATTAATAAGGAAAAAGTTCAACATATTGTAAAACCAACGATTTATCAAAGATTAGAGATTTAAAAAAAAAAAAAATAAAAGGGGAGATTCCATAAAGTCAATTTGCGTGAATTACAAGTTACATAAGTCTGCGGTTTACCGCATTATAAAGCAAGAGAATTCAATAAAAAAGTTCATACGTACAACAGAAAGTGGATCTGGCAAATGTTGCACCTTAAAGAAAGATGAGTACCAAAGAACGGAAAAAATGCTTTATAAGTGGTTTCTAAAACAAAGAGAAAACAATTTTCCAATATCAGCAGCGATTTTACGAACAAAAGCCATTTGTTTTCAAAAATGAATCAAACCACTTCAGGTTTTAATGCCAGTGAAGGATGGTTGAAGAAATTTAAGCATCGACATGGAATTAGATTTTTAAAAATTACAGGCGAGAAATTGTCTTCGAAACCTCAACTTATTGATTCATTTGGGAAAGAGTTTTAGGATTATGTTGATGAGCATGGGTTGACTCTTCACCAAATCTACAATGCCGACGAATCTGGTTTATATTATAGGATGCTTACAAATCGCACTCTAGTCACATGTAATGAGAAAACAGCCCCCGGAAGAAAAATATGTAAAGAACGAATAACTTTCTTGCCCTGTTCAAATGCGAATGGCACAGACAAACTGAAATTGTTGGCTGTTGGAAAATCGAAAAACCCACGGCTTTTTCAATAATCCTGTAATATACAACTCCAGTAATAACACCTGGATGACATCATTTATATTCAAGGACTGGTTTCATCACGAATTTGTTCCATCACGTTTGTTAATTTTCACCAATTAGTAAAAATAAGTTGTTCATAAGTAAACATTTTTTAGGTCCGAGACTTTTTGTCTTCAAAAGGTCTGCTGGAAATAGCAGTTTTGCTTTTAGATAACGCCACGTGTCACCCAGTTGAGGAACTAAAAAGTGAAGAAGGTTTAATTATAGCAATGAATCTACCACCCAATTGCAATGCGCTTATTGAACCATTAGATCAAAACGTTATCAACTTGGTCAAATTAAATTATAACAAGTCAGAGTGCTATATTCGGCTATGCCGAATCTTAAATACCCTCCACCTAAATTAGATGAAAATTATAGAAATTACATTAGCATAAACACTTTAATATCCATATTCAGTGTTTGTTAATGGGACTTAGCTCCGATGATGAAGAATGGTAGAACGGTAATGTAATACAGTAGTTTTCGCTTATAGTCTACAAATACAGTTACACAATTTTTGTAGACTATGAGCGAATTAGGACTATAACCGAATTTCTTTTTAAGCCACTTTATGGATTATATATGAATCCTGATATAATACACATTTTGGACTATATACAAATTATGTACTTTCTTCAATAAAACCACTTTTTTTAAACAAAATACAAGTTTATTTAAAATATAGTAGTATTTTATATATTGTTAGAAAAACTAGTTTACGTAGAAGATATTTTATTTCAAATGTATAAAAATGTTATCTAATTCAGCAATTTATAATTGAAATAACTACATATTCCTACCATTTCCAACAGAGTCTATAATTTTATAATAGGAATAAAATGTACTACTTAACAATTTATATACTTAATAATTGGTTAACATTACCGATTGGCTCAACATTTTTATTATTCACCACAAGTGAAGTAAAAGACTATAAAAAAGGGTAAACAAATATATTCAGTCAAACTTCAAAAGTATATTTTTGTTCTGTTCTAATGAATTTTTCGGATGTGAGCCTTATATATATAATTATGAACCCATAGTCACAAAATCTACTTGAAACTTATATCTGTTACATTTTTAACCGATATGATTGTATATATGCGTTATTGTAGTTTTCGGATGTGCGACTTATTTGGAAGATATAAATATTTTAACGTGATTTCTATGTATTTGAGGCCTATTTTGAATGATATTTTTCTCCATAACATTATTTACAAGAGTTTTATGGGTATTATTGTGATTATCGGAAATGGATCTGATATGGGTGCTATGGTCAAATATGGACCGATATTCACAAAACCCAGTAGTATAATGTTTGAATACAATATATTGATCAGTATACAATTTTAGTTCGATGTCCATATACTTAAAATATTTACAGAGGTTAATGTGTTTTTCGGAAGTGGTCCTTATATGGGCCGATCTTCATAAAATTCAACACATCAATTTTCGTATATAATGGAAGACGGACATCGCTCAATCGACTTAGAATTTCATAAGGATCAATAATATATATACTTTGTTGGGTCTCAGATGAATATTTCTCAATGTTACACACGGAATGACAAACTTATATATACCATCTTTCACCACTTGTGGTGGTGGAGGGTATAAAAAACAAATGCTCACCCACTTGCTTGACCAGAAGGGAACAAATTTGGAGCTCAAAGTAAAAAACATCAATCTCAAAAATGCAGTTCAGCTTCTAGCTACGTCCTGGGATAAAATATCAGTGTCCAATATCCGAAAATCCCGGAACGCCTTGCTCGAATGTGGTACTGAATGGATTGAAGAGAATAACATGCCCTTAAATTTTTTACAAAATATAATTCAGGAAGAAAACGAAGATCTTTCTACTATTGGTACACTTGTAGCTCAAATTGATACGAAACATCTTTTCACGAATGCTGATATAAACAACTGGATTCAAGAAGAATTTCATGTGCAAAGTAATGAGGAGGAAATGGAATTATCAAATATGGAATCGGAGGATTCATACGATAGTGGTCATGAAGAAAACAAAATTAAAGTGGACGATTGTTTAACATCGATAAACATATGCATACAATGGTCTTTGGAAAATGATAAGCCGACAATAGCACTATATGAACTACGTGATTCAGCCGTTGTTTTAAAAAATAATTTGCCAAAAAAGCAACTTAAAATCTCCAATTTATTTAAAAAATTTTAATATATACTTATGAATATCAATAAAAAGGATTTTAATGTTAAAAATTACATAAATTTGTTCAATTAGTTTTTAATTAGTCGCGAATACCGAGCTTGCCTGTACACTAAAGTGTTACGCTGACATAACGTAACACTTTAGTGCGATTGTAGAACATTAAAAACGTGTAACATGAATTTGACTTAAAAATCAAAACAAACAATTTTTTAGCAGTTTAAATTTGATTTTATATAAAATAAAAAAATATGAAAATATTATTGGTTTTTCAGTTGAATGGCTTTTTAAAATCAACCCTGTTAGCATATCGAGCCCTTTGCGCCAAATTATCCTAAGCGACATTTTCAAACATTTTTTTTATTGCAGAAATTAAAATTTTATGGGTCGACTGATGTTTTAGACTTCTTAGAATATCAACATTTTTAATAACTTTCAAAATATAGGATGTAAGATTTTATCGTAAGTCAATGTTTACATTTTACAGTAAAGGATTTTTGTCGTAAGCGACACACAGTGGTATAGAAAAAAAACAGGGAAATGTATCTGAAACTCCTTAACGGTTAATCCGGTTTGAATGAAATTTCACTTGGGCGAAGAGGAAGTTTTTCTTTCAAAATTTCAATAATTTATATTCGTGAGCGATTTTCGGAAGTGGGCCTTATATGGGAGCTATGACCAATTATTGACCGATCACCATGAAATTAGGTAGTGTGATTAATGTCTACATGAAAGTTATTTATGTGTATACCAACATTTTTAGGAGATTTATGATCGTTAAAGTGATTATCGGAAGCAGGCCTTATATGGGAGCTATGACTAATTATGGACCGATCATCATAAAATTTGGTGAAAAGAATTCTGTATATATAAGACTTATTTATAGAAAAACTTGTGTAGATAAATATATAAATTAAACATTTATGACCGATAAAGTCCAATTTTGGTAGGACATTTGTATGGGGGCTAGGTGAAATAATGAACCGATTTCAGCCAGTTTCAATAGGGTTCGTCCCTGGACAGAAAAAATGATATGGATCAAATTTTATCGAAATTTCTTCAAAAATGCGACCTGTACTCTGCGCACAAGGTTTACATGGAGAACCAGCCAACCAGACGGACGGACGGACGGACGGACATCGTTTAATCAACTCAGAAAGTGATTCTGAGTCGATCGGTATACTTTAAGGTGGGTGTTAGACTAATATTTTTGGGCATTACAAACATCTGCACAAATCCATTATACCCTCCCCACTATGGTGGTGTAGGGTATAAATACACATTAGAATCTCCTTATCGAGCACTACAAAAAAACTCGTCGTAGCTATCAATTATCTCTCATAGCATAGGTGATATTCGCATTTGAAAATTAAATTTTCAGCACTACCACCCTACTCCAGTTTTTTGATGACAGCGGAATCAAATATTTCCAGTTTGGACTAACAACAAATGTATGTGTCAAACAAAAAAGGAATTGTTTAAAATTCTAGTTTTTTGGGAAAATTGTACTGTTTTTCTTTTGAAGTTGTCTAAGAAGATGTATAAAAGGAATTTGTACTTTTTGAAAAGCAACATCAAATATTTGAAAAACATAAATATTTAGATGTATTTTTATATTAATAAAAATTTTAAAAACTTTTTGCTAGGAAAAATGAAAAATTACATTCGGATTTTTTTACACTTGTTTGTAGTTTGTTACAAACGCAGCTTTTGGGGAATTTTTATACCCTACACCACCATAGTGGGGAGGGTATAATGGATTTGTGCAGATGTTTGTAACACCCAAAAATATTAGTCTAACACCCACCTTAAAGTATACCGATCGACTCAGAATCACTTTCTGAGTCGATTAAACGATGTCCGTCCGTCCGTCCGTCCGTCCGTCTGGCTGGCTGGCTGTCCATGTAAAGCTTGTGCGCAAAGTACAGGTCGCAATTTTAAAGATATTTCGATAAAATTTGGTACATATAATTTTTTCTGTCCAAGGACCAAGCCTATTGAAACTGGCTGAAATCGGTTCATTATTTCACCTAGCCCCCATACAAATATCCTCCCAAAATTGGACTTTATCGGTCATAAATGTTTAATTTATATAGGTATCTACACAAGTTTTTGTCTAAATGAGGTTTCTATATAGTGAATTCATGTCACCAAATTTTATTATGATCGGTTCATAATTAGTCATAGCTCCCATATAAGGCCTGCTTCCGATAATCACTTTAACGAGCATAAATCTACTAAAAATTTTGGTATACACATGAAATGCAACGTAAATAACTTCAATATAGTCATTAATCACACCACCTAATTTCATGGTGATCGGTCCATAATTGGTCATAGCTCCCATATAAGGCCCACTTCCGAAAATCGCTCTCAAACATAAATTATTGAAATTTTGAAAGAAAAATGTTTTTGCTCATTTACTTAGTGTAGGGTATTAAATGGTCGGGCTTGACCGACCATACTTTCTTACTTGTTTTTTTCTTATTTTTGTTATAACAAAAATTTTTCCAACCATAAAAAGGAAGACCAATGTGGGCACCTTCTGAATGGCCTTCACTCATTTCAAATTCGCGAACATCTCCAAAAGGCTATGAGTGCATTGTATTGAAACATAGTGATTTTATGAATTTATTCGGATTTATTCCTATTAATATTAAAATAAAATTTAATCGTCTGAGATCTGTCGGTTTCGAGAAACAGAGATTTAGAGCTCAATTTAAGTATGGATACAGCGATAATAGTAGAGTAGAAAGATTTTATATAAACCAAATTATGCGTTCGCCAAAGAATTCAGTTATCGTTGAGAATGAACCAGAACTTCTTTATCCAAAACAACTAAACATTTCAGTGCAAATATTTAGAGACTTAAGAAATTTGTGTGAAAAGGAAATAATCCCTCAAAGATATCACCAGCAATATATCAGTATGAAATGTGATGATAAAGCTAAGGACACCCTGGCAGAAAGCGACGAAGATACATTTAACTACTTACTTGAAACACTAATTTAATTTGTTTTATATTTTCTGAATTCAATAATAATTAATAAAAGAATGTAAATAAACAAATGGAATACATAAATATGTATTGATTTAAACTTTTTTATCCCTTTAAATTGAAATAAACAAGAAAAATATAAATATCGTAAGCGACAAGTTTTGTCCATAAAAGTAGTTTAATATAAAAAAATATATCGTAAACGCCATAATTAATGCACAATATATAATATATCGCATCAAAAAATTTTTAATTCTATTTTTAACATTACATTTTATCAATATAACTGCTCTAACTTCTTCACACACAACAAAAACGATCAGCTGTTCTGTTCCCTTAAGGATACATTACTGTCGGATAATCCATCTTTTACACTTTTGTGTCCAACAGCTTGCGCAAATATTTTTGTAGTTTTTATACCCTATACCACCATAATAAGGAGGGTATTATGCGTTTGAGCTGATGTTTATTATTCCAACACCCACCTTAAAGTATACCAAATATTAACTTTTTTCAGTTTCATCCTTAAAAGTTTGACCTACGGTAAAAGGGTTAAAAAACGTTCACGATATACAATAAAAACATATCAGTAAACTTATTTTTATCAAAATATTGAAAATTCGCTGAAAATATTCTAAACTATTTAGCAAATAACAAGAAGTTTTACAATATTTTTCATGTGTTTTTCGTGTTAAAAAAATTACACAAATGTTCGTGACGCGAATGTTTAACACTTACATGGTTATACTTGTAGGTTAGCGTGATCATAAATTATCTCCGAATTTTTTTTTTAAATTATAAGAAAAAACTACTTAGAGCCACTATTACAACTTGCCTTTATGTTCGTAATAGTAAAAGTTGACTTTAAGGGTACCTTTTTCTATTACTTGAAGTTACCTTTTGCTATTACGAACATAAAGGCAAGTTGTAATAATGGTCCTTAAACTATCAATATTCTATTTGGTAATGGTTTGTTTTTCTGTAATTGACAGCGAAGGCCTCAAAAAAAATTTGCTTTAATTTCCTGCTGTTTTTATAAATATAATTTCTCTTATTTTATTATTTCATTATGGTATATGTTAGATGAGATGCTGTATTAAAGATCCAAATATATTTTGTTATATTTGTGGCGAAGGTATGTTAAAAGTTCAGCGAAAATCACATTGTGCATTAATTATAGAGTTTACGATATATTTTTTTATATTAAACTACTTTTATGGACAAAAATTGTCGCTTACGATATTTATATTTTTCTTGTTTATTTCAATTTAAAGGGATAAAAAAGTTTAAATCAATACATATTTATGTATTCCATTTGTTTATTTACATTCTTTTATTAATTATTATTGAATTAAGAAAATATAAAACAAATTAAATTAGTGTTTAAAGTAAGTAGTATGCTTAGATTTATATATTTATGAAATTTTAGTATCTATCACTATCTTCGTCGCTTTCTGCCAGGGTGTCCTTAGCTTTATCATCACATTTCATACTGATATACTCCTGGTGATATCTTTGAGGGTTATTTCCTTTTCATGTAAATTTCTAAAGTCTCTAAATTTTTTGCACTGAAATGTTTAGTTGTTTTGGATAAAGAGTTCTTGTCCATTCTCAACGATAATTGAATTCTTTGCAGAACGCATAATTTTGTTTATATTAAATTTTTCTACTCTAATGTTCTCGCTGTATCCATACTTAAATTGAGCTCTAAATCTCTGTTTGTCGAAATCGACAGATCTCAGACTGCTAAACTTTATTTTATTAGTAGGAATGAATGCATTATAATATGATTTCCAATTCATAAAATCACTATGTTTCAATACAATGCACTCATAGCCTTTTGGAGATGTTCGCGAATGACATGACATGAGTGAAGGCCACTCAGAAGGTGCCCAAATTGTTCTTCCTTTTTATGGTTGGAAAAATTTTTGTTACAACAAGAATATGAAAAAAAATTTCCCCAAAAGCTGCATTTTTAACAAACTACAACCAAGTGTAAAAAAATATGTAATTTTTAATTTTTGTCACCAAAAAAATTTTAAAATTTTTATTAATATAAAAATACATCTAAATATTTATGTTTTTAAAATATTTGATGTCAAGCTTTTCAAAAAGTACAAATTCCTTATACATCTTCTTTTTTTAAATTCAAATGCATATAACTTTGAAGTCGGCCAGTATTTTTAAATAATTCTTTTTTTGTATGACACATACATTTGTTGTTAGTCCAATCTGGAAATATTTGGATCCCCTGTTATCAAAAAACTGGAGTAGGGTGGTTAAAAATTTTGAAAATTTAATTTTCAAATGCGAATATCTCCTATCCTATGAGAGATAATTGATAACTACGACGAGGTGCTCGATAAGGAGATTCTACATGTGTATTTTTTTTCAAATCGCAAAATAAACGAAAGTTAACATACCTGAGGTGTCCTACTTTGGAGACCTCTGGCCCGCCCTTGGTGCAAATTTTAAACTTAAACTAGACACACTCCTCTTGAATTTCATTCAAACCGGATTAACCGTTAAGGAGTTTCAGATACATTTCCCTGTTTTTTTCTATACCACTGTGTGTCGCTTACGATAAAACTCCTTTACTGTAGAATGTAAACATTGACTTACGATAAAATCTTACACCCTATATCTTTAAAGTTATTAACAATTTTGATATTCTAAGAAACCTAAAACATCAGTCGGTCCATAAAATTTGAATTTCTGCAATAACAAATTTTTTTGATAATTTGGCGCTAAGAGCTCGATATTTTCACTAAAAACGTTGTATATCACATAAATACAAAATTCCGATATTCAAAAAAGGTCAAATGAACTATTTCTATTGCTGTATTTAGATTTAAATGTGTATTAAGAAATAAGGCTAATAACTACCTAAAAATGTATTTATAACAATTTCTCATTCTAAGCTGCATTACCCAAAATTTTTAAGAAAAACACCAAAAAAAAATGGTATTCAATAAAAAAAATATAAAAACCGCAATATTTCGAAAACGTTAGCTGACTGCAAAAAAACAAGTATAACATAGCAGTGAGGGTTCATCAACTTGTACAAAACGTAGTTCAATAGTTCAAATCTCGGACATCAAAATGTCTGTTCTGTAAAGTGTAAATACTTTAACTAGAATAAATCTCTTAAAAATGTTGGAATGCACATAGAATTCAACATAAATAAGTTTCATATAGACATTAATCACACGACCTAATTTCATTTCGATCGGTCCATAATTGGTCATAAAGACCACTTCATGTTATTTTCTTTATTGTACTATATCAAATAATTGATTCCAACATTTCTATTTTTTCATGTGTATGGAAAAAGTTTTAAATTTGTTACAGGGTCTAATAAATCTATATTTTAAATTTTAGTTTAACTCCAAATTTTATATCAACCAAGACCAGAAATAAATACATAAGTGTCAAATACTAGTTTTACTGCATGTATTTGCAAAATATATGTGTAATATATATATATTTTTTTTTGCCTAAAATATCAAACTAATATAAAGCTCATATAAATCTTTACGCGTCGTTAATTTTTTGACGAAGTTCAGTAAAATACTTTTTGAATTTATTGACGCGACGCCATAAAACCGAAGTGAACAGTATATTTATCTACCGATACGTATGTGTGCATCTCTATCTATCCATGTAAGTATCTATCTGTGTGAACACACATCTTATAACAGTTTAGATAACAGAAAATACTATAAATGTGTTTGAAAGTACTCGTAACGCGGAGGTATTGAATGAATATTCGTATTGCCAAACACATTCATACATGGGATTTTGTGTACACATTCATTTAGACACAACCAGGAACACAAGATGCCCGTTTAAATGATAAGGTCACATATTTTTTGTTCTACTTATTAAAAAAAATTCAAATCTTATTGATTGGTACTATTGGGTAAAATACAAGTAATTCAAACTTTGTTTACATAAGAATTGTTTGCTGGCATTGGGTTACTGTTAACTAGATTTATTTATGAAATTAATATACTGAATATATATACTTTTGTAAGTGCGTCAAAACTATAAGTTCAGTTCTTATTATTCATATAAAATAGCGTATCTTGATTTTTTTCAATTGATACATTGAGAAATTTTATTTATTGTTTTATAAATCCTATTTTTTATGAAATTTTTTTATTGCAGAATTAACTTGACACATAAGCAGTCCCAATATTCTTACGTTTTCCATAGCATTTTGATGTGGTAATCCTGCAGTCGATTCCATACCACATAATCCATGTTGCGTAGATAATTTCTTAGTTGGTCTGAAAACATGGATTGTATAGTTGTCTTGCTGAAAATAAAATTTATTTTTTGTGATGTGTTCTCAAAATTATTTGGTTCCACTTGATCTAAACGCAACCAAAACCATTAGGTAAGAGCCATCGAAATTTCTTTATGAATAATATATGAGATTTTATCGATACATCTTCAACATTGCGACCTGTACTTTGCTCACAAGGTTTACTTAGACGGACGGACATTGTTTATTTTTGGACATTACAAACATATGCACAAACGCATTGTACCGTCCCCACTATGGTGGTGTAGGGTGTAAAAACTACCGATTAAAGCAAAGTCTATTGTCGATAGTTAACTTTCTATGTCACTACTATGTGAAAAGATTTTATAAAAAACTAAATAAATGAATATAATATGTGATCACTCATATTTCAAAAATATCTAAAATTGCAAATAATTCTTAAACTAAAGGGCTTAGAGCGAAAATAATGGAAATCTGTGATCACTCATGTTTCCCACCAAAAAATGCTTTTAAAGAAGAAAAACCAAAATATCTAAAATTGATCACTCATATTTCCCTAAAGGCCCTAGAGCGAAAATAATGGAAACCTATGATCACTCATATTTCCCACCAAAATTCGATTTTCTTAAAGAAAATTCCAAAATATATAAAAGTGCTTATAATTCGTAAACTAAATGACCTAGAGTAAAAATAATGGAAATCTGTGATCACTCATATTTCCCACCAAAATTTGATTTGTATAACGAAAATTCCAAAATATCAAAAATTTCATATAATTCGTAAATTAAAGGGCCCAGAGCGAAAATAATGGAAATCTGTAATCACTCATATTCCCCACCAAATTTCGATTTTCGTGAGGGCCTAGAGCGAAATAATGGAAATCTGTAATCACTATATTTCCCACCAAAATTTTATTTTTATAACGAAAATTCTAAAAATGCTTATGCATCGTAAACTAAAGGAGCTAGAGTGAAAATAAAGAAAATCTCTGATCAATAATATTTCGCACCCATAAATGATTTTCATTAAAAAAATTCCAAAATATCTAAATTACTTATGATTCGTAAACATCAAACCTGAATTTTATAACGAAAATTCCAAAATTTCTAAAATTGTTTATAATTCTTAAAGTAAATGGCCTGCCTATTTTTAGTCAAAGTACTTACAATTTTCCCGTTTTTCCTCTTTTTATTCCTTTGTGGTCCAAGGTATGAAAAAAGATATAGCCTATTGATGCTTCCAAGTAAGGATCTATCTATGTATGTTCCAAATTTCAATCAAAGCTGTTTAGTCTCGATTGTTTTTGAACTAAAGGTACCAATTTTCTAAAGGTACTGGTTTTCTCCCAGTTTATCCATTTCTGGTCCACACGTTGAAAAAAGATATAGCCTATTGACGCTTCCAAGTAAGGATCTATTAAGTTCATAAATTGTGATTTGATGGCTGTACATTTGACGCATTAAAAAAAAAGGATCTATATAGATCGACCAGATCTTTTTTAAATAACTTTGAAGCACATCAAACGAACGAACTAATTTTCCTGCAAATTTTCATTTCTCCAGTTAATCTTCGAAAAATCCTTCAATCTAACCACATCAAGCTTATACAAACATTTTCCTTATCACATTGTGTCTCAAATTGAACAAACTGCTGATTTTTTAGCACTTACTTTATAATTTTACAAACTTTAAAATGTACAGTTTTCATATTTCAGTTATTAAATAGAACTTAAATAAATAATAATCAAATGTTATTATCTGAACAATGTTTGAGCAACATGTATTTTACCTATTCAATATTCATCAATATTATTTGATAAACTAAACGAAAATTATGTGACCTTATCATTTAGACGGGCACCTTATTTACAGTCATTTATACGTATGTGTGTGTGTATAAATGTAGAGCAGTGATATGTGTAAGTAAGTGTGTATGTTTGGATTTGTTACACTGAAAGATAGTAAAGTTGTATACGTTTATTTCTACTGTATTGATACCGTTTACGTGTTTGCTTGCATTTGTTTGTGTGTACAAGTATTATGTCTATATACGAGATATCAGTTGACTTGACAGAATGGCTGAAGTTGATGTTTATATGTCTATTCAAATGTTACCCAGCAGGCAATAGTATCAAAAGTTATGTTGAATGTAAGTAAGTAGTTCATGCCATTAAAATGCAACCGAATTTGTTGCCAATCGAATGATTCGGTTGCACACATAGAATTTTTCGGCACTATCAACAGAAAGTCAGTTGACAAAGAAGAATTTCGGTTAAAGCGACCAAACTTTTGTTACCCCTTTAAACATTTTTTAGCCATAACTGTAAAATTCGGTAACAAAAGTAGAATCATTCGATTGGCAACAAATTCGGTTGCTATCACGAATATGTTTCCTCTGTGTAAGCTCCGGAATCATGCCGAACACGGGTTAGATGTAGTATGTACTTGAAATAACTGAGTGAAAACTTTGTTAAAAAATTCATTAACATTTCATTTGGGCCCGTATTACCAAATCAGCTAAGAGACTTCTTTTCGCCATCAGTAAATATTATTCGCAATATTATCAGAAACGAAACAAGTTTGAATCGTAAATTATATTAAACGGACAATTTTCCATTCGAATGCTCTTTTAAAACCATATTGTTACGTTTTTACCTTTTAAAAACGGGGTTTATTTCCTTTAAATAAACCGGATACTTTTGATTGCAAATAAAAAGCAGTTTCGTAGTTTAAAATTGTAACAACTCTTTATTTATTCAAATGTACACCAACAATAGTTCAAATATTCACTCAGTGTCTTTATACAGGTTTATCAATTCGCGGAAATGCACACACACTTTAAAACGTACAAGCTCAAATGTACAGTTGATATTAACTCTAATAGGGCCAATGATCAACTCAACTCACGAATGCCAGCTCTGCCACTATTTATACACGCCACATCTATCGGGAATCTTCTACAATGCTCTTAACGGACATACTAGTACATTCGAATTCTAGAGCTTTCGTTATTAATGTTAGCAGTTTAAACATACAGTGTTGCCATACTTACAAACAATGCTAATAACCGCATGCTATCAACATTGTTGATAAGTAGAAGCTTCTACTCATGGACGTGTTTATAAACATGATGAATGTTGCAGGCAGTCGTTGCGGACCGTTAAATTCAAATCGCTATTGCACATTCGTGAGCCCGTCCCCCACTTAAGCCTGTTCGTTCCGAATAGGCACAGATTCACCTTTTCAGTGATCAGCCAGTTGTTTCAGATGTTCAACCTTAATTCTCGATATCGGTCTTCCACACTTCCGTATTCTATAGACCATGTCATCCAATTTCTTAACCACCTTATGTAGTCCCTTCCAGTAACTCTATAGTTTGGAAAACAAACCTTTACCACGTCGTTGGCTACATCTGGCCTTTACCTGGTCGCTGTTCATTTCAATTCGTCTGCAAACGAATTCATTCATTTCTTTTGAGAATTCATTGGCAGTATTTTTCTCACAATTATTTACTGCCTCTGCTGAAGCACAGTCACCCATCTCGGAACCCGTCCTGATGATCTTTTCACTGCGGGACAGACCAAGCACTCCAACTGGAACCATTCCGTCATTGTGCTGTTCAACGAGGGCCCCCATCGTTACACGGCCACTTTTCACATCTGCTGATTGCAACACCAACAAACCATTGTCTACACAATCCTCCTCTTCCTCACGGGCCCATACCAAATACTCTCCCTCAGTGCCACCTCCTTTTAAAGGTGGTTCTTGCAATGCTTGTTGATTCGCTTTCATTTCAGCACGAAGTTTCTCGTTGTCGTCAAGAAGTTTCTCGTTGTTGACTCTAGAAGTCTCTTGAACTTCAACTAGATGTTTATCGTTGTTTACTCTGGACGTTTCTTTAACTACAGCTGACAGCTTTTCGTTGTTTACTTTAGAAATTTTTTGAACTTTAGCTAGAAGTTTCTCGTTGTTGACTCTTAATGTTAATAATATCCACACATTTGTTAAAGTTTGAGAAGCACTGCTGTTGAGAGGCATTATACAACTTTAAACCAGCCGTTAAAACAGTTATATTTAAATTCAAGTACAATTTCGTAACAATATTCTCGTTTATATAGAGTGTTAGATATAGAATCTATCTTTATCCCTGAAACAGTAACATGGTATGTTCAGTCAGTCTAATTATTTTATTGACTAAATATTAGCCCAATTCACAATCTTGTGCAAATGGTATTGCATCATTGTATAATATACAATAGCGGAGTTCACAATCTTGTGCAAATGGCTTTGCATCATCATCATGCATTTTTACTTTACACGAACAAAATATACAGAAATACACCATTGCATAAATTTAAAATACAAATGCACAAGATTGTGAATATCGCTAATGTATATGCATTGCATTTTTACTTTACACCAACAAAATATACAGATATACAACATTGCATGAATTTGCACAAGATTGTGAATACCGCTATTGTTTTTCAACATCCAAATAGATGTTTGATATGTTACATAATGTCTAGTAATTTCATTAGTTAGTTCGGCTAGCTGGCAGTGTGGCATATTGAGGGTTGAAGATTCGATTCCTAGAGACTATGTTCTCCCATATAAATGATCTACTCATTAAAATAAGTATAATTTACATTTGTATTGTAATAAGTAATAGTAACCTGTTCAAATTAAACTTTGAATATAAGATTTTGAAATTTGTACTATAGGTACGAAGAATATTTTTTTTGAAAACACTATGATACTTTTATACCTAATTGACTCATGATATTTACTGTATAATTAAGACATTCAATACAAATATAAGCAAATAAATATTTTACTTGTATGTTTATTCCAATCATGTTCACTGGGTTTATCGTACATCTATATCGCACAATATGATGACGGTGTTATATCTACAGCTATTTATCCATGGGAAATACATATAAACTTTTCATAAGTTAAAATGTTACGATTTTTATAGGCTATAAATGTCATGGCAAATTTAACACTTGAAGTGCTAAATAAAATTGATGCTTTAAAAAATCTAAATTGTTTTTCGTTGGCGTCTTTTTTTATATTGTTGCTATACACATCTCTCAACAATGGCATAGAAGTGAAACAGAATTAATGTACATTTTTGGCCAGTAGATTTGGTTTCAAAGACACCTTATTAGTTTATTTATTTATACATGAGGGAATTAACTCTTTATTTTAAATTGCTGTTAAAAAAGCAAAGAATATTTAATTTTGAATAGAATCTATAAATCAACTCCAAAGCAAAGTTTCAATTTAATGAAGTTCACAGTGTTCATTCTATGTACTTAAGATTTAAGATTTAGAATATATCAGCAATATGCTACCGTTCTTCAGTCCATAATGTTTATCGAAATCAAAATGTTTCCCTATTAGGGTTTTGATGTGTTAGAACTTATCTTATACAGCAAGGTCACTTTAATTATAATCTGAATATAAAATACATACTGTAGCATGCAAACAATACAAACTCTTACTGTTTCTATTATGGTTTATTGAGCTCAATTGAATTGAAATATTAAGTTTACTCGTTTATATCTTTTTTTCGTGATAAACTTTTAATTACCTGTTTCGTAGTGGAAAGACAACAAAAGAAAATCATCATTAATGATTTTATGAGCAACTGAAGAAATACATATTGCTGCAGCTGGCCATAAATTCCATTGACATCAATTGCTTCTTAAGTTTTGTAAAGTATCAAAAAGAAAACGAAAGAATCCTAGTAAAAGATGCGAGTGTAAGATATAATTTTAGTGTTTCTTATGTAAGTAGACATTAATTGTTATGATCATCATAGGCAAGGTAAGAAATAATAAGTAGAATAATAAACATTTTCTTTGATTTGAAATTCAATCATGGCTATGTGTGATGTCAACGAATGAAAATGTCTTAAACTATGCACTGAGGAGGAGCAAATGGTTGTTGAATTTTTTTATGAGTTGAATGTAATACATTTTTAGGCCTCCAAACGAAACGAAACACCAAAAAAAACAAAATACGCAAAGCAATGAAACCAACACACATTCAAACATACATTTTGTTGCTTTTTTGTCAAAGCAATTGTCTTTTTTTGATGAAATTTTCAGAGGTTGTTTTGGATTTTTGCTCATATTTCCGCTATTTAGGGACGCATTTTGCTGATTTTAAGTAGAAAACTTCTCGAAAGCATGTCTTACAGAATTATTGAAGATTTGGATCCCAAAGATATCTGGGGTCTTCAGAAAATTGATTTCAGCAGACAGACAGACAGAGTGACCACAAATTCCCAATGACGTCGAGATCTGGACTCTCTGCAGGTGTCTGCATTGTAGTATCAGATGTATGCTTGGGATCGTTGTCTTGATAGAACCTGAACATATACCTAATGCCAAGTTTATCCGTACTTTGTACTAAATTATCTTTTAGCAGATCCAGATACTTCTTATTATCCATGTTTCCTTCAATTAATGTCAAATTTCCAACCCCTGAATAGGACATACAACTCCATTACACTGCCTCTGCCGTATTTAACTGTAGGGCGCAAATTACATGGTTTAAGCTCGGTGTTTGGAGAAATCCAAACACAAGACTTGCTCTCAAACCTGAAAAGGTTGTATTTTGTTTCATCTGCAAAAATAACGGACTTCCAGAATGAAATGTCTTTGTTCAAATATTGTCAACAAAACTCTATTCTTCGTCTTATATTAACAGCATTTACAACGGCTAATTTCGGGCAGCCCTTCCATGAAAATTTGCCTCGCGCAGAACCCTTAAAACTTAAATAATTTTCAACTTCATTCTTCAAAGTTAATATCTTTTCAACTTTAAAATTCTTTAAAAATGTCTTTAGCTATTTTATTCTAAGAGAAAGTATAAAATACACTTCATCATTTAAGCTGTGAACATATTTTAACGACAAAATTATTTGATTCCTTAATATTTCTTCAATTAGATTGGTATTTGTTATTGTTTCTTCCTCAGCATTGCAAGTTTATATAAAATTTGTTTGATAAATTCAATGAATATTGACTAATTTTCGTTTTTCTAAAATAATATTACCTGCATCAAATAAGCTGTATCACTGTACGTGTGGAAACCCACACACTAGGGCAAGCAACAAAATTTCCAATTTTCCTTGACTCTGGCGCACAAATAAACTGAATTTAACAGTGTGTATGGGCATTGATGGGCTTGAGGTCTGGAATTTTTAAAAATCTGTTAGAACTAGTAAAAAATATTATGTAATCTATCTCTTAATGTAGCGAGCAAAAAGGAATAATACATATCTAATATCTGCCACCATTCTGAGGTTCTCATCATAAAGAATAAAGCGCACCCTTCATAATAACATACATAATTCTATTTAATCCATTTAATAATATTCTCTATTCCTTTACTTAGTATCAAATATCAAAATAATAACAATAATTTCATTTAAAAATTGTATTTCTGGTCTGCATTTATAGTTAATGCTATATTGAAAAATTGACATTAAATAATGCAATTATTACAACTCTTCAAAATGCATGGATGTAGACAATTAATTTTTATTTCTGCTTATGAGTTTGGGTGTATGGATGTGTTGTGTGTGTGTTTTCGTGAGGATCAAGCTGCTTTAGGATATGGAATACGCTTACATAAATACATAATCGCATGTTTGTACATTTATGTATGTATTTGAAGTATGTCTGTATATAAGTATCTGTGTTTGTTTGTATAAGCAATATTATAAATTAGCAATGACATGCCTGCTGTTACGCTTGTAAATATCGATTCAATACTAAAAATCACAAAATCAGCATGAAGTTATAAACTCGTAACTGGGGCTTCAAATGACTGCGGGTTATGATGTTTGAAATTGTATACATTAATTTAATATACTCATGTTGTTTGTGTTGTATTGTAGTGCTTATGTTGTTATTACATGTACAAGTATTCAAGTCAGTGTTTTGTTTTCATTGGTATGTATAACCATATAACCAGCATTACGAGGATATTTTGGATTTGTAAGTATTGTTCATATTTAGTCGTAAACGTACAATATTTATGTTCAGAATGCAATTTAATGTTTGTATGTACATTAGGTTGGTTCCAAAAAATGTTGTTGATGTTCCCAACTAAAATGAAAGTTTAATTCATTTAAAGATACCGTTTCTTAACGTTTATCCTGGGTATTTAATGAACAGGATCAAAGGATAAATAGGTAATTTTAAAAGTTTTTATGATTTTTGTTGATATTTCTCTCTAAGGATATATATGAATTATTAATATCATGTGAAACATCTTTGAAAGGCGCTTGCAATGCCATATCCACAATATACATAATTATCGCGTAAGTCTAAAAATATTTGATCTTTTGTAATTTTTTGTAAACATTTTATGTTTTTTTTTTTTAAATTTTGACATAGAATTATTTATATAAACTCACCGAAATTTATTTTCAGATCTTCCCGATCTGATGTTAGCAATATGTTCAAGACACACAATTTGTAGCTTATCTATCTATCTATCTATCTATCTATATATAAAGACTGAGATTGAAAAATTCTTAACACACGTTTTTCATTAAAACTTTTAATTCATATATTATTTTATTTTATTTTTTGATGTAGTTACCTTTGTAAAGCATGTATTGATTAAAATGAGTGACCAGAAAAAAGTGCTTACTCAAGTTATTAACTATTTTCAACAAAACCCAACTTGGTCCTACAAAAAGTTGGCCAAACAATCAAATGTCTGCCGTCAAACTGTTTCCAATGTTATTAAACATTATCGGGAGAACTTGTCCGTTGATTCTTCTACCTGGAACAGGTAGAAGGAATTGTCCACATGATGTTTCTAAAGCCAATAAATAGAAAGCATTTTCAAAAGATCTCCCTACACATCCGGTAGGAAAGCAGTCCGGTTAGCTCAGTACTCGGACTATTTGGTACGAAAACTTAAAGCCAATGCAGGTTTAAAAACATACAAGGCTCAAACATTTGTTACAATGCACAGTGGTCCAAATGCTCAATCTAACCGGAAAAAAGTCATAACTCGCTTTTGAAAAGCCGTACCGACATGAAACTTGGTACGTTTATAGATTTCATCAATATAAACAATCTGAGAAAAAAATTTATTTTTTTTATATTCATGAATGTGTGTTTTTGTAAGTAAATTTTTTCTTTGTGTGTTTGAAGCCTGTAGACGACGAAACGGCTGGACCGATTTTCCTGAAATTTTGACACCGTCTTTCTGTATGTGTGGAAGGAATTAAAGGCTACCCTTCATTTAAAAATTTGAAGTGGGCGAAATGCCACGCCAACCTTAAAAATAAAAATACAGCTCCTTCCTTGTAATGGACATGTTAAACCCTAAATGAAATAAAAATCAAAGTGGCAAAAAGTGGCAGCCAATTTTTTAAACATTAAAAAGCTACATCTATATAGATGACGACAACATAAAAACTAAAGCTTAACTCTATTATATTACCATTTGAAATTCTAATAGAATTTGGACATTGAACAAAAATTTCACATTTAAAACACACATGCACATAATTGATTTTTTTAACTAAATGAAATATACTTTATGAAAAATTTAAACAGTAATTTTTACTCTTACCTTTGTTATATTAATTACACCAATAAATTTTTGTTAGTTGTTCTTATTATTTTTTTACGACAATTTCACTTGCACTGTTAAATGTCACTTGAGATATTAATTTTTAACAAAGAAGCAATTACTTGTTTTTGAAGCAATGTATCAATGCTAGTGTAGATATTAAAAGAAAAAAAAAATATGCCGTTATGTACTATGGACACTTGTCAACATATTACCATACAAAAAATTTGCTTTTGAAACTTTTAAATAAATTATTTTTTTCCGGCTAGATTGAGCATTTATACCACTGTGCAATGGGCTCTATAAATACCGAAATTTAAATGAAGGAATTTTTACTAAAGAGGATGCTTCCAATTATAAGACTTCTTAATGTGTCCACATATTTTTGGCCTGATTTGGCATCTTGTCACTATGATAAACAAGGTCTTGAGTGGTACAAGAACAATAATGTGGTATTTGTACCAAGAGAGGCAAATCCTCCAAACTGTCTTGTGGAGAGATATTGGTCTCTTGTTAAAGGCAAATTCAAGAGCACACAAAAGGTGTCCAAAACTTGGTAGATTTTAAACAGAGATAGACTATAAAATCCTTAATGGAAGGGTTTCCGAAAAAGGTTCAAAATTTCATCAGTATTGATTAGAACTATAAAAATATTTGTTATTGTAAATTATAATAATAATTTCAGTCAAATAAAAAAAATCGAAACTGTAAGTTTAGTATTTTAATTTTTATTAACATATATGTATGTTAAGAACTTTTCGATCTCAGTCCTTATAAAACGCAAAACGTGTTTCTTTCTACGTCCATTATAGACTCTGAAACCATCGAAGCGCTAAGCTCCAGACCGGTTTCAATAGAAATGGCAATTTTGTGAAGATCGTTTTAGACACCTTAAACATTGTATTAGGTCCATTCGTGAAGCCGATTTTCGAATTTTCCCATACAAATATTTTTCGTAATTTTGAACTTGTAAAAATGTGTAAGTCTTGTAATTTTGTATGTAGGCACCTCTCCCGATGTGTAGAGCCACTAAGAATGAATTTTTAGATATTGTTATGGGGATAAAAACTGGTAAAATTGTCAGCTCTACATCTCCGGATGTAATAAATCTGGCTCCAAAAATCGAACTTAATCTGAATTTATGCTAAAAATAAATAGACAGGTGTTCGGTACAGTTTTGGTACTTTTCAGTATCTCATACAACTGGCCGTGCGAAAAACAGGTATTTTCAAAGTCCAAGCCAGCAACATTTAGCAATTGGCCTTAAGCCTTGTTGATGGTGAAAGCCAGACTCGCTGAAAGTCAGACTCGTGTTATCAGCACATCTTCCCCTTTAAATTTGCCGCTTCGATTAATTTCGGCGAACCAAAGAGTTAAGAAACTCGATTGGATAGTTGACGGCCTGTAATTACATAATCCATTGTCAGATGATCTAGTTTTTACTAAACTAGAAATATACAGTAGCGAGCACAAAAAATGCAACACTGGGTCGTATGATCTTTAATAACATCTGTTTCAAAATAACGGTAACTAATTTATCTATTTTCTTTTGCTGTTTATTCTTTCAATTATAAGTTTTCAAAGTAACCACAGTTTCTTCCAAATTCTGCTTTAAAAAGTTAAATATTTTTGAATTAGTGAAAAAAGTGCAAATTTTTAGCGAGCAAAATAATTGCAGCTGACAGCAAAACTGCAATCATTAAAGCCTTAGAGGAAGGAAAATCCATGCGTAAAGTTGGACACCTCTTTGGTGTAAATCAATCCACCGTATGTCGGATTAAATCTCGATTTTCCTTGAGAAATCGTGTCGAAAGGAAACCAGGTAGTGGTAATCGTCGAAAAACTACCTCTCGCCAAAACCGCCAGATGATTACACTGGTTAAAAAAGATCCACGAAGGACCGCAGTGGACGTTGCTAACTACGCAAATGAGCAAATGGGAGTCTCTATAGGCGTCCACACTGTTCGTCGTAGGTTGAAGGAGGCTAATTTGCATGCGAGACGACCCGCAAAGAAGATTTTAAGATTTTTTTGTAAGAAATACTATTTAATTTAAATAAACACATTGAAATGTATGCTGTTGCATTTTTATTGCTCCCATGAAATTCGCACTCTTTTTAATAAATGACAAAAAAATATACCATTAATTAAAAATATTTACATAATGTTATTGATAATAGGTATCTATAACTGTAGGGATTAATAAACCAAAGAAATATTTTGAACTGGCCACCATTATTTTAAAATTACCACACTTAAAGATAATTTTACTCAACGTTGCATTTTTTGTGCTCCCTATTGTAAGTACTTGTCTGAAACTAATATTTCCGGTTTAAAATTCGACAGTTTAAAAAAAATCCACTTTCAAATTAGAAAGTCCTGTTTGTGTGGGAAAATTCGAAAATCAGCTTTACGAATGGAGCAAATGGTCACACATTTCATTTAAGTTGGGAATATCAACCTTGTTTTTCCTCCATACAAACGGGGACAGCCTAATGTACAAGTATACTGTGAGTCAATTGAATGATTTGAGCAAAAAATATGGTTAGAGTAGAGTTAGTAATGAGAATCTGGAACCAGAGTTAATTGATTTTATACTGCATATTGACGTATATTTAATATAGCTGCTATTAGCTAAGAATATTTTCCCATGGGATGTACTTATAGATGAGGTGGTTTCTTTTGATTATGACTCTAATTATCATATTTTTCATATATAACTTATACTCGTACAAATTAAATAAATAAAAAAGCTGCTGTACTTTATATTTTTGCCCACCACTGTTTTGAATCAAGTTCAATTATATTTTGTTGGGATTTAAACGATTTGTTTGAGTTAATTTTTATACATAAATATATAAATAGCAAATTGCACAATCATAAGTAAACAAATAATTTATTTTTGCATCCAATTATTCCATCTTTTATTAAATTATTGTAAATCGTTTAACATAAATAACAACTCAATTTCCTTATATTGTGCTCGTAATTGTGTTGTTTTATTTGGCCAGAGGCAATTTTTTTTAATAGTTTGTTGAAATAAAACAAGAGATTTTTTATTTAATTTAATTTTATTGTTACACTATATATGATATCATTTAAAGTAATTGTAAATTTGAGAAGCTTGGGAATCACCTTGTCTGCTCATGACAATAAAATATCAATGGCATTTGTTCATGTAACACATATAAAGTTTCATACACAAACCACACAGCCACCTCAAAATAATAAAGATCAAATGAAGGTGCCATAAAAACGTGTGAGTTTTAAGAACATTTTGTATTTTCGTTAAAGATAAACCAATAAACAATCGCTGTTGATAGAAGAATCTAATAAAAATGTTGTTAAAAATACGGTACTCGTAGTGTAAGTTAAAGATTTTTATAGAGTCTAAATATTTACATTTTTGTTATAAATAATTTATTTACAAGATCAAAGAGTATGTGTTCTTTGATTTTTCAATAAAGTTTTTTATGAAAAAAAAAAAAAAACTATAAAATAAACAAAAAAATATTTTAACTTCAACGGCAATGTTAAATGCATGAATGTGTAGGATCATAAAAAGTATTTTAAAAGGAATTCATTTGTTTTGTTTAAAAGTCAAAAAGATAGAAAATAATTGTTAAAATGTTGCCACCCAGCATTGATTAAGTTTTAATATCTAGAGACTTTGTTAAAGTGATTGAAATCAAGTAATTTATGATACTAAGAAGAAATTTAATTAAAACCACAAAGTTCAATGGCACATTGCATTTTGACATCGTAAATTAGTCTATCAATTTTGTTAACCTTTAGGTTCTTTGATAATGGTATAGTAAACAAGTAAGAGAGTTATATTCGGCTCTGCCGAATCTTATATACCCTTCATCAAATTATACTTTAAAATAAAATTTAAAAAAAAAAAATTTTTAATTTTTAGTTTTTAAAGTTTTTTCCAATTTTTTTTTTAATTAAATTATTTTTTTTTTTTAAATTTTTAGTGAACAAAATTTATGACAAATAAATGTTTTTAGTGAAAAAAAAATTCGCGTTAAAATTTTTTTTCCCGATTTTGACCCATTGTAGGTCCAACTTACTATAGCCTTATATACATCATTGCAATGGACTTTTAATAATACATATATCATTAGATATCCATATTATGTATATTTATGATTTAGTAATCGAGATATAGATAAAAAATAGGCCAAATATAGAGGTTGTCTCGGATTTTTGCTTATATCTCCGTTATTTATGGATGGATTTTGCTGATATTAAGTAGGAAACTTCTCGAAAGCATGTCTGATAGAATTATTGAAGATTCGGATCCCGAAGATATCTGGAGTCTTCAGAAAATTTATTTCAACAGACAGACAGACACACAGACAGACGAGCATGGCTTAATCGACTCCGCTATCTATAAGGATACAGAATATATATACTTTATAGGGTCGGAAAATTATATTGTGGAAATTACAAACGGAATGACAGACTTATATATACCCTTCTCACGAAGGTGAAGGGTATAAAAAACATATTTGATCTTTATCAATAAGTAAATTTTATGTGCATTTCTTAGTATGCTTTCAAAGAAAAGTTTACTAGAAACTGACGACGGAAATAAATCCCTGAATTAATAACAAACTAGACCTCGCAGTATTTATTCCATAGGGAATGGGAACCAATAAAAAATGGGTGCCGTGATTCCTTTCACAGAGATAGGGACCTGTTTTAGTTCTAACATATTATATGAAAGGGATCATCAGTAAATATTAGGGTATTCAATTAATCGGGTTTCACGATTAATCGGTTAATCGAGCAAATAATTAATCGGGGTTTAGATTTAATCGGTTAATAATCGGTTAATTTAAAATTTTTACCGATTAATTTCTATTTTAATTTTAAATTGAAAATAAAACCACGAATATTGTGTACTTATTTAAGCATTTCAACAAAATATTAAATAATACCAAACAAAGGTGGTATGTGAGATCCTTTTTATATACACATGTGAGTTTTTTTAGAATTTTAGTGAGATCTTCCGAAATTATTTTTTTAAGAAAAGAATATAATTAAAAAGGTTTCCTTTTAAACGATTTGTCTTTATTATCAATAAAACTTGACTTGTTGATGTTGGAGAAATCAAAAGCAATGCATGAGAAAGACTATCCAATTTCTCAGTTCTTTGTTTAGTTTTTTTAAGCATATAAAATACTTCATTATACCATTGGCGTCCTTTTGAGATTTTTATATTTTGAATACTAATAATAGTTTTAATAGTTTCGTTAAGTTCTGATACAAGATTCAGTAATGACTTCAGTCATGTCTTTCTCCGACTCATTAGGATAAAGTTGTTTATGGAACATTCTAGAAAAAAGGTAATTTCCAAATGCCTTATTTCAGTTTTTGAACTACACTTCAAACAACTATTGCTAGAAGGGAATGTTCATAAGTTAAGACATAAAATGTATGTGTTTAAAACTGTATTTCTATATAAAGTACAGAAAAAAATAAATTTTGGTTAATCGGTTAATCGAATCAAATTAATCGGTTTATTTGTTATTTGAAAATCGGCAATTTTAAATTATTCGAACAGTTAACCGACCAAAATTAATCGGTTAACCGATTAACGGTTAATCGATTGAACACCCTAGTAAATATAATATGGTGTTAACCTAGAAGGGGTTTCGATTATATTTTTTTAATTTCAAGTTATTAAAAAATTAAAATTTTACTAATAAGTTTTTAATAGCGCTTAAAAGAGCTACTCTTGCAAAACATATTTCTATATAATTTTGAAACGCTGTACAAATATGGTGAACATTTTAAAAAAGTTCTGTCAGTTTGTGTCATTTAACACGTATGTGCTCTTTGTAGTGCAGATAGAAGCCTGGGACTTTTGACGTCCCAGGTAATCTAGCGTGATGATAATTGTCATCTAAGTGTCCCTAAGTAATCTAAAGTGCAGTCACTTTAAACGTTTATTTTGTACTGCACTTTTTTGTGAGTAATTCGTACAAACTGGTTTTAAACAAATTGTTTTATTATAATACTGATACTATTTATTTCCTTTTTGTTTGAGTATATTGATATCCCATGTAACATAGAGTTAAGTAAATTTTCACTTTAGTATCTCTAAGTAACCCACGAGAAGTACTCTATTCGAAAGTTTTCGGGTGAAGTTTTGTTTACAAGCAATCGTTTGTTGGATTTTCTAAGAGATGTCTTCCTAACTGACTATTTGATGTCAATTTGCAGCCGTACATATTAAAATAACCAGATAGATATCTGATCAGGTAACCAGTAAGGTAGCTAATAAGGTAACTGACTCTATGTAACCCTAAGTGAATTCAATAAGTTGACTACTTCGATTATAATCAAAAAGATTTAAAGCAACTAGTCTTATGTAACTTATGTAACTACTGGCCCCCTAAGTGATAGGTAAAATCAAAATTTCCGGTCTTCATCCTGCGGCTTTTACTTTGAAGGCTTAGATGGCCATTAAGAAGGACGGACGTATTTAAATAAACTTGGAAAATAATTCTGAGGCTATAATTCATTAAATGTGTTTAAATGATTTTAGGAAATAGAAATTCATATGGAAGCTTTCGTTAAATATAGACCAAACTAGATACAGAATTTGTTAAAGTAATTTCCATTTATATAAAATTTATTTGGGTCAATTATCAAGCACTATTGCGGAAGGAAAGCCAGTTTTAAACATTTTCAATACGGTTCGACGTTAATTCCTACAGGATGAATATGTACCAAATTTTTTTTATTCAGGATAGCACAGTGGTTTAGAAAGGTTTTTTTTTTTGGAAATAATTCGGTGTCTCGGGAACTATAGAGATATTGTTACGAAATTTTTGGAGTTGACTGTTCAGCGCTAATCGTCAGAGCGGCTCTTAAATTTTTTAAACAAATCGACAAAAATCAAAATTTTTGTTGTAGATCTTCTCAAGGACTATTTATATTTTAAATTTTAGCTCATTCGGATCATAAATGGATTTTTGGCGATTTGTTTAAAAAATCTCAGACCCGAGGTGACCAACTTCGGGGGGCCACGCACTGGGCTCCATTAGCGCTAGAAAGATGACCAAATGTAAATCAACTCAAAAACATCTCAGCTCCAGCCACTTGATATTTCGTGATAATATCTCCAAGTGACGCCGAGATACCGAATTATTTAAAAAAAAAACGTTTCTAAACCACTTACATAGCTAATGAATATTGTATAACATTCAATAATTTGGTTTAAAGATTTTACATGGACTCAGCCAAAGTGCGACATTTGTTCGCATTTAAAATGATAAGATAATGAAATCTTGAACATATTTGTCGTGTATCCATTTTTCGATCACATGAATCATGGGACAGAAAACAGTAGAAATATGCAATGATCTGTGAATTGGAACATAGGTTTTAAAGCGATGATTTCAGATAAAAATATTTATATATTTGTTTGACATATGTAGTTATTATATAATGCTTTAACTTTAACAATTATATGGTCTTCAAATTTACTGTCGTTAACAATCTTCGGGTTAAATTTGAACCAAACAGAAAATTTATATTCTTTCTAAGAACCTTTCGTAGTTGTTGATATTTGAAATTAAATAAAAGTCATAAAACATCAACCACTCACTTCTAGAAAAATATAAATTTTATGTTCAAAATGTGTCATATTTGACCCGAAAAAGTTAGGAAGGATAAGAAAAACATAGCTTTGACATTTACCCGGGGAAATATAGTATAATAATATATAATATTCTGCAACAGAAAACATTTAACTTAATTGTGCATAACAAAAATTCAATTTTTTTTTTGCACTATGTGCCCATTTCCAATTTTTGCGGCAAAAATTCAAACACCAAACAAACGAAGAAATGCTATTTGTATAAAGTGCTATGAGAATAAAATTTAATTTTTTTATAAATTGTTTGTGAGTTGGGGTCGGGGTAATAAGAAAATGGAGGTGGGGGTGGGGTTAATGACAACTTTTTTAAAATGGTATTTGTGGAAAGTGCTATGAGAATATAGATTGAAATCTCTTTTGAAAATGTTGGGGGGGTTATTGCCAATTTTTATACCCTTCACCTTCGTGAGAAGGGTATATATAAATTTGTCATTCCGTTTGAAATTCGGGATCCAAATCCTCAATAATTTTGTCGAAAAGTTTCCTATTTAAAATCAGCAAAATCCGTCCATAAATAACGGAGATATGAGCAAAAATCGGAGACAACCTCTATTTTTTCCTATTTTTTTATCTATATCTCGATTACTAAGTCATAAATATAGACATTATGGATATCTAATGATAGATATTTCAAAGTCCATTGCAACGATGTATACAAGGCTATACAAAGTTGGACAATGGGTCAAAATCGGGAAAAATATTTTTTAACCCGAAAAAGAAAACATTATTTTGTCGTAAATTTTTTTCACTAATAAATTAAAAAATTTTTTTTTTAAAAATTGGAAAAAACTTTTAAAAAACAATTTTGAAAAAAAATATTTAAAAAAAATATTTAAAAAAAAAATTTTTTAATTTTATTTTAAAGTATAATTTGGTGAAGGGTATATAAGATTCGGCACAGCTCTCTTACTTGTTTTAAAATGCTTATTTTAGCAACAGGGGTCTCTACACAAAGTTTTATGATGCTAGCTCCCTTGGAAATAATTTTTGCCGCAATTTTGGCTTTTGGACACATAGTGCGCTGTTGACATTTGAAATTAAATAAAAGTCATAGAATATCAAATATTTCAAAATGGGTCATATTAGACCTTACCATTGTCCCAATATTGCTGTGAGTTTTTCATAATTCCAATAGCTCTTCCGGCTGCTTCATTCCAATATTCTTCATACTTTCATACTGGCTTTCGATATACAGTGGTTCAAAGCCAAACTCATACACCTAACTTTTCATTTTCATAAAAATGATACATGAAAACAATGTATGGAGGGTTTATTGGGTAAATTGTCCTCTATCGGATGGGTATTTAAACAAAGGAATTATGTTAGAAGGTAAACAATTATGGGCGGTTTAATTAAATATCTTATTTAAAAACATAAAAGCCAAACTCGTACAGCGAACCTTATTTAAGAAAATAATATCTTTGCTTTGTGCCTGTGGATGTAAAGTGCGGCAAAATTAAAAACCATCAAATATTTTCATTAAATTATAAAGTTTTATCCAAAAAAATATCCAATTGGAACACAAAACGGATAAACAACCGAAAAAGCCCGAAATCTTGCTATAAAGATTTCGGGGGATGAAAAATCTCTTAATGAAATTCCCAAAATTCTGGGAAGGAATCACTCTACTATTCAATACATTCTAAAACGATACAGGACTTCAAAACAAATAATGAATAAAATCAAATTGCACACAATATTTTATTGTGAAGCTGAAGAGCGAAATATTGTCAGAGCGTGCAAAAAGGATCTCCTTGCACGCTCTTCCAAACGTAAGTCCATTGCGGAAGCCACTATGTGAAAGAAAGCTTGCGCCCAAACCATCCGGAATATACTTCATAGAGCATAGAAAAATGCCCTTGCTTAGCAATAGAAATAAAAAGGATTGCTTAAACATCGCCAAACTACACAAATCGAACGATTTTTCTTTTTGAAAATATGTGTTGTTCATGGACGAGAGAATATTTAACATATTTTTCTGAAATGGCAAACCATATTTTTGGCGAATGGTTAATGAGGAGCTCTTACCAAAACATGTTAAATTTACTGTAAAGCATGGTGATGGATCGATAATCGTTTAAGGGTCTTTTTTGGCAGCTGGTCCAGGTTCTCTTCATTTCATCGAAGGCACAATGGACCAAAAAATGTATTTAGAAATTTTAAAACTGGAATTGCCATTATCAAAGCAAAAACGGAGTCTTTCAAACAATTACTACTTCTACCAGGATAACGACCATAAGCATAAAGCTTACAATGTCAGGTCGTGGTTGTTATACAATTGCCCTTTTGTAATGGAGACACCTGTCCAGAGCTCTTACATCAACCCCATCGAGAATCTTTGGAGCTACCTCGATTTCCTCTAAATAGGAATTCAAAAGAGTTCTTACTTAAAAAATGAAAAAAAATTGATCCCACCGTTTGCGCAAACTAGTTGAAAGTATGCCTAAGAGACCATAAATGCTTATTCAAGCAAAAGGATTCCATACAAAATATTGATTTTTATGGTATTGTTACTTTTTTTAGCATACCATATTAAATGTACGAGTTTGGCTTTAAAAGGACTTTTTTGTTACTTCTTATTTACATTGTTATTTAAATAGTTTTACTTTTATTCTACATATGAATTGAATAAAAAATTACATATGCTACAAGCCTTCAAACACACTTTTTGTATAGCTCTAATAGGTAAGCCGAAATTAAGAAATATATACAACATTTCCTAGTGTACGAGTTTGGTTTTGAGCCACTGTATGAGGAGCCGCAGTACAAGATGTGCTTTTTTGCTCATTTCAAATTTTTTGGGGAATTGTGTTTTATTTATTTCAAACCCTTAAAATTCTCCTTGAACCATGAAATTGTAACAAGTTTCTTACTTATCAATAGATACATCTAACTGCCATGAGTTCAAGAATTCGACATTAGAAAGTGAACAAAATCAGGTAAAAAAATTACCATTAATCATTTTCAGTATACAGGCTATTTTTGTAATGTTAACAACTAAGCGTGGAAATGTCCACATTTTGCTTATATTCTGTTGAAGATTTTATTTTAAGAACATTTTATTCTCTTTAATTTTCGTATCTCAGACATTTCACAAACTTAAGCTACCTCATTGTTAGTCTGTATTACTAAATAAATAATTTGTTATAAATAACATTTGCAACTATTCACTCAAATCATGAGTTTAATTTTTGATTTTTCCAAAGATATGAACATTAAATATCATACAAATTAACTTGTGTCCAATGCAGAACACCCAAAGAACAATCAATTCAATGTTATGGAAATTAAATTAAAATAAGATGAAGACAAACTTGTACATTCATGCAAATACTTAAATACTCGTATACAGTTTTGAATTGTTATTGTCATTAACAGACTTAACTTTATGCTAAAGTTTTGTTGTATTTATAACAACAAATTGTACATATCGTTAGATAAAATCGAAAACGACATAAAAAAAGTAAAAAAACATTTTAAAAATATTTGGTTAAATTATAAAAATTTCAATAGCTTTAAAAGAAATTAACAGACGTAAAATGCAATTAATGCAACTTTTACTGTAAACATTTATTTTGTTTAATTTGAGACACAATGTAACAAGAAAAAGTTTTGTCTGAACTTGATTTAAGTTAGAATGCAGAATATAAAATTTAGCTCTGGTCGACTAAATTAAAATTTAATTTAAACGGTCCAGCTGGTTGTAAAAATTTCTGGTAAGATTTGAAAAATTGTTATGTATTTACCGTCTGTTAAGGCTGGCACGTTCACCAAATCGTTATGTTATGGAGAACATATTAGGACTGCATGTTCGACAAGTTTATTCTAGAAACCTTTAGTGTAATTTATCTGAAGAGTTAAAATTTTTAATGTTTGGCAGGAAAATAGATTCATAAATTATATGCCTAATTTCATTTATAAACAGTAAATAAAAATTCTCAATATATCAATAAAAAAGTTAAGATATGTACAAGGTGGCGCCAAAGTAATCCTCCTATCAGAAAATGCTATAAATTTTGCGATTGGCCCCTAATGTCAGTTCTGTTTTGATATTTGTGTAGTAAACACATGCGAAATACACTATAATAAACAATGTTACGCTATACTGCTCCAGAACGCGGAATATTGCTGACTATTTATTTGACCAATAATCGGTCGGTGACTTTGGCACAACGTGAAGTGAGTTTACTTTTGCGCCACCTTGATGTTGCAGGCAGTCATTACAGACCGTTAAATTCAAATCGCTATTGCAAATTCGTAACAATATTTTGGTTTACAGATAGAACTAATCAAATGAGAGCAAATGATTCTTATCTGAACAATGTTTAAGCAACAGGTATTTTACCCAATAGTAGCAATTAATATTATTTTTGGATAAACATAACGAAATATATGTGACCTTATCATTTTGGCATGCACCTTATATCACCATTAATTTTTAATGATGTCTTTTAAATATTTATTAGACAATTTTTCTCCAATTCCATTGCAAATATCATTTGTTTCTATGTTTTTGCTTCACCCGTAAAATACCTACAAAAAATCTACATAAAGCGAACTGCATTTAAGCTAACGATATATATGTTTCAATGTCTGTATGTACTCGTATAAATTGCTATGTATTAGTGTATCTTTGATTTTCAGAATGCAATTTTCTACAATGACAAATCAAAATTTAAAACGACAGCAAACGGAAGTTGTTACCATAAGCATTATGGTCGATGTAGATGATGATGATAATGATGTTGATGATGATTTTGTGCTTGTTGTTGATGATTGTTCAACAAAACATTTGATTATATTCATTTGTATGTATCTATATGGATGTGTGTTCATTTGTTTGTGTAAATGTATGTAAGTGTATTTGTGTGTGTGTGCATTTAGTGTAGAATTTTATTTGCAAAAGTGATATGTCCATTATGCATGCAATTCCAATGATTCTTGAGGCAAATTTGTCAAATTCTCCTATGCTCGACGGAAATCTATCAATAGACACTTTTTCCATCCTTATTTTTTTTTTTTTTTTTTTTTGGAATTTTCCTTTCGTTCTGCAATATTTTTCCTAACGCCTCTTAGCTTTTTGTTGACTTTTCATTCGTAAGAGTGTTGGTTTGTGTGTGTAATTGTATGTACTCTATGAATTTGCATGATAAGCAGAAATTATTACTGTAGGAAGTGATGAGTGTGCAAAAAGTAGTCAAATCCGGAAACGGATATGTTTGTTATGCAATTGAATAAACTAAATGTTTTAATGTTCGTTTCCAAATGTTTCTCTTCTCTTCTGTTCGGATTTTTCTACTTTATTTTTTTTTCTTTTTTGTCATCTTTCATACTTCCTCCCTTACGAGAACATAAATTGAATTTTATGTAAATGTCTCAAAATGGCATGAATTCTTTTTATTTGATAAACACATTTCTTACCGAAGAAATCAAATTGAGTATTTTTGCTTTTAACATTTAACAAATTATATTTATGATATCCGGCAACAATATTTCAAAAACATTTTAAGCCTTTTCTATAAATAACATATTGTATATTATACATATTTGGTCAATTCACAAGGTCTCTTATCATGTCATATTGTCATAATGTCCTAATATTTCACAATGGTTTTTATTGCTTTTCAAGCAAAAAATGTCCTAAAAAAATACTACTTTTTATGAAATGTTTATTGTGTTATCGTAAACAACCAGCAGAGACTAACGCCTAAAAGTCGGTTAAGCCGAGTTGCCGAGTCGTGATATATGTATTAGGACATTATGACTATATGACTGATAAGAGACCTTGTGAATCGACCAATTATTTTTCCATAAATACTTTTTGTTACCAGTTTTTGCTATTTTTAGGATTTGAAACTTTTAAAATTGTAAATATTTTACAAGTGTATATTGGGTCATTGGGAAAAGTTTATTTAAAATTAAAGTTAATTTTAAAGAGTTGTGTGTAATTTGTAGCAGAATTGAGTAAGTGGCTTGGATCGGAATTTTTTTTATTGAAATACCTTTAAACTTGCGGACTTTATTATGCATACAAGTTTACATGGACAGCCAGCCAGAGGGACGGACATCTTTAAATCGATTCTGTAAGATTAATATTTTTGGACGTTACAAACATTAGGACAAATGCATAATACCCTCCCACTATGGTGTTGTAGGGTATGGAAGCTATATATTACTTAAAGTTCTTCAAAATTCACTTCAGATTGGTTTTTATATATGCTCATTGAGCATTGCTCAAACATAGATGACAACTACATAGTTAACTGAGAGGCAATACCTAAATCTACTGACAAAATCCTAATTCCCGAGAATGATTTGCAATGTAATTTGTTATTGTATCAGAAGTGTTGAAACTGAATCAGAATTATCTGTATCTAATTTGTAACTGACGCTTGTTTAGTAGCAAAAAAGGAATATAACACATCCAACTCAAAGTAAGTTTTAACAAAATGTATGTTTTTCGGGATTCACAGATAGTTTTGACTAGGCTATCAAAGTCACTGCTATAAGGAGGAACAAAATATCGTAAAGGGTCAAATTCGACATAGATAAACTGAAGGATCCCGGCGTTGCACAGTGTCAGATTTCATTGTTAATTAAAAAAAAATTTCTTTTTTAAAAAAAAAAATATTGAATACAATAAACAACAACCCTGGTATTTACAAAAAAGAGTTTTAAAACAAAATATGTAAACAACAAAATATAATGGCATCAAAGAGTGAGATGTTTAATTGACATTAAAATTTTTTAATGGTTCTTGCTAAAAGTAATCAATGTTTGGATGCGTTGAATTTTTTTGTTTTTTGATATTTTTTTAAAATTCTTTTTGAATAGTAAAAAACAATATTTAAACTAAATAAAAGTTTCATTACATTTCAAAATAAGGCCTGCTAAATTTGTTTATGAGTGATATTCAAGACATCCATTTTAGGTAAGATTTTTTCTTAATTTTAAAATTTTCAATAGAAAAAAAGTTACAGAGTTCAGTTGAGTTCAGTGAACATTTTTTTACTATACCGTTTACCAACCTTCCTATTTATAGAAACAAAAAAGAAAATCCACCCAATTGACCCCCGGAAATTTTTGACCTATAAAAGCATCATGGCCAAACAAATGTTTCGTAGTGAAATTTTCGAAATTTGGCTTTCAACAAAGCAAAATGAAATACATGAACGTGTTTGTGATTTTATATGTGGAAATATTAGTATTGGAAGCGACAAAATTGTAGAATTTTCCATCTTAAGCAATTTTGTAAAAAAGTTTTGTTATGAAACAAACATGAAGTGGAAGAAAGCAATCGTATGGGGGCTAGGAGAAATAATGGACCGATTCTAACCATATTCAATAGGCATCGACCTTGGGGCAATGGAAAAGCTTGTACCTAATTTTGTCGAATTATCTTTGAAATTGCGATCTGTAGTTTGATTACAAAGTTTACATGGACGGACATCGCTTAATCGACTCAGAAAGGTGGGTGTTGGAACAATATTTTTGCACATTATAAGCATCAGCAAACATAACCCACTATACCCTCCTCACTATGGTGGTGTAGGGTATAAATATTAAAATTTTGATTTTAACATTTGTAAAGGAGGTAGGCGAAATATTGCCACGACCACCTCAATTTTTTCTCCAAAAATGTATCTAACCATAGGAAAACTGTGTTTCGAAAATCATTGAATTATCTTTAGCCGTTTTGAAAATTCAGTCTTTAGTCCCTCTAGATTACACAAATCTGACACTGTGCGTTGCTAAGAAGTACACCGAAACATTGGAAACCGCAATGCCAAGCTATATTACTTTCCCTGAATATAGCTGGGCGAAACTTGAACACCTGTTGATCGACACTGCAGATCAGAATATAGGATTCAAAGAGAAGGGACGGAAAGAATGGATGTCTGAAGAAACATGGAAGTTGGTGGAAGAAAGAAAAGCAGCAAAGAATGACATTAATACTTCCAAAACATGCCTCGCTATACGAGATAAAAGACGTTGGGCGGAATATATTGCCAAAGATGCGCAAAAGGCTGCGGAAACAGGTCGGAGCAGAGATTTGTATGGAGCTTTACGTAAGCTAACAAAGACCCCTGTACTCAGTGGAAAGCCCTTAAAAGATGATAATGGAGACTTAACAACATCAATAGAAAAACAAATGCAGCTTTGCACCGATTTTTACAGGAATATGCTAACGCATACCCGCAACACACATGATCAAGCACTGTGCGACTGCGAGTCATATGAGGTAAACCAAAATATCAACACGGAATGTCCCTCTATTTCCGAAATATGTGAAGCTATAAAAGCATTGAAAAACAACAAATCTCCAGGCCTGGACAATATTCCTCCAGAATTCCTGCTGGTCGATCCAATGACAAGCTCAAAACTACTGCTACCGCTCATGTATGGATTTTGGTCTTCCAATTATTTACCAGATGCACTCTTGGAAGGTGCAATCATGAAAATACCGAAAAAAGGAGTCTTATCAGAACGTAGCAACTGGAGGGGTATCACTCTTTTGAATATGCTGTTTAAGGTTATTGCCGACATTATCAAGAAAAGGCTTTGTGATGCGATCTCTGCCGGTATGAGGAAAGAACAAGCCGGTTACCGCCGTGGAAAATTCTGTGTTGACCATGTCATTAGTCTCAGTATAATAGTCGAGCAGTCCGTTAAATGGAGATCCCCATTATATCTCCTTTTTATAGATTTTGAAAAGGCATACAGCAATTTGGAACGCTTTAGCCTGTAAGGGAGTTCCACAACAACTGATCTCTCTCATAAAATCTATTTATGCTAATGTTGCAGAATATTGCATGAAAATGAACTATCTGATAAGATAAACATCGGTAAATGGGTCCGCCAGGGATGTGTGCTCTCGCCGCTTCTCTTTAATATTGTGCTAGATGTCATTATGCAACAAGCTACAATATCAAGAAAAGTAATTGTGTGGGGACTTCAAGATAGACCTGAAGACCTTGACTATGCTGACGGTATTTGTCTTGTCACACATTCACATGCTGGTATGGAACAGAAGTTGCGCAACATTGTCGATCATGCCCTCACTGCTGGTCTGAGAATAAACATCGGTAAAACGAAAATAAGTTGCATTTTTCCAATGTGAAAAGGGGTATCCCTTTTCGGCTCCAGCGCAGATATTTCAGCACGCGTAAAGAAAGCAAGGCAAGCATTTGTAACGTATGGAAATCGTCCAATATTTCTCAAAGAACGAAGCTCAAAATCTTTAACTCCAACGTAATGTCAGTTCTACTATCGCAAACTTCTTAAAATATATTGGCCAAATACAATCTTCAACTCTCGTCTTTGAGAAACAACTCAACAAATTCCAATACAAACGGAATTATGTAAACGCAAATGGAATTGGATAGGTCACATACTTCGTAAATATGAAAATGATATTGCTAAGCAGGCAATCGAATGGAATCCCCAGGGAAGCAGGCGTAGAGGTCGACCTGCTCATACATGGAAGCGGCAGAGTTCGTAAAAGCTGGAGGGAAACTAAAGCCATTGCATGCGACAGATCCGAATGGTACGAACAAGTTACGGCCATATGCTCCTTATAGGAACAACAGGAATTAATATATAATTATACCCTACACCACCATAGTGGGGACGGTATATTGGATTTGTGCAGATGTTTGTAACGCCCAAAAATATTAGTCTAACACTCACCGATCGACTCAGTATCACTTTCTGAGTCGATTAAACGATGTCCGTCCATCCGTCCGTCTGGCTGGCTGGCTGTTCATGTAAACCTTGTGCTCAGAGTATATTTTGATAAAATTTCGTCTACCCGAGGACCAAGCTCATTGAAACTGGCTGAAATCGGTCCATTATTTCACGTAGACCCCATACAAATTTGACTTTATCGGTCATAAATGTTTAACTTACAAGTTCTTCTCCAAATAATCAGTTTAACGGGCATAAATCTTTTTATACACATAAAAAGCAACATAAATAACTCTCATATAGACATTAGTCACATGACAAAATTTCATGGTGATCGGTCCATAATTTGTCATAGCTCCCATATAAGGCCCACTTCCAAAAATCGCTCACGAATATAAATTATTGAAATTTTGAAAGAAAAATGTTTTTTCTTATTTTCTTAGTGTAGGGTATTATATGGTCGGGCTTGACCGACCATACTTTCTTACTTTTATATATATCATATCTCGTAAATACAATGACTTTCTTAATGACACCTTCGAGTCGGATTGATGCCCATAAAATACAAAGAAATTTTGCGAAATTTTAAAATTTTTATCTTCACTTTTTTAATTAATTAATTAATGTCATGATTTGAGAACATGATGGATAAAATATGTATTATGAAAGAAAATATATTATTTTATTTTATCTCCAAACACATTTTGCTCCCACGATGTACTAATTCCATCTGAATTGATGTCAAATATTTTGAGGACATACAATTTTATCTACTAAAATTTTAAGAGTGATACAAGAGTATACGAGAATCGAATGTACCCAATCTTGTATACTCACTATCAATATGTAGTTTTGGCCTTCTATAGGGAATTGAATCAGTTATGGTCCGAGCTCTACAGAATTTAATAGAGTGATTAATTTCTTAAAACGTTAAATGACGTATGTCGACATTTATATAACATTTATAATTTATTTACTGATATTAAAATATTTTTCTGATATAGAGGTTCTGATATAAGACCAATTACGAACCGATCTTCACAAATGTTGTGGAGTTAAATATTTGGGTTCATATAAAACTTGTTTATGTTCAATTTCATCACGATATTAATTTATATAAGATATTTCTGAAGGTATGAGTCATTTTCTGAGGGGAACCTTGTATGAGGACTAGGCACAAATGTTGCCCGATTTGCGCCATACTTTACATTATAATTTCACAGTACTTAGAAATAATTTGTGCAATTGTTTATCAGGATTGCCGCATAATCAACAAATTAATGACTGCTCAAACAGTATTCCGGGGACATTTTTATGTGGGCTAGGTGAAATCATGAACCGATATTGCCAGTTTTCAATACCAAACAAACCTTATCATGAAAGAGTATTTGTGGAAAATTTCAGTTAGCTGGCTCGTTTGGGCCATATCGTGTTTTCAACAAAATCAATATATCCCCATCTTTTTTTATTCTGTGTATTAAATAAACATTATCTGTTAATCATGAAGATAAAGAATGGAATCGAAAATCTATTTAAGTTGAAAATTTTAGCAAAAATAATTTTTACCTTTAAACTGAAATAGTGTCCCCTTTCTAAGCAATCACATCATACAACAGGTTTCAATCAACAAGAACTTCCTTAATTGTATTGAATTACTTACATATGTATCTACAATAATAATGGATTTAGTCTAGATTTAGGATTCATATTTTTGTGTGTTTTTTTTTATCATGCTGGGTTTTGCAATATGTTCTTTTTGTTTTAGTTTTTTACATTCACGGCTACGTGCAGTAGTTTTCTGTTGCTTACACAACACAGTGGGATATGAACACGTATTTGTTTTTTTGAAGACGCATGCAACATAAATTCTTTTATTTGTTTTGTTTATGCTTTGTGTCTGTCTGTATGTCTTTCATTCACATCTGAATGTTACGCATTTACACTGAAATATTTTCAAATCTTTATTACTTACTAAGAAAAACACAAACAAATATAGAACTTACTTGCTACACGAAATGTTTATTATTTTCATGTTAAATACAGAGAAAAAAAAGTAGCATGTAAATGAAAATGGAAACAAATGTATAAACTTGTTGCATATTAGTCATTCAATACTCACAGATATATGTACATATATACTGCTGAACAGAACATGTACTCTCAAACGTGTATTCATATAAACAAAGTGTGCTTGGAATGTGTGTTTAAAATATTTTATCAATTTGCCAAATCTACTGTATGTGCATAATCTCTGCTTAAATCCGCCCACCCATTGTGATAAATTTTGATTATTTAAATATGTCTAAACTGTGCCTTTGTATGTAACATTTCAATTTGTATCTCAAATCGATTACGCTATTTTACAAACACAACAACAATAACAACAAAAAATACAGAATGATAAAATCCACTTATCTCATTTAGAAGTTGGGACAATCGTTAAAACATCAACGCATACTTGAAGACGTTAGACACGTATGTGTGACTATTCAGACTTCATAGTGTGAATGTAATTATGTGGTTAAACACTGCTTGTGTTCGCAGATTTATTTGATAAAGTTGGCATTTTGTTGGAATAAGTGTTGACATTTGTAATTTAATAAGATTATGAAAAAAAAAAAAAACACCTGAAATATTTGTGTAATTATTGATATACGACGCTAGCTATTAAATGTTGAAAACTCGATGTGATTGAGTAGGGTTCCTAATCTCTATAAATTTACAGCATGATTCACTTGACATGAAATCCCCCATATTGATTAAAAAAGTTCTCTTTCGAAACAAATTATGCATTTTTTCAGACCTCGTGTTAGTAAGAATGTGATAAAATACCACTATTATAGTACAAATCTTTAAAATCGTTGGACCTTCATCGAACAACCAAATACTTCATTAAAACATATGTAAAAGTCTGTGAAAACTGCTGATTCGAAAAATTTTGCTGGTTTCTGGCTTAATTTATTATATAAAATTTCCCGGGAATGGAAAAAGTCTGGGATATAAGGAACCCTAGATTTTATTAATATTTTATTTATGTAAATACATACTTAAATTTATAGGAATCCACCTGTTGTGCGATGCTTGCAGGTTTTGAATAAATTCATTTTCTGGTTTCTTATTGTGTGGTCTTAAATTGTTGCACAGTTTAACAGTGAATTGAGAAGTGGAACCATAGAATGAAAATATATAAATAATTATACAGAATGAATCATTAATTATCATTAATTATGGCAATAAAAACTTTTAAGTGTTCAGGAGAGACAAAAAACAGTTTTCTTAATGCTTAAAAAGTTTTGGTTTAAAAAACAATATTTTTGACCTCTGTCATCATGGGTTAATGAAGTCAAAAAAAAAAAATACATATATATATATATGAAGGATTTCATGTCAAGTGAATCAACTTTTGAAATTGATGTCTTCCGATCGCGATGAAATGTGCACTAAGGTTAGTCCTATTGGATAGTAATTCAGACACTCTCTGAGTTAAAGGACGTTTATCTCATCCATGTACAAAGGGGGTCACAAAGCATGTATTCCATATGTATTGGGACATGTATTCGATACATATGGAATTCCATATGTATGTCAAAATTCACGTTATACATACGATTCATAATTTCTACGTTTACATGTACATACATATATAATTGCGTGTGACATAACCTCTATTAGTTTATATAATTTTTTTTTTAACTATACAGTGCGGTAACGTGAACTAATTAAAACCATGGGAGTGAAATTGTTCACATCAGCGATTGTCGAATTTCAAGGAAAAAATATAAAATTTTATAATATAAACCTGAGTTGTACACGCTTGAACGTGAAATTCTTTTATTATTATTTTCATTATTAACATATAAAACAAAAATTATTGATTAAAATGCACTACGAAACAAAACGGGATCACGAGAAAATATACACTGAAATAAAATTACATAGCAAACAAAATTACTCATTCGTTGCCATTAAAAAAATTAATTTAGAGGATACAAACACATTTTTATTATAAGGGTATTCCCTAATCTTTTTAAATGCTTAGAAAACAAATGCAATGAAAAAAAATTGTTCACGTTATAGAGCTTTCTGAGTTTTTTCACGTTACAGAGTAGTCAATGTAAACAAAAGCTTGTTCACGTTAGGCGGTGTTCACGTTACCGCGAGTGCACTGTATATCTATTTAATACATTTTTAAATCAAAATAAATATATTTAATTTGATGAAACTTATTTTTTATGATTTTTTTCTACTCTGTTTTGTTTTGCGTCATTTATTTTGCACTCATACAGTGTTGTATTTCAAAATACACATTTGATCAATTCACAAGGTCATATTGCACAGTGGGGCAGAATCAAAATTTTTTGGAAATAAATCTGGCATTTCTAAACGGCTGGTCCGATCGGGATAAGATTTGAGTTTGAGTTATTAAAATCGACCCTACAAATGCTTCAGGGGCAGCGCTATAGGGTACCTTCGACATGTAAAATTTTTAAACACGTGCCATTTTTTTGTTTCGTATCCGATTTCAAAGATTTTCCCATACCTTGGACCGCATTTTTAAAAATATAGGCTGTACTTTTGGACCAAATTTTAGGAACAATTTGATCCACATTTATTCCGAACTATGTTTTTTTTTGTTTAGACAAGTTAATTTTTAGTCTTACAAAAAAAATTTCAAGTCAATATCTCAATTGGATTCAAAAATATTCCACTTTAAAACTCCGTTCTTCAAAAATATTTCCCATATTCATCCTAAAAAATTTTTATAAATTTTCTTAATACTATTTTTTCAGCAGCAATTCAAATATTTCTGACAAAAAATAAAATAAAAATAAAAAATAACAATTGTTTTTCACAAAAAAAATAAAAATCAAAAAATATCATCGGAATATGTGACAGCAATACATCTGTCCCTTTATACTGCCCAGTAATAATGGTCGCCTCGATTAGATTGTTCATTAATTTCTTTTAAATTAAGTCGTGTGTCATTAGGTTAGGATAGGTATCCAGGCAGCCGCGAAGTGAAGAAGGAAGAGCAGCTCACGTGGGTCCAGGCAGTAGGTACCTTTGTGTTAACTGAAAGTAGAAAGACAGAAAAATGAGGGACAGAATAGATATGTGATTAAAGAGTGAAGAGGAAGATGTACGAAAGAGAAAAAGATATCCTCACTTCTCTCTTTTTCGAGTGCCATTTCAAAGTCGTCATATACTAGAGTAATTATTAGCGGCTTAGCCAACAATCATACAAACACACAAACAAACATACATTTACTTTTATACATATGTATATGTATAGACGGTTTTCAAATAGTGTTGGTAATCCGCGCATTTCTCTCCCAAATATTAATGTATCTTTCCCTATATATAAATTTTCATTTGACTGTGGCAGGTGCCACGCCCACTAATGCTAATTTGCCCATTTTTGGCCTAAATAAATAATTCATACAAAGTTTCATATCACAATTATACAGATAGATATGAATTTTAGTATTTAGATTGTATGAGAGGTGCCACGCCCACTATTGATAGTCCGTCCATTCTTGTCCTAAATATTAATATTGATAGTAGAATAACCGTACAAAATTTATGGACTCTATATCTTATGGTATTCTATATATTCGATTTTTTTTTTAATTATCATCCTATGGAAGGTGCCACGCCCTCTGTGACTACTACTCCCATGTTTGCCTCAAATATTTATACAAACGATGAAAATGCTCATGCAAAATTTAAGGACTATAGCTATTATAGCTTCCTAAATATTTGATTTTTAAAATAACTTTGTATGGGAGGTACCACGCCCACAATGAGTAGCCTATAGTTCCTTTTAGACATACAGGAACATACAGAAGCAAATCGGGTTAGCCACTTGGCCGTCTATTAACTTCAAACATAATAGTTTAAACTGACTATAATTAATTTTTTAATTTAATTGGTATGTTTTAGAGTAAGATTGCGGTGAAAACCAAGCTTCCAATTAGCATATGGTATGAAATGAATTTAACTCTGGTTGTTTTTTTTGCTATTACCAAATTGTTTATTGAAACCGAATATATATTTTCTATTATTTTTATAGTTTTTGTATACATATATTTACAGAAAATACATTGTTTTACTTTAAGAGAAAAATCTGTCACGTCCGGAATGTCACGTACGATATTAAATTGTATTTATTATAAAATCATCCAAAGATTGTTTTTATTTAAATATGACGGATTGTAAAGGAAAAATATTTGGTTTAGTGTAAGAAATTAAAAAAAAGCATAACGCCTCTCACGATTCGCAAATTTTCGCATATGTCTACATGTACCTCAAAATGACTTCCGTTTTATGTCACGTGCTATACCCTTATTTCGCACGATAGTTTTGACAACAATATTTCGAAAGAACTTATTATTTTTTTAAAATATAGTACCCTCTGACCAAATTATTTTTCAGATACTCTTATTTTTGCAAAATCTATTCCACTATATAGGCGTACAAATGTCACGTACGATGACATGGAATTGCCCATATGCCAAATTTAATGGTATTATCTTTAAGAAAGGTATTACGAAAGAACAGACGAACATTTACAAAAGTACACTTAGTGACAATGGTTCCTCTAACAGCTTACTTTTGGCGGTAGACCTTTCCAAAATGCAATACAAACAAGTTTAGAGCAGACCACGTTACCTAGAGATGTATAAAGTAACCAATTGATTTATCTTTGCATTGCAAAGACCACAAACATATCAAGTAACTTAAGAATATACAAATTAGCTAATTAGGTAATCTAAGTTTTAAATATCAGAAAGAACAGTATTTTTGAAAGTGGTAAACTATTTTAAGTTTCTGTAGTCATATTCAAGTTTAGTTTTAATTATGTGGGGATAAGTATATTTTGCCTAAAATTTGTAAAATAGAATATTGAATCTTTTAAAACTCAGCAACTAGGTAACTTTCATAGCCAAAAACTAAACATTTTGAAAACCATATGTATGAAATATGATTCAAATTTCTATTCTTCTCCCAAAAATGATTTGTAATAATATTAAGATTTGTGGCATTGCCCAAAGCAATGCCAATCTTATCAATGTGTTACAAATTTCACTCAAAGCAACTGTATCTTAGTTTCAAAAGAAATTCCTAATCAGTCATGAGGGAAACTGTTGATTTGAATTTCCTACGAAATAAACACAAATAGTAAAACATTACAGTGAGGCACAAAATTTCCGCTTACGATTCAAGACGTCAAACCTAATTTTAGATTCAAAACCATATTAAAAAGTTTTGTATTATTTTGATTAAATTTTCATATTTGACAAATATGATCTATGGGAATAGTTAGTTATTCCACATATTTATACGTCTTTCTATTCCCCATATAATTTTTACTAATTTAAGGAAATACATTGTAATTCGTACTAGATTATTAGACAATTTTTGATAGAACTTTTTGCCCTACCATAGACTTCGATTTTGGATTACATTTTGGGATTTCAAAATACTTTTATAAATAATACTGTTATTCATGATCATTATTTATATTATGTACAAAATTTATAAATGAATATAGGTGTTAGTCTATCACGTGTTCTATAAGCCCATTCCTGTGTTCTGATGATTAATTTAGAAATATATTACTCTCGGTTTAAAAATAAATGTTCTGAACTCAATTTCGTCTCCAACTGTACACTAACATACATATATTTTGTCCAATTCATTAGAGGTTAAGTGATTTTAGGAGATAATTACATAAAGTTAAAGGGAAATTTGTAACAAATACAAACAGCTACAAATTCCTACTTATGTTTGTGAAATCCTACTTACATACATACACTTATATTATTTGTAAATAGAAATAAACAATTGTGAATCTTAAAATTATTTATGTACTTACAATTAATGTTTTTCAAGTAGAATATTTGCCTCAAACACACATACACAACTACTTACTTAAAAGTACCCAGAAGTTCTGGGTGACAGTACCGAACTAATGACTATACCTATAATTTAGGATAACCACTAGTTACCTATTTAGCTACGTTATTTTAATATCTGTGTGAACTAACCTGTGGATCAATTGACTCTACATAAATTACAAATAAACTATGTAATATCTGGCTCCAATTAGTCAACGTATTGGTTTCACATACTGGTTACATAGAGTCAGTTACCTTAGTATTTACCTAACTGGTTACATGATAACTTGTAATTTTAACTTATAATTTTAACATGTACGGTTGCTAACCATACCATTCTCCGACTACTCTCCAATATATTACTTCTAGTGGGTAAAATAACTATTTTCTAAAGTACTCTAGACATAGAGAAATAAACATAGAGCTGAAACTAGAAAAAAAAACTCAAACAAAAACAAATTACTCAAAATAGTCACACCTACTAGTGTTATTTTTGTTTTCACATAGTTTTATTTACTAATGCATTCGCACCACTTAGGTTTTTGACAACTGAGTTAGGTCTTTGGCAGGAGAGTTTCCGCTCTATATATATTTCCTTATGACTCTAGACTACTTATCAATAGATCATCAATAGAGTTTATATAAAACTAGTTTGTACGTATCACTCAAAATATTCTTTGAATTATTACGGAGTAATTATAAAAAAAATTTACTTTGAAATTATATTAAATAAAATATTCAAATTATTACCAAAAAAAGATCTATAAACTACAAACTAAACGTTTAAAGTGTCTACATCCTAGATTACTTAGAGATACTTAAGTTCCAATTGGCTTCACGCTAGATTACCTTGGATGTATAAAGTAACCAATTGACTTCTCTCTGCACTACAAGGAACACTTCCCTATAAAACAGCGATAGGCATTTTAATACTACCAAACTTTGTAAATTTGTCATTGTGTGAGTTATTTATTGCGCTCTGCTACTCTCTATGCACTGAGCGAAATGGATGTAAAAGTTTGAAGTGGTATTTGTTGAATAAAAAGTGTACGTGAAGTTATTTATTTATTTTCTTTCACTGTAGCCGAGAGAAAAACAAAAACAATAGCTGAAAAAACAAGCAAAAACCCGCAACACAACCTACCTGTATCAAAGCTCATACGAGACTGACTAGTTTGATTTGTATTTTACAAAATAAAAACAACAACAATTGCTGAAAAAAACAAGCATAAAAGCGTACACGACCAACCTGCATCAAAGCTCATACGAGACTGATTGGTTTTAACTTTTTATACAATGTGTGTGCTTGCGTACGTGTGAAAACAAAGAGAAGAGAGCTCATTTGAGAGCTCAATGCCTTTCGCGGCTATAAAATTACCATTGTTGCCAAATTGACGTTTTTCCCGTCAAATCTGACGTTTTTGCAATGCCAATTGCGGGAAAAATGCTTTTTAGCGGTTAGCGTGAAATCTGGAGTTTTTTACAGTGCTTAATGTTTTTTTAGCGTTTTTTTAAAAGGTTGAATTATATGATATAAGTAAGAAAAACTTCAACCATGTATTTGTATTCGAGAGTCGAAAAACGGTTAATAGAATAAGTACAAAGCAAAAATCGAAAACGTAAAGTTTAAATCTATTTCAAATGAAAGTGAAGTGTGGTGTTATGTTGAAAATAAGAAGGCAGAAAAAAGAAAAAAATCAAAAAAGTAAGTACATGACAAAAAAGGATAAACTTGTTACAAAATAAATTTTCAAAACTACATTTAAATTGAATTTCCTTTAAATAGTTATGGCCGCAGTAGCCACAAAAATTTCGGAACGAATGGCTGGACCATTATAAGCTAAAAGGATGGCTAACAAAAAATTAAAAAGATCCGACAAAAAGTTTTTGCAAGTATTGTAAATGTAGCTTATCCGGAAAGTTGAGCGATTTAATTAATCACGGAGAAACCCAAAAACATAAAACCGCAGTCACTTTAAGAGGTTCATGTTGGCGGAAACTTGACTTTCAATTGCATTGGCACTATTTTATTTTATTTCCGTGACCACTTCTATCCTTATTTTCACAAAGTAAAGATTTAATTGATGCTATAAACTCTCAATATAAAAATATTTTATATATTAAATGGAATGGAGCAACATCAACACCTAACTTTTGGACTGAAGTTTATAACTACAAAGACTCTGCTGGGAATAACCCCTTCAAAGAATTAGCAGAATTTGCATTATGCGTTTTGTCACTTCCGTGGTCTAATGCTGACGTTGAAAGAGTGGTTAGCCAACTCAATCTAGTTAAAACCAAACTACGAAACAGGCTAATAACCAGTATAGTCAATGATGTGCTTCGAGTAAGGTAAATTTACTTTTAACGCAAACATTTAAATTTATATAAATTTTTTATTAAAATATTTTAAGAATTCTCAAAAAGCTAAATTCTAAATTAAAAAAATATATATATTTCTAAATCTTTCCAATAATTTAAGGAAAATGGGAAAATTAAATCAATTACATAATATCTTTAAATAGTTTTAAAATGCAATTTATTAAATTTTGTGGTTTCTTATTTTTATTCAATAAAATTTTTGAATATTGATTTAATACATTTTTGAAATGTAATTCTTTGTAAACGAATTCAATTTTAATTACAGATATGGTCTCAAACTTGAGAATAAATGTTGTTTTGATTATGAGTTTCCAAAATCTGTTCTAAGAGAAGTAGGTACAATGGCCACTTATACACAAAATGCTGAAGACTGGCTCATTATTTTTGAAAATACCTAATTTTGTTTGTAAATGATTAAAAAAAACAATTCAATAAAAAATACACATGTGTAATTATTTACATTTTATTTTACCAGCTATTTTTATTAAAAGTAAATTAAAATTTTTCAAATTATTTATTTGACGGGTTTCTGACGGTTTTGTAAAAATTTTATTTAGCGATTTCTGGAGATTTTTAAAGCCGAATTTGACGGGAAATTGTGAAAAAAATTTGGCAACACTGAAAATTACCCAAAATAAATAAATCGTAGTCAGCCTTGTGATCAGACATAAGTAACAATTCCTGTCTATAAGGGATACATTGACTACTTGCTTAACTGCTGGGTACATAAATCTTGTTAGATCTCATATACCAGATAGATATATTCAAAAATGTATTTAATTTTCTTTGCAGCTCCTGTCAGAGTAATATTTGAATTACGTATTAAATTACATGGTGATAATAATTGTATTAATTTTTTATGGATATTAGTACAGCAGACTTCTAGATACCTTACTTTACTTCAGATAATTAGAAATACGTGTTCTATGCATTTTATAATGGAACTGAAAGTTATATGGTTCTATAGTTAAAAAAATCGACTTTTAGAACTTTCGACTTTTTTAAATTTTAAAGTTGTCATCTTTTCGACTTTTGTTATTTGTGAAAAGTAGACTTTTTTCTTAATGTTTCGGTCTAGTCAGTTTCATATTAGTGTTGCTTGAGTTCCGAGGTTCAATATTCGAGTAAGGTTTTAACTACTTAAAATCTTAAACAAATTTTAACATCTTCTTCGGTAGAATAACGACTTACTGACTTTAGGGAGAATCCATTCCAAAAGTATTTTCGGTTTCAATGCAATTTACCACATAAGTTACACATTCACAGTGTCTATTCAATATAAATGGCTACTTGAATGGATATCCTTTCCGGTCAAGATGTACGAAGATATACATGAATATTTTTATTTAATTTTGTTGTGCAATTACGAGGTCTAAAAATTTGTTTGTAAAACTTATTTCATACTATGCTTTGATTCATACTTTTCAAACTATACTACTGTCTACCCTGAAACTTTGCAGAAATATAGAAAAAAGAGGATAGTTTTGTCAACCTTATATATTTTTTTAAGAAGTTTATAAAAACATAACAGGTGGCGCAAAAGTAATCCTCCTATCAGAAAATGCTATAAATTTTGCGAGGCCCCTAATGTCAGTTCTGTTTTGACATTTGTGTAGTAAACACATGCGAAATACACGTTAATAAACAAAGTTACGCTACACTGCTCCAGAACGCGGAATATTGCTGACTATTTATTTGACCAATAATCGGCAAAATTGATAGCATTTTCTGATAGGAGGATTACTTTTGCTCCACCTGTTATATGTGTTTATACACTATTTTAAGTAATTTAAAATGTATTTCATTAAGTGCTTCCTATCTTTAAATTTAAATAAAACAACGTGTGTGTAAGATATCTTCAAAATGTTTAATTCGTTTTCAAAACAAACATCGCGAAAATGTTCGACGAGGCTTTGCTGGTAGACGGGCACTAGAAATATCAAAGTTTTCATATATTTTGACCGTTGGCATAACCCCAACACCTCAACGTGAGATGACCATACCCTTAAAACGCTCATGCTGAATGTCCAACGTTACACTTAGCCCCGTCCTATTGAAACCACATGTCGATGGTGTCCATATCATCCAATGCGGACTAAATTATGTTGGTAATCAACGACCTATAGCACTTACCGTTTTTGGCGGTGGTGGTATCCTGGCCAACAAGGCGGAAGCGTAAGGATATCAATGAAGAAATTGGATATTATACGATCATACGATCACAGAAGCAACTGAAAAGAGGGTATTATTGAAAAAGTTTCTGTAGCTAGTCCAGTAAGCGCAAAAGGGATTCTTAAATGTATTCTAACAACAAACGAGGGAAAAATGTTTACAAATCATTAGGCATTATTTCTGGATTTGAAACTAACAAAACAGCAATATACTCAGCTCAACAGCAACTATTAACCATCAAAGGACACTATTACAAGTACGCACTTATTAGTAAACAAGTTTCAATAATGTGACACGGACATAAATTACATGCACCCAAATAATTGTTAACTTATTTATTTATTTTGATAAATAAAAAAAATGTAAAAAAATCAAAAGTTCAACATTGTCTTAGAATTTCTCAATTTGATCAAGTTACCTTTGTAAAACATGTCAGTTATTATGTTTAATGTCAATTATGTTCATTTGTTGTTAATCTGTTTAAAATGAGTGACTAGAAAAAAGTGCGTACTAAAATTATCGAATATTTTAAACAAAACCCAACTTGGTCCTACAAAAAGTTGGCCAAACATTTAAAGGTCTGCCGTCAAACTGTTTCCAATGTTATTCAACAGTACCGGGAGAATTTGTGCGTTGATAGAAAACCTGGTTCAGGTAGAAGGAATGGTACACATGATGTTTCTAAATCCAAAACAATAGAAAGCATTTTCAAAAGAGCTCCCAACACGTCCGGTAAGAAAGCAGCCCGGTTAGCTCAGTGCTCGGACTATTTGGTACGAAAATTTTAAGCCAATTCAGGTTCAAAAACATACAAGGCTCAAAAAGTTCCTGACATGAACGCTGCTAAAAAAAAAATATTACTGCTGCATAATGGATGACGAAACGTATGTTCTGACAGATTTTTCGCAGCTTCCGGGTCAAAATTTTGATGTTGCTGATGCTCGAGGGAATGTTGAAGAAAACTTTAGGACCCAAAAGCCGACAAAATTTCCCAAAAAGTTCTTGGTATGGCCAGCAATATGCAGTTGCGCCAAAAAAGCCAAACAATTGTTACAAAAGGGCTCTATAAATACCGAAATTTACATCAAGGAATGTTTACAAAAAAGGATGCTTCCATTCATAAGATTTTTTAGTGTTTCCACTTATTTTTCGCCTGATTTGGCACCCTGTCACTATGGTTAGAAAGGTCTAGAGTGGTAAAAGAACAAGAATGTGGTATTTGTACCAAGAGAGGCAAATCCTCCAAACTGCCTGAAGCTAAGACCAGTGGAGAGTTATTGTGCTCCTGTTAAAAGAGAATTGATGAGCACAAAAATGGTGTCCAAAAGTGTGGTAGATTTTAAACGGAGATGAACAACCTGTTCGAACAAAGTGACAGAAATCACTATAAAAACCATAATGGAAGAGTTTCCGAAAAAGGTTCAAAATTTCATCACTAGTGATTAAAATTATAAAAATATTTTTTTTTTTTTTGTAAATTGTAATAATAATTTCAATCAAATAAAACAAAAATCAAAACTGTAAGTTTAGTGGTTTAATTTTTATTCACATATATGTATGTTAAGAATTTTTCGATCTCAATCCTTAAGTCATGGTCAATTATTTTGAAATTTTATTAAATATACAAAAATATGATTTTTTTACGTCTAATTTTTTCAAAAATAATATGAACTTTTAGAATTTCTCAGCTCTTAACTGAGAGAACAACACTGCTCTTGTCTAGAAGCATATGTCAGTTGACCCCTCAGTTGAGCATGCTACGTCATTTAGTTTGTGTTTGACAGTCATTGATAGCAGGCTACCTCGTAACTTGAGGAGAAATTGGAAAAAGTGAATTTCGTCTGCTCATTAATTAAGCTTATTTTTTGTGAAATAAACTATCACTCAAATAATGGCTAAGCTTGATAAATACTCTGGGAACTCTGCACCATCCATTTCAGGGTTAAAAATATGGTCTACTTAATTTCGTTGTGGCCATACAATCACGGAAGATGCCGAGCATTCTGGATGACCAGTTGAGGTCTCTACACCAGTGGTGCTGGTTCATATTGTTCAGGTTACGAAGATTTTCAGCAATTTACGATTGTAAACAAAAGAGCGTTAAAATACAAATATTTCATTCAGTTGCTTGACAGCATTTCAACGAAGCAGGTGTGTTGCGGATATTTTATTATTTAACCATACATGCACACAAATAAAATTTCTCTATTTGGCCAATTGGAATATTGAAAGTGAGGGAGATTGTGGTAGCCATAGGCATCTCACATGACTCAATGGTTTAAATTTTGAAGGATCGCTTGGTTATGAGCAAGTTTTACGCAAAATAACACAGTTTTCATGGAAAAAATCCATGAACTATGCTACCAGTTTCTCCCTTATATGCCCTATTCTCCAGATTGAGCGCCGAGTGACTTATTTTTGTTTCCACACCTGAGGAAATGGCTCGGCGGAAAGAGATTTGACTCCAACGATGAAATCATCTCACAAAAAATACCTAGTTTAAAGACCTCGACAAATCTTATTTTTTTGGAAGGATACACAAATTGGAGAGATATTTTACAAAGTGTATAGAGCTCATAATAGCCTATGTTGGAAAATAAATTGATTTTTTTTATCCATTCCATTCAAAAAGTCACAGATTTTTTGACCTATCCTTGTATATATGCAACAGATAATAATCGTGGGGTTAAATATTAGTGAAAAATCTTAAGATGGTGCCCCTTTACTCAAAATAAAATGACTCCATCAATGCCCTTATTATTTAATAAATATATTACACCAATTACTTATATATTTTGTAACGGTCTTCCTTACATGTAGGGTGTGTAAATTCATATATTTTTATATAATTGTAAATTTTAAATAAATAAAAAAATATATTTATATGACTAAATTAGAAAATATGGAGACATCACTTTTGATACATAAACTAGTATCTAAAGTATTTAAGTGTTGTATTAATATGTATATAAGTAGTGTAAAATTTATTGTAGCTGTATAAATAACCATAGGCAACCACTTGAATAAACTCGGTGATTTTTAAAGATACAATAAAAAAAATTTGACAATCAATAGGTACTTTGAGATCAATTGAAGTACCACTTGTGTCACCAAAATACGAAATATCAAAATAAAAGATGAAATATTAAGTGCTTTTGTATAATATTTAATATTTCTAAAAACAATTCATGTATGTATAATATGTAAGTAGGTACAGAAGCCTAAACAAATAACTTGAGACAATTGCTTTTAAAAGTACATTAGACATAACTGTCTTATGTACATATACACAAATATACTTTGTATGTATGTAGAATACATATGTATGTGTGATAATGTGCCAAACAAATAGACTTTATCTTCTATGATCATTAGTAGTACTGTAGCACTTTCAAAAATTTAATGAACTTTAAGTACTCACAACATGTATGCTATTTATGAAAACAATACAATAAAACTTAATTCATCATTGTAATATAATTGTATTTTCATGATTGAATTGACCATTATGTACAAACAAAAAGAGTTTTATATTTGGTCAATTCACAAGGTCTCTTATCAGTCATATTGTCATAATGTCCTAATACATATATCACGACTCGGCGGCTCGGCTTAACCCACTCTTAAGCATTCGGCGTTGGTCTCTGCTGGTTGGTTACGATAAAACAATAAACATAGCATAAAAAGTAGTAATATTTTAGGAAATTTTTTGCTTGAAAATCAATAACAACCATTATGAAATATTAGGACATTATGACATGATAAGAGACCTTGTGAATTGACCATTTGTATTTATTTGAAATTATACTCAAATCAAACTTGACATTTTTAAATATCATCACACAGCACTTGAATTAAAATAAATGAAAATCCATATTTCGAAATGTTGTAATTATGAATGCATGTAAATATTTTGTTTAACAAAATTTTGTTAAATAATTGTGTTACTATAATGAAAATAATGATGTATACATATTTCATTAATGCAATAAAACTTACAAATACATACATTTAATAATGTTTTGTATGTAACTAACTATTGTATAAAATTGTAATTTCCAGAAAATTATCGAATGACAAACAAAATTCATACATACATATTTATTGAATCAATGCAAAATAAAGCTGTGCCATATGTCAATTAAAATGATTTATGTAATTGAGTTCATTATAATGTGTTTTATAATCCGAGAAAACACAACTAAAAGACATTTTTTTCAAAGAACCTAGAAGGCAAAAACAGTTTTATTGTAAATCTATCTATGGACATTACCATGGCCGACAACGCAACAATCGTACGCCTTTGAAATAAATAAAAATCAAATATTTGACGAAAAAGACGTAATCACTAAATAAAATATATTTTGTTGTAATTATTTTATTTCAAAAACTCCTTTCACTTAGGACAATTCAAAACAAATAATTAGTTTTATTTTATTTGACGCTGTTTGGTCTTACAAATCACTTGTAAGAGCAAACAACGTCAAACAACTTTGTGCTAAAAAAGTGGTTACGCTTTTTTGAGTAAAAATTTTCCTTAAGACGGTCTAGCAATGTCCGTCCGTCTGTAGTGCAATGACGGAAAGACTTAGGATGAATATATACAAATTAGGAAATATGTTTTTACAAAAAAAAATTGTTTCTCAAGTCGCGATGAATATGTATGAATTGACACAGCTGAAGAAATCACACTTGTATGTTAAAACAGCCCTATTGCATATCGATGGCTTAATATAGAAAGGTCGTATCTCAACTTTTAGTTACTTTACAGAAGAAGGAAAAAACTGAATAAAATCTGAAAGTGAAAAATAAACAACTTAAAATTTGTAATATATCGAAATATACCTTTAGAAAAGTTGTCTGTTTTAATATAAACTAAAAAATAAGCATTCAACATTAAATGAGTTAGCGCTTTTTCTTTCAAACTATTATTGAAAAGAGTTAGTGTTTTTTTAATTACTGTAAATCTGTTATTCGTCAACATAGGAAAGTTGTATTTGAGTTTTGTCTACCAGAATATGTGAAAAACCCGATAAAAAAAAAAAACGAGATACGACCTTTCTATATTAAGCCATCGATATATATTTATGGAAATTGTTGAAAAATTAATTTAGAATCACATGGAATATAGCAAAAAATTTTGTCCCTTATTAGCTGGCCACCACTGTATATTGACTTTGTAATTCAGTTTGTAACATATTGAATTATTGTTCATAGACATATAGAAGTATACATATTCAGCGTATTTATAAAATTTTGATATTTGATATTGATATATTTGATATTTTATAGTAATATATATATTTATAAATCTAACCAAATCGGGTGAACCAGATAAAGTTTTATTCAAAATGTACAACAGTAGATGCCCATATTATATTGGTGGTGGGTATAAAAGATACGGCACAGCCGAATATAATACTCCTACTCTTGTTTTTATACCCTTCACCTTCGTGAGATGGGTATATATAAGTTTGTCATTCCGCTTGTTATTTCCACAATATAATTTTCCGACCCTATAAAGAATATATATTCTGGATTCTCATAGATAGCGCAGTCGTTTAAGCCATGTTAGTCTGTCTGTAAGCAAAAACCGGGCCAACCTCGATTTCCGGCCTATTTTTTATCTATATCTGAATTACTAAGTCATTAATATAGACAATATGGATATCTAATGATAGATATTTCAAAGTCCATTGCAACGATCTATATAAGGCTATAGTTATTTGGACCACACATGGGTCAAAATCGGGAAAAATATTTTCTAACTCGAATTTTTTTTTTTTAAGCAAAAAAATTTTTTTGTCATTAAAAATATTAACTAAATCTAAAAACAATAAATTTAAAAATTAAAAAAAAAATTTTTTTAAATTTTTAAATTTTGAAAAAAAAAAAATTTTTTTATATTTGGAAAAAAAAAAAAAAAATTTATATTTGAAAAAAAAAAAAAAATTTTGTTTACCTAAAAATATTTAAATTTTTTATTTTAAATTATAATTTGCTGAAGGGTATATAAGATTCGGCACAGCCGAGTATAGCTCTCTTACTTGTTTTAGTAGATATCTTTTAATTTTACCCATTCTTCGTTCTACACTAATGAAAACATTTGTTATTAACAAAAGAAACACTTGCGATAGCGAACGCTACACACTTCCAATATCAAAATAATATAAAATGTTTAGAGTGATATATACTTAATTTTGTCGCACAAGAATGCGACATTAAAACATGCCGAAAATCGAATCAAAAATTTAAGCTAATCTGCCCAGAATGATACTCTTCCAATTTTTGGTGTTAGTTTGTTTTAGGTAGAAAGATTTCATAAAATTAAAATATTGAAACATAATATATTTTAAATTATTAGATATAGCTTAGGGAAATAAAATAAATTGTCTTTATTTTTCTATCTGCTTTATAAAAAAATTAAGCCTTTTTAATTATTGACATCTGTCCATATTTGAATAAACTAAGGGCTGTATACAGTTTTTCACACCAGACATCCTGACACCCTGTATCTTACCTTTATTCTTACTTTATTACGGATGGAGCTAGCTGACATTCTAAGGACTGAGATCGACAAATTCTTAACACACGTTTTTATTAAAACTTTTAACCCAAGTATTATTTGATTTTGTTTTTTTATCAAGTTAACTTTTGTAAAGCATGGCAGTTATTATGTTTGATATCAATTATATTAATTTGTTAAAATGAGTAACAAGAAATAAGTGCTTAATAAAATTATTAAATATTTTCAACAAAACCCAACTTGGTCCTACAAAAAGTTGGCCAAACAATCAAAGGTCTGCCGTCAAACTGATTCAAATGGTATTAAACAGTATCGGGAGAACTTGTCCGTTGATAGAAAACCTGGTTCATGTAGAAGGAATGGTCCACATGATGTTTCTATAGCCAATAAATAGAAAGCATTTTCAGAAGAGCTCCCAACACATCCGGTAGGAAAGCAGTCCGGTTAGCTCAGTACTCGGACTATTTGGTACGAAAAGTTAAAGGCTTAAAAATATACAATAAAGGCCAAAGACAGAGCACGGAAATTGAAGAAAAATTTTATACAAAAAATATACCTGCTGCATAATGGATGACGAAACGTACGTATAGAAATTTTTTCGCAGCTTCCAGGTCAATATTTTTATGTTGCTGATGCTCGAGGGAATATTGTAGAAAAGTTTAGAACCCAAAAGCAGAAAATTGTCCAAAAAAGTTCTTGGCATGGCAAGCAATATACAGTTGCGGCAAATGAAGCCAAACATTTGTTACAATGGACTCTATAAATACCGAAATTTACATCAAGGAATGGTTACAAAAGAGAATGCTTTCTTTCATAAGACTTCTTAATGTGTCCACTTATTTTTGGCCTGATTTGGCATCCTGTCACTATCGTAAACAAGCCCTTGAGTGGTACAAGAACAATAATGTGGTATTTGTATCAAGAGAGGCAAATCCTCTAAACTGCCTAGAGGTAAGGCTAGTGGAGAGATATTGAGCTCTTGTTAAAAGAGAATTGAAGAGTACAAAAAAGTTGTCCAAAAGTGTGGTAGAATTTAAACGGAGATGGACTGCCTGTTCGAACAAAATGACAGAAAGAACTATAAAAACCTTAATGGAGGGATTTCCGAAAAAGGTTCAAAATTCTATCACTAATTTGAACTATAAAAATATATATATATTTTTTTTTTTAAATTATAATAAGAATTTCAATGAAATAAAATAAAAAAACTGACACTGTAAGTTTAGTGATTTCATTTTTATTATTAGCATATATGTATGTTAAGAATTTTTCGATCTCAGTCCTTAATACATAAATATAATTTATTATTCTGCATAAATGACAATAAAATGACATTGCTGTTTATCTAGTATTTTGCACTACTATTCATTAACCATAACACACCCTAAATCACATTAATATCAAACAAATTCATTTAACTTTAGATTTGTATTTGCACTAAAATGTTATTATAATTAATGGCACTTCAACACTGTTGAAACTTTTTAAAAGTTTGATTTTATTTTCTTTAATGTTTGCACTTGACATAACATAAATATTCATAAGCAAACATATGCACATATTTATGTTATTACATGTATGTTCATATGAATATATATATTCTGAGTTTGTGTTTTTTTCTACCAATAACACCTTAATACTTTTAAGAAATCAATATGTTTTTATATTTATTTTACCTGTTGCTGAATGCAAATTGCATGAATATTCATGAACATCGAAGAATACATACAATGTCTATATATATTAGGGTGGAATTGTTTTTCATCATCTAGAAAATCGGATAACATGTAGAGGTTGCACATTTTGCTTGAAGTTTCGTGTTTTCCAAAAAATTTTCAAAATTAAATTAAAAAAAAAAAAATGCTTAAAATATCATAAAATGATATTCATTTCAAATTTTAAAATTTTAAATTTTGTTTAAACTAAATTCAAAATACAAAAATTATTTTCGATTTTAATAAAAATTAAATTAGGATAAAAAATTAAAATTTTAATGGTTGTAGCTCCAGATAGGGTGAAGTAAGAATACCTCCCCTCCCTCCCTAAAACTGAAAAGTTTTCACATAAAAATTAAAAATAAAGAAGAAAAATGTAGAACAAATTTTAATTCCCCCCTCCCCCAATGATTGACCAGGATCCACGCCTGCTCTATGGGTTGGCATAGGCACCGATATGACATTATCCTAACAATGTATTGGGTGTATAGATGACAAGAACAATTTTAGACCTTCGAAACATAAAAAAGTACAAAATAAGCGCCACTCTAATATACACATTTGCTCACTTTACTGTTGTGTGCTGAAAATTTAAAATGCATCGTATTTAGAAATACCTATATTCGCAATGTATGTAATAGGGTATTCAATCGATTTACCATATAATTTTGGTCAGTTAACTGTTCAAATAATTTAAATTTAAAATAATTTTTAATTTAAAATTAAAATAGAAATTATTCGGCTAAACGAATAATTTAAAATTAACCGATTATATCTAATTTGCTCGATTATCCGATTAAACCAGAAAAATTATTAATTGAATACCCTGGTACGTAATCATGCTTACACACGCAGAGAAAAAATATAGTTATGCATGTTTACAGTAACCATTTCAACATTTTTAAAAGTTTTTTAACAACATTATAGTCACAGTAGCTATTTGCATGATTTTGGTAACCATACTATGGTTAACTTACTATTCACATGATTGTATCAGTCATATATATGGTTACAGTAAACAAGTATATGTTTGTGACAACCATTTTTATGATGAATCTTTATATCACAATATGTTGTTCTCAGATTATGATATCAATTAGCCGAGAGCAATATAATATGGTAAAACCTTAATCATAACAAGTAAGAGTGCTATATTCGGCCGAATCTTATATACCCTTCACCTTTGTGAAGAAAACTTTTAGAAATTTTACATTTAATTGCTGACGAACAGATTATATTGTAGAAGTTACAAACGAAATGACAATTTTATACCCTTCTCACGAAGGTGAAGGGTATAAAAACAACAAAAAACAAACAAAATACGCAAAGCAAAGAAACCAACACACATCCCAACATACGTTTTGTTGCTTTTTTGTTAAAGCATGCAGTAAATTGTCTATTTTTGATGAAATTTTCAGAGGGTTTTTGCTCATATCTCCGTTATTTATGAACATATTTTGCTGATTTTAAATAGGAAACTTTTCGAAAGCATGTCTGACAGAATTATTGAAAATTTGGATCCCAAAGATATCTGGGGTCTTCAGAAAATTGATTTCAACAGACAGACGGACATGGCTTAATCGATTCCGCTATCTATAAGGATCCAGAATATATATACTTTATAGGGTCGGAAAATTATATTTTATTTATACCCTTCACGAAGGTGAAGGGTATAAAAATGGTTATCACGAACATATACTTATTTAATGTAACCATATTTATGATTGATACAATCATGTGCATCGTAAGTTAACCATATTGTGGTTACCACAATCATGTAAATAGTTACTGTGACTATAATATTGTTAAACAACTTTTAAAGATTTGGAAATGGTTACTGTAAACATGTATTTTATTTTTTCTCTGCGTGCATGTATACACTTATAAATATGTATATCTTAATGTGCATAACAACATAGAGCAAATATTATTTATTATATAAACAAATATGAAAAATAAGTGCATTTATGGATTAAGTTTATGTTCTTTTCCCAATAAAGGATCAATATTTAAATTAAAAGTTAGAATCCAACAGAAATGATTTAGATATGGAAAAAAGGTATAAAGTTATTTAAAGAATATACATATATAGTATAGAAGCAAATAATTACAGATTAAACTTTTAATAATAATAATGTATTATTAAGATGGTTTAAAAGATTATGCAAAAAAAAATCTTTAAATAAAATTATAGAAATTTAAAAAAAAAAATATCAGTTATAATATTTTTAACTGAAAGCATCATTAAACCATGCTTCTGCGAATATATTGCCTACCAAACAGTGACTCTTACAGGTGCTTTGGTAGCGCAACATAATAACAGACTTTTCGGATTAAATTGCAAAATATTGATAAGTGGAGTCAACAACGCCACAATTCATACAGAGAATAAAACAATTTAGTTACTGTTTGAAACAATTCCTGGTTGTCTATACTCTATCGTTGCGCTGATCAGAATTTGAGCCCAAGCCCATTTTTCCGATATGCTATTCCATACTTAATCCTACGCAGAGAAAACAGATTCGTGATACCAAGAGAATTTGTTGCCAATTGAATGATTCTTCCATAGTAATAAAATTTTAGAAGGGGTAAAAAGTTTGCTTGCTTCAACCGAAATTCTTACGAATATACGAATCTAAAGAACAAACATTGTTTTCCTTTTTTATACCCTTCACCATGAGTGGCAAAGGTATGTATAAGTATATATATTGTGGATCGTTATATATAGCGAAGTCGATATAGCCATGTCCGTCTGTATGTTGAAATCATATTTCCGTAGCCCCCAAATAACTTACAAACATACTTGATACATCAGTAAATCGGGAATTCTTCCGCCTCGGTCGCTATTAAAAATCAGCCTAAAAATGGCTGAGTTAAAAGGAAAAAAACCGGGACAAACTAGATTTTTGGCCTATTTTGGATCTATATCTGGATTACCAAGTCATTAATATAGACAATATGGATATCTAATGATAGATATTTCTAAGTCCATTGCAACGATTTATATTAGGCTATATTAATTTGAACATACAATGGGTCAAAATCGGGAAAATTATTTTTTAACCCGAATATTTTTTACCAGAAAAATTTTTTTTTATAATTTATTTTTTTTTCACTAATAGATTTAATTTTTTTTTTTTTAAAATTAAAAAAAAAAATTTGGAAAAAAATTGTTTAACTTTTGAAAAACAGTTTAAATTTTTTTTTTTTTTTAAATTTTGAAAAAAAAATTTTGTTTACCTAAAAATATTTAAAATTTTTATTTTAAAGTATAATTTGATGAAGGATATTTAAGATTCGGCACATCTGAATATAGCTCTCTAACTTGTTTAATAAATGGTTTAATCTTTGTTTCTTCTTCAAGATGATGCTAAAAGCTTAGGAATCAGCCTGATATTAAGGCCATGTTTTGATCGGCCAATTTTCAAATGATTCATTGTTGATATAATCGAATGGCATTGTCAAACCATTTGTTCGCACAATGATGTCTTTCATCGAATATTATTTTCATTAAAAAAAGACCGACCATTTTAAAAAGTCATGCGAGGAAAAATATTGTGCATTTTCCCCACAGTGGGAACATTAACAGATTTGTGTCCGTTGTTCTGACGACGATTTTTTCTTGGCGGAAAAAAATGTCCTGAAAAAGTTTAGCGTTGTGAAAGATTTAAAGGCTTTCGTTAGGTAAATCATTCATAATTCATTTGCTGGTTTAAGTTCTACAAGATCCTAGAGACACAATGTCACAGAGATCTCTGGCAGCTGCTAGTAGTCAATAGATCAGTTGATAGAGCCTCGAGCGTTTTAGCGACAGATGAAACTAGAATTAGCGGGCAATTGAGGTTTGGATTTTCCTTCAATATATAGTTACGAATTTGCAATAGCGATTTGAATTTAACAGTCTGTAACGACTACCTGCAACATTCATCATGTTTATAAACAAGTCCAGTAGCATGCGGTTATTAGCATTGTTTGTAAGTAGGGCAACACTAAATAATTAAGCTGCTAACCAGTTTGTCCGTTAAGATCATTGATCATTCACGGAAGATGGCGTGTGTATAAATATTGTCATAAGTGGCAGTCGCCAGTCAGTTGATCATTGGCGCTGTTAGAGTTAACAGCAACTGTAGTGTACATTTAAGTTTGTACATTATAAAGTGTGTGTGCATTTCTGCGTATTGATAAACGTGTATAAAGACACTGAGTGACTATTAAGACTGTTGTACATTTGAATAAATAAAGAGTTGTTACAAATTTAAAACTGTTTTTTATTTGCAATCAAAAGAGTATCCGGTTTATTTAAAGGAAATAAACCAACGTTTTAAGAAGGTTAAAACGTAACAATACACATTAAGTTTTATCGCAAATCGATAAATAGTAAAAACTTGTTTCACAAAAAGAGGTTGTCGATTAAAATTGTTAAATTAAACAAGGCCAAGAACGCGATATTTATACGCTTTTGTGGTAGACAGCATAAAGAAATATTAACCATTTTCATATATTGTTTCCATCTTTCTATATTTTTTTGTAACACTAAGTTAGTTTGCAATAAAAAGGGAATCAAGAACGCGACAACTTACATATATAATTAGTTTTCGATAATTGACAATGTTTAGACTGTTGGCAAATTTGAATGCATGAATGCCAAGGGCGTCGTCAACAATATTTATTGTCAAGGTCTATTGCAAGTATCATCTATTTAACTTAGTATTTATTATTGTGAATTTGAATATGGAAGCCAAATTCACATATATAAAATAAAAATATATTAAATACAAATTTCAAATAGTTACAAAAATATCTCTAAAATTAAGAATTAGTTCATATAATTTGTACTCAAAAAGGTTCGTTTTTATATTTACTTTTACATAGTTATTATATAGTGCTTCAATAACATTGACTAGGCCCACTCAAACACTTATTTAATCGTTAGCTTAATTTTTCTTTCTATCGCTCAACTTCTCCGCTTTAACGTTATGTTTTAGCAGTTTGTTATTTACTTTTCCCAATTTCGACAGCTTTTTAAGGATCTCTAGTAACTTTTAACAATTACCGCATTATTGGCTCCCTTCTCCTTTTTTTACCCATCTAAATGTGCTTGTTAAAAGAGTAAAAATATGATAGCGAATGCGACATACTTTAAAAATTATGTATATTTTATCAATTACCTACGGATAACAAATGATAAATTAGTTACAAAAGTGCACATTTAATCTAGTTTTTCTCTTGTTGTACCCACCACCAACAAGATGGGGAATATATTGATTTAGTCATTGCGTTTGTAACACATCAAAATGTTTGTCACAGACCAACATTAGTATATACTGTGGTTCCTCAGAGATTGTAAGACGATCTAACTGTATCCGTCCACCAGTTTGTTGTTTTTGTTAAAAATACTGTTGACACTGTTGTATGGTACTGATAATGGGCAATATTTTTCCTTGATTTCACTTAGCCCCCATACAAAATGCTGTTTGAGCAGTCGTAAATGAAATTGTACTGTAAAGTATGGCGAAAATTGGGCAATATTTGTCCCTTTTCCCCAAATAAAAATGACTTGGACATTCAAAATTGTCTTAAATCTTTCTGTCAAATTTTGTGAGGATCAGTCCATAATTGACCCTACACTCATATAACCCCTATATCAGAAAAATATTTTATTGTCAAATTTTTATGGTGGGTATATAAGATTCGACTCAACCGAATATAACACTCTGACTTGTTATTTATTTTTTTGTACTGATTTGTTGTTAATCGAAATATTTAATAAAATGTGAGCAATCATGATATAAATATGATAAATATGCAAAAAAAAAAATATATACATATTTTCAGCCTAATTTTTGGTGATAACAAATAATATTATTTATTATATTTATTAAAATTATATTTTTGCTTAAGTATATGTTAGTAAAAATATCACCCACATTTAAATATGGTCACATTTACATCAAACGACTCGTTAGAGGCCATCAAAACTAATTATGCACATATAAATTTCACTTTAATATACCATTTTTTCGGAACTATATCACAGCTACTTATAACGCATTAATCGTTACATTCAGTTACGGTATTAACAAATGAAATTCCACTTTCAAAAATCCCGGGAGTTAGTAGTATTATAACGAAATACATGTAAAAATATGCACAGACCTTTAAAAACCATTGAAAAAGAAAAAAGCTAAGAAATTAATTAAATAACACAAAACTTTCAAATTTGTTAAAATAACTAATAATGTCAATACAGTTTTGTAAATGCATATATTTTTTGGAAAAATAATTAATGCAGATGCATTTCTAAATATACATATGTATAAGTAGAATTGTGTGGTGCATTCGTACGTATGCATATGCATGAAGTGTTATTTGATTTGGGAATTTGATTTTGTTTTAAAGTAGATTTCAATGTTAGTAAAATTTTGCATTTGAATAATGTTTTAAATTAACATATTTAAATACAAAATATATTTCCTATACCTAAACCTAAATATACCTTTACATATTTGTATATTTTCATTGTATGTAAGTGTTTATAGCTTCATTATTACATTTAAATTATGTTCATAAATATTTAAATATCTATGTTTGTAGTACACCTCTAAACAGACAGAGTATATTAAATGAATAAATATTAAAAACAAGTTTATTATTAATTATTTAGTAACAAACAAAACTTTATAGAGAATTTATATAGTGTTACGAAGAAAAATGCATTTTTGGAATAACTAAGAATTGTTTGTGTGAAAATTGTCAGTCTCTGATGTGATATACGCATAAAAGCTAAATTATTGGTAATGCTATTATACTTGTAAATGATAAGGAGAAAACAAAATTGTTCGACAAGTTATAAAGAACACAAATTCTCAGTGGTAATACAAAAGATGAAGTTCCATAAAATTTCAAGATATCACTAATCATACTAATTATCCTCATTTTGACAGAAAAAACATCAGTTTATAAAACTTTTACAATTATCTAAAAAAATATGCAAAATTTGTTCAAATATATCCATAAATTTAAATTGTCACGTTCTGAATTTTTTTTATTCATTTTTATAAATGTACAGTGGCTTATATTTAAGGAAAATCTATGTATAATGGATGATTTTTTTAAATATTCTTTGTTTATGGATGATTTCTTATATAAACAAATAAACAAGTATATGTTTGTGACAACCATTTTTATGATAAAGATTTTACGATATTTTGTTGCTTTCGGCTAATTGATATCGTAATCTGAGGACAACATATTATGATGAAAAGATTCATCATAACAATGGTTGTCACAAACATATACTTGTTTACTGTAACCATGTTAACCATATTATGGTTACCACAATCATGTAAATAGTTACTGTGACTATAATATTGATAAAAAACTTTTAAAAAGGTGGAAATAGTTAGTATAAACATGCACAACTATATTTTTTCTCTGCGTGTAGCATATTTTCTACTATCTTTGAAATCGGATGGGAAACAAAAAAATGCCACGTGTTTAAAAATTTTACATGTCGAAGGTACCCTAACTTGAGACCCCATAGCGCCGCCTCTGGAGCATTTGTAGGGTTCATTTTAATAACTTAAATTCAAACTCTCCTTGGCTACGCCCATGTCAAATTTTATCCCGATCGGACCAGCCGTTTAGAAGTGCCAAATATATTTCCGAAAAATTTTGATTCTGCCCCACTGTGCAGCGCGCTGGGCTCCCCATTGGGGCATGGATAAGCATCTTGGTGAGCTCCACACCTTGATGTTATGCCTCAAGGGGAAATATGGGGCGAAACCGGGGCTCCGAGGTGCACGGGCCTCATTCCTGGTAAGAGTTAATTTATTAACTCGCAGCTGACTAGAGTCTTATCTAGTATAGCGGGGGTCCTTTGCCCCAGGACTTCGGTCCTGTAGGACCGTTGGTGAGGTCACTTCGGTGATGTACGATATGGCTGTGGTTAAAACCCAAAGCGGGGAGAAGATCGTTGGTTAAAGGACTGATATTTGGGCTAGTGCTAAATTTCGGACTACCAATTGTATCTTACTAGGTGCTGTTGCTGACTCAACAGAGCCATTGAAAGTAGCAACTGGCGTTTGTGCTCAGGAAACGTATTGAGGCAGTAGCATTCGTGATGTACTGGTCGTTGGGCTTGGTTCTCTGTCGAGGTCAAAAGTGTGTGATATCAGTACACTCACTTTTACTTTTATCGGCAGGGAGCTTTTGAGTCAGAGACCATACATTGGACTGGATCACCAGGCCGGATGATGCAGCTTTGATAATTATCCTGGGCTGGTCAGTTGGTTAGCTAGCTATGGATGGCAGGGACTAGATAGCCCGAGCTCTCGAGCAAGGGGTTTGTGCATTGATCTGTGCAATCATTGTACAAGAAGTTACCAATTGAGTGTACCTTGCAAGTCACTCAATGGCGGTGATAGACGCATTATCTCTATCCGGTGTTAAGACCACCGTGGGTTTAAGCCTTTGCGGCAGGTACCCACGTAAATCTTAGACACGTTGTGCAGCGCGCTGGGCATCAGTCTCTTAAAACAATTGTTACATTTTACATTATTTTTTAGTTTCATTGGGTTAATTTATTATGATTATTTATTTTCCTAAATTGACCGATGCGCAGGTGCTACCGCTTATCCAATAAATATGTGTTAGTAACAATAAATGGCTTTAGAGAAAATTTTTATAATTTATATTTAAACAGCTATGGCTAAATAACATACAAAAACTTTATTGAATTGGTGTTTTTTTCAACATTTAACTTTTTAAGCTCCGTCATTATAACTTGCCTATGGCTAAAATTAAGATGTTTTTGGAGAGACAACAAGTTTTTTGTTATAATTCTTTAAGCTAAAAATGAACAAAGAGCTAAATGGAAGATCATCTTACCTTTAACTTTTAACATTTGAGACGTAAAATGCATTTGAAACGTTTTTATACCCTTCACCTTCGTGAGAAGGGTATATATAAATTTGTCATTCCGTTTGTAATTTCCACAATATAATTTTCCGACCCTATAAAGTATATATATTCTGGATTCTTATAGATAGCGGAGTCGATTAAGCCATGTCCGTCTGTCTGTCTGTCTGTTGAAATCAATTTTCTGAAGACCCCAGATATCTTCGGGATCCAAATCTTCAATAATTCTGTCAGACATGCTTTCGAGAAGTTTGCTATTTAAAATCAGCAAAATCGGTCCACAAATGGCTGAGATATAAGGAAAAAACCAGGACAACCTCGATTTTTTACCTATTTTTTGACCTATATCTGGATTACTAAGTCATTAATATAGACAATATGGATATCAAATGATAGATATTTCAAAGACCTTTGCAACGACGTATATAAGACTATAGTAAGTTGGACCTACAATGGGTCAAAATCGGGAAAAATTTTGAACCAGATTTTTTTTTTCACCAAAAGTTTTTTTCGCTAAATATTAAAAAAAAAATTTAAATTTAAAAAAAAAAAAATTTAAATTTAAAAAAAATTTTACATAAAAACTTAAAAAAAAAAATTCGAAAAATATTTTTTTTTCCAAAAAATGAAAAAAAAACAACTGGAAAAAAAATTTGTTTACCTAAAATTACCTAAAAGTTTTTATTTTGAAGTATAGTTTGGTGAAGGGTATATAAGATTCGGCCCAGCCGAATATATCTCTCTTACTTGTTTTATTTTTCTATTTTCATCGCTGCTACTATGTATTTTTAATAATTTTGTATAACCAATTTATTGGTTTTTGCTCTGACATATTTTCAAAAGTATAATTTTTATTTTACAAGTAAGTTATAAGTTGTTTTAATGGTCATAAATTGGTTAAAAATATTGCCACAAAACTCGTTGAAATAAAATGCACAACTTCTAAATATTATCCGATTGTGCTCAAATTTCCAGCATTTGATTTGGGATCAAAAATAATGGCCACTTTAGTTTACAGCATTGTATAATAGGCCAGTTACCAGGTATCTGGCGTATTTTTTGAACGCTGTTTTTGTTTTTAATAACTTATATGTAATTTTGAAGGGTTCATTTCTGTCATGCATTCTCATTTAGTTATTGAACATTATAGTATAAGCAACAAAGTACTTTTTGCTTCGAAAATGTCGAATTTTGTACCAACAAAGCGTCTTATGCTGGAAGTGCCGCTGAAGCAAACCGATTTCTCACCAAAGACTATGGTGAATGTGTTCCATCAGTTTCAACGTGCGATAGATTGTTTGTATGGTACAGAAGTAGTGATTTTGATACGGAAGACAAAGATCGTCCAGGCCAGCCAATAGAGTTTGAAGAACAAGAACTGCAAGATTGCTGTAAACCATGAAGATTGTTGTAAAACTCAACATGTTGCAATACCTGTTAAAAAGTATTTAAAATGAAGTGGTTGTGATATTTTTAAATTTAAATTGATATTGTACAAATGTTTTAAAATAAAAGCTAAACCTTTTTAAAAATCTCGCATTTTTAAGTCACTCACATTTGTTTGCTCTTTCGGTCTGATCTGGTTTTGTTGCACTCATTTAAATACCACACAACCAATATAAAACGATTTCTATGAAATATTGTTTTCAATGCATATTAATCTTCTACATATCTTCCACACATTATTTACTGTCGGCCAAATTTAATAGAATACATAAGTAATCAAAAATTCAATTAAAAACTTGCTTATATATGGTTACAAAGAAATTAACATTATACAAAAGTCATCTATCTTTTTTCTTTTATATTTGTTTACCCAACATTATTAAACCTTAAATAAAAGTTCTGAAAGAGGAGAAAAAAAAAAACTAATTTAACATATAAATATTTTTCTTTTACTACTTGATGCATTAGAAATATAATTAAGTGTGTGTGTGTGTGTGTGGGTATCAATTTTCACAAAATAAACACAATCAAATTGTTAAATAAAACTAAATAATTATTAAGCATTTAACCCAAAGATTTGACTTGAACACATAAAGTTACACTTAAGTACGTACATGTTTATATTAGTCTTCTCTTTTTAACCACACAAATTCGATTAAGAAGAATAAAAATCCAATTTATTGTATAAACAAACGAGGGCAGTAAAAGTTGGTTTTAAAAATAAGTTTTGTATAAAAGGAAATCAAATTTAAAAATTGTTTGCAGATCAATCCATTATTGATCATAGCTCCCCTACAAAGCCTACTTCAAAAAATCACTTTAATAAGCCTAAGTTTCATACAAACTTTGGTATCGGTATTAAAATCAACAGTCATAGCTCCGAAAATAACTTTAACAATCATAAATCTCATAAAAATGTTCGAATCCACATAAAATTTAACAAAGATAAATTTCATACAGAAATAAATTTCGCAACATAACTTCATGACGATCGGTCCAAAACTGGGCCTAGCTTCCATATATGTATATAAAACACATTAACCAACATAAATGTCTTTAAAATATCGATATTGAACCAACAAATTTTTACTACTGAATTTTGTGATGATTAGTCCTTAATTGTCCATGGCTCCCACACATGTTCCACTTACGAGAATAACTATAACATAAAATAAAACTCATGTAAATATCTTTATTGAGACCAACTTGAACCAGAATAAGCATCAAACACATAGCCAATATTTAAGGGTTAACGATGATTAGTAACAAATTTAGTTCAAAATATCTTTCCGATATTTAAAAATAATTAAAGTATGTGGACACCTGAAAAAGCAAAATTTGCCAGAAATAGTTATTGCTAATAGCTAAGTTTTAAATCAAAATATATGAACAACATTTTTGCGACCACTATACATATTTTTGATCCCGATAACATTTAAAAGCATCCATAATCTAGGTGAAATTGTCATTGATATCTTCTAGTATTAGAAAATACAAAACTAATCAAATCGGTTAAACATAAGTATACATGTTTTTACAAAAACTGCACAACAATCGGTTTCCATATTATATTGGTGATGGGTATAAATTTATTATTCGGCACAGCCGAACGTAAATCTCTTACATGTTTAAATAGGAAAATAAAATGGGTTATTTATTGATACATGATAAATATTTCACGAAAAAGATGTAACCACTAAATAAAATGTATTTAAATTCTATTATTTATTTTACAAAGTTATCTTACTTAGGATAATTCAAAACAAATATTTAGTTTTTTTAATTGATGATGTTTAACCTTACAAAACACTTGTAAGTGTAAACAACGTCAAACTTTTTGAGTAAAAATTTGTCATGACCCTACCTTAAGAGTGTTTTAATTATAAGCACTGTATTAAGGATTGCAAATCACCATATAAATGGTTGTCACAAACATATACATGTTTACCGTAACCATATATATGGTTGATGCAATCATGTGAATCGTAAATTAACCATATTATTGTTACCACAACCATATAAATAGTTACCGAGACTATAATATTGTTAAAAATGTTGAAATGGCTACAGTAAACATGCACAAATATTGAAATGGTTACAGTAAATATGCACAACTATATTTTTTTTCTGCGTGTAAGATTAAAAATCTAAAAATTTTAAGAACCCAATTGTAGTTATAAATTAATATTCCAAATGTTTGGAACGATAAACTTAATTCATGACAAAAACTTTAAGAGTACTTTAATAAAATAAAAAAACGGATAATAAATTGAGTTGAAAGGCAATCATTTGAACAATGAGAGAACATATTGCAATATAAAACAATTTTTATTATTTTGTTTATTTTAAAAATATATGAATTACGACATCTGGAATTACGTCAAACTGACCGACAACGGTATTAAAATCTTTTTACAATTTATGCAATATGATTCTGAGAAGTTCTGAATTAGTCTAATATTAAACGAATAAAAGGGAACTACTTAAACAATGTTCACTCATGATTTGAGCATTGATGAAAACGAAAGATTTCGATGTTGCACCAATATTTTGCTGTACTAAACAAAGCATTACCCAGCAGTTAAGCAAGTAGTCAATGTATCCCTTATAGACAGTAATTGTCACTAATGTCTGACCACTTTGATTATTATACCCTTCACCATGAGTGACAAGGCATTTTTCATTTGCGACCCCATCGTTACAGACAGCGGAGTCGATATAGTCCGTCTGTCGGTTGATATCAACTTTCCAAATACCCTAAATAACATACAAACATTATTAATACATCAACATATCGGGAATACTTCCAATTCAGTTGCTATTTGATACCCAGAAAATCGACCTACAAATGGCAGAAATTAAGGAAAAAACCGGGACAACCTCGAAAAATATAACAAAAAAATTTGGAAAACAAATTAAAAAAACAATTTGGAAAAATAAATGTTTTTGAAAATTTTGACATTTTTTTTTTTTTTTTTTAATTTAAAATTTGCAATTTTGTGATACGGCAGCCGAATATAGCTCTCTTACTTGTTTTATATATATAATATAATCCAGCGTGAAGACAATTGCCACTTGAATGTCTCTAAGTAATCTAGAAACACTTTAAAGGTTTATTTCGGCCCAGCAGTTCTAGGAGACAGTCTCGAACGAGTTATTTTAACACGTGCAGGGGGCCAAAGCAGGAGGTCAATTGACCCTTTTTGACTACACTGAGACTGTCTAATAGCTGGTCCAAAGTAGTCAACGCATTGGATTCACCTACTGGTTAAATAACCTCAGTTACCTAACTAGCTACCTAACTGGTAACTTGTTCAGCTACATAACTAGTTATCTTAACATGTACGGGTGCTAATTGACCTCAAATAGTCAGCTAAAAGACATATAATATGCAGTCCAATAAACGATTGCTTGTAAACAAATCTTTCTTCGACAACTCTCCAATGAATTGCTTCTGGTGGGTAAAATAACTACTTTCTAAAGTTCAGTACAAGGTAAACGTTCAAAATGACTTCACTATAGGTTTCTAAGAGACACTAAAGTGACTATTGACTTCATGCTATGCTACATGGGATATCAGTATACTTTAGCCAATATAAAAACTAACTGTATGATAATTATATCAACATAATTTGTTTAAAACCAGTTTGAACGGATTACCCACAAAACGTTTAAAGTGACTACACTCCAGATAACTTAGAGACACTTAAGTGACAATTGTCTTCATGCTAGATTACCTGGGATGTATAAAGTAACCAATAGTCTTATCTCTGCACTAAAAAGAGCTCATACGTGTCAAATGACAAAAATATATAAATTGGAGTCAGCGAAGTGATAAGACATGTATGACGATTACTGTCTATAAGGGAAGAGTGTAATTATTTTACCCACCAGAAGTAATCTATTGGAGAATTTTCGGAGGAATGTTTGTTTACAAACAATCGGTTATTGGACTGTCTATGAGATGTCTTTTTAACTGACTATTTGAGGTTAATTAGCTAGTTGTGTAGCTTATAAAGGAAGCAGTTAGGTAGCTAGAAAGTCGACTGTCTTTATGTAACCTGAATATGTACCCTATGCGTTGACAGTCGTTTGGACCAGCAATCAGACTGTCTAATTTTAATCCAAAATGGACCCCACGTTTTAAAATAACTAGTCACGTAACTAGTTATGTAGATAGTTGTCTCCCTAGATAATAAAATTGGTTTTTGTATGGTTTATTACACAAATAATGTTAAGTAACGTTAATTTTTCTATAGTTTTAACAGTTGATGTATTTGTTACTTTTGTTATGAATTACATTTTCTTATTTCTTTAATATAACTGCGAATAAACGATAACGTAATCTCGATTATAAAAATGTGATTAAATGTAATTTCTACTAGTTGGTTTAAATGTAGGATGGTTGAAATCCAAAATGCGTTTGCAAAGCAACTTAAAAAGTTCAGGCGTATTTAAACACAACCGTGTACACTTTTGAAAATGTTACATGTCGCAAAATGTGTGTTGAAACAGTCACTATGCAAAACAAAGCAAGCGTTTGCTTGCTTTATTCTGATAAAGATTGCACTGCAGAGTTTTCTTGATGTTTTGGAACTCACTGCTTTCCAAAGCACTTTTCAGTCTGTTTTCTTACACATACACTCTCAAACAAATAACAACATTCACAAAAATGTCACCTTTAATGATGTATGATGATGTTAATTTATTTCATTTTAGTTCTTTTACACTCCCTTCCCCATTTTGGTCTTACATTTTAACGGTTTTTTTATTAATTAATTCTTTAGCTGACTTTTATGTATTTTCTTATAATTTTCTTGAACTGTCAATCTTTAGAAAATTATGTTGATTTTAACTTCAATCAGTCTTAAGACAAAACAAATATTATTTAACAGAATATTTTCACTAACTTCGTTGTTGTTTGACAGATGAGAGTTGAAAGCGTGCCCAATGGCATCAAGTAATGATTTACATAGAACTGAGGCGTTTAGTTTCCACTTTAGGTTAATGGAGTTAGTTGGATTGAGAAAAATAACGCCCCCACATATCTTATTATTTACTTTAACTTGATATTTTGTTTTCCGTTAAATGTTAAATTAATATAATAAATATTAGTTTTTTTTTTTTTTTTAATTTTGTAGAATTTATGATACAGTAATATTAAACTTTGTTAATGTGTAAGAATTATAGATTTTTCCCAAATGTTTGATTTTATCAAAGATGTAAATTACTACAAAGAATTTAGAAACGTTTTGTTAACACATCTAAAAGAGTGATTTTTTTAATTAAGTAGGACCTCACGTTTTGACAAATTCTTACAAAAAGTTGTTGAAAGTTTCATACTGTGAAATCACTGTATAAAAACTTCAGTTTTTTTACTTATAGAATTGGATTTAAAGTTGAGATAAACAAGTTTTGTAAGTGTATTATTTTCCTTTTATTTTGCTGCACAGTGCTTTTTATGATTTTTAAACAACACTTAATATTTACCCACATATTTATAAACACTTTTTAAATTAATAAAAGTTTCATAAAATAAAATTGTCATACAAAATTTGTTTTATAAACCTTTGACAAATTTAAAAATTCTTTATGAATATGGCCATTTTTCCAAAAAATATTCAAAATTTGTTAAAATTAACTATTCATTTAATATTAGCTTAGGCTATATAAACAGCCTAAGTACTAATTCATAAACGCAACATTCAACTTTTTAAATGCATCAGTCACGTCGGTAACATAGTAGAATTTTACGTTTTAAAAGTTTACTTGGTAATTCATAACAGAAACCATTGTTTTACATTTATTGAATACACAAGCACGAACGTTGCAAAAAACAACAACAACGCAAATGTAAACAACAATTATGTTGGGCATAAGAAATAATGAGAAGTGAATAGTAAGCATTGCTAAAATAAAGGTTGCAATGCCATAGAATTATTTTCTTTTCGAAATAACTTGTGAACCATCTGTGGTAATTTAATGAAATTTCATAAAACCTGAGTTGATGTGTTTCTGAGTTATTTTTGCAATAACACTACTGTCCATTGCTAATAGAGGATAGTGGGAGGGTCTCCAAAGTGGATCATCTCAGTATACAATTCATTAAGGAATATGGCCAAAATTAATCTACGGCACGAATGTTGAAACTTTTAGTTTTGAGATAGTATTTAAAAATATCTTTAGTTGTGTATAATATTTGGGTTGGAAAATAATTTTTAGTTATAATCAAGATAAAATTTCTAAAATAATTCATTCTAAAATGAATCAACTAACGCTAGATATGAGCAAAAATACCTAAAATAGAGGTGTCTAAGACAACTTCTAGTTAGGGTAAATTAAAAAAAAGATATACATTTTTTAATCCTCATTTAGTATTTATTCAAATAGAGCAAAGATATTTAGATACATGGGGAATTTCATGTCAATTGAACCAACTTTTGAAATTGATGTTTTCCGACTGGGATGAAATTTGCACCATGGTTGGTTAGTTCTATTGGATAGTAATTCCGTCACAATTTTTCAACTAGATCGGTCGAGATTTGACATTTTGGCCAAGCAGGTGTTTTTTCACATCCTGTTGTTCTTAGCAAAACGTGTCTCAAATAGTTTATATAGCTATTTCGAAATGAAAAATTTTAATTTTGAATGTTTTTTTCCCTTTTTTCAAAATGAGACCTTTTTTATTCTCTCAAAAGAAAGCTTAGCTATTTTCCTTGAAGACCTATTTGGTCGCTGAATGGGTTGTGAGTTGGATATCTATCAAAATAAATGTTTTGAATGTCAAAACATACAATTTTTGACTTTTTTTGCAAAATCAAAAACTTTGTTGGCTTTTTTTTCAAAATGGGCCTTTTTATACCCTTCACCCTCCTGAGAAGGGTATATATAACATTGTCATTTTCCAACCCTATAAAATAAACATATTCTGGATCCTTATAGATAGCGGAGTCGATTAAGTCATGTCTGTCTGTCTGAAATCAATTTTCTGAAGACCCCAAATAACTTACAAACTTGATTCATACATCAATATAAAACACCGGGCCAACCTCGGTTTTTTGCCTATTTTTGATCTAAGTCTGAATTACTAAGTCATTCATATAGACAATATCTAATGATCGATGTTTCAAAGATATGGATATCTAATGATAGATATTTCAAAGTTCATTGCAACGATCTATATAAGGCTTTAGTAATTTGGACCTTAGAAAATCGGGAAATATATTTTTTAACTCGAATTTTGTTTTTAACAAAAAAATTATTTTTTTGTCATAATTTCACTAGTAAATTCAAAAAAAAAAAAACTAAAATCAAAAAAAAAACTATTTCAAAAAAAAAAATTGGAAATTTTAACAAAAAAATTATTTTTTAAATTAAAAAGAAAAAAAAAAATTTAAAAAACAGTTTTGAAAAAAAAAAATTAATTTTGTTTACCTAAAAATATTTAAAATTTGTATTTTAAAGTATAATTTGGTGAAGGGTATATAAGATTCCGCCAATTATGGTGGTGTAGGTTATAAGTCTTGAAATTTTAATAGAATAATGATTTGCTTATATCCTTTTAGTATATGGTCGTTTAGTGGAATGCGAGTGGTCTATTTATCAATATAAATATTTTGTAACTTTGTAAATTTTTTGCAAAATCGAACTTTTTTTCCAAAATGGACCTTTTTATTATTTTTTTGCTCAAAATAAATCTTAAGTTCATTCCTCTAAGAGGTTTTTGGTCGCTAAGTGGGGTGCGAGTGGAATATCTGTCAATCCGGGAGCTAATTCCCCGGATTACGCCTTATATGGAAGCTGTAGTCAGTTATGAGTAAATCCTCCCAAAATGTGGAAGATTGATTTCGGTGAATAGGTATTTCTTATCAATGCAAATATATTAAATTATAGACCGGTCATCCAAAAATACGGTAGAGTGATTTAGGTTTATAAACTAATAATATTGTGAGAATTTTTGTATCAATAGGTATCAACATATTTATGAGATTTACGTCGGAGAAAATGATTTTCGGAAATGGAGCCTTATATGGTAGCTATGGTACGAGAACTAATATGGGTACATTTGGGAACATTTTGACAAACTCAATATACCATCCATACTATGGTGGTGTAGGGTATAAAGAGGTATGTATTTAATTAGGTCATCATCATGTATTACTTAAATTGTTGGAAATAATAAAATTTTTTGAAAGTAAATTTTCAATTTAATATACAAATTAATTATTTTATTTGAGTTTTGCAACTAACTTTAAAATTAATAGTTTTCTCAATCAAAATTATTTTCCAACTGAAGTTTTAAACAAATTATTTGATATTATAATCAAAGTTAACATTTAAACATCAAGTTTAAAGGTATAAAGATTAATTAAACATAAACAAGTACTTATTTGTAACATTTCTCCCCCTCGTTAAAACCTTGTTTTAACCATCATAAATTTGATAATCTGTCGTTCGCCTAACATATAATAAAGCTAGCTTTGCTATTGGTCTTTTGAAGACACAATTTTTGGTAACAACTTCGGCACTTCGAACTTTACCATATTGTGATTTACAAAGTGTTTGAACTACTCTCTTAGGCCAATTGTTTCTTGGTAGATTTTGATCAACTATGACGACAATATCACCAACTTGAAGGGAACTACATTTTTTAAACGTTTCGTTAATGTCGGAAGATATTCTTGTATCCACTGTCTCCAAAATAGACCAGCAAAATGCTGCATTTTTCTCCAATGTTTTTGTAACACAAGAGAGATTTGAAGGACCCAAGAGAAAATGGTTTGGAATTTAGGCTTCATCAGTTGTTGATTCTAGATCAACATAAGTTAGGGGTCTAGAGTTAATAATGCGCTCACATTCTAGTAATCCATTGTAAAGCGTGTTTTCCTTAAATACGTTTCTCTGTATGTCGCACAACTTTAACATGTAACGGTTCAAAATAGCCATAACCGACATACGAAAATGGACGTGTAAAGGGTGATAGTCGGGCTCTTGGTAGCATAGACATTTCAGTAACTACAGGTGTTGAATTTAAATTCTTTCAAAGTTGACAATTCCTAAGTACCTTTTTTAACTTAACTGTTAATCTTGGAATATTAAAATACTGACGCAATTCATTAAGGCACGAGTCATGGTGAATGTGGTAAAATTGTATATGAAAGTGTTGTATCAGCAACTCAGTGCAATATTGATTTCTTGGTAATATTATTGGATGTTTAGCATATTTATGTATAACAGGAGTCAAACCAATTCTTCCGTTCATTTGAATTGCCAAATTTTCATCTATATAGGGGGGACATTTGTATAAGACACTTGATTTTGAAATTTCTCCATTCTTGTTTGATAAGACAGCAAATTCATCTTTAAACTCTTCGAACTGTATTTTTCGGTAAATGATGTTTTCAACCATAAGTAGCATTCAGCTTAAATGCTTTTGGGAATAAATATGGTTGATTTATTAACTTATGCAATTTCATCTTCAACTTGTGAATGAATGTATAAACTTTGACAACAGTATGAAGAAGCTTTTTCCATGATGAAAATCTATAAATATCAAATAAATTAGCATCAATCCAACCTCTAGGTGCATCATAGCAATATGAGTTTTAAGTTCTTCTGAAACTTTTGAAATCTCTGACTTATAATTGGCCACCATTTAACTTTTTTTAAGTAAGGTAGGTCATCGAACCAATGATTTTTCATCTCAAATTTATATTCTGTCTTCCACTTTGTCGCATCATCTGCTACATTGTATTTTGTAGGTATATAACCCCACTCTATCTGGTTTGCAGACTTCTCCAATCCGATAAATAACGAATTGCTTGTAATTTCGAGGATCTGCGTTTATCCATGATATGATGATATTAGAGTCAGACCAAAAATAACGCTATTCTAATTGTACATTGGGAACATTATATATTAAACGAACACCGAGCACAGCAGCCATCAATTCCATCCGTGGAATTGAGAAAGGTTGCTTCGGAGTAACTTCTACTTTTGCACTAACCAACGAAACTTGAATTCCATCTGTTGATCACATAAATTGTAATATGATTTTGAAACTTAAGACTCACAAATTTTACATGTTAAATATTATATTATGTTACATTTATATGTTTAATTGTAGAATTTTCAATTGTATTTTAAACTATTTAACGATTTCATTAAAAAATAATAAAATTTAATAGAATCTTTAAAACTTAAATTTATAAGAAAATAATACTACACTGTTATTAATTTTATCGTTTATTTTTTTTTTAATTTATTAAAATCTCAACTTTTTTTATAACGAAAATTCCTTCAAAAGAACGTCTTAAATTTCTATGAAAATATTTCAATGTATTGTTGTAGTTGTTGAGGTTTCTACCTGCTTGTATCTTATCATAGCACAGAGTATGTCGACGACTATACAATAGAGACTTTGATGAATTTTCTTTGGACTCTTTTGTTAACATTGAATTATGACTTTTAATTAACACTAATATTATGTATTTGTCAAGCATTTTGTTGCTTTAATTTTTCTTTTCTTCTCTTCTTTTTCTCTTCAATTCTATACAATTTAACGAACAAATTTAAAATAAACTTTAGGGGGTTTTTCTTTTGAAACCTGCTTGCTCTCAAACAGAAAAACACACAGATTGTGTGTGGAAATAAATGGAATAGAGTAGTAGCAGCCAATTAGCTAACGTGAAGTGATTCTATCATAAGCCTTTTTTGGTTATAAACGAAATATTAATAAAACGATTTTATGGTTTATTATTGTTGTAATCAACATAAAATTTGTCAATGGATTTAAAAATTACTTTTATGGGATTTTATTGGATTTTGGATTATGATGAAGCCAGATAAAAAAAAACAACAAAGCCAAAAAAGCATAATGAAATGATAAATTTTATCTAAAAAAAAAACAAACTCATACAATGTGGTTAACAGCAAAATGACCTATTTTAATATGTTAGAGATCGTAAACATAAAAAATTAAAAATAAAAGAAAACTAAAATGCAGTTGATAGTTTTATGGGGAGAAAATCTAAATAAATATTTAATTTCTTAAAAAAAAAGAATAAAAAAATTAAAAGCAAATATTTATAAGGTGGCTTTTAATCAAAAACAAATATAGATTTACAACCTGAACATAAATGGTTAATGTCAAGAGTACGTAGTTTCTTTATATAAATATTTCTAGAGGGTCTAATAAAAGTTTTAATAGGTTTATGTAGGTGAAACAAATAAGCGTACAGAATTGATTACACTCACCTTATATGATCTGGCATACATATTTGAATAATAAATAGATGAAGATATTTATATTCCTATATAACGATCAAATTTCTACAAAACCCTATCTAACAGAGTCAGACTATGGCTCTAGTAAGTTATTAATCAGTAATAAAATCATTCTAATTTTATAATGCAAAAACTACTATTTACTGTTTTTTTAAGCGGACTCAATGATTCTAATTTCTTTATTTACCACTTTAAGAGAAATTAAAAGAAAAACATCTTTAATACATTTACAATGATTTACAGAGTCTGCTTAATTCTATTTAAGAGTACTTAAGTAACTTTTTCTTTCTTCATTTCGTTTGTGCTTCATAAATTAAGTTTTTAACGAGTTTTTATTTATGTAGTACAATTCATAAAATACACATTCATAATTCCATTACTAATGCTGTGCCATAAAATAATAATTACAGCAACATAAAAAAGCTTAACATGACAACGACAGCAACGAATTGAAGCCACACACAAAATTAAACACTTTAAATATTTAGATATATATGAAGTTTGTAACATACTTACTTAGTTATTTAGTTATAGATAGATACCTGTTTGTTACAACTGCTATCTTTATGTCTTAGATTTATATACAATTAATGGAAATCTAGGTGATATTCATTTAATTTTTAATATGATAAGAAATTGAAATGATATTTGATTTTGGAAAATTTATCAAATACACTATATTTGTATGTCTAAATAAGTGATATGGGCTCTTTTACTAGTTCTTTTCCATATGAGAAAACTAGTTGATTTTTTATTTTTTGAAAATTTATATACTTCGAAAACTCATTTCAATAAAGTTAAATCATTTGACAAAAACAAAAGTTATTTCCAAAAAACTATTAAACTAAACTAATTAAAAACCAAACCGAAAACAGAACCTACAATTTTATTGAAAAAATTGATGTAATTTTTAATATTATAATCTTTTTTATTAATATACATAAGGACTGAGAAAAAATGTTTAACATACATATATGTTAATAAAAATGAAACCACTAAACTTACAGTTTTGAATCTTTTTTTATTTGATTGAAATTATTGTTACAATTTACAAAACAAAATATTTGTATAGTTCTAATCAGTAATGATTAAATTGTGAACCTTTTTCAGTTTATATAGTGCTTTATGTATGAGCAGGTTGCGCATCTCCGTTTCGACACCTTTTTTGTGCTCTTCAATTCTGTTTTAACAAGAGCCCAACATATCTCCACTGGCCTAAGCTCCGGGCAGTTTGGAGGATTTGCCTCTCTTGGTACAAATACCACATTATTGTTCTTGTACCACTCAATAACTTGCTTCAATAGTGACAGGATGCCAAAGCAGGCCAAAAGTAAGTGAACACACTAAGAAGTCTTATGAATGGAAGCATTCTCTTTTGTAAACATTGCTTGATGTAACTTTCAGTATTTAAAGAGCCCTTTGTAACAAATGGCTTCTTTTGCCGCAACTGCATATTGCTTGCCATGCCAAGAACTTTTTTGGACAATTTTCTGCTTTTGGGTCCTAAACTTTTCTACAACATTCCCTCGAGCATCAGCAACATACAAATATTCACCCGGAAGCTGCGTGGAATATTTTTGAAGGACGGAGTTTTAAAGTGGCATATTTTTGAATATAATTGAGATATTGACTTGAAATTATTTTTGTAATATCAGAAATTAACTCAAAAAAAAATTTTGTTCGGAAAAAATTTGGAGCAAATTGTGCGTAATATTTGCAATCCTATCAAAATTTTGTTACAAATTTTAGTTTTAGAGCTCAGTAAATATGTAATATGTAATAATATCTTTATTTATTAATAAAACTAAATGAAATTTTTAACGTTTTTTAAACATTTGTAAAAAATTTTTAAAAAGATCAAAGGGAATCCCGCAATTCCTAAAAACTGGAGCGAAAATCCCAAAAATGGTATTTTTTTACAATTTTGCCCACCGGTCCTACATTTCCTTTGGGGCTGGGAAAATACTTTGGAAGTAAATAGGGATCACATCAGGTTTTCTAATGCTGCTTTTCATTTTCTGATTCCGGCTGTGGGATTTTAGAACATGTGGTCCAAATTTAAAATTTTGATAAAGAATCAAATTGCGAAGGGTGTTGGAGCGATAAGTTCAAAAAATATGACTTGTTTTTTATACCAGAGTATTCTTCGTGAAGATATCCTACAGAAAAACATAGATTGGTTATATGTTCCTAAAGAAAGTTTTATTTTAATAAAAAAAAGAGTTAAGTCAACTTTTCACCCAAAAAACAGCAAAAATCTACAAATTTTTGAATTTTTAAATTGAAAATCGTTTATTTTCGGATCTGTAATTAATATTGCTCTGAAATTATTGGTAATTTAGTTATCTAACTAATGAAAAAATTCGAGTCCATTCCGTTCAAAAATACGCCCTATATTTTTAAAAAGGCGTACCAAGGTTTGTCAAATTTTGAAAATTTAAATTTTGAAATGCTTATAACTCGGATATTATAAGAGATAAAGCGCACGAGCGTTTTCCAAAAATTTTAAAATCTTTGAAATCGGATGGGAAACAAAAAAATGGCACGTGCTTAAAAATTGTACATGTCGAAGGTTCCCTTCTTTGAGCCCCCATAGCACCGCGCCTAGAGCATTTGTAGGCATTTAAATAACTTGAACTCGAATACTCCTTGGCTACTCCCACGTCAAATTTTGTCCCGATCGGGCCATCCGTTTAGAAACGCCAGATTTATTTCCAAAAAATTTTGATTCTGCCCCACTGTGAAGTGTCAGGAATACTTCCCATATTTAAAATTATCTTTTGAAGTATGTCCGTTATTATTACTAAAAGAAAATATGCTCTATTCGACTATGCTATGCCAATTTTCATATTTGCAAAAAATTTCAATAGTAATATCCCTAGTATGCATATATTTATCGATGTTAAACAATCGTCATCCTTAATTTTGTTTTCTTCATGACCACTAACGTATAAATCCTTCGATTCCATATCTGATAATTCCATTTGCTCCTCCTTACTTTCCACATGAAATTCTTCTTGAATCCAGTTGTTTATGTCAGCATTCGTGAAAAGATGTTCCGTATCAATTAGAGCTACAAGTGTACCATTAGTAGAAAGATCTTCTTTTCTTCCTAAATTATATTTTGTAAAAAATTTAGGGGCATTCACTCCATTGAGTACCGAATTCGAGCAAGGCGTTTCAGGATATTCGGATACTGGACACTGATATTTTATCCCAGAATGTAGCTAGAGAGATTGAAGTTTTTTAGTTTGAGCTCCAAATTTGTTCCCTTCTAGTCAAGCAAGTGGGTGAGCAGTTGTTTTTTATAATTTAATTTGACCAAGTTGATAACGTTTTGATCTGACGGTTGAGTAAGCTCCGTCCAATTTAGTTCCTCAACTGGGTGTCACGTCTTGTTATTTAAAAGTAAAATTGCTTTTTGTGGCAGACTTTTAAGCCAAAAATTTTCGGACCTAAAAAATGTTTACTTATGAACATCTTACTTTTACTAATTGGTGAAAATTAACTTACGTGGGTAACAAATTCGTGATGGAACCAGACCTTCAATATAAATGATGTCATCCAGGAGTTATACTGAAGTTGTATATTATAGGCCTTTTAAGCGTGTGGGTTTTTCGATTTTCCAACAATTTCAGTGTGTCTGTGCCATTCGCATTTGAACAGGGCAAAACTGTTATTCGTTCTTTACATATTTTTCTTCCGGGCGTTGGTTTCTCATTACATGTGACAAGACTGTGATTTGGAAGCATCCTATAATATAAACCAGATTCGCCGGCATTGTGAAGAGTCAACCCATGCTCATCAACATAATCCTTAAACTCTTTCACAAATGGATCAATAAGTAAGCCCGTAATTTTTAAAAATCTAATTCCATGTCGACGCTTAAATTTCATCAACCATCCTTTACTGGCATTAAAACCTGAATTTGATAAATTTTTGAAAACAAATGACTGGCTTTTGTTCGTAAAATCGCTGCTGATATTGGAACATTTTTTCTTTTTGTTTTAGAAACCACTTATAAAGTATTTTTTCCTTTATTAAGCACTTAGCTTTCGTTAAGGTGCAACGTTTGCCATGCCCACTTTCTGTTGTACATATGAATTTTTTTATTGAATTTTCCTGCTTCATAATGCGGTAAATCCAAGACTTATGTAACTTGTAATTCACGCAAATTGACTTTATGGAATCTCCACGTTTAAATTTTTTTTAAATCTCTAATTTTAGAGAAATCGTTGGTTTTACAATATGTTAAACTTTTCCCATATTAAAAGATGTATTTACACAACAAATGACAGAAATAAACTGACAAAATTGAAGATCTCAATCAACCAAAAGACGGTGTTTTTCCCTTTTTTGCTTACAGATATTGCAATCAAATTTAAAACAAACAGATAAAAGTCGCGAAATTATAACCTGTTTTTCATAAACTGTAGCGATTACAGAACCTGTAATGTTAAAAAATAAGCCTTCGCGATAGTGGGTAGTCGCGCATGCCGAGCTTGCACTATACCTTTTAAGTCAATTGATAAATTCTATAACAGCAAAGATATATATAAGGACTGGGATCGAAAAAATCGTAACATACATATATGTTAATAAAAATTAAACCACTAAAAAGTTCTTATCGCAAGTGATGAAATTTTTAAAAATTTCCGGAAACCCTTAATGGAAGGGTTTTTGTAGTGCTTTATATCACTTTGTTCGAACTGGTTGTTAATCTCGGGTCAAAAACTACCACACTTTTGAACACCTTTTTGTGCTCTTCAATTCCCTTTTAACAAGAGCCCAATATCTCTCCACTGGATTTAGCTCCAGGCAGTTTGGAAGATTTGCCTCTCTTAGTACAAATACCACATATTTGTTCTTTTACCACACAAAACCTTGCTTACCATAGTGACAGGATGCCAATCCAGGTTAAAAATAAGTGGATACATTAATAAGTCTTATGAATGGAAGCATCCTTTTTTGCAAACACCCCATGATGTAAATGTCGGTATTTATAGAGCCCTTTGTAACAAATGTTTGGCTTCTTTTGCTGCAACAGCATATTCCTTGCCATGCCAGGAACTTTTTGGGAAAATGTTCTGCTTTTAGTTCCTTCGACCATCAGCAACATAAAAATATTGACCCTGAAGCTGAGAAAAATTTTCCATACGTACGTTTCGTTATCCATTATGCAGCAGGTATATTTTTTGTATAAAATTTGACTTCAATTTCCGTGCTGTATTTTTGGCCATTAAATTTTTAGCAGCGTTCCTGTCAGGAACTTTTTGAGCTTTGTATGTTTTTAAACCTGCATTGGCTTGAACTTTTCGTACTAAATAGTCGGAGTACTGATTTCCTGCCGGATGTGTTGGGAGCTCTTTTGAAAATGCTTTTTATTTTTTGGCTTTAGAAACATAATGTGGACTATTCCCTCTACCTGATACAAGTAGAAGAATCAACGGACAAGTTCCACCGATACTGTTTAATAACATTGGATTCAGTATGACGACAGAGCTTTGATTGTTTGGCCAACTTCTTGTAGAACCAAGTTGGGTTTTGTTGAAAATATTTAATAACTTTAGTACGCTCTTTTTTCTCGTCACTCATTTTAATCAAATTAACAGCAATTGCCATTAAACATAATAACTGACATGCTTTACAAAGGTAACTTGATAAAAAAAATCAAATAATACTTGTGTTAAAAGTTTTTATGAAAAACGTGTGTTTAGGTTTTTTCGATTTCAGTCCTTACGTCTATATTAGGTTATTTCTCAGGATGCCAGATATATTGAAATGGCACTACAGTCATTAGTCATTAGAAATATGGGATTTTCAACAATGTCAAACAGGAATTAATAAGCCTTTTAGGCGACAACAGGATATTGATACTGATTTCATGCCATTTGTCGAAAAATTTCTTAAAGTGAATGGTGTATGAATCCAATAATAATTGTTTTTCTTTTGGCCGAAATTTCACACCATAATAAATATTTTGGTATTCACCACTTTTACAAATACCTTTTCTCTCCATTACTAAAAAACACTAATACTTATATCAAAATGAACTAAATATCTTAACAACACTTTTAAAAAAAATCTCCTTATTAACACAAAAATAATTTACTACTCAACATACTAGCTGAATTTGAGCAGCCATTTTAACCTTAATCCTTTTAAAATGAATATTATTTTAAAAGTGACTAAAACAAATATCATTTAAAGGCTAATATTAACACTATGAATTATAAAGCATATGTACGTATGTAGAAACATAAACTATTCACATACACTAAATATACTGGCACTTTACACTAATAGCCACTATCATCGTGGCTTATTAGCCAAGAAGAATCTTGTTGGTAGCGTTACAAGTACCATGCATGGAAAAAGTCATAAGTGTATTGCCATCATTATAACAAACACATTGCCGTTTATAAATATACCTTAGGGTGGTGCATATTTTCTACTTTTTATACACATTGATATATTGATTTTGTCATTCCGTTGGGTTCTTAAATAATTCTAAGACGATCTAGCTCTGTCTGTTGGTGGCACGATGGAGCATAGACATTCAGTTTTAAGGGTATATAATTAACCTGAAAATATTCTCTGTTGATCAGAAAAGTTTGCTGAACAAATTAGTCCTAAGTACTTTGAAATAATACTGTAAAGTATGGCGAAAATCGGAAAATATTTGCTTCTAGTCCCCATACAAAGTCCACCTTAGAAAATAATTTGAACATTCATAATTATGTTATGATAATTACAAGATTTCTAGTTCATTTTTTTAACGAAAATTAAAAATTTATGACCAGAAACTAAATTTCATCGAAATCCGGCAACTGCTAAAATTTAAATTTAGTTTTTAGATATTTAGTTTTAAAAAAATGTTTAAAATGTTAAATTTAGAACTTGATTTATAGATGATAGGATATTTTTATATATTCTATTTATAAAGGTTCTTTCATTAAGCACTTCCTATCTTTAAATATCTATCTTCTGCTTATATATATAAAAATCAAATGGTCCACGTATGTAATGGCATCATGTGAAAACGCCTGGAGCGATTTGGCTGATTTTTATATCCTACACCTCCGATAGTGGGGAGGGTATATTGGATTTCCGCAGATGTGTGTAACACCCAAAAATATTAGTCTAATATCCACCTTAAAGTATACCGATCGACTCAGAATCACTTTCTGAGTCGATTAAACGATGTCCGTCCGTCCGTCTGGCTGGCTGGCTGTCTATGTAAACCTTGTGCGTAGAGTACAGGTCGCAATTTTGTAGATATTGAGACAAAATTTGGTACATACCATTTATTCTGCCTAAGGACCAAGCCTATTGAAACTGCCAGAAATCGGTACATTATTTTACCTAGCCCCCATACAAATGTCCTCACGAAATTGGACTTTATTCGTCATAAATATTTAATTTAATAGGTATCTACACAAGTTTTTCCCCAAATAAGTTTTATGTATACGGAATTCATGTCACCAAATTTTATTGCGATCGGTCCATAATTAGTCATAGCTTCCATATAAGACCTGCTTCCGATAATCACTTTAACGAGCATAAATCTCCTAAAAGTGATGGTATACACATAAAATGCAACAGAAATAACTTCAATATAGACATTAATCACATGACCAAATTTCATGGTGATCGGTCCATAATTGGTCATAGCTCCCATATAAGGCCCACTTCCGAAAATCGCTCAAGAATATAAATTATTGAAATTTTGAAAGAAAAATGTTTTTGCTCATTTACTTAGTGTAGGGTTTTATATGGTCGGGCTTGACCGACCATGCTTACTTGGATGTAAAAAAAAATTCAAAACTGTGGATGTTTAAATTTTTAATATTTTGCCTCCTTTTCACTTCTCATTTTTCTTGATAAGATACATTTTTTTGCAGAAACCTGATTAACTAACAATATTAAATAGCTACCGAGCGAAGCCAGGGTGGTCAACACAGTATGTGTGAGATATCATCGATATTATTTATTCGTTTTAAAGGCTGGGTGGTATCCATTCGAAATGTCCAATTTTCCATGACTCTGGCGTATAAATCAGCCTGAATTTAACCAACGACATGAATTATGTTGGGTTTGAGGGCCAATATGGTTTGTGTCTTATTCACATATACCAGCCCGACTTATGAAAACCTCACAAGAAAAAGTCCAACGGGGTCTAATCGTACGATTGTGGAGCCGAGTTCACATCGGGTCCACGTAAGATGACCATGACCTCATCACATGTTGCTGGTATCCAATTCAGGCCGAAATATGTTGGTAATAACAGGCTTGTAGAGCTTATCGTTGATGGTGATGGCCTGACCGATCTCGTTCTCAAAGAAATATGGAGCAATGATGACGCCAGCCAAAAATCCACCCAAACAGTGACTTCTTCGGGATGCATTGGACACTCTTGGATCTCATGTGGATTTGGTCAAAATCAACTGAACGGATACATATAACTTCAATAATGTGGCTGCTATCAACTGTCAAAGTTAGGAAATAGCTATTGAAAAACTTTTTACATCTATGTAAATGTGAAATTCAAAAGCTATTTTTTAAGGATATTTTTCTTCATAAAATTTTTTGGGAAAAAAATATTTCTACTTTGACCCAAAACTCGAAACTTCAGCTAAAATGTGAAAGCCTCTAAAGGTTACCCGATTTTTCTTAAATTGTTTAGCATATTGTTTTTACAAGACAAAGTTTTAGAGAGAGAATCAAAAAGAGCAAAAAAAGGGCCATCCTAATATATATATCTTTCTAGCAAGAGTATCAAAAATACTAGATTTTAGCCACCACTAAATACTATGTACTAGTTGTACTTATGTACATAGGTTAGTTTGTTACACATACATATGTTTGAAGTGTATGGTAGGTTAGTAGCTTCGTATATACATAGGTATACATAGTCTTAGTGTTTAGATTTCTTTATCAAGCACTTCATGGTATATGTCATCACTAGAATTGTAATTAAATGCTGTTGGAAATAATAACATATTCTGTGACTTTCTTAAATACCAACTTTAGAAAAAGTAATACCATCATTAGTTCGTAAAATGTTAAATGTGAAGTGAGTTGGACGGGTTAGCAAGTTATTACTCCGTATAGGGTTTTCGAATTTTGTGAACATTTTAATATTTCAAATAAATACTTTCATGGATATTTAAGGATTTTATATTATTAACAGATAAGTGTAGGATTTTAAAACATCTCAAAAACACCTAAACTCTGGTTGGGTATAATTTCTTTAAAATAACTCCAATGGAAATATTAAAAAAAAAAATCTTTATAATGACAACTCATTGCACATAAATATAAATTATAATGTCAACTACATCTGCATTACTTAGAAACAGTTAAGTAATAGTTTATTATATAATAGACATACATACTTATGTGTATGAAATTATTCATATTGATTTGTTTTACTCTTAACAAGAGAATAAAAATGAATTATAAAAACCCTAAAATCCACACTACAACTGGTTGTTAGGGAAGCAAAGGTGAGAGTAATTATTTGAGTGCACCACACAGTAATATCACATTGTATATATTTTTAATGATGATTTAGACGATTTTAAATGAAGCATTTGAGGAGGACAATTTTCAAAAGGAACTTTTATAAACGTTTATACACAACATACTCTTCATACTATTCATATTCAGTCTGTTTATGGATGTATGTATCTTGAAACGTTTATTCTGAAGGACGTATATACAGTATGTTATTTTAAGTAAATCCAAGATATACAAATGAGCTTTTGGCTCTTATTCTTTCTGAAGGTTTTCTACAAACAAAATATGCTAATTAGTATGAAAATACTAATTGGTTGGGTTCTTGGAGAAAACTACCATATATATATATATAACACCTTCAACATTAAGTGCCACTACAAAGAATAACTAGCGGTTATAAAATGACACATCCGTTTCAAGTTGAAAATGTTAATGCTGTTTTTCTTTGAATATACTTAGTACATACAGTTGTAAAATGTACTGTAAGAATTTGTATTTGTATTTGGTATTAAATAATGAATATAAAAAAATATATAATTACTGATGAAACATATGTATAATACGAATTCATATTTCATAGTGTTGCTTTCTAAATACATATTGCATTGATAACAAGTAAGAGTACTATATTCGGCCGTGCCGAATCTTAAATACCCTCCACCTAAATATGATGAGAGATGTAGAAGTTACATTGGCATAAAAACTTTAATATCCATATTCAATATTTGTTATTATGAGGATTAAGACAATGTTATCGAAATACTATTAAATAAATATATGAAATAATATAACAGTTGTAAGAAAGACTAGTTTAAGCAGAAGATACTTTAACTGCATATTCTTACCATTTTGAATAGAGTTTGTCATTTATTCATATTATAATGTATGACATTTAACAATTTATATATGTACCTAATAATTGGTTATCATTATCCGATTGGATCAACATTATCCTTATTCACCACAAGTGAAGAAAAAGAATATAAAAAAGGGTATACAAATATATTTATACAAAATTCAAAATTTTGTATATGTAAATGAGTTATGTCACAAAATTTTAATATATATTCGCGATTAATGAATACTCCGGATATGTGTCTTATATATAATTATGAACCCATAGTCAAAAATTCCAGCAGTATGATTTCTGTCTACTTGTAACTAATTTCTGTTGAATTTTTGATCGATATCAATGTTTATATGCGTTAATGTATTTTTGGGTTGTGGAACTAATTGGAAGCTATGACCTATTATGAGTCAATCATCATAAAATAGTTTAACGTGATTTCTATGTATTTTAATTGAATTTCATCTTTACAAGAGTTTTATGGGTATTATAGTTATTACCGAAAGTGGAACTTATATGAGGGCTGTTGCCAATTATGGACCGATATTCATAAAATTCAGTAGTATGATTTTTGGATTCAAATTTTGGTTCAACATATTGGAGCTGACCTATTATGGGACTATCGCCATATAATACTGTAACGTGATTTCAAAGTATTTGAGGGCTATTTTTGTAAAATTTATAAATAAAAAAATTAATAAAACTTAATTTAAACAACGCTATTAACAAATGTTTACCTTATATGACAACTATATCGAATTATGGACCGATATTTAAAAAATCTTGTAATATGATACAAATTACTGATCGGTGTACAATTTTGGTTCAGTACAAATATTTTTTTTGGATGTTTGTGTAGGTTAATGTGTTTTCCAGAAGTGGAACTTATATGGAGGCTATGACCAATTATTGGTCGATCATCATAAAATTTCGTACAATGATTTTTACATATATTGTAATTTTTAGATTCGAATTTCAACTTGATGACTATATTTGTAAGAAATTTATGAGGGTTTTAGTGATTTTCGGGAGTGGACCTTATATGGAGGTATGGTCAAATATGGACCGATATTCACAAACTACAGTAGTATGATTACTAGATACAAATTACTCATCTGTGTGTAATTTTATTTTGATATCGATATGTTTTAAATATTTATACAGGTTAATGTGTTTTTCGGAAGTGGTCCTTCTATGGGAGCTATGACCAATTATGGGCCAAACTTCATAAAATTTGGTACAGTTGTTGCTATGTATATGAGTTTTATGTATGTCGAATTTTAGCATTATTAAGATATTTATAAGGGATTTGTGTTTACTTAACTGATTTTCGGAAATGAACCTTATATGCAGCTACGGTCAAATATGGACCGATATTCACAAAATCCTGCAGTATGACTTCCATATATAAATTTCCGATCTGTGTAAAATTTTGGTTTGATATTGATATTTTTTAGATATTTATGCAGGTTAATGTGTTGTTCGGTTGAGGTCCTTATATGAGAGATATAAACAAATATGAACCGATCTTCATAGAATTCGGTGCAGCGACTTTTGTATATATGGAGATTATTTGTGCCGAATTTCAACTCAATAGCGATATTTATAAGGTATTTATGCATGTTTAAGTGATTTTCGGAAGTGAACTTTATATGGGGGCTATGATCAAATATGGGCCGATCCACGAAAAATTCAGTCTTGTGATTTCTCTTAGGACGAAACTTATTTTTACTGAATTTTGTATGGATACTGCAATTCTGTAGGCATTTATAGACTATAGCACCATATTTCGGGAAGAAATTTGTATGGGGGCTACGAGAAATTATGGACCGATTCTTTCCATTTTCAACAGAATTTGTCCTTTTATCATATAAATAATGAGTGCAAAATTGCATGGTGTTCTCTGCAATGAATTTACCAAAAGTCACAAAAATCATGTGAAAATTATCAAAATTTTTGGAGGTTGTCTTACATTTTGATCCATAACCCTGGTTCTACCAATTCGGGTTTGCTCATTTTTAATACCAAACTGCTTAGAAAAATTATAAACATTTTGGTATACATTTCATTAATTTCACTTATGTATTTTGGACGTGAGAGTGTTTTACACAGACAGACAGACGGACAGACAGACGGACATTGCCCAATCGACTTAGAATTTCATAAGAATCAATAATATATATACTTTGTTGGGTCTCAGATGAATATTTCTCAATGTTACACACGGAATGACAAACTTATATATACCCTCTTTCACCACTTGTGGTGGTGGATGGTATAAAAATATTTAAAACATGAACTAAAAGAAAATATTTTTGGAAAATTATACTCTGCTATAAAAAAAACTCTTTTTATCAAAACTTGAAAGGCGAGCTAATGGCGTATGAGGACATACTAAAACCGTTTTCAAAAAATTTTAAACACCCTCAATATTTTGTGTTAGTTTGAAAAAACTATTTTAGGGTAGGTCGTAATACTTTAGTACCTTTAACTCTCACCTTTTCAGACCGATTTAAAGAATAGAGCTTTCATAAAATGTAGGTAAGTTTTTATAAGTTTCGATTTTTTTTTTCGTAATTTTTCAAATTCAATAATTATTTTAACTTTTTTCTAAGAAAATCTATCTATTTTTTGCACAGTATTTTAAAGACAATTTTATGTATCTGCAAGAGTTATTAAATTTTTTCGAAAAAAAATTCGAAAATTTTATGAATTAGACTTCACATATTCTAATTCCTAATAATAGTAAGTTAAATAGATGATATTTACAACACACCTTGACAATAAAAATTGTTGACGACGGCCTTGGCAGGGTCTTAAAATAAGTTATCAGCAAGGCAAGGATTTTCATGCACTAAAAAATTAAAAATATGCGCTTATAATATGCACTATAAAGAGAGAAAATATGCACTAAAAATTACAAAAATATGCAATAAAAACAAGTTTTTTATTTGAAATATATTTATTAATAAAAAAAATATAAATTTCAGGTCACATTATCAATATATTTGTACATATAAAGGAACATAAAAGGTTTTTAACAAAGTATACCAAGTAATCCGACTCTCAATTTTTTAAAATTACTTTCTCACATATACGAGTACCGTGTGAGTTCACAGAAATGTAAACCAATGAAATGTCTTGAAATTTTAACTTTTAATTTTTGATAAAAATAACGTTCTTTACACAATATTACTTTAACACATATTATTCTTTATTTTTTTAAAACACTTTTTGCACACTTTCATTGTTAAAACGCTTCTATTTTGCACAAATCAAGAAAAAATATTTTCGGAATTTCTGACATGTAATTTTTTGTTATTGTAGAATATAAATAATAGGACAGAGTTCTAATTTTTTGTATTGAAAATTCATAAAAATTAAAATTTAAAACATTTTTATAAAACTCTGTTGCCTGGAGAAAATTTAAAAGTTACCAACACATGTGTAAATTTGTTACTAACACATGCAAAGAGTTTGGTACTGTTGTCAAAGAGTCGGACTACTTGTTATACTTTGGTTTTAAATATATTTTTTCAAAGTAAAAATAAGAAAATTCATGTATGTAAGTAAATTATACAATATTTATATTAAAAAAAATCAGTCAGTTATTTATTTTCATGTTACAAAATTACTTAATTTAGATTTCTATTTGTATAAACAAATAATTTTTTTTTTTTAAATTTCCAAAAATAAAACTTTGTCTGTTCGGATGAAAACAGTTTTAATACATTGAAAATGTACGCTCAACGTCAACAGAAGTTAAAGGTGCATAAGTCGCCAATTTCAAAAAGCTAAAAATTCGATTCATAAATTGAAAAGTTGTCTTTTTCTTTCAACAATATAATTCTAGTGTCAATATATTTACTATTTTTACAACACTAAATAGAGTTGGCAAATATATATTTATGTACAGTGTACACTGATATAAAAAATATGTCCAAAAGAAAATTAAATATGCAATAAAATAGAAAAATGTGCTAAATATATGCATTTAAAAGAAAAATATGCAAAATATGCATTTATAACAAAATATGCAAAAATATGCAACAACAAATCGATGCCATTTTGTTGCAAATTTTTCGATTCGGAAAAATAAATTGTCAAAAGTGATTTTGAGTTACTGACTACAAACATGCATTTGCATAGAAATCCTTGCCCTGGTTATCAGTAATATTCTTTGAATTATTACAGATTAATTATAAAAAAATAACTTAAGCGTAATTAAACTTTACTTTCAAAATATTTTTTTTGTATTTTTTTGTATTCATATGCGATGGGGAAGAAAATACTAAAATAGGTGTTAATGAAAAGTTGAATAACTTTTACAATTTTCATCCGATTTGAAAAATGATAACCATATTTTGTTAAGAATTAAATTTTCTTTGTGCATTTGTATAAATATGTACACCTATCCCTCGATTTACACGATAGATGCGTTCCTGAAAAAATCGTGTAAATCGAAATAAAAAATGTTTGTATGAGAAATCGTGTAAATCGAAAAAAGACCCAAATACGAATAAATTTTAAATTTTGTTTAGAAACTTCATTTATTTTAAAGTAAAGTAAATATATTCCCTCATATTCGTAACAAAATTCAATTTAAACAATGTTTTAAAACAAAATTTCCATAAAAAACTTTGTTTTAATTTAAAAAATGGATTAGCATTTGATAGAAAAGTCCGCTGTAGCAATATATTCCAAAACTGTACCGATTTGTCTGTATTGAAGACTTTATCAGGAATGTATTAATTGGCAGCAATAATTTCAGTACATTTTTTGGGATATTCTTTAGACACATATATCAGCAGAAGCAGAAGCTTGTTTAACTTTTAATTATAGATTATGTAAGGAATGTATTTGCTTAAATGTTTCAAACCAACCATGACTTGATGGTAGCTGATCATTAAGTTTTTTTTTTTTTTTTTGTTTGTAATAGCAATGGTATCAATTGGGATTCGCTTTTGAGTTTAATTTTCTATCCAAATCATTAGTGGCTTTTCCATATTTTCAATTGTAATGTCCCGAACTCATGAAGTTATACTTAGACTCATTTTGGTTCCTGCTGCTACACTTTTCCCTATTATGTTTTAATTTTTTATAGATAACTATTTTTGTGAATTGTGCAGGATATATTTACTGAAAAAAAAATATTTTTGTAAAATATTTAAAAAAAAAATCGTGTAAATTGAGGTAATTTCCACATCCCTCGATTTAAACGAAAATCAAAAAAATCGTGTAAAAAAAGTATCGTGTAAATCGAGGGATAGCTGTATAAGCTTTCATATTAAAATAAGCAATAAAAAGCTACTAAAATCATAGTTGATAAATTCTGTTTTTTTAAATTTTGTTAAAAAAAATTAAATCCGGACAAAAACTGACTGAGTACAGGCCAATTGAATTATATCCAAGAACAAACCTTGGTGCAAATTTCATCTCGATCGCAAGACATCGATTTCAAAAGTTGGTTCACTTGACATGAAATGCCCCATACATATATATAAACACACAAAAAATATTTATACATATGTCTGTTATAGACTCTGAAACCATCTAACCAAAGTGCAAAAAAATGGTTTCATTAGAAAAGCAGTTTTGTGAGGATGGTTTTAAACACCTAAAACTTTGAGTTAGGTAAACTTTTGTATTTGTATGTCTTGTAGATCCACTAAGAAAGAATTTTCGGATTTAAAAAAGGTAAAATCTGTATCTCTTTATCTCCGGAACTAATATAACTATCACCAAAAATCCAGCTTAATCTAAATTTATGCAAAAAATAAGTGGACTGGTGTGTGGTACTTTTCGATTTTTATACTTTTAAGGGGATAAAACGAGCTAATACCAAGTTTATGAATTTTTTTATATCTCATATATAATGTTTAAATAGAATTGTAGTCCTTCTAAAAAATGTCAAATGGATTTTGGAACTTTTCTGAGAACTGAAACTATAAGGGTCAAATGTATCCCACTTTTTGGTACTTTTTTATACAAAATTATCTTTTGTGTACACTAATATGGTAAAAAACGTCTACTTATTATAAAAGCTCTGCATTAATTTTTATCGTAGTAGCACAATGGTATCCACTAGTATAATTATAAAAATTTGAATTTTATTATATTATGTTATAAAATAAAATAATACATTTATACTTTATTTTAAATATTAATATAGGTAGAAAACGTTTACGACAAAAACACAAAACTTTAAGTTCCATAAAATGTTTAAATTAGCTAATTGCGCAGATTTAATTGTAAATAAATTTTAAACCGCTTCACAGTGATCCAAATGTTCAATCTAGCCGGAAAGAAGTCATAACTTGCTTTTGAAAAGCTGTACCGACATGAAACTAGATACGTTTTAAGATTTCATCAATATAAACAATCTGAGAAAAAAAAATTTTTTTTTGCATGAACCAGTGTTTTTGTATGTAAATTTTTTCTATAGACGGTGAAACGGCTGGACCGGTTTGTCTGAAATTTTCACATCGTCTTCCTTTATGTGTGGAAGGAATTAAAGGCTACCTTTCATTAAAAAATATGAAGTGGGCGAAATGCCACGCCAACCTTAAAAATAAAAATACAGCTCCTTCCTTGTAATGGACATGTTAAATTCTAAATGAAATAAAAAGTGGCAGCTAATTTTATAAAGATTAGAAAGCTACATCTATATAGATGATGACAGAGCTGTAAATGAATCATTATTTTTTGATTTGAATTCATTATGAATTAGCTAAATTTTGAATTAATTCATTTTACAACAAAAATTACTTGAATGAAATTTTAATCGATTCAAACGAATTAGGCAGAAATGAATTTCAATTCATTTCCAATTCAAATGAATTTGTAAAAATGAGTTACAAGTACTTCAAATGAATTTGGTTGCTGATGAGTAATCGAAAGTTGAAAAGATTTCCGACATCTCTCAAAAATATTTATTTTTCATTATATTAAATTTAAGCCAATAATAATTAAGTGGTTAACAAAACATTAACATTTTTAGCTTTCCATTGATATATAAAACATTATATGTAATTCTTTATTATACTTCAAAACAATGCATGCAAATCACACACCTTGTAAAAAATTCTCTACTATATTATTAAAATCAAAGACAGCTTACTATGCACTTCTCATGTTTTCATGTACCCTGTATTGTATATGTTTCTATTTGGTTAATTGTTGTTTTTGACAGTTGCATGAGCGAATATTTAAAGTGAGCTTAAGTAAACTTGTATTAACCTAACATTCACCTAATTTGTGATCTTATGCTCGTTTATAAAGTTGCAATTGTTAGGTTCATAGACTCCATGGCAGAGAATTTTCATTTAAAAAAAATAAGATTTCACAAAAATTTATTTTGAAAGAAAAATTTTTTTATTAAAAATGTTATTTTTCACTAAAAAAGTAATTTTTTACTAAAAAAGTAATCTTTTACTAAAAAAAATTATTTTTTACTAAAAAAGTTATTTTTTACTAAAAAAGTTAGTTTTTACTAAAAAACTTTTTTTTTTACTAAAAAATTGATTTTTTACAAAAAAAAAAAAAAAAAAAGATTTTTTGCTAAAAAATAGATTTTTCCAAAAAAAAATTGTTTTTCACTACATATTTCTTATTTACTAGGGTATTCAATTAATCGGGCTTCTACGTTAATCGGGCAGAAAATTAATCGGGGTTTAGATTTAATCGGTTAATCATTGTTTAAGTTTAAATTATTCGATTAACCGAATAATTTCTATTTTAAATTGAAAATCGATTTCTAATGAAAAATATTTTTTTTTAACCGAATAATTTCTATTTTAAATTGAAAATCGATTTCTAATGAAAAATATTTTTTTTAGTAAATAATTACTTTTTTAGTACAAAATAACTTTTTTAGTAAAAAATAACTTTTTCAGTAAAAAATAACTTTTTTAGTACAAAATAACTTTTTTAGTAAAAAATTACTTTTTTAGTAAAAAATAATTTTTTAGTAAAAAATAACTTTTTTAGTAAAAAATAACTTTTTTAGTAAAAAATTACTTTTTTAGTAAAAAATAACTTTTTTAGTAAAAAATTACTTTTTTAGTAAAAAAATTTTTTTTAGTAAAAATTACTTTTTTAGTAAAAAATTACTTTTTTAGTAAAAAATTACTTTTTTAGTAAAAAATTACTTTTTTAGTAAAAAATTACTTTTTTAGTAAAAAATTACTTTTTTAGTAAAAAATTACTTTTTTAGTAAAAAATTACTTTTTTAGTAAAAAAATGACTTTTTTAGTAAGAAATTACTTTTTTAGTACAAATTTACTTTTTAGTAAAAAAAATTTTTTTTAGTAACAAAATAAATTTTTGTGAAAAATTATTTTTTTTAAATGAAAATTCTCTGCCATGGAGTCTATGAACCTAACAATTGCAAATTTATAAACGAGCATAAGGTCACAAATTAGGTGAATGTTAGGTTAATACAAGTTTACTTAAGCTCACTTTAGATATTCGCACATGCAACTGTCAAAAACAACAATAAACCAAATAGAAACATATACAATACAGGGTACATGAAAAAATGAGAAGTGCATAGTAAGCAGTCTTTGATTTGAACAAAATAGTAGAGAATTTTTTACAAGGTGTGTGAATTGCATGTATTATTTTAAAGCTTAATAAAGAATTAGATATAATGTTTTATATATCAATGGAAAGGTAATGAAATGTAGTTTTTAAAATTTGTAATATTTTGGCAACTTCTTAATAATTTTTAGATGCTAATGAATAAAATGTAAAATAAATATCTTTGAGAGAAATAACTATTCTAGAGTTGTGTTGTTCATGAACGAACAAGTTCAATTGAACAATTCAGTCAATCGAACAATGTGAAGGGGTTCAGTCTTATTGTTCTTTTATTATTTTTGTTCGTTTGACATTTCTGTATTGCATTATTAAAAATGTTTTCAATATTATTAAACAAATTTGTTTCCAAAAGCAGTTATCATCAACTTAGTTCAGCCAAACACCGCAGACTAAGAATTAACAACTGAACAAAAAGAACAAACTTATTCATTTATTTGTTCTGAAAAAAAATAAACAATCAGTAAAAAGAACGATTATGTCCAACTCTAAACTATTCCGATGTCGGAAACATTTTCATTTTATAATTTTTTAGTTTCGACTTTCAATGACTCATCATCGATCTGCAATGACGTTCAAATGTTAAATGAATATTTTATGTTTAATTTAACAATTTTAATAAAGAATTACCTTAAATAAAAAAAATATTTTAATGTAATTCTTTTATTTCATAAACAGCTTTCACTGAGGACAATTCTAAACAAATAATTAGTTTTACTTTATTTGACGCTGTTTGATCTTATAAATCACTTGTAAGGGCAAACAGCGTCAAACAAAATTGTGCTAAAAAAATGGTTACGCTTTTTTGAGTAAATATTAGCCATGTGTGACCATACCTTAATTCAATGAATTAGTTTTTGCCTTTTTATATTTTTACACCACAAGTGGTGAAAGAGGGTATATATAAGTTTGTCATTCCGTGTGTAACATTGAGAAATATTAATCTGATACCCAATAAAGTATATATATTATTGATCCTTATGAAATTCTAAGTCGATTGAGCAATGTCCGTCTGTCTGTCCGTCTGTCCGTCTGTCTGTCTGTCTGTCTGTCTGTCTGTCTGTCTGTCTGTCTGTGTAAAACACTCTCACGCCCAAACTACATAAGCAAAATTAATGAAATATATACTAAAATGTTTATAATTTTTCTAAGCAGTTTGGTATTGAAAATCAGCAAAATCGAGTTGGTAGAACCAGGGTTATGGATTAAAATGTAAGACAACCTCCAAAAATTTAGATAATTTTCACATGTTTTTTTCTGATTTTTGGTAAATCCATTCCAGAGAATACCATGAAATTTTGCACACATTATTTATATGATAAAAGGACAAATTCTGTTGAAAATGGAAAGAATCGGTCCATAGTTTCTCGTAGCCCCCATACAAATTTCTTCCCGAAATATGGTGCTATGGTATGTAAATGCCCATAGAATTGCAGTATCCATACAAAATTAAGCACAACTAAGTTTCGTGAAAACAGAAATTGCGACACCAATTTTTTTGGATCGGGCACTATTTGACCATAGCCCCCATATAAAGTTTACTTCCGAAAATCATTTAAATACACTTAAATATCTTATATATATCGGTATCAGGTTGAAATTCAACTTGAATAATTCCCATGCACATGAAAATCGCTGTAGGGAATTTCATGAAGATCGGCCCATAATTGGTTATAGCTCCCATATAAGGACCACTTCTAAAAACCACATTAATTTTCATAAATATCTGAAAAATATCGTTATCGAATTAAAATTTTACACAGATCGGTAGTATTAATTCACAAATGATACTACTACATTGTGTGAATATCGTTTCATATTTGACCATAGCTCCCATATAAGGTCCATTTCCGAAAATTACTTAAATACTAATAAATCTCTTATAAAAGCTTCTATCTAGTTTAAATTTCAAACAAATATTTCCATTATATACGAAAATCGATGTGTTGAATTTTGTGAAGATCGGCCGATGATTGGTCATAGCTCCCACATAAGGACTACTTCCGAAAAACACATTAACCTCTGTAAATATTTTAAATATATGGATATCGAACTAAAATTGTATAGAGATTAATATATTGTATCCAAACATTATACTACTGGGTTTTGTGAATATCGGTCTATATTTGACCATAGCACCCATATTAGCTCGATGTCTGATAATCACAATAATACCCATAAAATTCTTATAAATAATGTTATGGACAAAACTATCAAGCAAAACGGGCCTCTAATACATAGAAATCGCTTTAAAATATTTAATTATATCTTCCAAATAAGTCGCACATCCGAAAAATACATTAGCGCATATATACACTCATATCGGTAAAAAATGTAAAAGTTTCATATATATAAGGCTCACATCCGGAAAATTCATTAGAATAGAACAAAAATATACTTTTGAAGTTTTACTAAATATATTTGTTTACACTTTTTTATACTCTTTTACTTCACTTGTGGTGAATAATAAAAATGTTGAGACAATCGGTAATGTTAAACAATTATTAAGTAAATACATTTTTAAATAGTACATTTATTCCTATTATAAAAGTATGGACTCTGTTGGAAACGGTAGGAATATGTAGTTATTTCAATTATAAATTGCTGAAGTAGATAACATTTTTATACATTTGAAATAAAATATCTTCTGCGTAAACTGGTTTTTCTAACAATATATAAAATACTAGTATACTACTATGTTTTAAATAAACTTTTATTTTGTTTAAAAAATAGTGTTTTTATTGAAGAAAGTACATAATTTGTATATAGTCCAAAATGTGTATTATATCATGATTCATATATAATCCATAAAGTTGCTTAAAAAGAAATTCGGTTATAGTCCTAATTCGCTCATAGTCCACAAAAATTGTGCAACTGTATTTGTAGACTATAATCGAAAACTACTGTATTACATTACCATTCTACCATTCTTCGTAATCGGAGCTAAGTCCCAAGTGGAGGGTATTTAAGATTCGGCATAGCCGAATATAGCACTCTAACTTGTTTTAAGATCATTTTGAATTAAAACCCGAGGAAAATAAATGATACCCTTAAAACAGACATAAAAGTGCAAGGATTTGATAAATTTGTTTGCCTACATAAGTATATTACATTAATACAATGTTCTATTTTATAAACGTTATTATGTATATAATATTTGGTTTAACTTTGGAAAAAAATAAAGTTTTATGTTTTGTTGCAATTTTTTCCGTCATAAATTTCGCTACCAATTCTTTAAGCTGTTATTGCTTCTTCATTTCTAATCTTAAAGTTTCATCTAAAAATGTTGTTATTATTAAATATCCACTGACACAAAATATCTACTGAAACTATTATGTACCGTCTACGTAAGCAGCAGCAGGGATATGAAACCATTCCTTAAATGTGTCCGTATACATTTTGGATTATAAATAAAGTCTACACATGCAAGTTTATTGTTTAGCCATTAAGTTTTTGTTGATTTCTTATCTAAAACTTCTTTTGAGACGATCTCTTTCGTAACACTTTGTATGTTTTTGTTTGTGTGTGTATGTAAATATTTATGTCTAAAGGAAAATGAATTTATAAAATTTACATCATAAATACACGCATTAGTGTAATATTTCAATGATACATATCACAGATATATTTCTATAATATTTATATATTGTTCCACACATAAACACATACATTCATATATCTATAAGTGTCATGTATGCGTGTGTAGTGGTGTGTGTAAAAGTCTAAATGAACTTGAAAGATATACAATCGGATATAACGGTGAATACTGTCTACACATTTTACTATTTACAGTTGTACTTGGTTAAATAGCAGTGTGTCCAAGCAGTTTTACAAGTTGTCAATTTGTTTCTTATAGATAATAATTTTCACTAATGTCTGATTTTTTGGCGGACTCCAATTTATATAGTTCGGTTCATTTGACACGTATTTGTTCTTTAAAGTGCAAAGGGAAGTCAATTGGTTACTTAATTCTTTACATATTTACACCATGATTGCACACATATATGAAACTTTAGTATCAACAATAAATTAATTGATTAACGATGTTTTTCATTTGATTGTGCTCATGTTCTAATGTCACGTTCTTGTATCTAAAGCATCGTTTGTTATTAATACTCTGTCATCGTTCTAATCAAGTGGTTGAACATTTTAAATGAAATCATCATTAAGTATATATAGGGTTTTCTAACAGTATACCTAAAGAGGAAGGTATGCCGTTAATAATGAAAAACAACATCAGCCAAATGGCCACCACGGCCACGCTTACAGGACCTTAAACTATTCATGAAATTTTCCATAACCAAATCGAAAAGTGGCTGCCCTATGTCCTCGATAGCCTCACGGATTCTATCTTTGAGGTCTTCAATCGAAGCTGGACTGTTGGCGTAGATCTTATTTTTAACGTGGCCCTAAAGGAAGAAGTCACAAGGTGTTAAATCACAAGATCTCGGTGGCCAATTTTGATCACCTCTTCGAGAGATAACACGGTCCGGAAACTTTTCCCGTAAAAGAGCAATGGTTTCGTTGCTTGTGTGGCACGTAGCGGCGTTTTGTTGAAAGTAAACGTTGTCCAGATCAATATCATCCAACTCCGACCATAACAAATCTTTAATCATCTCTCGATCGCACATAGGACGAGGAATGGACAAACCTGAGTTTTCTTCAACACTCTGGGCAACAGCAGCAATATTCTCAGTTGTTCTTGAGCGACGTGCACGGGTTTTATTCTTCAGATCACTAACTTGTTCCAACAGCTCGAATTTTTCCACCAATTTCTGTATTGCGGTCCGACAAGGTGCTTCACGACGACCCAAAAATGCTTTAGTTTTGCGAACTGTGACTGCAAAGATGTTCACCATTTTCGTAGTTAATTTTAATAATTTCAGTGCGTTCTTGAAGCGTGTATCGTTTCATTTTTAGTAATGGCGTAGTTTCTACTTGACAAATGTCAAAGAATAAAAGCTTCAAAAGTGACAGCTACCGAAATAACGGGTAATTAAAAATAATACCTCTTGTTGGAAAACCCTTAATAATGATTTTCATAGTGCGTCTCGTTCGCTATTAAAAGAGTATATTTTTTCAAAAGCCATTTTTTATTATTTTACATGCACATTTTGATTGACATATCATGGGCCGAAAGAAGATTAGAAGCAGCTTGCGGTACTTTTGAAAAATTAGCATGTTGCTGAAAGAAAAAATAAAAAAACACCGTATAAGACAGACAAATTATGCTAACTAAAGAGAAGTTTAAGCCTTGCAAGCTAACGTTAATGTCGAACCAATAAATAATAATAAATATTTGTATTTATTGAAATTACTTGAACTAATCCCTATTACAAACCTGACGAGAAAATATGTCACGTTATAAATGTCTCGAGCTTAATTATAATAAAGGTTGTTAAAAAAACAAATACAGCCACATTATTCTCTTTTATTTTAAGAAATCACTTTAAAAGTTATATTCAATTCGCAAATTTTGTAACTTTTCTAGATCCAGTTGAAAGCGAGATTTATTTTTCGTCATGATTTTGAAATCATGTTTATTACTAATATATTGCAAACAACAACAGCTACCTTTTGCTACAAGGAAAAAATATTTTATTTATATATTTATTATATTCATACGAATGTCGCGTTCACCATAATAAATCAGGACAATCGGTCGATAAATTGTTGAATTTTCTACTTGTTAGAGTATAGACATGCATATTGAAGGTTAAAAAACCTCAAAAATAAAAAACACAAAAATTGTAAGATGATCAGGAAATAATTTAAATTCAAATTAACCAGCCAATGGTGACCGGGTATGCTAAAAGAAACGAATAACTTTATTCTCCGTTATTGTTTTTAAAAAATGTTTTGAATTTTTATATTGAAGTAAAAGAGCTTAAATTGATTAAATATCTTTGATTTATTGTCATAGAGCATAATTTTTTATTAAAAAAGTGAACTATTTGTGCGTGAGACCAGCGTCACCATGGATCAAAGTCAAATTTGAGTCACCATTGGCGTGTTAAAGGGGTTTTAATGTTTTATTGGGCGATTACCTAAAAGGTTTCAAGAAAGGTTTCATCGAACTATATTTTAATTCAATAATATTGTTTCTAATACTGAGGGCTTAAAACAATTGAACAACTATTACATGCAATTAAAATTCAAAGATCTTCATATACTTTTCACTTAATTAAAAGACCAGTCTCGTTTTGCAAAGGAAAGTTGAACGCCACCGTAGAATTAATCACAATCCTAAAAATCCTACTCTACTGGAATTAACGATGACAATCTATCTGATCTCAGGCTCAGAAGAATATTCGAATTTGAGTTACAGTTTAGTATTTATAAGCTCTTGTTAAAATTATTGTTATACCAAGAGCTAAGTGAGATGAATTGCAAAACAAGATTGAAAATGAATGTCATTCAAAGTGTTATTCATGAGATCATAATATTGAAATCATAGTAACGTAATAAAAAACCAAAACCAGTTTTTACTTTTTACTTAATAATTTCTGGGTAAATATGAATATTATAAGCGCTGCTATTTTTCAGTACATCATTAAACGAAATTATTTACGCACAACTTTAATAGACTTAGACACGCCTGAGAATAGACAATCTCTAATAGAAATGTATTTATGTCAGTATGTTGAATGTTTGTTAGTATGTTTAGTATCCCAGCAGTTCTAGGAGACAGTCCCGAACTAGTGATTTTATCCATGGATTAGGGTGGGAACTAGTTACTTCAATAGCTAAGTGACTAGTTATTTTAACACGTGCATGTCCTAAGCTGGGGGTCAATTGACCCCCAGCTATCTAATAGCTGGTCCGAAGTGGTCAGCGCATTGGATTCACATATTGGTTACATAGCATCAGTTACCTTACTGGTAAGTTGATCAGCTAAAAAGATATATCATAGGCAGTCCAATAAACGATGGCTTGTAAACAAACCTTTCTTCGGCAGCTCTCCAATGGATTGCTTCTGGTGGCTAAAATAAATTCTTCATAAAGTGCAGAACAAAATACACGTTTAAAGTTACTTCACTATAGGTTACTAAAAACCACTAAAGTGACTATTGACAACATGCTATGTTTCTTGGGCAAAAATAAAAATAAACTATATGAAAATTATATCAACACAATTTGTATAAAACCAATTTGAACGAATTACTCACAAAACGTTTGAAGTGACTACACTCCAGATTACTTAGAGACACTTAAGTGACAATTGTCTTCATGCTAGATTACCTGGGATGTGTAAAGTAACCAATTGCCTCCTCTCTGCACTACAAAGAGCAAATACGTGTCAAATGACCAAAATATATAAATTGGAGTCAGTCAAGTAATAAGACATTTGTGACGATTACTGTCTATAAGGGATACACTGACTACTTACTTAACTGCTGGGATATTATAGTGTATACTTTATCTTTGTATGTAATATAAAACCATAACAATTAAGACATGCAATACTTAGTGATTTTTGTATAGTTTGGATTTAACATAATATAGTTTTCTGACATGTAACAGATTCTCTTGTATATTATTTTAATTACAATTTAATAATTGATAAAGATAAAATGATAACATGTATTTAAACGTACATATGTCTGCTTTAAGGCAGTTGTTAAATTTGTTTCGTAAAAGTGAAATAATTTAAATTTAATATAAATTTAATTTATTTAAAGTTAAAAACTTTAATGGCTAGGTTTTATATACTTTTCAAACATAGAAATAATGTTTAGCAATTATGTCTACTAGTCAACAAAAACTTAGGGACGACAAGTTGCGGATTTTCATGCTCTTAAAATAATAAGCAAAAAATGCCAAAATGTTCTATACATTAACGGTTGAAATAAAATCCATAATTATCCTTGAACATTTCAAATAAGTTTTTTTTTTAAAATAATAAGTATCTATGTCGACGTCGATAAGTGAATTCCTAGAATAATATTTCATGTATTTAGTACATGGATTAAAGTAGATGAATTAAATTTTTAGAAAATTGTATTAAAAATAAATAAATAGAGCTGTAAGGATTAACTGTTAGAATGAGGTACTCCATTATGATATCTTTTAATATTCGTTTCTAAGACATTAAAGCAAATAATTGTACCGAAATATCAAAATCCTCTTCCTTAGTTTGATACCCATAATGACATAGTGGTGTAAGTAAAAATATAATAATCAAATATATAAAAATTTAAATTTTAAAGTACTTTAAAAGGCATGCACGATCATGATATGAAAAACTTATTTTGCAGTCCTACTACAAAGAGCATGTACTTTGTGCGGCTTTATACGATTTTAATGAAAGTAGTTCTAAAGTGAATTGCACTCGCAGTTAGATATACCGTATTCCAATGTAGCTTGTATTTCTTTTGTCTTTCGGACATTTTATGTTCCTAATAATTCAGCTCTTAAAGTTATGATTAGGGGGCGGATTTTCATGCATTTAAAATAACATAAAACATAAAATAATTAAATATAGATCGCTCAATATCCAAAAACACAACAGTGCTCCCAGCAATTGGAGAGTTTATAGCATTAACATTATAATTGTTAATCTGAGAAAACAATGGATATATTAATTATAATATCTTGGACTTGCCTTTTAAAATCATCAATATTTTGATCGAGCTGTAAAGTAGCATCCAACCTTAATTTTCACCTCGTAATAACCCAGCAGTAAAGCTAGTAGTAAATGTATCCCTTATAGACAGCAATTATCACTAATGTCTGATAATTTTGCTGACACTAATTTATATATTTTAGGTTATTTGACACGCATGTGCTATTTGTAATGCAGAGATAAGTCAATTAGTTAATTTATACATCCCATGTAAACTAGCGTAAAGACAATTGTCACTTAAGTGTCTCTACATAATCTAGAGTGTAGTATTGCATTTGTCTCTAAGTAATCCAAAGGGTCAACTGACCCTTTGCTTTGGATATTCACGTGTTAAAATAACTGGTCACGTAGTTAGTGTCACCCTAAATTATAGGTAAAAGCTCTAGTATAGGTCAGTCTCCTAGAAGTGCTGGGAAATGACTGTCAGAAGCGGTAACTGTGTCTGTAAAATTACAAAATCTTTCGATAAAGAAATCACTTATAAATCGATTTAGCAATGAAAATAATTTTGAATGTTTACGATACATTTAATGAATTTTTGATACATAAAAAAACTCTAAGCTTTTTTCAAGCAAAATATTTTTAAATGATAATTTTCAATTGCTTATACAGAAATGAAGAAGACTTAATGCTTAAGAGTTCTCGATGAAGAAAGAAGTTAGTCGACAACATTTAATGCTATTTCCATAACAAATTTGACAAAAAAATGTTTGTCCAGACAATATGTTGACCATATTTTGTTAAAAACTTGGATAGTATACCTTGGATTGAACTAGTTCCGCTACGTCGAATTAGTTAGCCACAGAGAACTCGCACTAGTGAATTTTCAACCCAATCGCAACGTTATTGACTGGTGAATTTAATACGGTGATGTCATCGCAGGTGGCTGATAGGCACACTTTGCATAATACTTCACTATTAAATTCAGTAGTACGAATATTCCAGCATTTGAGAAAAAAAAATAAAAACATTTTTTAGAGAGCGGGGTTGAACACGAAAGTTCTTGTTTTTATAACTAATCACTAAGTCACACAGCTCTTATTTGTACTGATCTCTATTTATACCCTCCACCACCACAAGTGGTGAAAGAGGGTATATATAAGTTTGTCATTCCGTGTGTAACATTGAGAAATATTCATCTGGGACACGACAAAGTATATATATTATTGATCCTTATGAAATTCTAAGTTGATTGAGCAATGTCCGTCTGTCTGTTTGTGTAAAACACTCTCACGTCCAAAATGCATAAGAAAAATTAGTGAAATGTATACCAAAAAGTTTGTAATGTTTCTAAGCAGTTTGGTATTGACAATCAGCAAAATCGAATTGTTGGAACCAGGGCTATGGCTCAAAATGTAAGACAACCTCCAAAAATTTTGATAATTTTCACATGATTTTTAAGACTTTGGGTGAATTCATTGCAGAGAATTCTTTGAAATTTTGCACTCATTATTTATATGATAAAAGGACAAATTGTGTTGAAAATGGAAAGAATCGGTCCGTAATTTCTCGTAGCCCCCATACAAATTTCTTCCCGAAATATGGTGCTATGGTATATAAATGTCCATAGAATTGCGGTATCCATACAAAATTTAGCACAACTAAGTTTCGTGCAAACAGAAATCGCGAGATCAATTTTTTTTTTTGGATCGGGCACTATTTGATCATAGCCCCCATATAAAGTTTACTTCCGAAAATCACTTAAATATCTTATATATATCGCTATCAGGTTGAAATTCGACTTGCATAATCCCCATGCACATGAAAATCACTGTAGGGAATTTAATGAAGGTCGGCCCATAATTGGTTATAGCTCCCATATAAGGACCACTTCCAAAAAATACATTTATTTTCATAAATATCTGAAAAATATCGTTTTCGAATTAAAATTTTATAGAGATCGGTAGTATTAATTCACAAATGATACTACTAGATTGTGTGAATATCGATTCATATTTGACCATAGCTCCCATATAAGGTACATTTCCGAAAATAACTTAAACACAAATAAATCTCATATAAAATATACTATCTGGTTAAAATTTCAAATAAATATTTCCCATATATACGAAAATCGATGTGTTGAATTTTATGTAGATCGGCCAATAATTGACCATAGCTCCCATATAAGAACCACTTCCGAAAAACACATTAACCTCTATAAATATTTTAAATATATCGATATCGAACTAAAATTATATACAGATCAATATATTGTATCCAAAAAATTATACTACTGAGTTTTGTGAATATCGGTCCATATTTGACCATAGCACCCATATTAGAGCTATTTCCGATAGTCGCAATAATACCCATAAAATTCTTGTAAATAATGTTATGGAGAAAAATATCAAGCAAAAAAGTCCTCAAATATATAGAAATCATCGTTTATGACACGCAAACGATATCATATATGTATTATATCAGGATTCATATATAATCCATAAAATGGCTTAAAAAGAAACAAAAATTGTGCAACTGTATTTGGAGACTATAAGCGAAAACTACTGTATTACATTGACATTCTACCAATCTTCATAATCGGAGCTAAGTCCCAATAACAAACACTGAATATGGACATTATAGTGTTTATACCAATGTAATTTCTATAATTTTCATCTAATTTAGGTGGAGGGCATTTAAGATTCGGCATAACCGAATATAGCACTCTAACTTGTTTTTATTAAGAATTACATGTGAGTCTACTCTCAATTTTTGCTTTTTGTTATCATCAGAGAGAATGAAAATACCAACGAAGGATTTTATTTTACTTGAATTTAGTTTCAAACACTTAAGGTAAATATCCGACTATTGTTTGTTACTGAATAAGCTGGCGAAATGTAATGCAAAATATAACTATATAAGTACCACTTTAGCAGCCACCGCCAACTAGTTTTCACAGACTTTCAATATAAATGACACCTTCGAGTTGGATTGGGATTAAAAAAATATAATACTTGCAATTTTATAAACAAAAATATACTTTTATAACTTCAGGAAAAATATTTTTCATTATTTTACGAATTTGCAGTACTCTACTGCTTCCTGTATAATATTAAGATTTAATTTAAACACAAATTTTAAAATTGCCGAAATATTGTTCTGCTTAAAACTTTTATTTGTATGTAATATGAAGGAAAGCTTTTAAAAAATGTAACGTTTTGTAATTACGTTTAAAATTACCAGACATTTTTCAAAAATAATTTGAACATAAAAATTACTTGCTATAAACAAATTCTTGTAAACAATTGAATTTAAATTTTTCATAAAAATATATATTTATATATAATAGAAAAAGGACTAATTATTTAATAAGTGTATTAATTGGAATAATTATAATGTTAATTAAGCATACATTTTTATACCGTACACCACCATAGTGGGGAGGATATATTGGATTTGTGCAGATGTTTGTAACGCCCAAAAATATTAGTTTAACACCGACCTTAAAGTATACCGATCGACTTAGAATCACTTTCTGAGTCGATAAACGATGTCCGTCCGTCCGTCTTGCTGGCTGGTTGGCTGGTTGACTGGCTGTCCATGTAAACCTTGTGTACAGAGTTTTGAAGATATTTCCGATAGAATTTGGTACATATCAATTTTTCTGCTCATGACCAAGCCTATTGAAACCGGCTGAAATCGGTTCATTATTTCCATAGCCCCCATACAAATATCCTCCCGAAATTGGACTTTATCGGTCATAAATGTTTAATTTATGTAGGAATCTACACAAGTTTTTCTTCAAATAAGTTTTATATACAAGAAATTCATGTCACCAAATTTTATTATGATCGGTCCGTAATTAGTTATAGCTCCCATATAAGGCCTGCTTCCGATAATCACTTTAACGAGCATAAATCTCCTAAATATGTTGGTATACACATACAATTCAACATAAATAACTTTCATATAGACATAATCACATGACCAAATTTCATGGTGATCACTCCATAATTTGTCCTGGCTCCCACATAAGGCCCACTTCCGAAAATCACTCACGAATATAAATTATTGAAATTTTGAAAGAAAAATGTTTTTGCTCATTTACTTAGTGTAGGGTATTATATGTAATTTTCACTTTAAGTTATGAAAAATTAGATGTTTAAATAACATATATATGTAGTCTAGTAAACATTATTTTGATAACGCCATTAACTGTAAAAATCTGTCTATTTGCGTCAACGCTACATGATTTCAAAAGGAAAAAACAAAATGTTGGACAAAATGTCTGAAAGGGTTATGCAAACATTATATTAAAATAAAAATATTTCTATTTACTCTCAATTGATTGAACCTCCAATCTACATTTTTCTTGTACATTATTGAATATAAGTACCAAACTTGCATAAATTGTAATTAGTTTCACCTTTCCTCATTCTGAATTCAATTCCAAACATTTGTTAACTTATCTCAACAAAAGGATCAGAAATAAATTGTACATTTTACTTGCAACTACTAAAGATCAAATAAACGCCCTGTTAAGTTGGAACACGTGCGTGTTCGAAATATCAAAATGTTTATAGTGTTGAAGTGCATAAGCTTAACTTCCTTTTGAATTGTATTGTAAATAAAATGATTTGAAAACATACGCCTACCCAGACACTAACCATACAAAATTTAAAATACATACGTGAAATTTAACTAAACCAAAAAATAAAACATAAATTTATTGGTTAAGTAAATCTTAAATGCGCAACTGAAACTGAGGTATCCCAAAACATTAAGATTTCGAGAGTATTATACAAGAACTAACTAAGAAAACTTCTGTTCAGACCACAGACAATTGTTCGTAAACTAATATCCAGGCAGTTGCAAAATGCGGGCACAACATGTGGCCACCAGGTAACAAGGAGTCCAATGTGCTGTGTCCATTGCTGTTGCATGTACAACATACTACAAGTAGTACACAATTTGAGATGTGTTGCAGCTACATACAACTACATAGCAATCTAGCAGCCAATGTAATTGCCATGAATAGTTTTTATGTTGAAATTTCTACAAACATACATACAGACGATACATTTATACGTCCGAGTACATATGGGTCCGTAAATTACTTGAGTATCAAATGAAAAAAAAAGAAATACAAACCACATTCGTATGCTCTCTTATACGATTTTAAAATAAATATCCTGGTTATACGCTTGACTTGTCTTTTTACTACAACGACAGCAGAAAAACCAAATTGTTGTGATTTTGCGCTTAAATGTGCATTAAATGTTACACATAAATTATAACGCCATAATGGGCTGGCGTCTTTCAAAGAAGAAATGAGAACAGCATGGATGTGCAATTTTTCGGGTGAGGTCGAATTTGGAATACTTTTTATTGTAAAACCCTTCTTCAAGCTGTTGTTGATGTACAGGAATTAAAAAAAGTTATTGGATTCTAAATGAGCATTTTAATTAAAGGTGAAAAGTTTTTGACTGATTAACTTGGCAGTGACCAGGAATGACTCCTTTGACGCAATGCCAATGCAGCTCAGAATCTCCGTCTTTAGGCCAGGGAATGTTTTTCGAAACCCCGTTCATAACCAGCAAAAGTAAGATACTGGTTAAGTAGCCTGATGGTTATAGAAGATATTTATCTCTGAAACTTAGTTTTTAACATCACAGTCTGCCTGGAAGGTAACTGGAAGCTTCAGTACTTTAACTGAAGCCTAATCATTAACGTCGCTTTAAAATTAAATTATTACCGAAACCGAAACAAACAATCGCAAAATAAAACGATCTGATCTATCGATGACGACCTTCAGCTTGAAAACCGGGACAAGATTTGGAACATGGAATGTTAGAACGTTAATGGAAAAATCGCACCTGGCTCAGTTATGTAGGGAATTCGGAAGTAATAACACCAACAACAGCCAACGAAAGTAGAACGTCAGGTGTCGGCTTCCTTCTCTCCATGAAATCATGTAAAGCTCTTATTGTCTAATTCTAATTCTAATAAATGCTGCAGCTAAACATCTAGGTTTGAAGGTGAATTTGCGCAAATATTGGCATTCTGACAAGACGTATGAAATTATAAATAAAAGGATGAACATTAAAGCAGCAATCAACTCTGCTAGAGCGAGAGGTGAAATGTCAACCACTCAAATACAACAAGCCACCGTAGATCGAAAAGCGCTGCGCAGCTGTGGCTGAGACAAACCGAACCAGCGACACATACCGGTACATCATGACTCTAACGAGTACCAGGACACCTGCATCCGTAAATCTAATTAAGGAAAACTCCACCACACTAATCACCCATCAAAGGTGAACACCAACTGTTGGCAACTCATTATTCGAAAAGTTCTTCTCAAATACATCTATGTATATGCAACTGCATCTCTCACAACACTGAGCTAAATATCCATATAACAACTCCAGTTATGCCATAAAATCCCTCAAGAACAACAAAAGTCCATGTAATGAAAATATATCCCCAGAGATTTGAAAGGTATACGCTGGATGTCAGAGAGCATACCTGCTGAGCTTAAAGAAACATTATTTTCAAGAAACCCAAGAAAGGCGACTTAAAAAGTCTTAACAACTGGAGAATAATCAAATTACTAAGTATGCTGAACAAAGTCTTAACCTAAATTTCCTCTTTACCTTATATTCTTAGACGCTGAAAAGGCATTTGTCATTTTGATCAATGATGTTATTTGGAACGCCTTTGAATTCTAAGGCATTCCACGAAAAATTATTCAACTTTTTACTGCCGAAATATACGTCATGGCGTGCTTAGTGGTAAGATTGAGGTTGGTACTGGCGTTCGCCTGGGGATGTGTGATGTCTCCACTGCTATTCAATGTCGTGGTAGATATAGATATGCATCATGCAATGACAAACTGTCGAGAAATCGGCTGGGGTAGTACAAAGGATTAGAGTATATTGAACACGTAAATGACATATGCTTCCTTTCTCTTAGCCATATTGTCAAGACCTAGAAATTAAAGCAACCTACTGTCGTACCAGCAAAACAGGACTGAAAATTAATTTAAATAAAACGAAGGTGATGCGAATTAATTCAGAAAATTTAAATCCTTTCCCGATGAACAATGTAGCATTAAAAGAAGTTAAAACCTTCTGCTATCTTGGAGCTACAAAAACTGAATTGGTGGATCTAGTGCAGATATTGCTAGCCGAATAAAAGATGACAAACCATCTCTTGGCCTGCTCACGAAAGTCCGGAAATCTTCATCAACATCATGCCGTGTTAAAATTAATATTTACAATGTGAAATCAATATTGTTATATGGTTGTAAAACTTGGAACGCTGCCAATCGAGACATAAACTCTCTTCAAGTTTTGGTAAACAAATGCCTTCGGAGAATTCCTTGATATTTGGCCACGAACCAAGAATCTGTGGTGTGAAACAAATCAAATACCAAAACTCATAGAAAGAGAGAAAAGAAGTGGAACTGGATTCCACATATCCTATAGAAATCACCGTCTGATATCGCTATAACTGTCATTGAAGAGAAACCTCAGGGGAGTCGTAGACTACATCGACCAGCTTACACATGTCGTAGGTAAATTGGCAGCGACATACAGTAGATGAGTACAAGCTGCAGTGATGTAAAGAATACAGCGATGGTCAAATCTGAATGCAGGAAGTTTGTAGAGGTCCTATGCTGCTTGTAAGGTCGAAGAGAATATATATTGGATTCCATAGTATGTACAAGAATGATGCCTATAGGGCTAAAATTGCCACTTATTTAAGACGAGAGAGCTCTCACAGTTGTGGTGGCAAAATATTCCATATTTGGGGACTCTATGAAATAGTATTCCTCATTAAATGAGAAATTTTTCCTTTTCGTGCAAAAGTATGTTACAAACAAAAACGCCCAATTTAAAATAACTATCAATACCCCTGTAGCTTGTCACAGGTATAAAATACTCTAAACGTTCATGGAAGCTCTGCTGGAGAATGGCCATACATTGTTTGTGGTATATGTAACGGCTTCAGTGGCGGCTTACTTCGCTAATTAGTGGGTGTTTCGTTACCAACAATCTCATATTTAAGATATTTTAATACATCATACATAAATGTGGAACCTACATAGGTAAAGTATGAATACGAATGTACGATTATATGTAATACTTATACTTGCATGCATAACAATGCAGTAACAACAAGCAATCTCAGTTGAGCAGATGTGGCAAGTAATTGTATAGTGATTTGTATTATGGTCAACTTAGTGATTGCGTTTTGTTGTCGTTATTGTTGTTATTTATAATGATAACATACCTATCATGTTAATACAAAGCGCATAATTTGTTGTACACCAAACGCGGTGGTTGCAAGTACATATATATATGTTTGTTTTTTATGAACACTTCACGAAAAATGAATGTGTAAAGGATGGAATTAATAGTCCAAGTAAAAGAATGAACAAACTAGTTTTAAACTATAGAACGATCAAATTATTTGGATATAATTATAATTTCTGGATACCAAAACATATTTAGGGCTTATATTTTGGACAAAATCTATGGAAATTTCTACGCAAATCTCAGCAGAGGATAAAATGCGGTCGACTCTTATATTAACGCTAAAATTTGATAGAAATTTTGTAATATTAGCAACTACCGGAAGCGTCTTAAAAGTCACTTAATAATTTTGTATAGCTAGATTTGAGTTTCGAACCACAGTGGCTTGGCGCACAATCTCTTGGCCAGCCGTGTTAAAACTAATATTTACAATTGCAATGTGAAATCAATATTGTTATAGGGTAACGCTGCCAATTGAGACATAAACTCTCTTCAAGTCTTCGTAAACCAATGCCTTCGGAGAATTCCTTGATATTTGGCCACGAATGTGGGGATTCCGCATTTCAATAGTAAAAAGTGGTTTATTGAACTTCGTTGAGGTCGCACCAGCACAATTTTCGCCAGACGTTCAGGTCGTCCAAAAAATTATTTGTCACATCAGAAATCTACGACAAAATCCTTGAACTGTTAATGGAGGTGGTTGAGGCTGTAGGCATCTCAGCTTAGCAAGTATATATCATTTTCCAACATCCACCAAAGAGAATCAAAGCCAACAAGTTTTTGGGACAGTTTTTGTGATGCGTGTGGTGTTATTCATATCGAATATTACTTTCAGCTGATTGACAGATTGGACATTGAGTTGGCGAAGAAAAAAATATTCTTCCAAAATGGCGAACCTAAGGAAATCACTAAACGGTAAGAGATTTCGCTCGAATGAAGAGGTCATCTCTAAAACAGACCCTATTTTGAGGACATAGAGAAAACTTATTATTTGAAAGGAATAACAAAGTTGAAAAAACGATGGATGATGTTGACATGCATTTTTAATTAATTTTTACTTTATAGTACCTTGAAAAATGCATTCATTTTGCAAAATTTAAATCTGTTTGCGCACGTCATAACAAACACATATCTATCATGTTTGAATCATGTTGTTTAACAGGTTAAATGTCTTATAAAATAAAATTAACAACACATACTTTAAATCAAGTATATTTTAAAGGATTAATATTAAAAATAATAAAAGTTGTCATAAAACATCATTCAAGTATATTAATAATGAAATATCACAATACTAAGGTCCTGGTTGGTCATGTCGTATAGTTTGTTAGATGAGGCTTGAAAATCCCTTTTTAAAAAATACGAATTTTTGCAAAAAAAAAAAATTTCGAGCATTTTGTGTCCCTATAGGGACACCTTTCTTTTATTTATTTCTTTTATTTAGTTATTTATAAGTCGATTTTTGGTTACACTTTTTGATCCGTACGATATCTGGGCCTTCGGTAATTTCCAATAAAATGTCCCCATACTCCTATTACTCACATATACTCCTATTACTCATGGTGAAGGGTATAAAAACTCATAAATCAAACCAGAACTATTAATACTTAATCAATTTCCCTATTCAAATCCCTCAGAGTATTAACTGAAATATTTCCAATTACGGTTTGTTGCTGCTTGTTAGTTGTTGTTGCTGTTGTTGGAATACAATCGATGAATAGTTTTCGACACCAATGATATCTTTCATAGTCAATTAAAACTAATTGAATAACATTTTGCCATAAATATTATAACTTGACTTGAAGTTATTTCATGGGATATTATTTGGTTTCAAAGATTCATATATTAAATATGATTTTAATTCAACTAGATTTATAACAAAAATTGTTATTTATACTCTGCAGACAAAGCAATCATACACTTTTAACAATATCAAAACATAAATAATATAAATCTGCATTTATAAAAAAGCTATTATGCACTCAGATTTTAAATTTGGTCATGGTGTATCTGCAGCTCCAAGTCCACTTTTAAAGATTTGTATATACAGAGAAAAAAAGGAAAGAAAGATGTCATATACTTAGAATAGAAAATATATTTGGTCAATTCACAAGGTCTCTTATCATGTCATATTGTCCTAATAATTCACAATGGTTTTTATTGCTTTTCAAGCAAAAAAATTCCTAAAATAATACTACTTTCTATACAATGTTTACTGAGTTATCGTAACGAATCCGCAGAGAACAACGCCGAATGCCTAAGAGTCGGGTAAGCCGAGCCGCCGAGTCGTGATAAATTACGACATTATGACCATATGACTGATAAGAGACCTTGTGAATTGACCAATTATTGATGCATTTTATTCATGATTTTTATTTACAATGCCTAGTATTGATTTGAACAGAATGTGACGTATATATACACAGAAAAAACTAAAATTCAAATCCAATTACTAAATTCATAAAGTTAACTAAATATTTTATTGAAATGGAACCTATCACAAAAATCACAAAATCAAACACTACAATTTGTAAATGTTTTATTGAAAAAAAAAATTTTTTTTCTTAATAAAATATTATTACTATTAATGAAACATATTATTTGAAATTTCGCACAAATATCAAACAATATTTTTAATAAAACCATAAAAATAATTTATTGGTTTTGAAAAGATATTCAAACAATATTTATTATTAAAGCAATTAACATATTAATAAAATTTAAAATTAAAATTCAATAAATATTTTAATTAAATATAAGAAATTGAATACGCCATAAACAATATTTTCTACAGAAGATACTGTTATACACAATATTTTCTATAGAAAATACTGTTATACATAATATTGTCTATGGAAGATACTGTTATACTCAATATTGTCTATGGAAAATACTGTTATACACAACATTTTCTATGGAAAATACTTTATACACAATATCTTTTATGGAAAATACTCTTATACACAATAGATTCTATGGAAAATACTGTTATACACAATATTGTCTATGGAAAATACTGTTATACACAATAGTTTCTATAGAAAATACATCTATACACAATATTTTCTCTAAAAAATATTTTATACACAATATTTTCTCTAGAAAGTACTTTTATCAGCCAAACATGCGTTCCTTCCCACAAACTGGAATCCAAGCATCACTGGGATATTCTTTTTCTGTGGAGAGATAAAACAATAGGCTTGTTTAAATTTATGTTAATTGATAAACAAGCGTACTTACCATTTACTTCCAAAGATAGTCCGGAATGAGAAAACAAGAACCTCATCTTGCTTATCTGCAGAAACACCCAAATTCTCTGTCCGGAGTCGAACCCGCAACTCTTGGTTTGATAGTCCAGCACACTATAGTATATTCTATCGTGGCTCCTTGAAATTATATTGAATCGGTCAACAATATTTCTGAGAATTCTAAATACTTACCGAAATGTTAACATAATACAAAATTTGTGAAAACTATCCACATATACAATTTGTGTAGATAAATATTTTACAAAATACTTATATATTTTTTTTACAGTTGTCAAAATGAACATTAAATTTGTTTTTGTTTCAAAATAAACAAAAAACAAATAGTCATTTAAAAAAATGTTTGGTTCTATTAAAATTTTTGTTAAAATCAAACAAAATTTTAATAAAGAAAAAAAGTTGTTGGTGTAGAAGTGTTGTCTATTATATGTGATATTATAAAATTATTTCAAATTATAAAAACGTATATGATTTTAAGAATATTATGGTAAACAAATTTAAAATAAATAGGAGTTTTTGATTATTACAAAAGTTGTTAGCATTGTTAAGAAACAAAACTTAAAACCAATTGAAATATTAATGAAATCAAACAAAATAAATAATAAAACATAAATTTGATTTCAAACATGTGCATGTTTAAAAATATATTAGTCATATTTTTTTCTGTGTACAATTATGCTTATAAAAATTTAATATCTGTAATCAATTTATCCACTAAACCAAAAAATGCAGTATGTTTTAAAATTTTTAACTTTTATTTTGAAATATCTGTACAACAAAAATTTATTCAAAGTATTGGCCATTGTTAGCTATGACTTTTTCACATCTTTCTGGAAACATATTGATTACGAGCCAAAAGAACTGCTCATCTTAAACTTAGTTCAATTTCGGATACTCAGTTCTGATGTGAAGCGCATCCCAGAGAGAGCATTCTGCACCGATCAAAACAAATAGTGCAAGATCTGAATATTTCAACCATATATATGGTTACAGTAACCATGTATATGTTTGTTACAACAATTTATATGATGAAGGACTTACCATATTATGATGCTCTCATATCATAATCTGAGCACAACATATTATGATAAAATTATTCATCATATAAATGGTTGTCACAAACATATACATGGTTACTGTTACCATATATATGGTTGAAATATTCATGTGAATCGTAAATTAACCATATTATTGTTACCACAATCATATATATAGTTACTGTAACTATAATATTGTTAAAAATTTTGAAATTGTTACAGTAACCATGCACAAATTTGAAATGGTTACAGTAACAATGTACAACTATATTTTTTTTTCTGCGTGTGGTCTTCAATTCGTATGGTACCCAAAATGCGACTTGACTAGCTCCTAATGATTTTGTAAGCTCTTGTTGATTTTTACAACAATCTTCATGGATTAATGCCACCAATTCTTGGTCTTCAAACATTTTTGGCTGGTCTGGGCGATCTTTGTCTTCCGTGTCAAAATCACCACATCCGAACCATACAAACCATCGCTCGCACGTTGAAACCAATTAAACATATTCAAAATAAGCTTTACTGAGCAATATTTATTAGGTTTTTTGCACCCTAAATGCCTGTAGTAGAAACCCGAATAAAACGTTCAGCTTTACGTTGAACGTGCATTCAGCTTTTTACTATATAGAGTTCAGCTTGTGCAAAAGTAAACGAGCGTTCAGGTTTTAACTATATTCGTTTAATTTTCGCAATACTAAACGAGTGTTTAGTTTTTTACCAGCTGCGTTCAGAAAATTAAATAAAAGATTTTTATATGTTTTTTAATATTAAAAATTTATTCAATATATTCTACAAGCATTATTCATAAACAACTATTTCTATAAACTCAGCAAAACCTGCTCTTCCTGAGGAAATTCCCTGTATACGTCATCGACAATTACCTTAAAATCAGATGGTATTAACATTTTTCTGTTAATTATGGCGTTTTCCAGGGTTATATTTATTAATTTGTCTCTCTACACAGATGACAAAAAAGTTATACTGCCTTAAGTAACACAATTTTTATAAAATACACACTGTCTTGTCTTAAAAGGCTTCTTACGTAATTCATACTCGATTCCTGCTTCTACCCAGCAAAATATTCTTGAATTTCGGTAATGGGTAGTAGTTATTTCCTAGGTTACAAGGTAATGAGTTGTACTTACAAATCTCATTATTTCAAATACAATAATAACTAGTTGCTGGTAATGATCTGAATAAGTAGTTGCATATATTGTTACCTACAAGAGTGAAATAAGTACTTGTATATAATATGTTTAATAACCACCTATTCACGAATTCTCCCTCCAGAGCAATAGGCTTGTGACTGTCTATGAATTGGGTTGATATAAACATTTTTGCCAATAACAAACTCAAAATAATTTCAAAATTAAATTAAATTAGTTATATACACATATGTAAGTAACAACTTATTTGTGTAATTACGATCAGAATACGAGTAGCTACTTATTTCTTCGTTTTTAGTATGTCGGATTATAAATAGTTATTCTATAACAATTTGTAACAAACTAAATAACCCATTATTCGCAGAGCTTTTGTACGTCAATTGGTAACCACATATTTAGTTGTTTTAGGTAACTACTTATTTTTGGGAAAACGTCGAACAAAAATAAGTAGCTATTCCCCCCAAAAGTAAGTAGTTTCTACTTGTTTCCAATATTACCTGCTGGCTTACCAGGTATGTTAAAATTTTGCTGGGTACATTAAACAATTATTAAATATTGATTACATAGGTATATGTATATTCATATATACAAGTTACCTTCTAACTCCTGGAATAGAAAGTGAATTACTCTAGGAAAGCTCAATGTTAATGTATGGATGTCACTATATAAAATATGAACTACTCACTTTAATAATCAACACACAAATGAGATTCGGTCAAAATTAACACTTGTAGTTTTTTGTAAGAATCCCGTTACTTCTGTAGTCGTTGTTGAAATAATATTAAATTTTTAAAAAAAATTTTCTAAAAATATTTTTACCACGTCTCGTTCAGATTTATTGAACGATGGCGTTTAGTTTTTTTTACTATCCCACTATGCTGAACGGCACGTTTTGCGGTATCTATGAAGAACTTTACTGAATATTGCATTCAGTTATGCTAAATGTGTGTTCAGCGAAGAATTATTTGGTTGATTCTAAAAATCTGAACAAAACGTTCAGGTCGCTAGTAGAAAGGATTGGGTTTTAATACATTGCGTTCAGAAAAACGTTTGCTTGGTCTATTACCAGCTGAACGTCGCGTAGTAAACAACAAAATAAGCGTTCAGATCTTGGATATTTGAATGCAACTTTAAAGGGGTGTAGTAAATTCGCCTAGCAGCATTCAGTTTGACTATTTCTAAATATTGCGTTCAGCTAATTTAGTTTTTTCTGTGTGTGCTTCAGCGGCACAAAATTCGACATTATCGAAGAAAAAAAATCTGTAATGTTTACACTATAATGTTCAATAACTAAGCGAGAATAAATGACAGATATGTACCCTTCAAAATGATTTATTAAAAACAATAAGCACCTTCTAAAGATACGAAATCTAGTTATATCCAACATTTTGATATCATACACCCAATATTTTTCTTACACTAAATATTTCCTAAAAATACTATTGCTCAATTCACAATCGGTGTCGTAGCGTTGTATGTCTTTTTTTTATTAATATTTTGTTTTTGTTTCGAAAAATGTTGTTTGAAAAATATTTATGACATACAACTTACGATTGTGAATTGGACATATATAATATATAGGCTGTTTGTTTTCGAGTAAACTATTTCATTTTAATTGAAATTAATTTGTTTATATAAGAACCATTCTAATAATTAGGTTTATTTTGAATGGTACAAACAATCTATAACCCCACAAATATTTAAAAGGAAATGTCTCTGTATATTTTGTGTTATATTTTTATTTTTCTAAATGTCTCCCTTTCAAATTCTCCGGATTGTTTCCTAAAAGTGGGTTAATATTCGTTTTACTCATTAAACAAAAAAACAGAACATTTACATAAATATTTTGATAGACATGTTACAGAGACCTACAAAACAAACATTTGTGTTCTTTTAAATGAAATTATTGTATCTTACAACACACAACAATAAAATTGTATAAACTTCAAATGAATTCATGAATTCATCAGTTCACACGCATTTGTTTACAAAAAATCATACTCGTATATTTTTTAAATGTCAGCGAAAAAACGGAGTTTATTTCATGTTTAGTTTTTTTTTTATGATTTGAAGAAAGGCATTAAAAATAACAATTGACTTCATTATGGGGAAAACTATTTATGCACATTTTTGTGTTAAAATCTATATATATAACAAGTTAAAGTGCTATATTCGGCTATGCCAAATCTTAAATACGCTCCACCTAAAGCAACTTTATGGATTATAGACGATTTTATGGATTTTATTCGATTTGAAATGTTCAGGAGATGGTTTGTAAAGAAAAAAAATCAAAAAATCGGAAATTTCACTTTTCACTTCTCATTTTTCATAACAAAATATTTTTTTGGAGTAAATATATAACGGGCGAAGCCGGTGCGGTCAGCTAGTTTTAAATAAAAATATGTGTTATAATGGTATAATGAGAAAATTATCCTGAAAACTTAGAAGGTATTGTTTCCTGCTCTTAGTTTTTATAATTACAATTTCTCGTTAGCATTTTTAGTATTATCCAAATATTGATACATCTTATGAAATCTTTCTATTAACAACAACTTAGTACAGAAAAACTAAAAGAAGAAGAATAAAGCAAGATTGATGGTCAATTTTGCATTTAATTTTGTTCATTGTTTTAAGTCAGTGACTACTGCTTAATTCAAATTAACATTTGGCTGCTTTATCTAAAGAAAATAGTTACGGCATAAATAGTCACACTGACGTGGCTCGTTCTTTATCGTATATAGACATTTATATATCATTGAGCAATATTCCCAGAAGATAATTGTATGGGTGCTAGAAGAGAAAGATTCTTACCATTTTCAACACAAATTGTTTTTTTAAGAAATAACGAGTGCCAGATTTCACTTTATTATCTGCTATATATTTTTATTGAAAACTGCAATAACTTTTTTGAAAAATATCAAGATATTCGGAGGTTGTTCAGCATTTTTGTCCATGGTCCTACTTGACCGATTTTGTCTATTTTCAATATCAATTATTCCTAATCAATGAATTATATTTACAAACATATACATGTTTACTGTGACCATATATATGGTTGATAAAATCATGTGAATCATAAATTAACCATATTATAGTTACCACAATCATATAAATACTTACTGTGACTATAATATTGTTAAAAAAAACTTGTAAAAATGTTGAAATGGTTACAGTAAACTTGCACAACTATATTTTTTTCTGCGTGCAACTATTTCAAATATGCTTCTTTTCTTAAAAGCAGATTTTTATTTCTGAAGATATAGCCCTCCAAAGTTGACTGATTTTCAGTGTCAAAAAAACAGACCATTTTTAGGTAATTCGGTCCGCTCTCAGATACAGTATCTCGAAAAGTAAGTAGCGGAGCGTCATTCTTTTTTATTTTATTGATAGATCTATATTAATTAAGAAAAAGAATAAAACAAAATTCATTGTTTGTTTTGTGTTTGTCCAGGTAAATCGATATTTACCAACTATGTATTTTTTAATATTTATCAACTTTGATGGAAAATAAAAAAACAACTTTAATTGATTATTCCTTTATCTAATACAAACATTTTCAGCTGCCCGTCCTTGTCCCATTTTTTGCTAGAATATTTTATAATAAATGTAAAACAATTTTTTTTTTAAATCTTTTCTGGAATAATTTTCATAACAGCCTTTAAAAATAAACATAAAAAAAAATAAAAAAAACTTTTATTTTACTTCCCAAGAACTTGATTTTTACACAAATTTTAACTTTACTTATGGGTTAGTAAAGTTAAAATTTGTGTAAAAATCAAGTTCTTGGGAAGTAAAATAAAAGTTTTTTTTTTTTTACACCTAAAAGGTGTAGAACCCTTTTCATTTCATAGGCTGATTATCTTATTTGGTTCAAAAGTTATGATTTATGCCAAGGTGTATTAATAAGGTGAAGTTACGTGCACAGCTGATTTTTATTTATTTGTTTATGTTGTGTTTGAGATTGTCAAACGTTCTTTATATTTTTTGTTGTCATTAAAAAAATATTTGAAATAAAGAATATTTAAAAATTTTAAATTTTGTAAATTTTTGTTTTTAGAAAGAATTGTGTAAAAAAATGAAAGAAAATATATAAAACAATAAATTCGGGTGAGTATCAGTGGAATTTAATCCCGAAAAGTACGATAGATGACCAAAATAACTTCATTCTTTATACCCTCCACCACCACAAGTGGCGAAGGAGGGTATATATAAGTTTGTCATTCCATGTGTAACATTGAGAAATATTCATCTGAGACCCATAAAAGTATATATATTATTGATCCTTATGAAATTCTAAGTCGATTGAGCAATGTCCGTCTGTGTGTCTGTGCAAAACACTCTCTCGTCCAAAATACATAAGCAAAATTAATTAAATGTATACCAAAATGTTTATAATTTTTCTAAGCAGTTTATTATTGAAAATCAGCAAAATCGAATTGGTAGAACCAGGGTTATGGATCAAAATGTAAGACAACCTCCAAAAATGTTGATAATCTTCACATGATTTTTGTGACTTTGGGTAAATTCATTGCAGAGAATACCATGAAATTTTGCGCTCATTATTTATATGATAAAATGACAAATTCTGTTGAAAATGGAAAGAATCGGTCCATAATTTCTCGTATCCCCTATACAAATTTCTTCCAGAAATATGGTGCTATGGTGCCCATAGAATTGCAGTATCCATACAAAATTCAGCACAAAAATCATTTAAATACACTAAATATCTTATATATATCGGTATCACGTTGAAATTTAAATTGAATAATCCCCATTCACATGAAAATAGCTGTAGGGAATTTCATGAAGATCGGCCCATAATTGGTTATAGCTCACTTCTAAAAAACACATTAATTTTCAAAAATATCTGAAAAATATCTTTATTGAACAAATGATACTACTAGATTGTGTGAATATCGGTTCATATTTGACTATAGCTCCCATATAAGGTCCATTTCCGAAAATTACTTAAATACTAATAAATTTCTTATAAAAGCTTCTATCTGGTTAAAATTTCAAAGAAATATTTCCCATATATACAAAAATCGATGTGTTGAATTTTATGAAGATCGGCCGATAATTAGTCATAGCTCCCATATAAGGACCACTTCCGAAAAACTAAAATTATATACAGATCAATATATTGTATCCAAACATTATACTACTGGGTTTTGTGAATATCGGTCCTTATTTGACCATAGCACCCATATTAGCTTCATTTCCGATAATCACAATAATTGTAAATAATGTTATGGAGAAAAATATCAAGCAAACTAATTATATCTTCCAAATAAGTCGCACATCCAAAAAATACATTAACGCATATATACACTCATATCGGTAAAAAATATGACAGATATAAGTTTCAAGTAGATTTGGTGACTATGGGTTCATAATTATATATATAAGGCTCACATCCGGAAAATTCATTAAAACAGAACAAAAATATACTTTTGAAGTTTGATTAAATGTATTTGTTTACCCTGTTTTAAACTCTTTTACTTCACTGGTTACTCTTTTACTTCACTTGTGGTGAATAAGGAATATGTTGAGCCAATTGGTAATGTTAACCAATTATTAAGTATATAAATTGTTAAATAGTACATTTTATTCCTATTATAAAATTATAGACTCTGTTGGAAATGGTAGGAATATGTAGTTATTTCAATTATAAATTGCTGAATTAGATAACATTTTTATACATTTGAAATAAAATATCTTCTGCTTAAACTAGCAGAACAATATATAAAATACTACTATATTTTAAATAAACTTTTATTTTGTTTAAAAAAAAGTGGTTTTATTGAAGAAAGTACATAATTTGTATATATTCCAAAAAGCGTATTATATCAGTATTCGTCTATAATCCATAAATTGGCTTAAAAATAAATTCGGTTATAGACCTAATTCGCTTATAGTCCACAAAAATTGTGCAACTGTACTTGTAGTCTATAAGCGAAAACTACTGTATTACATTAACATTCTACCAATTTTCATAATCGGAGCTAAGTCTCAATAACAAACACTGAATATGGATATTAGAGTATCTATAGTATAGATTCTATACCAATGTAATTTCTATAATTTTCATCTAATTTAGGTGGAGCGTATTTAAGATTCGGCATAGCCGAATGTAGCACTCTAACTTGTTTTTTGTTTGTTTTTACAGTTTTCATGTACAACAATATATTTTGACATAGTCAGTCGTTTTACAATAAAAAAAATATTGCCTTTGTTGTAATTGTTGCCGAGACGCTCTCACCTGATTAATACTCCTTGATATATGCTTTACACAAACATCAGACGTGCCCGATCGCATACCAGACACAAAATATATCGGGAACTTTGAGACACTGATCCCAGACTGAATATCATGGTCATACGGAACATTAGTGCAAATACCCGAAGGAATCCGTTGTTATACGATTGACTCTAAACTGGGGTATAAAAAGGGTGGTGGTGCTTGTGTTGGACTTTATTATATAGATTTTCAGTGCTCCCAAGATTTTAAATTATTCTCAGTCATCTAAAAACAAATTGCTGAAAAATTATATATTTTTTTTTTAAATATTGCTACTTTGACCTAAAACTCAAAAGTTCCAAGAAATGTGCAACGTTATCTGATTTTGCCAAAATTTTCAGCAATTATTTTTTATATGAGAGAGAAAAATTTTATACCTTTGGGATTGCAAACTCCGAATATCTAATAAGTTTAATATAAGGCCACCCTAAAAGACGAACAATTATTTGGCTGTTAGTTATCTATTGTATAATTATCATTATATTGTTTTAAATCCTAAATAAATATAAAAATTAAATTAGTAATAAATTGTTTATTTTTGGCGCAACAGCTAACCAGAACAAGCGTTCATTATACACATGTATTATAAAAATTATAGAAGAAGAAATAATAATTTAAATCTGCAATTTTAAAACAAATTCATGAACTACGTATATAATAGTTTGGGAATTCAGTATGAATTCAACATGTATTCAGTATTTTATTTCATTCCCATTTGTTTTTTCTATAGACATTTAGGAAAATGTCATAAAAATAATTATTCCCATTGATGATGATGATGATTGTGGATGGCGAGTTGAATAATGATAATAGTGATGATTTGAATGCATGGAAATGAGATTGTAAAACGTTTTAATGGTCAAAACTATAAACAATTTTTGGTATTTTGTTGCAATTTATGTTTGTTGCATGTTTCTAATTATAAAAAAAAAAGTTGCATGCTGTCCTGGTTGGCTTTTATTTTAAACGCTTGTTTATATGTACCCAATGGATGCAAAGTATTATTTTTTTCCTGCTATAGTTTGCTGTGGCTCGCTGGTCGTTTGCTGCCTCTATGGAGAATATTTCAAATATTGAAAAATTCCCCTACTCCATTCTTATATGCAGTATGTGTATGAGTAGCTGGTTGAAGTTTGCTGTATGTACCATAAAAATGTTTGTTTGTGTGCTTAAAAACAGGCATCATAAAATATAAAGTATTTCGAAAATTAAATCGTCTAGTAAAATAGAAAAATAAAATTAAAAAAAAAAGGAAAAAAAACTTCTTTTATAGACCATAAACATTGACGGTAGTTTCTTACCAATTACGTATTTAAATCAATAAAAATCAAATAAATAGTTGAAAAGAAGCCGGAAAAAAATATGCAAGCAGCATAAAAGGAATTTTTATGTCTTAAAATGACTGCGTGATTTACACGTCATTTTTATTTTTTGTTTTAAAAAGAATTTAATGAGAAATGAAAATAAAATAATTTTATTATTTAAAAAGTAGAGTTCAAGTTCAAATTTGCATCTGCATTTGTTTAAACTTTTTTGTATTTACACATAATTAAAGATTAAGACATAATTAATTGAGCATATTTAGATAAATTCTTTTAAGAAATTTGTAATAAAACATATGATATAAATGACTTTTATTACTTTTTTGGGTACATAAAATTTGGTATGTAAATTATGCTATAAATTTGGATATTTCATTAAGTTCTATATGTTATTTGATGATTATAAACTTTTAGCCCTTTGATTTTAATATCTAGTTTAATCGTCAAAACATTAATTTTTTACTTATTTCTCAAAAACGATAATGTCGGTTTTTTTTTTTATTTGAATGCCTGACTGATAATATAATTCTTATTTTGTGAATATTCCAAAATTCATGATCTATTTGTATAAATATAGTGATATTACATGCAAACTTTTACTTAGTTAAATTTACTATGATTTAGATGTAAGTGGGAAATCTATATTAAAAGCAACACTCATTCCTACTACTGTGAACTGGAAGTGTGCAACAGGGTACCAACAAACAAATATTTGCAACGAAAACTTTCTTAGTAAACCAGAAAGTGATATTGATGTTAAGTAATAACTATGTACTTATTATTTGAGTCTAACACTAAGGAATGAGATCAAAGAAACCTTAATAAACGTTTTTCCTTGGAACTTTTAATCCAAGTATTATTTGATTTTTTGTTATAACCTACACCACCATAGTGGATTTGTGCAGATGTTTGCAACGTCCAAAAATATTAGTCTAACACCAACATAAATAACTTTCATAGAAACATTAATCACATGATCAAATTTCATGGTGATCGGTCCATAATTTGTCATAACTCCCATATAAGGCCCACTTCCGAAAATCACATGAATATAAATTATTGAAATTTTAAATCAAAAATGTATTTGCTAATTACTTAGTGTAGGGTATTACATGGTCGGGCTTGACCGACCATACTTTCTTACTCATTTTTTTTATCAAGTTATCTTTGAAAAGTATTATTATTATGTTTAATGTCAATTAAGTTCATTTGTTGTTAATCTGCTTAAAATGAGAGACGACAAAAAGTGTGTAATAAATTTATAAAATTTTTTCAACAAAACCCAACTTGGTCCAACAAAAAGTTGCCCAACCAATCAAAGGTCTGCCATAAAACTGTTTCCAATGTTTTTAAACTGTATCGGGTCAACTTCACATGATGTTTCTAAAGCAAATAAGTAGAAAGCAGCCAGGTTAGCAAAGTACTTGGACTATTTGATACGAAAAGTGAAATCCAATAAAGGTTAAAAAACATACAAATCTCAAAAAGTTTAGAGGCCAAAGACAGAGCACGGAAGATGAAGATTAGTTTTATAAAAAAATATACCTGCTGATGAAACGTATGACAAATTTTGCAGCTTCCGGGTCTAGGGTAAAGATGCCAAACATTTGTTACAAATTACTCAATAAATACGTTAAGGAATGTTTACAAAAGAAGATGCTTCCATTCATAGACATCTTAATGTGTCCACTTATTGTTGGCCTGATTTGGCATCCTGTCACTATAATAAGCAAGTTATTGAGTGGTACAAGAACAATAATGTGACATTTGTACCAAGAGAGGCTAATCCTCCAAACTGCCTGGGGCTAAGGCCAGTGGATTCAATAACTAAAAGTTGTTACTAGTTAGTAACAATTGTTACTGGAAAAGCGTTCATTAACGCAAAAAAAACTTGCAAGTCGACAAGAAATCAAGAACGTATACATTTTAGAAAGTGTTCTCTCGTTGCATACTATTACAAGTTCTATTTTGAACTCGTAATAGTTAGCAGCTTATATTTTTGTGTTATTGTTTATTTATTTACAATTCTGTTTTTGTGGTGAAAAAATTAAAAAAAAAAAGAATTTTCAATAAAATTGAAGGAAATGAATAAAATAAGAAAATTGTGTGTATAAACTTAGGATCCAATGCAGCCCACCAAGATTTGTAAGATATTGGAACCAAATTGGATCCAATTGTTACTGGAAGACACAATGAATAATAAATTAATGGCAGCGACTGGTGTTGAACCACTAACGACTAGTTCTTCAGTCATTTAGCTGTGCTAAATGCAAAAGTTCATTACCAATCTGTATAAAAATAAGTACATACTCTAATAAATAAAATAATGTGCTGGTTGCTATCACTCATTACAAAATAATGTATGTGGTAAATAGTTGTCATTACCAAAATTCGTAAAATTGTTGCTGTGTTATAACACGATTTCCATCAAAGAACACAGACACAACTTTGGGTACTCTGAGTATTTGTAGTCCTTTATAATAGAAAATTTTAATTTGGTTTTTTAGTCAATAGGAGTGCTACAATCGCGTATAATAAGGGTTTTTGATTGTTTGCTTCTCTGTGACTTGAAATGTTGACTGCATGTTTCCCTATATCTGGAAGGAAATTTTGAAATTTCAAGTGGACGTGACACTTCCCATGCAAATTAAATAGAATATCTGCTGACCTATAATTGTGACAGTCTTCTAACTTTATACGAATCAATTTCTTATCAGTGCATGAATTCTAACCAAAAATGAGACGAATCCCAACAGGGGGTGTTGCAGCTTCCATACAAAGTTAATAGTTATTTTCTAATACATATATAAAGAACTATAATCGTAAAAGTATCTATACTCTGTATGAATCAATTTCTTATCACTGTCAACTCCAAAACACTTCAACTCTAAAAATGCGAAATTACATTAAGATACCTCAAACGAGTCGCAAATTATAGAACTTACAAAAATAAAAAGTTCTATAACCACTGTGTAGTATTTAATAACTAACTGAATAAACTTTGTTCATCACTTTATTACAAAAATTCCCATGCGCTTCGGTTTACAGATTTAGTATAAATAGCTGATGTACACACTTAAAATTTCAACAAACAGATACACACACTTACTTTCCTTAATCATTACTGCGCATTAGGGTGGCCCCAAAATTAAAGTTGCGGATGTTCCCGACTAAAATTAAAATTTGACTCATTCTAAGACTACGTTTTGAAACTTTTTCGTCCTGGGATCAATAGTTGGCGAGCTGGATCAAAGGATAAAAAGGTCCTTTTTTGAGGTTTTTTACATTTTCTCCATATTTCTTCCAAAGGAAGTATATGTAAATTTGGTATCATGTGAAAGGTCTTTGAGAGACGCATTCAATTGGTTATTAGAAATTTAAAAAAAAAGAAATTTTATTTAAAAATTTTCAAAATTTTCGACAAAATTTTAGTTTTTTTTAATTTGTTCATAGAATTTATTCAAATATATAGATGAAATTTCTTGATCATAAACATAATGTAATTTCACCGAAACGGTTTTTCTTGTTTTTTAAAATTCAGTCCAGTTCAATGTTTATTCAAATTTGTTTAAACCTAATTTCATCCCTATCTGACAATCTCTGTATACTCAATTCTTAGTATATGTAATGGGCATCAAAATAACTCAAATTTTATAAGCTTTCACCATTTCGGTGAAATTACATGATGTTTCTGATCAAGAAATTTCATATATTTATTTGAATAAATTCTATGAAAAAATTAAAAAAAAACTAAAATTTTGTCGAAAATTTTTAAAATTTTTGAATTTTAATTTTTTTTAAAGTTTCTAATAAGCTATTGAATGCGTATTTTAAAGACCTTTTATATGATATCAAATTTACATATACTTCCTTTGGAAGAAATATGGAAAAATTTAAAAAACCTCAAAAAAGGACCTTTTTATCCTTTGATCCAGCTCGCCAAATATTGACTCCAGGACGAAAAAATTTCAAAGAGTAGTCTTAGAATGAATCAAATTTTCATTTTAGGCGGGAACATCGATACCTTATTTTTTCTCCATACAAACGGGGCCACCCTACTGCGCATGTCTAAGCAAAAAAGAATTTTAAACAACAACAACTCTCTTGTATGTGCTTAAATACTGCTTTGTCAACGAAAAAGTCACCCAATTTTTGGACATGGTTTACAGTTTTACTATAAATACAAGCTGTATTCATTCAGTGTTATTTATATTGGTTTAGGGCACCAAACTATCAACAGTATAAATAGCTGATGCACACGCGTAAAATTTCTACAAACAGATACACACACTAGCGTTCATTTTAAATAATAGAATGTTAATCATTACTGCGCATGTCTAAGCAAAAAAGAACTTTAATCAACAACAACTCTCTTGTATGTGCTTAAGTAGTGCTTCGTCAGCGAAAAAGTCACCTAATTTTTGGACATGCGCAATGCGCATTAATTTTCAAGTTTTGTTGCAATTTTTGTTTACAGTTTTACTATAAATACAAGCTGTATGCATACAGCGATATTTATATTGGTTTAGTGCACCAAACAGTCAACAGTAAAAATGAAATTTGAAAATTAAAAAAAAAAAAAAATTATAAAATCGATTAAAAATTTATTTGAATCTTTAAAATTATATTATTAGTTAAATTAAATATAATACATTTTATTGAAATAACTTTCAATTCAAATTTTATTTAAACAAATTAAATTTCAAAAACAATTTTAATCAAATCAATCACTTTTATAGTTGAAATCTATCTATACATATAAAAATGGATGTGTGTATGTATGTTCCGTATGCACTTAAAAACGGCTGGACCGATTTGGATGAAATTTTCTGGGAATATTCAGAATAGCCTAGCTAATGACATAAAAAAAGAGATTATATGTATAATGGTTGATCGAAATTTTCTTCAATTTTTATAGATATTTTATACAGAAACTATATATGCATTCAAGGTCACTGATTGTTGTCAAACAAAAAAATTTTGTTAAAAACAATATATATATATATATTTAATAAGGCGCAACATTGTACTATAAAAGTTGTTTGATATTATCAATCGATTATAAACCATTTTGTTTAATCTTGGATATTAGCTGCATAAATAAGAAATTTACATGTGAAATCTATTTAAAAAAATATTTTGAATAACTCTGCGCATTTTATTTTTATATAAAATAACGGTGCATTCATAAAAATAACGATTTTAATCAAATAAATTATGTTTTCATGTAGTCACTGACTGTATTTGGTTTTCTTTGCGTTAATTCCAGTTTTGTTTTGATCAGTTAAAAAGCTATTAAGTATGTAACAAGTATTTTGGAATTTTTTGCAAGAACAAAATTGGTTTACAAATTATTTTAACTGAAAAGTTACAAAAATACCACCCAAAAAAGTCATTGGTAAAACCATAACCAAATCACGAAAGCTCAGAGCAAGAAGAGCAGCTGAGGAATGCGAATCACGTAGTCAGGAAAATCGTAAAAGGGCGTGTACGTCCAGATACTCTTTTAACTGATCCAACTACTACAAATACTTCTCTTTTACAACTTTTATATCTCTTAGATCTTATTTTACTTAAATTTTTTTGCTTTAAATATTATTAACCCTTTGACGGACACTGACGTCTATAGACGTCATAACAAGGGTTTCTGGGGGGACATGACGTGTATACACGTCATAAATTGTTAGCTTCCAAATAACGGAGATACAGCAAGTGTCCCACGGGAAGACCTCCTAAAATTTTGGTGTCCGTCAAAGGGTTAAAATAATGTTCAAATAAAATAAGCGACTGATTGATTTTAATATTTGTATTAATTTCTTCTATAGAAAAGCAAAAACATTCGTTTATTATTTATATTTTTAAGTTATTAAGTTCTAGAATCAAGGCATGAGAAAAATCGAGAAAGGGCATCTACGTCTACAGACTCGGAAAGAGAAAGAGAGAGAGAACTCGTATCACGTCATGAGGAAAATCGAGAAAGGGCATCTACGTCTAGAGCCTCAGAAACGCAAAGAGAACGCGTATCACGGTTTCAGCAAATGCGTCGCAGTGCATATTCATCGAGAGCCACAGAGAAACCCCAACAGCATTTCGAAAGACTAGAAGCCAATCGCTCCCGAATGGCTCAAACAAGAGAAATAATCGATTTAAAGTTGGCAGAATTTCATAACAATAAGGACGATGACATCAGGAATCACAAGAACGTACTGATTGGCGCAATGAACAAACTTTGCATACAGTTCCCTAAGGAATCCCATAGATAACCGGTGCCACTCCGATTCCTATGCTACAAATTACTTCGTTCGAGGAAACTAATATCGTAAACAATGTCGGCTTCATGCCAACCTTTAAAGATCAAAGCCAAATCTACCACAGAACTGGTTCATTGCTCCCGCTTCTCAATGATGATGTGAAGTTCTTACAAGTTTATTTCACTGGAAATGAAGCTACAGAAGCCGAACGCTATCATCGAAAATGCGTGTGGATTTTCTGCAAGACCCTTCTGCCGAAACATTCTCAAAACAATTGTTGGACATTGGAAATGAAAATTGAACCCGTCACAAATGAGATTTTGTTTCCCCCGAACTTCTACAAAATGCAAATGATTATTCAAGCCGTTGTCAAGGTATTCCCATGTCTTATAACCAACTTCAAAAATTTGGATTGGCTGTGAGAACGTGCAATTTTGTCACCATCGGATTATGATGTTAAAAACTCAATGAGCAAATTCAATTGAAACTGCCTGGCGACATAATGAAATACAAATTGATTGACACAGTAATGAACGAGGAACAAGCCGTCAATTATCCTACTGAATTTATGAATTCATTGCAACCAGCCGGAATGTCACCACATTGAAGGTTGGATCACCGATAATGCTTCTCCTCAACTTAAATGCGCCAAAATTATGCAACGGAACAAGATTGACCATCTAAAAAATGTTCCCAACAAATTTAATTGTGGCAACAATCATCGGTGGCAGATTCAAAGGCGAAAACGTACTGATTCCACACTCAGAAAAAAAAATAGTTATGCATGTTTACTGTAACCATTTAAACATTTTTACAAGTTTTTTTTTAACAATATTATAATAACAGTGACTATTTATATGATTGTGGTAACTATAATATTGTTAATTTACAATTCACATGATTGTGTCAATCATATATATTGTTACAGTAAACTAGTGTATGTTTGTGACAACCATTTATATGATAAAGGACTTATCATATTATGTTGCTCTTGGCTTGTGGATATCATAGTCTGAGAACAATATATTATATTATTCATCATGAACATGATTGCCATAAACATAAATTTATTTACTACAATCGTATATATGATTGCGACAATCATGTGGATCTTTATGGTTATCATAATAATATAAATAATTACTGTGACTATAATATTGTTAAAAAAATTAAAAGAATTTGTAAAATTGTTGAAATGGTTACAGTAAATATGTCCAACTATATTTTTTTTCTGGTTGTAAAGGGTTTTCCAACAAGAGGTGTTATTTTGATCACCCAGTATTTCGCTAGTTGTCACTTCTGAAGCTTTTATTCTTTGACATTTGACAAGTAGAAACTACGCCATTACTAAAAATGGAAAGATTCACGCTTCAACAACACATTGAAATTAATAAAATTCACTACAAAAATGGTGAAAATCTTGCAGTCACAGTTCGCAAAACTAAAGCATTTTAGGGTCGTCGTGAACCAACTTGTCTGATCACTACACAGAAATTGGTGGAAATATTCGAGCTGTTGTGACAAGAAGAATGAAACCCGTGTACGTCGCTCAAGAACAACTGAGAATATTACTGCTGTAGCCCAAAGTGTTGAAGAAAACCCATGCTTGTCCATTCCTCGTCGTTCTTTGGAATTGGGCATTCCTCAACCGTAATTATACCGTATTTTGCATAAATACTTAGATGATATTGATCTGGACAACTTTTAACAAGTCGACGCTACGTAACACACAAGCAACGAAACCATTGTTCTTTTACGGGAAAAGTTTCCGGACCGTGTTATCTCTCAAAGAGGTGATCACAATTGGCCACCGAGATCTTGTGATTTAACTCATTGCGACTTTTTCCTTTAGGGCCACGTGAATGATAAGGTAGAAGGTTTATAACGTTTTAATTTGAACCAAATTATGTTTTTTATTGAGACGGAGAACTTTAAGTTGAAATAAAAAACGGTCTTAATATCCATCTAATTGGCTTTATTTGATGACATTAATGTTTAAATATGATCTCAGGCATTTTGGCTAGAGCGTACATGACGTAACCTGGAGGTCCAACATTCGCACATCTTTCACAGTAAATCAGGATGTGTTTTTGCAATAACGCGTCGAATATTCGCTTTCAAGTGTTCGATCGTTTGATCCAGCTCTCCAAATACTGAACCCAAGAAAAAATTTTTGAGAATCTGTATATGGGAATGATGTAATCTTTTGTTTTAACTGGGAATATCCTCAACTTTTTTGGGGGTCACCCTAATGTACATGAATCAGTTAAACGTTGTTTGCAAAAAACCGTGTATTAGACAAAATGGTATTTACCTTAACATCATCTACTCCTTATTTAAGGTGGCACAAAAGTAATTCTCCTATCAGAAAATGCTATAAATTTTGCCGATTATTGGTCAAATAAATAGTCAGCAATATTCCGCGTTCTGGAGCAGTGTAGCGTAACATTGTTTATTAACGTGTATTTCGCATGTGTTTACTACACAAATGTCAAAACAGAACTGACATTAGGGGCCAATCGCAAAATTTATAGCATTTTCTGATAGGAGGATTACTTTTGCGCCACCTTGTATATTGAAATTCAAACCAAATTCATTTGAATAATGACTATAATTTCAAAAAACACAATAGAATTAGATAACCTTTTGAAAAGGGTATTTATGTAATCAAAATCATACCTAAATTATTTAAAAAACCCTTTACCTCTTTTAGAAAAACCGCTATAATAGTATATTTTATAACCATTAATTGAGGTATATGATGAAGGATTAATTCCCCATTACATATACCATAACCTTTACAGCATTTAACAAAATTTATTTTTCACTCCAAAACATAATCATTTATTCCATACGATACGCTAATAAATTACATTTTAATCATTTGTTCAAAGAACTAGAACAAACGTATTAATAATCAAAACACCTTTAGATATATTTTCTGAAAGATGAAAATGTGCCCCTTTAAAAAAAAAAAAAAAAAAAAACAAAACATGCAATGTCACGGTCTATGTATGTATGACTTTGGTATTTTTCACACTTCAAGGCTGTCACTTGGCGTATTTTTATAAAGACACTAATGGGAATCTGTTTAACACAACGTCACACATGCCTGCCAGACGACAAACATTGCAGTCACAATCAGGCATCCAGAAAAAAGAAATTTAAAGAAAAATGATCTTGCATATACTCTCAGTCTACAAGAAGACTGTATGTGTAGGAAATCCCAGCAGTTAAGCAAGAGTCAATGTATCCCTTATAAACAGTAATTGTCACTAATGTCTGATCACATGACTGACTCCAATTTATAAATTTTGGTTCATTTGACACGAATGTGCTCTTTGTAGTGCAAAGAGAAGACGATTGGTTACTTTATATATCCCAGGTAATCTAGGGTGAAGCCAATTGTCACTTAAGTGTCTCTAAGTAATCTGGAGTGTAGTCACTTTTAACGTTTTGTGAGTAATTCGTTTAAAACTGGTTTTATACAAATTGTGTTGATATAATTATCATAGAGTTGATTTTTATTTTTGCTTAAGTATACTGATATTCCATGTAACATAGAAGTCAATAGTCTCTTTAGTGTCTCTTAGTAACCTATAGTGAAGTCACTTTAAACGTTTATTTTGCACTGCACTTTAGAAATTAGTTATTATGCTCACCAGAAGCAATCCATTGGAGAGTTGTAAAATAAAGGTTTGTTTACAAGCTTTTTAGCTGACTATTTGATGTCAATTTGCAACCGTACATATTAGAATAACTAGTTATGTAGCTGGTCAAATAGCCAGTTAGGTAGCTAGTAAAGTAACTGACGCTATGTAACCAGTATGTGAATCCAATGCGTTGACTACTTTGGACCAGCTATCAGACAGTCTCATTGTAATCAAAAATAGTCATTGACCCCCTTCTTAGGACATGCACCTGTTAAAATAACTAGTCACGTGGCTAGTTATATAACTAGTTGTCACCCTAAATTATGGGTAAAATAACTATTTCGGGACTGTCTCCTAGAACTGCTGGGATCTTTTTATTAAAATGCTAACAGCATTTGTTTATACAACGCAAAGCAACACGAAGAAACATTCTCGCTGTAGTGTGCGTGCAACCACATCAATGATCATTGTGGCATCTCACTTAATGAAGGAATAAAAGAATGATTGGGGAAAAATATTAATTTAAAAAAAAAAAATTAAATGATGATGCTGCAGTTGTTGCTACTTGTAGTAAAGTAGAGTTCTGCTGCTTAGGGCAACATATGTCAAGGTATTAATGATGATGAAATTATAGAGGATATTGATTGGATGCCAAGAATTCCTTTCCAGACATTGTACAGCATACAGCAGCAGCAGCAGTATGCCAACTATGTGTATATTACACATTTAATGAGCAATTGTTTTCTTAGTATTGTATATCACTTATAAGTGGGTAGTTTGAGCATTTTTTAATAAAAGAATACTGTTTTATCAATTATCCAATTATTAAACATGTAGTAGTTAAACAACATACAGACAATCCTCTGAATAACTTTAAAATTGACAGATTCTACAACTTTTGCAATGGAGAATCTAGGTGTTAAGGAGAAGACAAAACAAATTTGACATGGAACAAACCAATGTGAATGATGTCCCCATTATTATGGCTAAATGTCATAAACTCCATACTGGTTATTGTGGGCAATAATGGAAGCCTTTCGATATGGTACTGATGATTCAGCAGAGTGTGATCTTGAAGTTATCCCGAGCCGAACAGAACTGAAATTAGTTTACCACAAATGCACATGTACCAAACGTCAGACTAACTGCCAAATATGTTGCTATTACTCTGAATTCAAATATATCATGGATGCTAAACATAAGAGGGCTATGGTTGCTTACAACACCTACCTCAAGATGTTCAGTGCAAAATGGGGCTTGACCTCTGGGATGAATAAGAAGTATAAGATAGAATGGATATCAAGTTTGTTGGACCTCAATATAAAGGAAACTTGTTATGGATAAACTGAACAGAATTCATAGATCTGCTTCCCCGGGATCCTAGTTTTTCAGAGGAACTGAACTGCACATAACTCTAATAAGCCTTTTACATTTTTTCTTGGACCAGCACTCAGGGGATGGGATGATAGAGGGCGTAGTGTTTGTGGACATTTGATTTGAATTTTCCTATATTGAAAGTGACAGGAAATTCAAGAGGAAGCTTTTTCCACATACGGACAGTACGGCTAAAGAACGAATTTTCCCTGTAATGTGTTGTGTGATCAACTCTCCAGTCGACAACGAATTGGTGAGCCCTTGCCGAAGAACGTGTGTTGCGTAAAAAACTTATCAAGAATTTAGAAGGTATGGAGACGCAAAAATTTGGTTTGTGCTTCCATCGCTTAAAAATAAAAACTCTGAATACATAACGCCTTTAATGGGCTTTATTGGATGATCAAGGTTTTAAGTGCTTCAAGTCTACTTAAGGGAGGAACACTGAATTTCTAAGCTAAAGTGTGGCACATGATCTGCTGTCTTCTGTAGTTAACAAGATATAAAGTATCTTACAGGCTGATATATTTGCAAATGGGTAACTTAAGGACCAAAATATTGGTTACTAAACAAATTTATAAATGACCATTTTAAGTTTTCATATTTTACGATCGGTAACAACAACACCCTCTAAATCAGACATCGGCAGAGCGTAAAATTGCCTTTCCACATTAACACCACTTCATTTTGTATTTGCGTTTTTTGAGTAGCGCTCTCTGGCATTAAGTGCACTGAGACAAAGGTTTGAAAAGCTTTTGTATGTTTTTGGTGTTGTATCTTTTTTGCCAATTACGTACGTGTGAAAGAAAATAAAACCAGAGAGTTCTTAAGGTAGATCTTTGGGTACGTCTGCTCTAAATCATGATATTTTTAAATTTATGAGGTATTGTTCATCTCTTAATTTATTAGGATATACATTTCAGAGCGACCTTATTGGATTCCAGAGTACGATATGTTAGATCTAGTACTCTCTTCACTATTATCTAGCCTTAATATTGTTCATCGATTTCATTGAGCGATATGGTGCTGTTTGCTTGCGGACAGCGAGCTACCAACCAACCAGCGAGACTAACTATGACGATTATTATAAGATTTAATAAAAATAACAACTTTAATAATGCTCAACTCTCTAGCCTCGAACTAAAAATGTATGAAATGACAAGGCATTAAATAGCTCCTAGTGCGCCATCACTGATTTAAAATTGATATGCAGAATAAAAATTTGGAAAAAAGTTTAAAATAGTCGAATATTTTATTAAACAAGGACAAAGTCCTGATCGTTAATTTTCTCTCTGATCATTATCTCTCATAAATATCTTAAATATGTGGGTGACCTTTTAAAATTCGCATTATCAGTTTTCATGAGAATTAGTATTATGGAAATCAATGAGAATAATAATGTAATTAAGTTCAAAAACCTCTCCTGAATAACTGACAAATGTCTTAGTCACTTATTTATATACCCACGTCATCATCCTTAATATGAAACGGAAGTGTGGGTGGCAGTCTGATGAATCGAATGTTTACAAAGTGTGCGCATACGATTAAAATCCTATTGAGAAAACAAAAACTATCCAATAGCTCAGACGATTTTCCAACAATTCCATATTCAATACATTGAATTAGATCAGTTTTCTGCCGCTGATGCTGCCTGCAGTACCTCATACATAAAGTTCATTGGCTTGCGAGTTTAAATACGATACATACAATACGTTTTAATTTATTTATGAAGCATTGATGAGTGTTGCATGTGTTTATTTCGTGCAACAGCAACGCGTTCATATACAAATAGAGGATATTAACATATTCTTGGGATCACTTAAAATAGATAATGTACTCTAAACAAATATAAATCTTTTCTTGATATTTATTATTTGCTTTCCTCTCTTTTCTTGTTCCTTATTTCGTCGAGTTCTAAATAAGCCGTACGGGGAAAAATTCCAATTGTTTATTTGGTTAAATTTCTTTTTGCTGTTGTTATTGTTATTTTTCTTTTTGTAATCTGTTTGATGAATTTATTTTGGTTTATTTTTAATCTTTTAATACTGGAATAGTTTTTAAATTTAGAAACATTTCGTTTATTTAGTTCATCTGCATTATGTCTTACGTGTAGATGGGCTAATAATGATAGTTCTTCCGTGTCGATCTTAAATACACAAAAAAAAAAAAACATCATGATCTCTTTTGTTTTGTTACAATGTATGAAAAAAGGAGTTGTTTACATATAATTTTCTACAGAATCATAAAATCCCTCTAATACATATTCATATTTGTATACAGATTTCATATTTTTTACTGTAAATATATTTACATTTAAAGTGCTTTTCCTTTGCTATTTAAATGTTTGGGGTAATTGACACAATGGCATTATTAAGTGGAAATTATATTATTTTCGGTTAATTTACTTTTCATATTGTATGCTTATTATTAACAAATATAAATATTAAATGGAGTTTATTGAACTTGGTATTACTTATTTAATGTGTGGAAGATATTTATTTACTTTGTTTTATTCTTAAACGAAAATATTTGTTTTTGGTACCAATTACCGTTGATTTAAAATTTTATTTTTATTTAATTTAATGCAATAAAAGAAAGAAAGAAATAATAATGATGACAATTTTCATAAGGATGATATTGATTCATACTAGTAGTTTTGGATAATAAGCAAGATGTAAACAATCTTTTGGCTTTATATGCTTAACAAATGTGAAATTATAGCAGTACTATGGAAAGTAATATTTTTAATATATATCAAGATTTTTAAAAAATGAAAAGATAAAATTTTTTGATGATATTATGCTGCTCTCGGCTTATGGATATCGTAATCTGAGAACAACATATAATGATAAAATTATATAAATTATATTATAGTCACAGTAACAAATAGTTACTGTGACTATAATATTGTTAAAAAACTTGTAAAAATGTTGAAATGGTTACAGTAAACATGCACAGGCTTCGTGTTAATGGGGGTAACACAAACAATATATAAAAAACAATTACAATCGTAACCTTATAATTATTTAACAAATTATTACAAATATATTGCCTTGGCAAAATTAATCGTCTAGATTACCAATCATTAAATGTTTTAGTTTTTTAAGTTTTATTGCTCAAGAATGTTGTTCACAACCAGGAACTTTTGTCTGAAAGTGAAAGATTCGTCGCAATTGTTTTTCTTAAATTCCTCCTGATTATAGCCGTAGTCTTTATACCCTACACCACCATAGTGGGGAGGGTATAATGGATTTGTGCAGATGTTTGTAACGCCCAAAAATATTAGTCTAACACCCACCTTAAAGTATACCGATCGACTTAGAATCACTTTCTGAGTCGATTAAACGATGTCCGTCCGTCCGTCCGTCCGTCTGGCTGGCTGGCTGGCTGGCTGGTTGGCTGGCTGTCCATGTAAAGCTTGTGCGCAGAGTACAGGTCGCAATTTTAAGGATATTTCGATAAAATTTGGTACATATCATTTTTTCTGCCCAAGGACGATCCCTATTGAAACTGGCTGAAATCGGTCCATTATTTGACCTAGCCCCCATATAAATGTCCTCCCGAAAGTGGATTTTATCCGTCACAACTGTTTAATTTATATAGGTAGCTACACAAGTTTTTGTCCAAATAAGTTTTATATATAGGGAATTCATGTCACCAAATTTTATTATGATCGGTCCATAATTAGTCATAGCTCCCATATAAGGCCTGCTTCCGATAATCACTTTAACGAGCATAAATCTCCTACAAATGTTGGTATACACATAAAATTCAACATAAATAAGTTTCATATAAACATTAATCACGTGACCAAATTTCGTGGTGATCGGTCCATAATTTGTCATAGCTCCCATATAAGGCCCACTTCCGAAAATCGCTCACGAACATAAATTATTGAAATTTTAAAAGAAAAATGTTTTTGCTCATTTACTTAGTGTAGGGTATTATCTGGTCGGGCTTGACCGACCATACTTTCTTACTTGTTTTGATATAGAAAAAAAGATCAGTCAGGAACTTTTCGAATTATACTGGTTTTCATTAATAGTACATCGCACTGTAACTTCTAAGCCGTTAGTCCGGTTTGAATGAAATTTCACATGCTCAAAGAGAAAGTTTTGTGCTCTCTACTCTCTGAATATAATTCTTGACGCTCAAGGTATTATGCGGGTCAATGAGTGATTTCCCATAATTATACCCAACTCTTCCCAATTTTGTAAAATTTTTCTAGAGTTTGTCCACAAAACTTTAGTACATGCTGACATAGAACTTATGATGAGTGCAGTAAGAAGCCAGTTCTATATTCCTGGTTTAAAAAGAACAGTTAAGAAATGCGTAAATCATTGTCTGACCTGTGTTCGCTATAAATAGCAAGTGAAATCACAAATAATGGCTGCACTGTCAAAAGCGAGATTTACTCTTTCTTTACCGTTTTCATATACGGGTGTCGACTTTGCGAAATTCACCATATATGAAGGGCTACACTTGTGTGTTTGTTTGCTTTGCAACACGAGCCATTCATTTCGAAGCTTGCTCTAGCTTGTCATCAGAAGCTGTCTTTGCCACATTTGCTCGATTTGTAGCCTACCTAAATCTACCTAAATCCGTTGCTCAAGGAATATTCCTTATTCCTCAAAATTACTGCAAAGAATATTACGGAAAAATAAGCTATTCACGGATTTGAGTGGAAGTTTATTCCACCCAGCGCTCCACATATGGGAGGTTTATGGGATACTGGAATTAAAAGTTTTAAACTTCACTCACAAAAGTTTAACTTTAAAGAGTTCTCTACTCTTTTAGCAAGAATTGAAAGCGTGCTCAAGTCAATAACCATTTCATCGATCTCTCAAGATCCTAATGAGCTACAGGCCCTTACTCCAGGTCTAGAGACCCATCTGATAAATTATCTTTGATTAATCGCTGGGAACGATCAAAGATGAAAAACTGAATACCTTCACGAACTCCATAAGAGATATAAATGGCAGAATCCATGGTGATGTCGTCATTGTAAAGGATGAGTTTCTTTCTCCATGAGAGGGGAGGTTGGGCCGAATAGAAGCTGTACAAGCCGGTCGGGAAAAACGTGTATGAGTGGCTGATATTAAAACATCATCCGGCGTTATATCCCGATCGATATTCAAATTCTGCGTGCTTCCGTTAAGTGAAAAGTCTGTAGATTAACATGTTCTTTTGTATACCATGTCATGTTTATACATGTTGCACCATAGTTTTTCAAACATAATCTGAATGGATCCAGCTCAATGTCCTGAATTGTGTGTAGTGTGCTTCAACTACCAACACCCTCGATATTGACGTTGGAGTAGAGGCTTTATTTGGTGCGGATTCATAAATACTTTTCCAACGGTTTTTCCAGATCACACCATATTGTAGGCAGCTGCATATCGATGGATACTTGTTAAGTTTGTGGCGATCTACACCACACCCTTCTTTATCCAAGATATTCTGGGCAACGGACAAGAGCAAATCGCCGTCAGCAGCAACAGTCACCAGCACAAGGTCTGGTTAATCAAATTGTGTTGGCTCTTGGTCAGCTAACCGGCTCAACAATTGCACCATTGCAAGGGGGCCGGCATGTTGAAGTCCGATCGGTAGTCATCGAAGGTTTTGTCGATCCTGAAGACGACTTAATTGACATCGTTGACGGCCATATCGACTTTGAATGACAGCCACCGAAAACTTCCAAAAGTATTCCGAAACCTTTGGAAGTGTTCGGAAAAAGCCGGCATTGGCGCCGTCAAAAGTTGTTGTTATTGTTTTTTCAACAGTCTGCCCGGTCTCCATTTTTGTTAAAAAAAATAAAATAAAACTAATAATAATAAAAACCTAAAAGTAAAAAAGTGTTTGTGTCAACAAAGGCTAAAGTGAGTAAGTATTAAATAAAATTGTTAACTATTAACATAGACAAAATTAACGAAATCTACCAAGTAAAGGTGGAAATTTGTTTAACAATGCACAGTGGAGCAAAATCAAAATTTTTTGGAAATAAATCTGGCATTTCTAAACGGCTGGTCCGATCGAGATAAAATTTGACGTGGACGTAGCCAAGGAGTATTCGAGTTTAACTTATTAAAACAGACCCTACAAATGCTACAGGCGCGTCCCTATGGAGGCTCAAAGTAGGATACCTTTGACATGTACAATTTTTAAACACGTGCCATTTTTTCGTTTCCCATCCGATTTCAATTAGATTAAAAAATATGTCACTTTAAAACTCCTTCCTTCAAAAATATTGAACTTTTTCATACTAAAAAATTTTAATAAGTTTTCTTAATATTTTATTCAACAACAAGTCAATGGCTCTGACTTAGTCACATTAAAATATGAAAAAGGGCAATATTTTTGAAGGATGGAATTTTAAAGTGGCATATTTTTGAATCTAATTGAGATATTGACATGAAATTTTTTTTATAAAACCAAAAATTAATTTATCTAAATAAAAAAGGTTAGTTTGGAATATACGTGGATCAAATTGTTCCTAATATTTGCAATCCTATCAAAATGTTGATACAAATTTTTAGAAGCTCAATAAATATGTAATAAAATCTTTATTTATTAACAAAACTCAATGAAACTTTCAACGTTTTTTTAAATTTTTCATTATAAACAACAAAGTGTAAAAAAGTCAAAGGGAATCCCCCAAATCCTAAAAATTGGAGCGAAAATCCCAAATATTATATTTTTTACAATTTTGCCCATAGGGTACAAATTTTCTTTGGCCCTGGGAAAAAACTTTGGGAATAAATAAAGATCACATCATGGTTTCCAAAACTCCTTTCCGTTTTATGATCTCCTCTTTGGGATTTTAGAACATGTGTCCCAAATTTGAAATTTTAATAAAAAATAGGTCAAATTCCGAAGGACGTAGGAACGACATATTCGAAAGCTATGATATGTTTTTTATACCAAAATGTTCTTCGTAGAGATATCTTACAGATAAACATAAAATTGTCATACGACCTTAAATAAAGCTTCTTTTTTTTATTAAATAGAAAAAGAGTTAAGTCTCCTTTTCGCCCAAAAAACAGCACAATTCTACTATTTTTTTAATTTTTAAATTGAAAATCGTTTATTTTTGAATCCGTAATTGATATTGCTCTGAAATCTTTTGCATATTAGTATTTATAATTTAGTTGTCTAACTAACGAAACTAATTTGAGTTCATTAGGTTCAAAAATCCGCTCTATATTTTTAAAATAGCGGGGAAAATTTTAAAATTAAAATTTTTAAATGCCTATAACTCGGAAATTATAAATATAAAAATCTTTGAAATCGCTTGATTCTGCCCCACTGTGCAATGTAATACAGTAAAAGTAGCTTAAACTAAGAATTAAATATATAAACAAAATTAATTTTTGGAATCTAAATTTTAGATTATTAAAGTGGGTTAAGGATTACTTACGCCTTAACAAATGTATTACTTTAAATAGATTTAAACAATTGATGTATTATTTTTGATTCTGTAATAAATTATATTTCTTTATTTTTTTAATAAAAATTAGAAAAATACCTGTTTTAAATATGAAAAGTATTAAAAAGTATATTTATAAAAATTACAAAACAAAAATTATCTCTTTTGGATTAGGTAATGGACAGCATGTATATTTGCTGTATATAAACAATAGAAGCTTACATAATTGCATTAAAACAGTAATTGTGGTGTCAAATAGTCTATGGATATAACAAAAATTTACATTTTAACATGCTATCTATCGTCTACAACACGTTTCGATATTAATCTTCTAATTTAAAACTACACTCATACATGCCTTTTAACGCTCATCACAAATTAGGAAGTAATTTCTGATACTAATGAACGCCAACAACACATTCATAACGCATGTATATCACTGAACGAAGGAGGAACTTGCTCGTAACTCTTTTCACTAGTTACTAAATTTACTTCCAACTGACATCATGTTGTTGAAACAAATTTTACCTGCTGTGATAAATGAGGTTTTTTCACAACTAATGTTTAATTTTTCAATCTCTTGTTTGTAAAAGTGTGGCATGCTACTTTGAGTATATAGGCATGTATGTAAGTAAGCCCGTGTCTTATGGGTTCAGTATTTGTTGATTGTTTAACATTTGACACTTTTGGTTGGCAAGATCTTTTGTTCTGGTTGTAGGCTTGTGCCTTTTAATTGTTTTTGATGAACATACATACAAATGTATGCAGCATTTCAATGTTGTTCCTAATGGGCGGTTCTTATTTAGTACTCACGTGTGCTTTTTAAAGCGGCATCATCTGTCATTTCTCAAGAAAACAAAATAAAGAACTTAAGATTGTATGTAAGTCTGTAAAAAACAATTCTAGATGTTTATTGCATTTACGTACTATGTATGTATGAATGTTAAAAGGGATTACGCACCCGTTTAAGAGAAAGAAGAAGAAATACAAAATGAACAATGAATTGTTCATTTACTTAGTATTTTTTTTTGTTTTTCTTAAACACACAAAACCTACGTTATTTATTGTTCATTTAAATGTGTTTTTTAATATTTACTTCCCTTCTGCAGCTCTTCCCGCCATACTTGTACCACCACAATGCACTTCCAACCTTAAAATGTTTACACAAATATAAAGAAGAAAAAAAAAAACAAAAAACAGAACAGAAAATAATGAAAAGACCTCATCCACAGCTCTGTGTCATGTAAACATGATGCATTTCAGTGTGGTTTTTGTTTAGTTTTTAAATTAAAGGTAAATTGTTTTATGCATCGTTTTGTAAACTGTCAGTTTTTGTTGACTCTAAAACTTGTAGCACACGAATGCTGTTAAATGCAATATGAATGTACAGAATACGCGTATGTGCCGCACCAAAAGTCCATGTGTTTATTGTTGTTATTTCTTTGCTTTTTTCACGAGTGTGTATGTGTTTGTGTCTGTTTGTTTGTGAATAAATGTACGTTTGTACAAGTATTTCAATTCAATTCGTATGGAATTGAATCCATCAACAACATGTTGCAATTGATGGATAAACTGCAGCGTTGTTGTGGATTAAATGTTCGTTATCGTACACACTACATGCGAGGTTAACAATGATAAGTGTGGTAAATTTGACACCACAAGCAGTGTCAAAATAAAACTGACTCCAAATTATTTTCTAATTTTAAAAACTGTTTAACATTTTAGTATTCTTTTTGTTGTTGTTGCTGTTCACTTTAATACTTGGATATGATATTGTATTATTTCAGTCCTAACTAATTAATGTGTGGGATATGGAAGTATGTAGGGAGCCACGTTTGTATGGAGGATAAATATGTCAATTGAAAGTTTAGCTTGTTTAGCATTTCTCAAATTGTTTGTCCTGGAGCTGGATCAAAAGACAAAAATGTAAAGCCTTTTGGGAAAAGGTTTCCTGATGATCTGGCCTAAGCAACTAGTGAAATCTGCATAGGAACTAGCTTATCCCCAACAATAAATTTCAGTGAATTTATCAATAATTGGGAATTTAGCACAATTCTTACTAAAATATTAATTTTGTATTTCCGTAAACTTTTTTTGTAATTTTTTAACGTTTTTATAATTTTTTTCACATTTCTCACAAAGGAAACATACTGCATATGTTTGATATCATGTGAAAGACCTTTGAATAGCGAGTTTAATATCGTAACTAAATTCTCTTGATAGTCTCAAACTATTGGAAGATTTGTAAATTTTTTAAATTTTAACCATGAGTTATTTAATATATGGGTGTATAACATAAAAATGCGGGAATCACAACAGATGGCGTATCTCTTGAACGCGGTTTTTGCCTTTAATTTACTGTCATTTGTAGGGTACATATCTCCCATTTATTCTCACCTAGTTATTGAACATCATATTGTAAACATAAAAGTTATTTTTTGCACCAAATCATTATTTGCGATGAAAAATGGATCCACCACGATAACCCGATGCGTAGGAGATCATACGAGAAGGCCGGCAAAACAGCCGAATCTACACCAAAGTCAAATAATCATGGCGCTAAGGTAATGCTCTGTATTTGGTTGGACACAAAATGTCCTATTCATTATTAAATCTGGCCAATCCTTCACTGGGAACCTGTCATTACAACGCTCGGCCAATTTAGCATATTTTCTATTAAAAACTGTATAAAAAAAGTGGTTGGAAAGTTTTACCTCACCTTATAGTCCAGACCCTGCAGAATGCTCTATCTGGGTAACGATTCACTTAGGAAAAGAGTATCCGAAATAGGCTTGATACGTTCTTGGCCTCAAAAGATGAGCATTTTTTTTGGCGCGGCATCCATATGTTGTCAGAAAGATGTGAAAAGAGATTAGTTTAAAATTTAAACTTTAAATTAATACAATATAAACCTCATACAAATTCACCGAAACGGGTTTTTCCGCTTTTTGATATTAACCCGCTAATGGTGACATAAGGTCTCTGAGACCGGGTGTGTTAAAAAATTCGAATAACTTTATTCTGCGTTATTTCGTTTTGTTGCATTTTCGTGTAGACGCCGCACTATACGCCCGCCATCATCCGTTCACGACGAAACTCCTGAGTGAGTACACAAAAATTTAAAAAAAAAACAAGTAAGAGAGCTATATTCGGCTATGCCGAATCTTATATACCCTTCACCAAATTATCCTTTAAAATAAAATTAAAATTTTTTTTTTTTTTTTAATTTTCTTACAATTTTTTTTCCAAATTGTTTTTTAAAAGTTTTTTCCAATATTTAAATTTTTATTTTTTTTAATTTATGACAAAAAAATGTTTTTTGTGAAAAAAAATTCGGGTTAAAAAATATTTTTCTCGATATAGCTAATATACATCGTTGCAATGGACTTTGAAATATCTATCATTAGATATCCATATTGTCTATATTTATGAATTAGTAATCGAGATATAGATCAAAATGCCAAAAATAGAGGTTGTCTCGGATTTTTGCTCATATCTCCGTTATTTATAGATGGATTTTGCTGATTTTAAATAATAAAACTTCTCGAAAGCATGTCTGACAGAATTATTGAAGATTTGGATCCCTAAGATATCTGGGGGTTTTCAGAAAATTGATTTCAACAGACATACAGACAGACATGGCTTAATCGACTCCGTTATCTATAAGGATCCAGAATATATATACTGTAGGGTCGAAAAATTGTATTGTGCAAATTACAACGGAATGACGAAGGTGAAGGGTATAAAAAAAACATGAACTATTAGTAACTGGTTGCGAAAAATCTTCAGTTGAAAACCCCGGTGCGTTAGACCATTGGGGGGTTAAGTCCAGTAAGAATTTTATTTTAATTTTATTTAATTTTTCGAAACATATTTCCTATCCCAACTGATGTTAGCTGAATCAAAGGATAAAAATGTAGTTTTTTAAAGGTTGATTTCTTTTCATATTTATCTCAAAAAACGCATGAACTATTGGTGTCTGTGAAATTTAGTTGAAACGCGCTTTCAATTCCATATCTAAAATGATCGTGTAAGTTATAAATCACGTATTCATTTGAACTAAGTATTTTAATTAAAACAAGTAATGGAGCTATATTCGGCTATGCCGAATCTTATATACCCTTCATAAAAATACTTTAAAATACAAATTTTAAATTTCGAAATTGTTTTTCAAAATTAAATTTTTTTTTTTCAAATTTTTAAAATTTTTTTTTCGAAGTTGTTTTTTTTATTTTTTCGAAATTTTTTTTATGTTTATTAGTGAAAAAAATGTATGACCAAACAATTTTTTTGATAAAAAAAAAATTTGGGTTAAAAAATATTTTTCCAGATTTTGACCCATTGTAGGTTCAGATTACTATACATCATTAGACATCCATATTGTCTATATTAATTACTTAGTAATCCAGCTATAGATCAAAAATATGCAAAAAATCAAGGTTGTCCCGGTTTTTTCCTTATATCTCAGCCATTTGTGGGCTGATTTTCTCGATTTCATATAGCAACAGAATTGGATGAATTCCCGATATATTTATGTATCAATCATGTTTGTAAGTTATTTAGGGGTTTCGAAAAGTTGATTTCAACATACAGACGGACAAATGGATATGGTTATTTCGACTCCGCTATCTATATCGATCCAGAATACATATATATAATTTGTAAGGTAGCAAATGAAAAATGTAGAAATTACAAACGGAATAAACCCTTGCCACTCATGGTGAAGGGAATAAATATTTAAAAATATTATAAACTAAAAATTTTTGCAAATAAGTTCGAATATAATATTACTTGCATTTAAAGCTCATTTCAAAGACCTTTCACTGATACCAATCTTCCATATGTTTCATTTGCGAAAAATACTAAAAAAATCATAAAAACTCACCAAATACTGAATCCAGTACAAAAATTGTGAGAAGTAGTTTCTTATAATGAATTGAACTTTGATTTTAGTTAGGAACATCCACAAGTTCTTTTTGGTTTATTTACTGCATAACTGTATACAGTAAATAACCCTCGTATGTACGTACACAAACATAAAATCCAATATTCTATTCCCTGGTTGTTTTTCTTTGATTTGTTTAATTGATAGACCATATCTGTCCATTTATTTAATTTTTGTTTAAACTTTTTCTCCTGTAGTCATTAATTTAGTAATGGCCATTTGTTGTTACAGCATTTTATACTTTGAAAATGTGATTAATTAGTAGAGTCTCATTGACCAACATGATCGCAAGCAGCCACATGTTGAACAGTGTATAAAATGAGTTTCACACTTCATTTGAAGTCGAATGAAAAATTATAAATACGTTTATATACTTGATTATAAAATATTTCTTGGTGGATTTTTTTTTATTTTTTGTAGCTTTTAACCGAAATATGTACTTTTTCGACATTTTAACTAAGTGAACGATTTAAATAAATGAAGGTTTATCTTTCGTGTGAAGTAAAATATCGTATGTGAAAAAATATAATAAATTACCGTGAAAAAAAACTTGAAACGTAGCACTTTTCTTGTTTGCTTCTAATGTATAATGCATACTAAGTAACGGTTTAAATAAATTTGGAATATGTATAAACATGTACATTGTATGAACAAATTATTGGGTGTATGACTTAAAAATACGGGATTAATAATAACAACTTAATAACTTATATGTCATTTTGAAGGGTACACAAGACTCTCACAATGATAGTTCATATTTCTGACCAAAAGCCGATTTCTATATGAAAATCTCAAAAAATTCTAAATCGTCAATATCTTTGAAATATACGTTTAGTAGCCAAAAGGAGCTCTATTGGTGATCTCTAATATTTCTGACCAAAAATTGTTTTTTTTTATAAAAATCTTAAATCGGCTATATCTTTGTAAAGAAGCGTTTAATGGACCAAGTAAGCTCGATCGGTGATCACTAATATTTCAGACCAAAAATCTATTTTTGTTTGAAAATCTCAAAACATCGTAGATCATTTTAGATAAGCGTTTAATAGCCAGAAGAAGCTCTATCGGTGAAAATATCAAAAAATCTTTAGCCGTCTATATCTTTGTAAATATGCATTTAAAAGCGAAAAGTAGCTCGATCGGTGATCACTAATTTTCAGACCAAAAACCAATTTTTGTATGAAAATCTCTAAAAATCTTAGTTTATTAATATCTTTGGAAGTAGTAGTTTTATTGAGAAAAGGAGCTGTATTGGTGATCACTATTATTACCTGTTCTATTGGTCAACTTCCTGTTTCAGTATACTGTATTTTAGCGTAAGTTTGTGTGATACAAATATTACACACATGATTAAAATCTGGGTTCGTATATAAAGAAGTACCAAACGTACCTTCGTAATCGATTATAACACCAAATAACACACTGACTTAATTTTATAATATTGAATATAAAGCCTTTTCCCGTTTTTCTCATTTTAGTACTTTTTATACCCTTCACCATGAGTGGCAAGGGTAATATAAGTTTGTCATTCCGTTTGTAATTTCTACATTTTTCATTTGCGACCCCATCGTTATAAAGGGGTTTCCAACAAGAGGTGTTATTTTGAATTACCCGGTATTTCGGTAGCTGTCACTCTTGAAGCTTTTATTTTTTGACATTTGACAAGTAGAAGCTACACCATTACTAAAAATGGAGCAATACATGCTTCAACAACGCATTGAAATTATTAAAATTCACTACAAAAATTGTGAAAATCTTGCAGCCACAGTTCGCAAAACTAAAGAATTTTTGGTTTGTCGGACCGAAATACAGAAATTTGTGGAAAAATTCGAGCTGTTTGGACAAGTTAGTGATGTAAAGAATAAAACCCTGCACGACGCTCAAGAACATCTGAGAATATTGCTGCTGTAGCCCAAAGTGTTGAAGATAACCATTCCTCGTCATTCTTTGGAATTGGGCATTACACAAACGTCATTACACCGTATTTTGCATAAAGACATGGGTCTTAAGGCTTATAAAGTTCAGTTAACACAAGAACTCAAGCCGATCATCAACAACGTCGTGTCTTTGCTGATTGGGTCCTTGAAATGCATGAAAATGTTATCTCTCGAAGAGGTGATCACCGAGATATTGTGATTTAACACCTTGTGACTTCTTCCTTTGGGGCCATGTGAAAGATAAAGTCTACGCAAACAGCCCAGCGTCGTTTCAAGATCTCAAATATAGAATTCGTAAGGCTATCAAGGACATAGGGTAGCCACTTTGCGATTTGGTTATGGAACATTTCATGAAAAGGATATGGTCCTGTAAGCGTGGTCGTGATAGCCATTTGGCTGATGTTGTTTTTCATTATTAACGGCATTCCTTCCTCTTTATTATGAAATAAACATCCGATCATTTATCTCAAAAAATTTCATTTACTTTGAATACCAAAATAACCCCTCTTGTTGGAAAACCCTGTAGATAGCGGAGTCGATATAGCCATCTCTGTCTCTCGGTTGAAATCAACTTTCCAAATACCCTAAGTAACATACAAACATGATTGATACACCAATATATAGGCAATTCTTCCAATTCGGTTACTATTTGAAATCGAGAAAATCGGCCACCAAATGGCTGAGATATAAGATATTTTTGATCTATATCTGGATCACTAAGTCATTAATATAGACAATATGGATATCCGATAATAGATATTCCAAAGACCTTTGCAACGGCGTATATGAGGCCAAAGTAATTCGGATCTACAATTGGTCAAATCGGGAAAAATATTTTTTACTCTGAATTTTTTTTTCAACAAAAAGAATTTTTTGTTGTAAAATTTTTTCACAAATAAATTAAACAAAAAATATTTTTTAAATTATTTAAAAAAAAAGGTTTGACTACAAATTTTTTTGACTAAAAATTAAAAAAAAAAAAAAAAATTTTTAAATTTTGTTTACCTAGAAAAATCTTTAACTATTTTTTAAAGTATAATTTACTAAAGGGTATATAAGATTCGGCATAGCCGAATATAGCTCTGTTACTTGTTTTCTTTTCATTGAGGTAATAAACATATTACTCAAGTAAATTTAAGTATCTTATTGGGAGCTCATAATAAAATATTCATATGATTATGACAATACAGACAAGACCTTTTTTATGAACAAGTACCGATAATAGATACACTCTATACATTTCCAAAACTTAATGAAATTCATTGAATAATGATCATATGTATTTCTTTAACCCGCCAATGTCTATGAGACCCGGTGTATTAAAAAATCTAATAACATTATTCTCCGTTATTGTTTTTAAAAAATGTTATGAATTTTAATATTGAAGTAAAAGAGCTTAAATTGATTAAATATCTTTGTATTATTGTCAAAATGCATAAATTTAAAAAAAAAGTGAACTATTAGTGCGTAAGACCGACGTCACCATTTATCAAAGTCAAATTTGCATCACCATTGGCGGGTTAATGATTATAACTGACGAAAAATTACATGTATGTCATCCAATTTAATGAATAAAAAGTTTGTTTAAATGCAATGTTTGGTACTGAGTCAGCGATTTGATATTTTTGTTTTCTTAAAAAAGAGTTAAGTTGATAACAGACAGCTTGTCTTTTATGTCAGCTTTCTTTCTATCGTTCCCGTTTCTTAATAAAGATAAAAAACGCATTACAATATCAAACCTGAATAAAGAAATGCACATGAAAAAGGTGCGGGTTTCTTTATATAGGCATAAGTACTCATTTCAACCTTATAATATTGGTTTATTATTATTTATATTGTTTTTAATCTTAATGAAAAGCATATTCTACGCTGGATATCATATATTTCCAATTAAATTGATATGCAAGTTTGAGTTGTAAATATCGATTTGATTTCTTTTTATATTGCATCCATTCATTCAGTCAGCCAAGCAATCGCATGAGCGCCTACACGATTAACTCAAGACAAGACATCTGACAAAATGCGTTCTCAAAGATGATTGTCTTTAGATATTTGAATGTTTAGTTACATTTAATAGGCCACCCATAGTGTTTAAGGTTTCGTTTTTTTTGTTTTTTATTTTTTTGTGAAATGTGTATTCAGGAAGTATATCGTGTTGTTTTTAACTTAATTATAACATTTGTATGTTTTTGTTAAATGAAACAAAACAAGAAAATTATGTTTTTAGGAAATCTACTATAATGGGTGTTAATTGTCATGCATGAAAATTAAGAAAAAAACGACACATAATCTACATTGTATATTATTATATGAATGTGTCAATACATTTTAAGCTACATACATACATATTTTGAGAATGTCACAATAGAACATAAAAAATTTAAACATCTGTACAAATGTCAATGCCAATTGTTTATAAGTAAGTGTTTTTTTGTAAAACATTTTTACATCTTACAAACTGAAACAGATGTTAAATATTTTTGAATGTTTTTTAACAATACTTATATGTATTTGCTGCTACTTTCTCCCCCTTATGTTTTCATAAATGTCAAGTGGATTTATTTTTTCAATTACAACGTCGATTTTGTTGTTTAATAAATTTGTAAGGAAACACTCTTTGTTTTGAATATTTGTATGATTTATTATGTATTTCAAGATCGAGAAAGGAAACACCGAAATTATACTATTTAAACTATTTTATTTATAGATCGATTTACATTATTAGGATTCTGAATATGTTTATTTAGTAGTTCTTATTAAGGAAGTCAATGCACAGTTTTTAAAATGATCAGAATTCAGATCTTTAATCCTTATCTCACACCAAAAAAATTGTACGTTGTTCACCCTTGTGTGTTGTTGTCCACACATAAAGTATGTCTAGGTATTTTACACTAAGAACATAATTTTTTTATAATAAGATTTAGTTTTTATGTGCTAAATTCCAGATTTAATTATTTATAAATTCACTGAAATGTATTGTTGGGGGGATAAGCTAGTCCCTATGCACAAAAACTTTGTGGGGTCGCAAATGAAAAATGTAGAAATTACAAACGAAATGACAAACTTGTATACAGTTATGTGAAAAATAATAAGGAAACTAATGTGCCATTACAATATGTGATGAGAAATTATGCGCATTTCACTAATTGCTTAGGCCAGATCATCAGGAAACCTTTTCCCAAAATGTTTTAGAAAAGCTAAAGATATTATACAAATAAACTATACAGTCAATGAAAATTACAGCCTTAAACAAAACCCCAACAATAAAGAGTGAGTGATTTTATCTTTTATTACATTCCTTACTAGAATTGCTTGGTTTTTTGATTACGCTAACATAATACACTTTTTTAGTAGAAACAGCCCATTTGCTCACAAAAAATTCTGTTCCTTGTGCAAAATACATAGAAAATACATATGTGTGGATAACCACACAAGAAGGTAAACAAAGTCTTTAAATATTTGGGCAAAAATAATATGTTTGAACAATGAGGGCTAAGTTGGACATTAAGCCTGTAGCCCTTTTATCCACCACACCAGACTCCGTTCCCAAATGTAGCATCCCAGCAAAAACTTTACTTACCAAGTAAGCCAGCAAGTAATATTGGAGCAAAGTGATAACTACTCATAATTTGACTGAAACACTAGTTATTTTTGTTCAAGATTTGATTTTGAAATCATGGGTCCTGCTTACAAATGTACTTACATTCAGCACAGGTATATGTAGTTACATGCACTCAAAGAATATGTTTGAAAAAACTGCAACAAATTGACTTGTGTGAATCGAACCGACACATTGTGTTCTTGTGGTTGAAAGTCTAGCAGGTAACTGCTTCTTATACGAGTTATTTTTCATAAGTTAACAATGGTTTTAACATAAACATATAAATTATTATAATATGAACAAAACATTAATGGCTGCGACTGGTGTTGAACCACTAGTGTTTCAGTCAAACTCACTAGATAGCTGTGGTAAATGCAAAAGTTCATTACAAACCTGTATAAAAACAAGTAAGATAGCTATATTTTGCTGTGCGAATCTTATATACCTTTCACCAAATTATATTTCGAAAATAAAAATTTTTAGGTAAACAAAATTAAAATTTTTCAAAATTTAAAATAAAAAAAATTTAAAAATTTTTTATTTTTCGAAATAATTATTTTTTTTTAAATTTCTTAGTGAAAAAAGTTTATGAAAAAAATTTTTTTTGTAAAAAAAAATTAGGGTTAAAAAATATTTTTCTCGATTTTGACATTTCTATAGCCTTATATACATCGTTGCAATGAACTTAGAAATATCTATCAATAGATATCCATATTGTCTATATTAATGACTTATGTGTCGATTATGGATGGCAACCGAACTTCAGTTGGGTTGCCAGAGGGCAACCACAAATTTCTGGTTGCCATTTGGTAACAGAAATGATGTCTGTAATACCACTTAGGCAACTGACAACGCAACGTAAGTTCGGTTGCCATCCATAATCGACCCATTAGTAATCCAGATATAAGGACTGAGATCGAAAAATTCTTAACATACATATATGCTAATAAAAATGAAACCACTAAGCTTACAGTTTTGATTTTTTTTATTTTATTGAAATTATTATTACAATTTACGAAAAAAAAATTTGTTATGGTTCAAATCACTAGTGATGGAATTTTGAACCTTTTTCGGAAACCACTCCATTAAGGTTTTTATAGTTCTTTCTGTCACTTTGTTCGAACAGGTAGTCTATTTCCGTTTAAAATCTACCACACTTTAGGGCACCTTTTTTGTACTCTTCAATTCCCTTTTAACAAGAGCCAAATATCTCTCCACTGGCCTTAGCTCCAGGCAGGTTAGAAGATTTGCCTCTCTTGATACAAATACCACATTATTGTTCTTGTACCACTCAAGAGCTTGTTTACCATAGTGACAGGATGCATGCTTTTTTGTAAACATTCCTTGATGTAAATTTCGGTATTTATAGAGGCCTTTGTAACAAATGTTTCGCTTCTTTTGCCTCAACTACATATTGCTTGCCATGCCAGGAACTTTTTGGTAAAATTGTCTGCTTTTGGGTCCTAAACTTTTCTACAACATTCCCTCGAGCATCAGCAACACAAAACCATTGAACCTGAATTTGCGAAAAATGTTCAATACGTACGTTTCGTCATCCATTATGCAGCAGGTAAATTTTTTGTATAAAATTTTACTTCAATTTCCGTGCTCCTGCTTTGGCCTCTAAATTTGTAGTACAGTTCCTGTCAGGAACTTTTTGAGCATTGTACCATTTTAAGCCTGCATTGGCTTTAACTTTTCGTACCAAATAGTCCCAGTGCTGAGCTAACCGGACTGCTTTCCTACCGGATGTGTTGGGAGCTCTTTTGAAAATGCTTTCTATTTATTGGCTATAGAAACATCATGTGGACCATTCCTTCTACATGAACCAGGTTTTCTATCAACGGATAAGTTCTCCCGATATTGTTTAATACCATTGGAATCAGTTTGACGGCTGACCTTTGATTGTTTGCCCAAATTTTGTAGGTGGGATTTGTTGAAAATATTTAATAATTTTAGTAGGCACCTTTTTCTCATTTTAATCAGATAAACAACAAATGAACATAATGGATATTAAACATAATAACTGGCATGCTTTACAAAAGCTAACTTGATAAAAAAAAAAAAAATAGAATAATATTTGGGTTAAAAGTTTTAATGAAAGACGTGGGTTAAGAATTTTTCGATCTCAGTCCTTAGATAAAAAATAGGCCAAAAATCTAAGTTGTCCCGGTTTTTTCCTTATATCTCAGCAATTTGTGGGCCGATTTTCTCGATTTTTAAATAGCGACCGAGCTGGAAGAATCATGTTATATATACTTTGTGGGGCCGCAAATGAAAAATGTAGAAATTACACTCGTGGTGAAGTGGTTTAATCGAGCGAATAATTAATCGGGGTTTAGATTCAATAGGTTAATTTTAAATTATTCGATTAACCGAATAATTTATGTTTTAATATCAAATTAAAAATGAAACCTCGAACTTTTGGTACTTATTTAAGCATTTCAACAACAACAGAAATAAATAATAGCAAACAATAGATCCTTTTGATGTACATACACATGTGAGTTATTATAGGATTTTAGTGAGATCTTCTTAAATAATCTTTTAAGAAAAGAATATAATTTAAATGGTTTCCTTTTAAACGATTTTTTTTTAGTTTTAATAAAACTTTACTTGGAAAAAAATGCTCTCACTGATTGTAGATGTTGAAGCGATCGAAAGTAAGGCATGATAAAGACTATCCAATTTCTCAGTTCTTTGTTTAGTATTTTTTAAGCATATAAAATTCTCCATTATACCAGTTTGGATTTTGAATACTTTTAATAGTTTGGTTAAGTTCTGATAATAGACTCGTTTCAGTAATATCTTCAGTTTCGGCAATTATCATGTCTTCCTCCTCCGACTCATTAGGACAAACTTCATCATGGAACATTCTAGAAGAACGGCCATTTCCAAATTCCTTAGTTTCAGTTTTTGAGCTATACTTCAAAAAACTATTGCTAGAAGTGAATGTTAATGAGTTTAGAAATCAAATTTGTGTATTTAAAACTAAAAAAAAAGAAATTTTGGTTAATCGGTTGATCGACAGAAATTAATCGGTTTATTTGCTATTTGAAAATCGGCAATTTTAAATTATTCGAATAGTTAACAGGCCCAAATTAATCGGTTAACCGATTAACAGTTAATCGATTGAATACCCTGGTAACTAGCTGCTATTACCAAAATTGACAAAATTTTTGATGGATACTTATTATATTGTTAAATGAGAGATCAGAACCTCTCGGTGCAATTAAGGCTCCCCAGTGAAACTTCTCTGTCCAATTACTTGCTCTAAAGTTTCATGTCACAACCATTAAAATTTTTATTGTTTGGACACACAATTTATAAAATCATAATGCCCACTAAAGAATTCCTTACTCTTACCTAGCTCTCCATTGGCAAGCAAATTCTGGTGGTATATAAAGTATTTAAGTTAAATTGTATCAGACCCCAAGAATTTCTCGAGCATATGCTTTGCTGCAATAAATTATCGTTAAAAAAAAAAACATCTTTATTTTTCAACACTACCTCACTTACTTGGACACTGGAATAAGAAAAATGGCTTGTGCTGACATTCTCCATATTTACCAGCTATTAAAAGAAAAACATACATATTTTTATTATGGTCATATAAAATATTGACAAATTTTCCATACATCGAATATTCATAAAGAAAATAAAGACATTAAAATATTTACGATACCTTGGAAATCAGTAGCCATTTATTTTAACATATTCATTTTCTTTTAAATTTTTTTTTTTTTTGCTTTTCATTTTTATTTCTCCCTAGCACATTCAGCTTATGACACATTTATTCAATTTGATGTGTTAACTTGATTACTCAAGTCATGATGCGAGATGTGATGTGCTTTGCTATGTTACTACGGTGTTTGCAGCAGGTGTGGGCCATTTAAACAAAAATTTAAAAGACGATTTATTGAGCAAATTATGGTTTTGTAAATTATATTCTAAACAATTTATGTTTGTTTTTTATGACTCTGTTTTTTTCCCCCCTGTTATATTAAACATATAACATTTTTAACCCTTGCTAAATTTTATGAATGTTTGTAAGTGTGCGAGAGTGTGATATATTCGTCGATATTACCTATAAATTGGGGAACGGTATGGTAATATGTTTTTTACGTACTTATGTAAAGGTAATAAATTTTTAGATACACTAAGGCAAACATTCATATTCGCATACGAATTATGAATTTAAGCATCAAATTTTATAACAAAAATAACATTTCTGTTTTTTTTTTTTTTTTTTGGTGTTTTTACGTTTCATTATCACAATACAAGAACAGTAAAAAAAAGAAGCATTTGCCAAGAATAGAGTTTGTATCAGGTGTTTAAAGGAATTTATTTTTTGGTTTAAATCGGAGTAAAGTTGAAGTAATGAATATTACAGTACAATCAGATAAAGAGAAATATGAAGACAGTTGAGTTAAATATACTGGCGAATTTTTAATTGATGAAGCGAACGGGTGGTTGTGGGCTTATTGGCATAGGCCCTTGACTTTAAATAACTCCATACAAAGAAATTCAATGGTGTTAAATCACTGGATCTAAGGGCCCAATTCTGATCACCGAAATGAGAGAGAATACAACCTGAAATTGTAGTTATTGAATTGGTTTACGGGCTATATGGCATGTGGGCCTGTCACATGTCATCCACAACAATACTATCAAATTTAGGTGGCAAAAATATGTTATAATGTCGCAATATCGCACACAAGTGAGAGTAACTGTATGACTAGCCTCATTTCCAAAAAAGTATGGTCAACTGATGGCAAAAATCCTCCAAATAGTGAAACGTTGTGGATGTATTTGTCACATGTGAGTTCCCTAAATCCCAAGTGCGTCAATTTTGACAATTAACAAAGGCGTCAAGGTGAAAATGAGCTTTAGCGCTTAAGATGATTTTGCTCGAACTGCGTCCGAGCGAAGAAATTTACACTATTTTTGAAATATTGACCGTCTTGTTTTTTTTTTTTTTTTTTTGTTGGCAACACTTTTATGTACAATTTGAGGATAAATTAAATCCTGTTTGAATTTTGGGCCAGGCTTTGCAAACTCCTATTAATATTTTGTATGTAGAAAGGCAGCTTAGTTTTTTTTTTTGGATTGGCATATCGCTAGCTTAACTCTTAGCTCTAAGTCCACATTATAAAATTTTACAGGAGAAACAAAATATAATCAAACTTTTTTTTGCGTAAACATTTTTGAATTATTTAAACGCATTTTTTATATTTTTCTTTTTTTTTCTATGTGCGTAAAAGCAAAATGAAAAAAATATTTACCGAGCTTTTTCTTGTGATAAATTGGACTAAGCGCTTTTGCTCATCATTACAAAACAACGACAAAAAATGAGATAACTGCAATTTTGTTCTTTGTATTCAATATATTTTTACTTATTGTACATTACTGCCGTAACATCTCAATTTCAGAACATTTGAATGTTTTTCAACACACTTCATATTCCAAGCATTTGTTATGTATAAGAATACTCCAATGCACTATAGGTTAAATGACTACTTTTTCTGTGCTAAATTAATAACAGCTAAATTAATGCATAATTTTAAGGGAAATTAAAATAAAAAGGAAGGTAAGGTATAATAAAAATAAAATAAATAATAAATTTGTGTTTTAATTTTTATTATTTCTGACTTCAAGCCGAATAAAAAACACTCTACAAAAAAAAAAAAAAAACTTAAATTTTTGAATCGTAATTTTAATCTTCAATTTCATTCAGCAAACATAAATTATTTAATACATCCACAGATGCTGGGGATAAAATTTCATTTTCACTGTTTTCTTCATCTTCGTTGATGTGTTCTATTGGACTCTCAATGCTTAACACATCTATAGCTTCAGGTGGAAAGTTTAATAGCTTATGTTGCCGCATGCGTCTGCTTAAATATTTTGATGAGATAAGGGGATCGGATGTATCAGTAGCCCTGTTAAATATGTCCAAAAGATTATCGAAACTGTAACTCAGTATCAACTTACACTTTAAATAATTGGTATTTTCCTTATCCATTACATATTCAAAGACCTCCTTCTGCATTTCAACAATTCTATTAGTAGTATTTGATAAAAGCGAGTCCAAGGGTACTCTTGCTGGTGTCTCGCTTGCTATTATACCATCAGGTCTGCACATTAATTTTGCTGCAGCAACTTCGTTTTAATGGGGATAAATGTCGCAGTTCCTTAATTTGCTTTCTCGACGTATTGCATTATATTGTTCTTTAGTTAAATTATTTTCGAGCAAAAAAGCTAATGCTTCCCCCGCAGAAAATTCAACAGGTTTCTGCACATTTTTTTTATTTTTGAAGGCCTTGTAGGGCTTGTTAGAGATCCTTTAAGAAGCGCCGCTAAGTCTGTATTTCCTTGTTTTCGAGTCGACGTTGCTACCGCACGAACTACTAACTCAGTTTCATTATTTGCTCCGCTGGAAATAACTGCTGCAGACTTTTCGCAAAATTCAAGTTGAGGACGCCCAACAGCAAAAACAGACACTTTGCCAGATTTATTTTCATTTTCGAAGCTTATTTCAGCGTTGAGCCAAGTGTCATACTCACTTCGAAACTTTTCAGCCTTTTTGTCCTTCCCAATACTTTTGCCACATTTCGCCCACATTTTTGATAAGTTTTTACAGAAAATGCTCACTTTTTCCGTAATACATTTGGTGCAGTCATCTGAAATTTTATCTTTACCAATTTTGTCGACTTTCCTTTGCTTTCCTTGAATTTTCGTTAAGCCAAATTTCAAACAACTTTGCTTTTTTTAAAACGCAATAACCTAAAAAATATGGAATTATTCGAAAACGGCTAAAAACGGCTATCGAATATAAATGGAAATTGCTTTATAACATTTCACTATATTCATTTGTGATTGCATTCCTAAAAGCTTCCTCGAAGTTACATTTTGAAAACAATCGAAGCACTTTTAAGGTTACGTTAAAAAAGAGGCCTTATTTCAACCATGTCAAACAAATGTATCATCTTTTTTAACGAAAAACTTTAAAACTTACTTAATTTATTGTTCTCCATTTTCACTTTCTTCTTTATAACTCGCGAAATTACTTAAACAAGCAATTGAATTTTTGAAAGCTATACAGGCTTTTCAACAAAATTTATTATGTAATTACAATGCAATGTCTTTGACTGCATGTTGTCAAACGGAATTTAATATTTACCAAAAACAAAAAGCTTACTTAGTTAATTTGGAGTACTGGTTATAAAATGGCATTAAAAAAAGTGCAATATTTGCATTTGAAAAATTAGACTTTAGCACAGTTTTGGTAGCCGTTTAACCTATAGTGCAATGGTATAAAATTGAAAAAAATTTAAGGACTTTAGGCTCTTTCAAATAAAAGAGAGTTTGTTGATTTATTTAAAATAAAAATTCAAATAAGAGTTTTAAGAATTGCGAACATCGATATTTTTAACAAATGTGTATAAAATTCTTAAAAACTGTAACAAAAGTGCAGGGATGTAGTCTATTTTTTCTTACATTACACTAATACAATGTACTATTATCTAAAGTATCTTCCAAGTGGGACTTCCGAAATTTGACAGTGTTCATATAGTTGATGCTACATCTGTCGAATTGGCTGTCATGTATTCAGTTTATTTTGCCAAATCACCATGAATGGGTATAGCATTCAACAACACGTGCAAATGATAAAATTGTTTTATCAAAATAGAAGTTCCGTTCAATTCGTTTTTCATTCAAAAATCAGCTTCAGCGATGATACACATTTCTGGATGCATGGGTACGTCAGCCAACAAAAGTACTGTTTGGTGCGGATGTTTGACTGGTGGTGTCATCAGTCCATATTTCTTTGTATAAATGGGTACGTCAGCCAACAAAATTGTATAATTTGGGACGCTACCAATCCACATGGGAGACCATCCAATGCATCCCGAAAAAGTACTGTTTGGTGTGGATTTTTGCCTGGTTAGGAACTTATTTTGGCCTTAATTGGATGATATGAACATAGGTGGTTTCAGCGCGGCAGCGCTACGTGCCACACACCTCATACTGCATTGAACATTCTGCATGATCGATTGATGTTAACCCGCCACAGACATCGATTTGACCTTGTTATACTTTTTCTAGTGGCGTTTTCTTATGTCTTAGCTCTATGCAAATAACATCAGCCGAAGCTACTATAACCCACTATAGCCGTTGGTAAAATTCAGCCTGATTTATGCTTCAGAGTCATCGAAAGTTTGACATTTGGGATGCGCGCCATCCAGCAGGCCTTTCAGTCGAAAAAAAAAAAATTCAATTCAATCTCACATACATTTTGTTTTATTTAATTTAAAGATAGGAAAAGCTTAATGAAAAGTCCTTTATAATATTTAGGTTATGAAATGCCTATCTTTCGTATAAGATAAATATAATATGGTGTTTGGTAAATTGGACGGGATCAAATAATACAGTCATAAAATAACCACAACTGTAGATCACATGGCAATAACAGAGTATGTTACTCCTTCTTCAGAGTGTAATAAAGGCAGCTTCTTTATTTGAAATCTTTGAAAACAATCATACCAGAAAATGTATCATGACATATCGAAGTAGAATTTAGAGGTTATACCACAATTTGTTGAATTAATATTAGACGATTTGAAAAATAAGAACCATAACGTATTATTTTTGTGATATCTTCTATGGGTAAAAGCAATAACTATGTTCATCCAAAATGTAATTGACTTTGCATGTTATTACCCTGTCGGACTTTGAGTTAACTTAAAACTAACTAATGATCAATCAGAAATGAGTCACATAAGTTAGTTATGACTAACTAATGATCAGCTAACCACAAACTAACACATAATGATCTAGCTTGTGGTTAGCTGAAATTCTTTTTTTATCATTGTTTTTTCTTAATTTTTTAATATTAATTTGGTTGGTTTTCCTTTTTTCGCTGAAAAGTTTTAAAAGACCTTTTGGCACTTTAATGGGTAATCTATATAAATATGTATATATTTATTCTACTCTTCGTATCATTTAATAGATGCAGTTAGAGATAATGGAGAAGAAAACCCAGACAAAGTAATTAAGAAAGTGCTGAAATTAATAAAACAGCGAAATTTTCAAGCCGTTTGCGTATGTTGTGCACCTCAAATAACTAGACTAGCTGACGAAAAATAAAAATTAAACAAATATGTACATATATACAGTTATAACTGTCATGATCATGAAGAAAAACTTATTTTTTATTATATGCTTTTTACTCTCTTTAATGTTTGTTTATTTCAGCATCAGCTTTGAGTGAATCAAAAGTTAGTTTAATACTTATCGAAATGAAGTCAGTTGTTATAATAAAATATCTCATATATACACAATTTTGGAGTTATGTTGTGCTTAACTCTCGTTACTCTCTTTAATGTTTGCTTATTTCTGGATCAGCTTTGAGGGAGTCAAAAGTTAGTTCACTACTAATCGAGAAGAAGTCAGATGTTTTAAAAACCAAATAGCTCATCTCTGCATCAATATTGAGCTACTTTAGAAGTCAGTTGTAAATAAGTTAGAAAAAGTCAACTTGATTTTCAGTCAGCTCATAAAACTCCAACAGGGTAGTTAGAATGCCAATATCTTGTTATTAAATAAAGATTTAATCACTAATACAAATTATGTTTCAACAACAGATATAGTTTGAACGAAATTCAAGGCGGTACATTTAGAAAAGAACATTATCTCTTACACGTCTGTCTCGAGAATATGTGAAAAAGTAAACTTATCTATTCATATGTACCCAGCAGTTAAGCAAGTAGTCAATGTATCCCTTAGAGACAGTAATCGTCACAAATGTCTTATCACTTGGATGACTCCAATTTATATATTTTGGTCATTTGACACGTATGTGCTCTTTGTAGTGCAGAGAGAAGACAATTGGTTACTTTATACATCCCAGATAATCTAGCGTGAGAACAATTGTCACTCAATTGTCTCTAAGTAATCTGGAGTGTAGTCACTTTAAACGTTTTGTGAGTAATTCGTTCAAATTGGTTTTGTACAAATTGTGTTGATATAATTCTCATACAGTTAATTTTTATTTTTGCTTAAGTATACTGATATCCCATGTAACAAGCATGAAGTCAATAGTCACTTTAGTGTCTCTTAGTAACCTACATATAGTGATGTCACTTTAAACGTTTATTTTGTACTGCACTTTAGAAAGTAGTTATTTTACACACCTAAACCAATCCATTGGAGAGATGTCGAAGAAAGGTTTGTTTACATGCAATCGTTTATTCTGCTGCCTATATGTCTTTTTAGCTAACTCTTTGAGGTTAATTAGCACCCGTACATGTTAAAATAACTAGTTATGTAGCTGATCAAGTTACCATTTAGGTAGCTACTAAGGTAACTGACGCTATTTAACCAGTATGTGAATTCAATACGTTGACTACTACGGACCAGCTATTAGACACTCTCATTGAACTCAAAAATGGTCAATTGACCCCCTGCTTAGAACATGCACGTTTTAAACTAACTAGTCACGTAGCTATAGAAGTAACTAGTTCCCACCCTAAATGATGGATAAAATCACTAGTTCTGGACTGTCTCCTAGAACTGCTGGGTATCTCTATACATCCTTCAACATGCATACATATAAAGATATTTTGCAAAAGGTGTTGATGTCAACATTTGTTGCTACAGTTAATACCACTTCAGTAGACATGCATCAGGTGGTGGATGCTTGATTTAGCAAAAAGAAAAAAAATCTGTATAAAAAACATACACAACACACAAAGAAAGAAAGAAAAAAAAACCTAAATAAATTGTTTTCTGGCAAATAGATGCTGATGTCGGAGTTTCTTCAACAAGCTTCTTGTTGTTAATTTTTTGCCTTTTTTCTTTGATTGTGGGTGGCCGGAGCACAAATAGAAAACTGAAAAATAAATAAAAACTGAATTACAACAGCCATTGCTTTTGGTATTTATGGTACCTTAATATAAAACAATAAAATTATTATTATTACTTTACATGAAGGTATGTATGTATGTATGCATAATAGAGTATGTCACATGAATGTATTCAAGGACTTTCAATGTTTATTTAGCTTGTTTAGAAAAATGAGTTTTTATTGGTTTTTATATTGTATTTTACAGTTTTTCACATTCCTTTCATTTACCGATCCAATCCTGTGTGCAAAATGTACAGTCAGTTATACGTTTTAGTAGCATGTATGTATTTAGCTGTGTTATGCACTTCAAATAATGGCTTTGTGTTTTGTTTATTCTGGATGTTTCTCTGTGGAAACAGGATGCTAAAGCTAATATACTTGGAATTTTTTTTTTTTTTTGTTTTTTTTTTTAAGTACCCTACATTTACTTTTGAAATTTTTAACATTTAGTAAGGATTGAGCGCGAAATAAATGTTGCATACGTTAAGGTTTGGTTTTTATATGTTTCACTACTGACACTATTATCATTCCAAATCTTATATTTATTGCTTAGTTTTTCTCAAAATGTAGAATTTGTAAAAAATATAAAAAAGTATTTCGAAAATTTTCAATGAATATTAGTATTGAAAGTTTTTGAAAACTGCTGTGGGCTTGGATGTATTGATTTTTATATCGGAAAATGGATACAGGTCACTATCTGTAGAAATCCATGGTGGCATAGAAAGTATATTTTGAGACTGTAAGAAGGCTGCAGAATTGGTGATTTTTTTTTTTAAATCCGTAGTTATTTTTGACCGGATTAACATGTTATCAAGAGACCTATAAGGAAGATTTGTAGAATTTAAAAAGTCTCAGATATTAATTAAATTCTGCACTATTATCCGCTTGATTAGAAAGATGGTAAGTGGTACTGTTAAAAGTTTTAACATATCTTAATTTTGATATTTATATTATAAATTTCTATATTAATTCCAGCCTTGGAATTATTATGAATTAATCTGATTTTGTTTTGTATTCATGTTCCACAATGTAAAATGAATTTTGTATTACATATTTTAAACGAGTTTTTTGGTTGAGAACTTACAAAATAAATAACTTATAGTTATTACCGATTAGTAGCTGGACAATCCCGGACATCTCAGCCATTTAAATAAAATCTCTGTTTATTAACATGTAAGTTATTGGAATCAAACAACAATTGATATCTTTTGATTATCTTGCCATATAAGAATAAACCCCATTAGTGTTTTCTAAGAAACAATTTCTCCCCATCTGGTGTCTCCTATGAAACAATTTATTCCCAAATAATATTTCCCCATCAACCAATCCCTGGTTTCTCGTTTATTTTTGGAAAAGATTTATCTTTTTCCTATAATTCTCATTGTATGTTTCATACAGCTAATCCCTAATTTAATAATTTTTCACTAATTAAATCTCAATTAGTGAATTATAATAAAGTTAGTAATAAAAGTACTAACATTTATTTAGGTACTAATAGGTTGCATAAAAATAAGATATTTTTCAAAAAACTTTTGGAGAACACTTTGTCCTTTAAATTAATAACGTTAAGAATTTTCGAAAAAAATTTGCAAATTCAATCAAAAATTAAATTCTGAAATGTTATTAAAGCAAAAAAAAAAAAACACAATTCGTTTGTGTGCTCTCCTTATTTAAAAATTTTTTTTAGAGAAGGAGAACAACTTTTAACAAAATACTCCTTATTACAGACAAGCCTAACACATACTTAAGACTTCTTGTAGTTAAAATAAAAATGTGCATCAGATTTAATTCAGTAATTCCCTAGCAGTTAAACAAGTAGTTAATGTATGTATTCCTTATAGACACACTCAAAATACTATGTAGGTAAAGGGAGCAAAAAACGAAATTTTTTTTAGTTTTTGTAAAAATGTTTGCTATTAACCCTTATGTGTGTGACAGGGTACACGGGTAACTTTTTGTAATTTAATTGCAATTTTCTATGTATGCAGAATTCCTAGGCGCTTGAAACTTGTCACAAACATATATTTGTTTACTGTAACCATATATATGGTTGCTACAATCATGTGAATCGTAAACTAACTATATTATAGTTACCACAATCATATAAAAAATTACTGTGACTATAATATTGTTAAAAAAACGTATAAAAATGTGTAAACTGCACAACTATATATTTTTCCTGCGTGCAGGCATCAAGTTCCTTGTTAGTAAACTTTTCATCAATGTGCGTATTTGTGGTCTCACAAATATTCCTTCTTTGAGTTTGTCATCACTTAACTTAAAAAATTTTAAATATAAAAAGCCATCTCCCTCTTCATAGCCATGACAAAAAAATGTATCAAACCAAGTTTTATATGCAGTGATGGTAAAATGACATATTTAGCATCAATCGATGGTGTATATGTTTCACATTAGAATTGCCGCAAACAAACTCTGTCCTTTCTGGCCATATTTTGGAGCATTTAAGCAGTTGCGACAACCAGTTAGTCCAGTATGAGATTGTCAAATAAATATGTACAAAGATGTCGACGTTATCATAACGGAACGACTAGTAATCGTAATTTCAAAAAATCTACAAAGTCTCTTCTAATTAAAGATAATAAATTCATCTTTTTTTTAATTTTGCAGATTGTTGAAAAGCACCTATATGTTAGGTTAGGTTAGGTTCCATGGGCAGCCGCTTCTCAAGCAGCTCACTTGGGTCCATTCAAATCTGATCCCATTGTGATACCCAAGGGGTAGTCAACAAGGTATTTACAGTACTTCCGTTGACTCCAAATTAAACCAACCAGATTCCCGGATGAAGGAATAGATTCGTCTCAGATTCATCCTTGATAGCTCGTCCAAACATGATAGGAATGGAAATCCGAGGATGCGTTACCTCAGGTTTGTCAGAGCCGGACATTGGCAGAAAAGGTGATACACAGTCTCTTCCTCTTCTTCATTATGGCAGCTTCTACAGTAATCATTGTACCGTAGGCCCATTCTTCTAGCATGTGTCCCGATTAAACAGTGTCCTGTAATAAAGGAGACAATTAGCCTTATTTGCTCATGACGGTAATCTATAAGTAGATTCGTCCTGCTGGCATCATATGCGGGCCAAGTCCTCGCTGTAGCACGGAAAGGTTCATTAGTTCACCTGTTTTGTGCAGTCTCATATAGTTTCTGTTACCAGAAAAGGGGTCGATCGCCTCCTCACTCATCATCGCATCCCTTTTGGCCAAGTCATCTGCTATACAATTACCCTGATTTCCATTGTGTCTAGGGACCCATATAAGCGTTATCCTATTTCATTTAGGGATATCAGGCATTCCTCGGTTAACCTAGATGTCGTAAAGACACCCGCGATTCCGTTAACGGCAGCCTTGCTGTCAGTAAATATACATATATCACCAGATATTCGATAATACCTCAGCCAGTTGGATGCACGTTAAATGGCAGTAATTTCCGCCTGAAGAACAGTACAGAAGTTAGTTAGCCTAAAGAAAGATTTTATCCCAAAGTTTTCAATATAGACCCCTCCACCGACCATATTACCCCTGTTAGAGCCATCAGTGTATATCCGTATGACATCAGCAGGGGGAAGAGTCCGCGGTGCCATAAATCCCTATTCGGGATCATAATATGGAAATGCCTATCGAAAAAAGCTTTTGCGATGCAGTAATCGATATTAGCATGTATGTGCCCATAGTAATTCAGTATCCTAGAGTGTTCAAGGTCCTTACCAGACCACAAACAACCAGAATTTAGTCTCACACCAGAGTTGAGAGCCATTTGTATCACCATCAAATCCACTGTTAACCACTTTAGAATAGTAAAAAGTGCTTTAGAGGAGGTAGACCTTATAGCGCATGTAATCAGTATCGCGATTGTCCTTAGAACACATTCAACGGCCTTCCGGTAAGTAGCATTATCCAGAGCCTGCCACCACACCACTACTCCATAGAACAAGACGGGTTTAACGACTGCTTTGAAGATCCAGTTGATACCTTTCGGCATAACACCCCAGTTAGTACCAATTGCCTTTTTGCAGGAGTAGATGGCCACATAGGCCTTATTAATCCTGTTCTGAATGTTCAAATTCCAGGACAATCTCTTATCTAGAATGATTCCAAGATACTTTGCATTATCTCTGATCTCAAGACTGATTCCATTCAGTCTAGGTGGTCTAAAGTCATCGATCTTATACCTCCTAGTGAAGAGAACCAATTCCGTTTTTTGGGGGTTCACACTAAGTCTACTTTATACCTATATGTTATGTTCCTGTGAATTTATTGAGAGCCACATAATATTTTGCTGAAAACCTTTTATGCTAAATTTTCAATATCTTATTAAAATATAGGTTTATTTCAAATATTCCAAAATATTACAAATATTTTTCAAGTTATTTCTTCTTTTGTTAATATTTTGGAATAAGTTATATAAAGTTATATGAGAAAACAAATTTAAATGAGTCCGTCCTGAAGTATTTTTTTTCATAGGTTAGCGTCAAAATTGTTTTTGCAATTTTCTGGCAGAAACATTGTATGATTTTGTATTGCAATACAAGTATAATAATTTGTGTGTGCCAAGGGACAAAAGTGGCAGGAAAGTACTGATTTAAATATTTTTTACAGGTCTCAGATCTAATATTGTTAAATATGTTCAGTGTTGCTTATTAAATACTGGATTTAGTTATTGATGAAATGAAAATGATTACCAAAATTTAAGCACATTTGTACGGTACCGTGAAATAGCTCCCAAATGAAATAACTCCCCACGAAAAAATGAAATAACACCTAACAAATTGTTCATACAACTTGGGACTTATTTCATTATGAAACAACTCCTAACGCGTAGGGTGTTATTTCATAATTTTTTGTTGGGAGTTATTTCATAATGAAATAACACCCAATGAAACAACTCCCAATTAAATTTTTGTTGGGTTTTATTTCATTTAACTTTGGGAATTAGGAGTAATTTCACTGTATTGGGAGTTATTTCAATTTTGTCATTTTTAAAGTGTATTAAAAACCGGCTTCGCATACTATAAACTTTTTGCGTTGCCGGCCTTCGGCCGGGCGCTAAGGTTTTCTCCTCTGGGGTGTATCAAAAACCGGCTTCGCTCAGAAAATATTATCTTTGCATTGTCGGCCTTTGTCAGGTCCCAACGATTTCTTACTCTGGTGCGAAATGAAAATCTGCTCTCTGAAATATAAAACCTTTCTGCAATGAAAGAAATCTTTTCTTAGCGAAGCCAGATTTTGATACACCCCAGAGGATAAAACCTTAGCGCCCGGCCGTAGGCCGGCAATGCAAAAAACTTTTCTGAGCGAAGCCAGTTTTTGATACACCCCAGAGGAGGAAACCTTTGCGCTACGCCATAGGCCCTCAATGCAAAAAATGTTTGGTGAGCGAAGAATAATACCATCTTTGTAGTTCAGTATTTCATTGGGAGATAGATTACATAAGTAAATTGATTCGGATTGGGAATTATTTCATTTCTATTAGGATTTATTTCATTGGGAGTTATTTCGCCTTTTTTGGAAATAATATTTTTAAAATTATGAAACCGCCGATTATTGGGAGTTATTTCATTTTACCCTTTGGTAGTTCTTTCATTTTTCAAGTTTGGGAATTATTTCTTTTTTGATGGGACTTAATTCATTGGGAGTTATTTCATTGGCAGTTATTTCATTTGGGAGTTATTTCACGGTACCCATTTGTACATTTTGAGCAATTGTCACAAATTTCAGGCAGAGTTTTATTTCAGCAATATTTATTTACAGTAAGTAGTGTGTTTCATAGTCGATGTCTAACACAAACCCTTCTTCTTCAATTTCTTTAATTTTATTACACTCTTTATTATTTATCATTGCTTTATTTCACTTTTTTATGACAATATATGATTTTCTTTTTAGCTTTTTTTTGTACCAATTTTTTATATTCTTTTTGTCATTTTAGTATATTGCACCTTTTTCATTTAAACTTATACTCGAGTAAGTATTGCTTGGTTGTTCTATGTTTTTTTACTCCAGTTTTAGATTATTGTTCGCTTTTTTTTTTTTTTGTGAAGCTGGAAAAAAATTTATTGTTTTATATTTCAACATTTTATTTGCCATGCATAGACAATGAGTGGGCCATATTTGGGTGGATGGTTGTATGTTGTGCGAGTCTTCAGTATTTTGTTCATTTTTATGGTTTTTAGAAGCTACTTGACTTGGCTTTTAGCTCATGATGATGATGATGCTGTTTGCTCCCTTCTATTTCTCCAGCCAATGTGTTCTTACTGCTTGCTGGTGTATATTTAACGAGAAAAAAGTGAGATTTAACCATATTTTTATGAGAAATCGTAAAATTTCTCATGTTTATTTTTTTTATGTTGTAACTTGTTGACAAAATGTCGTAACTGTTTTACCTTCTGCTTTGTTGTTACTGCTGATGCTGCTACAAAATATTGCTGTTACGTTTTTTTATTATTACTTTTTTTTATATGTATTTTTACGCAAATTATCATCAGAACCGAGTTTCTCGTTATGTTTTTTAATTAAGATTTAAGCAGTCCCACGTTTTATAGAGCAATATATTTGGGAATTATCCTTTTAAATAATGATAAAAATATATAAAATATATCTCTGTGTATAGTACATAACATTTAGTTTTTCTTCCAAGTATTTTCTATAATGGAGGTGTTAATGCTTTAAAACATTTCAAGTTGTAACTATTTGTTTTATTGATATTGGTCTTATCTAACAATGTTATGGTAAATAAATCCATTGTTCCTTAAACTCTAAGTTTAATAATAATTTGTATGAAGTTTTATGTCTAAGCTGTCATTCTGGAATAAATTTATCCTATTAAAAGTTATTACAATACTAGTTTAATACTTTACTGAACCCTGAAACGAAATTTTTTCAAAAATGTAAACGCGATATATACCGAGTAAGATATGTATTGATCATTCTCGCGCCATCTTTAAGGTTTTTGTTAAGTGACATTTAAACATAATTTCAGTCATAAAATTAAGCGATATTGTTTGTCTAAAAACTGAGCTCGAAATGAGCGGAAACGGAATAAAAAAAATTTATTAATTTCTTGTATAATTAAATATAACTTGAAACTTCGGGCTTACAAGAGGTGAAATTTTGAACCTTTTTCGGAAACTCTTCCATTAAAGTTTTTATAGAGCTATCTGTCACTTTGCTCGAACAGGTAGTCCATCTCCGTTGAAAATCTACCACACTTTTGGACACCTTTTTTGTGCTCTTCAATTCTATTTTAATTAGAGCCCAATATCTCTCCACTGGCCTAAGCTCCGGGCAGTTAAGAAGATTTGTATTTCATGGTACAAATACCACATTACTGTTCATGGATGCCAAGTCAGGCCAAAAATATGTGGACAGATTATTAAGTCTTATGAATGGAAGCAGCCTTTTTTGTAAACATTTCTTGATGTAAATTTCGATATTTATAGAGCCCGTTGTAACAAAAGATTGGCTTCTATCGCCGCAACTGCATTTTGCTTGCCATACCAAGAACTTTATGGGAAATTTTGTCTGCTTTTGGGTCCTAAACTTTTCTTCAACATTCCGTCGAGCAGCAGCAACATACAATTTTTGACCAGGAAGTTGCGAAAAATCTGCCAGAACATACGTTTCCATTATGCAGCAAGAATATATTTTTATAAAAATTGACTTCAATTTCCGTTCTCTGTTTTTGGCCTCTAAATTTTTAGCAGTGTTCCTTCAGGAACTTTTTGAACCTTGTATGTTTTTGAACCAGCATTGGCTTTAACTTTTCGCACCAAATAGTCCGAGCACTGAGCTAACCGGGCTGCTTTCCTACCGATTGTGTTGGGAGCTCTTCTGAAAATGCTTTTTATTTTTTGGCTTTAGAAACATCATGTGGACCATTCCTTCTACCTGAACAAGGTTTTCTATCATCGGACAATTTCTCCCGGAACATGAAACTGTGTGACGGCAGACCTTTGAATGCTTGGCCAACTTTTTGTAGGACCAAGTTGGGTTATGTTGAAAATATTTAATAATTTTAATACGCACTTTTTTCTGGTCACTCATTTTAATCAGATTAACAGCAAATGAACATAATTGACATTAAACATAATAACTGCCAAGCTTTATAAAAGTAACTTGATAAAAAAAATAATTAAACAATACTTAGGTTTAAAAGTTTTAATGAAAATTAATATTTTTAATCTTAAGTACTTATGATTCTCTAAAGACAGACAGTGTTCAGAAAGTATTTCTGATAAACCCACCAACACAAAGGTGTGGATATGTTCCCATCAGTTAAGCATGTAGTCCCTTATAGATAGTAATTGTCACAAATGTCTTATCACTTGGCTGACTCCTATTTATATATTTTGGTCATTTGACACGTATGTGCTTTTTGTAGAGCATAGAGAAGACAATTGGTTACTTTATACATCCCAGGTAATCTGGCGTGAACACAATTCTCACTTAAGTGTCTCTAAGTAATCTGGAGTGTAGTGACTACACTCGTAAACGTTTTGTGAGTAATTCGTTCAAAATAGTTTTATACAAATTGTGTTGATATAATTCTCATACAGTTTATTTTCATTTTTGCTTAAGTATACTGATATCCCATGTAACATAGCATGAAATCAATAGTCACTTTAGTGTCTCTTAATAACCTATAGTGAAGTCACTTTAAACGTTCAAGTTAACAGTTAGGTAGCTAGTAAAATAGCTGACGCTATTTAACCAGTATGTAAATCCAATGCGTTGACTACTTTGGACCAGAGAGTCTCATTGTAGTCAAAAAGGGGCAATTTACAACCTGCTTAGGACATACACGTGTTAAAATAACTAGCCACGTAGCTGTTGAAGTAACTAGTTCCCACCCTAAATGATGGGTAAAATCACTAGTTCGAGACTGTCTCCTAGAACTCCTGGGTTGATTTCTAGTTGAAATTATTTCCAGTTAAGTGTGAATTATCTATTTAAAAGAGTAATGTTACTTCAACATCGACCTGCCCAAACGACATGAAATATGAACTATAAGTTCCCCTCTCCCTATGTATATCCACTCAGAAGGGGTTTTTGGAAATTCTAAGGTTTACGGTGTGAAAATGGGTGTATTGGGTTACCTTATATTTATCGTATTATTTCCTTATCCAAATATACCAAATATAAATTTGATAATTTTTGCAAATTTGAACTCATTAGGGGAAAAAAGTGACAATTAATTTTGTTAAAAATTATTAACTCAATTTTTATAAAATAATTTTAAATATTTGATTAACCGTTAATCGGTTAACTGATTAAATATTTGATTAATTTGTGTCTATTAACAGAAATTGTTTATTTTTCTTTTTTGCACATTATATAGAAATATAGTTTTAAACACACACATTTTATTTTTTAACTCATGAACATTAACTTCTAGCAATATTTTTTTAGAAGTGTAGCACAACAATTTTAACTAAGGAACTTAGAAATGAACTTTTTTCTACTATGTACTGTGATTAGATTTTTTCTTATGAGTGGGAGGACGACAATAGATGAAACTAAAGACATAACTAAAACGAGTCTTTTATCAGAAACTATTAAAAGTATTCACAATATAAAAAAACTCCAAAAACGACTCCAACGGTATAATTGAGGATTTTACATGAGAAATTGGATATACTTTATTTTTGATTTCTCCAACATATTTATTTAACAATTTAAATATGTAGACAATTGTGGTAAGACAAAAAGTGTTATTTAATTTCATATAAACCATTAATTTGATTTACATAATTAAAATTTAATCGTTATTGTTTTGCCATCCTATTTCAGTTTGTGTACTAAATTCCAAAGTTTGTCAAATGCAGAAATTTTCTAAAAAATAAATAAATATTTTTAAAAAACCGGTTAACCGTTTTAAAAAAACGAAAAGTTAAAGAAAACCGAAACCGGTCATTTTTATAAAGATGAAAAAATCGGTTGACCGGTTTTCGGTTTTGGATACTCTATTTGTTTGCAATCACTTATTACACCCTTCACCATGAGTAGCAAGGGTATATATAAGTTTGGCATCCCTAGTTGAAATATCTATCATTTTTCGGGACCCCGGGATTTTTCGGGATCCCGGGATTTTTCGGAATTTCGGGATTTTTCGGGACTTCGGGATTTTAGTTAAACGTCAAAAACATAAAATTCAACAATAAAAACAATTTGTTTTCGTTAATATATTTAAGTAAAAATATAACAAAGGAAAAACTAATTAAAATAAATTTTACAAAAAAGATATTTCATATTTATACCCGTATTCTGGACTTTATAACAGTGAGAAAACCATAACAAAACTGAAAATTGTATATCTTTTGTATTGAGTACATATGCTAAGATCGGTACCGTGAAATAGCTCCCAAATGAAATAACTCCCCACGAAAAAATTAAATAACACCCAACAAATTTTTCATACAACTTGGGATTTATTTCATTATTTTTGTTGGGAGTTATTTCATAATGAAATAACAGCTAATGAAACAACTCCCAATGAAATTTTTGTTGGGTTTTATTTCATTTAACTTCGGGAATTAGGAGTAATTTCACTGTATTGGGAGTTATTTCATTTTTGTAATTTTTAAGGTGTATTAAAAACCGGCTTCGCATACTATAAACTTTTTGCATTGCCGGCCTTCGGCCGGGCGCTAAGGTTTTCTCCTCTGGGGTGTATCAAAAACCGGCTTCGCTCAGAAAATATTATCTTTGCAATATCTGCCTTTGTCAGGTTGCAACGATTTCTTATGAAAATCTGCTTTCTGAAATACCTTTCTGCAATGAAAGAAATCTTTTCTGAGCGAAGCCAGATTTTGATACACCCCAGAGGAGAAAACCTTAGCGCCCGGCCGAAGGCCGGCAATGCAAAAAACTTTTCTGAGCGAAGCCAGTTTTTGATACACCAATGCAAAAAATGTTTGGTGAGCTAAGAATAATACCACCTTTGTAGTTCTGTATTTCATTGGGAGTTAGATTACATAAATAAATTGCTTCGGATTGGGAATTATTTCATTTTTATTAGGATTTATTTCATTGGGAGTTATTTCGCTTTTTTTGGGACTAATATTTTTAAAATTATGAATCGGCCGATTATTGGGAGTTATTTAATTTTACCCTTTGGTAGTTTTTTCATTTTTCAAGTCTGGGAGTTATTTCATATTTGATGGGATTTAATTCATTGGAAGTTAGTTCATTGGGAGTTATTTCATTTGGGAGTTATTTCACTGTACCGCTAAGATCATAGTAAAAGGATTTTTATTAAAACGTACCTTACAATTACTATGAAACTAATAGTGTAAAAGTTGGTAAGACAGTTTAAAAGTTATTTACAATTGAAACCGCACAATTTTTGTCGAAAATGTTTGTTTCCCCCTATTAATATTAAAGATAAAATATAAAAGTATTGTTGTATTTTATAACAAAAAATTTCCGTCTGTCTGTCTGTTTTAAACACGATAGGGCACAAACGAAAGGAGCCAGCTGGCTAAAATTACCTATAAATACTCTCTTTTAATAAGGTTAGTTTGGAATTGAAAATGGTCCATGATTGCTGCTCCCTGATAAAAATTAAAAAATCTGGCTCCATTTAGATTTGAAGCGAGATTAGTATTAAAAGTATGCTGAAATTTAGCTTTCTAGATATTTTCGGAGCTTCAAAAATCTTCCTAAAATAACAAAAATCTTGCAATTTTCCGGGATTTGTTAATCCCGAAAAATCCCGGGATTTTTTTTCACCAATTCCGGGATTCGGGAAATCCCGATCCCGAAAAATCCCGGGATTTTCGGGATCGGGATTGGCATCCCTAATTTCAACGTCCATTGCAACAATGTATATAAGGCTATAGTAAGTTGGACCTACAATGGGTCAAAATTGGGAAAAATATTTTTAACCCGAATTCTTTTTTTAATAAAAAATTTTTTCAGAAATAAATTTTTTAATTAAAAAAAAAAATTTGGAAAAAAACTATTTCGAAAAAAAAATTTTTTTAAGTATAATTTGGTGAAGGTAATTCGGCACAACCGAAACTCTTACTTGTTTTTTTGTTGAATTGTTATGTTTTGTTTGTTTTTTATGATTTTGTACACAAAATTAGTGGTTTAATTTTCAATTTAAAATTAAAATAGAAATTATTTGGTTAATCGAACCGGTTTCAAATGAAGTACTTTGTATTTTGTACTTTTTCTTCTAATGACAGTTTTATTTTATATGAGATTGTTAAACATATATTCATAAAAGTTGGCTGATATGCTTCCGAGTGAGGAACTAATCGAGGATAGGAGAACTTGTGGTACTTTTTAAATCTTCAAATGGTACTTTTTGAAGTGTCTATAATAATGAACATGGAATCAGAAAATTAAACACACATGAATTTACAATGTACTTGTTTCCTACTTTCTAAATATTTTGTAATAATGGACCTAGAAATATGAAATAAAGCTTTTTTAATGGTGCATTTCTGTTAAAATTGGACACATTATCGTACAAAAATAACAAATAAAAGTTTAAAGTTAAAATCACTCACAGGGGGTTACCATATTCAGTTATTTATCTGTAAACAATACGACTGTCAATCAGTAAAATCTGCTTTAATTCTTTTTGAAAATTAATATCTTACTGTTTGATCGCAATTAATTTTGCACAGTGCACACAAGATTTATGACAGCCGGACATGGCACTTCATCTTTCTCAATATCATAATTTAAAAACTGAAATAAAATCTATTTAATGTATCTTATAAATACTTAAGTACGTGCAAAATATTGTATTTGTTTATAATTGTTTTATTAAGCATAGACGTACAGAATAACTTTTTGTAATATTTTGCCATTAAATTCATACAGCCAATTTATTTATTTATTGTTTTTCTACAGAATTCATTGTATACGTCCGATTGTTTTAAATGTTAATATTTCTCTTACACAGTATGTAGTACGTATCTAGAATGTATTAAAGAATAAAAATTTTCTTTAATGCATTGAATTGAAAACAAAATTGTTTATTATTAAAAGCAATTTTTTTTTGTTTTGTGTGTTAATCATAAGCCATTAATTATACCCAAGTGTACGTCACGCTATACAGAATTTGTATTTTTGTAGGTTGGTTTGTTTGCTTGTATTGGTTGGTAACCAATACAAGTAAATATTTAATTTTAATTTTATGTTTCTGTGGTGTTGCTGTTAATGGCAAAATTATGCCGTTTGTTTGTGTCTTTGATCTTTTTTCGTTAAAAGTACAAATCAAAAATAAACTATAATTATGGGTTTTTAAAACATGACAGTTTTAGTTGTTGTTTTTTTTTTTTTTTTGACTTAAAAACAATTTTTGGTATGAGATTTTAGGAAACCTATAATTTTAGATATTAACTTGAAAATTTTGTAAGCTTTTAAAATGATTAAATATTCCGTATAATTTCTTTCTTTTTTATATGGGTTTATTAAAATGTTTAACCCAATGTAGTCTTACTACAGACTACATTAATAAGGTTGTAAAATAAAGTCTGCTTCATTAATATACCCAAAATATTAAATATTTTTTTACAGTACATTATTACCAAAATTGCCATTTTTCTATCACACGCAAATTTGTTTCGATTCTATATTAGATTTATCTTTTAATTGCATATTTTATTTGTTCTATTTTGACATAAGAAAATATATATTTAAAATAATATATATTTCACTAAAAATAAACATTATTTATCTACAGTTTTCAGTAGCAATCCAAACATTGTTCGCACGTATTGTATCTACACACAAATAAATACACTACACATAGTATGTAATTTTTTCAATATTTATAATAGGAATATCATTGCTATAGATATAAGCATTGTTTTCTTCATATATGAAATGCTTCAGCATATTACGAGGGTTGGGTTGTATGACAAACTAAAAATAAAGATGAATGAATGAATTATATAAGGACTGAGATCGAAAAATTCTTAACACACGTTTTTCATTAAAACTTTTAACGCAAGTATTATTTTTTTTTTTATCAAGTTACCTTTGTACAGCATGTCACTTATTATGTTTAATGTCAATTATGTTCATTTGTTGTTAATCTGATTAAAATGAGTGACCAGAAAAAGTGCGTACTAAAATTATTAAATATTTTCAACAAAACCCAACTTGGTCCTACAAAAAGTTGGCCAAGTATTCAAAAGTCTACCGTCAAACTGTTTCCAATGTTATTAAACAGTACCGGGATAAACTTGTCCGTTGATAGAAAACCTGGTTCAGGTAGAAGGAATGGTTCACATGATGTTTATTAAGCCAAAAAAATAGAAAGCATTTTCAAAAGAGCTCCCAACACATCCGGTAGGAAAGCAGCCCGGTTAGCTCAGTGCTCGGACTATTTGGTACGAAAAGTTAAAGCTAATGCAGGTTTAAAAACATACAAGGCTCAAAAAGTTCCTGACAGGAACGCTGCTAAAAATTTAGAGGCCAAAAACAGAGCACGGAAATTTAAGTCAAATTTTATAAAAAAAAATATTCCTGATGCATAATGGATGACGAAACATATGTTCTGGCAGATTTTTCGCAGCTTCCGGGTCAAAATTTGTATGTTGCTGATGCTCGAGGGAATGTTAAAGAAAGCAGACAAAATTTCCCAAAAAGTTCTTGGAATGGCAAGCAATATTCAGTTGCGGCAAAAGAAGCCAATCATTTGTTACAACGGGCTCTATATATACCAAAATTTACATCAAGGAATGTTTACAAAAAAGGCTGCTTCCATTCATAAGACTTCATAATGTGTCCACTTATTTTTGGCCTGACCTGACACCCTGTCACTATGGTAAGAAAGGTCTTGAGTGGTAAAAGAACAGTAATGTGGAATTTGTACCAAGGCAGGCAAACAAAGTGACAGAAATCACTATAAAAACCATAATGGAAGGGTTTCCGAAAAAGGTTCAAAATTTCACCACTAGTGATTAGAACTATTTTTTTATTATTTTTTTTTTTTAGTTTAGTGGTTTCATTTTTATCAACATATATAAATGTTAAACATTTTTCGATCTCAGTCCTTACTTAATCCTTTGACTGTTCTAGTTAGTCAAAATAGTATTTTTGTTATACAATGTAAAAATAAGTCTTATAAAATAATTAAAAATTTAAATTTTAACAATTTTACAAATAGTAGTAGAAATACTACTTTTTAAAAAGTAGTAGAATATTGTTATCCTCACAATTTGCCCTAATTTTTTATATAATTTTTTAGAATTGTTGAAATATTTGCTGCTTTTCCACAATATTTGGTAAATTTTCTTAAATAAAAAGTATTTAAACGTATTTCAAAATATAAACTTTAACAATGTTAAAAATAGTAGTAGATAATTTATTGCTAATTTATGTAGATAATAAAGAGAAACAAAATTTATATTTTGGTTTGGTGCAGCGAAAATTTTATTGGTTACTCTATATTTTAGCATCAATGGAGACTAAAATTAAAAATCATTTTTGTACTGGAATTCTACACAAAATTATCTTGTCTGTGACATCAAATTTGTTGGTTTAAGATATATTGGTGAAATTGCAAGGATGTTGAAAATAAACTTTTTTCAGTTTCATCCTTATAAGTTTGACCTATGATAAAAGGTTTCAAAATTTTTTCACACTAATTAAAAAAATAATTTATATAAAAAATTTAAAATTCGCTGAATATATACTGAGCTATTTGGCAAATAACTCAAAGTATTATTCGTATTAAAAAAATTATACAAATGTTTGTAACTTGAATGTTTAACACCTTCACAGTTATATGTAAATTAAAGATTTACTCTTGTAGATTAGCGTGATCATAAAATATCTCCGATATGTTCTCAAACAATCAATAATGCTTGTAAAAATTCTTTTAAATTAACAGATATGACGTAGACTGCATTGAACTTGTTTGTATCAAGTTTAGTTTATAAAATAAACTAAACTTGATACAAATAAATAACAGTGATATTATCACTTTGATACAAATTTTAAGATATTTTTATAAAAAGCGCTGTATATCACGTAAATACAAAATTGGCGATATTTAAAAAAAACTATGCCCATAATCATAGTCAAAAATAAAGTATATTTTAAGAGAAATTAAGTCGTCTTTACTTAAGAGTGGACTTTAGGTCTACCATAGACAAGTTAAAGTATACTTCTGATGTTAAAGTCGACTGTAAATATAAAACTAGCTGAAGTTGTTTTTAACTATTATTTCGAAAATGGAGGAGTTTTGACGACATATATTCGCGTAACTATAAAATGGTTTAGTTCATTGAATAAACTTAAAAAATCGAAATTCCGCAATAAAATTACCTTTAAGAAAGATTTAAACTTCTTTTAATTTGTGCAGTCGTTTTAGAAATATAATAATTTTTTTGCAAAATTCGACAATTTTTGTTTTTTAAACGGCTGTTAACTTATCCAGCGCGCCTAGAAAACAAAGTTATAAACAAAACAAGCCCCAAATGATAAAAATCTGTCCACAGCTTTTGATTTTATTCACAAAAGATAAAACAAAAATCCCCTAATATTTAAACAAAATACATAACTCGTAATAATTACCCAGCAGTTAAGCATGTAACCAATGTATCCCTTATAGACACTAATGTCTTATCACTTGGCTGACTCCAATTTATATATTTTGATCATTTGACCCGTATGTGCTCTTTGTAGTGCAGAGATAAGACAATTGGTTACTTTATACATCCGAGGTAATCTAGCGTGAAGACAATTGTCACTCTAAGTAATCTGGAGTGTAGTCACTTTAAACCTACAAATTGTGTTGATATAATTCTCATACAGTTTATTTTATTTTTTGCTTAAGTATACTGGTATCCCATGTAACATAGCATGAAGTCAATAGTCACTTTAGTGTCTCTTAGTAACCTATAGTGAAGTCACTTTAGAAAGTAGTTATTTTACCCACCAGAAGCAATCTATTGGAGAGTTGCCGAAGAAAGGTTTGTTTACAGGCTATAGTTTATTGGACTACCTATGATATGTCTTTTAGATGACAATTAGGACTCGTACATGTTAAAATAAGTAGTTATGCAGCTGATCAAGTTACAAGTTAGGTAACTGTCGCTATTTAACCAGTATGTGAATTCAATGCGTTGACTACCAGCTATTAGACAGTCTCATTGAAGTCAAAAGGGTCAATTGACCCCCTGCTTAGGACATGCCCGTGTTAAAATAACTAGTCACGTGGCTATTGAAGTAACTAGTTCCCACCCTAAATGATGGGTAAAATCACTAGTTCGAGACTCAACACATTCATACTTTTGCACTAACACAATCACGCATGCGTGTGTAATTTACACGTGCATGTGTATACTAACAACTATCATTTATAAGCCAGCATTTACCAAAATGTTTTAAATTTTTTTAATACAACATGTCCAAATTAACATAAAGTGAATTATTGAATTATTGAATTTATTATTATTATTAAGATCATTAAACATGAATTTAATATGAATTGTTATATTTATTATTATTGTTATTTTTATTACTATTATAATTTAAATTACGAAAACTGAATTATATTTATATAAATAATTTCGTTAAGTGTAAAAGTGAATTAATCAAAACTTGTAAACCCTTTTGGTAATTTAACGAAACACTTAAGTTAACCGTTATAACGTTGTTCTAAAAAAGCCTTGATGGCACTTAAACCAAAAAAGAAAACTCACTTTACAACAGACAGGCAAACGGTGAGCATATAATAAAAATCCCTTTTTTATTAACATTCAAACACTAATTCCTTGTGTTCTTATTTATTTCTCTTTTCAACTCCAAACTCATTTTATAATTTCTCAATTCTGAGGAATTATAAATATTATTTATTAATCGGCTAAGATTAATAAAAACATGGTCCTTCTCCAACAGTGAACTGGTCACCTAAATTCATCCCTGAAAGAAACCAAATTCCGAGACACAAACTGATGATCAATTGTTTTGCCGTCGGGAAAATTAACTTCAGAATACACGCAAGTACAAAAAGTACAATGTCAAAGTAAGTGAAAATATAATTCATTTATACATTTAATCCCTTAAAATTCTTAAATCTGTGCAGTGTGTTAAAAAATAAAAAGTGAAAAAATAAAACAAAAGTTTGCATAAAGTGCCCAAAATTAATGCCAATATATTTTTTTCATATAATAAAAATAATTGCCCAATTTAAAATAAAAACCAACAATTTTTTTTTCATAATTCTCCAAAAAATATATAAAAAATTGCCAAAGTGAGAAAATATAAGAAATAAAGAAAGTGAGAAAAGTGCATAAGCCGTTGCCAAATTTCTGTAAATCTTCAAAGAAAAATTAATAAATCTGGAAAATAGTGCAAAATTTCCAATAAATTGTTACATTCCAAGGTCGACGAACTCCATCCAAAAAATACATAGCATAAAAAGTGAAAAGAACATTTCTTCCCATTAAAATAAAATAAGAAAAAAAGAGAGACAAACTCAACAAAAAACCACCACCTTTTAGTCGATGATCAGCAACAAATATTAAACAAGAAATAATATACATACATACACATTCAAACCAACATACATTTGTGCTTTACTAACCTTGAACATAGTGATATTATTATTCTCTTTGTTTGTTCTCTTAAATAATTGTGTAAATAAAAGAAAAAGAATAAAAAAAAAAATACACAGTGGGCTATAGTGGAAAATATATTAGTAAAAAAAATAATAATTAAATTGTTTTCTTTGAACATACAACAAAAGAATAATAATAATAAAAATTAGTGAACAAAATATCAAACTCAACTAGAAAATTTTACAGTGACAACAAATTAAATTGGAAAATATTTAGAAAATTTGTGTTGAAATTTATTTACTTTGTGGTTGACGGTTTGGTTACTGGAAGTAAACTCTCTCTTTATGCATGTACATCTACGCACAGTGGTCACAGTGAAGACAAATTAATTTACAAATAAGGAAATTTTTTGCACTAATCACAATTTAATGCACTTGTTAACAAAAATCTTTCTTTTCATTTGGCAATTAATAATTAATACAAAATATTGTACACAGTGATTATTTACGGAAAATAGTGACAATAAATAAAATTTCAAAACAAAATTAATTTTCTTATTAAATTAAAATTTACACTTGGCAATTGGTGATTAATTTAAAAAATAATCACCCATAGTGGTTACATACAAAATTATATTGGCAATTAATTAAATAAAAATTTCTCATAAAATTTGGGTCATTTGAAAAAATTTTCGGCTAAACAATTCCTTGTTTAAAAAGCGAAAGTGGATACACACCTGCACAGTGATCAAACTAAAACATATTTTAACAAAATTTAACGTGAAAATTCTAATTTAAAAAACTAGTGTCGGGTTTTTAAAAAAAAGTTTCCGATTGATTAATACCGGCAATTCCTTGCTTTAAAAATTAAAATTTTAATTTCACAAATTTGAACGGCGATTACAAGAAATTTTATAAAAAATTTATTTAAACATAAAATTTAAAATTGTGAAACTAAAAGAACACAATACACGAGAATTTTAAAATTTATTTAATTTCAATTATACACTAAAAAACGAAACAACATATTTCCCAATATTCACTAATCGTCAAATTTTATTGGAATTTATCAAAACATTATTTTGCTATATTTATTTTAATTCTCATCGGAATTTTCTAACCTTCTATCAATATCTAAGAAATCTAATTTAAAAAAAGGATTTTCGAATTTTAATCCAATTTACAAAGGATTTTCGAATTTTAATCCAAAATTATATCAAAGTTTCTAAATTTGATCTACATTGGAAATCATTCTCGAATTTTAATCTAATTTACAACGGATTTTCGAATTTTAATTCAAAGTATTTCTCAATTTTCATCAATATTAATCCAAATTACAAAGGATTTGTCGAATTTTAATCCAAATTACAAAGGATTTTTCGAAGTTTAGTCAAATTACAAAATATTTTGAAATCCAACATACAAAGGATTCATCTCATTTCTACAAATTTCCAAGATTTCTCTACAACCTCAAATAAAACTATATTTCTTAAAAGTAATAACACGTTAAAATAATGACAGCCCCTAATAATCAGTTTGCATTTGATGCAAAGAATTTAATCTCATTTTGCAAAAAATGTGAAGGGCAGGAAACTTTAGGCCAATCAGAGGCATTTTTAGATCTGAAAATGAAAGATATAGACTCTCGTTGGAATAAAATTGAGAAATCATACGAAGATCTAATGCTATCAGATCAAAGTGAAGAAGTTAAAAATATGGCGCAGGAACAATACGATACATGTGTTGACATGTATTATTTAACAATTTCCAAACTTCTCGATTCCAGGAAAACGTCAAGAGATAGCATAGGATCTCGCGTTAGCGCTGTTTCAAACCCGTTAGATAGCTCAAATGATAGAATAAGTACTGGCCTTAAGTTACCCCCGTGCGATACTCAAATCTTTTCAGGAGGTTATGAGGACTGGCCAGCATTTCGTGATATGTTCACGGCAGTCTATATTAATCATCCAAAGTTAACTCTCGCTGAAAAACTGTACCATCTCAGAAATAAAACCACTGGAACTGCCGGGGCAATAGTAAAACGGTTCCCTTTAACCGATAATAATTTTCCACTAGCCTGGCAAGCTCTTAAATTACGATATGAAAATATCAGAGTATTAGTCGACAATCAAATCCGTAACCTGTTCAATATTCCTATTGCTCTTGTAGAAGATAACGAGTCTTTACAAAGAATTCATAGTGCAGTTACTGACTGTTTAGCTATGCTGGAGACAATGGATGTTTCTGTAAAAGGTTGGGATCCCATATTAGTCAATTTAGTTTATTCAAAATTACCCCACGAAACATTAGCTCAATGGGAACAGTCATTAAATGCCAGTAGAGAATTACCAAAATGGTCTCAGTTAAGTGACTTCCTTCTAAAAAGATGTGAAGTAGTAGAACGAATTTCTACTATCAAATTTAACAAATCCGCTTTCCACAGTCAAAATGAAACTCAACCTCGAATTCAAATGTATGCATCTCAGGAGAAACTCCACTACAAATGCAAAATGTGTGATGAAGATCACAGTTTAAGAATCTGTTCTCAATTTCGTAAACTTTCGATTCAAGAACGTGTTGATTTCGTATTCAAGAACCAATTCTGCAACAATTGTTTATCGCAATCCCACACTAAGAAAAATTGTTCGAGCAAAAATTCTTGCCTTAATTGTGGTAAAAAACATCACACTTTGCTGCATATGCGCTCCATAAATAACTCCCGGAATAATACAAATCAAACGTTTCCAAATGAGAATGCACAACAAAATCGAAACACAAATTCTGAAGCACAAACACAAAATTCCAGATCATTTGAGTTAAATGCAGCTGAAATAAGACCATCGACATCAAATTTTCAAAAAAATTCCCAAGTTCATGCAAATTACGCCACGAACAATACTAAAGTCTTACTCCGAACCGCAATGGTTCAAATAGAAAGTAGAGGAGAATTTTTTTCAATAAGAGCTCTTATTGACCCAGGTTCTGAAAGAACTTTCATATCGGAAAAAATTCGAAATCGTTTGAACATCCCATCGAGGAAGTCATACTTCGAAATCGTGGGTGTTGGCGGTCAAAGTCAAGTATCTGAAAAGGAATGTGATTTGACTTTAGTATCGCGGAAAAACAATTTTCGATTACCCATAACTGCAATAGTTTTACCTAAAGTTACGAACAAAATTCCCTCTATTTCTTTTAAAATTCCGAACCCAAGGGATTTATCTGATATTGACCTAGCTGATCCAAATTTTAATATCTCATCATCAATTGATTTAATACTTGGTAATGACAGCGAACGTTACATAAATCTTGATGGAATTAAGCGAGATGTTTGCGGCTCCGCTTCTGCGTATAAAACCGTTTTCGGTTGGGTTCTGAGTGGTCCTGTTAAAACGCAACCAATATATTCCTTTTCCACATCCATTAATTCCCCTGAAAACTTCAGTTTGGATGAATTAGTTCGAAAGTTCTGGGAACAGGAAGAAATTCCGTCAGCCCGGCAATTCTCGCCTGAGGATGAATACTGCGAAAAGTTTTATGAACAGACCACAAAGCGCTTACCAAATGGGCGATATATGGTCAGATTACCATTTAGACAGGATTTCCCTGAATCTAGATTTCTCGGTCCATCAAGATTTGTGGCTCTAAGTCAATATGCTCGAATGGAACAAACCTTAGCAAAAAATCCGTCACTAAGTACCCAATATAACGATGTACTCTCTGAATACATGACTCTCGATCATATGGAAGAAACAACTTCTCGTGAATACTTCGCAGAAAACAAATGCAATTCATATTATCTTCCTCACCATGCGGTCGTACGACCAGAAAGTAAATCGACGAAAGTCAGAGTAGTTTTCAACGCTTCCCGCAAAACCAAGTCAGGATTTTCACTAAACGACGTACTACATACTGGTCCCACACTTCAATCTGATTTAATGACGATCATTTTAAATTGGAGATTCTATAAATTTGTTTTTAGTGGTGATATACAAAAAATGTATCGTCAGATATTAGTACATCCCAAAGACAGGCCCTTTCAACGAATTGTATTCCAAAAATCCCCCCGGGAGGCCGTTAAAGATTACGAGCTCAAAACAGTCACATTTGGGGTAAATTGTGCGCCCTTTTTGGCCATTAGAACTTTATTCCAGTTAGCATCTGATTCTGAAAATAAATTCCCAAAAGCATCGAAAATATTACGCAAAGAAACTTATGTAGATGATATTCTCACTGGAGGTCATTCAATCGAAGATGCACTCGAAGCCCAACAAGAACTAGTTCAAACTCTCGAATCAGCTGGGTTTCCATTAAAAAAAGTAACATCTAACAACTCCCGATTGTTAGCTTCTTTTCCCAAAGAAGATCTTTACGATTCGAATTTTCTCAAATTCCATGACACAAGTGCAACGAAAACTCTTGGCATTCGTTGGAACGCACTAACTGATTCTTTCACATATGATTTTGAACCCATATCTCAAAAAACAAAAATAACTAAGCGCCAGATAGTATCTTCGGTAGCAAAGTTATTCGATCCAGCGGGTTGGATATCGCCCGTCGTTATCAAAGGTAAAATTCTCATTCAACAACTATGGTTAGAACATATTGATTGGGATGATTTTGTCAGCACCGATTCTCTCCGAATCTGGAACGAAATCATAAGCGATCTCTCGCAAATTAAAGAAATCCAAATCCCCCGCTGGATTCAGTTCACTTCCGTTGACACAATTCAGATTCATGGATTTTGTGATGCTTCGAAAATGGCCTATTGTGCAGCAGTATATATTCGAATACAAACACCTACACCCATAGTATTTTCCCATTTGCTGGTTTCTAAAAGTAGAGTCGCACCATTAGCATCTACAACGTTACCTCGATTAGAACTTTCAGGCGCAGTCCTGCTCGCTAAGTTAGTACAACATACCGTATCATCACTCAACCTAAATAATTGTGAAATAGTTCTATGGTGTGACTCATCCATCGTTTTAGGATGGCTAGCTAAACCACCAGCAACATGGAAGGAAATTTATGTTTCTAACCGCATTGGCCAAATTCACAAACTACTTCCCAAGGCAACATGGCGGCATATTCCCACCCATTTTAATCCCGCAGATCTCGGCTCCAGAGGTTGTAGACCCCAAGACTTAACAAATAACGCTTTGTGGTGGCATGGGCCCACTTGGCTCATTTATCCACCTTCTGAATGGCCACAGAGTAATCCGTTAAACTCATTTAAATCACCCGAAATTAAAATTATAAATCAATCAGAAACTCCAAGCTGTTCTGAAACTGTTCCCATTAGTTGCGTTCAAACTACGGTAAATTCTGTAGATGTTCTCCAAAGATTTTCATCATATACCAGAGCACTAAGAGTTCTAGCATATGTTTTTCGATATATACGACGCTTTAAACCGACTTTCGCTAATTCAACCAATCTCTTACCTCATAACGATATTCAACTCAGTCAGCAGGAAGTCAATGCTGTAAAGATTAGATTAATTATGCTAGCTCAGCAACGATCGTATAAACGTGAATATGAAATGCTCTCTAAACATCAATCTCTTCCCAGAGATAGCTCTTTGGTCACACTTAATCCATTTCTGGATAATACTTGTATTTTACGAGTGAATGGGCGATTAGCAAATTCATTACTACCTTATAACGAGCGGTGTCCAATCATTTTACCACGCGATTCTCTCGTTTGTAATTTGTACCTATCTTACTTGCATGAAATTTTAGCTCATGGTGAATGTACATTGATGTGTCGCATGATACAAACCGAGTTTTATATTCCTCGTCTTAAACTCCGGGTTAAAAAGTTGATAAGATATTGCAAAACATGTATAATACATAAAAAACAACCTTGCTCTCAAATAATGGCGCCTCTACCAACCGACCGTTGTAGCTTGTCGTTTCCTTTCCATATCTCAGGTGTTGACTTTGCAGGTCCCTTTGAACTCAAAAGTTCTACATTACGAAAAGCATCTATTATAAAAGGATATGCATGCGTATTTGTATGCTTTGCAACGAAAGCGGTTCACTTAGAACCCTGCTCAAGCCTTTCAACCCCCGCCTTCCAAGCCACATTTGCCCGATTTATTGGCCGTCGTGGTCTTCCACATAAACTAGTCTCTGATAATGGTCGAAATTTTGTGGGTGCAAATAGAGCATTACGTAGAGAATTCAATAACTTCATAAGCTCAGTTTCGCAAGACATTGCCCAAAAATACATCACTCACGGCTTCGAGTGGTCTTTTATTCCGCCACAGGCTCCCCACATGGGAGGCCTCTGGGAAGCAGCAGTCAAAAGTTTCAAATACCATCTCAAAAGAGTTGCTGGAGCTCATCGGTTCACCTTCGAAGAATTTGCAACCGTATTAGCTCGTATCGAAGGTGTGTTAAATTCTAGACCCATATCCGCTCTGTCAGAAGATCCAACAGACTTAACAGCCCTGACTCCTGGTCATTTCCTCCGGGGAGGCCCTATAATGGCTCTTCCTGATCCATCATATGAAAATGTGTCCCTAATCAATAGATGGGAAAAACTTAAGGCAATTCATCAGAAACTGTCGTTAAAATGGAAAGAAGAGTATTTGAAATCACTTAGTAAGAGGTATAAATGGAAAATTTCCACACCAAACTTGCAGTTAGGAGATTTTGTCGTAGTAATCGATGACCTTCTCCCGCCTTGCGAATGGCGTCTAGGCAGAATCGAAAAGGTTCATAGCGGCTCGGATAATTACGTTCGAGTAGTGGATGTCCGCACGAAAGCCGGTATCATCACTCGTCCTATAACTAAATTATGTTACTTACCTTATAACAATAATATTCAAGCGGGAAACAACTAAAATTTTACATATACCTCAGATTATTCCTCTTTCCTATCCCTAATCCCCTTCATTTTCAGAAATCTTCATTATCATATTCGCAATCACTTAGATTATCTTCTACTTTCAGCATGCGCAGCTCTTCACCACGGGACCCATCCATCCACCAGTGCCAACTGTGCCACAGGTACCATTCACTACGGTTTTGTAGACGGTTTGTGGCTATGGATTCTACCGAGCGCAATAGAGTAGCCAGAAGACATAATTATTGCGTTAACTGTTTTGCCCGTACGCATAATGTGTACAGCTGTGACAGCCCCGATACGTGTATGTACTGCGGACAGTTACACCATACGCTCCTTCACCCAAACCGGCGTACCCGGGTTTCGACAACACGGCCCAACGTACACGATCGGCTTGGTGAACGCCGTCTGGTCCTCCATCGCAGCCAGCCTCACACTAGGCCAAGGTCCAACCGTCAACGCAACCGTAGTGAATGGTACCTGTGGCACAGTTGGCACTGGTGGATTTATTAAAAACTCGTTAAGCCAATACAACAGCCATGGGTAAGGAAAAGATCCATATTAACATTGTGGTCATTGGTCACGTCGATTCTGGCAAGTCCACCACCACCGGTCATTTGATCTACAAATGCGGCGGTATCGACAAGCGTACCATTGAAAAGTTCGAGAAGGAAGCCCAAGAAATGGGTAAGGGTTCCTTCAAGTACGCCTGGGTTTTGGATAAATTGAAGGCTGAACGTGAACGTGGTATCACCATCGATATTGCTTTGTGGAAGTTCGAAACCTCCAAATACTATGTCACCATCATTGATGCTCCTGGTCACAGAGATTTCATCAAGAACATGATCACTGGTACCTCTCAAGCTGATTGCGCTGTATTGATTGTTGCTGCCGGTACTGGTGAATTCGAAGCCGGTATCTCCAAGAACGGTCAAACTCGCGAACACGCCTTGTTGGCCTTCACCTTGGGTGTCAAGCAATTGATTGTCGGTGTCAACAAGATGGATTCTTCTGAACCACCTTACAGCGAGGCTCGTTATGAGGAAATCAAGAAGGAAGTCTCTTCTTACATCAAGAAGATCGGTTACAACCCCGCTGCTGTTGCCTTCGTCCCCATCTCCGGCTGGCACGGTGATAACATGTTGGAAGCTTCCACCAACATGCCCTGGTTCAAGGGATGGAAGGTCGAACGTAAGGACGGCAACGCTGACGGTAAGACCCTCATCGAAGCCTTGGACGCTATCTTGCCCCCATCCCGTCCCACAGACAAGCCCTTGCGTTTGCCCTTGCAAGATGTTTACAAAATCGGTGGTATCGGCACAGTACCCGTCGGTCGTGTCGAAACTGGTGTCTTGAAGCCCGGTACCGTTGTTGTCTTCGCTCCCGCTAACATCACCACTGAAGTCAAATCCGTAGAAATGCACCACGAAGCTCTCGTTGAAGCCGTCCCCGGTGACAACGTTGGTTTCAACGTTAAGAACGTCTCCGTCAAGGAATTGCGTCGTGGTTACGTCGCTGGTGACTCCAAGGCTAGCCCCCCCAAGGGTGCTGCTGACTTCACCGCTCAAGTCATCGTCTTGAACCACCCTGGTCAAATCTCCAACGGTTACACTCCCGTTTTGGATTGTCACACCGCTCACATTGCTTGCAAATTCGCCGAAATCAAGGAGAAGGTCGATCGTCGTTCCGGTAAGACCACCGAAGCCGAACCCAAATTCATCAAATCTGGTGATGCCGCCATCGTCACCTTGGTCCCCTCAAAGCCCTTGTGCGTTGAAGCCTTCCAAGAATTCCCCCCCTTGGGTCGTTTCGCTGTCCGTGATATGAGACAGACCGTCGCCGTCGGTGTCATCAAGTCCGTCAACTTCAAGGATCCCACTAGTGGAAAGGTCACCAAGGCCGCCGAAAAGGCCGTCAAGGGCAAGAAGTAGCTGCTTTACTCCAAACAACAACAATTAACACAAACTCAATCAGTAAATTGCATCTTTTCCACTGAACTACTACTACCAACACCCAGTAGCAGCAATATCAACAACAATATTAATAGACGTACCACATCTACTACTACCAACAACAATGTAAAGATGTTCCAGCATAAGCTAATTTTAACAGTTAAAGAAAAGTTTAACTGCTTTCATCGCAAAGAGTTTCGCAGGAAACGAATGCTGTTGTCCTCTCTTCTACTATTTTGAACAAAAAAAAAAAAACCAAACGGGAGAAGAAAAATCAATTCGTCGTTGTCATCATCTCATCTAGCGCAGCGCGTTCTTTGAGGATGCTCAAAACTTTTCATCCATTCTACTTTTAAATAAGCACAACAGCTTCAAGCATTTAAGTTTGTTCTCTTTTAATTTGTATTTAATTACTCCTATATAATTTAATTATTATTTGTAGTGATTACTATATAATTTTTTTATTATAAATTATCTTATGTTGGAATTCATTCCATCTCTACTACTCGTAAATAAAAAAAAAAAACTATAAAAAACCATTTACTATTTTTAACTTCTACATTTATAATTTAACTATAAACAAAGAAACCTAAAAGATCTTAAATATATGCACATATAAAATATAAATGTGTTAAAAAACATAAAACTTAAATACATTTTTCACTATTTATACTTTTCTAAAAAAAAAAAAAAAAAAAAAAAAAAAAAAAAAAAAAAAAAAAAAAAAAAAAAAAAAAAAAAAAAAAAAAGAGCTCATCGTCAGAAACTGTCGTTAAAATGGAAAGAAGAGTATTTGAAATCACTTAGTAAGAGGTATAAATGGAAAATTTCCACACCAAACTTGCAGTTAGGAGATTTTGTCGTAGTAATCGATGACCTTCTCCCGCCTTGCGAATGGCGTCTAGGCAGAATCGAAAAGGTTCATAGCGGCTCGGATAATTACGTTCGAGTAGTGGATGTCCGCACGAAAGCCGGTATCATCACTCGTCCTATAACTAAATTATGTTACTTACCTTATAACAATAATATTCAAGCGGGAAACAACTAAAATTTTACATATACCTCAGATTATTCCTCTTTCCTATCCCTAATCCCCTTCATTTTCAGAAATCTTCATTATCATATTCGCAATCACTTAGATTATCTTCTACTTTCAGCATGCGCAGCTCTTCACCACGGGACCCATCCATCCACCAGTGCCAACTGTGCCACAGGTACCATTCACTACGGTTTTGTAGACGGTTTGTGGCTATGGATTCTACCGAGCGCAATAGAGTAGCCAGAAGACATAATTATTGCGTTAACTGTTTTGCCCGTACGCATAATGTGTACAGCTGTGACAGCCCCGATACGTGTATGTACTGCGGACAGTTACACCATACGCTCCTTCACCCAAACCGGCGTACCCGGGTTTCGACAACACGGCCCAACGTACACGATCGGCTTGGTGAACGCCGTCTGGTCCTCCATCGCAGCCAGCCTCACACTAGGCCAAGGTCCAACCGTCAACGCAACACCCATGCTCATCGTCAACGAACCAGCAACACATACCCTCATCGTTCTCGTACCACCAACACGCGCACTACACCACGTACCATCAACCACAGACGCACCAACAATATCAACTCCAACCAAAGACGCACCAGTAGAAAGCATCCCCAACCAACTACACCCAATCAGCGAATTTTATCCGAGGCAATCCGGTCGCTAGCAGTCGTCCTATGTGCTACTTCTCCAAACAATTAGTTTGCACAAGTGCAACGAGGGGCGCCATGTCCAAATTAACATAAAGTGAATTATTGAATTATTGAATTTATTATTATTATTAAGATCATTAAACATGAATTTAATATGAATTGTTATATTTATTATTATTGTTATTTTTATTACTATTATAATTTAAATTACGAAAACTGAATTATATTTATATAAATAATTTCGTTAAGTGTAAAAGTGAATTAATCAAAACTTGTAAACCCTTTTGGTAATTTAACGAAACACTTAAGTTAACCGTTATAACGTTGTTCTAAAAAAGCCTTGATGGCACTTAAACCAAAAAAGAAAACTCACTTTACAACAGACAGGCAAACGGTGAGCATATAATAAAAATCCCTTTTTTATTAACATTCAAACACTAATTCCTTGTGTTCTTATTTATTTCTCTTTTCAACTCCAAACTCATTTTATAATTTCTCAATTCTGAGGAATTATAAATATTATTTATTAATCGGCTAAGATTAATAAAAACACAACACATTAAAATAATATAATTTTGTACAATTTCCGAAATTTCAATATATATATAGCCTACAACCCTCGTACACCTATGAACTTTAAAAGATACAAACTTTGTATATTTTTGTAGCGCTACCCAATACATTCGTATACAAACGATTCAATACATTTCAACAAACAGTAAAGTGTGAAAAAAGTAAATTCATTTCATGACGTTGTTATTTTAAATTAAGGGTTTTGCTTATATACTTTACTTTTTACGTTTTGTATTCCTGTTCTACTATGTATTTCCAGTATTAAAACAGTTTAGTTGTTGGCCAGAATCAAAACAAAAGATAGAACAAGTTGAGAGGGGAAATGGTTTAAAAAGTACAATTTACGTTTTTATTACCACATCACAGTGAGGTGCCATACCATACGATTCAAAGAATTAAGCAAAACAACCAACAATACCAACAAAAAAACACATATAAACTCGAATATTTTACTCTAAACATACAAAGTTGTGTAAAAGATACTGGTACAAAAATCTTCTATAGACTGGACTATCTGATGTCGAAGAAGCAATTTCACAGCTTGAGTTTTTAATGCTGATTTTGGTTTCATCTTGTTTTAAACACAAACATATGAGTGTAAAGTTAAACTAGAGAAGAATTCTTGATTTATGTATTATTATGTTTTCTATTTGCTCTCTAAAAGTGATAAGATTTCAAAGATTCCAGTTTTTTTTCTTCAACTCATTAAGAGACAAAATAAACAAAACATACAAAACCAGACTCATAAATATTGTTAATGTGACATTATAAAGAACAAAATGGTTTAATCAAAAACTCAGCTAATATATATTTTTTAATATTCACGTAAATTAAAAAAAAGAGGTTTTAAATTATTTAATATTTATATGTATACACAAAGAATGGTAGAAGAACTATATGTGGCAACAAATTTGTATTAATTTGTAGAGAATCAACAGTTATAATTGAACGGTGGGAATCATTCCATGCACCTTAGTCGCTGTCATAACAACTAGCTGGATAAATGTTGTTTTTTCTTTTCAATTTAAAGGTTTACATACAAAATTTTAAACTCATAAATACTTCTAATTATGTGCACTCCAAAGGTTTTCAACCAAGTTTCTGACTACCTCACCTGGATCACAAAACTGTGATTCAAAATTCAAAGTAAAAATTTTAAAACTTTTGGAACATCCAATACTTTTATGAAATGTACTTTGCCTTGTATATATTGTTATACCGAAGCGGCCTTTATTCCATCTGAATTTCTACAATATTTTTATGCGACTTTATAAAATACACAGTCAGTGACAATACAATGGCAACTTTTTGAGAACTATATATCGTAATTCCAGTTTTTAAAAACATAATCTTTTACAGTACCGGGAGAACTTGTCCGTTGATAGAAAATGTTTATTAAGCCAAAAAAATAGAAAGCATTTTCAAAAGAGCTCCCAACACATCTGGTAGGAAAGCAGCCCGGTTAGCTCAGTGCTCGGACTATTTGGTACGAAAAATTAAAGCCAATGCAGGTTTAAAAACATACAAAGCTCAAAAGAACGCTGCTAAAAATTTAGAGGCCAAAAACTGGAAATTGAAGTTAAGAATTTTTTTTTCTAAAAATTCTAGTAAATTTTGAAGACTTTGATTTATTAGATATAGAAGAGCTGGAAGAAACAGATATTTTACAAGATTTAATAGAATCCATTGACCAAAATTATCGTTTTGTCAGGCAAGAAATTTTGCGGGAGGATAACTATGAAATTAATATTTGAGAAGAAATATGAGTTGTTGAAAATCAATGTTAGGAATATGTTGTCAAAAAATTGGGTGACTTTCGATGGACGAAATGTCCCTGGACTACACCAGAAGTAGGGCTGAGCTGCAAGCGTCCTATTTTTTATGAAAAACTTCCGGTGAAATATGTTTTGGAATATTATTCAAAAGATTTCCTTGATGAAATAGTTTTAGCGACAAACCAATCGACTATGGTAAAAACTGGATCATGAGTCAATCTTAAACGTGAGGAAATTTTTGAAATTTATTGCTCTAGAGATCGAAAGAAACCCACAATTATTCCAGTTTTTGTAAAAAGTTGACAAGAAGTCAATTTCATTCTATTCGTATTAATTTGAAATTTACAGTTACTGAAAAAGCTTAACAAAATTCGACCTTTAATAAATATATTTTCAAAAAATTTTACTTTGAGCCCCCATAGCGCCGCGCCTGAAGCATTTGTAGCATCTATTTTAATAACTTGAACTCAAATACTCCTTGGTTACCCCTACGTAAAATTTTGTCCCGATCGGGCCATCCGTTTAGAAATGCCAGATTTATTTCCAAAAAAATTTTGATTCTGCCCCACTGTGCTCTGTGACGATGAAATTATGATTCCTTTCCGAGGTAAAACAGGACTACGACAATATATGCCCAAAAAGCCCATAAAATGGGGTATACAAATGTTCTGCTTATGTAGTTCAAATGGCATTTTGCATGACTTTGAGATTTACCAAGGGAAAACATAATTTTGTGTGATCCAAAATTTTGATTTTGCTCTGATATTGCAATCCATTTGGCAAATCAAATTCCAGAAAAGCAAAATTTTAAATTATTTTTTGACAACTACTTCTCAACTTTAAACTTAATACTATATTTAAGAGAAAAGGGGATTTGGTCCACTGGAACTATAAAGCCAAAATAATAAATAAGCTGCCGCTGAAGCCTGAAAAAGAGTTAAAAAAGATAGCGAGAGGCAGTTATTACTTCCGTGTGGAGAGAGAAAATAAACTTTTTGTTATAAGATGGTTTGACGGAGGCATTGTTCAAGTTGTGTCTTCGATATACAATGATGAACCACTGAACTCAGTGTCAAGATTCTGCACTGACAAAAAGGAAAGAACTGAGATACCTCAGCCGCACATAAATACAAATACAATAAAAGTATGGGTGGAGTGGATAAGTTAGATTTTTGCTTTCATTATATAGAATCTGTATTACATCCAAGAATTGGTCCCTCAAAATATTTAAACATTTCATCGATCTAGCAATATGCAATTCCTGGTTGGAGCATAGAAAAAACTACGAGGACAATAATGGAAATAAGAAAGACTACATGGATCTCTGATGGGCTTTTAGCACTATCAAAAACACGTACTGGTTCCCGCAGAAGAGGGTGACCTAAAACATCTACAGGTGCAGCCGATAGCCTATCAACCTCAAAAAAGGCATATGAAATACGACCATCCTCTTCTGTTCGATATGATGGGTATCAACATTGACCAGAATATACAGAAGACAAATGAAGATACAAACATAAAGACTTCTGTTTATATTCCAGATACAAATGCTCAAAATTAATTTAATTTATACCAAAAACTTTCATGAATTGGCATTCGTTTTTATTTAATTTTAATTTTTTTCGTTATTACTGTACAATTTTAAGTTAATTTATTTTAAATATGATTTTATGATTAAATATGATTAAAACGTAAAAGTCAATATCACTGGACTTGGATATATATCCATTTTAAACTATGTTATGTATCCATACGCATAGGAACACACCTATAGTGTTGTAACCGAGTGGGTATACTCCAAAGATTCCTGCTAAATCACCAGATCTGAAACCCATAGAAAACCTATAGGAAATACAGTCTCAATATTATACCTCGAAGAAATTTTGACCAGATGCTGTTATAAGGGATGGCCTAAATATTTCAAAGGAGGCGATTGAAACTTATATTGGTTCAATACATCGTTGCTGTAAAGCAGTAATAAACAACTAAGGATATCAAAAAAAAAAAAAAAAAACTGAGTCACTAAAAGGGCCACAACAGTTTTGTTAGAATAAGACCTTAGTTTCCAATGTTTTGTCAATAATAATGACTATTCCTTACGATTGGAAGACATCGATTTGAAAAGTTGGTTCAATTCACATGAAATCATCCATATATATTCTGAGTGTTGTCATGTCCGTCTGAATGTTGAAATCAACTTTTCGATACCACCCAAATAACTTTCATATATGTATGATTCATTAATCAATATATCGGCAACAGTACTAGTTCCGTTGCTATTTAAAATCGAAAAAATCGGCACACAAATAGCTTTTTGACCTATTTTTGTTATCAATATCTGCATTACTAAATCAATGGATATATAATAATATATATTTCAAAGATTGACGTACATAACGCCATAGTAATTTGGACCAACAATGGGTCAAAATCGGGAAGATTTTTTTTCAACCCTATTTTTTTTACCAAAAGAATGTTTAATCTGCCCATCCCTGTGCCGTATTTACCCCATGGGTGGGTTGGTTTCGCCGTTTTCGGTCAGTCTAGAAATGTTAAAAAAAATATGTATTTAAGATGAGATAGGCAATATTAAATTGAATAAAACTGAAACAAACATATCTAAACATGAAAAAGTGTAAAAATATGTATCGTGGTTTTAATTTTCTACCCTACATGAAATTCTATTTAACGTTTGGTAAAATCAATCATTAGTAAGATTTAGCCAAATGTTCTAGAATTATGGGGAATTTAATTTAAATTTTTAATAGTTTCATTATGAGCAATTGATACTGAAAATGTTTTTAAGTAAACCCATCGTCCTCTACTATTTAGAATCATTGTATCGAAAGATGTTTATATTGTATATCAGCAGTTTAAGTTTCAAATCAGACCAAATGTTTGATATAATGAGTATACAATGAATAATAAAAATTCACCAAAACATGAGATTTGTTCATTTTAGATCTAAATTTTAAAGACCGTTCAACCGAGTGATATAAACCGGATAAACCGGTTAACCGAAAATCGACATTTTAAATTAACCGGTTCGCCAAAAAATTAGATTTCGAAGAAAAACCGGTTTATAAACAATAATCCGGATAAAACTTGGTATATAGATTTCAAAATATCAAAAAATGGTTGATGTAGCTTTCTTAACATTATTAATATAAATGTTAAACTAAATAAGAAACACTAAATAACCAGTAACGTCATATTGATAAATAAAAATACAATTGGGTCCCACATATACACACATTTCAACAACAAAAAAAAAATATTAAAGAAACCAAAAAAAAACGAAAATGAATATCTTATCGCGATTTTTAAATAAAGTGCAATAAAAGGGAGTTTACCTGAAAAGCACAACGTTGTTGTAGTGTCCTTTTGTTTTCGCTACAAAACAAAGAACAAACAAAAAAAAAAAAAAAAAAAACACAATTTTATCATTAATTTTTGTTGTTGCTTTTTTTAATATTTTTTTTTTTTTTTTTTTTTAACAAGAAAAGCTTGTTTGTCCATTGCATACATAATTAATATGCAGAAATCATTAATCATACAGTATACTGGACCAGAGTTAACACGAAAAAAAAGAAACAACAAAAAAAACAAAACGTCAACGAGACCCTCTGAAAATACTACTCCATACTGAATATAAAATGAAAGAGAAGCGAGAAGTAAGAGACCTTTAGGGTAATTGGCGCTTAACTCTGATAAACAGAATTTTAACTACATGAAATGAAAGAAGCAGCTACAAAAACAACAATGAACACAACAACAGCAACAAGAACAAAGAAATGAATCTTGTGCAACAAAATTACAGAACAAATTGCATTAACGTAAAGTACTCTATAAATGAAGCACTTTGTGATTTCGCGCTCACAGTGAGAAGTATGAATTTACGATACATTTACAAATATCGCGCTAAGTATCTTTTGTATATGAATATGTCTGACTGTATGCTTTTTTTCGTTTGTCTATATTAGTTTTACGGGCAATATCAGGAGGCCAAGAATACGGGCTTAATTACAACTTGTTCCTTTTCAGTAGAGACAATTTACACATTATACAATAATAACAATTTCATACGAAAACAAATTTTCATCAAGGCTGTTAGTAGAAGGAAATTAATATACGTGTGCATTGCCTACACTGTTTAGTGAGAAATGTTATAGCATTAATATGCACCCTACATTAAAATACAATAATCTTCTTCGTGTTAAATAGGCGGAATTTTATATAGAATTTTGTATAAATATTAGACCAATACTCACAGAATATGGTACAATGATTTCAGCTATAATACGACTTGTTGATCTAAATTTGGCATACTGAATTACAGTATAAGGGATATAGTCAATTGCAGAACGATTTTGTAGAGTAACTTTTGTTTACTCGCCTATGAAACCAAAAATAAAAATACTAATAATAAAATGATTTTTCTAACAAAAAAATAAAAGAGACTGAAGAGCCCATTTAACGGTAAATGTTTCATGGTATTTTTTTCGTATTTCAATGTCGCGTTCTTGTAACTAACCCTTGTTTGCTAAAGGTACTCCGCGATCATTGTATCCAGTGGCTGGCAACTTTAGTTCAAATTAAAATTTAACGACTTTAACTGAAAAAAGTTCCTACATATCATAATCACATTAAACATTTTATTTTTATTTTCAAAGTAAATATATATACCTTTTTCCAAAACCAAATGTTTTTATTATTTTAACAAGCGTTTTTGGATGGGTAAAACGTATGCCGAAAGCAAAAGGGAAGCCACAATGCGATACTTGAGAACAATTGAAAGATATCCACTAAAGCATAAATAATATTCCTACAATGCAGCTGAGAAGAACCGTGAAAAGCTTTCGAAAATTGTCAAAAACAAATAAGGGAAGAAAAATTTTGCTAAAAAAAAGAAGTTTGAGCAAACATTGGGAAATGTAGTAAAGTGCTTAGTTAAAAAGTTAAATTTATTGAAACAATATGTTAAACGTATGTTGAACTAATAAATAAATAAATACATACTAAGATTTTGTAGAAATTACTTAAACTTATACATATCACAAATTTTTAAAATATGTCGCATGCTACCTAAAGGTTTAATTAAACGTGCCATAACCGTAACCATATAAAACAGCTTTTCGAACCAAGCTTATGGGCAACAATGTATTTTGTAAGCAAGCATAACAGTAAAATGCTTATGATATGGCTATGGTTACGGCTATGGCGATATGGTAAGCCACGACTAATTGAACCTTAATGTTGTTGACAAAGGCAAACAGCAAATAAATATTTCAATATGATACGTTGATTAACATTACTTTAGTAAAAAAAATCACTTTAAATTTATGTTTCAATACGCGGATTTTTCCATTTTTCTAGATGCAGTCGAAACCCAGTTCTATTTTTTGTCGCGTTTTTGAACTCGTGTTTATTGATTATGTATTGGATATGACAAAACCTGTTATATCATCGAAAAATTAACAAAATTTACACAAAAGCATACGGAAATGCTAATTTTTAGATACATTTTTTATTTAAAGTTTTTAAAATCTTAATCATGGTCTACTCTTCCTCTTCTTCTTTACAGGCAAATCCCAGCAGTTCTAGGGGACTGTCTCGAACTAGTGATTTTACCCATCTTTTAGGGTGACAACTAATTACATAACTAGCTACGTGACTAGTTATTTTAACACGTGCATGTTCTAAGCAGGTTGTCAATTGACCCTTTTAGATTATAGTGATACTGTCTAATAGCTGTTCCAAAGTAGTCAACAACGTGGAATCACATACTGGTTACATAGAGTTGATCAGCTACATAACTAGTTATTTTTACATGTACGGGTGCTAATTGACCTAAAATAGTCAGTTAAAAAACATTTCGAAGACAGCGCGATACCCGATTATTTCAACAAATCAACTTCCAAAAACTCCCCAATAGATTACTTCTGGTACTACTATATAACTACTTTCTAAAGTGAATTACAAAATAAACGTTTAAAGTGACTACACTTTAGGTTACTTAGAGACACTAAAGGGGCAATTGCCTTCACGGTAGGTTACATGAAATGTCAGTATACTTAAGCAACAAGAAAAATAAACTGTATGAGAATTATATCAACACAATTTGTATAAACCCAGTTTGCACGAATTACTCTCAAAAAAGGGAAGTATATAATAATAGATTACTTAGAGACACTTAAATGACAATTGTCTTCACACTAGATTACATGGGATGTATAAAGTAACCAATTGACTTCTATCTGCATTACAAACGTTGTAAATGAGCCAAAATATATCAATTGGAGTTAGCCAAATAATCAGACATTAGTTATAAGGGAGGGATACATTGACTACTTGTTTAACTGCTGAGATATTACAATTAGATTATATTTATAATATATATACAATCCATTAGGATCATAAGCCGTACGTAAATCAGATTTCCATGAGCTTTAATCTTCAGTACTTGTTCTCAAGTTTCGCCCACCGAGTTCGGATAGATATTCCTTTACTTGATCTTTCAACTGGAGATTTGGTCGCCATCTTCTGCGTCTTCCCTCTGATGGATCACTGGCATCCATTCACATAACATGTCCGAGCAATTGTAATCGTTGAAGTTTGATACGCTTCACAATGTTTACGTTATCATATAGTTCATACAGTTAATGGTTCATACGGTGGCGGTATTCTCCATGAACGCAGACAGGTCCATATATCTTTGGAGTATTTTCCTCTCACAGACGCCAAGAACAGTTTCATTTGCCTGTGCAAGTACCAATGCTTATCCACCATATAATAGCACAGTTATTATTAGAGTTCTGTAGAGCTTGAGTTTTGTCTGTCGATAAAGGCTTTTGTTTCTAACTTACTTGCTAAGTCCGAAGTAACATCCATTTGCAAGTATTATTCTTCGCTTTATCTCCAAAAAGGTAAAATTAGTCTTAGTTATGAAGGTACCGAGGTATATAAATTAATTGCTAAAATATACCCAAATAAGTCTGCTATATCATGCGTAAATTTTTATTTGTGAGGCAAATCAAGGCACGTAGGCTGTCTAGAAAAGAATGTGTTTCCAAAATTCAAATTTACGTGGACACCATTCAGTGGCTGTTTCATATGGATTTGGGGCCTTTGAATCTAAAATTATTTTTAAAATATTCTGTATTAAAATTGCTTACATAATACAAGGTGGCGCAAAAGTAATCCTCCTATCAGAAAATGCTATAAATTTTGCGATTGGCCCCTAATGTCAGTTCTGTTTTGACATTTGTGTAGTAAACACATGCGAAATACACGTTAATAAACAATGTTACGCTACACTGCTCCAGAACGCGGAATATTGCTGACTATTTATTTGACCAATAATCGGTCGGTGACTTTGGCACAATTTTCGTCGCAGATTTCCTGGGTGTCCAACGCCTACTGGTGAAACACTGCGACGTTTAGCCGCTCGCCTCGAAGAGACTGGCACAACACGAGATGCTGCCAGGCGTGGCAGACGCCGGAGTAGCCGTTCTGCAGAGAATATTGCTGCTGTAGCCGAGGATGTCATGGAAGCGCCGTCGACATCGACCAGACGACGTGTCACGCAAATGGGTATCAATCGACGGTCTTTACACCGAATTTTGGTACAAGATTTGAAGATGTTTCCGTACAAAGTCCAGACGGTGCATCAGCTCTTAGCTGTTGACCGCCAATCGCGTCTAACATACGCTCAAGCCATCCTTAATCACCACCAAGAGGAAGATGATTTTTCATCAAAAATAATCATGAGTAAATAAGCAAAATTTACGCTTCTGGGGCACTGAAAATCCGCGTGTAACACACGAAGAGCCATTACACCCGCTCAAAGTCACTGTATGGTGTGCTGTTTTCGCTGGAGGAGTCATCGGATCTTTTTTCTTCGAAGACGTCGCGGGCCAAACGGTTACTGTGAATGGTGAGCGCTACAGAGCAATGATCAACGAGTTCTTTTTGCCGCAACTTGATGAATTGGGATTGGAAAACATTTGGTTCCAACAGGACGGTGCAACGGCACACACTGCACGTGCCACAACCGATATGCTGAAGGATGCATTTCCCGGGCGCCTAATCTCCCGTTTTGGCGATAATGAGAACCAAATGATAGAAACAGTTTTATGAGAGCAAGTATTATAAAAAACATATGAAAATATTCACTATGAAGACTGTATTTTTTATAATTTTTTCCATCTAGATTTGTAGAGGTAAAAACCATGCAAAATACTTAGAAATTTCAAAATTAATAGTTAAAATATTTATAAAATTACTAGATTGACCCGGTGCGCTTCGCTACCCCTGTCGATGTAAAAATCGGTTCAGCCGTTTAGTAATTATTGTTTAAAAACTAAAGGTACCAATTTTCCCCGTTTTTCCCCTTTTTATCCCTTTATAGCCTATTGACGCTTCCAAGTAAGGATCTATCTACGTTCCAAATTTCAATAAAATCGGTTCAGCCGTTTAGGCGTGATGCTCAAGCAAACAAATAAACAAACAAACTTACAAAAACATTTATATATTTATATAGATTACCAATAATTTAATTAAACAATTATGAATACAACATTTTGATTTCTAGTGATTGGATTTAAGATTTTAAAAAAGCTGAAAGTCATTTTGAATATCACATACAAAGTTATTGTAATTTAAGTAGGGTATTGGCTTAAAGCAAAAAATATGTATGATTTTTTTTTTTTTTGGCACCGCCACCTCTTAGTAAGGCGAGAAAAGGTACCTTGTTTTTTTTTTTTTTTTTTTGTTTTTGAAAATACACGTACCTTTAATGCTAAGTGATCTTGATGTACTTAAAAAGTGCATTGCAAACACACAAAAAGGACAAGTCAAGCAAACAAAAAAAAAAAATATATTAAAAGAAGAGACATGTTGTTGGAAATGCACAAATTGTTGAGGATGAGGTGTTAACACAATTTTTCATGGGCGATAATTTCATAGTACATAAACAAAAGAAAACCCCGGTAAATACAATAATGTTGTTATTTTGTTGTTGTGGCATCCATATCCACAGTAACTAACTACTTGTGGCATCATACTTTCATACATACCTTTCTACCTTTATACATACCTTGTACTGTAGAGTAGTGTAGTATGTTGTTTATGTTATTTTAGTTTTGTGGCTCTTTTTGTTTGGTTTTTTTGTCTGCCAGGATAACTATGTGGGTTGAGCCTTATTTCACTACCTTAAAGGTGTGAAATTTTAAAATGCATACTCGTATGTACAAACAAATAAAGAGTCATTCGTTCATACAAAACCGGGGGAGTATGTTATTTTGCACCTCACAGCGTCCTCTTATTTTTTTATTTATTTATTTGTAACTTTGTGCAATGTTGATTTTATTTTAACACTGTTCAGCCTTCTTTTTTTTTGTGTGCTTCAATTCTTGTTGCCTGCGATACTTATTTATGATTGTTGATTATTTAGGCGTGAGCCCTTTTTGTTGCTGTTGATTTTATTTCTTCTTAATTTTCAAAATGTAATATCATACCAATTGGGGGACGGCAAAAAGCTTACACTTTGAGAAATTCGTGGGAAGATATGTTGACCTCATTCAATTTATTTAACGGTTTTGGAAAAACAAATGTAGGATGTAAAGGATCCACGCAGTGTATTTGTGATAAAATATTTGAAAGTATGTAATTTATAAAATAAGTAAACAATATTTATGGATGTTATTTATTTGGGTAACAGTTGTGTTTAGCAGGACGCAATGAGAAAGTTTGGCGATTTGAAAGATCTGTGGAAGGTTTATTCTTTAATTTATTGGTGTAATATAATCACAATGACTTCTATCTCTTTCATGATATTAAAAGCAAATTCATTACATGTAATAAAGTGTGGTTGATCATATACTTAAATGACTCTGATGCGGATATGTTTATTAAAGAAAAGGATCTCAGCTTTTAAAAACTTCAACTTTTAATCACCCTGCTTAAATAGAGGGTGAGAAATTGAGTGTCTGAGTTAAACTGTTTAACTGTGAAAGAAGACATATTTGTATTACTATCGTTTGCAATCGTTACACTATGGATCCGTTTTGGCTTTTCTGTTGTACATTTTCTTTCTCTAGTTTTCTACAGTGTATATGACAAAGCTAATTTGCTGATTTATCCACAAGTTGCAAATATCAAGGTTAACATATTCATAAAATTACCACCAAAGCAAAGTGTTAATTAATGCAACTCGTCGCCAAGATTGGTTGGAATTTTAGTATCGCCATTAAATAGAAGACGTGTTAAATAAAAACCTGATCCGTTAAAGGTTTTTTTTTTGTTAAAGTGGCAACTTTAATTTGTATGGAATTTAAAGTTTGTTTTGTGGCAAGTAAAAATAAAAATGTAAGGTCAGTCAAGCCCGACCATAAAATACCCTACACTGGGTATATGAGCAAAAATATTTTTCCTTTAAAATTTCTAGCTTGTCGTACATCACACAAGTTGTAATGGTTATAAAAAGCTGTTAATGCGATTTGAAATTTTTATGTGTTTTTGAGTTGTCATTAAAATTTTAGGAAAACCGCAGATCATCAGGATTTCAAATTTGTAAGGAATTGCCATACATTTCTAGAAAATGTATATTTTTCGCAAGTGGCTTTCATACACGCAGAAAAAAAATATAGTTGGGCATTGTTACTGTAACCATTTCAACATTTTTAACAATATTATAGTCACAGTAACTATATATATATGATTGTGGTAACAATAATATGGTTAATTTACAATTCACATGAATATTTCAACCATATATATGGTTACAGTAAACATATGTATGTTTGTGACAACCATTTATATGATGAATAATTTTATCATAATATGAGATTTCGTTGTTGACAAGGTATTCCCAATTCTTACAACCAACTACAAAAATTCGGATTGGCTGTGGGAACATGCAATTTTGGCACCAACAAATTACGATGTTAACAAGCTCAATAAACAAATACAATTGAAACTGCCTGGCGAAACAATAAAATGCAAATAAATTATCCTACTGAATTTTTGAATTCATTCGAATTCATTGGATCACCGACTTTGTCCGACACTGTATATTAAAATCGAGACCGAGATGTAATATAAAACAGATGTTTTCTAACGGCCAGCAACGCGTACCGGGTTCAGCTAGTATCTAATAAAATTCCCTATAATGCAAAAAAGTTAGTAGCTGCCTTAAAAATATATTTATTGTAGAAGAAAGAGTCCTTACTAGTTAGCTAAATGAACAGTTTTACTCAAAATTTGTGTTTTCTTAGTTAGAGGGTTTTGACTATAGCCCCACATTATGTTTCTTTTATGAGCAAAAATGGACGTTTTTATGCTTGTCACAAAAACGGATGCCAGGACAAAAATTTTCTTCTCAAAACTTCTGTTTTTCCACCGTACAAATGATGTCACCCTATTGTATAAAGGTATGCTCACAATTACTGGAGACTATAAAATTAAATATTGAATTCATATTGCACGTTTCAATCAAACATAAATTTATACATCTTATCTTTTACCTTTCTTATTACACGATTAAAGCTGTAGCTAAAAATACCAACTGTAGGGAATTATATAGGATATTCTCGTAACATATTTACCTAAAGCGGCATTTTAGAAAGAGATCTGCACTTACGGTGTTCAATACATTTTTGTTATCTGCACATACACAGATAAAAACACTAAAATCTATCGCAACTTATTAAACACATCACTGTACGAAATATACCATAAATAGTATATCACCTGTATAAATTATTCGCATTTCATGATTTCAATAAATTAGTGTTGAGATTCTGATTTATTAAAGCAATTAAATTGTTAAAGACTTTAAAGAAAAGAAAAAAAAAAAAAAGAAACTCATAATGCAGTTTAGCTAATTGTCCATCAACCTACTAAAACTCAACTCAATTTAACTCTGTTGTACAGACAACGGATGACTTGAAGCCATACAATTTTTTGATTGACTTTTTCTTAAAGTGTTAAAATTGCGCCGCTCTGAGCAGCATAACAATGAGCTTGTAGCTCCAGTTTAGTTTAGTTTGTGTTTTTTTCCAACGATTTTTGCTATTTCTTCCACTCGAATTAACAGCGAACAGCAACCGAAATCACAGCAGAAAAAAACCAACAAAGTTAGTTTGACAGGTAGTCAACAGTTAAGTTTTCGAGTTGAAAAAGTAGTTGAAATGTTTTTTTATCTTAGAAAACGCCATCGCTTTTTTATTTAATGGTTTTTTGTTTTTTTTTAAGTTTTAACGCCATTTGATGTTGAAATTATGGCAAAGTGCAAAATCGTGTTGGCATAACATAATTTTCTAAAATATGACTTTATTATTAAATATAAATTTTAATTTTTTTTAAATAATAAATTAACAGATTATACAGTAGGGAAGAAATAGGAATAATTAAATATAAGTCCGTACCTGATCAATAAAATGTATGATCAGATCATCTATCATCTACTGTTAAAAGGCATAAATAATTTAGTTAATAGTTTTTGGTTTTTAAAGCTGAAACAAAAAATAATGCAAATTATAGTGTTCACACCTCTTTCCTACGTGTTTATGTAGTTTTACACTGTTATGAAATCCAAAGAAAAAAGCCAAAAACATTTAAATAAAAACTTGTAAATTTTTTTCTCGTAAACTATCATTTTGATGATGGTGGTGGCTTCTTGAGAACGATTCATTAAATACTACTCTAGGTGCCGTATTTCAGCTGCAAGGCTTTAGCAAATTGTAAGTGTTTTATGCTAATGATGCCATTTTTTGTCTCTTCCCAGCTTGTGGATGCTCTTCATAGCTTTCCAATTGCAGATAGATGAGTAGAGATTGCCACAAAACAAGCATGTGAAAACGTGTATATCGATTTGAGTTCTTTAAATTTTACAACTTAAAGTTGAAAATTAATTGAGCTACTTATAGTTTATGCAACTGGTAGTCATAAAGTAGCTTGAGATCTTTTTTCTTTTTTTGCCAGCTTTACTATTTATTAGACAGGAGCGTACATTTAAGATGTTATATTTTATTTAAACATTTTCCAACAGTTAAGCATTTCGCAAGTTTTTTTCTAGCCTTTTAATGGATTCAAGAAAATCAAGACAAATTTAAAATCATTCAAATCTTATTTCAAAAGGTCTCACTTTTTAGGTAAAGTATAAAAAATGTCTCTTAAATGCCTAATCGAATGAAACAGGTACAATTGTACTTTTTTCGTTTTTAAATTGCAATAAATTTGTTTCCATAAGTAATAAATATCTGAAGTTCTGTGATATTTTCAAACTTTTAATTACGATTAAATTTTTAAAATTTCAGAAAAATATCCCAATGTCTTACCTTAAAAAGCTGAAAAGGTACAATTGTATTTTCATATATTTTGAATGAAATGTGATTATTGGAAATTTATAATGACTTCGTTTTATTATCTGTTATTTCAGAATTATTGGGAACAATAATTTAATTCATTAACCACGAAAAGTTTAACTTCATAATGATAAGTATTTGTAGCATTTGTAGATTCAATTGTACTTTTACAGTCTTTTAACCATGGATGATTCTTCCATTAGACTAGAGATAAACGAATCTGGTTCTGAATCCCTTGCTAAAATATCATAAAAGTCATGACTAAAAAGTTACCGCTTATGCTCATTAAGGTACGAATTCAGTCAATGGTAAATTTCTTTCCAATATAATGAATATCTGTCGAGAAAAATGCAACAGAGATCCAGTCTGTTCCTACCATAGTTCTATAAGAGGTTGTTGGCCTGCTCTTTTGAAAACGAAAACGAATTTGAGAGGGATGGATTTGGCTGTAAACTTGACAATTCTTTGCAATAAAGTGAAAACAATTGCGGCCTTTGTTCAAGTCTGAATGTTCAGATTGGATGAGGTGTGGTACCTCATCTCTAACTATGTACGAACGTCTCGAATGTATACTATGCTGATAAAGAGTTTTCCAACAAGATGTGTTATTTTGAATCACCCGGTATTTCGGCAGCTGTTACTTTTGAAGATTTTATTCTTTGACATTTGACAAGTAGAAACTACGACATTACTAAAAAATGGAACGATACACGCTTCAACAACGCTTTGAAATTTTAAGATTCACTACAATGAAAATCTTGCAGTCACAGTTCGCAAAACTAAAGCAATTTTGGGTCGTCGTGAAGCACCTTGTCGGACTGCAATACAGAAATTGGTGGAAAAATTCCAGCTGTTGGTACAAGTTAGTGATGTGAAGAATAAAACCCATACACGTCGCTCAAGAACAACTAAGAATATTGCTGCTGTAGCCCAAAGTGTTGAAGATAACCCAGGTTTGTCCATTCCTCATCGCTCTTTGGAATTGGGCATTCCACAAACGTCATTACACCGTATCTTATGGTCGGAGTTGGATGATATTGATCTGGACAACGTTTACCTTCAACAAGACGGCGCTACGTGCCACAAAAGCAACGAAACCATTGCTCTATTACGGGAAAAGCCTTGTACCTTGTTATCTCTCGAAGAGGAGATCACAATTGGCCACCGAGATCTTGTGGTTTAACACGTTGCGACTTCTTCCTTTGGGGCCACGTGAAAGATAAGGTCTACGCCAACAGCCCAACGTCGATTCAAGACCTCAAAGATAGAATTCGTGAGGCTATCGAGGACATAGGGCAGCCACTTTGCGATTTGGTTATGGAAAATTTCATGAAAAGGTTATGGTCCTATGTTGTTTTTCATTATTAATGGAAGAATGGACATGAACGTCTCTATATACAGCAACATTCATGTTCGTTACACAGATGTATTCAAGTTTCATGATCATTTGACATACTCCAGGGATCTTAATATGTATGTTCGTATTAAGAAGTTTTCTAGATTATTGTAATGCTACTTAGTTGGGTGTTATCGAAATTGCGAAATTGCGTTTTGTCTCCACAATGACATTACATCATTGAAATCCGAGTTCCTGATTACGAAACATATGCTATGTGCAGGGACTTAAGCTCTAACTGGATATTCTTAATATTAGAACTGACGTGTTGATAAATAGAGATTGAATATCAAGGTATGATTGTAAAATAATCATGTAGCTTTACTTTCGCTAACAAAATTCCATTGGTTTGCGTGTGGAGCTACAGGTTATTGAATACAATGATTTCTGTTGGAGCTGCAGAGATGCGAAGGCGGTGGTAAAAGTTAGTAAGATAAACAATGATCTGCAGGGAACTGATTGTCTGCGATAAACGGTTTAGCCTATCCAACATTTAGTTGGAGCTTGTTATGAACTTTATAACGAGACGGTAGAGACTCTACTTGAGTTTTATAAATTGAAAGCTTGAAACAAATCTAACCAATGAAAATGGGTTTGCAAAATGTATATATGTAAAATTTTAAATTCAATCATTATTAGTTAAGCTCAAGGTCGTATGTAATTTTTTAATTTTAAAAATGTTATAATGTGTATCAGTTTACAAAATAATAAACAACAACTTTTCCTCATGATATTTTCAAATTTCTTTTTATCGAATTACATTTTTCATAATATTGTAAATGAAACAACAAAATCATTCTGAACACAACTATTGGTTGGGGCATGGGAATTGCAATCAGTAGTACATAACTTCCCATGTGTGGTGATGTAGGGTATACAAATCATATTAATGGTATAAAAAAGTAAAATTTGTTTAAAATATTTTGTTTTATGAATACGTTTACCTAATATTATGGAGTTTTTATACCCATCATAAAAAAAGATGAGGGGTATATTGATTTTGTCATACCGTTTGTACACATCTAGTTATTCATCGTAGACCCCCAAAAAGTATATATATTATCCGTCCTTTTGAAATTCTATGACGAAATTCGGATGGATGTAGCTAGTATGTGTGACTGTACGACTGTCTATTAGGGTTCTATAAGTCGATTGTTCGATTGTTCGAACAATCGACTTTTTGCTGAAAAAATTCGAAAAGTCTAAGTCGACTTTTTGGTCAGAAAAAAGTCGAACATTCGATTAGTTATCACAAAAGTCGAATAGTCGATAAAAGTCGAATAGTCGATAAAAGTCGAAAAAAGTCGACTTTTAAGATTGTTAAAAAAAATTTTAATTGCAACATTATACTAAAACAAAATATGCACAGAATAACATAATAATTTTTATTATTGCAATTTGGTTCACTTACATTTTTTCTAGTGTATGCAAAAATAAATAATAAGTAAATGTTCATAAAAAATGCTCTTTCTACATATTATATATTATCGCCTTAATACATTTAATTTTTATTGCTAAACATTGCACAAGGCTCATCAATAAATGCAGAAACCATGTATTTTTTACAAAAAATGGTAAAAAGTCGAAAATAGTCGGAAAGTCGAAAATAGTCGAAAAAAGTCGAAATGTCGAAAAAAGTCGATTTAACTAAAAAGTTCGAAAAGTCGACTTTTCATAAATTAGCAAAAGTCGAAAGTTCGAAAAGTCGACTTTTTAAAAATCGAAAAAAGTCGAAAGTTCGAAAAGTCGACTTTTTGTTTCAACTATAAGACCCTACTGTTTAAAACATGATAAGGTGCAAATAAAGGGAACTAGCTGCTTGTTATTTTCCACAAATACTCTCCGTTAATTTGTTTGGTATTGAGAGCGGGCAACTACTGTCCATGACTTCAACTAGCCCCCATACAAATGTCCCCCAGGAATACTGTTTCTAAAATTTTGCACAAATTAGTTCAAAGTACTTTAAAATTATACTGTTAAAGTATGGCGTAAATCTGACAACATTTGCCCTTAGTCCCCCTTAGAAAATGACTTGAACATTCATAATTGTCTTTTAATAATTAATATTGTGATGAAATTGGACATAAATTAGTTTTATGTGAAAATAACCCATATAATCCCTATATCAGAAAGATGTTTTATTGTCACATATTGATGGTGGGTGTACAAGATTCGCCACAGCCGAATATAACACTCTTACTTTTGCATAAATTTGATACTTTAGAAAAATATTTTTAAAATTAAATCAAATTCTTAGAATTTTATGTTTCGATACTTAATTTAAATTTTGAGTATGTCTAGAATCATCAATCAACCTAATCTTTGAAACCCCACCAAAATCTTAAAATATAACACACCACTGTACCTCACACTAAAGCCTTATAGATAATTACACACATTTTTAATAACCATATGAACAAAATCGAAACAATAAACAAAGTGAGGAGAAAAATGTATTATTAATTTTAATAAAACTAACCGATTTTGCTTTTTAATGCCATCATCTGATGATCATAAAACTTGTTGAAATAGTATTAAAAAGTCAAATGATGGCCGATGACAGCCTCTAAACATGAAACAACAACAATAATAACATCTTTTTCCACTTTTATATAGATTGGTCATTTCTATTAAAAACATGTTCTGCGTTTTACATGTTTAAATTTAATACTTCATAATACCATCATCTTTATCATCATCATCATCATCACCATCGACGTCGTCGTTATCCAGCATATTCAGCCACTTACTTTAGTTACGTCTCTTTCATGCTCCTTTCGTCTAAATGTGTTTTTGTTTTTGTACACATTTTCTAAGGAAAATATTGTTTTTGATTCTTTGCTTTCAAAACACTATTAACACACCTCTGTTGTGTAAATTAATGTGTTCACCTTGCATGATTAAGATGATAAAATCTTAACTCTTTAAATACAAGCTAAGTGTATGACGATGAAGGCACTGCTGATGGTGCTGATGTATGTTGTTCTATGTAAGTCTTTTGGGTGTAATAGTGCCACAAGTAGTACTAGTAGTGGTGGCGATAAAACTACGTTGATATACCTAACTGTGTATACATAAGGCTTATTTGCGTCAAGTTCGTCTTAACCCAAAAAACTCAATATTGTTTAAAATGGGCCTTATATGCGAGCTATGACTAATTATGAACCGATCATCATAAAACTAGTGGGATATATATCAAAATAAATGTTTTGTAACTCAAGATATACAATTCTTGTGTAAAACATTTATTTTTATATATATCCCACTCGCATCCCACTAAGCGACCAAAAACCTCTTAAAGGATTGGACCTAAGCTTTCTTTTGAGCGAAACAAAATTTTAAAAAAGGGTATATTTTGGAAAAAAAAGTCCGATTTTGCAAAAAAAAAAAGTAAAAATAGTATGTCTTGAGTTACTAAATATTTATTTTGACGGATATTCCACTCGCATCCCGTTAAAAGTAAAAAATTGTATGTTTTGAGTTACAAAACATTTATTTTGATAGACATCCCACTCGCATCCCACTAAGCGACCAAATATGTATACAAGGAAAATATCTACGCTTTCTTTTGAGAAAAAAAATAGCCCATTTTGAAAAAAAAAGTCAAAAATGTTTTTGACCCCAATCGGAAGTAGAGTTTCCAGTTCGGTTTTAATCGAAAGCGAAACCGCGGTTTTTCAAGGCCTAAAACCGAAAACGAAACCGACAATTATTCTTCGGTTTTTACTTTTAATCTATTTTCAGTAGAAAAATTCAAAATTTAGATATGAGAAACAAACTTTTTCATTCAATTATTCATCCAATATATCTAAAAACAGATCAGTAAAAATATCTTAAGATTTGTTTAAATTTTTAAAATTGTATTACAATAATTGCTTCAGATGATGTAGCAGGCTACCTTTCGCAGGTTAGGCAAGAAAACCTGTTAATAAAGCATGACACATCATATTGATCTACAAGTATTTCTCGACAATAAAACTTCAAATGACTGTTTATTTTTTAATTAAAAAAAAAAAATAATGCAAAATTTTTCAAATATCCGATAAAAGTATGGAGTACTAGCTGACCCGGTGCGCTTCGTCACCCCAATTGTAAGAAAGAAATAGTACTATTAAGTCTCCCTTTGTGAATTAATACTAATTCAGGATAACATGGTTCTACACGCAGAAAAAAAATAAGTTGTGCATGTTTACTGTAACCATTTCAACATTTTTGCATGTTAACTGTATCCATTTCAAAATTTTTAACAATAGTATAGTCACAGTAACTATTTATATGATTGTGGTAACAATAATATGGTTAATTTACGATTCACATGATTGTATCAACCATATGTATGGTTACAGTAAACAAGTATATGTTTGTGACAACCATTTATATGATGAAAGACTTACCATATTATATTACTTTCGACTTATGGATATCATAATCTGAGAACAACATATTATGATAAAATAATTCATCATACAATAAAGAAATAGTAACATTAATTATCCCTTTTGAATAGTCATTCACTAAACCATGAATGCTTAATTTCGTTTTTCTAGGTTCATCGTTATAAAATATGCAAAAAGTGCTATTAGTTGGAAAAAGTACCTGCAAGTCCCTTTTTTATATTCTATTTCAGTCAGGAACATGTGTGTTTAATTTCCTGCTTATATGTAGGTTCATTATTACAGAAATTTCAATAATAGTTTCTGTTACCTCAATATCATTATGCCCTCTATCCTTGATTCTTTCTTTACTCAGAAAAGAAGAAAAAGTAACAATTTTCCACACTTAAACCACTGTCAAGTTTGAAATTTCAAAGTAATTTCCTGATTCTAGGTTCAAAATTAGAGAAAATTCAAAAAGTACTATTTGAATAACGAAAATAGTTTATTTTAGTTCTCCATTTTTGGTATTGTAATACAATTGAGCACCCTATTCTTGATTATTTCTTTACTGAGAAGCATATTAGCCAATTTTAATGTATAGAAGCTAACTAATTTAATATATTAAAAAAGTACCATTAAAAGATAAAGTGCCAATCTTCCTTTATCCTCTTGAACACTCGTCAAGTTTGAACTTTAAATTTGTATAGCATTTCCTATATTATCAACTGATTTAATAGTTAATAAATTATCACAAAACCGAACCGAAACCGATCGGTTTTCAATTTTTTAAAACCGAAACCGCGGTTTTGAAATTCTTCGGTTTTTTGGAAACTCTAATCGGAAGACATCGATTTCAAAAGTTGGTTCACTTGACATGAAATGCCCCATTATAAAACTTATTTGGAGCGAAATTTGTGTAGATACCTATATAAGTTAAACATTTATGACCGATAAAGTCCTAAGTACCGATTTCAGTCAATGTGCTTCGTTCTGTGGCCGAAATTTTGAGCAGAAATTGATTCTGAGTCGATCGGTATACTTTAAAATATTTTTGGCCGTAACAAAAAATAAAAATTTTATGAGATTTGCGCCACCTGTTGTGAGTTTTTGGAATTTCTTCAAAGGGTAGAAAAACGTCCATTGTTTTAATTTTTGCTGCAGAATCGGCTGGTGAAATTACAAACCATCAAAAAAATTTTGATACCTGAAAAACAAATGAAGTGACCTGGTCGTGCAATGTCTCATATTTAAGTAAAATCTTTGGAAAATATATGATGGCTTTTTCGGTATATCCTTTGACTAAAGACTAACTTTTTGTCTATGTGCTGTTTTAATGAGAAACGTTTTTCTAGAAAAACCTTTTAAACCTACGATTCATTAGCTTTAATATGACATAATAAATTATAAAATCTGACTAACAGTTATTAACAGTTTTATTTTAGATATTTTCTACAGGGAGACTTACAAAATTTAAAATATATTTGATTTGTAGTTTTAATTATAAAGTATAGACATAGATGGGAAACTCTCCTGTCAAACACCTAACTCAGTTGTTAAAAATCTTAATAGGGTGAATGTATTAGTAGAAAAAAACTATGTGAAAACAAAAACAACACTCGTATGTGCGATTATTTTGAGTAATTTTTTTGTTTGAGTTTTTTTCTAGTTTCTACTCTCTATGGTTTAAAGCATAGAGAAATACACATAGAGCGGAAACTATAAAACAAACAAAAAATGACTCAAAATAATCATACATACGAGTGTTTTGATTTTGTTTTCACATAGTTTTTTTACTAAGTAATACATTCTCAACACTTAGGTTTGTGATAACTGAGTTAGGTCTATGACAGCAGAGTTTTATATATATATATGTGTATGTATCTATGGCCAATGGTTTTAACCATTGAGAAATACACACAGAGCGAAAACTATAAAACAAACAAAAAAATTACTCAAAATAATCTCAAATGCCAGTGTTGCTTTTGTGTTCACTATTTTTTTTTTACTAATACAATCTTCCCATTAAGATTTTTTACAACTGAGTTAGGTCTTTAACAGGAAAGTTTCCGATCTATGTGTATTTATTTACTAATATAGACATAAAATAATTTCTTTTCAAAACACTACTCTACTACAAAATAATACTCATTTCAAAAATCACAAGTTGCTACTTATGACGTTATAACTGCATATGTGTTTCTTTTAATATATTATTGTTGTTTGTTTATAAGAATTTTCAAGTGGTTTGTCGTTTTTTACATAGAAAGTCTTATTCATAGCATTTAGATTAAGTATCTAAAATAACTACTAATTGAGATGCATCTCGTTAGCTAATTGTTAGATAAAATACTATGTTTTCAAAGAAATGAGGTATTTTAGAAATTAGAATTATTGTCTATTTATTTTATATTCACCGTTAAAGATATTCAAAATTCATTATTAGATTATATGAGAGATATTATTGTGGGCTTTTGCACATTACAATGTCTACCAGCTTTAGGAGCTTAGTTTTAATTGTGTCAGCATTTGTAATTATTCTATAATGATTGGAATTTGGGTTAAATTATACCAGACATTTTCAAAGGGTATGCTAGTGTTGATATGGATTTTAAGTAAATGGCGGTATGAAGTATTTGAATAGCTGAAAAGGTGATGCAAATTCTAGAACGAAACAGGTGACCTCGTTAATTTTATAAAAGAGAGAAAGGCTGGTGCTATAGAATAGAACATTATAACAATCTGTGATTTACCTTTAGTGTGTACAGGTTTATTTGTCGAAAAACCTAACAGCAATATGTTAGAATACCTGGCCGTCACACTTGGTCTATATAGATAAATTAAGTTCGGAGTGAATAAAAAAACAGGAGTCAAGGAGCGGGATACACATGCGCCTGGTACTTCAAGCTAACATACTGAGTCCATTGTGGACAACGATGATGAGTATTAAGTTCTCAAATGAACTTATCGCGAGTTTAGAACTGTCTGACTTTCCGTGCAGCTTCATTTGTATTTCTTGAGGTTCATCAAAATGGATAATTTGTCCCATTACATTCCAAAAGCAAAGAATCCATCTTTCGACAAACGATTCAACAGTACGTGACTTTCTCCCAGCCTTAAATTTCGATCGTCCTGTTGTAGTTCCATGGAATTTAATGATACGAATATTATGTCGGATGACAAATAGGAATTTTGTTTTCCTAGAATTTCGGATCATTTATTATCAATATCAAAAAAGGTTGTGAGAGAATACTCGGAATTGAAGGAATTTTTTAATTCAATAAATCATTGAGCGGTGCATATTTAAGCAAATTTATTTTGAGGTTAGTCCTATTGGATAGTAATTTAGTCGAGCAAAAAAATCTTAAAGAAAAAGACCTAAGCTTTCTTAAAAAAAAAAAAATAAAACAAGTTTTTGATTTAGGAAAAAAAAAAAATTCAAAAATTTTGTAGTTTTTAAAAATTTGTTTTTTTTTTCGAAATATTGAAGAAATAGCTATCTAAACTACAAGGTGGCGCAAAAGTAATCCTCCTATCAGAAAATGCTATAAATTTTGCGACTGGCCCCTAATGTCAGTTCTGTTTTGACATTTGTGTAGTAAACACATGCGAAATAAACGTTAATAAACAATGTTATGCTACACTGCTCCAGAACGCGGAATATTACTGACTATTTATTTGACCAATAATCGGTCGGTGACTTTGGCACAACGTGAATTTCGTCGCAGATTTCCTGGCCGTCCAACGCCTACTGGTGAAACACTGCGACGTTTAGCCGCTCGCCTCGAAGATACTGGCACAACACGTGGCAGACCCCGGAGTAGCCGTTCTGCAGAGAATGTTGCTGCTGTAGCCGAGGATGTTATGGAAGCGCCGTCGACATCGACCAGACGACGTGCCACGCAAATGGGTATCAGTCGACGGTCTTTACAGCGAATTTTGGTACAAGATTTGAAGATGTTTCCGTACAAAGTCCAGACGGTGCATCAGCTGTTAGCTGCTGACCGCCAATCGCATCTAACATACGCTCAAGCCATCCTTAATCACCACAAGAAGATGATGGAGGAAGATGATTTTTCATCAAAAATAATCATGAGTGATGAGGCCATTTCCATCTTAGCGGGTACGTAAATAAGCAAAATTTACGCTTCTGGGGCACTGAAATTCCGCGTGTAACCCACGAAGAGCCATTACACCCGCTCAAAGTCACTGTATGGTGTGCTGTTTTCGCTGGAGGAGTCATCGGACCTTTTTTCTTCGAAGACGTCGCGGGCCAAACGGTTACTGTGAATGATGAGCGCTACAGAGCAATGATCAACGAGTTCTTTTTGCCGCAACTTGATGAATTGGGATTGGAAAACATTTGGTTCCAACAGGACGGTGCAACGGCACACACTGCACGTGCCACAACCGATATGCTGAAGGATGCATTTCCCGGGCGCCTAATCTCCCGTTTTGGCGATTTGCACAGGCCAGCAAGATCGCCTGATTTGACCGCTCCAGACTTCTTTTTCTGGGGCTTTTTGAAGTCGCGGGTTTATGTCAACAAGCCTCAGACTCTTACAGCTCTTAAAGACAATATCCGTCAAGAATGTGAGGACCTATCGCTGGAAGTTTTGGCCAAAGTGATGGAAAATGTCATAAAAAGGGCTCAAATGACTATCAACTGTGGCGGCGGCTATTTACATGACATCATATTCTCGACTTGATGTAATAAAAATTAAAAGACCAAATAAAAACAAGTAAGAAAGTATGGTCGGTCAAGCCCGACCAGATAATACCCTACACTAATTAAATGAGCAAAAACATTTTTCTTTCAAAATTTCAATAATTTATGTTCGTGAGCGATTTTCGGAAGTGGGCCTTATATGGGAGCTATGACAAATTATGGACCGATCACCACGAAAATTGGTCACGTGATTAACGTTTATATGAAAGTTATTTATGTTGAATTTTATGTGTATACCAACATTTGTAGGAGATTTATGCTCGTTAAAGTGATTATCGGAAGCAGGCCTTATATGGGAGCTATGACTAATTATGGACCGATCATAATAAAATTTGGTGACATGAATTCCTTGTATATAAAGCTTATTTGGATAAAAACTTGTGTAGATACCTATATAAATTAAACATTTGTGACGGATAAAATCCACTTTCGGGAGGACATTTGTATGGGGGCTAGGTCAAATAATGGACCGATTTCAGCCAGTTTCAATAGGGATCGTCCTTGGGTAGAACAAATGATATGTACCAAATTTTATCGAAATATCTTTAAAATAGCGACCTGTACTCTGCGCACAAGCTTTACGTGGACAGCCAGCCAACCAGCCAGACGGACGGACGGACATCGTTTAATCGACTCAGAAAGTGATTCTGAGTCGATCGGTATACTTTAAGGTGGGTGTTAGACTAATATTTTTGGGCGTTACAAACATCTGCACAAATCCATTATACCCTCCCCACTATGGTGGTGTAGGGTATAATAATCCACAAGAAGAATCAAAGTTTTTATTTTTTTTTTTTAATTATTTAATTACAGCCAAAAAACATCGGAAGTTTACTTTTGCGCCACCTTGTATTTGGAACACATTTTGCTAAGAACAATAGGTAACAAGTTACATGGATGAGAAAAAACACTTATTTGGCAAAAATTTAAAATTTAACTCAGAGAGTTCTTGACCGATCTTGTTGAAAAATTGTGTCTCAGTTACTATCCAATAGGACTGACCTTGGTGAAAACTTCATTCCGATCGGAAGACATCGATTTCAAAAATTAGTTCACTTGACATGAAATCTACCGTTTATAAAAATCGGCGTACCATAATTGGTCATATTATCAATGAAAGGACCACTTCGGAAGACAAATTTCACTGCTGGATTTTGTGACGATCTGTCCATAATTGTTCCATATAAGATCCACTGCCAATAATATCCATTAAACTCTTATAAATATAGTTAATATACCCTACACCACCATAGTGGGGAGGGATAGCCCCCATACAAATGTCCTCCCGATATTGGACCTTATCGGTCATAAATATTTAATTTATATAGGTATCTACACGAGTTTTTCTCCAAATAAGTTTTATATATACGGAATTCATTTCATCAAATTTTATTATGATCGGTCCATAATTAGTCATAGCTCCCATATAAGGTCTGCTCCCGATAATCACTTTAATATGCATATATCTCCTAAAAATGTTGGTATACACATAAAATGCAACATAAATAACTTTCATATAGACGTTAATCACATGACCAAATTTCATGGTGATCGGCCCATAATTTGTCATAGCTTCCATATAAGGGCCACTTCCGAAAATCACTCACGAATATAAAGTACATATTGAAATTTTGAAAGAAAAATGTTTTTGCTCATTTACTCAGTGTAGGGTATTATATGGTGAGGCTTGACCGACCATACTTTTTTACTTGTTTTTAAATGTAGAAGTTTTTATATTTAAACGATACTGTACCTCGAAAAATACGTAATGACGAACTGTTAATGATAATTTTTTAATTCAGAGACCCTAAATCCGTATAGAAAACCAAAAGTTTGATAAATTAAAAATTTTATTATGAGAAAATGTTTTTTTTTTCTCATAAGTACTTCCTTAATAATTGATTTTTAAACAATTAATAAGGAATATAATATACAATTGCTATTTGCACAACGTTATGTAGATTCTTGCGAATTAATAGAAAATATATTAAATTTCACGATTGTTTAGTATTTACGAAATTAGATATGTGCTTATTAATTTCTAAGTAAGTTCTAAATGTAATACTATTCATTCGCACTAATAATATCTTTAATTGCAGTCAAGTAAATGATATTCGACATTTATGGTTATCTTTAAAGAGGACGTCATAAATGTAATTAAATGCATTTGAATATTAAAATCTTGTCGTTTCTGTTATTTTAAAGTAAGCTTTTCAGGGACTAATGCAGAATTTTTTACTTATTTCAGTTAAAAGTATATATTAACAGTGTATTTATTGTATGTATATTATTAATGTTTATGTGTGTATGCTAATTCTCATTAAATGCTTTTAGTTTTATTACCTCACCTTAGTCTTGACAATATTATCGTCAGCTTAGTTGTAATACCAAATAGAAAAATAATCGAATTGAGATGTCTGAATAAGATAGAAGAAACTAATTAACTAACACATAATATTAATGGTTTCTTGAATTAGACCTTTTATAGTTTAGCTACAGGGTTTTTATTTAAAACGTTACAGTACTAAATGTGAATTGTCTCATGTTTTCAATATAAAAATATTCAAGAATTAATAGGAGGCCATACATATAGTTTAAACGTTTTTGGCTAACTTACTTACTTTATCTTTTATATTTAAGAAAAACATTTCTACTCAAACAAATGAAATATTTACTTAATAGTTTTATGTTGATATTATCAATTAGAAATTATTTGTCAATAAAATAATAGATGTATGAATTTAAAATTAGTATATATTAATAAATTAGTTTGGTCTTATGGTTTTTCGATTTGTGGTAAACCAAGATCTCACATTGTTCTCTATCATCTAGAAACCAACTGCATAAAAATTTAAGCAAAATAAGTTTTGGTTCAAAGTATTGTAGTAAGTAATATTTTCAAAAAACATAAATGTTGAAAAAAAATACAATTCAAAATATTGTAGTTTCTATATTTAATTTACCATAGATGTTTAAGAGTGTTATATTCGACTGTGCCGAATTTTGTACACCCACCATCAATATGTAGTTTCGGCCTTCTATGGGAATTTCGTAGAATATTTTGTTCCTTAAATGTCCTTTTCGTAAGGACTTTTTTGATTTTCTCGAAATAAGGGTGTTCACCAAAATGATCCCCATAAAATTCCACGATAAGAATTCTCTCAGGCATTAACTTACAACCTTTTTTGTCAGTTAGTATAATGCTCCCTTCGATCAAAAAAATGAAAACTTTGACCCACTGTAAAAAAAAATTCAGACCAGCTGGACTATAAGTTTATTCTACAAAAATGATCTACTCAACATGACCTTTCAGAATTTTTCATTTTCCAAAAATGCTGTTGGACAGTGTTATTATATGACAATTATTTCGCCACACCTTACAGTATAATTTCAGAGTACTTAAAACATATTTGTGCAACATTTTATCAGGTTTGCCGCAAAATCAACTTATTTATGACTGCTCAAACAGTATTCCGAGGGGGGCATTTATGGACCGCTATTACCCATTTTCAATACCAAACCTTATCAACGGAGAGTATCTGCATAAATTAACCTCAATATCTTTGTTTACGTTAACCGATTTTTAATATTTGGTTTTTAGATGACGGAGAAAAATTTCCGAATGTGGGCACTACAAAAATCCAAAAACTGCAAAATAAGGGCCACCCTAGTTCTCATGCATCACCAGTAGCATCATCATTCACAACAATGAATGAGAAAATATAAACAATTTTATGAAAGCTCTAAAGAATCAATTAGTTTGTCATATATGTACCTGTAATACACATAAGCAAATATTTACCATACTATGTAACATAAATGGCCAGATGAATATGATCAAAACCCAAAAAATTTTAACGTTTTTAAAACTAATGTATGCTAGTAATAATGCACTTAATTCGATATCGTTTCAACTCATTTCGTCCATTTTTTAACATTGCTATTACCAATAACGTTCTAAATTTTGGTGGCCAATTATGAGCCATATAATTCGGTACGGCGATGTTTATATTGTTACGTTTTAACCTTTTTAAAACTTTGGTTTATTTCCTTTTAATAAACCGGATACTTTTGATTGAAAATAAAAGCTGTTTAGTAGTTTAAAATTGTAACAACTATTTATTTATTTAAAATGTACAACAACAGTTCAAATAGTCACTCAGTGTTTATTTACACGTTTAACAATTCGCAGAAATGCACACACACTTTATAATATACAAACTTAAATGTACTAGACAGTTGATATTAACTCTAACATCGCCGGTGATAAACTCACTCACGACTATTTATACACACGTCATCTTTCGGGTATATTCTACAATGCTCTTAACGGACAAACTAGTAACTATGTTCGAATTCTAGAGCTTTCGATCTCTATGTTAACAACTTAAACATTTAGTGTTAGTGCATGCTATCAACATTGTTGATAAGTAGAACCTTCTACTGATGGACGTGTTTATAAACATGATGAATGCTGCAGGCAGTTGTTACAGACCGTTAAATTCAAATCGCTGTTCCAAAATCGTAACAATATACATGATGAGTGTCGAATTGTAAATTGGAAGCGGTGATTTTAAGTGACTTTCGGAAATGGTATTTATATGGGAGCTCTGATTAATTATGGGCTGATTCATATACATGAGAATTAATTTTAACTTGATAATGATATTTATAAGAGATTTATGCGTATTTAAGCGATTTTCGGAAGTGGTCCTTATAAGAGATCTTCATGAATTCTATTACGTCTATTTTTGTATATATGTGAATTATTTTTGATGAATTTTAGCCTGATATTTATGGATACTTAAGTGATATACGGAAATGGACCTTATGTGTTAGCTACGGTTAAGTATGAAGCGATCCAAAGAAAATATCTTGTTATGATTTCCGTTCACCTGAGACTTACTTTTGCTGAATTTTGTATGGATTCAGCTATTATATAGGCCCTTATGTACTATAGAGCCACATTCCGAGAAGAAATTTTTGTGGGGGCTGAGAAAAATTCTGTATCTTTTCTTGCTATTAAATGGTGTGGTTCTTTTATCATATATTCAATATATTTAAAGCAAATGGCAAAAAAATTTTGAAAGTTTCAACTTTTTGGAGGTTGTCTCACATTTTGGTCCATATCTCTGGTCTTTTCCCATCAACAGATAATATTTGAGGAAAAATTCATTACCCGTCGAGGCCCTAACGTGATTTCAACAAACACGCGGACGGACATAGCTAGATCGTTTTTGAATTTTAGAAGAACTTTTTGGTTCTACGTCTAATAGTTTTATATATTACAAACGGAATGACAAAAATCAATATACATAGACAATAGCTAAAATATTGTCTAAACTTATCAACTTGTAATAATAATATTTTTTAGGATTTTCTGATATAACTAAGAAAATGTGCTATATTATTATATATTGTATGTAATAAAAATGTAGAACAGTGTTTGGTATTAAGAAAATAATAAATAAAAGAAATGAGTAAAACATGGGCTTCTTTGAGAAGTTATACAGGGGCATCCATGCATGAACGAGATACATAATAATATTAACGATATACAAATTTTCTGACATCGTAAACCCATTATAACTTACGAATCTCAATCTTAAATTTTACATTTAAATTTTTTTTTTAAACGAAACTTCAAAAAATAATTTTTTTTTTGGCGATTCTAATAAATGCTAAATGATATAGAATATAATTCATACAACGTATTTGGCTGTCATAGGTTATCTATTAGAGATTACTATTTCTGCTAATTTTCAGTTTTCTATGTCTCCTCTTTTATTCCGTATCATGTTTTAGTTGTTTGTAAACACTGGAGGCACTTGTTAATATTTGGGTTAATTTTAATCCTCTTCGGTTCATCCCTCTAGCCCCTATCGAGCCTTCAATAGACAGAAGGACGGACAAAGCTAGATCGTCTAAATCTAAGCAAACTTTAGCCCATTAATCTGAAAGAGACCATGACGGTAATTATGTTTTGGTCAGAATACTAAACACTGTGCCGTGCATTTCATATCACTCGTACACTGTACATAAATAAATGTATAAATATTGATGGGAATGGTGATGCCGATGATTGCAACCAATAACGTTGCATACCCCAAAGGACTTGTGGCACAAAAACACAATCTGAATGATTGGACTAATAGAAAAGAAGTACACAGTTGTTGTAGTAGAAATTAAAAGAGGTAAAAATACCATAAAAATAACAATAACAAATCTATAAGTATGAAAACCACAATGACAGGCCATGTAGAAATCAATTTGAAAACATAAATTACAACATTCATACTAGAAAAACATTAAAAATTTATACTTTATTGATACAAAAACAATACCTACAGCGTTGGCATAACAAAATACTTGTAAAAAAAAAATCAACAATAACTTACATCTTTCCTTGTATAGCATTTTTGTGTTAAGGACACCAAGTATATTTCTACATGTGTATTTACGGACAGACAGACATTCAAACATTTATACTATTTGTTGAAAATAGACACGTTTATTTGTAGGGAAAACAGATAAATTCAATAGTGTTGGTATTTCTGTTCTTGCCTTTTATTTTATTTTTGTTTTTGTATACGCAATGAAAAGGGTTTTAATGGTTATAGAAAATCAGGGTTGTTGTGGCATGGAGGAGTGATATATACAATATGAAATATTCATCAGAAATTAATTGAGCATTGAGAAAGTTTTGTATACATATTTTTTGAAATTTAATATTTTTTTAGTAAAAAAGAAAACAATTTAAAAACAATTTGGAGAGCCGTATTCGTTTGTATAGAATGTTAAATACCCTCCGCTGACCACGTACAAAATTTAATTATATTTATTTATGTTTAATTTCATATTGTTTCTTTGAGTTAAATATTTACGACATTGCTAACCCTTATATATCTGGTGTTAAAACTGTCTATGATAGCAATGTCTATCTTATTAAAAATATGAAAAATATAATGAAATTTATTTGTTGGGATACAATTAGGGTATTCAATTAATCGGATTTCTGGATTAATCGGTTAATCGAGCAAATAATTAATCGGGGTTTAGATTTAATCGGTTTATAATCGGTTCATTTTAAATTATTCGATTAACCGAATAATTTTTATTTTAATTTTAAATTGATAATGGAACCACAAATTTTGTATACTTATTTAATCATTTTATAAATAAAAACAACAAAATCATAAAAAACAAAGAAATCATAACAATTCAACAAAGATAGTAATAGCAAAAAAAAAATATATATGGTATCTGAGATCCTTTTTTATACACATGTGAGTTTCTTTAGGATTTTAGTGAGATCTTCTGAAATAAGAATATAATTGAAATGTTTTCCTTTTAAACAATTTTTTCATTGGATTTAATAGAACTTGAAAAGTCAAAAGTAAAGAATATCCAATTTTTCATATACAATTCTCAATTATACCATTGCACAGTGGAAAATTTTGGTCATTTTCGGATCAAAAATCTGTAACTTTTGAATGGATGGGTATTTTTGTAAGATTTTTGTGTTATATAGGTGGGACTTTAAGCTTTAATTTGCTTTTTTAATCTTAAAACTCGAATCATAATTAAAAAAGTAATAAACGGTTAAAAATACATTTTTAATTTTTTTTAGTTTTTGTAGAAAAGTGATATGTTAAGACAAGTAAAAGAGGTGTTTTATGTACTTTTTCATTAGTTTTAATAGTATTAACAACTGACATTTGTTAACAGCCGTTTAGCTTAGTTTTTTTTTTTTTTTTTGGAAAAATACAACCTTCGACTTTGAAGCCCCAATATTTACAAAGCTCAAAGGTTGCATTTTTTGAAAAACATGTTCAGCTACAGTAGAGTGAAAATAAAACTCCATTGGTAGCAAAAAAAAAAAATGCTTTCGAAGTTTAAAGTTTAAAACCGTTTTCAAAGATTTTGAAACACCCTCATCATTTTGAGTTTTTTTTTAAAACTGTTTTAGGGTAGGCCGTAGTACTTTAGTACCTCTAATTCACACATTTTTAGAACGATTTAAATATTTTAAACAATTATGGAGAGGCAAGGAATTAATCTTTCATAAAATGTAAAAATGTATATTTCAAGAAATTATTTAAGTTTTTATAAAAAGTTTAGCATTTTCTTTATTTGTTTGTAATTTTTCAAATTCAACAATAGCTATTTTAATTTTTTTCTATGAAAACATACCTTTTGTGCACATTGTTTTAAAGACAAGTTTATAGCGAAAAAACGAGACATTATTTGTTAAAATCGGTTTATATTTGCAAAAGTTATTAAACTTTTTCGAAAAAAGTTCGAATAAATTAAAAACAGTCCAATATTTTTTTTTTTATAGTTTTTTGTTTATAAGCACGAAAAGGCAGCTAGTTTTGATATATCTTTTAGATAATAAGTTAAACTTTAATCCTACGTTAAAACTAGAACGGCGCCAACAGTTAAAATCCTAGTCAAAGTTGCGTAGGTAAGCCCAAAGACATTATATATTTTACATGAATAAATTTCAAATCTGCTAACAACATATACAAAACTCATAACGAAAATAGAATCTGGACAAGATACCCTTTCCAACAAGGTAAAACAATCCTAAAACAAATAATTATAAATATTAAAACTACGCCCTTGAATATGGTATAATTTTAACTCCCCAAATCTAAGTAGTGTGTTCTGTCGCCATTTTCGAATACTTCTGTTGACATAATAACTATAATTTCTGCAAATAATTATTGCTTGACATCTTAGCTTTACGATAGAATTTGTTTTATGGTTAATTTTAAACATTTGCCAAAATCAATTATGAGATGCATACACCTTATATTATCCACTGTGCATTGGAGTCCTTTTTGGAGTTTTTCAGATTGGGAATACTTTAAATAGTTTCTGATAAAAGACTCGTTTCAGTTATGTCTTTAGTTTCATCCTCCGTCCTCCGACTCATTAGGACAAAGTTAATTATAGTACATTCTATAAAAAGGTTCATTTACAAATTCCTTACTTTCAATTTTTGTGCTATCCTTCTAGAAAACCACAAATTAAACAGTTCCAGTAATATGGCAATAGAAAACAAACAAAAGAAAATGTCAAAATGGTTGTGGTTTAAAAAGAGGGACAAATATATATCACTCTTGTTGCCTATTGAAAATTGTATTTTTTCTCTCACTCTGAAAACCACTTTTCAAAGGTTCGATATTACTTTTTTGAGAACTGTCATTTGTTTCATATTATTACAGATATGATCTGTGTGAGTTAAGAAATGAAATGTGTTTGCTTAAAACTATATTTCTATATAAAGTGCAAAAAAAAAAATAAAATTTCGGTTAATCGGTTAATCGACACAAATTAATCGGTTTATTTGTTATTTGAAAATCTGCAATTTTAGATTATTCGAACAGTTAACCGACCAAAATTAATCGGTTAACCGATTAACGGTTAATCGACTGAATACCCTAGATACAATGTTCTATTCGGGCATCGTTAACCTATGTCAATCAGAAATCAAAAATAGTAACCTGTGATAAATTCTGTAGAATTATTTGGAACATACACAAAAAACATTTTATATAGTATACGGGGCATTTCATGTCAAGTGAAGCGACTTGTGAAATCGATGTCTTCCGACTAACCAAGGTTAGTCCTATTGAATAGTAATTAAGACACAATTTTTCAACAAGAATGTTCAAGAACTCTCTGAGTTAGAGGAGGTAAACATTTTACATTTTGGCCAAACAGGTGTTTTTTCTCATCCACGTAACTTATTACCTATTGTTCTTAGCAAAATACGCCCCAAATAGTTTAGATAACTATGTGTTTCTTCAATCTTGCTAAAAGAAAAATTAAAAAATTAAACAAAATTAAAAAATGTTGATTTTTTTTTTTTTCAAAATCAAAAACATTTTTAACTTTTTCTTCAAAACTCTAACTCAAAGAGTTCTTGACCGATCCTGTTAAAAAATTGTGTCTAAATTACTATCCAATAGGACTAACCTTAATCGGAAGACATCGATTTCAGAAGTTGGTTCACTTGACATTCTACATGATTTTTCAATTTGAAAGAAATCCAGAATGATTAATGAAAATTATCTAAATGTTTTATTTTGCTCGGAAATAATTGATTTTTTTTTTTAAAGATTAGGGAAGTGCGATTAATCGATTAATCTAACATCCTGATTAATCCAGAATTAATTAAATATTTTTTTATTTTGCTTGCGCAAAGCTAAGAATACTTGATTATTTCGAAATTTAAATAATTTCAAATAATTATTTGAATTTTGTGTAACTTTTGTTTTTTTTTATCTGTTTTTTTTTTTCTTAATAATTTTTCTAAACAAAAATATTCAAATTTGAAAAATCAAAATTCAAATTAATTGATTAATCATAGTTTTCATTAATCACAAATGTTGATCAATCAATCAATTGATTAATCAGAATGTGGTATGAAATAAATACGCAAAAAAATTCAATAACAAAACAATATTTACTGTATGTTCAATTTTATAATACATAATTTCCTTAATGACATTTTGATTTATACATTTTTTAAAACTAAACCAATTTTGCTGATTGCAATACTTTCAATTTCAAAGTGAGTAAAACATAATGATATCATTACTTCGGCATTTTATCATAAGCGTGTTTTACATATACAGATAAATGGAAGTATGCAATTCCAAAAGGATAAATAATATATCGTCAACTAAAATGCAAAATAACGTAACGTCACTTTTCAGAAGTTTACAGGGGAAGCAACAAATGATTTAAAATGGAAACTGCTTGAGATATTGTAAAAACAGAAATATATTTTATAAGAAAAACAAGTAGGAGAACTATATTCGGCTGTGCCGAATCTTATATACCCTTCACCAAATTATACTTTAAAATAAAACTTTTAAATATTTTTAGGTAAAAAAAATTAATTTTTTTTTTTTTCAGAATTTAATTTTTTTTCCAATTTTTTTAAATTTATTAGTGAAGAAAAATTTAAGAAAAAAAATTTTCTTGGTAAAAAACATTCGGGTTAAAAATTTTTTTTTTCTGATTTTGAGCCATTGTAGATCCAAATGACTATAGCCTTATATACATCGTTGCAAGGGACTTTAAAATATCTATCATTAGATATCCATATTATCTATATTAATGACTTAGTAATCCAGCTGTAGATCAAAAATAGACCAAAAATCGAGGTTGTCCCGGTTTTTTCCTTATATCTCAGCCATTTGTGGACCGAGCCGGAAGAATTCCCTATATATTGATGTATATAAAATGTTTGTAAGTCATTTGGGCGCTACGGAGAGTGGATTCAACATACAGACGGACATGGCTATATCGACTTCGCTATCTATAACGATCCAGAATATATGTATATATTTTGGGGGGTCGCAAATGAAAAATGTGGAAATTACAAATGGAATGACAAACTTATATATACCCTTGCCACTCATGGTGAAGGGTATAAAAAATATTTTTTTTAAAGTATACTTTATGCTATGTTGGTTACGTTATTTTGAATTGTTGTTTTCTGAAACCAAAATAACGTATCTTCAATATAAGTTTGTATAAAAACATAAAAACTAAATCAAAATATATGTATATATATATTTATTTTAAATAAAAGCAGTTATAGGATTTTTATATATTTTATTCTACATGTATTGGGATATGTATTCGATACATATGGAATTCCATGTGTATGTCAAAATTCACGTTATACATACGATTCATAATTTCCACGTTCACACGTACATATGTAATTGCATGTGACATAACCTCTATAAGTTTATATGTTTGTTGTTTTTAACTATACATCTATTTAAAAAATTTTAAATCACAATAAATATATTTAATGCAATTAAACTTATTTTGTTATGATATTTCTATACACGTTTTTGTTTTGTGTCTTTTATTTTGCACTAACACAGTGTTGTATTTCAAAATACACACTTGCTCAATTCACAAGGTCTCTTATCATGTCATATTGACATAATGTCCTAATATTTCACAATGGTTTTTATTGCTTTTCAGGCAAAAAATGTCCTAAAATAATACTACTTTGCAATGTTTATTGTGTTATTGTAACGAACTAGCAGAGACCAACGCCGAATGCCTAAGAGTCGATTAAGCCGAACCACCAAGACGTGATATATTAGAACATTATGACAATATGACTGATAAGAGACCTTGTGAATTGACCAACTGTTAAACACACGAAAATAGAACATGCTCTAATTGCCAAGAATGTTGCTTAAGGAAATCATGCATTTGATGAGATACGTTATTTTCAATTTTGGTTATAACATGGTTATTTCTGATATTACAAGTTTAAAATTTTGTATAGAAATGTAATTTTTGATGATACGTTGTTTTGCATTTTAGGTGACGATATAAACTTTATGGGATCTCAATGTTAATTTTTGCGACTTCATTAGATACTTTAATCTTACACAGAGAAAACAGATTCGTAGTAGCAACCGAATTTGTTGCCAATCGAATGAATTTTTCGGTTCTATCAACAGATATCAGTTTATAAAGAAAAATCTTGTAGCCACAACTCTAAAATTCGGTTTCTAAGATAGAATCATTTGATTGGCAACAAATTCGGTTGCTATCACGAATCTGTTTCCTCTGTGTAATTTAAATTTTCAAATTTGTAAAATGTTTGTAACAAATATTTCCACATACAATTTGTTTTAAAGAGAGTCCTGAAATTCACGCAAGATTTAAATTCGTCGCCAGCTAACAGCTAACAGTTTAGGTTAAATAAAAATGAAGCATTGCATGAGCCGGATATCAGAATTGGTCTCCCAGATCGTGTGACTTAACACAATTGGATTTCTTTTCGTTGAGTTATTTGAAGTCAAAAGTCTATCCCAACAAGCCGACAAAATCCCTTGCATTAAGCAGGAAATCATCATCAACAAAAAGCAGTCATGTCTATGCTGAAATTCCGGCAAAACACTCCATTTATATAAAATTAGTGGAAGAAACGGGGCCTTCTGAAACACCCATATTCAATTATGATGATTTTTAAGCACAAAAGTACATGTGGACATTTTTTTATGACAAAAAAAAAGTTATGCGCTAATTTAGTTGGTATTATCTTCAAAATTGAGACCTGTTCTTTCATAAGAAAATTAATATGGACATACAGAAAGACGGACGGGCTCTATTAAATTTAAATATTCAGAGTTGAGCATACAAATTACATTTCAGATGAAAAGTTACATACATATACAATAGCTTCAATTGTTTTCTGTAACTAAACACTTTTTTCTACTCCCACAATATTTCTATTTAACAAAACACTAAAACTAAGTATTACTAATTTAAATATTATCACACATTTTAAATCAAAATTGTTCAAGAGACCATAATTATATACAAAGCTTTGACCGGTGCCGTCTACTACTTAATTTTTATTGATTTCACGTCATGTTTTGCATAATTATTAAATTGCTTATTTAACAAAGTAAAAGGTCGGCGGCAAAACTTTTTAATAAATTACGTCAAAACAACGACAAATTGCGTGAAGTAAACGCCTAAAATATTTAGCAACAAAAAAAGTTAAACTCTCCGGGTAAACAGGACATGACAACGATTCTCTGAAAAAATTTAACTACACCACTGATTTAACGTACATATGTATGTATGTACATTTATACAAACATATGAATCCTTTTACCTTTGCAACAGTATTCAAATACACACGTAAAAGCTTTTGGCTTATGAAATGAGAAAAAAAAAAATTATAGAAATTTTTATGATGTGTCATAAATAAGATGTAAAATATGCTCGTATTCGAAAAAATTCAAATATACTGAATGTTTACTAAGGGAATGTGCCATTCAAAATTAATAAGAAAAAAATACACAAAACTTACATTCTATGGAATACTGGGATCTTATACTTAAAAAAAACCAAAACTATATTTAACAAGTAATAGTGTTACACTAAGCTGTGCCGAATCTTATAAACCCAACACCAATATATGTAATACTGACACCGATTTTTGTATATTTTGTAAAAAAGCATTTATTTTTATCAGATTTTACATATTTTCAATACCAAATTTTGTATGAATTCGAGTTTTGTTTTAATCGAATAAAATTTCATAATTTTTTATTATTCGAGTCATCGATTATTATTATTAGACGAATAATTTAATAAAATATATAAAAAACTAGAAAATGTTTAATAACAATACATAATTAATAATATATTGATATAATTTATAATAAAATATACCGTTTTTATTATATGAAGTTTATTATATGAAAATAAATATTGTTCCGCTCTCTTTATCGACATTTCTCAAGCGTTCGATAAAGTATGTCATGATGGTTTAATATACAAACTGAGTCAAAATCTACCCGCGAACACACATAAGCTTTTGGAAAGCTATTTAACTGGTCGAACTTTTAAGGTTAAAGAAGGAGACTTTTTAAGTAGTCCTCAACCCATTGAAGCTGGAGTTCTGCAAGGCAGTATCTTGGGACCATTTTTATATTTGATATATTCGTCTGATATGCCAACTAACAATCGCACTCATACATCAACATTTGCTGATGATACTGCTATTCCAAGCATTCATGAAAACCCTCAAGAAGCTTCTCGTTACTTACTGAATTAGAAAAATGGTTAAAACAATGGCAAATTAAAGTCAACGAGCAAAAATGTACTCATATAACATTAACATTGCGTAGAGAATCATGCCCTCCTATTCATATCAATAATCAAACAATAATCCAACAATCGGAAGTTAAATACTTCGGAATACATCTCGTTCGTCGTCTTACATGGAAAAGCCATATAAATGCAAAGTTGACTCAAATGAAATTGAAATCAATTCAAATTAATTGGCTCATTGGCAGAAACTCTACGCTTAGTTTAGATTGTAAACTTCTACTTTATAACATGATTATAAAACCGTTATGGTGTTATGGCATACAGCTATGGGGCACGGCCTTAGCGTCAAATGTAGAAAAAATCCAAAGACGCCAAAACAAGTTTTTAAGAATGATCACAGTTGACCCCTGGTATATCAAAAACGCGAATATACACAAAGATCTAAACGTGCCCCTTGAAAAAACTGAGATCACGAAAAATGTGGAAAAATATTTAAAAAAAACTTGAAATTCACCCAAACCCACTGGCCCGCAACATATTAGATAAGAAGGAAGGACACAATAGACCTAATCCAAAGACTAGAAGGAATAATGCCTATTTAATCAAAGCAACAATGAATAAACAATTTTTCGTCCGGCACTGGCTGGACTAATTAAATTATAATTATTAGATATAAGATTTGAAATACTTGTTGTTAGTTCATTAAATAATGAAGATACAATAAATAAAAAAAAATAAAATTGAAGAAAAAAAAAATATTCCTGGGAGATATTTGTATGGGTGCAATATATTTAAAGAAAACTGCAAAAAAAGTTTTGAAAAATATCACAGAATTTCAAAACCGCGGTTTCGGTTTTAAAAAATTTAAAACCAATCGGTTTCGGTTCGGTTTTGTGATAATTTATTAACTATTAAATCAGTTGATAATATAGGAACTGCTAAACAAATTTAAAGTTAAAATTTTACGAGTGTTTACGAGGATAAAGGAAAATTGGTACATTTTCTTTTAATGGTACCTTTTTAATATATTTTCTTTTAATGGTACCTTTTTAATATATTAAATTAGCTTATATACATTAAAGTTGGTTAATATGCTTCTCAGTAAAGAAATAATCAAGAATAGGGTGCTCAATTGTATTATGATACCAAAAACGGAGAACTAAACCAAAATAAGGAGTACTTTTTCGTTCTTCAAAATTAATTTTCTATAATATTGAACTTAGAGTCAGGAAATTACTTTGAAATTTCAAACATGACAGTGGTTTAAGTGTGGAAAATTTTTACTTTTTCTTCTAATGGTACTTTTTATTATAATAAATTATTTTACTTATTGTATATACGTAATAGTTGGCTGATATGCTTCTGAGTAAAGAAAGAATCAAGGATAGAGGGCATAAAGATATTGAAGTAACAGAAACTATTATTGAAATTTCTATAATAATGAACCTATAAGCAGGATATTAAACACACATGATCCTGACTGAGTTAGAATATAAAAAAGGGAATTGCAGGTACTTTTTCGAACTAGTAGTACTTTTTGAATATTTTATAATAGTAAACCTTAAAATTAGGCACAAGTGATTCTGAATGAGTTAGAATTCACGAAAGGTTATTATAGTCTTACCTTTCTTTTGTATTTTCTATAATAATGGACACAGAAATATGAAATTTAACATTCATGATGCTGAGTAGGAATACAAAATGTGGGTCTTTATGGTATTGTTTTTATTCCAATAATACGTCTAGAATGAGCTACAATCCACATTACAATGAATCAATAAACATGAAACTAGAGACATGTTTTCCTGAATTAGTATTAATTTACAAAGGGAGACTTAATAGTACTATTTCTTTATTCCAATTGAGGTGGCTCCATACTTTTATCGGATATTTGAAAATAACTAAGACTTTGTTTAAAAAATTTTGCATTATTTAGCCTACAAATCTTAAGATATTTTTACCGATTTGTTTTTAGAGATATTGGATGAAAAAGTATGTTTCTCATTTCTAAATTATGAATATTTCTAGTGAAAATAGATAAAAAGTGAAAACCGAAGAATAATTGTCGGTTTCGGTTTTAGGCCTTGTAAAACCGCGGTTTCGGTTTCGGTTAAAACCGAATTGGAAACTCTAGTTTGTTCCATAACTCTGGTTCTGCTGAACCGCATTTTAGCATTTTCAACAACAAATATTTCTAAACAACGAGGAATAAGTGAGAAAAATTTCATACCCCTAAGTCCTTACATGTAGGCCCTATCGTGCCTACAACCAAACAGACAGACAGACGGACGGACTTACCTAGATCGTCTTAGAATTTGATAAAGACCCAGAATGTATATAGACGGACGGACATAGCTAGATCGTCTTAGAATTTGATAAGGACACATGGGTCTGCAATTAAAATTTCGATATGTTACAATCGGAATGATGAACTCAATATACCCCCAACCACAACAAGGGCCAAAATATGAAATGTTTACTAAAGGAATATTATGGCAGAATGGCACCTAAATATCGAAGGAAAGAGCGAAGAAAAAAAAAACACAGAAAAATAAAACGATAGCAAAATACTCATATAAAGAGACAACTACATTTAGATTGCTATCGATAACGAAGCAACTAAAAAAGCCAGACTTGTGACTGAGATTGTCAGCTGCATACGAAATTATTGGTTAAATTTGATGGCATGTATGTAGAATGTGAATATTAAACTTTATATCTGAACAAAGTTAAAAACGAAAACGAATAAGAATAAGAAAAACAGCAAACATACCCAAATAAGTACTAACTAGAAGATATGAGTATTTTACAACAACCTCAAACAAACAACACATTTACGAATTTCACATAATGTAATCAAGTCTTAAAAGTTGTATGATTGTCTGTCAGACTGCATGCAACACACATGCTTCTTGCATGGAAGTTTGACATTTTTATTTTGTGTTGCCTTTTTTTTTTTTTGTTTTGTTTGTGGTGTCTTTAACTGAAAGTAAAATTCCTATTACCGCAGGAATAAACAATCTTAGGAATTTTGTAAGGATAAATCATATATAATTCTCACAATTCGTTTGAATTTTAATGTACTTTTGACAGGTACAAAAGTTATGTAAAAGGATATAAGTGAAAGTCTGGTATTGACTTAGCAAGGATTTTCTCCGAAATTTGTGTTGTAATTAATGTGTTACTGCTTAATTAATGTTTTATTTATTCAAGAGATATGAACACATAAATGTATGAGAATATTTCTGTGTTTTTTGAATTATTGATATGATTTATTAGCTATCTCGGCAAATGTGGAAAAATATCGCTATTTTACTTATTATTTAGAAGCGTAATCGATTTTTCGACCTTTTCCAGAAACCGGGTGTTGAAATTTAAAAAAAAATTTAAAATTCTGAAAAACATGATGAGAAAGTATAGTCGGTCAAGCCCTACCATATGATACCGTACACCAAAGAGTTTGACCTGAGAGTAAAAATTGTGCATTACACAACAGATCAACTCATTTTCATTGTTGTACAATGGTGGCCTTGTTTTTGTATTTTTCTAATTTTGGAGAACAGTCCAAATATATTCTAATAGTAAAATATATCAAATGTATTTATAACAATTTCAAAATTTTAAAATGTTTAGCTATGTTATCGATGTCAAATAAATTTTAAACTTTGTTAAATTTAAGTTAAATTCTTGTCCTAAAATAAAGCCATCACCAATTACGGCTTACGCCAGTAAGAATCTCGTCCAAAACCACATCGATCTATATCTTCGTATAGGAAGCTGGAATTCTCGAACTAAACTACAGAATTGTATGGTCTCCACCAAAACCCAACTTGAGTTTTGTTCAGTACTCCACCAGTGTTCCAAACTGTTAGACGACGCTAACCATTAAACAATCCTAGTCAAACGCAACTTCTCAAAGGTAGTGAAAAAATGACGACCTGATTATCCTTAACCGATGATGACAATGACGAGTTCTACCTCCTAGTTCTTCCCCCGCAGGAGATGAATTATGAATGTTTTTTTGACTTTAAATTGACATTTCAAGATTTAAATAGTGACAGTACTGCTAACTCTTTTCATTTACGGTCAAATTCAGCGGTTTTGGTTAATTTTATTTTGAATTTGGCGATTTTTACGGGTAAAAAGCAGTTGGCAACATAGACTGATTGTTTATTTTTCCAGGTGCATTAAAACAAGGTGCATCACATTTTCAACTTGAGAGCTATGTATGTCGTCAAAATATCAATCGATTCTACCTAAATTGTATGATGTTATTGTTCCACAGTTAGGGGAAATGAAAATAAATCTGTAACTTCTAAGCGGATAGTCCACATGAAATTTCCCACGACTATTTAGGAGGTGTAGCTGAGTTTAATTTGAATTTGGACTTTAAACTCTAAGGGGAGAGGAGCATCAAGGCCCCAAAGTGGGGTATCTCGGATATATGAAAAAAATAATGCCAAATATATAAGTAAAATCTACAAAAAGTGCTATATATTATCTTTAATAGTTTACGAGATATTCTCATTTGAAAATTTGAGTTTTTTTACTTACATAGTCTGGATTTTTGTTAATAGTAAATTCAAATCTCTACCGTTTTTTTTTTTCAAATATATAGCCGTGGGAAATTTTATTAAAATCGGACTGTCCGTTTAGAAGTTACCGATATATTTCCACTATTTTTTTTAATTCTCCCCACTGTGCTTTGCCATATAGCCTTTGAGACAACTTAATTCCTACAATTGGTTCCTTATGTCGTGTGATTTAACTCTGTTTTATCTTTTTATGGTCTTACTTTAGCCCACAATCACCTGTCAAATACAGGTTATAACTCATCACTGTATAAATGAAATTCAGCCACATTTACACAATTTTCCTGGAAAATTTCCACAGAAGAGTGCGTGTGTGCCAGCAAAACCGCACTCTATGAGCTGTACCTTTCATAACTGGGTGCTTCACGATTCTACAAAAAAAAAAATACCATTATAAAAGAATTGGTTTTCTATTTAATTAATATCATTCATAAATTCTTCTACATCGTTTATAAAACTTATTTGAATTGAATTTTCTCTTGAGCCATACAGTTCGGATACCTTATATAAAGGCTATATGGTATTACGAATGAATTAAACTTTTTAAATCCGAATTTTTATTATCCGAAATTTTATTATAAAAGATTCATGATCATCAAAGTGGTTTTTGGGAACACGTTATATATGGAGAATAGGTTCAATGACTAGATGTATTAAACAGGTGGCAGCATAACTACAACAATTACAACAGTCGTTTTTGTCAAAGTAAGCCGTACTAATCTGTCAAAAAAAAAAAAAAAAAAAATAAATAAAAATCACAAAAACACACTTTTTAAAACGAAATAGCTTTTTTAGCACTTTCAAACACTTTTTTAGCGCTGACAAAAACTCACTTTTTATACCCTTCACCTTCGTGAGAAGGGTATATAAATATAAGTTTGTCATTCCGTTTGTAATTTCCACAATATAATTTTCTGACCCTATAAAGTATATATATTCTGGATCCTTATAGATAGCGGAGTCGATTTAGCCATGCCCGCCCGTCTGTCTGTTGAAATCAATTTTCTGAAGACCCCAGATATCTTAGGGATCCAAATCTTCAATAATTATGTCAGACATGCTTTCGAGAAGTTTCCAATTTAAAATCAGCAAAATCCGTCCATAGATAACGGAGATATGAGCAAAAATCCGAGATAAGCTCTATTTTTGGCCTATTTTTTATCTATATCTCGATTACTAAGTCATAAATATAGACAATCTGGATATCTAATGATAGATATTTCAAAGTCCATTGCAACGATGTATATATATTAGTTAACCCGAATTTTTTTTCAAAAGAAACATTTTTTTCATAAATTTTTTTCACTAATAAATAAAAAAAAAATAAATTTTTAAATTAAAAATTTTTTTTTAAAGAATTGGAATATAGCTCTCTTACTTGTTTAAATATAAGATAATCTTTTTACTCTTATAACAAATTTGAAAATGTTTGTAAACAAATGTTTGACATTTTAAAAGGTAAAACATGAGTAGAGCAAAAAATAGTCAACTGCCACCTGGGTAAATATGCCTTGGTCAATGAAGTGTTCCCAACATAATTTAGTACAGAGAATGTGCTTTAATAAGATTTATGATCTATTAAGTTTTTTTTTAAATTATTTGTGTTGAATTTAAATATATAATCAATTAGAGACCGATAGAGCATTATATTTTAGCTAATGTTAAAGGGGGGTCACACGGCATGTATTCCATATGTGTTGGGACATGTATTCGATACATATGGAATTCCATGTGCATGTCAAAATTCACGTTATACATACGATTCACACGTACATATGTAATTGCATGTGACATAACCTCTATTAGTTTATATATTTGTTGTTTTTAACTATATATCTATTTACAACATTTTTAAATCACAATAAATATATTTAATGCAATGTAACTTATTTTGTTATGATATTTCTCTACTCTTTTTTGTTATGTATTTTTTATTTTGCACTAACACAGTGATGTATTTGAAAATACACACTGTTAAACACACGAAAATAGAGCATGCTCTAATTGCCAAAAATGTCATAAGCCATACACATGTATTGTACATACACAAAGTTTCATATGGATCTCACGGTATGTATATGTTTACATGTGGAAAAATTTTCCAATACATGTCACAAAACACATGCAATACATATCGTGTGACCCCCCCTATTATTTATGTAGAATTATATTTCCTTATAAGATTTATGAGTGTTAAACTAATATACTGAAGGAGGTCCATATATGTATAGGAACTAGCGTCAACTAGGAACCGATATCCATAAGATTTGGTGGAGAGATTTTTCTATGCATATATGTGTGTAGAATTGTATCCCAATGCCAACATTTAAAAGAGTTTTATGAGATTCAAAATGATTTCCAAGAGTACACCTTATAGGAGGTCTAGATGCAGTAGTGAAATGTTATAATATAAAACCTACTTATGCGGAATTTAGTCATAATATTGGCATATTCATCACATTTAAGAGTGTTGGAGCGTAATTCTGGAAAAACATTTATATGAGGTCTTGGTGAATTCAAGAATGGTTTGTTTACAAGGTTTACATGTACATACGAACGTATATCGTTACATCTAGTTACTAGTGATTTTGGGTCGAACGTGATACTTTAACGACATGACTGGAGTCCTGGATTAGTCTTGCTTGGATTAGCAACTTTTTATACCATGTTGTAGCTGCAAAATGCGTTGTTCATGATTCAGTCAATATCCTCAACTGGTCAGCCATTGGGGATAATTTGGCTACGCAAATAGAAGCAAATTAAGAGGCATTGAGAATGTAAATCCCAACATATTCCCGTATGTTTCAGAAGACGATATGCACATATTTTACCAATTCGATTCAGTTGACCATTTGCATATATTTTTATGATATTGTTACAAATTTGCAAAAACGGTCTGTAACGACTGCCTGCAGCATTCATCATGTTTATAAACACGTCCATCAGTAGAAGCTTCTACTTATCATCAATGTTGATACCATGCGGTTATTAGCATTGTTTTTAAGTATGTCAACACTAAACGTTTAAGCTACTAACATTGATATCGAAAGCTCTAGAATTCGAACATACTAGTTGTGCGTTAATACCATTGTAGAAGATTCCCGAAAGATGGCGTGTGTATAAATAGTGGCAGAGGTTGCAGTCGTGAGTGAGTTTTTCAAAGGCGCTGTCAGAGTTAACATCAACTGTATTGTACATTTAAGCTTGTACATTATAAAGTGTGTGTGTAAGTGTGTTGTTGTTGTACATTTGAATAAATAAAGAGTTGTTATAAATTTTAAACTACTAAAATTGCTATTTATTTGCAAGCAAAAGTATCCGGTTTATTTAAAGGAAATAAACCAATGTTTTTAAAAGGTGAAAACATAACAATATAATCGATGTTTTTACAACAATTGGCAATTTCTAAAAATTCCTCATGTTTACTATAGCGTGCCAATTATTGTACACCACATCTGTTTTACTGCAGACATTTAGAATTTAGCAGACTTACTTATAAAACGATATACCAATAAAATAATAACATACATGTGTACATAAGTATGTATGTAAAAAGGTGTGCATTTGTGCATGTGCCACATAAAAATTGCATGGAAATTTGTTGATAAGTTACCACTTTTAAAATTATATATATGATTCAAGTGTTTTGCATAATGAAATGCAAGTTTTATTGATAGAAATTAAACTGTCAATCGTAAATGTTACTAATTATGACATTGCTGCTACTTTTATGACATGCCATCATATATATTTTAATAACAACGTCAACCATGTTCAACAAAACAAATACATACATAGTAATAAAAATAAAATGAAACCGAAATTTGCTTTAGAATTTTAATGTTTTTTTTCCATATTGTTGCTGCATGTCTATATATTTGTTTTTAAACCTTTTTTTCAAATAAAATTGTATCTGGAATGAGCAAATTGCTAGGGTTAATATTTGTGATATCACAAAGTAAAAAAAAATATTTATGAAATGTTGGTGGGAGCTGGGGATGTTTAAATATATTTAGTGTTATTCAAAAATATCTGGTAATGCAATGCGGTGCCATATGACCTTTGAATGTGACTCGAATCTAATAGCGGTATCCAATTTATCTCTTCTTTTTTCATTTTAATTTTTAGTAACCCGAATTTAATTACTAACTTTTAATTTTCTTTTAAGAAAGGTCTTGATAGTTTGTTTATGATTAGAGAAAGCACATACGTACTTATATGAAAAAAAAAAATATTCTCATGGTATATGCAACAAAAAGGAGAGCATTTATTCATATTTGCGAAAGTGTCAGAGTGGGAATAATGGGTACAGACAGCCCTTTAAACGATCTCAATCGAATGTAACCATACACTTTTAATTATACCCTTCACCATGAGTTTCAAGGGTATATATAAGTTTGTCATTCCGTTTTTAATTTCTACATTTTTCATTTGCGACCCCACAAAGTATATATATTCTGGATCGTTATATATAGTGAAGTCGATATAGCCATGTCCGTCTGTCCGTCTGTATGTTGAAATCAATTTTCCGTAGCCCCAAAATAACTTACAAACATAATTGACACATCAATATATCGGCAATTCTTCGCTATTTAAAATCGAGAAAAATGGCTGAGATATAAGGAAAAAACCGGAACAACCTCGATTTTTGGCCTATTTTTGATCTATATCTGATTACTAAGTCATTAATATAGACAATATGTATATCTAATGATAGATATTTCAAAGTCCATTGCAACGATTTATATAAGGCTATAGTAATTTGGACCTACAATGGGTCAAAATCGGGAAAATTATTTTTTAACCCGAATATTTTTTTTTACCACAAAAAATTTTTTTTCAGTAACAAATTTAAAAAAAAAAAATGAAAAAAAATTAAAAGAAAATTTGGAAAAAATTACAAAAAAACAATTTCGAAAAAAAAAAATCTAAAACAATTTTGAAAAAAAAAATTTTTTAAATTTTGGAAAACAATTTGAAAAAAAAAATTTTTTTAAATTTTGAAAAACCATTTTGAAAAAAAAAAAAAAAATAATTTTGTTTACCTAAAAATATTTAAAATTTTTTTTTTTAAGTATAATTTGGTGAAGGGTATATAAAATTCGGCACAGCCTAATATAGCTCTTTTAATTGTTTTTCAATTTCAGTGAAGAAGGTGAATAATTTGGGCGAGCAAAAAAATGCAACGTAATGAATTTACAGTAAATGTAAGTATAACCTTATTTAAATAAGCATTTATTTTAAACTTTTTAAATTATCTATTTAATAATAGAAAGAGCTATCAGCTAATAGCAGATCAGTTATTATACAAGCTCTAGAAGATGGTAAAGCAGTTGGGCTCCAATTCGATATTATCAAATCCACGGTGAGTCGAATTGCATTGAGAAACAACATGGAAAGAAAGTCAGGAATTGGTCGTCCACAAAAAAGACCGTCAGATGGCAAAAGTGGTCAAAATTGATCCACAAAAGACGGCACACACTGGTTCAAGAGCGGCATTAATTCATTTTTTTCATGTCTTCTGATATACCTGACACAGTTTGTAATAAACAATCTAGTTATCATGTACCGAAAATATTAGGCTTATAGCTTTATTACTTTTTTGTTCAGAGACATTCAAAGTTGACCTAAGTGAATGCGTTTGAAATGACCGTATTATATATGCTACCTTCTATCGCTTCAAGCTTTTAAAATACTCTTGTAATGACACTATAATGATTTTTTTTTATACAATTGGATGTTATAAATGATATATATGCAAATAAAAAAAAATTTGAAAATGAAAAAAAAAAAATTTTTATACTACTATAAATTGTCCAAAAATATTTATTTTCTCCAACTTCTATGGCTTGTATCTATTGATCTCCAACGACCTCTAGCCCGAGACTCACATCAAATTAGAGCTTGAAGTCTCAGCTAACGATTTCTTAAAAATTCAGCTGCCCATTTTTGCCCCTAAGCAATTCCGGTATAAAAAAACTAAAAAAAATTAGGACAAATTTCCTTCACAAGCATGTTATTGCGTATGCAATAACAGATTTTATTATTTTTTTGCTTGCTTGCTACCCAGCAAAAACTTTACAACAAATAGAATTTATAGAATTATGTATTTACAGACAAAAAAAAAAAAAAAGTCGCAGCCACGATTCGAACCAACAACTATCCGATTGCTAGTCAATTGTTGTACTCACTATACCACTGCTTAGTTCTTTTATTGTGCGTCAAATAATTGTTTTCACACAGTAATACTATATTCTTTTCTGTTTTTCTAAAAATAAACATGCAATAAAAAAAATGGGCAAATTGAGAAAAAGTGACGGTTTATTTGTTTTTTTTTTTGCAATTACTTCTTCCCATTATTTTTGATGCAGTTTTTGTTGTTGTTGAAAGTTCAATATTTTTTATCAGCTGTAATTATTAGTTGCATTGTTTTTGTGATTATAGCTTATTAGTTTAATGTTTTGAATTTTTTATCAGCTGTGATTATTAGTTGTGTTTTAATGATTATAGCTAATTAGTTTATTGTTTATGAAGTGAAAAATAGAAAACAAATTATTTAAATATGGACAATCTTCAGTTATCTTATTATGAAATTTTTGATCTTTTATTAGATTGTGATAAGAACATTGATGTAGTTTGCGATATTATTTCAACAAATAATACGAATTTATCAATTATTGACGTCGATCAATTTAAAAAATTTTTAAATAAACAATTTTTACCAAAATTTAAAATTAAGTGGGCTAGTGCAAAACGTATGAAAGATAGATTTGTTGAACAAAACGAAGTTTGGTTGGAAAATATGTATTGTTTTGGTGAAGATCTTCCAATGTGTTCTCATGTCAAACGTGGCCGCCCTTCTAAAGCTTTTGAATTTTGCAAATCTCGTGCTAAAAGGAGTAAAGTACAGCAGTTATGTGATATTAATTCGCCAGAACTTATTTCATCAGCTGCAAAAAGAATTAATAACGATGGACAATTTTTAAAAATGTTTAGTCCAGAAAAAGCACTAAGCCTCATTTTTGATGCTTGTTTATCAAAAAATCAGTATCAAATATTAAGATGGAGTGCTATAGAAATTGGATGTGATATTTTCCCCTCATATCATCAAGTTCTTGGTGCTAAAAAGGAATGTTATCCTAAAAATTTGGAAGTACAGGAGAACTATAGTAAAGTAAGTATGCAAGATTTACTCGATCATACTGTATCCAGAATATTGAAGGCGAAAACGAAAGCTGAGGCAGAGGTACTTCCAAATCAACTACAACTAATTTCTAAATGGGGTTGTGATGGATCTGCAGGGCATAGTGAATACCATCAAAAATTCAATGATCCAAATTTAAATGACAAAAATATTTTTTTGACAAGTATTGTTCCTCTCAATTTAAAATGTATTGATGGCACAAATGTTTACTGGCGAAATACAAGGCCATCATCAACAACTTTTTGTAGGCCAATAAAATTTCAATTTGTAAAAGAAACGGCAAATGTTATTTCTGAAGAAGTTGAAAGGGTGCAAAATGAAATTAAAGATTTGAAAAAAACTGTTGTTAATATTTATGACAAAAGTTTTGAAATTTTGCATACTCCTGTTTTAACCATGATTGATGGAAAGGTTGCGAATACAATCACACAAACATCAGGAATGGCTGTATGTTTTATATGTCAAGCTAAGCCTAGCGAAATGAACAATTTGGAAGTATTAAGGACAAAACCAGTTTCGGAGGAAGGGCTTCAATTTGGAATTTCCCCTTTACATGCGAGGATAAAATTTATGGAGTGCATATTGCATATAGCATACAACAAAAGTTTTTCAAAGTGGAGAGTAACTAAAGATACAAAACATGAAAGAGATGAAGAAAAAGCGAAAATACAAAGAAATTTGAAAGTGGTTCTAGGCATAAATGTGGACATGGTTAAACAAGGAATGGGCACAACGAACGATGGCAATACTTCTAGACGTTTTTTTGCAAATCCTTCCATAACGGCAGATGTTCTTGGTGTTGATGAAAATTTAATTCATCGCTTTAGTACAATTTTAACGGTTATAAATAGTAATTCCGAAATAGATACAGAAAAATTTAATGTTTATTGTTTGGACACTGCGGAACGATATATACAACTGTACAGTTGGTACTATATGCCTATTACTGTACACAAAGTTCTAATTCATGGGAGTAAAATTGTGTCAGCAGCAATATTGCCACTTGGCATGTTGTCGGAGGAAGCTCAGGAAGCTCGTAATAAAGATTACAGAAGTTATCGCCTAAGCCACTCCAGAAAAACTGATCGCATATCAACAAATGAAGATGTCATTCATATGTTACTAGCGTCTTCAGATCCATATATAAATTCATACCGTAAACATTTCAAGAAGGATATATTGGAATTTTCTGATGAAGTAAAAAATTTGTTATGTTAATAAAGGTACACAAATAACTTTGTTTTTAAATTTTTTTTAATATTTTCTTTTATTTATTTACAGATATTTTCATTGAATATGGGCGTGACTGTTACTGAATTTTATTTATATTTTAATCAAATAAAAAACACGCAAATTTAAACCTGTGTAGCTTTTTTAAGCGATCTAGCTTTGTTAACAAAGAAAATATTGCATTTTATGTGGTCATTTTGTATGAAAAGTAGGCGTATTTATTAACAGATTTTGCTAATTTTTTCACCATTGGTTAATATTATCATAAAATTGCAATGAGCAAAAAATTGTGACTCTACAATGATTTTTAATTTTTGTGTTATATGGGAAGTAGGCGTGGTTGTGCTCGGATTTTTTTCATATTTGCAGTATTTTTTTATCACAACCAAATACTTATCTGTACCAAAATTCAAGGCTCTACGATGTTTCCTTATATTTAATGCCACCAATCGTATGAAGCTGAACCACTGTGCGGCAGTAGATGTCCCTATTAGCTTTAATACTTCTAGACGCCGATTAACTGATTTAAATTTGTTTGCTAGACGACCCGCCAATAAACCACTTATAAGTAAAGACAATAAAAAGAAATTCCTGGACTCTGCGAAACGATATATTCATTGGTTAAAGGAGCTGTGGACCAAATTAATTTGATGCCAAATAGATGGAAAAAACGCAGGCCTCCAAAACAAAGATATTCTCCTCGATATCAATTACCAACAGTCAAACATGCAGCGGATCAATAATGGTGTGGGATAAGAAATAATATTCATATAAGATCGATCGTATCATATTCATATTTTAATTATTAGGTGTTTGTCCTATATCAAACATTTAAGGAGATATGAATGCCATTAAATACTGTTTTCTGGATCAACATATGCTACCCCAATTTCGTGAAAATATGTTCCCTGGTAGTATATTTCAGCACGACAATGATCCTATGCACTCAAGTCGCTTGAGTGCAAGCAACATTTTAAGCAACAATTATGTGCAAGTTTTGGAGTGCCAGCCACAATCCCCCGTTTCAACCCCACAGAAAATCTTGCTTGTACATCAGGAAGTAAAGAAGGAAAACCCCTCAAATTAAAAAAAATGTTGATACAATATTAAAAACAGAATAGGACAAAATATCTCTGGATATTATATCTCTAGTTGATTCTATGCCTTCAAGATTAAATACTTATTAGTTTTAAGTATTAGTTAATAATAAATACTATTTTAAATTTAACAAATATATTGAATTAGAAGGAGCTGCATTTTTTTGCTCGCATTGAATTAACGCATTTGTAATAAACTAAAAAAAAAAAAAAATTGAGTTGCTAGTTTGCATGCAGTTTTAACCCTATAGGCAAACTGGAAGGACTTAGCGTAGCATTTTTTTACTCACAACTGTATGTGTTCAATGGTGGTGTTGTTTTGTTTTTTTTGTAGCTATGTTGTAAATGTTTACAATAAGAAAACATGTTCTTGCATGTTACGTTTATAAATCGAAGTCATATGTAATATTGTTAACTGTCAGTATAAGTCATAAACAATGATGTTGTTGTATTTATATATGTATGTAGTACATACAGGCTTGTTAGTGTTGTAAACACTAGCAACAGGTCTCTCAATATTATTTGTATTTACACTATTACGAGTAAAAACACCAACTAGAAAGAAACATGAAATTATAAATTGTGATATAAAAAACACTTTACAACATCACAGAACTTTGTTATAAGTTTCCCTGGTTTTAAATTTTTTCTTTTATTTTTAGTTGTTGTAATTTCAATTTTATTGCTGTAATGTTGCTTGTTACACACACGTAACAAAGTTAAGGTTTATTATGACTCTTCAGAAATACAATTTAATGATTTGTTATGACTTCCCGCACCTTAATTGAAGAATCACTTTTTGAATAAAATCCACTTGCAGTTGTTTTTGTTGTTGTTTTTAGTTAATTTTAAGTTGACTTCCACTTTTACCCATGTTGGCCCACCAATGTAGTTTTGTGTTGTGGTGGCATTAAAACCATAAATGTATAAACAAAACTATTAATCAAATTTTACATTAAAATTGTATGTATTATGTGGTTATTACTGTGGGGTTCTCTTTTAGCCAAAAAGGCGATCATCGTCAGCCAACAATTTTACCTCAGGTGAGGAAGTTTTGAGTAATAAATGTTTTTGGGTTAATAAAATTATAACCGATAATTAATGTTTTTTTCTCATTTTGTGTGTTTTGTTTTATGTTAAATGTGTTAATAAAATAAAATTTATTTTTAGTTTCATAAATATTTGAACAAACCTGCTGGAAATCGTTCTATAAAAACGTTCAATTCAAATCGTATGTTAAACATCATTTTAAACATGCATACAGATTAGGGTGGTCCTTATTTAGTACTTTTGCGATTTTCGATGCTCCTAAGATCTAAAATTTTTCTCCGTCATCATCAATTGCTGAAATGTTTAGAAAATTCGGATGAAGTTTAGAGATTATACATTTTGTTTAAAGTTTTGAGTTTTCGAGAAAGTTTAAAAAAAGTTAATTTTGAAAAAAATTCCAATTAAAAAGAGCTTTTTACTTCATTTCATAGCTGTTTTAATATAAAATATAAAAATTAGCCGAAATCGATTAATACCAATAAAAGACCTAAAATTTCATGCAAATCTCAAATTTTACGTTTTCAATAGAGTATCCAAAACCGGTCAACCGGGTTTTTCATTGTTGTAAACTCGACCGGTTCCTGTCATTTTTGAAAAATTGTAAAAATATTTTCTTATTTATAGAAAATTTTAGTTATTGATAACAATTCTTAACAGATACAAAATAATTGCTAAATTTAGACTCTTAAAATATTTTAAAATTTTCGAGAATTAGTATAAAATTCTTAACATATATCTTATTACCGTGAAATTGGATGGCAAAACAATTACGATTAAACTTTAATATTAGTATTTAAATGTAAATTTAAACACATTTGGTCAATTCACAAGATATCTTGTCATAATGTTCTAATATTTCACGACTCGGCTTAACCGACTCTTAGGCGTTCGGCGCAGGTCTCTGCTAGTTGGTTATAATAACACAATAAACATAGCACACAGGATAGTATTATTTTAGAAAATTTTTTGCTTGAAAGGCAATAACAACATTTTCAAACCATTGTGAAATATTAGGACATTATGACATGAAAAGAGACCTTGCTAATTGACTAATAATGTATAATAGAAACCAAATTAATGGTTGTTAAGATAGGAAAGAAATTACATATGGACATTTCCATTATGGGGTGACGTTACATTTGTACGACAAAATGTTTAAAAAAAAAATAATGATAAAGTCAAATTTGTTTTTTTATATTTGCGAAGTAATTAAGTATCACTTTATTCAGAAAAAATATTGCAACAATTGACCATAAGGAGTTGAAGATATTAGCAAAAATAGGCAATGGCCATGACGTTACCAAAAACAGAAGTGCTGTTTGACTTGCATAACTCTGCACATTGAGCAAGACTTTTTGTATAAAACCTTTTGTAGTAGGATTTGGAATAATATAAATTTATTTTGCAAATTATAAAATTTAAATATCTGTCCTCTTGTTTTATTTGTTAGCCTTAATATCTGACGTGACTTTACATGACGTTACGTTACTTAAATTTCCATTTGATATAATTTTTGGTTAAGTAATAAGAAAAAAAAAACAAATAAAAAAGTATGGTCGATCAAGCCCGACCATATAGTACCCTACAGTGAGTAACTTTTATTTTTAATTTCAATAATTTATTTTCGTAAATAATTTTCGGATGTTGGCGTTATATGGAAGCTATGACTAATTATGGACCGATCGTCATGAAATTAGGTCGAGTAATAGACGTTTATATGAATCTTATTTCTGCTGACTTTTATGTGAATACCAACATTTTGAAGAGATTTATGCCCGATAAAATGATTTTCGAAAGCGGGACTTATATGGGAACTATGACTAATTATCAACCGATCATCATAAAATTACGTGACATGACTTCCGTGTATATAAAGCTTATTTTGAGCGAAATTCGTGTACATACCTATATAAATTAAACAGTTATGACCGATGATGTCCAATTTCTTGAGGACATTTGTATGGGGCCTAGGTGAAATAATGGACTGATTTCAGCCATTTTCAAAAGGCTTTGTTCCTGAACTGAACATATATACCAAATTTTATCGAAATATCTTCAAAAGTGTGCCCTGTAAATGACGGAAATCGTTTATTCCAGTCAAGGAAATTACTCAGAATATGGCGTGACGTTACACATTTTTGAAAATTAATATAAAATTAACTATTTCTTCAAAAAACGATTTTTTTTATAATTAGTTCATTTTATTAACCTTTCTTAAAATACAAAATTTCAAGCACTTGCGATCGTGAGCGTAGTGATAATGAGAATAAATGTTTGTGTGTCTGGCATTTATTTTACGGTTAGCTGTTGTTGTAGCAAAAGTTTTGCGGTAAGAGTCCGAATGCACAGCTACTCCTAGAAATATAAATTGTAATGAGAAAATGCCCTTAGAAATAAAACACAACTGACCAAAACGAGAACTTGTACTTTGTAGACCGGTATTTCGCTATCGCAACTAAGGAAAGATTTGAACTCTTTAATTTAATTAATATTGAACATTTATCTTAAATAATACAAGAAAGAAAAAACTGTTGGTTAACTTTTAAGTTTTCAGTCTGGTTGGACTTTTCAGCGGAAATGCCCATATACAGCTAAAGCCAAAAAGATTATTTAGTAATATCATTTATTTCATTATTCTGAAAAAATAATAAAAAGTTAAAACATGCATTTACACCTGTAATTTTGTTCTTCTTTAACAAACATGTCTATAAAAATAAATTTAAGTAGACCTTTTTCATATTGATTAAGAATTGTATACAAAACCGGTCAACCGGTTTTTTAGACTGACAAACAACGAAGCCGGATTTTTTTTTTAAATATACTGGAAACCGGTTTTTTTGTTCGATTCGAATAAAATATAATTGAGGGTGAAAAACGTAAGGACAGATTTGAATTGGACTTTAGATTTTGAACACAGATTTGTTAAAAATATTGTTAAACAAATATATTTCTTAGTTTGTCATATTTTTAATACAAATAAAGATATTAAAAATATTGCTTAAAAATATATTTCTTAGTTTTTTTTATAATACAATATTTAACTTTATATACAAAAATTACGACATACAACGCTACGACACCTATTGTGAATTCGACAATTGTTTCTTTGGATTGCTAATTTACGATTTTGTAATTTTAAATTACAATTAAAACCCTGCTAAGTAAACATACATATAGGCCCAATATGAAGTCGAAATCATATCAAAGTCCTGCTTGATTATATTATGCGATATTCTGACCATTTATTTATAACAGATAATAAATATGCTTCGCGATGACCCATTCAAAAAAAAGATTCGTAAAGTAAACTAGGGTTCATCACTTTATTATTATTAAAAATGGGTTATTCTGCTTGGTAATACATTTTTCTTTACCCCTCTTTACCCCTCTTTACTGTTATTAACTTTACCACAACAGGCTCAGAGTTTTTACGAATAAAATTATCCTGTGAGAGATCAAAAACATTTCCCCACTAAAGGCCTGCCGTTCAGCTTCGCTATGTTCTACCATAATATAAGGCAATCACAATGTACACGATTAGAAGTCTCATGGCTCATCTCGCAAAATCAGCACTGTTTTGAATTAACTTATTCCAAAGCAAATTTATGGAATCTAAGACCAGATAGTCCGGCAATATTTCGTTTTCGAGCGATTTTACTTCAAGGATTTTGCTCCGCATATGGTAACAAACCATTTAACCCCCTATTTTCGAGCGATATCAGCTTTTGAGATTTACCGAACTAGGTAATAAACCGATATCTCCACTCTTTTCCGATTCAATACAAGAATATTTCCTCTCTCTAGCAAAGCCTTGCGTAATCAGAAAAAGAGATTCTAGTCTTCGGTGGCCGAACAATGAAATCAGACCCGTTTGTTTCCAGCTTGGTTCTCATGACTCCTGACCTTATCTCATAAAAAGATGGAGCAACTACTAAATCTCTTCCTTAAAACACTCAACAAGCCAAATGAGGATATCGTTAAAGATTGTCTGGATGCTAATCATTGAAATTTCGAACCATTTATACCGGCACCAATCAAACCTGATCAGCATTCTCATGCCACTTAGCTTAATTCAACCACTGAACCCTTTCAGGTCTAAGTACTTCAAAATTCCTAAGCAACATAGACTTGCATCATGAGCTCACCAGGTTGCCTGATTACGTGCCATCAATACTGAGGAATGCTCATGATAGCCGAGACCATTTGTATGTCTTCAAAGTTTTAGTAATACAAACACAAATGAGACGATAGTTCCACTTTATTCCATCATACATGTTGATATGACTTTAACAAAAGACCAATAGATTATTCCTAGTTTCAACACCCACATTTTACTAATAAATTTCCTTAATGATCTTGTTGGTAGTTTTGCAAATATGATTCCAAGTAAGAGTCCTGTAAAGAGTATGAGTATTTCTAGCTATTTGAACGATTTGAACAAAATAACCAAGATACTTTTTTTAAGCATTTCAAACTGTTTGGTCAAAATTTACCCATGAGTGAAAGTAAAAAATCTATCTGATAAAAGAAATAATATTTAGATTATTTTAACTTAAAAGAAGACGTACAAAGAAATTAAAAGTCATTCATAAAATAGTATTTAGTTTTGTTACAAGTGCTACACACTTTATTCGGAATATTTTTTTACTCCCACAATCGTGTCGTATTATTTTTTCTTTATTCTCTTTGATTTGGTGTTTTCTTCACCTCTTTGCAGCGCGGCGTACAAGTAACAATAGCGGATTAAGTTAAATTCTGTTGTGGCAACATGAGACAAACAAACATACACACAAATAAACTAAACAAAAACGTAAAGACTTACAGCTACATCTCCATAATACAAAGGCATACAGTTGGCTGTACATTCAACATTCATTCATTTATACATCCATACATATGTTTGTTGCTGTTTTTTTTTTCAATTTCTTTACAGTTAGTGTTAAAGTCATCCTTAGGCAATGACAACCTTTTATTATAAACAAGCAACAACAATAGTACAACATGCAACAACAATAGTATGCGTTTACTTGATGTATGTGTGGCAAGTAGTTTATGCAGGCAGGTTTGCTGCTTGGCTGGCACTCATTCAGTCAGGTACATCAACGTTTTACATTGCAAGTACGTAAGTGAATCTTGCCTGGGCACACACCATCATAATTCACACATTGTTGTGGGAATATTCCTAGAGCCTTGTGGTGTTGCTTGTTTTATGCATTTCTTTTTAACAATTTTAATTTTTAATCTAAAAGATTTCCTATTTTCTCTAGTTTTTTTCTTCTCATAGTTCCTTAAGAGTTTACGTATATATTTAAGAGTATTTACTGGGCGAATATGAGAGATGAGAAAATTTTACAAAAGAGAGAAAGAAGTAAATTTGTGATGTTTGATTTTATAACAGTAAAAAAAACTATACGTTGCATATTGACCTATAAAAATTTCCTTGAATATTTTAATATATATTTATTGTTAGTAATATTTGCTAAAGTTTTAATTGGAGGTTTTGTATTACTTAATTTAGAGATAGATATGAATAAAACTATGTGGTGTACTAATTGTACACCACATTGGAAATGTTTAAGGGCACAACATATGAACTGAAGCGCTTATTGCAAAAAACATGATAAACCACATGTGGTTACATGCTGAGTTTACTTGTTAATTTAGTCATGTATACCTTGACTATCCTCACTAATATTATTTACATTAATTTCGAATGCCTTTTTTAATTGATATTCATATATATTAGAAATACATATTTTCAACATTATGAATATGTGACTTATCATGTTATTGAACTAAGCACATCAATCTAAACTCTGAAATTTAGTTCACGTAACTATCATACATAGTTACAAAATGCACATATTTAGTGTAAGTGAAACATTCAGATGCAAAATATAAAATTTCTTAAAGATTATAACTTGATTTATCTGCATACAAAATAGCAAGGCAACTCATTTTTAGTGATGGTCCTTCCTAATAAAAATTATTTACACAGGTTTTAGCTGGAGCTTTTACTACTTCCTTTATACTGTGATGTTGCAGTGGTCTGTAGAGGTTAAACATTGATACAATATAAAGTTGTTAGAATATTAAAAATTGTGAATAATTTCAAAAGAAATATTTAGTCACATTTAAATACAAATGAAATAGCATACACAAGAATATCGCAAAGTCGAAATTTTTATAATTGACAATTCTTCGGATTAAAAACATATAACTAAAAAAATATTTCCTAGCAAACAAAGGGCTTCAATAGCTGGCCGGTAGTTTAGTTCTAGAAAGGTTGAAAGGAGCTTGAGTTCATGTGAATAGTTTTCCAATCGGGTATCGCGAATTCTTTTTAACTCGGACATTAGCCAATTTATTTTAAGTATCATTCATATGATTATCAGTCTACACTGATGGTTCAAAGACAGAAAGAGGCACGGGCTCGGGAATTTTCTCCGATGAACTGGACGTTTTGTTCTCTCTTCAATTACCCGATACCTGCATGGTTTTCCTGGCTAAGATATATGCCGTCGATACAGCCGCAAGAAGAATCCGGGAACTCAATCTCGAAAATTCGACTATACATATTTACTTGGACAGCCTTGCATCAATCAAGGCTCTTAACTCCAACTTTATTAAGTCTCAACTGCATCCAATCACTGGCACAACTGACACAACATCACGTCGAGTTGACATGGGTCCCAGGAGGGCATCCGGGGAAATGAAGTATCTGACGAATGCGGAACGAATAGGTCGTCCCTAGACGTATCTCTTGCGCAAAGGGATATTCACACTCCCTTGGTGACCGTATCGAAATTGTTAAATGAATGGGCTTTGAGTGAGACGGAACTCAGGTGGGCAAATATCATCACTTTTAGAATATTCAGATTGCTCTGGCTCACTCTGACAGAGAAAAGGACTAGGACTTTTCTGGCTCTTAGTAGGAATTCGATTAGGCTTATTACGGATATAATCACCGGGCACTGTATGTTTGGACGCATGTCGGAACGTATGGGTTACCCACGTTATAGCTATTGTAGAAGTTGTTTGGATGAGGACGAGGAAGAATCGGTACAACACCTTCTATGTGGCTGCCCAACCTTACAAGAGCATAGACTACTATATCTTGGTAGAGCTCTTTTTCATGATCTGGACTGTCTCAGAATATGATCAGATTTATTAGAAGTACCGGCTGGTTCACACGGGGATCACAAGAAGCACATAGTCAACGAAATTAGTGAGGGAAACTATTCTCCCTTTATGTATGAAATTCTAAGGGTAACACAATTAGCCACAAGGTCTCCGAGTGAACTCGCAAACTTGCGAGCATCCCACTTAACCTAACCTAAGATCATGAAAATCATTATAGTCAGACTTAAATCTTTTTCTTTCAAAACCGAATCTATTATTCAGCTCAACCTCCAACAAACCGAAACTTTTCAATTCTAATCTATGGATAGACTTTAGGATTTTCATTATCTTAAAAAAAACAAATATTTTGTGGTGTTTACTCACTTTTGAGGCTGTACTCATTATTATCGTACGCTAACAGCAAAAATATCTTAACCAATAATATATTTGATTTTAATTGTTTAATATAAATTGATAATTTAGGATTCTTTACATAATCTGTTAGGCACTTAAGATAATTTCGCGGTTAAGACTCGCTGTGTACCATAGCATGGTACTCACATTTATAGCCCTAAATATTTTGATTTTTTATACTATCAATGCTTAGTATCATGGTGATTAGCATGTCTATTTCAATTGAGAGCACTAACGAACAAAGAGTTTCAATAGGTGGCTGGTAGTTTAGTTCTGAAGGGTTGAAAGCAGCTTGAGTTCATTTGTATAGTCTTGCAGTCGGTTATCGCAAATTTTTCTTAACTCGGACAATAGAAAAGAAACACACAACCTCAAAGGTGAGTAAACATCAGTGGATGGATTTTAGGATTTTCATTATCTTAAACAAACAAACAATTTGTGGTTTTTACCCGCTTTTGAGGCTGTGCGTATATGCAAGACACAATGAATGTACTCATTATTATCGTGCCCTAACAGCGAAAATATCTTAACCAACAATATATTTGATTTGAATTTTTAAATATAAATTGATAATTTAGGATTCTTTACATAATCTGTTAGCCACTGTTAAATATGTTAGCGGTTAGTGCTCGTTGTGTACCATAACATGAAGCTCACATTTAAAGCCCTAAATATTTTGATTTGGGCTTTCAGCTTAGTTTCTCGGTGATTAGCATGTCTAAATTTTAAGCTTAAAATCTCTTGAAGTCTACATTACAATCTCTAGTCTTTTACGTCTTTCTAAATATTATATCGATAAGCCACAGTTTTAGCCTGTGGAATTTTAGTTCTGTGCAATGCTAGTGAACGTATGAAGTTTATTATTCTGGAATCTCATATATTGGGAAGTCGTTATAACTATGTCTGTCTAACGCGTTTTGATTGAAATACATTTTCCAAAGCAATCCGATTTCTTATGGATCAATGAAAATTATGGTATTTAATATTATCAAAATTGGTCCATAAAGTACTCAGATATATGAAGAAACCCTAACAAAATAATATAAAATTAATGTTAATTCAATGGACTTTTCACTATGATTTTACATAGTCGAATTCTAGATAATGCAATTATATTTATGAAAGTTGAAGACAATTGCAAATAAAATTAAATGTTACTCTGTTTTTTTTTTATAGAGTTTAGAGTTTACATTAATTCATTATTGGATTTTCGAACTTTTTGGCTAAAGGCAATTAATATTTCATCTTTGTTCAGATATCCTGAGTACAAGGATAACTAGAATAATAAAATAACTCAATATTAATATTGAGTTTATCCAAAGAAAAACTTAGTATAAGTCAATTCGTTCAAACATTATTGACTTCTGATAGGGGACTCTTATTACTTTTCTAGTAGTGATTCTCTACATAGATTTCTACTTCCGACTGTAATCATTTAATGTTTAAATAAGAAATATGCATCTCTGGTTTTGGAGAGAATTGGGTCTTTCAATCAGTCACAGCTTATTTAAATAATGGCATAGTTTAAACGAATAATTCAGTGACTTTATATTTCTTAAGTATTCCTTTAATTCTCTCCCATAATATTGTGCAAAATTATTTTTTAAACCTATATAATATATAACCGTTTTATTAAGCCATGTTATTATACATTCTGTTTCTGTTACATACTATTTGTATGATTACATGTTTTAAATAGAACAACTTTTTAACAGTTAAACAAGTAAAATTATAAAATTTGAAACACTGCTATGTTTGTTAAAATTTTTACGATATTTAAATAGAAATGTTAACTTGAACTTAACAGTATTTATTTATATATCGTATAAATGGCTTTAACATAATTTTCGAATAATGTAAGTGCTAATTTAGTTACTGTTAAAAAAGAGTTTACCAAATGCATAAACATATGTTCAAACATTTATTCGTTATGAAATGTTAACCCTTTCGCTATATTGTATCCATATGGATACATTTTAGATTTTTGCACATAACTTCGATATTTATGAATATTTTTTAAAAATTGTTTTTGAATCTATTTTTGGAATATATTCTGAGATATTTACAATTTATTTCATTGAATTATCGCTATTCGTGTTCGATTGATAGCAATTTGAAAATGTGTGTAAATAGATTTTTGAATCCAAAATTTTTCTTTAAAAAAAGTGTCTTTGATTTTTCGCATATAAAATTTGTAAGAACTCTAATTTTGTAATAAAAATGATTTAGAATGTTTAGAAACATATTTGGGAAATACAAAAATAAGAAAGATTTCCAAAAAAATCATTGGGAGCTTCAGGATAAGCTTCCAGGACTAAAAATTTAATTTGGTATAGCGGATAAACCAGGACTCGTAGGACTTTAATATTAATATCAGTCAATATTGATATTAATACAAACCATATGATATACTTAAAACATCTATTAACACCTCCAGTTAAAACTTGTAGCGAAAGGGTTAATATAAATTCTGTTTTATTTTTTAAAAATGTTAGACAGCAACAAATGTGTGAGTATTAGATTTATTAGAGAGGTCTGTCTGTATTTATTATGTATGATGAGGTTTGTCAAGTAAATTGTTTACATAATCGAATGTTTCTTTTCTTAATTGACAGGATATGGATATTTACATACGGAATTCTGAAGAAGTGTAAGTTATTTATTGTACAAAATAATTATGTTACAGTGCTCCGCGTTGTTAGTGAAGTTTGTTTAATATTTTGAGTCTTCAGGTATTTGAAAAAGGTATAATCTAATTAATTAAAACGGCCTATAAAAAACGCACTTTTGAGTTTATATGACTGAATCCAAAATTCTACACATTTAAATCAATATAAAATTTTTTAAAAACTATACCAAAGGTTAATTAATTTACTGTAATTTAATACCAAATACAGTGCAAGTTCGGGTTTCGCGACTAATTAAAAATCAGTCCTGTCGCGAAAACTGAATTTTTGCGATAATAGAAATTAACATTTTATTGAAAAATTGTATGTAATTTTTAAAATTAGAATTGCTTTTATTGATATATTTACATTTTAAATATTTTTAAAGAAATTAGAGATTTAGAGTTGCGTTTTTGGCAAATTAATTTTTAAAATAACAGCTGAATCACTTTTCCAAGGCCCATTGTGTGCATATGTTTATCAAAGTTATAAAATCGTCCACTTTAATTTGCTCCTCATTACATTCAACATGAAATTCTTTTTAAATCCAGTTGTTTATGTCAGCAATCGTGAAAAGATATTCCGTACCAATTTGAGCAACAAGTGTACCAATAGTTGAAAAATCTTCGTTTTCTTCCTGAATTATATTTTGTAAAATATTTAAGAGTTCATTCCATGCAGTACCTTATTCAAGCAAGGCGTTCCAGGATTTTCGGCTACTGAACACTGATATTTTATCCTAGGTTTGGAACACAATTTCTCGCTCGTGATTTTTCAAAATTTAATTCCATGTAGACGCTTAAATTTCTTCAACCATCCTTTACTGGCATTTAAACCTGAATTGGTTGGATAAATTTTGGAATATAAATCACCGGCTTGTGATTGTAAGATCGCTGTTTATATTTTAAATGCTTATAAAGCATTTTTTCCATTCAGCTTTCTTTAAGGTGTAGCGTTTGCCAGGGCCACTACCTGTTGTTCGTACAAACTTTTTTAATGAATTTTCTTCCTTTATAATGCCGTAAATTGAAATTATGGAATCTCAACTTTTTTTTTTTTTTAAACTCTAATTTTTGAGAAATCGTTGGTTTTAAAATATGTTGAACTTTTGCATATTTAGATATGGCACGAATAAGCTGACAAAATTGAAGATCAAAAGGATCCAAAAAGGTTAATGCACCAAAAGACGAGTATTTCCCTTTTTTGGTTATAGACATTGTAATAAAATTTAAAAAAAAAAACAGATAAAAGGTGAAAAAATAGAACCTAAACATTAAGCCGTCGCGATAACCGGGTCGTCGTGATAATGGGTAGTCGCGAATACCGAGCTTGCACTGTATAATGGTTTAAACCAAAATGAAACACGTTCAAAATGAAACACTTCTAATATATCCCCAAATTTTATTTATCTCGAGAACTTCCATCTTGATAAGTCCCATTCTGAACTCTAAATATGTTTTTAATCGTGCAATGGCTAATGTTTATGGAAAATCTTTGGAAAATGGAATATACCTTTTTTGAAATAACCTTTGTTCAAGCACGATTTTCTATACAATATTTTGTTATGATGACAAACGGATTTTTAGAACAAAAAAATACTCTAAAATCGACTATTCATTAGCTTTAATATGTGAATAGGTATTTTGCAAGCATCTACTAAAAAATATGTATGAACTTTAAACATAAATAAAAATCAAACTAATTTCGTAATTTAGGAGAACTTTAAATTTAGCATTACTATGAAAAACCTGTACACCAAATATTATCGAATTCAAAAGTATAAAAGTTCAAAAATTATTTTTTTTTATCGAAATTTTACGTTTCGTCCTTTTATTGTGTTCTTAATGTAGAAATTAATTTGATATTGAGAAGATATTTAAACAGTTTTCAAATTAATTTGTTTATTTTCAGAGAACTAAGAAATAACAATTGTTCATCAATATTGGAACAAAATATTACCAAAATGCAAACATCAATTAATATTTACCAATTAGAGCGAAAATAGGATATCAATTTGTGGTTGCTTACATTTCTAAAATAACTGATACTTTGATATTCTGCATCTTAAAATTGCATCTGCACAAAATATAAAATATAATTTAATTTTAGGTACATATTTCTTCATCTCTGTTAACGTCTCTTGACAGTCTGCTATTAAACCAAGTATGGTGTTAACAGTGCTCAATTAACATTACCAAGTTTACTGTTATTTACTCATCCATACACAAACAAAGAGCAACACAATTATTTTAAGATTTAATAGAGATGAGAAGAGAACAAGCCTGCGCGCATCTTACCATGGAGTTTCTTATTGGAAAACTCTTTGATGAACAAAATAAACGACGAAATACCAATGCATTAAAACTGAACTAAAAAAGAAGTCGACTAAAATAACAACATAAACATCACAGAAAGTAACAGCACTAACAACAACAACAACATAAGACTACACAGAAATACGAAAACATCCACGCAGAGAGTTGCCCCAACATACTGAACGAACGAAGTGATTTTATAGAAATTCGGCACTTTAGTAGATACGCGAACTCTATACGATAAACACGTTGAAGACGGATGAGGAACGTGTTTTTGCTTTTTATTTTTTCGTTAGATATTGAAGTGAACTTAGTTGAAGACGTGTTAAAGAAAACAACTAAAGATTTAAAATAAAAAAAAAAAAAACAAATTGAAACGATAATAAAAATCTATACGAAGTATTGCGGTAATTACGGTTAAAGAATTTGTTAAGTAAAAAAAAAATAAAAAAAATACAGGAAGATATAAACGTGCTAAAAACGTGTAGGCCAACGAGCTGAACGGTTTTAAATCAATATACGATTGATGAAACGATTAAGTATTCCTGCATATATAGTTTCAAAAGAGCAAGTGTAAATAAAAAAGATTTGTTTGGAATTAAGAATTATTCAAATACAAAATAAATTAAACCAACAATTTGAAAAAAAAAGAAAAATTGTCTATCAATAAATTTAAAAAAAAAAAAATAATAAATTTAAAACAAAGTGTTGAGATTTTGGTGATTTTTTTTGGTATAAGTTATTGATGAATGAGTGTGAAATTAACAAAATACCAAAATAAAACAAGTCTACTGAATAAGCTGATGTGTGTGAATTTTTGAAAACTAAAAGATAAACAACTACCACAGTATTTGTTTACAGCAACAAGAAGCATAGTGTTTAAAATAAGAAAATTAAGGTGATTACTACCAATACTATTACAACTACAGTAGCTATAAAATAAATAAACAGTGACCGAACATTTGTATATGTTTGGAATTTGAAAATCTAAAAAAAAAAAATAATGTTTTTTAGTGATCACATTCATTTTTGTAATGTTAAATTGAAGAGGAAATTAAATTTATTGGGGATTTCTCAGATCTAGTTGTACTAAATAAAAAAAAAAGATGAACACTATTACCTTTTCGTTTATTAGCATAGATTTGAATTGGAAATTTGTTAAACTAAATATGAATGACCTCAGTAAAATTTAATGAGAAATAATTTCAAATATCAATAGTAAGCTAAGTCTAGTATTGATGTGACAAACAATACATATATATAGAGGGCTGCAATATAGATAGCTCCTATTGAAAATAAATCCCCGATATGTGATAGGTGTATGCATGTATTTGTATATGTGTGGTGAAATCCTATTTTAAAACATATAAACAACCAGCAAACTAGTTATCAATATAATTAAAATCATGGCTTTATTGGAAAAATATTAATTAACGCAAATACATGTAAACTGTTGTGTATAACCATCCCTAAATCCATGAACATAATATTTACTAGTGTTTTTGACACATTCATTTATACTAAAACTCACTCTCCAACACAACCTTTGTTTATAAAACTACTGCCACCCCCTACTACTGCTGTCAAATAATTTTAAAAACTTTTGAAAGCAAACAATAAAGTTAATGTTAAAAAATACCAGGTTTCTAAATATTTTAACCACAATTTGCCACCGCCACATTAAAGCACCGCCACACTCTTTACTACAACCATCGACAACAAAATCATTAGGACACATTTTTTTCTTTTTGTGCTGTTATCCTTTTTGGAAAACAACTATTGACTTCGTTAAAATTAAGTTGATTTGGTTGTTATTGTATCCATCAAGCAGGAAGACAGTCTGCCAGCCAAGCTGCCTGGATGGCTGACAAATACCAGCCACATTTGTGTGTATGGGTTTCGTTTTCTTTTTGTAACATCGTTAATTTTCGTAACTTATTTTTTTTATATGTCGGCAGGATAATTGGAATTTACGACTAAAAGCTACATACATAATGTACATAATTCTACATATTATTAAAATACAGCGCTATGAAGGAAATTCTTCTTAAGACATTGACAATTATAGAACAGTCAAAAGTTTACCAAAGAACTCTAGAACCGAATTATTTAAAAGCATTCGTTAACAATTCTTTGGTTAAAAAGCTAATTAATTTACTAAGAAATTTTAAAACTGTAAACACGTAATTTGTGTTTTATTTCCATTCCAATTGCTTGATATGTGGAAAAGTTAACCCTCTAATGCTTAAGCATGCCTCAAGGCACTCATCGAAAAATGCCAATAAATGCAAATATAACAGACTTTTCACTTCAAAAACTCATATAACAGTTGCAAAAAACTCATATAACAGTTGCTAAAAACGCATTTAAATTATTTTAAAAAGTTTTCAAAGTTTTTGAAATGAAATATCAGTTATATCTGCATTTATTGGCATTTCTCGATGAGTTCCTTTGAGGCATGCTTAAGCATTAGAGGGTTAAAAGAAAAACATATTGTGTATTTCATTTATTGTAAATATTTATTAATATTGAGGTGTGAGATCGAAAAATTCTTAACTTCAATTTTCATGCTCTGTTTTTGGCCTGTAAATTTTTAGCAGCTTTCCTGTCAGGAACTTTTGGACTTCGTACCAAATAGTCCGAACACTGGCCTAACCAGGCTGCTTTCCTACCGGATATGTTGGATGCTCTTTCGAAAATGCTTTCTATTTTTTTTTTTTTTTTTGCTTTAGAAACATCATGTGGACCATTCCTTCTACCTGAACCAGGGTTTCTATCAACGGACAAGTTCTCCCGGTACTGTTAAATAACATTGGAAGCAGTTTGACGGCAGACCTTTGAATGCGTGGCCAACTTTTTGTAGGACCATGTTGGGTTTTGTTGAAAATATTTAATAATTTTAGTATGCACTTTTTCCAGGTCACTCATTTTAATCAGATTAATAACAAATGAATATAATTGACATTAAATATAATAACTGACATGTTTTACAAAGGTAACTTAATAAAAAAAAATCAAATAATAAGTACTTGGGTTAAAAGTTTTAATGAAAAACGTATGTTAAGAATTTTACGATCCCACTCCTTATATTAAGGCAATTGAATAAAATTATGAAGTTAAGTAATGAGGACTACGTTGCTATATTTTTAAACTCAGTTCAAAATATATTATTTATACATTTAATTGGAGAAGATATTCATAACTCAAAAAAATAAATTTCAAGTTAAGTTACTTTGATTAGTCCATTATATTGAAAATTATTTAAAAGATTAACTATTTGTTAATTTTTTTAAATTTCTTCTTTAAATTTTTTACATTCATTGACAAATATGTTGAGTTATTTAAATGTATGTGTTTGAAAATGTTATTATAGCTTTTTTTTAATGTTTCTTATGGTACAGAAAACCAGATGTTCTAGTTTGAAATAAGTAAAATTAACTTTAAAATTTATTTGTGGTTGGGCTGTATGAATATGACATTTACTTAAGTAGCCTATGTAATTTATAAAAAAAAACAATTGAAGGGCTTGCTTTAGTAGCTCGATAAGTCTTCAAACAAATTTTTATTGAAATTAAAGTTTAACCCCCATATGCATAAACAATTTTTAAATTTATAAAAGGTTTATAAAACAAAATTTCCATAAAAAAATTGTTTTATAAACCTTTGAAAAATTTAAAAACTGTTTATGAATAAGGGGTAAATTTTTAGGTCTATAAAATAAATATATGTATAAAACACAAAAAAATGTTTCTACCTACATATGTCCGTTATAGACTATGAAACCATCCAACTCAAACCCGGTTTCATTAGAAAGTCAATTTTTCGAGCATGGTTTTATTCGTGAAACTGATTTTCGAATTTTCCCGTACAACATTTTTTTTCCCAATTTTGAAATTTTGAAAATTTGTACGGCTTGGAATTTTGTATGAAGGTACCTCTCCTAATGTGTAGATCCACTAAGAAGGGGTTTTTCGAAATTCAAATTGTAAAAACTGGTAAAATCGGTATTTCTATATCTCCAGAACTAATAAAATTAGCACCAAAAATACAACTTAATCTAATTTTATGCTAAAACTAATTGGACTGGTGTGTGGTACTTTTTGTACTTTTAAGGGGATAAAACGATAGAAACCCGATTTTAAGGAATTTTTGGTATCTCATATGCCAGAAATTAAATTTAAATGGAATTGTAGTTCTTCTAAAAAAATTTTAAATGGATTTTTGGCACTTTTCTGATATTTGAATGTATAAGGGTAAAATTTATCCCTTTTTTTGGTACTTTTTTTTACAAAAATATTTTTTATGAAGGAGAACCACACGCCACATTTTTTTTACGGCGATCTCAAATTAAAACCACAATATATATTCTTAATTTTTTTCTTGTTACGGATACTTAGATATGTTGGTTTTAGTTTTATTCATTTCAATCTTGCCTATCTCATCTTAATATACATATTTTTTTTAAATTTCTAGACTCATCAAAAACGGTGAAACGACCCCACCCATGGGGTAAATATGCCAATGGGATGAGGCAGATTTGTCATTTGTAAAATAAAAAAAAAAAAAAAAAAAAAATATAAACGTATTTTACTGTTTTATACCTTAATTCACAAAACAAGGTATAATAAACTAGATATTTATTCTTTACTAGCTTGACCCGGTGCGCTTCGCTACCCCTGTCGTAGTCAAAAAAAATATGTAAGGATTTTATTAAAAAAATAAATGAATATAATTAGTCCCGGAATTTCTCCTTTCCCCTTTTTATCCCTTTAAAGTCCAAGTAGTGAAAAAGGGTATAGCATTTTGATGCTTCTAAATAACAGTCTATCTATGTTGGAAACGGCCGAACCCGTTTAGTATTTATTGTTTAAGAACTAAAGGTACCAATTTTACCGGTTTTCCCCCTGTTTATCCCTTTCTGGTCCAAGTATTGAAAAAAGTTATAGTCTATTGACGCTTCCAAGTAAGGATCTATCTACGTTCCAAATTTCAATAAAATCGATTCAGCCGTTTAGGCGTGATGCTCAAACAAACAAACAAATAAACAAACAAACTTACAAAGACATTTATATATTTATATAGATTTCACATAACTTAACAAAAAAAAATTAAACAAATTGTGACTGATTTTTTCTATATTTTATCAACATTTTACTCTACATCACAGGGATTTCTTGTATCTGGTGAATGTGCCCCAAGGGGAGTTTTGAGATTTAATATACATTTTTTTCTTACTTTAAATTAAATTATCGAAAAGACTATTGTTCACTATTATTAACATTCTATCTTTAACCAATATTTTTTTTGTATCACAAAAACTAAAGATGTTAGCACAATAAATTAACACGATGAAATATTTTCACAGCTTATTGAAAAACAATTAATCACGCCTGCCTTACGTCATATGTAAAATTAAACTTTCCAATTTTCATGGATGGTAAACAATCAATAAACGAAAACATAACTTGATAATGTAACAAAATCAATTACTCGGTTTTTAAGATATTCGGTGTTGGCAGATGTGTCCCTATGGCGAATAATCCCCCTTCTAACCTACATTGATATGGTAAAAAAATGATTATTATAAAACCCCTTCACTAATATAGAATTTTTATCGTAGTAGCACACGCAGAGTATCAGCTAGTAAATTAAGTAATACAAATATTTAAATTGAAGGTGTTCAAGATATATATTAATAATATTAACACATACAATCAGTTTTCGAATTTGGATAAAATTTTTGGCAATAAAATATACAAAAATAAATATCCTAACACTTAGTCTTGACATTTACGGTGTCTGTCATACCAAACATATAGAGAGCAAGTAAGAGAGTTATATTCGTATGTGTCGAATCTTGTATACCCACCGTCAATATGTGACAATAAAATATTTTTCAGATATAGGGTTTATATTGGGGGTAGTGTCAGTTATGAATCGATCCTCACAAAAGTTGTTCGAAAGATTTAAGTTCATATGAAGCATGTTTAAGCCTCACTTCATCATCATATTAATTATTATAAGACAATTAACATATGCGGAATGAAATTGCAACAAAAATGTTGACACTGACCAAAGCAAAAGTACATGAGCTATTAGTCTTTTAGGAATTATTTTGAATTACGTTATGTTTTGTCTTAATACTTTAAAACCCCATTTGAAAATCTGGCTTTTAGTTATTTCAAAATGTTAGCAAAAAAAGAACTACCTTGAAAAAACATTTGTAATTTTTTCCATATTTTATCTATTTTCATCGGGAACAATTTATTATATTTTACATCAAGTGGCAGCGAGAAAGGCAGAGAAGTGGACTTTTCTAGAAGTAAATAGACCTATTATTTATAAGATATGCAAAGTAGAATATAATCTTTTTTCTAAAAAAATATATATTGATCTTAATCAATCAGATGTAAAAATTGAAAATTTTGACTTTTTTGGAATTTGATTTGATCGTCAATTCTAATTAATATATTATGAAATGTGTACACAAAATTAATCATTTCTTAAAAAGAAACATCAGAGATTATTTTTTTCAAAAAGAAAGTTCTTCTTAACTGTCACGCCCTGATGATTATGGTGTTTTCCAACCCCCTTCAAATTCCAGACTTTCTAAAGAGAAAAAATGTTTAAATTTTATTAAATTAAAAATAATTTGAGAGTTTTTGGACCTTTTGAAATAGAAGAGCTTTGGTAGATTATTTAGAATAAAAATCGAGAAACAAAAGATCATGAAACTCAAATAGGAGCTCAGAAAATTGCAAACACCGGTATTTTCAACAGCTGTATATAAATTTCTTCATAACTGCCACAAAAGTATATGAGTATAATACATTTATTGCCTACATTAAATCAATACAATGGGCTATTTTATAAAGGTTTTATATATTATTTGTTTTAACGTTGGAAAAATATAGCGTTTTCTGTTTTGTTGCAATTTCATTCTGCATACGTTATTAATGTTCAAGTCATTTTCAGAATGGGAACTAGGTAGGGACAAATGTTGCCCGATTTTCGCCATTTCAGAGTACTAAGAACTAATTTTTGCTAAATTTGATCAGGATTGCTTTATAATCAATATATTTACGACAACTCAAACAGAATTCTGGTCTGACATTTGTATGGGGGCTAAGTGAAATCATGGCCCATATTCAATACCAAACAAACCTTATCAACAGAGAGTATTTATGGAAATTTATAGTCAGCTAACTCCTGTCGTGTTTTCTATAGACGGACATACCTAGATAGTCTTAGAATTTCGTAAGAACCCATAATATGTATACTTTTGTGGCTCTGCGATGAATATTTTGATGTGTTACAAACAGAAATAAGCAATTTTGAATTTTATAAAAGGTTTATAAAACTAAATTTCCATACAAAATTTGTTTTATAAACCTGTAATAAATATAAAAATTGATTATGAATAAAGCCTTCATTATTTTACTATAGGGCGATTCAATTAGAGCTTTTTTTAGTTTTAAATAAAAAACTAAAATAGAATTGGATATCGTAATAGTTATTGTGACTCGAAAGAATAATGTCTGGCATTGACTGTTTAAAGATCATTTAATTTCGCCGCGACTACGCTGTAGTAGATGATCAAAGCGGAAGGTCCAATTTTCAATCACTCTCTTCCATCATTGCTAATTACGCTATTAGTCACGGACTTTACCCACACTCTTCGTTACATCTTCAATATGGACTGGGTATGGTAAATTTTGGAGGTGTATCATCCAATAATTTACACTGAGACACATATTTGTCTTTAGAATTCATAATAAATATTTTCAAAGTTTAATAAAGCACATTTTTTTCTATGGAGGAAATTTTGTATTAGGAATCTTTGATAAGCTTTACTTCTTATTAAAAACGTGAAACATTTTCACTTTATTTTTTTGGAATAATTGTTTTTGTTAAAGAAATATGTACCAGGTTCAGTCCTGTTAAACAAGTTCAAATTTAAATATTATATGTTATCATGGATGGAGGGCAGATTATAGTTTGTTATTTTAAAGCATAAGTAAAATTTTAGACTAAATTTACATGTGTGATCGTAACTTATTGTAATGACGCAAATATTAACCCAAAAAAGCGAAAACTTGTTTGAGTAAGAGCAATCAGCATAAAATAAAACTAAAACTTATATACTGTGATTTGTCCAAAGTAAAAGAAGTTTTTCAAATACATAAATACATTTTTTTATGAATATATTTAGTGGTCACACCTAAAGTTTTGCGCTAAATTTTTCAAGTGCAATATTTAATTTCATTGGATGGACTAGGCCCACAATTGTACACTCTTTAATGACATTTTATTATTTTAATATTTTTTATAATCAACGATGTTAAAGATATGTGAAATATATATATTTTTTTCTTTTAATTTCAAACGCAGAACAAAAATATCATATCTGAAATGAATTTCTACGTAAAATGTTGGAATTTAACATTGAAATTTAACATACAAAATTTTACATACATACACAGAAAAAGGAATGAATTTTTTAATAAATATTATTAATCGAACATGACTTCTTTTCCCAAAAATTTTTCATTCGGAATAATAACATGTTCATAAATATTATAAAATTGTACATGATGAACATTTTTGCTTTTTTTTGCATTAATTTATGAAAAATTGCATTGCGTAATTACTTAGTTAAAATATTTTTGTATACCAATCATTCAAGATAAATCAACAAAATCTGAAACGTAAAAATATCATTAAACATAATTAAACAGGCATTAAAATTAAAGCATTTCATCTGCTTCAAAAGATGCAGTCAATTTCTCGCATATTTTTACAATTTGGGAGTTAAAAATAATAAATTTTCCAAGGAAAATTTTAAAAAATTTTAAACAACATAAAAATATAAATGAAAATTTTAATATTTTTTTCAAGGCTCCTAGATTTTTTTTGAAAACAAAACATATGAACAAAATCATACTATTTATGAAATTATTGTTAAATGTTATGAACTGTAAATCAATGAAATCAAATCCTTCTATTTATGTTGAAATTTTTTTTTTTTGTATAGTAATTTTTGTTATATTCATAAAATCATAATCATATCATAAAATTAGGTGACATGAATTCCATATATATAAAACTTATTTGGAGTGAAACTATTTTTATGGAAACTAGATGAAATGATGGACCAATATCAGAAAGTTTTAAAACTTTGGGCCAAAACAAATATATGTGCCAAATTTGATTGAAATATCTTAAAAAATTTGCGACCTGTACTTTGCGCACAAGGTTTACATGGACAACCAACTAGCCAGCCAGATGAGCGGAGATCGTTTAGTCGGCTCAGGAAATTATTTTGAGTCGATCGGTATACTTTTTGGGCGTTACAAACATCAGCACAAACCCATTATGATGGTATAGGGCATAAAAATCATAACAAATTGTAATGGGGAGGGTATATTGTGTTATTGCTGATGTTTTTAACGTGCAGAAATATTTTCCTAACACCCACCTTTAACCGATTTGCACAGGATCACTTTCTGAGTCGATTAATTTCAAAGATAAATTGACAAAATATAACTGAACTTTGCTATTGCCCTAAGGACAAAGCCTATTGAATATGTTTAGAATCGGTTCATTATTTCCCCCATACAACTGCCCTATTAGAAAATAGTTAAGCTCTCATGAATATTCTTATTATATAGATATCCAAACCAAATACAACACAAATAAGTTTATATAAGCTGAACTTGCACTACCAAATTTAGTACCGATCGGTCCCTAGTTTACCATATCTCCCCTATAAGGACCGCTCTCGATAAGAATAACTCTCTAAAATATGTTGGCATTCAAATGAAGTTTATTATAAATAAGTTATATGTATATGTATATACAAAAGTCATGTCACCAAATTTTATAATGATCGGTCCATAATTAATCATAGCTCCCATATACATTTTAAAAGTGTTTATAATAATGTACTGGGTGTAGGGTATCATATGCTCGAGCTAGACCTACTATACTTTCTTAGTTGTTTTAAATTGTATTTGAAAATCATAAAAAATAAATTTGGTACAAAGAAAATTTTAATTATTTAGCAATAAAGCCAAAAATACAAATTAAATGTTAAATCATTTTTTAGATTTACATATTTCAAAGTAAAAAATTATAAAGAAATTTCTAAAATTACTGTATTTCTTTATGGTTATTCGTACTATGAATTGAAATCAATCAATTCATGACATTTATGTACAAAATATTTTCTGTGTACTTCTATAATTTACCTTAATTTAATTTAAAACAATTGTATGTTGCAAATATATTTGTGTTTCAATTCAAAGAACAACAATTTGCCATCATATGTTAGGACAGGTTTTAAATTGTTAAAACTTCAGAAAACATCAGCTTTAAGTCATAATATAGTCCTATTAAGTTTATTATTATTTCGCCAAATTTTGATCATCTGACATGCTAAAGGCAGTTTTTATTTTATTTATTATAAAAAAAAACATCCTTTCTTTCTCAATTGAATACATTCCTTTAAACTCATTTTATTAACTTAAACTTACACACACATTTATATACAAAACAAAACAACAAAAAAAAACCCTACTTGTTATGCTCTATTATTTTAGACCTAATAAATGTAGCGTTGCTGTCATAGTTGTTGTTGTATATACAAGTCATAGTTTTGACGTACTTACCCGAGAAACGTACAAACGTATTACGTTTTTGAAAGCCTTACTAAACTAATAATCAACAAAAAATCCTCCACGTGTATTCCCAAATATATAAACAAGTTATATATATATATGAATTTACTTGTACACATACAGATACAAATAATTGCCATCGGTATATATCCTTGTTTTTAATCCAATTCCTAATACACACACACATATAGCCATCCCATTCCCATTCCACTACTCTCTAAACGACTGACTGCTCATGTATTAGGTACTACTCTTCCCGCCAAGTAACTATGTACGTCTATTGCTACCTATTTATCTATGTATCTACTCGTTCCAAATACGAAATATGTATAATTCTACATGTAAAAATATATTTTGTGTGTGTGTTTTTTTTGTTGTTGTTGTGGCTGTTTGTTTGTCATAAAGTACCATACAAACGAACGAGCAATTTTAACCGCACAATATACAACAAGAACAGCAACCGAAAAAGTACTAAATACAAAATAAAATGAAATAAAAATGTATTTTTTTGTTTGTCATTTATTGTTGTTGTTGCTGCTATATGTTGGATGTGACTTGGTTCAGTTATGCATGTAAATTTTTTGGTTGGTTCGATGGATGGATGGTTGGTTGGTTATTTTGTTAGTTTGGTTTGGATGTTCCATAAACATTTAAATGCCTTGATACTAACTACCCATGAATCCTTCCACCCATCCGCCTACTTTTATATATGTACATAACTTGTACGTATGAATCTCTTTCATCTAGGTCAGGAATGAAACAAATTGGTACAATTGTACCTGGTTGGTAAAATTTAAAGGTAAAATATTAAGTATAATGGGTACAATTATAATGATGATACAATTAGAGTATTTTACTTTCAATGAACATAGGTTTTAGTTTAAAATTATGGTACTTGTGGTAAGCTTCAATTCAATCTTTTAATTGTACATATTAAAGATTCTTTAATTAAGCGCTTCCTATCTTTAAAGATATCATCGACATTTTTTATTCTCTTGAAAGACCTATCGATGTCGTTATGTATGGAATATATCACAATGCGCGGCTTCACGAAATATTCAATTTTCCATATGACTGGCTTATAAATCAGGCAGAATTTGTTGGGTTTGCTGGCCGCTGTGGCTAGGATTTTTACATTCCCTCGAGCATCTGAAACTTAAAAAAATTGACCCATAAGCTGCGAAAAATTTTCCATACGTACATTTCGTCATCCATTATGCAGCAGGTATATTTTTTGTATAAAATTTTACTACAATTTCCGTGCTCTGTCTTTGGCCTCTAAATTTTTAGCAGAGTTCCTGTCAGGAACTTTTTGAGCCTTGTATGCTTTTAAACCTTCATTAGCTTTAACTTTAACTAGTCCGAGTACTGAGCTAACCGGGCTTCTTTCCTACCGGAGGTGTTGGGAGCTCTTTTGAAATATAGGACCAAGTTGGGTTTTGTTGAAAAAGTTTAATAATTTAAGTACGCACTTTTTTCTGGTCACTCATTTTAATCATATTAACAGCAAATGAACATGATTGACATTAAACATAATAACTGACATGCTTAATAAAGGTAACTTGATCAAAAAAATAATCAAATAATACTTGGGTTAAAAGTTTTAATGAAAAACGTGTGTTAAGAACTTTACAATCGCAGTCCTTAACAGAATTTATTCACACTTTGAATGATTATATTTTTATTTATTCAAATCTACTACAAATTGGGTTAAAATGTTTTTTCTTCATTCAGTTTTGTTTTGCTTTTAATCATTTACAAAGTGAATTGAAAAAAAATAGTCTTAAGCCTTTTTGTAATAAATTTAAATTGAAGAAAAATTTAAGCATTCAATACATTTTTGATGCTATTTTGTTATGGATTTGAAGAAGAATTTTAAAGCAATTTGTAATGATTCAATAATAAATTAATTTTCAAAGGAATGAATTCAATACATTGAACTGAATCGTTAAGAGATACATTTTATTTTGATCTCGAAAATGGAATTATGAATTAATTCATTTGATCCTTTGTTATGAATGTATGTATGTTATATGTACAAATACATAAAGTCATCCCTATACATAATTACATTATATGTATTTCCACAATTTCCATTTATGACCCCATAAAGAATATAAATATGGATATACTCTGAAGTCTTACAGATACGCATTCAAGAACTATTACTGCGTTTCATTTCAAGGCCAAAATCAATTCTATAGCTTTGTCTTCATTGTTTCTGAAGTTCATCTTGGTATAAAACTGGCACTTGAAAATACCAAATGGTGTGCTGCCATCAAAAGTAGAGGACTTTGTTCTACTAGAGGTTTCTGGAATAATTCGAACCGATCCATCTCGGCATTAAAGATTATTCAACATTATTTCTAAATAATGCAGTCTTGTTAACTTGTCATTCAAAAAACCCCAAATAAATAATAATAACATGTGGATTATTGCCGAGATATAAGCGATAAACTTAATGAAAAGTTTTTCACGTTTTTTTTTCTGAAAAAATAGAGTTCAAACTTGTTTTCTCTGTAGTTTCGTCAGTTTTTAATTCCCGGGATTCCCGACTAAAAATTCCGGGAATCGGGTAGTGAAAAATTGGCAAAATTCCCGGGAAATTTGTTTCGGGAATTCCCAGGATAAAAACCCTAACTGTGGCTTATGGCTTATTAACATAGACCTCCGACTTAAGTAAACCCCACAAGAAAATGTCTAATGGAGTCAAATCGCTCGCTCTCGGTGGTCATTTAACATTTCCTCCACGTCCGATAACCATCGCTTGTGCAGAATTTCCAATGTTGTATGAGCTGTGTGGAGGACTGTAACAACATGCTGTTGAAACCACATGTCATTGATGTCTATATCATCCAATGCAGGCCAAAATATGTTGGAAATTATCAACCTATTACGCTCGAAAAAAGTTGTATAAGTCGCCAGCGCACTTCTGAACTGTGATTATTTATCATTATGAATCGTACCACATAAACCAAGAATTAGAACGTTTTTGTGACAAGGAACTTAGCACATTTGCAGCCAAACCTAACGATATGTACATATGTTAGTACACAGAAAAAACAGATTCGTAATAGCAACCGAATTTATTGCCAATCGAATGATTCGGTTGCACACATAGAATTTTTCGGTTCTACCAACAGAATATCAGTGGATAAAGATGAAATTCGGTTGCAGCAACCAATCTTTTGTTACCACTTCCAAAAATTTGTAGCTACAACTGTAAAATTCGATCACAATGGCAGAATCATTCGATTGGCAACAATTTCGGTTGCTATTACGAATCTGTTTTGTCTGTGTATAATTAGAAACCAAAAGTACGTTTACACAATGTACTTCGTACTTGGCATCTCTGCCAAAAGCTGCTGTCTGTTTGTTTGTAAAATTTTCACGTGAAAATATTTATCTCAAGCTCGTATGTGAAAATTAACGTTTATTCCTATAGAGTCCTGTATATACATATGCACAAAGTCATGTGAATTAGTTACAGCTAAAATTTTATTTAAATTTTAAATAAATCCATGTGTTTAACATTGAAATTAGTTGTAAATTTATTTAGTTTTAAAATAGAGTGTAATTAAAATAAAATATTTAGTTCTTTTGTGTTTATATTGAGTTTACCAAATTATTAACTGTTGGGGGTTCATTTTAATTAAACAGTTAGTATATATATATTTAAAGTGTTTTATATTTAATGATTACTTTTTTGGAATTTTAATTATCTCATGATATTAAAGGTAACTAAATTAAAGGGAAATAAGTGTGACGAAGTTTTAAAGCTTTTATAAATTTGTATTCCTAAAAATATTTTAGAGATTTCCAAAATCTGATAAAGCTTTTGCCCAAAATTAAATACGCCGTATACGAAGTTGTTCTGATGGAACTAGTTATTTTAGATTTGGTGAATAGAAATAACTCCAACAATTGTTTGTCAGCCTGAGAAACAAAGTGGAATTCATTCAAGTGGGTTATTTGAAACTTTGGCAACTGAAAGTGTAATTGATACCAGCAAATTCTTGTAAATAGTTAAACAAATATTCAAAATTTCCATCTACATTTTCTTCTCAATAACTCATGTGATTTTGGCGAAGAGCAAAATACCCAGAAAAGCTACATACGTCATTTGAAACAGAAACAGACCAGAGTCAAACCCGTAATCACCCAGACTGATAGACTAGCAGACAATCAAATGGCCTCAAGTGCTTTGCTGGCACATACATACTCTTATGTCAAATTTGTTGTATAAATGTGGCTCTCCTTGTTGGCATAGACCGTTGGCATCATGCTAAATCACACGATCTAGGGAACATAGACTGATTACCGAAACGAGATTTTTAAAGCTTATTTGAACATCAATATCAGCCAGTAATAGTAGCTGCTTGACAAGCATCATTTCCGAAGGAGTCCAATTATGTTTCCAACCCAAAATCCATATCAAACAGTGTACACATTGTGGATGCATTTATTTTTAAATAATCCCCTGGACCCCAAATGTAGTGATTTTGACGATTTTCAAAGTCATCAAGTTGAAAATGAACTTTGCTCCAAACTTTCATTATTTTGAAATAGGGTTTAACAATAAAGCCGAGTTGTTCTGTCGTGTATTGCTTCAATATTACTAACCCTAAATTGGCAACTGTTAAACGTTTTTGCAAAACTGATGGAAAATTAAAATGTTTGTGTTAATTTTGGATTAAGATCTGAATTACACAACATATCATGTTGCTCCATCTGTTTTTATGGGTGGTGTAAATATTAACGAATCAAAACCTCTTGACGGGAGCACCATGGTATATAAGAAATGAAAACATCCACAGGGACTTAGAAGTGACATTGGTAAAGAAAGAGTTCAAGAAAATCCGTGAGAAATATATTGTTAAGCTGCAACACCATCCCAACACGCTTGCAAGACAACTTGTGGAGATCCAAACCCGATCCAGGCTTCATAGAGCAGATCTACCACCCCTCTAAGATTAGTGCCATGAAGGCTATCTTGTTGGAGAGCAACTAGTTTTAATTTTATACTTATTGTTAGGCCTATAAAAGGCAGATTCAATAAATTAATAAAGCGTTTTAAAAAAAAGAAACTCTTAATGTTCTTGGCATGAGTATTCAAAGCGATGTCCGCTGGACAAAATACATTTTTCGAGTGTCGAAAGAAGCATTCAAGTGAATCAGTTTTCTAAAACGGTGTAAGACATACCTCACTCCATCTAATCTCCTTACTATTTACACCACTTATAGCCGACCGAAAATGGAATGCAACTCTCATGTGTGGGCCGGTACTTCAAATTCTATTTTGGAGTTACTCGACCGCGTGCAGGAAAGGGCGAAGGTGCTTATCGGTGACAGTAGGTTTCCAGCCCTATTGACTCACTGGAACATCGTCGCAATGTGGGTTGTGTTTCACTGTTCTGCCGACACTACAATGCTATGTGCTCTGCTGAAATTAGGAAACTGGATCGAGAAATCGGTAGTTTTTACGCAACACACGTTTTTCGGCAAGGGCTTATCAATTCGTTGTCGACTGGACAGTGGATCGCACAACACATTACAGGGAAAATTTGTTATTTAGCCGTACTGTCCGTATGTGGAATAAGCTTCCTCCTGAAGTCTTTCCTGTCACTTTCAATATAGGAAAATTCAAATCAAATGTCAACAATCACTATTCCCTCTATCCTCCCATAACCTATTCTCATTGTTCCAACACAATGCTTTGCATGAGTAGGGGTCAATCCCTGAGTGCTGGTCCAAGAAAAAATTATCGCCTAGTAAGAAACTCTCAAATTTATTAAGAAACTAAGTATACCAGCGTCGTAGAATGGCTTTCATTATCTCCACTTCTATGCTGTGGTTGCAATTTATATCTTCAGCATGAATATAGTTTATAAAATATAACTTGCTCTCATAAAATGTGAAACACTTTTTTTAATGATTGATTGGTTTTCATGAGAAAAATGCGAGAATTCTAACAAGTATAGCTTTTATTAAATCCATATTTTACTTCGTTGATGCTTTATTTAGATAATATAGCTTGCTGAAGTCCGGCAACTTATAAGGAATGTGTCTCTAAAAAAAGATTTTATACCACCTTTTTAAATCTAGTATTTGATTTTGTAAAAAATTTAACACAACATTTTTACATAAATGAATTACTTTGTGAAAGACCTTTAATTTTAATATTGTGTTCCAATTTTGAGCTGTAAACAGACTCTAATGTACTCAAAAAATATCTAACACAATTTTTTGATTCAGAGACACTAAGTCCAAGTATTTTTGTATATCTAGATGTGGAACAACAGAGTCAAACAGTCAAACGAAATACTTTGTGATATTGTGGCGTCCAATTTAAAATTTGTTCGCTTTAGTTTCTTTCAATATTTATAAACATAAACTTTTGGTTTTCAGCTAAACAAGTAATTGACCTAATTACAAATATATTTGGCTTAGTTGCTAAAGTATTTGACTGAAATCTGTTTAAAACTACACGCAGGAATAAAATATAATAGTACATGTTTACTGTAACCTTTTCAACATGTTTACAAGTTTTTTTAACAATATTATAGTTACAGTAACTATTTATATGATTGTGGTAACAATAATATGGTTAATTTACTATGCAGAAAACAAGTATATGTTTATGACAACTATTTTAGTGATGAATAATTTTATCATAAGGACTGAGATCGAAAGATTTTTAACATACATATATGTTAATAAAAATCAAACCACTAAACTTACAGTTTTGAATCTTTTTTTATTTGATTGAAATTATTGTTACAATTTACAAAAAAAAAAAAATATTTTTAAAGTTCTAATCACTAATGATGAAATTTTGAACCTTTTTCGAAAACCCTTCCATTATGTTTTTATAGTGCTTTATGTCACTTTGTTCGAACAGGTTGTCCATCTCCGGTTAAAATCTACCACAATTTTAGACAACTTTTTTGTGCTCTTCAATTCTCTCTTAACAAGAGCCCAATATCTCTCCACTGGACTCAGCTCCAGGCAGTTTGGAGGAATTGCCTCTCTTCGCACAAATACCACATTGTTCTTGTACCATTCAAAACCTTTCTTATCATAGTGACTGGATGCCAAATCAGGCCAAAAATAAGTGGACACATTAAGAAGTCTTATGAATGGAAACATCCTTTTTTGTAAACATTCCTTGATGTAAATTTCGGTATTTATAGAGCCTTTTGCGACAAGAGTTTGGCTTTTTTGCCACAACTGCATATTGCTTGCCATACAAAGAAGATTTTGGGAAATTTTGTCTGCTTTTGGGCCCTAAACTTTTCTTCAACATTCCCTCGAGCATCCGCAGAAGCTGCGAAAAATTTTCCGTACGTACATTTCGTCATCCATTATGCAGCAGGTATATTTTTTATATAAAATTTGACTTCAATTTCCGTGCTCTCTCGTTGATCTCTAAATTTTAAGCAGAGTTCCTGTCAGGAACTTTTTGAGCCTTTTATGCTTTTAAACCTTCATTGGCTTTAACTTTTCGTACCAAATAGTCCGAGTACTGAGCTAACCGGGCTGCTTTCCTTTCGGAGGTGTTGGGAGCTCTTATGCTTTCTATTTTTTTGGCTTTAGAAACATCACGTGAACCATTCCACCTGAAACAGGTGTTATATCACTGTTGAATAACATTGGAAACAATTTGACGGCAGACCTTTGATTGTTTGGCCAACTTTTTATAGGACCAGTTGGGTTTTGTTGAAAATATTTAATAATTCTAGTACGCACTTTTTTCTGGTCACTCATTTTAATCAGATTAACAACAAATGAACATAATAACTGACATGCTTTACAAAGGTAACTTGATTAAAAAAAAAAATCAAATAATACTTGGGTTAAAAGTTTTAATGAAAAACGTGTGTTAAGAATTTTACGATCTCAGTCCTTAATATATTGTTCTCAGATTATGATATCCATAAGCCGAGAGCAACTTAATATGGAAAGTCCTTCATCATATAAATGGTTGTCACAAACATATACTTGTTTACTGTAACCATCTATATGGTTGTTACAATCATGTGAAACGTAAATTAACCATATTATAGTTACCACAATCATATAAATAGTTACTGTGACTATAATATAGTTAAAAAACTTGGAAAAATGTTGAAATGGTTGCAGTAAACATGCACAATTATATTATTTTCTTCGTGTAGTAATGATTATTTCTAAGCACTACTTTTTTTTTTTAATAAAATAAATTGTTCCTAATATAAATTAGTTGCTATTAAGTTGAGTAAAATTTTATGAAAACTTATATAAATTAAGTTAAAGCATATCAAAATTAAAGCAAATATTTATATGTATTTATTTATTAAAACAAATCTTTATATTTGCTTATAGTATTTATATCAATATATGTATATAAATTGCGCAGCATTCTTGTTTATTTACTATATTTCCTAGAAATTAACTTTCAATATTAAAATACATTATATCAATGAGTTGTTATATTCAATTGAGCACAATTATTTTTAATTTATTTTCAATTTACTCTTTATATGCTTTCATCAATTAAATACTTAATGAAATAGTTCTTTTATTTGTAAACAAATATATGTACATATAAACAAATTTGTTTATTAAAAATTAAAAAAAAAATCCCCACAAAATGCACTTGCTAATTAAATTCTTTTTTTTATTTCAGATTTTCGCAAAAGTTCGCTAAAAAAAGCAACGAAAAACAACTTAATTTAATAAAAGTAAAAATTTAATAAACAAAAAAATAATAAAAAAAATCAACATATCAGTGAAAAAATTATTAATAACCAGGCAAACAGAATAAAAACTGAATAGTAAATACATATGAAAAACTACAAATATAAATAAATAAGTCAGCAAAAGTCTAAAGTCTACCAATGAGAAAAAAATAACTTAAAAAAAAGTAAAACATATCACATATATTTCCACATATTCATAAACTTCAAATAAAACACATAGTTTTAATTAATAATATATATTTCAAATTAACTGTGTAAAAGTAGAAAGAAAATCTAAAGTATTTAAAAATAAAATAAAAAATACCTACATATGTATGTGTAAATAAATATATTAAAGTGAATATTATTTAAACATAATTAAAAAAAAACAAAAATAAAAATAAACAAACAGTCCTATAAATGAAATATGTTTGAATGTAAAAAGTGAGTTACACAAAAAAAAAAAAAAAAAAACATACAGTTAGATACACAAACAACTCAACTCAACAAATTATTCAAATTCATTAAAATTAAATACAAGAGCAAGAAAAACAACAACAAATAATAAAATCCCATTCCAACTGCCAATTAATTCATTAGTTTGAAAAAAGTTGATACTAAATAAAAGTTCCACTCTAATAGATGCTAGCAAAGCTGACTGCTACGACTACTACCACTACTGTTCATCCAGCAGCATGCAAAAGATACAAATAATGAAAAATATACTACGTATTTGCTGTATTTAGTAGGAATTATAACAAAAATCTGTAAACGGTCGTGCGTCGTACGTAGTGTTTTTAGCCAGAGAATATAACTTCCATGTACAATATATATTGTGAGTTTCATTCCATTTCAAATTGTATATTTTTTCGCTTTTGTTTTGTAAGCCAGTTACAAATTGTACTTAAATGTAAATGAGTTTTAACTGTGTTTTTGATAACGACCATAGCACGAGTAATAATCATGAACCTGATGATGATGACGAATAAATACAATTTTTGCTTAATGTTTCTAATATACTAACGCGTCTGTCTGTCTGTCTATCTCCTTCCTGCCCAACATACAACCAAAAACAGTGCGAATAAATACATACAAGAAAAATTCCATCATCGTCATTGTAGTTAAAACGTGTAGCTACAAATGCGAGTACAACGGTTACATTAATGTTCCTGAAATTAATGCAAATTGTCTAGTTTAAATCTAAAATACTTAAATGTTGCCAGTAACAAATTAAAAAACAAAAAAAAAAAAAAAAATAAAAAAAATAGAGAAACAAATTTGTATTCTTTCGGTTATCTCCTTTTCATCTGAATAATAAAAGTGAAGTGAGTATTTGTCAATTTGGACTAGCATCACTCCATTTTGGTACGTACTTATTACGTATGTTCATTTTAAGTGACAGTTGTTTTAGTGTCCGTCCTGTATTCCACTCCTGGGGTATTTAAAAAAGACAACAGCAAATAATTAAAAAAAGGTAAGTTGAAATTTAAAGAGTAATTTAGTTATTTTACAGCTTAAACAATAATTAAACAAAATAAGGACTTAGTTCATAGAAATTAATGTTAAGTAACAATATATAAACAAGGAATATTTGGTCTTACGATTATCAACAATTTCCCCCCTTTATGATAACTAATGGCACAAGTCTCTTCAAATACCATATTATAAAAGAACATATTTGAAATATTTTTTGTTTAGCATCTTAAGAAAAACTGTAAAAAAGGTTCTAACTATAGATAAATATACATAGATCGAAAGGTCTCATGTCAAAAACCTAACTCTGTTGCCAAAAATCTAAGTGCTGCGAATATATTAATAAAAAATATTATTTTTATATCTATTTTTCTTCATGTTAACCAACAATTTATTGGAAATTTTCTGGCTTAAAATATTTTTTTTTGTAATTTATTTGAATAATATTTTTCATTCCTTACCCAGGGCAACAAATTCGAAATAATTTTAGAGGCTTTTTAAACCACTACACAATTTTGAAAAATGAGCAAATTCACTTAATTGCAGATAAATTCTAAATGAATCCTTCGACTTTTATGACCGATATCTCATTTTGCTTCTTTTACATGTGGCTTTGCGATAAAGCAATAAATCTGAACAATTTCTGACGCTTTCGATTTTTCATGATTTTTTTAAAACAAAAAAATTGTTATTTTTACGTAAAAAATATATTCTTTCCTTCAATATGTTATTATAACTCCGAAACTACTAAGCCGATTGAAACGGAATATATATTTGAAAATTTGTACATAATATGGAGAAAATTATTTCAAAATTTAATTAATCGAAAGAAGAACATTAACTACTCAATTTTATGTATATCAAACAAAAAACAAAAATTTTGTGAAAATGTGAAAAATCACTTAATTGTGAATAAATTCGAAAAGAATCAATCGATTTTTATGACTAATATCTCGTTTTGTTGTTACTAAATGTGGCTTTGCGACAAAACAATAAACCTGACCAATGTCTGCCGGTTTCCATTTTTCATGATTTTTTTAAAACAAAAAATATTTTCTATTTTCACGTAAAAAATATATTTTTTGTTATTATAACTCCGAAACTACTTAACCGATTAAAACGCAATTTATAAACGGATTAAAGGCTATGTAAATCTAAACTTTTGTGAGTTTATTTTAATAACATCGGACTGACCCTTTTTGAGATAGTATATAACAAAATTTATAAATTTGAAAAAAAGTCTATCCATAGAATTGAAAAATTTTAAATTTTTTTTACTTAAGTAGCCATTATTCATTAAATATATTTAGTTGTTAGTGAGTTTTGTTATTATCGTGCGCTAAATTTAAAAAAAAAAGACTTTTCGATCACTTGAATAATAAACAAATTTTTTAACGTTTTACGTTCAAAATTAAACTCGAATAATTGACTATATTAATTACTTAATACCTCAAAAGTATTGAATTCACTTCTTTAAGTATTCCATATTTGCGTCGTTTAAAAATTAAATCGATCATTTTAACGATTGATAACACAAAGTGATAAAGGTTGTCTAACAACTAAAAAACTACTACAAAAAAACAACAGCCACTTTAGCTTATTATGTGATACACCTTTTGTTTTTAAACCCACAATCAAACAAAATGTGTTTGTCGTTGATTCACATTGTATTCTAGGTCCTCAGACGATTAGAAGACGATGTAGCTATGTCCGTCCGTCGGCTGAAAACACAATAGGGCCCCCAAACGTAAGGAGCTAGCTGTCTGAAATTTTCCACAAACACTCTCTATTGATAAGATTTGTTTGGCATTTAAAATGGGCAATATTGGAATATTGTTTGAGCAGTCATAAATATCTTGCTTATGTTGCAATACTGATAAACCTTTGCACAAATTAGGTTAAAATCTCTGAAATAATACTGTAAAGCATTGATAGGCAAATAGAGGTATTTAATTTGTGTGCATGCACATCAAGCAAATGAATGAAATATGTGTATTTTTACGCTCTATCGGGTTGTGTACAATATGAACGTCTACCAAAGCTGTAAAGCAGTTGTCCTTAGTACCCATACTTGGTTTTGAAATTGTACAAAACCAAGTTTTATATGAACCTAAATCTTTCTAACAACTTTTGTGAGGATCGTCGTATATCATAAAAATATTTCATTGTCACAAATTGATGGTGGGCATTCAAGATTCGTCACAGCCGATTATTACACTCTTATCCAGATAAAACAGCTTCAGCAACTGAATTTGTTTGCAATCGATTGATTCGGTTGTACACACAGAATTTTTCGCTTCTAGCAACAGAAAATCAGTTGAAGCAACCAAACTTTTGTTACCCCACAATGGTTTAGAAAAGTTTTTTTTTGTAAATAATTCGGTATATCAGGAACTATTGGAGATAGTCATTGTTACGAAATTTTACGCGGTTAGAGATAAGCTGTTTACGAGTTGATTTCCAGTTGTTCAGATTCCTAGCGCTAAGGGCGGCCAGTGCGTTGTCCCTCAAAGATGATCATCTCTGGTCTCAATTTTTTTTTTTTTTTTAAATCGCCAAAAATCCTAAAGAGTTGACATTTAAAATATAAATAGTGTTTAAGAAGATCTACAAAAAAATACACTTACATGTGTAGGTTATCTCTATTAGTTGAAGAGATATTTAGGTTTATTTATTTATTTTGAATTCAAAATTTACAGATACAGTTGAAAAAACGTATAAATTTTTCAAAGGGGATAAGATTTGTGGAGCTTCGGAGGAGTAAGTAAAGGCTTTTTATATAAGTATTTTATATGGGTGAAAAACATAGGACTGGAAGATTGATATTCTAGTAAAATTTTATATTTTTATAAATTTTTGGGACATAATTTGCTTTAAAAACTAAAAAAATCATAATATAGTGATTTTCCATGGAGAAAAATATACAATATGAATTAATGTTATATGTTAATGGTTAAAGCTATCAGAACAAAATTTGGAACTAATATAGAATCAATTAGCCTTAAATGAACGACATTATAATTTTTTATTTTCAACTACCGAAATTCCTAAACCGGGGAAAATGTGTTCCAAAAACTGAGTTTTTTTTAGAAAAGTGCCTGTTGTAACATTATTTACAGTGTGAAAGAAAAAAAAACTTTGTAGGTATTTAAAAGGGTTATACAAATGTGAAACATTTTCGAGGATCGGTGCTTTGTCTTTTGAGAATTTTTACTCAAATCTAAAATTATTTTTAGAAATTGGCCAAGTTTGTATAAGTCTGGGGGGTGTTGTGTCCACTTAAGTGAGACATAATTTACCTTACATGCTTTTGCATTAAATTCTCTTTTCGGATCATATAAAGATTGTATATAGTCCCGAAGAAATTTTTTTTCTACAAAAGAAAAAACAGATGGACCTTTTTACATGTTCCAAATTAGGATGCGTTTAACTTTTTATACTGACAAGATAACTGTTAGGAAGTTGTTTTTATTTTATTTAGAATTTTATCACCAATATAGGTGATATTTTGAAAAAAAAATCGGCCATCCGTAGGCCTGCCACATCTATAAAACCAGAAAAATATCGAGTAAAATTAAAATAAATAAAGAAACCTGAATATCTCTTCAACTAAAAGAGATAGCCTACATGTGTCAGCGCAAGTTTTGTAGATCTTCTTAAGCGCTATTTATATTTTTAATTTCACTTCATTCGGTTCATAAATGGATTTTTGGTGATTTTATAAAAAAAATTCCGACCTTAGTTGACCAATTGGGAGGGGCAACGCAATGGCGGCCAGTAGAGCTAGGAAGCGGAACAACTGCATATCAACTCGAAAATACCTCAGCTCCAACCATGTTAAATTATGTAACAATATCTTAAATAGTTCCCGAGATACCGAATTATTAAAAAAAAAGGTTCTAAGCCACTGTGCAATGTAAAATTCTGTAACTAAGGTAGAATCATTCGATTGGCAACAAATTCGATTGCTATCACGAATCTGTATTCTTTGTGTAAAAATTGTAATTAATTCAAATCCACTACTTAATAAAATATTTGGAATCAATAAATTTTTCTTCAATTCAAATCAATTACAAATTTAGTTTTCGAAAAATTCATTAAAACATTTTAAGCAAAATAGAATATATTTAAATTCGTTGTAGATTTTAACACTCAACCATTAACATTGCCGCCTTTTAACAATAAGTTTTTATTTTTATTTTTAGAATTTCACAAAGCAAATAAATTCTTCCTCTTATTTTTATAATATTGTAAAATTGTTCCACATTATTTAGATTCCATTACATAAAGCCACAATTTATTAAGGTTTTAATGAAAATGTTCTGGCAAAAAAAAACTTTAGCTACACACGAAATTTATTAATATTGTTTTAGACTATTAACACAAATTGGCTAGAAAGTTGTTTGTGCCAAACCCTGCTAAAGAAAACATTACTTTGTTAATGCAAATTGTATTTAATTTTACATAAAGCTAACAGACTTGCACTCATAGGTCTGTCCTTTAATTCAATTTTAATTATTTTTTATTATTTACTCTATTGTTTTTTCCCCCGTTAATTTCAATTGTGGCTTTTTCTTGTATTTTTTAATTACATTTTAATTTTAACCCAGACAAAAATTCATTAAATCTGAATGTTGCTTTTTTCTTTATTGTTGATTTATAAAATAAATATATATTTCTTATGTTGAAGGCGTTTTTGTTTTGCTAGACTTTCTGTGTTATTATCATTATATTTAAGGCACACAATGGTATTACAAATAATAAGAAACATAAATAATTAATTTAGAATACAATATTTTGAAAAAAATCAATGTTGATAGAAAGGCAAGCAATGGTACAAGAAAAAAACTCATATCAACTCAAATAATTTTTTAACAAATATTGTATGTATTTATAATATAATAATAAAAAAACAATAGCTGGCGAATGCTTCTGTTGGCTGGAGTAAAGCTTAAATAATTAATTATTAATTAAGTGTAGCCAAACTGGTCGACAGGTATGAGTGGTGGCTTATGTGTTGTTTTTATTCATTGTTGAGTCTAAAATTTAAGACAAGTTTATAATACCCTACAACTGTTGAAGTGATATATATAATAGTGGCAATTATAGGTCGAATTTAATTAGAGCTTAAAGTGTTAAATACTTTGTTATTAGCTTCAGTACTGTGGTACTACAAAGTTCTAGTTTAATTTACAAGAAAATTTATTATTTGAAAACTGTAGAGACAACCGAAATTTAAACATATAGATGGAGCTTTTGGCATTTAGTACTTTACTTCTGCTGGTTTATTATTTGGCTGTTTCTAAACTGAATTTACTAGATAAACAGTATACTACAACCTGATATTTAGATCTATATTAAGATTTCGCCACAAATCTTGTAATGTAGACTTTTCATTGAATTCGAATTATAAACTTATAGTGCCTCACATTAGTCGCCTTTTGCTGACCACATTCTTCTTTACCTGTTTCATTAACAAATGAAGCGAGAAACAAACACAACTATTATTTTTTGCTGTTTATCTGAATGTTTTAAATAAGAAAACATTGACAGCAAATAATAAATTTCAAATATTTATGAGACGTATGCAAAATTGTTAAGCCTCACAAGCATCAATTAAATTTCTAATTTATATACATTAGTAAATTTATATTGTTCTGATTTCAACAACCAAACAAGATGAATAAAACAGATAAGACATTCCTCTTTAAATAGATTTAAAATTAATAATTATAATAACTGCAAATATATAATTAAAATAAATTTAAAAAAAAAAATTTTAAAAAAAAAATTCCACGAAGCATTTATATTAATGATTTGTATACCCTACATCTGCAACGGTGGTTTATTTGTTGGCTAAAGAATTTTTATTTATTAATTTATAAATTTATTAATTTTACTCCAATGTTTTCCCTTACTATGGTATCAACGTTCAAAAATTGGCACAGATAAGATCAATTTATCAGAAAATTTTAAGAAAATCGGTTCATTACTCCACTTCAAGATTTCACTAAAATGCTTTTTAAGAAAAATGCTTGTTAAATTTATTGAAATCGGTCCTAGATTTCAGTTAATATAGCTTCAACCCAATAAGTCAGTCGGTCCTAGATTTCAGTTAATATAGCTTCAACCCAATAAGTCAGTACACACCCAGAGAAATAATATAGTTGTGCATGTTTACAGCAACCATTTCCACATTTTTAAAAGTTTTTATACCCTTCACCTGAGAAGGGTATATATAAGTTTGTCAGTCTGTCTGTCTGTCTTCTGGATCAAAATAATTCTGTCAGACATGCTTTCAAGAAGTTTCCTATTTTAAATCAGCAAAATCCGTCCATAAATAACGGAGATATTAGCAAAAATCCGAGACAACCTCTGAAAATTTCATCAAAAAAAGACAATTTATTGCATGCTTTGACAAAAAAGCAACAAAACGTATGTTTGGATGTGTGCTGGTTTCATTTCTTTGCGTATTTTATTTTTGTTTTTTTTTTTTTTTTGGTGTTTCGTTTCGTTGCCGTTGCTGTTTTTATACCCTTCACCATCGTGAGAAGGGTATATATAAGACTGTCATTTCGTTTGTAAATTCTACAATGTAATCTGTTCGTCAGCCATTAAATGTAAAATTTTTAAAAGTTTTCTTGATATATTTAGGATACGATGAAAGTGGGCAATTAATGCATTCACACAAAGGTGAAGGGTATATAAAATTCGGCATATACGAATATAGCACTCTTACTTGTTTAACAATATTATAGTCACAGTAACTATTTACATGATTGTGGTAACTATAATATGGTTAACTTATGATTCACATGATTGTATCAATCATATATATGGTTACATTAAACAAGTATATGTTTGTGACAACCATTTTTATAATTAAGGTTTTACCATATTATGTTGCTCTCGGCTAATTGATATCATAATCTGAGAAAAACATATTATGATATAAAGATTCATGATAACAATGGTTGTCACAAATATATACATGTTTACTGTGACCATATATATGATTGATACAATAATGTGAATCGTAAGTTAACCATACTATGGTTACCACAATCATGTAAATAGTTACTGTGACTATAATATTGTTAAAAAAAAACTTTTAAAAATGTGGAAATGGTTACTATAAACATGCTCAACTATATTTTTTCTCTTCGTGCAAATATATTCCACTTAACTGAATTTTTAAAGTGATTCAGTTCATAATTGAACCTTTTTTAACAAAATCATTTAACCGCAATCTATCTCTTGTAATAATTAATATTGGTATTATTATTTTTATGGTTTTTGCTCAGCCATTTTAGAACCAAGTTTGCGGAATTTTAATGCAAATATCTCTGTACCTTACTGATATTACCATTTATCGTACATGTTTGTTAGTTATTTGGGGACTTCAGAAAGTTGATTTAAATACACATATGGACATCATTAAATCGGCTCGCCTAAATTTGCTTCAAGACTGTCATAAATCAAAAAGGTTTTTCTTTTTTTTGGTAATTATGTAGAATGATGCAATCGCACCACTTGAGATAGGAATATTTTCTGTCTATGATAGTCTTGAAGTTGACGAGCATTTTATTCGTTTAAAAAATGCTGCTTCTTTTTGAAGCACTTAAGAAAAAAACATTTATTTTAAGTAGAGGGAAAAAGGCGCATTTTAGTTACATAAAATAAATGAATAAAATATGAAGAAAACAAAAGCTGAGATTAAAACAGAAGAATACACACAAAAACCAGCAGACAAGTGGGAACTCTCCATACAAAATTCCAAGCGGAAACTCTTCCTACAAAATGCATGGGTTCTGTAAGGCAGACAGTAAGTGTTAATACATATATGTCTGAGGAAGCTCTCTATTCCTTACAGATGACACGAATACTTTTTGAAGTACTTACTTGTAAACAAATGATATTAATAAGTTTAAAAAACATATTTATTTCCTTAGTTTTTGGAACAAATTTTAAAGTTGATTTTTTTTTTTTTAAGTTTTAAATTTTGTTTTCTTGTTTTATCAATACTATATAGTATACATTCGTATTCGAGTAAGCCTCATTTTTAATTTCTGCATAAACATAACTGTTTTTTATTTTTCTAAATTGTAACAATCAAGAAAATGTAGAGCAACAAGTTTGTTAAAAATGACGCGGCAATAAATATTTTATACCCAACAGTAGTTACACACCCAATTGCCCATAATGCCACAGGTTTTTTTTTACCACTTTTATATTAAAACGTGGGTTTTTATCGAAATATATGTCAAATAAATTCATAATTAATGTTGTATCTATGAATTGTGTTATGCTTGATTCATAGTTTTTACGCAATTGCTTTTCTACACTACACGAAAAAATCTAAGCATACAAAATGGTATTTAAAAGTATTGATTTCATTTTGCAAGTAGAAGTAAAATATGATTTACTCATGCTTTCAGAACGAAATAATCAAAAGAAAACAAATTATAGTAATATAGAAAAGATTTTAGTTTTCGATGAAAACTATAAAATATGGGTGTCGTTAGTTGAAATACAATTCTATTTCTTTGTAATTTGGACTAACAATAGGTCTTTGTATAGCAGCTTTTCTGAGTGAAATATTTGTATACCCTTCACCGTTTGTAATTTCTACATTTTTCATCGATATAGAAATGGCAGTCTTTCCGTCTGTATGTTGAAATCAACTTTCCGTAGCCCCCAAATAACTTACATACATGATTCATACATTAATATATCGGGAATTCTTCCGGCTCGGTTGCTATTTAAAATCGAGAAAAAAGGCCCACAATTTTTTTTATTTTTTTTTTTCACTAATAAATAAAAAATAAAAAAAAAATTTAAGAACAAATTTTCTCAAGATTTGAATTGAAACAATTTGAACCATTCAATACATTTTATTTAGCTATTTTGTAATGGATTTGAATTAAAACAAATGATTCAATAAGTAATGAGTTCAATAAGTTTGAAGTACTAAGGAGTTAAGCTATAAATTAAGTATTAGCCATCGTTAGCTATAACCTTTTCCCATCTTTCTGGCACCATAGGAATTCCGAGCCAAAACAACTGTTCATCTTTTGAGACCAAGAACTAATCAACCTTTCTGCATCGGTCGAAACAATTAGCAGTTGAACGGGGCAAGATCTAGACTATAATTCGGGTGAGGCGAAACTTCCCAACCACTTCATAATTAATAGTCTATAACAGGTATTGCAACATGTGGCCGAGTGTTGGCATGATGGAATATTACGGTTTCATGGCCGTTTTTCGGCCAAAGCTTGTTTCAAACGAATCATTTACATTCGATGCAGGTTCCCTGACTAGATGTTAGCAGCTTAGAATAGATATAACCCTTTTGCTCCGACCATATAGAGAGCATTGCCTGAGCGCCATGGATATTTGGCTTTGGTGTCGATTCGGCTGGTTGGTTGGGATTCACATACGATGTCTTATGCTTCAGGTTATAGTAATGATCCATTTTTAATCGCAAGTAATGATTCGGTGCAAAAATTAGTTTTATTTATTCCATTCAAGCATAATTTTGGACATGCAAAGTGGTCTTCCATATAGAGAGCATTGCCTGAGCGCCATGGATATTTGGCTTTGGTGTCGATTCGACTGGTTGGTTGGGATTCACATACGATCCCTTATGCTTCAAGTTATAGTAATGATCCATTTTTAATCGCAAGTAATGATTCGGTGCAAAAATTAGTTTTATTTATTCCATTCAAGCAAAATTTTGGACATGCAAAGTGGTCTTTCAAGGTCTCTTCGAATGGTAACCAATTTCCCAGCTTTTGGATGAATCCTGCTGCACGCAAATGCTTTGAAATTGCTGATTGAGTAGCTGCTAATGATTTTGCAAGCTCTTTTTTGAGTTTAACACTAATCATCATGGAGTAATGCCTTCAATTCTTGGTGTGTACAAAATTCGACTTTTTTGAAGCAAAAAAAAACATTTTTGTAATGTTCAATAACTAAGTAAGAATAAATGACAAATATAAACCCTTCAAAATGACATATAAGAAATTAAAAACAAAAAACCGCATTCATAAGCTACCATCTATTTTAAATCTCACTTTCTTAAGTCATACACCCCAAACTATTTTCTTAATTTTTTCTTATTTAAAACATTTAAACCCAATCAAACCATTCATATGACTCAAACATTTTCTTTTTTACTTCTTTGAATGCTATATATAAATCTCCTTAAAATCATACCATTTTTCATTATTTGACTAACATTTTACTGTTTTCAAGAATATTTGTCATGCGACGAAGAAACCTTCAAATAAGATGAAGAAATAAAAAAGAATTTTTAATAACATCGCAACAAGATGTTTATCAACAACGTTCGTTCGTTCGTACGTTTGTTCATTCAATCTCATTGGGTTTTTTTTTCAAAATTTTAATAAAACAAAAACCCAAGAAAGAAAATTTAATATAAAATTTCACTTTTTCTAAGAATTTATTATAAATTTTTTAAATCTAATATAACGAAATATTTATGTAAAGTAAATATTAAAATTGAGTTATTTATCTAAAAGATATAAATCTTAAATTTTTAAGTCACAGACGATTTAAGCATTTAACATGTGACAGAATTTAATAGTTGGGATCTGTTTGTTTACGTTTTGTTTAAAAAACAACATAAATATGTTAACAATAACAATAATATTTATAATACTCCCTATGCTTAACAAATAAAGAGCTTTAAAATTTGTTTAATAGTTTTTTTTTTTTTTGTTGGTTTTATGTAGTTTTATTTTTTGTTTAGCTGGTGTGAATGAGCCTGTTTGTGTGTGTTGAAAATATGACATTAATTCCAAAAAATATTGCTACATCATATATCAGAGCCATATTCAGATATACATACAACAAATACCCACAATAAAGACACACTTGCTCATATAATTCAAATATATGTTACCACTCATTCATTCCCATATAGATACATTCATACATGCATATGTGTATTTATTTTGTGTGGATTTTTTTTATTTTTTTTAAAACACTTTTCCCTACATTCAGTCGGTTTCAGTTTGAATGGAAATCTTGTGGTTTTATTTTGTCTGTTTCATACTTGATTGAAATGTGTTGTATTCAATTCAAACCCAATACACTAAACACTACCACAGCCGTAGGCTGTTTTGTATTTCTATCTTTTATTTGTATTTTGGGATAAAATGTCTGTAGCAAAAGAAATGTTACATCAAACATAATACTGACATATTTACTTGATATAGAGGAAAATAAGCCATATACTTAGTTAGTTACACGACCAACCGGCATGAGTATGAATGTTTTTTTTTTTTTTGTTTTTAAATTTTAACTTTATTTTTTTTTAATACTGTTTTCCGTTTATTTGTTTTTATCTTTATAATAAGAGTAAATAGACGGTAGTTAGTTGGAAAGAAACAGCGGCTCAAAATTATTCATTTGAATTATCAAAGGGCGAATTTTCAGCACAATATTTTGCGAGAAGGTCTATTTCATATTTCTCAAAAATCTTATGATTTGTCCCGTATGTCTATGGAAAACATAAACAAAATACGAAACCTAAATAAATGATTACTATGAAAAGTCTGCAATAAAGTAGAAAACATTTTATTAACGTTATTGCCAATTTGCAGATTTTCCCGAAAAAACTAGCTTTGAAGGCAAATGGCGAATGTATCATTTTGTGTCAGCATTTGGAGGTCAAATTTGTATAAAACTGTATATAGATATTTTGATTGTATATTGTTAATGAAAAATATTTCGGTTTAAACAAGTTAAATTCTAGGGGCGATGTTGTCCCAGGAAATACTACAAAAGAGCATTGATTTAGAAATATTAAAAAATACCAGGAGATAGAAGAAAATTACAACTTCTGATAGCTGACGAAGGTACAGGCAGAATTTTTCTATGTATTTTAGAAATAAGGTTTGTAAAATATTAGGATGATAGCAGAACACTAAATGATTGTGCAATGATGCTAGAGTGCTGTGGTGCATTTACAAGAAGAAAAATTAATTTTTTTCAAGTTTTGTAAAAATTCTGCCATTAAATAATTAATTTTGCAATTTAGTGTAAAGGAATGGAAATGTGTACGTAATTGTCGTTCTAATCACATAAAACAGACCAAAATTGGTTAAAAAATGTTAAAGTTACTAAAAATTCCTCAGGCCATTAAATGAACAACGAATGTAGAAAAAAATTAACTTGCTTTAATAGATATTAAAATAGAAGCTAAGTTTTACCTAAAATATATCCATATTTAGTTGTATATGAGTTTTTGTCTTTGTAGAATACCGTTAACCTATTCGTAGGTATGACCAAAAATTTAATTTGTTTAACGAGAGTTTCAAAACTCAATTTACAAATTTTTAAAAATTTTGTTAAACAAATTTCAGAATTTTTTAATCATCACATAGGACTTTATTAAGAATGTAGTTAATAGGGAAAAAAAGTATGTCAGTATCTCCTTTAGTTTTTCCGTAACTGCAAGTTAAATTTTTCGGATTTCTACAAAAACTAATTTTCAGAAAACTAAACAAAAACTAAAATTCAGATTAATTCGTGAAGTTCAAATGTAAAATTTTTCAATATTTGGAATTTCTAATGGAAAGATAGCGCTATTTCATATAGATGTAGGGGCCGATTTTAATGAAACTTAAGAAAACAACAACATAAAGTTCAAAATTAACAATAACAGCACAAAAATGAAAATTAACCCTTAATATAACTTGGGATTAAAAGTGACTCTCAACTTTTGCAACAAGAGGTATTATTTTGGTATTCAAATACCAAAATAATACACAAACATATACATGTTTACTGTAACCATATATATGGTTGATACAATCATGTGAATCGTAAATTAACCATATTATTGTTACCTCATTCATATATAAAGTTACTGTGACTATAATATTGTTAAAAATTTTGAAATTGTTACAGTAACCATGCACAAATGTTGAAATGGTTACAATAACAATGTACAACTATATATATTTTTTTTGCATGCACGACCACTTTTACAGGACCATATCTTTTTCATGAAATTTTCCATAACCAAATCGCAAAGTGGCTGCCCTATGTCCTCGATAGCCTCACGAGTTTTATCTTATCTTTCACGTGGCCCCAAAGGAAGAAGTCGCAAGGTGTTAAATCACAAGATCTCGGTGGCCAATTGTGAACACCTTATCGAGAGATAACACGGTCCGAAAACTTTTCCCGTAAAAGAGCAAAGACACGATGTTGTTGATGATTGGCCGGCTTGAGTTCTTGTGTTAACTGAACCTTATAAGCCTTAACTGAACTTTATAAGTCTTTATGCAATATACGGTGAATGACGTTTGTGGAATGCTCAATTTAAAAGCACGACGAGGAATGGACAAACCTGGGTTTTCTTCAACACTTTGGGCTACAGCAGCAATATTCTCAGTTGTTCTTGAGCGACATGCACGGGTTTTATTCTTCACATCACTAACTTGCTCGAATTTTTCCACCAATTTCTGTATTGCGGTCCGACAAGGTGCTTCACGACGACCCTAAAATGTTTTAGTTTTGCGAACTGTGACTGAAAGATTTTCACAATTTTTGTGGTGAATTTTAATAATTTCAGTGCGTTGTTGAAGCGTGTAAGGTTCCATTTTTAGTAATGGTGGAGTTTCTACTTGTCAAATGTCAAAGAATAAAAGCTTCAAAGGTGACAGCTACCGAAATAGCGCGTGATTTAAAATAACACCTCTTGTTGGAAAACCCTTTATAAGGCCGCACATGAATATTGTAGTAATGACAAGCACATATGTATATAACCTCACACTCGTGGTGATTGCTAAAAAAAGTACTAAACTGTTTAACTTAAATTCTATATTTTCTATATATTTATGCTATAATCTTACTGATAGAATAATACCTTTTAAAAATGGGGTTAATTTCCTTTAAATAAACCGGATACTTTTGATTGCAAATAAAAAGTGGTTTTAGTAGTTTAAAATTGTAACAACTCATTATTTATTTAGAATGTACAACAACAACAGAATTAAATAGTCACTCAGTGTCTTTACACAAGTTTATCAATTCGCAGAAATGCACACAAACTTTATAATGTACAAACACACATGTACACGGCAATTGATGTTAAATCTAACTCAACTCACGACTGCAGCCTCTGCCATTTATACACACGCCATCTCTCGGGAATCTTCTACAATGTTCTTAACGGACAAAACTCGTATGTTCGAATTCCAGAGCCTTTGATGTCATTGCCAACAGCCCAAACATTTAGTGTTGCCATACTTACAAACAATGGCAATAACCGCATGCTACTGATGGACGTGCCTTCAAACCTGATGAATGCTGCAGGCAGTCGTTACAAACCGTTGAATTCAAATCGTTATTGCACATTCGTAACAATATATATGTAGCAAATCTTGTCATTCCAATTTATGTTTAAAAACGTGATAAGAAATGTGAAAATTAATCAATTGTTATTTACAAATACCCAGTCAAATTCGATTTTGCAAAAAAGTACCACATACATTAGCATATTAACTAATCATAGTTCATGCTTGCTCCCTCGAAGTTATAAAAATGTTATACAAACAAATACCTATAACGATATTAAAGCTCATAATATGAAATATAAAAAGATTCAATTACAATTTACAATTACTAAAACTTTTATTTTCGAAAAAGTACCAAATATAGTAGCATATTAACTTATTTTAATCCACTCTTTCCCACTGGAAGTAACAAAACTTCTGTACAAATAAAATTCTTTAATGTTGTAGAAGGTCATAATAAAAAATGTAGATTAAATTACAATTAGAAATTAACCAGAACTAACCAATTCGATTTTGCAAAAAGTACAAAATATACTTATTCGCATAAGTATTAACTCATTTTAGTCCCTTGAAGTAGCAAGAATGTTTAATGTTGCAGATGTTGATATAAAGAAATACATAAAAGATTAAAATACAATTTACTGAATAAAACTCGATTTTCAAAAAGTACTCAATATCTTGGAATATGCTTATTTACTCAATAAGGAAATAAAAATGTATGCTAAATATATTGTAATTTGAAAGTGTTAACTATTGAGATGAATTAACTTATAACAACCTTGACATATTTTGGTTAGAGAAGAACGGAGTTTTAAAAAACCTTCATCTCACCCTCAAAAAAAAAAAAAAAACTTACGTTGTTTACCCTCGTGTGTTGTTTTCCACACATACGGTATGTCTAAGAATTTTGTATTTCTTGTAGTTAAAATCATGATTTACCATTAATAACATAATTTATACAAAGATTTCGGTTATGAATACGCTTACATAATACATCATTTTAACAGAAACTGATTATATAACAGTGTGTGTGTGTGTGTGGGAAATCACACACTACGGCTAACAAACTCACTTTTGTCGCTATCAAAAAATATTTTTGAATCCATTAATGCTTTTTACATGCTTAATTGATGTGCAAGAAAATATGCAGAATTTCATAAAAAAAAATAATTTTGTGTGGTTTTCCACACACGTATGAGAAAAGCTGCAAAACTTAATGTGTTATAATAAAAATCTTCATAATCCATGTTTTCCAACAATTTGTATAAAAACTTTTTACTCCATCTGTCCCCACTGTAATGTATATAAGTAATAAACCAATATCTTGATTGTTGTATTACTAATATTTTGACTGCCTAACGTTTGTCACACAAACCGAGTGTGTGCAACATTTGACACTCTACAAAAGCACACAAACGATGGAGATAAAAAATAAAAAACCAAACGAAACAAAAATCTCTTAGGATGATGTCAACAAGAAACGTTTTGATACCGTGCTGTCAATATATGACAACTGGGGCTGCTGCTGTTCATAGACAAAAAGAAAATAACTTAAAGATTCATACAATGTAGTTTTACCACCGATAGAAGATTTTTCAAAAATAAGTAGAAAAACCATGTAATAATATTCATTTCTAGAAAAAAGAAAAAAGAAGGAAATCCATAAGAAATATAATACAAACACACTTACTTTGAAGAAAAATGACAAATAAACGAAAAGTATAATATGGAGCACACCGTAGCACATGTAATGTTTTTATAACAAAACCACCAAAAGATAAATATACTTCTTTTGCTGCTACCGCCACTGCCGTGAAAAATAAATAAAAAACGACAGAAGAAAACAGAAAAATAAACTTTAGTACCATGATAAATGTTCACACATTAAAGACACGTTTTTTTCTGCTAATTTTTAGCAAAACATAAAATGTGTACACATTTTTAAATTTTTAAACTTGTTCCCACATACTTTGACAAATTGTTTAAAGTAATAAAGTAATTCATGCTTATTTGTTATTGGCAACAAAAATTTAAAGAAAACATTTCAAAATATATTGGCAATTAGAGACCAACAAACAAAATATATACTATTTTAGGAGGCTTATTGTCACCAGCTTATGATTACATACATAATATGTATATTACGGTAGCGCCAAATAAAATAAAAGTTTCATTCATTCTAACATAACGTTACTCAAAATTTCTGTCTTGGCTTTAGTAGAGATAAAATGGTCCTGTTTGTTCATACTCCTCACAGAGGGAACTTAATCATTCAACACCGTATCTGAGATGATCGTGTAAGTCCTATAATATTCGAACTTCTGTAATTTTTTGCAAAATTTTAAGTTTTTTAGATTTTTACATATAATTATTTAATATAATAAACTAAGGACTGAGATCGAAAAATGCTTAACATACATATATGTTAATAAAAATGAAACCACTAAACTTAAAGTTTTGATTTATTTTTTATTTGATTGAAATTTTTATTACAATTTACAAAAAAAAAAAAAAAAATATTTTTATAGTTCTAATCACTAGTGATGAAATTTTGAACCTTTTTCGGAAACCCTTTCATTATGGTTTTTATAGTGATTTCTGTCACTTTGTTCAAACAGGTTGTCCATCTCCATTTAAAATCTACCACACTTTTGGACACCTTTTTTGTGCTCTTCAATACTCTTTTAACAACAGCCCAATATCTCTCCACTGGCCTTAGATCCAGGCAGTTTGGAGAATTTGCTCTTGGTACAAATATCACATTATTGTTCTTTTACCACTCAATGTCTTGCTTACCATAGAGACAGGGTGCCAAATCAGGTCAAAAATTAGTGGACACACTAAGAAGTCTTATGAATGGAAGCAACCTTTTTTGTAAACATTCCTTGATGTAAATTTCGGTATTTATAGAGCCCTTTGTGACAAATGTTTGGCTTTTTTGCCGCAACTGCATATTTCTTGCCATACCAAGAACTTTTTGGGAAATTTTGTCTGCTTTTGGGTCCTAAACTTTTCTTCGACATTCCCTCGAGTATCAGCAACATCAAATTTTGACCCGGAGGTTGCGAAAAATCTGCCAGAACATACGTTTCGTCATCCATTATGCAGCAGAAATATTTGTTTTAATAAAATTTGACTTCAATTTCCGTGCTTTGTTTTTGGCCTCCAAATTTTTAGCAGCGTTCCTGTCAGGAACTTTTTGACCCTTGTAGGCTTTAAAACCTGCATTGGCTTTAACTTTTCGTACCAAATAGTCCGAGTACTGAGCTAACCGGACTGCTTTCCTACCGGATGTGTTTGGAGCTCTTTTGAAAATACTTTCTATTTTTTTGGCTTAATAAACATCATGTGAACCATTCCTTCTACCTGAGCCAGGTTTTTTATCAACAAGTTCTCCCGGTACTGTTTAATAATATTGGGAACAGTTTGACGGCAGACCTTTGATTGTTTGGCCAACTTTTAGTAGGACCAAGTTGGGTTTTGTTGAAAATATTTAATAATTTTAGTCCGCACTTTTTTCTGATCACTCATTTTAATCAGATTAACAACAAGTGAACATAATTGACATTAAACATAATAACTGTCATGCTTTACAAAGGTAACTTGATCAAAAAAAATCAAATAATACTTGGATTAAAAGTTTTAATGAAAAACGTGTATTAAGAATTCTACGATCTCAGTCCTTAACTGCTAAGACAAAATTAAAAAGAGGTATATGCGTCTGAGCCGAATCTTATATACGCTTCACTAAATTGTACTTTCAAATACAAATATTAAATATTTTTAGGTAAAGAAAATTTAAAAATAATTTTATTGTTTTTCAAAATTTAAAAAATTTCTTTTTCAAAATTTAAAAAATTTTTTTCGAAATTATTTTTTTTTTTAATTTTTTCAACATTTTTTTTTGAATTTTTTTCCAAATTTTTATTTTAATTTAAAAAAAGAAATATTTTAATTATAAATTTTTTTCACTAATAAATTTAAAAATTTTTTTTATAAAAAAAAATTCGGCTTACAAAATATTTTTCTGGATTTTGAGCTATTGTAGTAGGTCCAAATTACTATAACATTATATACATAGTTATAGTGGACTTTGAAATATCTATCATAAGATATCCATATTGTCAACATTAACTTAGTAATTCAGATATAGATCAAAAATAGGCCAAAAATCGAGGTTGTCCCGGGAGAATTTCTTATATGTATACCCTTGCCGTTCATGGTAACAAAACTTCAAAATTTTTGGACTTGTATGAGAATACAAATGGAGCCACCCTAACGTATAAACATTAAAAATATATTTACATGGTGATGTAGTAATTAGGCGAGTAATTACTCCAGTTTTATACTTGTTTTTTACTTTGATAAAATAAATACTTCAGTTTATCAAAATCTTGTAGTTACTCGTTGGCAACATGTTGCCTTAGATTTTTCAAGATTACTTTGGCAACATCATGTTCACACGTGGTGAAAAGGTAATGATATTAGTTATTTATTATATTATAACTTAATTTAACGAACATAGTTACAAAGACTATCAGCCTGTTTTAGGAAATTGAAACCGCAACTTCCAAATTAGGCTAGCTCACTACTAAATAACCTACCGTGGTACCTAATTAAATATATACATATGTTTCAATATATCTACATTGGCTCCGGCTATCAAAGTATAACAAAACGATGGCTTTATCTTTTCGGATTGTTGAAGAGTCAAAGAATTTATCTTATCGGATCCAAAGTATCCACAGGTCGTTAATACACAAAACTAAAGTATTCGAATCCGTTATTTAATTGTAGATATGAACCAACCAGTCGTTAGATGATTAAGAGCCGAAGAATTTAGTCATTGTAAATAATGTTTACTGCAACACATTTGAAATTCGTTTTCTTGTAGCGTAAAAAGTTAAAATTCTACTCTATGGCCAATTAATATCTTGCTGGATATCTTATGTTCTTTATGATTCCTTTTAATAAGTATTTTTTCTAAAACTAAGTACATTAATTGGCCAGCAAAAAAAAAAAAAAAAAGCGGCACAAACAACTGTTACCTCAAATAAATGTTTATAGACTTAAACAATTTCTGTGGTTAAAAATTTTGTTAAAAGTTTATCTTAATTGACGGATACTTAAGAGAGAAATGAATAACCAGCCAGCAAACAACTCTATATCAAATGGTCTATAAATATAAATGGCTTAAGAGAAAACCCAAACAGAGTTTCAGACAAAAATAAAGATAAACCAACAAAAAAAAGTAGCAAAAAAAATGCCAAAAGGCGAAATTTTTAATAACAGCAGCGGCACTTATCAAACATTGTTCCTCGTGTTGGCTGTCTGTAAGAGTGGCTGCCACACAGTTAAGAAACTGACGCCAAACCGCACGAAATATTAACGCACCCATTAAGACACACCATCTATATTATACAAACACTTACACACAGTTTCAGTTTCTGTTTCTGTTTCAAGTCATCAGACTTTATGCATTTCATTTATTTTATAAATTTAAGCATGAAAGAGTTGATTTGAGTTTTGCCGCTTGTTTGATTGGTTAAGAAGGTTAGTTCACATTTGGGGTTTTCATAATCATTAATACGAACGAACATACGCTCACTTACCCAACTCTATTCTAACCAGCTCAGCTGTGGAGTAGTGGTTTTTATGGTTTATTTTAAATAAGAAGAAAAAAAGTGTTGCTGACAAGCTTAAGGCTACAACATACTCGTACTCTATGGATAATGTCAGGCAAAAATTAAAAATGTAACCTAATGAAAACACAAAAAAAAATAAAAATTGGATTAAAAGTGTATAGAATTGAGAAGACAAGTCATGATAATACTCTTACAAAAGTAATTTGCCGCTTGTATTTCTTATTGTTTATCTCTGTGTTTCTTGTTTTTGTCTCAGTTTTTTTTTTTTTTTTTGGCTTTGGATACCGACTGACTGACATTTGTGTCAGCCAAGTCAATCATTATCTGTATAAAGTTGTCTTACAATTAATCCTAATATTTTAGAGTTTTGTTTTTTTCGTTTTCTAATTTTTATACATAATTTTATGATGCTTGTAGTTGTGTTTTTAATTTTAAAGCTTAAAGGCATTTAAACTATTTAGCATGATAAATTTTATTATTATAGTTTTGTTTGGCTTAACATTTTTGTGGTTAGTTTAGTCCATTAAACACAAACTACTAGTTTATTTTGTTTATTTTTTTTTTTGCTTTTAAAGGTATAATTTAAATATTAATTTTTATGAAAACCATAATTTAAAGTTAAATGTTTATTACTCGTATCTATATAGAAATTTATATTATTTTTTTAATATTCATACTTACATATGTAATCGCTTGTGTTTATGTGTATCCACTTAAGGTGTGTCTTTTTGTTTTTAACTTAATAATATTGTTTGTTATACAGCTTTCGACTTGAAATTTTAACATGCGATTTTGTTGTAGTTGAGGTGTAAATCATTATGTTTTAGCTCTAATTTACAAACACACTACTGGTATTTTTTTGTTTTTTTATTAACTATTTCTTTTATTTAACTATTTAGATAATATTTTAAGTATTAATAAGCATAGTTTTGGTCTAGGTTTTTGTTTGCTTTTTGAATTGTTTTTAAGATCTTTATCGTCTACACTTAGTAGAATGTTAGTAATAAGTTTTTGTTAGATAAATCTTTTCTATGAATGTTAAGCATTCGTTTTAACGTGCTAACTGTTCCTTTGCAAATAGTAGTCACTTTTTAAAATTTACAACATCTTAGGCAATAGCTTTTTGTTTAGACTATGTTTTGGAAATTCTTCGGAAAAATTCTTATGGCTAAACAAATAAAAAGTGTTATTTACAGAAGTATTTAAAAATAGCTTTTTTCCTTGAAAAAATCTTGTTTTGTAACTTTTTTCTAAAAGCATAAAAGGATTATTTATATTTACCCAAAATCTTTTTTATAATTTATTTAAAAAATCTCTTTTGTAATGAATTAAAAAAACCTGTTTGGTAATTCATCAAAAAAAGTTTGTTTGTAATTTCTGATAACTTAAATGAATTTTGGTGAATATAATTTTGAAAAGCTTTTATGCCATAATGTTTAAATTTATTAAAGAAAGAAATTTTGTATGTTATCCAAAAGCTTTCTGTCACGATCTGAAAATATTTTGAAAAAGCTTTTTTTTAATCTCCTTTGTAAGTTTTTTTAAAAAGCTTTTTTAATTTTTTTATTCCATTTGAATAAAAAAAGTTTGTTAAAAATATTTTTGAAAAGTTTTTAAATTATGTGAAATTTTGATTTTTTTTTTAATTTAAAAAAAAAAACACATATTTATTAATATTTTTCAAACGCTTTTTTGTCATGATCTTTTGAAAAAAGCTTTTTTAAATCTTGTATTTTCAACTTTCTTAAAAATTCGTTTTCTAACAAATTAGTTGTTACTTATTTTAAAGAGCTTTTTTTTTTTAAAAAAATTATATATTAAAAAAAACATTTAAAAGTTTTTTTTTCATGAAATGAACCTTTTTGGAAAAAAGCTTTATTTTATATTTTTCTTAAAGCAAAAAAGCTTTAAATTTTATTTTTTTATCAAAAGTGTCTGTTTTGTAAATAGTCTTATATCACAGCAAACTTTTGAATGCTATAACTGAACCTTTTTGAAAAAAGCTTTATATTTTCCTAAACTTTTTTGTAAAATTTTATTTTTTTTTTTTATCAAAAGTCTCTGTTTTGTAAATATTCTTACATCTCAGCAAACTTTTGAACGTTATGACTGATTTTCAACACAATTTTTTATATTTAATTTTTGTAAAGAAGGTTTAATGAATTTACATTGGAATCATATTAAATTTACCCTAAATTTTTTGAATATATCTCAACAAATTATTGTTAAACTTCGGTACCGAAACTCGCCTTAATTCTGATTAACCCTATTAAAAATTTTAATAATTACTACATTTATCTTTAGCAAAAAAATTCTCTTTAAATACTGTAGAATTTAAATACTGTAGAATTAAAATAATTATTATACTAACTGTAGGTTCGACTATACTTTCTTAATTTGTATAAGGAAAATATGTTTGGTATATTGGTTTTGCCATTATAACCTACACCAGCATAATGGGGAGGGTAATGATGTTTGTAATGTACAAAAATGTTGTCCTAACACCCACCTTAAAGTATACCAATCTAGCCAGGATCACTTTCTACGTCGATTATAATAAACACAGGTGACAAGTTTAAAGAAAATTAGACAAAATTTGTCAAAGACTAAGCCTGTTGAATTTGATTAGAATCGGTTCATTATTTCTCCTAGCCCCCATAATGCTCTATCTGAAAACACTTAAGCACTCATAAATATATTAATTTTATACATATCCAAACCAAATTCAGCATAAATAAGATTTCTCGTACTACTAAATTTAGAACCGATCGGCCCACAATGTTCCATAGCTCACATATAAGCACCATTCTCCAAAATGTCATTAATGTGCATAAATCTCTGAAATATCTTAGTATCCGAATAAAATTCAACAAAAATAAGTTTCATATATACACAAATCATCTCACCAAATTTTATCACGATCGATTCAAAATTAGTCATAGCTCCCATATAAGGCCCACTTCCAAAAATCACTTTATCGAGCATAAGTATTTTAAAAATGTAGGTATTTAAGATAAGATTCCATACAAATAAGTTTTGTATGAAAAGTAAACTGCTTATAATCATTTACTAGGTGTAGGATATCATATGGTATCATTATTACTTGTTTTAATTATAACACATCCAAAATAAGTTGTGGACCCACAAATATATATTTATTCTTAGTCTTTATACAATTCTAAGACGATTCTAGACAATGTGTTTGTCTGTTGTAGGTCCTATAGGGATCAAATATTCTTCAAATATTATCTGTATATCAAAAATATTTGGAATGGAGAACTGGTCGAACGAAACAAATTTTAGAACCAAATATTCAAAGTCCTTTCGTAACATATCGAATATTGTTTATTTGTGGTTTGTTAGAAGCTATATTGGCAAGTAGCCATTGCATTATTGAATGCGACATAAATTTCGGTGTTATCATGACATGATATAAAATAAAAAAAAATATATATAGGGCGATCTCAGATTAAAACCGCAATGCATATTCTTAATTTTTTTCTTGTTTCGGATACTTAGATATGTTGGCTGTAGTTTTATTCATTTCAATCTTGGTTATCTCATCTTAATATACATATTTTTTTAACATTTCTAGACTGACCAAAAATGGCGAAACGACCCCACTCATGGGGCAAATTGACAATGGCATGGGACACATTTATCATTTGTCAAATAAAACAAAAAAATTCAAAAATATAAACGTATGTTACTGTTTTATACCTTAATTCACAAAGCAAAGTATAATAAGCTAGTACAATTAAACAAATTGTGACTAATTTTTTTCTATATTTTTATCAACATTTTACTCTACATCACAGGGATTCCTTGTATCTGGCGAATATGCCCCAGGGGGAGTTTTGAGATTTAATATACATTTCTTTCTTACTTCAAATTAAATGATCGAAAAGACTATTGTCACTTATTGTTCACTATTATTAACATTCTATCTTCAACCAATATCTTTTTTGTATCACAAAAACTAAAGAAGTTATCACAAAAAATTTACACGATGAAATATTTTCACAGCTTATTGAAAAACAATTAATCACGTCTGCCTTACGTCATATGTAAAATTAAACTTTCAAACTTTCATGGATGGTAAACAATCGATAAACGAAAACATAACTTGAAAATGTAACAAAATCTGTAATTTGGTTTTTAAGTTATTCGGTGCTGGCAAATGTGCCCCTATCGATTAATCGAAAACTCGAATAAATTTATTATTTATTATTTTCAAGTTAAAATAAAAAAAGCTTTTATAAACAAAAATTTGGAGATTAATATCTCATAGGAACAAAACCAATAGATTAAAATGTTGCTCCAAGTTGGTTGCATTTTCATTAGTAACGACTTTCTACATTCACTCCCAAATCATCTTTGAATTACCATTTCAAAAATTTTTCTGGTTTAAAATATATTTTATTAAATTATTCGAATAAAATTTTTTACTTGCTATTCGTTAGAATAATCGAGGAAATTTTTAATATAAATCGATCACTAGAATAATACAAAAATTAAAAACTTTTATTCGATTAAAATAAAATTCGAATAATTTACAATCCTAGACATATTACAATCGGGCTTTAAATGGCGTAGATTAGTATTTTTGTTAATTTTTACATATGTTTAAATAATCATTCCCTCAAAATGTGGATACAAATAAGGTGTGGTACACTTTATCATTTATTAATTTTGAGTATTTATTGTATTTGAAAAAAAAAAAAAAATTACACATTCCAGATATACGTTTTAATGTTAAAAAAAATATATTTTTTTTAATATCCTTTCCATTTAAAATCAATTTTCAACATTTTCAACATAATCCTTTTACATTTTAAAACAATTTTTTGTGTCATTTCCTTAATTGCACATAGCCGTTTTATGTTTTGTTGGTCCTTAAATATTTGATTTTATTTAAGGAAATTTTGTGATAAAACATTTACAGAATGCTTATAAAAACAAAACCTCAAAAATAGGATATACACATAACGAAACGTGACTTTGAATCTTTATTTTATAACAATTTTGGTTTTATTTAAAAACAATATAGTAACCCAACCCACACAGATACAACACAAACATATTGTAATAAAATAGCAAACTCATAAACAAATGAATGAAACAAATAAAAAAAACGAGAGAAAAAAGTCAGTAGCACAAAAATAAAGAAAAGAGTTATAAGTCAATAAAAATATTACATTAACCATAAAACCTCATCAAAACAAATTATCTCATGAAATATTTATACACGTCAATAAACATTTATCATCACTTACAAACATACTAGTATGTATATTTAAATACACACACCCATTATGTTCATGGTTTTGTTCATGAAAATCTCATCCTGGTTTTTTATTATTTTTTGTGAACTCATTTAAACTCTTTTTTTTTTCTTTTGTGAATGATACTTGGAAAAAGAACAAAGAATCATTGTGATTTACATACACATGTAAAAGGATGAGTATGTCAAGTAAAAAATTCATAAATAAATACGTACTAGTAGCTCAGTTGATAAACAAACGAGTACAAAATACGGTAATTGATTAATTTTCAACATGTTTAGTTTCCACAAATACAATACAAGGATTTCATAACACAAGTACACACATTTCTGCAAAATTAAGAAAAATAAAAAGAATGCTAAAAGTCATATGAAGAAAAAAAAAAAAAAAAACTGCAAAACAAACAAACAAAACAAAATAAAACACGTATACAAATTCTCTTAAATGTCAACAACAGTTGTCGCTGTGACATACGACAACAACATAAACATCACTTGTCGCTGCCAATTTGTCACTTGAATCCAAATGTTACGTTAAATTCATGATCCAAAAAAGCAGCTAAAGCAGAAAAAAACATGTGTATATATAAAAAAAAAATAAAACAACAACAAGAAACTCACAGAAATATTTATCGAATACTTGTTAGGAAACGACAAGATGATACCACACTCTTACTATAATCATTACAAGGCAGGGATCTAATAGAGTACAAACTAGGTATGAATTAATAAGGATTTCAGGTATTTTCAAAAAGTTATTACTTAGCTATCATTTAATACTTAAAATTCAGAAATATCATTGACAAGTGGTTCCGTAAACTAATTTCAGAAATGCACTCCAAGTTCAAAAACCAAATGCTGGCAATTTGAGCTAAATCGAAAATTAAGAAGAATGGCAATCATGATAACTGGAGCTCTAAGAACGACCACAACAAAGCCGTTCTTTACTATATTGAAGTGGATCCCTGTGAATCAAATGGCAAGAAAAATGGCATTCACTTCAGCGTGGAAACATGCTCCATACAGCCACGTCAGTATAATAGTTAACATTCAGAATCTTCCGTATAACATCGATTACTGCATTTCTAGGCCCTTCATGGCGAGGAACTTCGGTCTCAACGGGTCTCTCAGTCTATACGGGTCTCTCAGTCTATACGGACGGTTCTAGGAAGGGAGATCGAGTTGGCGTAGTTGTCTACATTCAGAAATTCAAAACTAGGCTACCTTTTAGACTTCCAAATTAATGTAGCATTATTCCGGCTGAAATATCAGCCATTAAAAGGGCGACTAACTGGCTCAGTTATAACAAGATATCCGGCAGGGATATTCGTATATATACTTACTAACAGTCAGGCCGCAATTAAATCTCTAACAGTTGTATTCACAACATCTAATTTGGTCCAGGAATGCCTTAAACACAATGGCGAGACAATCAAAAGTCATACTCAAGTGGGTACGAGGACACGGAGATGTTACGGGCAACTGTGTTGCTGATGATTTGGCGTAAAAAAGCACCATACTGCCTGACGGAGACATAGACTTCCTACATGGGATTCCGTTATCCAAATGCATGTTTTATATTAGTTACATCTACTACGAGCTCGCTCAGACGTGATGGGGTTGTGAACCCACATATACTATAACCAGAATGATATGGCCCCGACTGAATTGAGGACGAGCAACATATCTTCTTGGTTTGACACCCTCACAATTGAGTGATGTAGTGGCAACCATGCGAGAAGACTTGGCTTGCCCTACACCGACTACTTTAGAAGTTGTCAAAACGAGGAGGAGGATGATACCATTTTTCATCTACTTTGTGACCGTCCGGAATTAATAGTCTTTCTGAGCTCTTTAATATGAGGCTAGAGTGCATTAAAGCCTTTATAAGGAATAATAATTGTCTAATCAGACCAGACATGGGGATCTCCATAGAGTGACATAATAACCGCCAATTCACTGGTACGTAATTGATAATCTCCTCTCATCTCTTTTTTAAGAGTTTTATGCGCTATAAGATAATTTTTGAATATGGGCCTTCTTCTTCTGTCCGGTTAAGTCCTTGTGGAGCAAGTACTTTTATTTCATTCTAGCTTTTTTCGCTGTTTTCGATGTCCTTAAGCAAGCTAATTTTCCATGTGGTTTTTGGCCGACCTCTTCTTCTATTTTCTTGGAGATTCCAATCTAGGGGGTTGGCGGCTTATTTCATCTGGATCCTTCCTAAGAGTGTGCCCTATTCATTTCCACTTTCTTCTTTTAATAATAATTTGCATAGGCTCAATGTTGCATTTTCCATATAGTTCGTCGTTGTTTATGATGTTTGGCCACAATATTTTCAAAGTGTAACGCTAGCACACAGAGAAAACAGATTCGTGATGGCAACCGAATTTGTTGCCAATCGAATGATTCTACCTTAGTAACCGAATTCTACAGTTGTGGCTATCAAATTTTAGAAGGGGTAATAAATGTTTGGTTGCTTCAACCGACATTCTTCTTTAGTAACTGACTTTCTGTTGATAGAACCGAATCATTCGATTGGCAACAAATTCGGTTGCTATCACGAATCTGTTTTCTCTGTGCAGCAATTTGAAAAACCTTGTAGCTTACAGTTCATTGCTATTGTTGTCAGCCATGTTTCGTAGCTATAAAGCAAAACTGATAGAACTTTTGACTTAAATATGTTTATTTTAGATTTGACTGATATAATGGTTGACTTTAAAATATTTCGCAGTAGGAAGATCTCACTGTTTGCTTTACCAATTCTAGGTTCGATGTCTGATTTTGTGCTATAATCTGATGAAACAATTCTTATTTTCAACGCCTTCATTTTCCCTGTCTTAATCAAGACCCACATTTGCCGATTGATTAACCAAGTCATCAAGTTTCGATTGAATACCCGAGTGTTTAGTGGACAGTAGAGTTGTGTAGTTCATGAATGAACTATTCACTCAACTGAGCAATGTGGATATTTCATCATACTGAGCGATCACCATCACCAAAGCCTTTCTAAAATTATATTAAATTAATTTTGTTTGTTTGGTAATTTACTTAATTTTTGGTCTATTAAAAAAAATGTCTTTGAAGTCTAGAAGTAGAGTTTGTGAACAGAGAAAACGGATTCGTAGTAGCAACCGAATTTGTTGCCAATCGAATGATTCGGTTGCACACATTGAATTTTTCTGTTCTATCAACAAAAAGTCAGTTGATAAAGAAGAATTTCGGTTGAAGCAAACAAACTTTTGTTATCCCTTTTAAAATTTTGTAGCCACAACTAGAAAATTCGGTCACTAAGGTAGACTCATTCGAATGGCAACAAATTCGGTTGTTATCACGAATCTATTTTCTCTGTGTGTGTACATACGTTGTGTAGTACGCACATATTTCTTTCATTATTCATTAAAGAGCTATAAAATCTCGTTAATTCATCTTCACATGCTTCAATTCACTCGTCAATGTTGTAAAATTCCTCCGCTCACATACACATTGAAAAGTGAGTGTTGTGCGCAACAAAAATAAAACGAATGTCAGTGTCTTATGTATATGTTCGTATGCTACTCACAAATCGATATGGTCATTATACAACATACTGAAATAATGAGCTAAAACAGCGACCTAGTTCACTTGAGTGAGCTGAGCTGAAAGAGCGGTCATTTGACAGAGCTAATAAACCCAACACTAGTGGACACAAAACAGATGTCTTCAGCGTAGTCTAAATCCTCGAGATGAGTTGCAAACGTATTTTCAAGGACATTGTTTGTAACATTTAGAAAGAGTAGGGGAGACAGTAGACGTCCCTTTCTTACACCTGATTTTGAAAGAAATGGTTATGAGAGCCGGTTAATGTGCTAGACTCTGCATTGAAATATGTCATATTGAGCTCTTATGATGTTAATTAGATTATGTTGAAAACCAGTGTTTTTTAAGAGATCCCATATTTAGCAATGGATCTTCATATACATAAGTATGTATAGCACAAGCTTCGGATCGCATAAAAACATAAAAACGTTTAGAATGTTACATATAGCAAGAGGCGTGACACTTGTTCCAGTGCCCCCCGTACTTTTATAAAATCCAAATTCAGTACTAAAGCTTCTCTATAGTCATGGGAAATCGGACTATACGTATCGAAATTGCAGATTGTTACGTTTTATTTTTCAAATTCGGTTTATACTTATTTAAAAAGTGAGGCATCAATCAATCGAATAAGAAATACATTTCGAGACGATTGGCTTTTAAAAGGTTGAAACCATAAAGTAAACGCATAGAACGGAAGGAGAGAGAAATATCAATGGAAGAAGTTACTCTGTATTCACACATACGGGTGATACAATAACAAAATACATAAAATACATTCTCAATAATAAGGTTTTTGGACAACAGACTAAGGTTTTTGGCTCTCAGTTAGCTATCTAGTTGTCATCTATGGTTGAAACAATATTTTCAGAGTTACAAACATTGGCAAAAACTTATTGTATCCTCCTCACATCCATATTAGTGACAAAGTAGTTTTAAGTAAATACATCAATGGGTCGATTATTGATGGCAAACGAGCTCCAGTCAGAGGGCCAATTTGACAACAGAAAATTATAGCTACCAGTTGCCATATGTAATAACATTATTGAAACTGACAACACCACTTTAGTTCCACAAGTTATTTCCAGGTTGTATCATATTTTGTTCCAGAACTTTTTTCTGATTTTAAATACCACACTACTTAGGACAATACGAAACATTTTTGTATGAATTTCATCTGTTTTGGTTAAGTATTTGGGACTTGAGAGAGTTTTACACAGACTGACTGCCGTGTGTCTAAATCGACTTGGATTTTACTAAGGGGTGTTATATTAATATAGCTTAGCCTATTCTTTCTTACAGCGATTGGTGGTGGATTAGTTATTCAGATTTACATTGGATTTTTAACTTAATTTAAACATTATTCTTCCATACATTAGCAATTATCATAAAATCCAATTAAATTCAACATGAAATTATACCTTCAAACATCTTAACATTCCTCATACAACACTCCAAATCCAAATCTACAAGTCATCTTTGACACACACTCACATATTGCGCCATGTCAGCTTGTATGCATGTTTGTAATACACATACACACTTTGTCAATCAATTGAATAAATCATTTACAAACATATTGTTGTATACAAGATATCAAAGAAGTATGTATCAATTCGTTTAAAGCACAGATTAAGATCGCGTATTAAGATTTTTTTTTATATTTTTTTTTTGTTATTTTCCCATCTGATGGCGCACCATCATCAGTTAAAGAAAAAAAAAAAAATAAGCAGAAAAAAACAACACAAAAACAGATACAAATGTTTAAAGGAAAAAAAAAAGAAAATATTGTCATTTGTGTACTATCTTTTTAATCTTTTTAAAATGCTGCCACTTCTTTTTTGTACACAAATTTTTTTTTTTACTCATCTTCTATTTTGTACTTAATATTATGGCATGTAATTTGCACTTCATTTAATTTGTATGCTTCATTTATTGCAGAATATTTTGTTGAATTTAAATTTGTTTGCTATTTACATAGAGTCTGTATCTTAAATCTATCAAAAAAATAAATACAAATTTATATATTGAGGATTTTGGTTGAATTTTATTAAAAATTGTGGATTTTAGTATTAATGCCATAGATAAAATTTTGTTGTCTGTGCTATTAAATTAATTAAAAATTTCCACATAAATTTTTGTGTAAGTATAAAATATAAAAAGTTGTTGAAGTGTTAAGTAATAAATTTGAAAAATGTGGTGATATAATAAATTTACAAATTGTAATATTTACATAATATGTATTTTGTAGAAAATACTTTAAGGAATTCCAAAAATTGTATGTTTAAATCATTTCATTCATATTTGTGTGACAACATAGATTTGCTTAGAATTTCCTAAGAACTCTAATTATTTGTTTTGATGTTTTCTATGTATTTACAGCCTGATTTAGCATGAGTGGTAATGAAGAGTAATTTCTCATAATTCTTTCATGCTATAATCGCTATATTATTTAGTTTTCTTGAAAATAAAACTTAAGTAAACTGTTTAAAATTTAGTACAATATTTTTTATACGCAAAACTAATTTAACCACTTTTATGTAATTGAGTTGTTAAATGTATAATATTTCCATGTAAGTGTTATATAAATTTTGAAATGAGAAATATCACGACAAAAGTAAATTAGTGTAAATCATAGAAATATAAATACTTATTCTGTTAATTCAACAAAAGGACTTTTGTTTACCTAATAAATAAAGCATAGTTTTAGGCATTTCTAGAAAAATTAAATTTCCTAGCGGGATTTCTTTGTTAAGTAAACAGAGATATTTTTAATTGAACTTTAAAAATGAATATAATAAGAGAATAATTCGCCCAAAAGGCAATCAAAATGTTCCACTTCTGTCAAAATTGTTCTTTAAATATAGGTGCAATTGTTAGCCATTTTTAAATGAGTTAGCTCTGCTCTCCCTTACCTCTCCTAAAATTCTGTTTAGTTCTATAAAAAATGTCGCTCTAATAACAAAAGTTTCTATTAAACTAATAACTTTATATTAAATAAATAATTTAAAACATCATGATGTGTGTCTTTTAAAACAAGTAGAAAACTGTTATTATAACACTATAAAAATAAATGCAAATACAAAATACTTCTTTTTTTTTTTGCAAATTTAAATACCTAACTAAAATTTAATGAAAACTTTAGTGCAAATTTTATGTTTTTCGTTGCGTTTAACTAGTGCAAACATGGTGTGTTTGAAATATTTATTAAAAAAAGGAAACTATGTTTTTAGGTAGCAGCTGCATAACTTTTTTCTTTAGTATTGGGGGAGTATAGCAGCAATAAAGTAAATAATTTATTTGCAACATGTTATGTGTTAGCAGAATATAAAATTTCAAATTAAAATATTAGTAGTTTAAAACACTAGCATAGTATGGTGTTGGACATTAGAGTGCAGTATATAGATCAGTTTATCATATTGGTATTTTGGGTTTCAGATAATAACCCAAACAGTGGATTAATACAATAAAGATCAAATATTTTGAAATTTACCTTAAATTTATTTAGCTCAAATTGTAAAATAAAAAATTCAACGGAAATGATTTTTGCTACATTTTTGTAAGCTTTGACTGTTGGTATCTGTATTATAAGCGACAATACTGCATCCACAATACCTATTACATTCTAGGATGTATAGTTTTTTTCTGGATAGTAAATTACAATATTAGTTTTAAAATGTATAAACTTTTACAAAAATATATATGCATTCAATTTAGTACACACTTAAAAGAAACAATTGATGTGTACCTGAGTTTTTTGGTAAAACCCGCAGTTTTTACATTGTTTACACAGTTCAAATTTGAGGTAAATAAGAGTAAATATTTGTTTTGTAACATTTGCTTAGAAAAATGTAAAAATTATTTACATTATGTAAAATAAAGGTAAACCATGTAAGTAAAGTTAAATATTGACTTTATTAAATATAACAAACATTTTGAGGACTCTACGTAGTTTACATATTAAACAAAATACATTTTTACATTACTGACATTATGTAAAATAAAAGTAAATGATGTATAAAATGAATGTATATCTTTTTAGTTTACACTATTACATGGAATATATAATCGAGTCTCTCTTATTTGTAAATTACCTCTAGCTTTCTAAAGCCTTTGGAAGAATGTTGCCTGATGATCTGGCCTAAGCAATCAATGAAATGAGCATAGAAACTAGCTTATTGCCCAACAATGAATTTCGAATTTAACCAAAAGAAAGAAAGCTCTTTGCTAAACCTACACAGAAAAAAGTAGTTCATAGTTGGAGTGAATTTTTTAATAAATATTTTTAATAGAACATGATTTTTTTTACCCAAAAATTGTTCATACATAATAAGAACATGTTAATAAATATTATAGAATTGTACATGACGGAATTTTTTGTTTTCTTACATAAATTTGTTGATATTTTATAACAAGTAAGAAATATGATATTTTATAACACTAAGTAAATGAACAAACACATTTTTCTTTCTAAATTTCAATAATTTATATTCGTGCGCGATTTTCGGTAGTGGGCCTTATATGGGAGCTATGGCTAATTTTGGACCTATAACCATGAAATTAGGTGGTGTGATTAATGTCTATATTAGAGTTATTTGTGTTGCATTTTATGTATATACCAACAGTTTTAGGAGATTTATGCTCGTTAAAGTGATTATCGGAAGCAGGCCTTATATGGGAGCTATGACTAATTATGGACCGATCATAATAAAATTTGGTGACATGAATTCCGTAGATATAAAACTTATTTGGAGAAAAACTTGTGTAGATACCTATATAAATTAAACATTTATGACCGATAAAGTCCAATTTCAGGAGGACATTTGTATGGGGGCTAGGTGAAATAATGGACCAATTTAAGCCAGTTTCAATAGACTTGGTCCTTGGGCCGAAAAAATTATATGTACCAAATTTTATCGAAATATCTTCAAGGTTTACATGGACAGGCAGCCAGACGGACAAACGGACGGACAAACGGACGGACATCGTTTGATCGACTCAGAAGGTGATTCTGAGCCGATCGGTATACTAATATATTTGCGCAAACATCTGCGCAAATCCAATATACCCTCCCCAGTATGGTGGTGTAGGATATAAAAATTGAATTGCAGTTGCATTAAGTAATGATTTAATTAAAATATTTCAGTATAATGGCCCTATATTGACCAATCATTCAAGATTAATAAACAAAATCTGAAACGAAAATTATCTTTAAACTTAATTAAACACGCATTGACATTAAAGCATTTTATCTGGTTAAGAAAAATGCAGTCAATTTCGCGCATATTGTGATATATTGTAGCTGAAAATCATAAAAAATAAATAATTTTCCAAGGAAAATTTCAAACATTTATAAACAACATAAAAATATATGTATGTAAATGAAAATTGGAATATTTTTTTTAAGCCTCAAAGATTTTATTTGAAAACAAAAAATATGAACAAAATCATACTATTTATGAAATTATTTATAAATGTTATGAATTGAAAATCAATGAAATCAAATAATGTTGAAACTTTTTTCCGTGTAATTAAAATAAATTTAGTTTCCTTTAATATTTTTTGATGAAAACATTTGTCGGTTTTTTTAAGTACCAACTTTTTACATAATTTACATGTTGTAGAGTTATTGTATATAGTGAAACATTTATTTAACACATATCTTTTAGTCAATAGGGGGAACAAGAACAGAAAATTTTCATCATCTTTGTGGCAACTTAAACAAAAAATCTCTGTCAGGTGATCACGTGTTCACTGGGCTGTATATGAATAAACCCAAAATATAGGATCTTGTATTCATATATCTTGGGCTTATTCATAACATTGTTACGCGTATAGTATGCAATTTTATAGTAAGACAACGAAATACTACAGAAATAATAAATTTCAGTTTTATGTAGAAAAGCTCCCTTTGCTAGTTCATTTGCAAATCTGTTGCCTCCTACTTATGTTGCCTTCTGATTTAGTAGTTTATTAAAGATTGTTATAGATTTGGATAGATTTTTATAGATTTTAGAATATTAATTTAGATAGTTAATTGATTACTTCAAAGACTTTACTGAAAATTCTGAAAAATATGCCCTTTAAATAATCAAAGAGCAATTAATATATATTAACAAATATGTATGTTTACTTTTCTTGATATATCTATGACTATATTTTAATTCTAAGTAAAACTAATAAATACTGTTTATATAATATAATTATTATTCAGAAAATACCAGTAAGAAATAAATTGTCAATATATCAGAAAAATGTTTATTCATTAAAATACATGTGTGTTATAAATTTATAACATAAAATTATGTTTTATTATACTTTTTAATATATTTTCAAGAATATAGAACAAAACCCCATATTAAATACATAGAAACTGCTAATGCTTGTGAAATGTAGACCTTCTTCGTCATAGCCACCAAAATTAAAATTAAATTTAATTAGATTCATATAATGGAAATGAAAAACAAACAAAACTTTTTGGTTTTTTATTTATATTTTTGTCAATGGAAAAAAGCTTTAAATATGGCTAAATATGTAAGCGTATATAAAAAAAATACTTCTACATAAAAGTACATAAGTACTCGTGTCATTATTATTATAATGTATGTATATGTGTGCTTATGTTTCGGAAATCCATTTTACTTAAAAAAAAATCTCACTCTTAAAAGCATTAAAAAAATGTTTGCCAAAAAAAAAAAAAAAATGAAAAAATTAAAAAAAAAAATGGAAGACTACACACGCACGAGTACATTATGTGCTTGTTTGCATGTGTATGTGATGTGGTTGTAATGAAATTTTGTTTTGTCAAGTGCCTCTTTTTCCCAATGTTTTTTCTTTGGTTCAATTGTCCTTGCAGCTTGTGTATGTGGGTGTACATATGAATTGTTTAAATATTCATGTCTGTGTGATGTTTGATATTTAGCAGGGGTGTATGTGTGTTATGTATTAAAATAATATTAATATACAAAATATAAATCATAATAATATTAAAAATCACACCAAGGACATAATGCTTTTATATATGTTTTTATTTTTCGTTTTTCTTTTTATATTCATATATGTTTTTTTCACATTTCTTGAGTTCTTTGCAAAAGTCTATGAACAATTTATTTTTTTTTTATTATTTACATTGTCGGATAGAATTTGTTTGTTTTGTAATAAAATAATATTCTGTTTCTAAGTACATATATTGTACTTATTTATATATCTACATATATTTCCAGGAATATGTTTGTAGTCATGCATGTGTTTGCTTTTTTACATTTCAAAAATTTTCTTTTAAAACTTTTTAAGGCTTTTGTCATAGTCTTAGCTAAAACCTTTGGGGGATTCAGAAGTATGTCAACATATTTGGGATATTATGAAAGATTAAAGAATGTTTTAATGTCAGCTGAGATATTAAGAAATTTTCTTTATTTAAAACAAATAGCCTTTAAATTTTTAAAATAATTTTTCTTTCAAATGAAAATTGTGGTATTTTTCCGAATTCACATACCAATATGATTGCAGGTAAACCAATTTGTAGTGGGAAGCTTGCGTGATCTTGCCATGTGGACATTTTAAAAATATTGAAGATAATCAAATGACCTTTGCTACAGGTTCTATTTTTAATTTTTAAAAAAGTGTTTTTTTTTTTAAGAAAAATATAGAACTTTTGTCTCACCAATATTTTAGGTGCTTTCTTTTCCTTAGAAAAGTATTCATTAAGCCCCATGTACGTATGAGTAATAATACTGCATATTATTGAGTATTGCCATTAATCCATTGCCTACTATTAGGTGTTTTGTTTTTGACCTAAAAACTGAACATTATGCAACGATGCGTATGAGTAATATTTAATCAGCAAAATATTAAGTATTATTTTAAGGTGCATTATTTTGAGCTTTACACATTTAAATAAATTAAAAAAATAATTTAATTCTTTAAATATATAAACATGTATTTTAATGCAAATCATCTTCATTGTAAATCCTTAAGTACATGTTGTCCATTGTTTTTTAAAACATGAAAATTTTTGCAATTAAATTCAACTAAGGCCTTAAAATATGAATAAATCTTCATAAATATGTATTAAATTCATACAGATACAAATCCTTTCAAACAAAGATTTAAATATTTTCAATTGATTGCCTTTATGCCATAATCCATTATTAATGAATTTTAATTCTTAGGAGTTTCATTAATAAATGTCAGTAAAATATATTATTAGCAATCACTACATTAAATAAAAATTTCAAAGAAATGAAGAGGGATTAAAAGCATGAATTTATTTTATGAAACTAAAGTTTATTTTTTACTGTCTGCATACAAATATGAAATTACGCATACATAAACGCATTGACATAGATTTAAGTCTATAAATATAGACAATATAATCAGAACATGACAACAAATATATTTATTTATTTACATACACACATGTACGTAAACATCAAACTTGGTGGTGTGAGGTTTTGTAGAGAATTTTTAATTATCAGACAGTTGCTTAAAACTGCATAATGAGGACTACTACTATAGACATAATATTAAACTTTCGAGGTTAGTTTCAAAAGATTAAAGAAACACTATAGTTAATGAACAGTTGATAATTTTAATAACATTTTCAGTTTATCCTCGTTTAAAATTTCCACACTTATAAACGCATTGATTTGAGTGATACGGATGTAGTTGATGCAAACTTGCCATTGTCATCATTTTCTAAAGCTGTCATTAAAGCAAGAAGCACATTTAGTCATTATGATTTCATCATAAGATGCCTTAAAAAAAGAAGAATATAAATAAAAGTCTGAATAAACGATAAGTGTGATAAGTTAAAATTCGTAGTTGTATTTCTTAATAATCATGATCATGTTAAATATTAATAATACATGATTTAATACAATATTTAAGAGCACAACCCAATATGAAAATAAGGCAAATGAATGTACTTATGTATATAATGTCTTTGCTTTTGTATTTATTTTTTAATATCATACAGACATCTGATTTTTTGAGTATTCTTGTTAAAATGCCAAAAAAATTTTAAAAAATAAATAAAATAAAGTAATAGTACATGCCTTTAGTGTCCTTGTGATAATTTACTTGTAACTTAAGTACAACCATGTTTTTTTCTCTTTGCTGTTTTTCTCTCATCCGTTGCAATTTACAGTAATAATACACAGCAGCAACAACAACAACTACAATAACAAACAGCAAAAGTAGTTAATGCGTTTACATTTTGTGTATGTGAGTATACGGGCATATGATGATATAAAATCAGCTACAGTTGGGTGTAAAATTAAGACAATATGCGTTAAAATGTTGTTAAAGTAGGTCAAGTCCAATAACGTAAGTTTATCTTTATGACAATAAAAAATATTTAATAATAATTTCCATTTAATCCTAAAGTATTAGATAGAAATGTTTTGAAATATGATAACACCTCAGTAAGTACATTAAATCTGTTATTAGGTCTTACATGATGGTGGTAAATATGTTTTAGAGATTTAGTTTTATAAGTAGTTTTAGTGCTGGAATGGAATCAAAGTGAGAATATCGTCAAACAAGTTACTTTTACAACGTTTGTGGATTAACTCCACTTTGGTGATAAAACGCTATCCTGAACGACTGTTGGCCTTTTTTTCTTCGGTTGTTGCAGCAAAGAATATCAATGCTGGACACGAACTGATTTCATTAGAGTTCTATGTGTCATTGTAATAAGTTCCATTTAAAGTGGATTCCAGTAGGAACACAATAATTTTGGGTTTTTAGCAAACACACTTTTAAACTTTTATTATGATTTGGTAGTGTCAAATCCTTTAGTCAAGAATTGCATAGCAATTTTTTGGAAATTATTAAAAACTGCTACAAAAATGCTTAATCAGTGGCTAATTACAATATCATTAATTCATGCAGGCTGAAGGCTGTTAAAACCGAACGTTTTCCTAGTAGGCTATGCAAATGTTTGTCGGAATCAAAATATTGTGGAAATAAATCTGCAACTTCTAATTGAATTCCCTTAATTTAAAATTTGTTTGTAAATATGCATTATTTTTGAAATACCTGAGTCAATTTTACTCCAAATACCACATTTTTAATCAATGTTTTTTACGAGTGCAATTTTACAGCCGAATATTGCAGACATTTTGAATTTCATCGATGTTTAGTCAAAAGCCCATATACAAATTTTAGCCCCTAGAATGACTATGTTTACAAAAGCACAATATTTTTACTCTTTTCCTAAAGATATTACTACAGAAATCACTCCCACATAATAGGTGTGCTTCACAAGTTCTTCAAAATTTAATTTTATATACTTTAGTATACATTATGGTACTCAGTTAATAGAGCAAATAATTAATGGGTTTAGATTTAATCGGATAATAATCGGTTAATTTTATATTATTCGATTAACCGATTAATTTCTATTTTAATTGTAAATTGAAAATAAAACCACGAATTTTGTGTACTTATTTAATTATTTTATTAAGAAAAGAACTAAACAAACTAAACATAACAATTCAACCAAAAAATAAATAGTAGCAAAAAAATATGGTATTTGAGATCCTTTTTATATACATATGTTCGTATTTTAGGATTGTAGTGAGATCTTCTGAAATAATCTTTAAACGATTTTTTTTTAATTTTAATAAAAATTGACTTGAAAAAAACTCACTCGCTAATTTTAGATGTTGGAGTAAGAGGCATAATAAAGAATATCCAATATCTCAGTATTTTTTAGTTTTTTTTTTTTTTTTTTTAAATCTTCCGTTATACCATTGGATTCCATTTTGGATTTTTTTTTTAGATTTTTAATACTTTTAATAGTTTCGTTAAGTTCTGATAAAATACCAGTTTCAGTAATGCCTCCGGTTTAGTGTATTATAATGTCCACCCCCGACAAATATATGTAAATTAAATATGTCAATTGTTATACTCACTTAATATGTTTCTTGGATGTTCGAAAAAATGTTTAATTTTAATACATTTATTCGGTTAATCGAGACAAATTAATCGGTTTATTTGTTATTAAAAAATCGGAAATTTTAAATTATTCGTACATATAACCGACCAAAATTAATCGGTTAACCGATTAACGGTTAATCTATTGAATACCCTAGTATGTATATACCATGCTAGCTTCTGAACACATGTGTTCCCAATGGGGAAAAAATCTAAAATTCCCATTTTTGAGATTTTTTTTTAAAGATTTTTTGAGAATTCTGTAATTTTGTTTCCACAAAATGTATTAATATTTATCAATTAACTATTTCAAATTACACTGCACTCCTACTTAGAAAATTTCTTTGCGATTTGATAAATAACAAAGGATCAATTACATATAAAACATATTTAAAGTTTTGTTCAAAGAGGCATTCGTTGTAATACTTAAATAATATAATAAGTTTGAACATGAAAATCAATTTTAAAATTGTCACTAATGTGCTAATTACGTGACCTAAGCTGTATAGACTGAACAAATTTAAGTGTAGTACATATAGAAAACATGAATGGGTGGTTTTGTTAACGATGGTAAAATTCAACATGAATATTCAACATTAAATCATATAAAAAATTCAAAATATATGAGGACTCTTACATACATATGTATAACAGTTTTAAGTATATAAAATAATACAACAACAAAAACAGACTTAATTCATGCGTATGGTTGAGAGAAAGTTGAAAAACATTGTAGCAAAAATACATACTTATTGTACATAAATTCAAAATGAATATATATATCGTTCATATGCTGGAACAACGTCATAATTCAAAAAATAAAAATTTCAAGTTAATAGCACCATTGCATAGTACATAAGTTGTTTTAATAACTGACAAAGTCTTGTGAACTAACTTCCAAAATTACATGCACACGCAGAAAAATATATAGTTGTGCATGTTTACTGTAACCATTTCAACATTTTTACAAGTTTTTTAACTATATTATAGTCACAGTAACTATTTATATGATTGTGGTAACTATAATAGGGTTAATTTACGATTAACATGATTGTATCAACCATATATATGGATACAGTAAACAAGTACATGTTTGTGACAACCATTTATATGATAAAAGTCTTACCATATAATGTTGCTCTCGGCTTATAGATATTATAATAATAAATAATTAAATTTTTTGAGTTATGACGACGTTGCAGTAAATGAGCGATATGTAAATATGCATAAGAGTAAGTATTCTCATAAACAAGAACATTTACTAGACTGGCTCTTGAAAAAATTTACTCCGATAATACCCTGAAATTATGTTTTGTTCATTAGAGGATATCAAAAAAGAAATTTTCGATATAAATACTATAATAGTTCCCCTGAAATTTGGAGAAAGTTTTAACTAAAATAGTGTCCAAATATTAAAATAAAAGTTCATTTAAATTGAAGAATGATGACTAACTTGTGTAAATTTATGCTTAGTAATATTTATTTTTTATTTATAGAAAGCTTGAGCGGGTCTAATGTTTGTATCCATACATAAAATTCGTGCTATTTTCATAACATCTGCGTAAGCCAATGTATGTTATTGAGGCTGTTAATGTATGTAAATCTGCGTATGTTGTTAATTTGTGTGTTGTGCATGTGTTAATGTCAATATTTGTTATTATTTCTCTTTCTCTCTCTACCATATTATTTTTTTGTTAAATGTCCTTTTGTATTTGACTGTATTATATTAATGCATGCACGAGTTGAAGACAATTTTTGTTAGCACGCGCACTAGGGTGGCCCTTATATGGAAGTGTTTCGAATTGAGGTGATTCCAGGGACTATATTTTTTTTATAACAAAATTATCTCCTACAACAATTAGGACAAATATACAAATTGTGCCCAAATTCGAAAATTCTAACACATTGTATGCAAAAAATATTCAAACAAATATAAATTTATTAAATGCATATTTTTGGCGAAATAGAGAAACATTTGCTCCTAGTTCATATAAGGTAGAAAATTACTTAAACACTGCCGCTGAGTATTGATACACATTTGTGCCTGTTTTATCAGATTTTCCATAACTTTTCGCCAAATTTCTGGTTATAACTTTTCGCATTCCTGTCGAATATTCTTCTTAAGGGCTGCGATTTTTTGAGGCTTGTTGGCATAAAAACGCGACTTCAAGTAGCTCAAAAGAAAGAAGTCTGGAATGGTTAAATCGGGCGATCTTGCTGGCCGTGCCAAACCGCTAACATGGGAGATTACGCGACCAGAAAATGCTTCCTTTACAATATCCAATGCTGCTTGTTGAAAACACATGTTCAGCCCGCTCATTCAATTCTGGCAGTAAGACGTCGTTTGTCATGGCCCTGTAGCGTTCGCCAATGGTGTCCTCGAAAAAATACGGTCCAATCACTCCTCTCGCGTGAACACCGTACCACACAGTAGCCTTGAGGAGATGTAATGGCTTCCCGTCATATTTTGACTGCTCCAGAAATTAAGATATTGCTTATTGACGTAACGCTTAAATGAAAATGCACCTCGTCGCTCATAATGATTTTCGACTGAAAGTCGTCCACTTCGTTGTTGAGATTGAGTTTGGCTCTAAAGTAATTCACCGCTGACGGTCAGCAGGCATTAAATGATGCAGTGTTTGCACTTTTGGGAACATGTGTAAGTCTTTCACTAAAATTCGCTTTAGGTTCCGTTTGCTGACGGCTAATGGCATGGTTGATGATTCTTCTGGTAGATGTTTCTTCATTCCAAGCAACATCAGAAGCCACAGCTGCCAAATTCTGAACAGAACGAGCAGTCCGGCCTGGCCTTGAAATATTTGTCCAGTTAGCGCGACACGATTTGGAAATCCATGACTAAATTCACGCTGCGCTACCGATCGATTATTAGTAAATAAAAATCGACACAATTATTCCACGCTCTTGCGGAGTATAGGTCTCCATTTTTTGTCGGTTTGTATTCTCCGACAGTATGAAAAATTTTGCGCCACATTTAAGCATTCTTATGATTGATTCTTATATTAGGAAATTATTCAGGCTTGAGTTCATTAAATTGTTTTCCTTACCCCCAGTAACACGAAGTCTGGTTATGTGTTAACTAATAGTTAAGTATACTGACTTCGTGTTAATGGGGGTTAGAAAGACATTTTTATTTATCAAATTTTCATAATTTTAAAGAATACAGAAAAGGTTATATTTAGACATACGGCAGAACTAAATATTTTTAATTGGATTTTTTCCTATTCTTAATTTAATGCTCAAATTTCCTGCATTTGGTTTCTAGCTGACGGAGTACCATTTAAGGCCCACCCTAATGCACATTCATGAATGCACATGTTTATGTTTGTAGGCATTCGTATGTGGTTTTTATAATATATTTAAACTTAATGATTTTTATTTTCTTTTATTTATTGCGAAAAAAAAAACTTTATAAAAATTTTAAGTAATGAAAAAAAATAATAATACAACTAGCAAGAGGGTATAAGAAAACAAATATTATATGTACTTTAGTTATTAAATACAAGTATTTAGTAGAGTACTTGAATAATTTTACTTATAAGGTTTTATGAATACATAATTAAGCGTAGTGGAAAGAAATTAAGGCCTATTATGCCGCAATTATTTCGATTTAAAATGTTGGTGGATTCAAGTGTTTTTCCAGAACTTACCTTTATTATGCTAATATTTCAGCAAACTTGTGATTGCAATATACAGAACGTAAGCATGGTTAATATTTGATAATTATACCATGAAATAAGGTTGGATCGTCACTATCAGTCAGGTTTTTGTTCTTTAAAAACTTTGCTCAAATATTGCCACAGAAAATCGTTTACAATTTGTACTTTGCTTAATATATCTATATATTAGCTTAAATTTTTCTGAATTCCATAATATTTTTATTCAAAACCCTTTCAATTTTTTGTATAAATAAATTTTCCTGTTTATTAGATAATTAATGTATATATTATCAAACCTACAACATCTAATTATATCCTTGACCCCCCACAACAAGATATTGATTTTTCTGGTTCTTTGTTACAACACATATATATCTAACTAATATTGTATACTAAATAAAATGTGTTGTTGTATTTATTTGGTTAATTAAATAGATAACAACACAATATAATCCTTTCATAATATTTCACATACTTTTCCACCAATAAAATGGGTGTGTTAATAAATTCAACTTTTAGCCATTAAACATTTATTAAGACAAACAAAACATAAGTTTTATACACAATACATGCAGACTTACATTCAAATACACACACAGCCATACATATATATATCAAATAGTCTGTGTATAAACACATATGACACTACTTGATGATGTTAACAAACTTTGTAAGTATTTATATATGTATATATGTATGTATGTATGTGTATGTAGAAAATACATACATATTTACAATAAAACTGATTAATATTTAAAAGCGCGCCTTTGTTTATTGCTGCCAATTATCTAGATATCAAAGAGTCATTAATAAAGAATGGTTCCGTTGGTTATTGGCTGGTTTTGATGTTTGCCAAGTTGCATGATTAATAAACATTCACATATGAGAGCGTATGGTGGCTATATATACATGTATAATACACACGCACTTTTACATATTACTATACTATATGTATATGAGGTAAATCAAATATTTTGGATAATTTGACTAATTTTTGGAAATTTTGTTCATATGATACAAGCGTCATTTTCTAGTAGCATACGCCGCAATTTAAGCCTGCTAAAACAATTCAGTGAGTACGAAAAATCATTGACAATTCATAGAACTCTCTCGGACCTATCAGCATTTGTTAATATATTTGTTACTTATTATTGAATGTATGACTTAAATAATAAGTAACAAATAAATGGCCTATCTTTGAAAGCTGTTTTTGTTTTCTGTCATTTATTCTCACTTAGTTATTGAACATTACAAAGTATTTTTTAGCTTAGAAAATATCGAATTTTGTGCCAACAAAGCGGTAGTTTTTGCTTTAATTCATTAATTTAAAAAAAAGTGCTAGAAAACGTGCTCACCAAAGCTTATGGTGAAGGTGCTCCATCAGTTTCAACGTGCGAGAGATGGTTTTTATACCCTACACCACCATATTGGGAAGGGTATAATGGATTTGTGCAGATGTTTGTAACGCCCAAAAATATTAGTCTAACACCCAACTTAAAGTATACCGATTGACTTAGAATCACTTTCTGAGTCGATTAAACGATGTCCGTCCGTCCGTCCGTCTGGCTGGTTGGCTGGTTGGCTGGCTGTCCATGTAAACCTTGTGCGCAGAGTACAGGTCGCAATTTTGAAGATATTTCGATAAAATTTAGCCAAAGGACCAACCCTATTGAAATTGGCTGAAATCGGTCTATTGTTTCACCTAGCCCCCATACAAATGTCCTCCCGAAGTTGGACTTTATCGGTCATAAATGTTTAATTTATATAGGTATCTACACAGGTTTTTCTCCAAATAAATTCTATATATACCGAATTTATGTCACCAAATTTTGTTATGATCGGTCCATAATTAGTCATAGCTCCCATATAAGACCTGCTTCCGATAATCACTTTAACGAGCATAAATCTCCTTAAAATGTTGGTATACAAATAAAATGCAACATAAATAACTTTCATATAGACATTAATCACATGACCAAATTTCATGCTGATCGGTCCATAATTTTTCATAGCTCCCATATAAGGCCCACTTCCGAAAATCACTCACGAATATAAATTTTTGAAATTTTGAAAGAAAAATGTTTTTGCTCATTTACTTAGTGTAGGGTATTATAAGGTCGGGCTTGACCGACCATACTTTCTTACTTGTTTTATGTTCAGTTGTGATTTTGATACAGAAGACAAAGATCGCCCAGGCCGAAAAGAATTTTGTTTTTGTTCGAATTCATCTGTAGGAAGAAATGTATAATATTTAAAAGAAAATATAAATGGCCTGTTTCACTAAATGCGAACGAACATTTTTATTGAAAACAATAAAATAAAATTTAATTGTTGTTTTTAATATCAAATACGAAAGAAAATGTTTGTTAGCATTTACTGACACACTATTCATGATAGTTTTCCTTCATATCACGCGATTTAAGTTTTTCAAAAAATAATTTTTCGCCGATTTTAAAATTTGAATTGTTATTTTTATGCAGAAGCATCTATTTAATACTTTCAAATTTGAAATATAATGTGAAATGTTCAAATACAATTTTTTAGATTATAAATGTGTACTTTGGATGCAAAATTGTAAGTAATTAAATTATTTTAACGCCCACTTGATTTCGGAATCAAGTAAATTAATCGATTTACTTTACATTAATTTTGATGGTATTCATACATGGCGGCAGTTGTCTGTGTGTAAAGCAAAATGTGTTTAGATATATTTTTTTATTATTTAAATTGTATGTAACATTACGATTTTTTCAAGTATTCCATGATTTTCTCATATTAAGACTATTATTAAAAATGTGAGGAAAAAAATAATAAAATTCGTCTTTGCCGAATCTTATATACTCTTCACCAAAGTAAACTTTAAAATAAAAATTTTACATTTTCTTAAATAAGCAAATTTGAAAAAAAAAAATTTTTTCAAAATTATTTTTTAATTTATTAAAAAAACAAATTTTATGGCAAAAACTATTTTTTTTTTCATTTTTTTTTTAATTTTTTAATAAATTTTTTTTTAATTTATTTTTAAAAAAATTATAACAAAACAATTTTTAATGAAAAAAAATATTTGTCCCGATTTTCATCAATTGTAGGTCCGACTTACTTTGGCCTTATTATATTGTCTATGGCTTACTAATCCAGATATAGATAAAAAATAGATCAAAACTCGAGGTTGTCCTGGTCGACTAAATCGATTTTAAATAGCAACCGAGCCGGAAGAATTCCCGATGTACTGATATATTAATCATGTATGTAAGTTATTTGGGAGCTACGGAAATTTGATTTCAACATACAGACGGACTGACAACAAATCCGAACGATCCAAACGAAAAATGTAAAAATTACAAACGGAATGTCAATCTAATATTGTCCTTGCCACACGCAGAAAACAAATATAGCTGTGCATGTTTACTGTTACCATTTCAACATTTGTGCGTGTTTACTGTAACCATTTCAACATTTTTAACAATATTATAGTCACAGTAACCATTTATATGATTGTGATAAAAATAATATGGTTAATTTACGATTCACATGATTGTATCAACCATATATATGGATACAGTAAACATGTATATGTTTGTGACAACCATTTATATGATGCATTATTTTATCATAATATGTTGTTCTCAGATTATGATATCCATAAGCCGAGAGCAACATAATATGGTAAGTCCTTCATCATATAAATGGTGGTCACAAACATATATTTGTTTACTATAACCATATACATATACGGTTGATACAATCATGTGAATCGTAAATTAACCATATTATTGTTACCACAATCATATAGATAGTTACTGTGACTATAATATTGTTAAAAATGTTGAAATGGTTACAGTAAACATGCACAACTATATTTTTTTTCTGCGTGCACGAATGTGTAATTTTTAAAGAAATATCTGTGAGTGGTACTACAAATGTACGGCAATTCTTTAAAAGTTTAAGGGCCGTTTTCTCATTAGGCGATTATCATTTTTTCCAACGAAAAACTGCATATTAAAGATATTTAGTTTTCTTCCATTCCAAGTGAATGCTGAAAGAGTTTATTATGCCAGGCCTAACTACCTGGCAGACATGGAGGATAATGAATTTTTCAAAAGATTCCGGCTGACGATGCCTACATTAAACAGCTGATTTATGTAAACATATTGTCACTTGAAGTTAGGGTTCCCAACTTTCACATCTACAGGTGTTGCCAACTGATTTTATTTGCGAAAATAATATATTGTTAACGGACAGTTTATCGGCCTAATAAATTTATGTCGAGATTTAGTAACAGGCAGTTTGTCGTTATATTGAGAAAACGGGTCTTAGAAGTTCGTGTTTTATTCCTGATGTTAAGCCATCAACAATTTCATATCTTTTAAATGCTATTGTCAAAATGACTAATGTGAGCACACGATCAATAAAAAATTTAATTAATATACCACCATATAATTTTCCGCTAAGGAGTAATACCATATTTATTTATAGGCTATACAAGTGTCAAAAACCTAGTAACACAGATTAATGTTGTATTTCCTATGTAAATTAGAAACTATTAGTACAGATCTTGAATTAATTAAAAAAAAAACTCTTATTGTGTTGTATATTTTTAAGTTTTAAACTTTAACAAGTTTTTTTCTATGGTCTACCGATATGTATGATTGATTTTTTTCATTTCGAAACCCAAAAAAATATAAGAATACAGATGCAGCAGTTAGGGAAAATTTTTTGATTTTCCTTATATATATATATCTATATTCATATCTATGTCCATGCAGATGTTAGAGGAAGTAGTCATACTTACTTATATGACATGTCTGTGGATTTAATAAATTTTAGCTATAAAAACAAAATATGAAACAAGTTCTTCCCAGTTGGAAATTAAGTACTTACAGTTCAATTACGTGGAATATTTTTTGAATTTAAGCGGCAGGCTTTATATAAAATGTCTGTTGATATAACACCAAATAATAGTTTAACTTATGCTAATTTTCTTATATTGTGACTTAATACGGACCAAAACCAACTACTAACCGAATAATCAAACAATTTGAAATTATTTTCAAAACACCATTTCCGACTGGGTATGCATCTTTAAACATCCATATTAATATAAAAATAACTTTTGTATTTTATAAGCTAAATTACATGTTTGGCATTTATTTCATCAATTGGTATGTGATTGCATGTGTAAGGTTATAAATATTCTCGACTGAGTGTTGGTAAATAAGAGGAAATGTCATGTATATTTTCAATATATTAAATTGGAACATGTCATTACTATTCGATAAAAATATCTTTATACTCATACAGAAAGCAGACACATACATATGCAAACATTTATGCACAAATGAATATATTGTTCATTACTTAAATTTTCTCTCACACTTCAGATATATAGTTTAATAATGACTTTCCAATAAAAACATTTCAATAAAAAGCTGAATAATTAAGATATTAAGTAGTTGATACTCATGTTAATTTTAATTATGGCATTTGATACTGCTTATATAATCACATCGAGTTTGTCGCGATCTTTTCATTGGATACAATTTTCCTTTACTCTTTCACATTTGTGTGAAAGGCCGGATCGATGATATTTTCGCTTTCGATATTGTAAACCAAAGACCTATAAATAACTCAAACAATGATCGCATGCATATCAGTATCTTTCATACTACTACTGCGATTGAAAAATGGTATGTGACCATTAAGGTTTACGAAACTTTGTAGATTTGGTAGCACGTTGTACAAATATGAATGAATAAAGCAAGTAAGAAACTAAAGAAAATCGTTTTATTTCTCTCAGTGATCGGTTTTATTTATTTAGTATTTCTTCGCAATACTAATAGATTTCCAATTTCTGAAAACGGAATGAAACTTTTGATTTTGCTCATATGTAAAGCACGGATAGAAAAACCATGATTGTGGAGACCATAATTGAACAGCGTCATATTATAACAAGATTATACTTAAACAATAATTCAGTGCCTATACAATCATACGTAATATTAGCAACGATCATATTGTAATAAGGACTGAGATTGTAAAATTCTTAACACACGTTTTTCATTAAAACTTTTAAATTTTGATTTTTTTTTTTTTAATAAAGTTACCTTCGAAAAGCATGTCAGTTATTATGCTTAATGTCAATTATGTTCATTTGTCGTTAATCTGATTAAAATGAGTGACCAGAAAAAACTGCGTACTAAAATTATTAAATATTTTCAACAAAACCCAACTTGGTCCTACAAAAAGTTGGCCAAACAATCAAAGGTCTGCTATCAAACTGTTTTTAATGTTATTCAACAGTACCGGGAAAACTTGTACGTTGATATAAAACCTGGTTCAGGTAGAAGGAATTGTCCACATGACGTTTCTAAAGCCAAAAAATAGAAAGCATTTTCAAAAGAGCTCCCAACACCTCCGGTTGGAAAGCTGCCCGTTTATGTCAGTACTCGGACTATTTGGTACGAAAAGTTAAAGCCAATGCAGGTTTAAAAGCCTACAAGGTTAAAAAGTTCCTTAAAGGAACTCTGCTAAAAATCTGCCACTATGGTAAGAAAGGTATTGATAGGTACAAGAACAATAATGTGGTATTTGTACCAAGAGAGAAAATTTCTCCAAACTGCCTGGAGCTGAGTCCAGTGGAGAGATATTGGGCTCTTGTTAAAAGAGAATTGAAGAACACAAAAAAGGTGTCCAAAAGTGTGGTAGATTTTAAACGGAGATGGATAACCTGTTCGAACAAAGTGACATAAAGCAGTATAAAAACCATAATGGAAGGGTTTTCGAAAAAGGTTCAAAATTTCATCATTAGTGATTAGAGCTATAAAAATAATTTTTTTTTTGTAAATTGGAACAATAATTTCAATCAAATAAAAAAAGATTCAAAACTGTAAGTTTTGTGGTTTCATTTTTATTAACATATATGTATGTTAAAAATTTTTCAATGTCAGTCCTTATTAGCACTTTCATATTATGATTCCAACTCAACGTTAATAAGGACTTGCTATCAAGTTATGGGTACAGCTCAATAATATAATGGTTCACCGCATTATATTCGAGTAGACGACATGACATGTCGACATGTTATGGTTGGGTGTGATAATAATTATAACAATATTTATTCATAGTTATCATTATTTAGTTGTAGTTAGAATTTCCACAGACATGAAATCAATCATATTTCCAAACTAAATATACAATCCAAGCATGGTGTAATATTCCATATACTTTCAATAATTTGAAAGTAAGCATTTAAAAGATTTAATAAATGGTGCGGTAATGATGAAGGACTTACCATGTTATATTGCTCTCGGCTTATGGATATCGTAATCTGAGAACAACATATTATGATAAAATAATTCATCATATAAATGGTTGTCACAAACATATACTTGATTACTGTAACCATATATATGGTTTATACGATCATGTGTATCGTAAATTAACCATATTATTGTTACCACAATCATATAAATAGTTAATATGGCCATAATGTTGTTAAAAATGTTGAAATGATTACAGTAAACATGCACAACTATATTTTTTTTCTGCGTGCAGAGAATAACATGTTGTGATATAAAGATTAACCAAACAGTGGCTGTCACGAACATATACTTGTTTACAGTAACCATATATATGATTGATACAATCATGTGAATCGTAAGTTAACCATACTATGGTTACCACAATCATGTAAATAGTTACTGTGACTATAATATTATTAAAAAACTATTAAAAATGTTGAAATGGTTACTGTGAACATGCACAAGTATATTCTTTCTCTGCGTGCAGGTTCTTTTTCCAATTCCTGTATATTTGTTTACCAGTTTCGCTCTAGAATATTGTTTTTATATTAATAGCATACAAAGAAAGTATTTGAAACATGTCTATTCGGAAGAAAATTATCGAGATTTAAGATTTGTTGAAAATGTTTCTAAATTTACTAAATCTTATGACCTTAAACCATATTGGTTTAAAAAGAAAAATTTAAAAAGGAACAAAATATATTGCACACTTTTGTTCCTTGTACATTTTCAATTTAAAACTTCAAAGCTGTAGCATGCATTAATATATAATTAGTTTTGTCATCAAAAAAAAAAAAAAGGGAAAGAAATTATTTTTAGGAAAACGTGTACGAGAAAGTAAACAATACAAATTAATGTCAAAAGAAGTAATAAATAAATAAAAGAAAACAGTAAATCAATAATTGTCATTTTCCAAAAAAAAAAAAAAAAATAAAAAATAGACACATGATTGATTTAAATTATATTACATTTATTATGACAAGGCTTTAAAATATAAATTTATTTTAAATTGAGCAAATTATCAGACGAAAAAAGGTTTCGATATAAAATAATTTATATGAACATGTGTATCTTGTTTAAAGGAAATTCATTTAGCCATACCTATTTATTGAGATAACCTTCGTATCCTTTTTACTTTTTAGAATTCCTAGAAAACGATTAGGCAGGCAAGTGTTCAAAGAATTTAAGGTTTATTTAACAAAAATAATTAATTTCCTTTGTTAAACATTTGATATCTATTATAACAGTAAAACAATTTAGTCTTAAATTGTATTCTTTGAGGTTTTTGATTTCAAAATGTCATGAAATTTTTTAAGTTTTTCATTTATTTTGGTTACTCTATATGTATACTATATTATTGTATAACATTTCGTAAAAGAACCTTCTAAGAAATAAAATGTTACAAAATTGGTATTTATCGCAGAAGATTTAGCCTAAATACACAAGTTAAATATTATAAATATATATATATGGTTTTTCTTATGTCAACAACTGTGAAAATTCAGAAAATATTTAAAACCTATCTCTATTTTCTCCCCCTAACATGTCACGACATTTGACTCAATCTAGTAAGTATGTATAATATGTACCTTATTTTAGCTTACACTACCTTTCAATTCATCGAAATCCTGTTTAAATCCAAAATGTATAGTTTTTCTTTTTTTATTTTCTTTGCATAAAAACATTTATTTTCATTAGCAATTGAGCATACAAATTTCGTTTAATTAACAATAACACAAAATTTTTCTCTGCTATTGTATAATTTTTGTCATCGTCGTTGTTATTTTCTTCCCCCGAGAATACAATAAGCTAAATTCAAATATTTCGCAGTAAAAAAGTTGATGCTCTGTTTTCTGCGAATTATTTACACCAAATTAGCTGGCAAAGGAAAAATTTGGCAAACGTGACTGTGTATAAAGGTAAAAAATAAAATTGTAGATGACTTTATAAGCTTAAGCGGCTTAACAAACAGAAATTTTTAGGCCATCATAGCTTTGTACTTGTTAAATGAATTTTCAAACTAAATGTATTTTTAGAAATGAAGAATACATACCAAAATGGGCCGGTAGTTACTTTTTTCGGATTTATCATTTCCGATTTCAATGAATTATATTCAATATGTTAATCAAATCTTTATGTTTTGATTTGAGATCCTTTGAAACCCATTTAATTAAAGCCGTTTAAATAATAAGTTTTTGTGTGTGGCATTTTTTAATTTTTCTTATAAATTTGTAGTAATATCTTGCTTCATAGTAAATTTTGGTTCGTTGTTTTTAAACTAAACGATTGTCCTAATAGCAATTTTGCTGGAATAGAGAATAGAGTTTGGTAATCATTATATGTTGTTTTGAGTTTTAAAAAATCTGGTTTGTTGAGATATAAACCTGTGAACGTTTTTTCTCAAAATATGTTTTTTTATAATATAAAAATAGAAAACTTTATCGGGCCTGTCACATGATTTGTACGAAAGTGAAAATAATCGTATGTTCCAATTTGTAACGTTTTGGTTTTGCTTTTTCAGCTTTCGTAAAAGCGTTTTGCTACAAGAACTTCAAGTGCCTTAGGCACAACTTAAAATTTTTTTAAAACACAAAGCTTATGGGGTTTTCTTTTCTGACACACAAAAATCATTAATATTTATGCAATTATCTTTTATGTAGCTTCTAAATATTATTTCAATAACACAAACGAACTTCAAAGACAATAACAAGAAAAGCTATTCAAAAGTGGTGCATTTCAAACCCTTTGATAAAATTGAGGGTGAAACATGTAGCATATATTTAGGGTGTTAGGGCAACATTATTTGATAACAACACGTTATACGCTTACCAAAATGTGTGTGAAGATAAATATGCCGAGTTAAATATGTTTCGACGTAACTGCTTACGTTATTACATATTTAACTCCAAAGTTAAATATGTTATGACGTAACGACATATTTAACTATTGCACACATATTTAAATATGTGAAATATTTTTTTGATACATTTAGCAAAAAATTAAAAAAATAATTATTTAAAATTTCAAGATTTTAATGAAAATAATGTAACATTAGCGGTATTCACAATGTAGAGTACTTGGTCTAGTAAAAAAGCAGAAAAGCTATTTATTGACAAACATTTCATTTTCTAATGTATTTTGTTTTTAGTTTTTTGATATTGTGCTCTTTTACTACATTAACAGGCCAAGTACTCTACATTGTGAATACCGCTATTGTGAAATTTTCATAATTCAATTACAAGTGAATGATTTTTTGGGTATTTGGACAAATGCATCTTTGTCACTCATATGGTCCACATTGAACACGAAGGCAATGGACCACTCTATTAGACGCTACAACTCATTTGTCTGAATTGTATTTGTGAGATTTTTAAAATTTTTTTGAAAATTGAACTTTGAGAAATTTATAGATCTCGGAGGGATTTTCGACATATTTGGACAAATGCTTCTTTGTCACTCATATGGACCATATGGAAAATGAAGCCAATGGGCCATTCTATCAGACCCTATAACCCATTAGTCTGAATTGTATTTGTGAGATTTTTAAACATTTTTTGAAAATTTAATTTTGAGAAATTTATGGATTCTCGGAGGGATTTTCGACATATTTGGACTAATGCTTCTTTGTCACTCATATGCACCATATGGAAAATGAAGCCAATGAGTTACTCTATCAGACCCTATAACCCGTTAGTCTGAATTGTATTTGTGAGATTTTTAAGAAATTTTTGAAAATTTAACTTTATACATTTTTTTTCTCAGAAAAGAACACAAAGAAGGGTAAAAGGCAGATTAAAGGCATCATTAATGCCAGAAAAGAAAACACCATTAGAAAAGAATATTTATTTGTCACTCTTAAAGGTATACATACATGAATTATTTTAAAATTTTATACCCACAATCAAAAAAGGTTTGTAAAAAAATAAAATATCTGTCACAGGCCCACATTCGAATATTTATTCTGAGTCCTCATCAGATTCTCAGGCGAGCTAGCTATGTCCGTCCATCGGTCTGTCTGTCTGTTGAAAACACGATAGGCCCAAAAGAAAGAATGTAATTTTCCACAAACACTTACTGCTAATAAGGTTTGTTTGATACTGAAAATGGGCTGTATAGGTCCATGATTTCACCTAGCCCCCACACAAATGGGTACCATAAACTAACTCCAAAATGAAATAACTCCACAGGAACAAATTTTTCATACAAATTGGGCCTTACTGCCAATTTCATAATTTTTTTATGGCACTTATTTCATTATGAAATAACTCCCAATGAAACAACTCACCAGGTTCAGACGTTACTGTTGCATTACTATTTATCACTATAACTGATCCAACTACTTTATACACATCAGAAAACGATCAGCTGTTCCGTTAGTAATACATGACATTACTGTGAGCTAACCTAATCTTAAGATTTTACGAAGAGAAAATAAAATAAAATTTCATCCGTATGCCAAAGAAGATGGAATGGCTGTTTCCTTTACACGATCCTTGTGAATTAAGATGATAACAGCTGTTAGTGTTTTTTTTGATTTGTTTGTGTCATGACTGTGAAATTTTCATCCTTATTTTCTCTCAATGTCAAATGGTTTCAGTACATACTTATTACGTTTAAACGATCGTATTCTTACTCTTCTGCACATAAATTTGAAAGGTCATATTACGTACCTACACGCAGTAAAAAAATATAGTTGTGCATTGTTACTGTAACCATTTCAACATTTTTAACAATATTATAGTCACAGTAACTATGTATATGATTGTGGTAATAATAATATGGTTAATTTACGATTCACATGATTGTATAAACCATATATATGGTTACAGTAAACATGTATATTTTTGTGACAACCATTTATATGATGAATAATTTTATCATAATATGTTGTTCTCAGATTATGATATCCATAAGCCGTAAGTTCTTCATCATATAAATGGTTGTCACAAACATATACATGTTTAGTGTAACCATATATATGATTGATACAATCATGTGAATCGTAAATTAACCATATTATTGTTACCACAATCATATATATAGTTACTGAGACTATAATATTGTTAACAATGTTGAAATGGTTACAGTAACTATGAACAACTATATTTTTTACTGCGTGTAGCATTATTGTTACCACAATTGCAACATAAAAAAAGTAAATATATGCAAGTGTTTAATTTTGTTAAAGCTGCCTATTGTAAAATCGTTTTTGTTTGACAACTGTATAGCTACTGATATTCTAATATGTGTTTATATGTACATATGTGTGTATATTGCTATCTTTCTAATAACTCCCTTTTGTGTACACAGAAAAAAATAAAAATGTGTTTCAATTACGAAATTGATTAAATTAATTAAAAAAATATTTGATTTTGCTCCAATCATCAAAATGATACTATTAATTAAATTGAAATTAAATATTTTAATTGAAAAAAATCCAATTAAACAGTATTAAATATAGTAATTGAATTTCTTTACAAATTTCAATTAAATTTTTAATTGAATCAATTAAGTATGCAATTGAAATTTTGCACTAAATCCAATAAAATATTAATTAATACAATTGTGCAATTAATTGGCAATTTTTTAATTTTATTTGTTTTTTATTTGATTTATTTTATATACACATATATAAACATTTAAAATATCAAAATTAATTTACGTGTAATGTATGTAATGTATGTAATGAATGTAATGTATGTAATGTATGTAATGTATGTAATGTATGTAATGTATGTAATGTATGTAATGTATGTAATGTATGTAATGTATGTAATGTATGTAATGTATGTAATGTATGTAATGTATGTAATGTATGTAATGTATGTAATGTATGTAATGTATGTAATGTATGTAATGTATGTAATGTATGTAATGTATGTAATGTATGTAATGTATGTAATGTATGTAATGTATGTAATGTATGTAATGTATGTAATGTATGTAATGTATGTAATGTATGTAATGTATGTAATGTATGTAATGTATGTAATGTATGTAATGTATGTAATGTATGTAATGTATGTAATGTATGTAATGTATGTAATGTATGTAATGTATGTAATGTATGTAATGTATGTAATGTATGTAATGTATGTAATGTATGTAATGTATGTAATGTATGTAATGTATGTAATGTAATGCACAATATCTATTGTATTCAATGAATTGTATGAATGTAAGTGTACGTTACATAAATTAAATCTTATATTGTACTTATAATCTATCTATGTATCTATCCATAAAATCTGTCGTCTCCCAGGCAATTAGCATGAACATCGATTTGACTAGAAATGTGAAACCAATATTAGAATTACATTTTATACAAAATTTAATTTATGGGTCGATTATGGATAGCAACCGAACTTCAGTCAGTTGCCTAAATGGTATTACAGATGGCAACTGGCAGCAATCATTTCTGTTACCAAACTGACAACCAGAAATTTGTGGTTGCCCTCTGGCAACGCACCTAAAGTTCGGTTGCCATCCATAATCAACCCATTAAATTTAATGTACTCACCTCTAAACATTATATTGGAACGCAATTGCTCCACAAGTCCTTAAAAAACCAACGCGTTACAAGCAATTACCACAAGCATCGATTTGTCTTGAAAATGTGAAATAATACGAGTAATATACAATATTGAAGAATATAACCATTATATTACATGTATACTCACCTCTAGAAATTATATTGGAACTCAATTGGAATTCTATATCCGATCATTGTTTAGTTTTCCATCCCATAAACATATATTTTATCCCTTTTTCTTTTCCAAAATAAACTTTTTTTTAGGAAATTTTTTGCTTTTTATTTTATATTTTTCAAAAACTGTCAAATTTATATTTTGTTTTAGTTTCGTTTGTTTCTCCAGAAAATATTTATATATTTGATTATAAAAAGTATTGAATCAATTACAATTTTTATTCTATTAAATTTTTAAATTAATACAATTTTTTATTAAATAAAAAGTATCAATAATTTTTTCTGTGTACAATATTCATAAAATGAATAGAGAATTGCTTATTTATGTATATACTTATATCGAAGGAAAAATATTTCAATACAATCAAACAGGGGATGGCTGAATGACTTTAGCTTCGTTTTTTCTTCTCGTCGTCGTAGTCTCCCCCGTTATATTATGTCTTCATCTTGACTTATTATATGCATGCAATCATGTCATTGATAATTTTTTTTGATTAAATCACTTTGATAATTTGTAAAATAGCAAAGAGGAAAGGAAGAGGGAAATGAGCATAACAAAATATTAGTAGCGAAAGCAATGAAGAAATAAATAAATATGATATGTAGAATGTTAAAAAATCAAATATAAGTAAAGAAATGAATAAAAAGATCTAATAAAAATCGAGTGCAAACAAATAAGCATAAGTATGTGTGAAAATATTTTGTAAAAAAAGGGGTGGGCTTTAAGGTTTGTCTACATCTATTGAAACAGACTGTGCTAAAAGGACGTATTGTAGAAGTGGGAGTGTACTAAGTACGTTAGAGTGAGTACAATAAATGTGTGTTATTATTATATTTCTTTTGTTCAATACAATTCTTTTCATATTTAAAATATATTGAATATAATAAAGATTTTGTATTGAAAGTTTATATATCATGGTTATGTATTGTATGTCTGTTTGAATGCAAGCATTTTCATTTTACATATTATCAACATAGATGAATGAATGATTGAATGGCAATAGAAAGGAAGGAAATACCAGAGATCCGTTTAATAAGAAAATATTTGTGTGTGTGTATTAGTTTATTTACATTCTACAAGTATGTATACAAATGAGAAAGGAAAATAACTGGAAATAAAGAAAATTTTAAGGAGAAACTAATATAATATTTATGGGTTTGTAAATGTTTAACTTTTTGCTTACTTAAATAATTTTAACAAATTTTACTATAAACTACAGAAAATAATGCTTATATACAGATAATTTTAGTCCATTAGCAGAAATTATAGAAATTGTAAAATGTTTTGGCAAATTTGTATTATGAATAAAATTTATTGTTAACAAATTCATTGCTTGTCTGTATTCATTATAATTAGTTTAATTTATGTAGTATTTATTATAAATTATAGTTTATACTATAGTTTTATAGCATTTGGTTTTATTTAATTAATAGTTCCTAATACAACTTTCTTTTTCTATTTCAGGTATGTTGTGGAAGATGTTAATGAAATAGTTTGGATTTAATTTAATTGGTATGTACTTCAAATGTAAAACATTACATAATGATGAAATCACTTAAATGAATTATAATTCTTATAATTCAGGAATATAATATCCCTGAACAACGGAATTGACATAATAAAATTATCATAAAAACGTACGTATCTTCTGATTGAGATGGGTCGTAAAATTTTAACAATTTGTATTTTAAAAAGATTTTAAATTTATCTGAATATAAAAATTCAGTATCAATTGGATACGTCTAATAGTTAGTTGATTTCCCTCGTGTGTTATTTTCCACACAGAGAGAAAACAGATTCGTGTTAGCAACCGTGTTTGTTGCCTATCAAATGATTCGGTGGCACACATCGAATTTTTCGGTTCTATCAACAGAAAGTCAGTTGAAAAAGATGAATTTCGATTGAAGCAACCAAACGTTTGCTACCCCTTCTAAAATTTGTTGGTCATAACTGTAAAATTCGGTTTCTAAGGTAGAATTATTCGATTGGCAACATATCGCTATCACAACATATTGCTATCACGAATCTGTTTTCTCTGTGCACATAAATCTTTTTGTAAAATGTGGTGAAGATAAACTATTTTGATGTAAATGTGTTTTGTTAGTTTAAACGCAAGTTGATTGGAGTGCGAGACTGACCAAGAAATGTATGCTACTGTGATATAACAATACATTGAAATATCATTCTCTTCAATAAAAGTAAAATATAGTTGTGCATGATTACAGTAACCATTTCAAAATTTTTTATTATAGGCACAGTAACTATTTACATGATTGTGGTAACCATAATATGGTTAACCTACGATTCACACGATTGTATCAGTCATATATATGGTTACAATAAACAAGTATATGTTTGTGATGAATCTTTATATCATAATATGTTGTTCTCAGATTATGATATCAATTAGCTGAGAGCAACATAATATGGTAAAACCTTAATCATATCAAGTAACAGAGCTATTTCCAGCTGTGCCGAATATATACCCTTCACCAAATTATTCTTTAAAATTAATTTTTTTTTTTCGAAATTGGTTTTTAAAAGTTTTTACCAATTTTTAAAAAAAAATTTTTTAATTTAAAAATTATTTTTTTTTTTAATTTTTTAGTGAAAAAAATTGATGACAAAAAATGTTTTTTGTGAAAAAAAATTCGGATTAAAAAATATTATTCCCGATTTTGACCCATTGTAGGTCCAACTTACTATAGCCTTATATACATCGTTGTAATGGACTTTGAAATATCTATCATTTGATATCCGTATTGTCCATATTTATGACTTAGTAATCGAGATATAGATCAAAAGTAGGCCAAAAATAGAGGTTGTCTCGGATTTTTGCTCATATGGACGGATTTTGCTGATTTTAAATAGGAAACTTCTCGAAAGCATGTCTGACAAAATTATTGAACACAGACAGACGGAAATGGCTAAATCGACTCCGATATCTATAAGGATCCAGAATATATATACTTTATAGGGTCGGAAAATTATATTGTGGAAATTACAAACGGAATGACAAACTTATATATACCCTTCTCACGAAGGTGAAGGGTATAAAAATGGTTGTCACAAACATATACTTGTTTACTGTAACCATATAAATTATTGTTACAATCATGTGAAAAGTAATATAACCATATTATGGTCATTTAAAAAGTTACTGTGACTATAATATTGTTAAAAAACTTTTAAACACGCATAACTATATTTTTTCCCTGCGTGTAGAGAATGATATTTCAATGTATTTTAATATAACAGTAGCATACATTTCTCGGTCAGTCTCGCACTCAAACCACTGTATGATAAAGCAATTTTATACCTAGATGGACTATATATGGTAAAACTTTAAACATGTTGGCCCATAATCATAGTCAAACAATAAAGTCGGTTCTTTTGACAAACAACAAATGTTACCGGGAAACTAAAGGAAAAAACAGTTTGTGATGGAAAAATAGAAAAGGAAAGATTAATATCAAATTTATTCTATTTTGGTACTAATTTAATTGATTCATTATTCAATAATTGCAAAATCTCTTCCAATGTCTTGTAACTTAAACATTTTTGACTTTTTGTCGAAGTTTTTTACATGGCGAAGAACAGCTGATGCTGTTGTGAAATGAGTTAAAAACAACTTCAGCTAGTTTTATATTTACAGTCGACTTTAACGTCAGAAGAATACTTTAACTTGTCTATGGTAGACCTAAAGTCCACTCTTAAGTAAAGACGACTTTATTTCTCTTAAAATATACTTTATTTTTGAATATGATTATGGGTCGTTGTATTCAAAGAATCTCAAAAATGGCAATTTTACCATTTTTGCTCACTGGAATCGCATTTGGTTTGAGAATAATAAAAGTTTTATACAACATATTCAAAACATACTAGGAAGTATAGAACTGAAACAGCATTTTCTATACAAAATAATGAATTTTAGTTCAAGTTGGAATAAAAAAAATTTTAAAATTATTATTATATAGCATTCCATTTTCATATTGATGATAAATCCATTTTTTTTAACAAAAATAATGCTAATATTATTATAAGTGTTATAAAGGTTAAAACCATTGAGTTTATTGACTGTATTTCCATTTAAATTATGTTATTTATAGAATTTGTGTTACATTATCCTTCACAATTGAACTGTAAAACCAAAAGTCTTCTGTCTGTTGTCACAAATATTTAAGGGTATTTTTAAACTACTTTTTACTAATCCAATCTATAAGCCACTTACTGAAATATGTTGAATAAAAAAAACGCTAATGTAAAATAAATACATTAAGTGAGGTAAGCTTTTGAAAATCACCATTAATACTAGCTCACCATAATAGAAAACAGTTGCCTTTTACTTTAATTACGCTGGCTCTGTAATGATTATTCTAAAAAATGTATTTAGTCTACCCTTATCAAATGAGATTTTCTTGACATTACGTTTAATTTTCTTCTAAGAAAAAACCACTATTGAAATCTCTCTATTGTTGCTGCGGGGTTCTTATGGTTAAAATCAATTTATATTTACTCATATTAGATATTCATTTAATTTGTGTGCTATAGTAAGGTTGAGATGTATATATTGTAGTTATTGAACAAAGATACACATTTGAAACGTGTGTCAATTTGAAACAATAAAACATAATTCCCCTCCCTTCACCCTTTAAATATAGTTACTGCTGAGCTTAACTTTTTCTTTTTATAAATAACTTGACCATATCTATATGTACGATAAAAGTAAGTATAATAAAGATGTTAAAAATCCACACCTTTTCAAAATATTTAATAACTATTAATCATTATTATTTTTATTATTTTCTATATCTACCATTGTTGGAGAGTTAACATGAATTATGAATTAATTTATAATAAATATTTCTCAAGTATTTATTTATTATTATATGTTTTTAATAATTTTATAATTGGAAAAAAATACAATGAAACCAAACAGATGACAATAATCTTATAAAATTTTAATGTTTGATTATTTTTTTTTTCCTCTTCATCTTCATCATCATCATTTATTTCTGTTTTTTGTCTCTGTCAGATGTTTTGTAAAATAACAGACATTGTTGGTATAACAAAAAAACACAAAACAAAAACACTGTTTTGTTGTAGTAATAATTTGCCAAATCTTCGTAAATGGGATAAAACCAAAATCTAACAAAAAACCAACAACAAGAAAACAAAACAACAAAGAATTTATGGAGGCCATAAAATAGAGATTTAGCATACTTACATATATATACACACTCACTCACCAATACAAACATTTTTTTTCCATTTCCTGTCACTAAATAGAGGTTTTATTTGTTTAATTTCTCGTTCAGTCTTTAGTCCAAATATTGTTGTTTTTTTTGTTCTTGCTCTTTCTTTTATTTAAAATTTGAATTGCAAATATTTTTCTGTTTGTTCTTTTTATAAGATGAACATTTACAATAGCGGCAGCAACAACTAAAAGCAGCTCAAAAAATCGTTGCTTTTGTTGCTGAAATTTTATTGTATATATTTTGTGGCATATTTTTGAAGAAAAATGCTAATATTAAAAATAATAATATCAAAAATACAGCAAAGATATTTACAAGATTTAATTTGCCATCATTTTAAAGATGTTTGCAGACAATTTATTTAGAGATTTTGAAAATGTTAGGGGATAGCAAAATTTATTGTTTATTGATTTTATTTTGTAGAAAATTTGAAAGGAGAACTGTAGTTAAAATAATTTATAAACATTACAAAGTTGTATACCGTTACTCCTAAAATATAATTTCAGTTCAACTACTGTTAACGCTAAGCTACCATTACCGATATAATCGTAAATACCGTTACCGTTATTGTATAAATAATTTGAAATTATAAAAACAAAATTTTTTTAATTATTTTAATGTTTAATTATTTTACATTTTTGTAAATTTGTATTAATAATTTAATTTGGGATGAAATTACCGTTATCATTAAAATACTGTTACTGCTAAAATATTGTTATCGGAATAATCGGAATCAGTATTATCGTTACTTTTTTAACGTTTAGCTATCCTTAATTTAAGTAAAAGAAATTTTAATTTTTGGAATGAATAACTTTGATTTGATTTTTACATTATGCAGTAATGTGTTGTTTTCCACACATACAGTATGCCTATGTATTTTGCACTAGCTTAGATTTACAATTAAAAAAAATATAATAAATTATTTCAAACTTTTAATTTGTTAATTAAAATTAAATTTATTATGGAATTGGATTCAATTCAATTTTAGTATGAAATAATTTAACACATTGACTGCCACGTGGGACATATATGTGTGACACTGCACTATGTGGTTTACGCCACGTTGGACACACATGTCTTACGCGACTTTTATTCTGTCTATTTTATTCTATGTCACATAATTGTGCTGGAGTTTCAAGCATTTTTTCTATGTTGTCTGCAAGTTCCTCATCAAAACCGTAATCTTCGCTTTCTGTACTTGTACTGAGTATTTTTTCTAACTCAGTATCCGATAAAAAATTCCTTTTCGCCATTTCGTAGGACACTTATTTATAAAAAAAACTCCCAGTTTCTAAGCAGTAGATATTAATAACAGAAGCCTAAATTCTAATATTAGCGTTTTCGATGAAAAAGATGCCGTGACCCCCAGCATCTTATTAGCTGAAAGTGCCTTGGCAGTCACTGTGTTAAATCATATAATTGTAACAGTTGGCAAATTGGAATTCTTCTCCAAAATATATTTATATATTTTGTTATATGTTACTTGAAATCATACTATCTCTCCAAATACATAATCTTTGCAAAACAAACTATCACTGTTTAATAACCTCATTATCAAAAATATTTTTGTATCAATTAATATTTTTTTCTGCGATAAATTGATGCAGTAGGAAATTTCATTTCAAATTCTTTAAAAAAATACTAATTTTGTGTGGTTTCTAACACAAGGCTGAGATGAAGGTTGGGATATAATTCAGTTACTTTAATATGATTTTTTAATTTTATTATTATGTATTATTATGGCATTATGGTTTGGTGTAGAGAAAGTAGTAATTTATAAAACATATATGGGATATTTAATTCTCAAAGATCTTGTTTTTAAAATATCGAAGTTTTAATGTTTTTGGTTTTTCTGTATTTATACCCTTTACCATGAGTGGCAAGGTATATAAAAAAAAAATGGTTATAGATAGCGGAGTCGATATATACCTGTCCGTCTGTCGGTTGAAATAAACTTTCCAAATCCCCTAAATAACTTATAAACATGACTGATACATCAATATATCGGGAATTCTTCCAGTTCATTTGAAATGTACAAAATTGGCCCAAAAATGGCTGAGATATAAGGAAAAACTTGGACAACCTCGATTTATTGCCTATTTTGGATCAATATCTGGATTCTAAGTCAATAATATAGACAACATGGATATCTAATGATAGATATTTCAAAGTCCTTTGCAACGATATATAGAAGGCTATAGTAAGTTGGACCTAAAATGGGTCAAAATCGGGAAAAATATTTTTTTATATAAGTTTTTTTTACCAAAAAAATTTTTTGGTAAAAAAATATATTTTTTTTTTCACTAACAAATTTAAAAAAAGTTTGTTAAAAAATTTTAAAAAAATGTGAATAAAAATTAATAAAAAAAAAATTTGGAAAAAAAAATTTTTAAATTTTTAAAAAATTTTCTAAAATTTTGAAACAAAATTTTTTTTTTTTTATTTAAAATTTGTATTTTAAAGTATAATTTTGTGAAGGGTATAAGATTCGGCAAAGTCGAATATAGTTCTCTAACTTGTTTTATTTTCTTGTTGGTTGAATATTGCATAAATGGAGACTAAAATTAAAAAGCATTCTACACAAATTATTTTTTCTAGACATACATTTTTTTTTAAATCTAAATTCAAGGATATATTGGTTTATGTGATATGCATTATGTTGAAAATTAACTTTTTTCAGTTTCATCAAAATTTTTTCACGATATACAATAAAAACATATCAATAAACTTATATATATAAAAAAAATCAAATTCGCTGAAAATATACTAAACTATTTGGCAAATAACTTGAAGTTTTACAACATTTTTCGTATGTTATTCGTATAAAAAATTATACAAATGTACATAACTTAAATGTTCAACATCTACATGATTATACTTAAACTAATGATTTATTTCTGTAGATTACAGTGATCATAAAATATCTCTGAAATTATATTTTTAATGATAAGAAAAAAACTACTTGTTCTTTAACAACTAATATTTCGTTTAATTGAGGATAAAGCTAAAAGAGTCAAATTTCAACATACTTGAAAGTTCAGACAAATATTCCATAACATTCACCAGAATTATTATACTCAAAAGAAATATATGGGGATTTAATGTCAAGTGAACCAACTTTTGAAATCAATGTCTTCCGATTGGTATGATATTCCCAACAAGGTTAGTCTTATTGGATAGTAAATCAGACACAATTTTTCAACAAGATTGCTCAAGAACTCTCTGAGTTAGAGGGGGGTCAACATTTGAAATTTTCGCTAAACAGATGTTTTTTCTCTTATTACCTATTGTTTTTAATAAAATTTGTAACAAATAGTTTAGATACCTATCTTTCGAAAAAAATTAAAAAAAAAATTTTGATTTTTTTTTTTTGCAAAATCAAAAACTTGTTTGACTTTTTCTTCAAAATGGGACTTTCTAACTCAGAGAGTTCTTGACTGATCTTGTTGAAAAATTTGTATCCAATAGGACTAGGTTAGGTTTCCAGGCAGCCGCGAAATTGAAGAATAGAAGAACAGCTCACGTGGGTCCAAGCTGTGGTCCCTTTGTGTTACCTAAAAGTAGAAAGTTAGAAAGAAAGAGGACAGATAGAAATGAAAATAGAGAAGGGGAAGATTGAAAAGTAAAGAAGATGTTCAAAGAAAGAGAGAAGGAGATTTCCACAAATTGCGTATCAATAAGATAGCGTTATTAGACCATGTCTGGTCTTTTTAAACAATTACTACTCCTTATAAAGGCTTATTAATGCCCTCAAGCCTCATATTCGAGAGAGACCAGAAAGACTACTTATGGAACGGTGTCTCAGAAACCTTAAGCATAGATCTCCAAATGCCGGACAGTGACAAAGAACATGAAAAATGGTCTCATCCTCCTCCTCGTTTTGACAACTTCTGCAGAAGTCATTGTAGGGCAAGCCAAGTCTCCTCGCGTGGTTGCCAAAAGTGCAGTATCCGGTAATGACCGCCACTACGCCACAAAATTGTGAGCGTGACAAGCCAAGAAGATGTGGACTAACCTGGGTGCAAATTTCATCCCGATCAGAAGACATCGATTTCAAAAGTTGGTTCACTTGACATGAAATCTCCCATATGTTTACGTAGAACAGTTTCATGCGAAAGCAGCATTACCCAAAATTTAGAAGAAAAACACCAAAAAATGTGGTATGTAATGGAAATTTCGAAAAGGCAAGCTGACTGGAAAACAACAAGTATAACATAGTAATGAGGGTTCATCAGCTCGTACAAAACGTAGTTGAAATTGCGGGCACCAAAATGTCTGTTCCGCCATGTTATTTAATATGCTTTCAAAATATGCAAAAAACACTTTTTAAAATTCAATTTTATTATTATTAAATATTTATGAACGAAATATCTTAAACATGTTTCACTATATTTTCTAAAATTAAAACCCATAAGATGTTTCATATCTCACATTTGAATAAATCTTTCATAAAATTGTGCTTGTCAGAACCTAAAATAACTACATGCTCTATAAATAAAAGAACCCCGGAATTTGAAACAATATTAAATTCTCTAAAACGCCCACTTGTGTCATTATAGAGACATACATAAAAATGTGAATATATGAATTAAATTTAATGAATGGTTGCTGCTTGAATAGATGAATTGATAAGTGATTGAATGTATTTATAGTATTCATGCATAGCAAGTGGTATTTTCAATATTATTGCCAAATTATATGTATTTCTTTTTATAGCATACAAAATGATTGGTTATAAACTAATCAATAGCTATTGTCTACGCACAATATTAAATTTTATTTATACATCTTATTTATTTTTTATTATATTAACTAGACATATAATTTGTTAACATGAGGTTATAAATTATTTAATATATTTTTTGTTTTGTTTTTTTTTTTTTTTTTTGTTGCTTTGATATTCAGTGAGTAGGTTTTGTTTAAATGAAATAAGTATTTAAACAACTTAATAGCCATATTAAAAGAAAAAAATCTAAATCTAAAATGTCGTTTGTGATTTAATAAATAACTATTCAGAAACGTATATGGTAATTAAGTATTAATAAATTGTATACGAATATAAATATCAATTTACAAGACACAACATGTCATTTGCTATTAAAGCTAAAGCTACAAACCTGTAACAAGTTTAATAACTCAAGATGTATGAGATATGAAGTTGTAAAAACATATTTGTATACACGTTTGAAAAAGTATTATTTATTAGACTAATGGAATACCAATAAATTATTAAACTAATATTATAATGTCATAGTGTATTAAATTTATGATGTATATGTTAAGTACTTCAATACTCATCAAAATATATAACAACAAATTTTAGGTTTCAAGTGTAGAGCAAGTACAAAATGTTTATTGAAAATGTACATAAAGCTGTAAGCATAAGACTACTTACAACATGTTAAATTTTATTCCAAAAAATATTTTTCATTTTAACTGAGTAGTATACAGTAACAGTAACAAAGATAAAACCTAGGTAGTGAAAGTATCAAAATAATCATAACCTTTTGAAAACGTTGGTTTATTTCCTTTAAATAAACCCGATACTTTATTTATTTAAAATGTACAGCAACAACAGTTTCAATAGTCACTCAGCGTTGTATACGCGTTTATAAATTCGCAGAAATACACAAACACTTAAATTAAACACTGATAATGTACAATCATACACTGGTAATGCAGTTGATGTTTATTCGAACAGCGTCTCAGATCAACTCACTAACGACTGCAACCTCTGCCACTATTTATACAAACGCCATCTTTCGTGAATCATCTACAATGATCTTAACGGACAAACCAGTATATTCGAATTCCAGAGCCTTCGATGTCAATAATTAATCATTCAGTGTTGCCACACTTTTAAACAATGCTCAACTCAAAGCTTTCATTCAATGTCGTATGTTCTACAGCAATATTAGTAATACCCACAGATATGTTAAAGTTTGAGAAGCACTGCTGCTATTTTGCAACTTTAAACCAGCCGTTAAAACAATTATATTTAAATTCAAGTACAATTTCGTAACAATATTTTATAATAATTCTATGGCATTCAAATAGTGGTATTCTTTTAAGTAATAATAAGTTTTGTTTTTTTTTCAAATATTTATTTGTTTAGCTTATTTATTATAATTAAAATAACTGAAATAAAATCCAAAGTCTATTATCACTCTAATATTAATTTCATATAATAAAATCAATTCAGATTTTCTTGCGAAATATTGAAATTATATATAGAATATTTGTTTCTTTTTTATATGTACATACGTTATAAGTATAATAAACTAAGAGTCATTGCTATTACATTACGTCCTCTTTTTTGTGTATGACTTGAAGTACATTATACTTTGCATATAAATATATAATTTATAAGTATACGTATGCATATAGTCACCTTGAAAATTGTATAAATGAATATGTGTTGAAAAAGGTAAATCAAATTGACAAAAAAAAAAGTGAAATACACATAAACATAGCCAAAGAAAATATGTCAATTACTTTTTATTGGTAAATCTATATGTTAAACTGAAGGTCTCTATATATTTTTCTGAAATATAGGTATGTAGGTTAAATTCAATTAATTCAATAATCACTTCATATTATTTCCAATTCTGTTGTATATACTTATGCAGACAAAAAAAAAAAAAAAAAAGAAATACTTTTCAATTTTAATTATTCCAATAACGAGCTCATATTTTTTATTTTTATTTTAGTTGAACTTATAAATGGTTGCGTTATTTGACAGATGAAATGTAGGTGAATGGAAAAATTATAAGTATTAAGTTGAGTTTTAAAAAGGAAGGTGTGAAAAATTCAGCCTTGTTAAATATTTGGTGTCCGATAACTTGCACACGGCATGTATTCCATATGTATTGGGACATGTATTCGATACATATTGAATTTCATGTGACCCCCTATTAGCGACACGTGTGGATTTGATATCGAATGCTCCATGGAAGACCAGCTAAAATTCCTATCGATTATTTAATTTATGGGGGAAAATACAGAAGTGGTTCTAAATATTTTCAAGGTGTTAGAGGAAATTTGGCATGGTGTTTTTCTATTAAAACATATTGCGCATGGTGTTGATAACAACTTATTAGCATTAATATCAAGCTTTCTTAAAGATCGTTCTTGTAGATTTAATATCATTAAACTAGTTCAAGATTAATTCAGTGATACTGCTTATATTCTTAAATTATCTTCAATCTATATCTATTCTTTTGTAGTATTCAATATGCCTTTAAATATCAGTCAAGTATGACAGAGATTGGGACTATGAGCCGGGAAATTATGCAACCTAGAGATACCATGGCCTAGGATGCATAACCTCCCGAACCTTTTCCTTTCCTTTTCGCTTATAAAATGATAACGGCACAAATCGTTGAGGGAGAGATTAACTTAAAAAAAAATTGAACTTCCATGTGAGATACCACCTCTGGTTAGGAAAACTTTCTACAGTTTGTAACTTGTATAGTTATGGCAGATTTCAACGAATGAAACTTTGTTATAAAGCAAGTGAGATGGTAAAGAAATGTCTGTTTATTTCACTAAATTACTTCTAACAGTTTAAACCAAAGAAGAAATGGATATAATGAAATCATTCGATCAGCCAGAAATTTGCTTTAGCGCAACGAACATGAATATAGTAACATTAAGAAGAAATCGTATAAGGGAATTCTCAACATTTTTCAACAAAAACTTTCACGTTCTTTTATTTATTTAAGCAGCAAGTCAAGAATTATAATTACACTACAGGAATTTATATATCGATTTGGATGTTATACAAGAAAGAAAAACTTATCATAAAATGATGTGAAAACAAGTTAAATTTTAAAATAATTAAATAATTAAAAACTATCAGTTACAAAAAAAGTATACAAAAACTTCCTAAAATGCATCGCGTTGGTGTTTGTCTGTTGGACATATGGAATTAGATTCCAAAGAAGTATAGCATTTATAAGGAACTACTATTCGGACACTAGCTTACGATGATGGGGTATCATGATACTCTTTCCCCTGAGGTACCTTCCAAACCGTAAAAGACGAAATAGATATTCAGGTTGTTGTATCTATATCATTTTATGCAGAAATGTGAGGTCTCTTTTTTTAAGTTAGTTGTTAAAAGATACACCAAAAAGTAATTTCGAGAAAGAGGAAACATGCTCACGTTCACTCAATCCGTATACGTATTTGGTTATGTTATTGAACAGTTCGCAAATAGTCCACACCCATATATAACTCCTCGAATCAGGTATGTCTTTGCTGTTAGAGTTATTATTCTTAATGGTGTACAGTATTGAGTTATCTAAAGTGTTCTTAGTTACAAATACGTTTCGCCAACTAGTGATCAGTATCAATTTCAATGTTTGGCTTCAATATTTTGTTATGAACTAGCAGGCATTTTGATTAATGCGGATTTAAAAAAGCCCATTTTTCATAGACCAGGAACTCCCGTGAAATGCTGCTGTAGACTTTACTCAAAACCGGTGTATGGAAAAAGTCAGAATATGGTCTATTTGCACCAATGATGGGTAGAATAAGTTTTTTAAGTGACAGGGAAAACCTCTCTTCAGGCAGTTTGTTAAGCAATTTTAATTTCCTCAGTAGATTTCCTATTTACCTTCCCTCTACCAATTTTCCAGTACCAGGATAAGGAAGAAGCAGAAGTCATCTTCTGAGACAAACCATAGACATTTAACGCTCATTTCACACTTGTGTGGAAATCCACACAAAAATAATATTTTATTTATATTTTGAAACAAATTTGTTAAGCTGTGTATGAAATTTTTTGACATTGCATTAATCTATTAAAACATATTTTTTATTAACGAGTAAATTACCCTTGTGTGTGGTTTTACACACATAAGTAAATTATATGTATTTTGCACTAGGAACTGCATTTTTTGACTTCAAGTGTGCCATTTTTAGCAAATTAGTGTATTATGTTATCTTACTTATTACCGAAATATTTGTGTAAAATGTTTTGAAGAAAAACTCATTTGATGACAAAAACTATAAAAATAAATATGTTGTTCATGATTTTGGTGTTTAATACGTAAACAATCCGTAGGTATGGAAAATAGCACACAAGGGTAATCTACGTTAAGGTAAGGCGAGGGATAAAGCTATAAATGTTTAGTTTAACATTGCAGTTACCGTCAATTGTGTATTTGACTTTCAGGCCGTGATAATAAATGATCAATGGTCTAAATTTTATTCAAGTCTTAATATTTTTAAATTAAACTCCAAAAAAGAACTGTTCATATGTCAATTATGGTTGTGGAATAATTTAATACTATTCAAAATTAAAAAAAAAAATAATGTTTGAACAAAATATTCAATAATTCACTAGTTTGTATCTACTATCATTACTCACCTTTTTAATGTTCATCACCTATAGATTAAGACAACTTCAAATGTCGTCATTATAAGGAAACGCTAATTAATTTAATAAATAAAAGTAAGTGTGTTTAGTACAAATTTGTATAGAAAACTAAATTAGTTCACAATTTGCCTGTCACCACACAGCGTATGAGTAATAAAGAGTTTGTTTTTAAATGGCCACCCATAGGTATAAGTGTTGGTCATAAAACGGAAATATGATTCATTAAGACTTACTTACTAATAAATGTGTCAGAAAATGCCCTTCAGTATTTATTTATTTAATTTTTTTTTTCTGAAAAATTAATGAATAATTCATTAGTGGTTTTCAAACAAATTATTTTATACACAAAATATTGTTTATCATATTTTTTATTAATAAACCTTAACAACTATTTACTAGCATTATATTTTTTTATAGATTTATTTGTTTGTTTTTAAAACTACATTTCGTTAAGGCAAACATAAGGAAACTACTTTGATTTAATAGGGCGTATGGTTTTATTGGTGGGTCTTGTGAATTTAAGTTTTATACCCTTACCATTTGATTATTTTTGACTAAGTAGTTTGTGTATTAGTTACTAAGGACATAACATTGTATAATCGCATGTCTATCATAATTAATTAAAACATTGATTTATTTGAAATGAGTAGTAAGTAATACAAACAATACACCTATTTGCTCCCAGCTTGCTGCTAAATTCTTTTGGCTTGTGCCAACAAACGCACTCCACCAGTTTTAATGGTAACACAGATAAACAGTCATTAATTTATCAAAATATTTTCATTTTCCATAAACAAACATGTAGTTAAAAACAAATTTCCGCTTAAATTAATGAAAATGCCGCGCGCCACCACCTGCAAAGAGCAGCAACATACAGCAGTAGCAAAAAAATGTGAAAAGAACAAGAAATATTTCAGTTTCTGAAAAATAATGGCTAAAACAAACTTACACACTATTTAAAAATAAACGTTTGAATGTCCACCACTACGATTGCACTTAGATTTTTTGAGAGTGATAATGCTGTAGTTTTGTTTTTCCTATTAATGGTGCTTTTGTTTTTTCCTGTTTGGTGTTTTCTCTTCATAAACACACTCACATTTCATTTGTGCGTATGTATGTATGTGTGTTTAGCTATACGTCACTTTATTTTACTAATGTTTGTTGTAAAGCTGAAGAAAACCTGTTTAGTGTTAACAGACAAACTTAAAGAGGTGTATGAGGCAGAGAGTGCCTGTGCGTGTGAGAGAAATTTTGCGTGCCAGTATTTGTTTATAAGCGAGTGTGCATTTTTCATTTAAAGCCTATTGTTAGGAGTAAAATAAATATTTAAATTAATATTTATGTTTGTGTTGAAAAAAAAAGCCTTAAACCTGCTTCTGAGTAAATCTACATATGCGTGCCATAGAAAATAAAAGCATTTTTATGTAGGGATTTCAAATACTGTTTAGTTTTTTCTTTGTTGTTACTGGTTTTTTTTCCTTTTACTCTTTCTTTTACACCATACTAGTACGAATTTCTGTTATGCTTTTCGTTGGTATATGTTCATGTCAACTTCCGTTTAAAAACATTGACTTATAGCCTTGGTGTCAAAACTTAATTGAAAATGAAGAAAAAAAAAAAAAAAAAATAATACAACCTGAAAGCGTTGAAAGTATAGCAAACAAATTATATGAATAAAAAATACGCATATTGCGTACGTTTTATACTTTTTTTATAAGCTTTACTACCTATACATGTTTTTTACTGTGTGACATAGTTACTGCATCAGCACGCCTAGGTTTATGTGTAAAAAATAATAAATATTCAATGTTAGAATATCTACAACCTCAAACATACCATCGGACATAGATTTTACCTTTTGCTAGTTTCTCATTTCGCAAAAGAAGGCGTTTGGTTGTTGTGTATGGCACGCATATTTGTTTATTTTGTACTTCAAAATAAATAGAGTACTAAATACTAAACTTACTTGCAAATATTACTTTTATTTTTCCAGTATGCTTGTGTTAATACCTATGTTAACGACAAGTATTGCAAACTAAGCAAGTGCATAGTTGAATTGTAGTGTTAGCGTTTTGACAGCACTAAAATTAGATATTAAAATTGTGAGACTTAAGAACTGAATAACTTTAGAACTGAGTATATTCAGTACTGAATGCTTTTAGTGACAAGTTATTTTAGTGCTAAGTAATTTTTGTACCAACAGCTTTTAGTACTAATTACTTTTAGTACTTGGTAATTTATATATCAAACAATAAAGAACTAAGGTTTTATTTTACTAAATTATTTTGGACAAAGTGTTTTAGTACTAAATTTATTTTGTACTAATCACTTTTAACTAATAACTTAAAGCACTAAGTACTTTTAGTACCGAGCCTTTCTAGAATAACTACTTTTAGTAATAATAACTTTAAATACTTATTTCAGTACTAATTGATTACTTTTAACATTGAGTACTTTTAGTAAGTACCATTGTCGTCGAATTTTTTAAATGTATCTCCAATTTCTAAGAAGCAAGTGGTTAATAATGCTGAAAATTATCATCCAATAGTAATTTATTATGCATACACGCAGAAAAAAATTATAGTTGGGCATTGTTACTGTAACCATTTCAAAATGTTTAACAATATTATAGTCACAGTAACTATATTTATGATTGTGGTAACAATAATATGGTTAATTTACGATTCACATGAATATTTCAACCATATATATGGTTACAGTAAACATATATATGTTTGTGACAACCATTTATATGATGAAGGATTTACCACATTATGTTGCTCTTACATTCATGTGAATGGTAAATTAACCATATTATTGTTACCACAAACATATATGTAGTTACTGTGACTATAATATTGTTAAACATTTTGAAATGGTTTCAGTAACAATGCACAAATGTTGAAATGGTTACAGTAACAATGCCCAACTATATTTTTTTTCTGCGTGTAGTTATGGATAGTAACAGGGACCGTAACAATTATGACATTTATAATAAAATCACAACATAATTGTTATTTTTTGATTTTTATTTTTTTTGTCAGAAATATTTGTCAAACTTTGATTTTTATTTTTTTTGTCAGGAATATTTGTCAGACTTTGATTTTTATTTTTTTTGTCAGAAATAATTGTTATTTTTTTGTGATACATATTTGTCAGACTATATAAATAAAAATCATAGTGTGACAAATATGTATGACAAAAAAATAACAATTATTTCTGACAAAAAAAATAAAAATCAAAGTTTGACAAATATTTCTGACAAAAAAAATAAAAATCAAATTTTGACAAATATTTCTGACAAAAAAAATAAAAATCAAAGTTTGACAAATATTTCTGACAAAAAAAAAAAATAAAAATCAAAAAATAACAATTATTTTTTACAAAAAAAATAAAAATCAAGAAATTAAAAATCATGTTAATTTACGAAAATATAGTTGAAAACGATCAAAATGGTATGCTTGACTTGACTCTCCGATATTTTCTAGTGATGGCTTATTTCCTTTGAAATTTCAAGAATAATTATTATTTTCGGTCCCTGGATAGTAATGTAACATTTGGTTAATTCTTTGGTATCTAACGGAATTTGTTGGATTCTGTTAGATTACTGGACGCTCTCACTTGCGAAAGTAAAGTGATGTCTGTAGATCAGTGATCGGCACAAACAGAATATGCAACAGTAGTAAATGTAGTGTAATGATGTATAAAACGAATTTTCTATGTCATTATTTCATAGTATCCCTTTTCATAATTGTAAAGAGTTTCGCTTACATTCGTGTTGTGTAAATCTTAATAGTCGAACCTTTGGCTCGTGGTGACCAACCAGTGATTCACTTTTATCAGAACTTATTGCTTCAGAACTAGTAACTTCCCTCTATTTATATCGATCTTTCACATATACCACACTATACAACTTATTGAAAATGCGATCTCATCAAATGAGTTCAAGGTTTATATAAATTACCCTTTATGTCACACTTCCATTATTACTTTGCTGACGACAACAATATTTGTCAGTCATATTCAGCCAAGGCCGAGCATATCGCAGATTGGTACATTGAAGCAAAACATAAATGATTCACAAGATCAGAATCTTGTGAAAATCGCTCAATGGAGTCGTGTAAATGGGGTCGATTTCAGTCTCGTAATACGCAATACTGAAGCAAAAACGCACTATCATGTTGCTTCATTTGTATTTATGAGTGGATTAATATTAAGGAACCAGAAGCTCTTCATGTTCTGGGCATGTGAATATATATCCGCTAGACTAAACTCATTTTTTCAAGTGTCGAAAGAGCCCTGGCTATCTGATCTTATTATCCGATCTAAATTAGACTGTATACCACTTTCAGGGATTAAGATGCATTCCATTTGAAGTAGGTAACTTGCTCCTGATACCCATTGATTTGTACGTAATGCACGGCATTCAACTATAAACTCTACTTCCTTTATTCTCCCTACCATAATCTATTTTCCTAGTTTAAACATCGTAATGTATGAGAAGAATTTATTCCTTGAGTGCTGGTCCAAGAAGAAAACAAAAATAAAATAAGCCAAATAACCCATGGCCAAACACACTTGCCTTACATTTTGGGCTATTACTTTCTCTTTGTTTATCAAGAATCAACTTTAGATATTTTAGTCCCTTAAAGTCGTTTACCAAAATCATTTTTTTAGTATTATAAATATTAAATTCATTTTATCAACTTTACTGAACTCACGTTGTTACTTTACTCTGTTGACATTGTTTAATTGTCCGATACGTAAAACAATTAAGTAACAGCTCACCCTTATTTACCCTGTTTCTCCTTTTCTACCCACAACACAATTGTCTATAGTCGTTAAATGTTTCAAGTCAATGTAGTAAATATTTTGTCGTATTTCGTTTCGTTTGATTTTAGTTTTTTTTTTTTGTTTTATGTTCATGCCATTGATTTGGAAACACTATGGATTTATGTAGATTTTTTCTGTAAGAAGTATTCATTAAAATGGTTATAGAAATAGCCATTCGTTTTACTGTAGTAGCTATTTATTCAAGTTAAAATGTTTTTGGGACTTTGTTATTCAAAGAAAGAAAACAATGAATGCCAAAGCAAAGCAATGACTAAAAAGTATGGAAGAACTTTAAGAAAAAAAAAATCAATTTAATGGGCTGTTTTCAACATTTTGATTTAACCGCAAGTTAACCTAAACATAGGACATCAACAAAGAAATACTTACTTTCTGCATACTTTCACGTATATGCATGCGATAGAATGGCAATTTTACGTGTATATATGTACTATATATGAAGTAGAGTGTATAGTAGACCTGTTTTTAAAAAATTTATTTGCTTTGGATGGGAATTATTTAGTTATTTAGTAGCTAAACTTAATTTATGCTAAATTTTAGACCAATCGAATTACGAGAACCAATACCGGAAATCGATTGCAAGTTGTATTATTTTTTTGGATTTATTTAAAAATGTTAATAAAATTTTGTAAACATTTGAACAAATTCTTATTTTCTAGAGAAAATGATATGTATAAGAATATACAGAAAAGTATGACCCTTTGTTGAATATATCTCGTGGGAAATTCATAATAACTTGGTTATTTTACGTCTTTTATACCATATTAGAAAGATAATTTTGTAGAAGATAAAATTCATTAAAATATTTTATTTAAATATTTCAAAAAATCTAAAAAGCACCATTGGTTACGCTATGTAACAAAATTCAATCAACTTCCAGTACGGTTTCTCGTTATCCGATTGATCTCAGCAACAGTTAGTTTTACCTGCTATACTTATTCGTGATGGTACTAGAAGATTATGCTCTAATAAAATAAATCTAAGGAGTGAGATCGTAAAATTCTTAACACACGGTTTTCAATAAAACTTTTAACTCAAGTATTATATGATTTTTTTTTACCAAGTTACCTTTGTAAAGCATGTCAGTTATTATGTTTAATATTATTCATTTGTTATTAATCTGATTAAAACGAGTGACCAGAAAAAAGTGCGTACTAAAATTACTAAATATATTCAACAAAACCCAACTTGGTCCTACAAATGTTGGCCAAACATTCAAAGGTCTGCCGTAAAACTGTTTCCAATGTTATTAAACAGTACCGGGAGAACTTGTCCGTTGACAGAAAACCTGGTTCAGGTAGAAGGAATGGATGGTCCACATGATGTTTCTAAAGCCAAAAAACTAGAAAGCATTTTCAAAAGAGCTCCCAACACATCCGGTAGGAAAGCAGTCAGTGCTAGTACTATTTGGTACGAAAAGTTAAAGCTAATGCAAGTTTAAATACATACAAGGCTAAAAAAGTTCCTGACAGTTACACTGCTAAAAATTTAGAGGTGAATACAAAAGAGAGATGAAATTGAAGTCAGGTTTTATAAAAAACTATTCTTGCTTCATAATGGATGACGAAACGTATGTTCTGGCAGATTTTTCGCAACTTCCTGGTCAAAAATTTTATGTTGCTGCTGCTCGAGGGAATGTTGAAGAAAAGTATAGGACCCAAAAGCAGACAGTCATTTAGTTACAACGGGCTCTATAAATACCGAAATTTACATCAAGGAATGTTAACAAAAAAGGCTGCATCCATTCAAAAGACTTCATAATGTGGCCTGATTTGGCATCCTGTCACTATGGTAAACAAGCCCTTGAGTGGTACAGAAACAATAATGTGGTATTTGTACCAAGAAAGGCAAATCCTCCAAACTGCCCGGAGCTAAGGCCAGTGGAGAGATATTTGGCTCTTGTTAAAAGGGAATTGAAGAGCACAAAAAAGGTGTCCAAAAGTGTGGTAGATTTTAAACGGAGATGAACAACCTGTTCGAGCAAAGTGGCAGAAAGCACTATAAAAACATTAATGGAAGGGTTTCCGAAAAAGGTTCCTAATTGCATCACTAGTAATTAAAACTGAGCATATTGGTATACTTTAAAATGGGCGTTGGGAAAATACTTTTGCCATCAGCACTAACCAAATATGCCTTCCCCACTATGGTGGTGTAGGGTATAAAAACATTGTTCAGGCAGATCCAACAAAAGAGTAAGAAAACACAAGTAAGAAAGTATGGTCGGTCAAGTCCGACCTTGTAATACCCTACACTAAGTAAGCGTTTAATAAGTGAATATTGTAGCAGCATTGTATCACTTGATTGCGCTTACAAGCTGATGTCGTTTATTTGGCCTATAAGGAACAAAATAAGACCCATCCAAGACAATTATATTTTTCAAGGATGGGTCTACTGCACTGTTGTTGGTAGGACTTAATCCTGCTGTCATAACATGTACTTTAATACATACATACATAGTGAAAGCAACAACAGGCTTTTATTTGAATTTTTCTATTTATTTTTTGTTTGTTTATATTTTTGTTCTCATTGGCCTCTCTATCCTTGCTGTGCTTTTTACATTTTTTGTTTTTTTTGGTTTCACATGGTCTGTAAGGAAATTAAACTGAAAGAAGCTAAAAAAAAACACATGAACTGACTATTTATGCAGTTCGTGTCGTTATTAGTACTTTTTGCTGTTTTTTCTGTTTGCATCATTTTTAAGTTAAAACCACTATACAACATAAACATACGTATGTATTTACACACACGCTTATGAATGTGTATTTGTAGGTAAAGTATTATGTCCTAGTTTCTGTTTTATTTTTTATTTTTTGGTTAGTGTCATGTGTATTACAAAATAGGTTATGGCTTTTATAAAAAACGAATGTAGCAAATATCAAAACATTGCTTACTTTACTTGAAATAATACTCTGCCAAATCGGAAAATTTTGTAATAATGGTTCGATTCATCTTCGGCAAACTTATACACAAATTTTACTGTTTAAAAGTTAAGGTGCACATCTCTTTAGGCGATTGTAAAATCTATATTGATATAGATAACACGCTTCTAAATAAGTAAGTTGTCTTATGCTTGATGTATTGTTTATATAGTTCTGCCAAATCCCTTAATCTACTTTACAACGTCTTTGATATTCGCAACTGTTTTCGAAACTTTGATATTCCATTATCCCTGAATTTTGCAGCTAGTGCTGTTTTTCTTCGATGCCATTGCCCTTTCTCTCTTTGAACTCTTTTGAACTCATGGTTGTTATGATAAAATTTGTCTTAGCTGCTTTTAAAGAATGTTTTTCATTTAGTATTTATTTTATAGATATTTATATCGTGATTGCATACATCCTATGAAGTCTTTCTGATAACATGAAAATAACACAATGCAAAAAATTAAAATGAAAAGAGGCCAAACAAAGCTGGATTAATGGTACGGAATTTGTTCATATTCCAATGTCGCAATATCTTCAAAAGCATATTTGGTGATTTTTGTATAAGTGCGGAAACTACAAACGGAATGATTACCATTTGTAGTTTCCACATTTGCATTTAAGAACTCAAAAGTTTATATATTACGGATAGTTACAAGTAAATAGTGGCGTTTATCGTTATAGATAACGGCCATGTCCTTCTAACTGTTAAAAACAGCATTCCAAGGCCACTAAATTACTTACAAACATGATTGATATAGCAATATATCGCATATAGTATTGGTTCAGATGCAAGCAAAATCATAAAAATCTACTAATAAATGACTGAAATATAAGCAAAACTTGCAACTACCCTGATTACTACCAAATTCTCACCAAATTTTTCACAAAATTATTTTTAGACAATTTTTTTTTGTTGTTTTCAATTGATTTCAATCTTTAACTTGAAGTTTACTTTAGTGAAGAATATAAAAGATTCGTACTCTTAGTTGTGTTTCAATTGTAGTTGTTGTTTATTTATTATTTCATAGGTCCACTTCATTTGGTTAAATGTTCTCTAGATGACACTTATTGGTAGGTAACTTAAGGTCATATAAAACTCATTGGTAAACTAAGGGCTGAGATCGAAAAATTCTTAACATACATATATGTTAATAAAAATTAAACCACCAAACTTACCGTTTTGATTTTTTTTATTAGATTGAAATTATTATTACAATTTACAAAAAAAAAATATTTTTATAGTTCTAATCACTAGTGATGAAATTTTGAAACTTTTTCGGAAACCCTTCCATTATGGTTTTTATAGTGATTTCTGTCACTTTGTACGAACAGGTTGTGCACCTCCGTTTAAAATCTACCACGCATTGGTCATCTTTTTTGTGCTCTTCAATTCTCTTTTAACAAAAGTCCAATATCTCTCCATTGGTCTTAGCTCCAGGCAGTTTGGAGAATTTGCCTCTCTTGGCACAAATACCACATTATTGTTCCTTTACCACTCAAGACCTTTCTTACCATAGTGACAGGGTGCCAAATCAGGCCTAAAATAAGTGGACACACTAAGAAGTCTTATGAATGGAAGCATCCTTTTTGGTAAACATTCATTCATGTAAATTTCGGTATTTATAGAGCCCTTTGTAACAAAAGTTTGACTTTTTTGCCGCAACTGCATATTGCTTGCCATACCAAGAACTTTTTGGAAATTTTGTCTGCTTTTGGGTCCTAAACTTTTCTTCAGCATTCCCTCGAGCATCAGCAACATCAAAATTTTGATCCGGAAGCTGTGAAAAATCTGCCGAACATACGTTTCATCATCTATTATCCAGCAAGAATATTTTTTTTTATAAAATTTTACTTCAATTTCCGTGCTCTGTTTTTGTCCTCTAAATTTTTAGCAGCGTTCCTGTCAGGAAATTGTTGAGCCTTGTATGTTGTTGAACCTGCATAGGCTTTAACTTTTCGTACCAAGTAGTCCGAGCACTGAGCTAACCGGGCTGCTTTCCTACCGCATGTGTTGGGAGCTCTTTTGAAAATGCTTTCTATTTTTTTGGCTTAATAAACATCATGTGAACCATTTCTTTTACATGAACCAGATTTTCTATCAACGGAAAAGTTCGCCCGGTACTGTTGAATGACGGCAGACCTTTGATTGTTTGGCCAACTTTTTGTAGGACCAAGTTGGGTTTTGTTGAAAATAATTAATAATTTTAGTACGCACATTTTTCTGGTCACTCATTTTATTGAGATTAACAAGAAATGAACATAATTGACATTAAACATAATAACTGACATGCTGTACAAATGTAACTTGATAATGAAAAACGTGTGTTAAGAATTTTTCGATCTCAGTCCTTATTAGGATTACTTAACTTATAATAACAACGATCATCAAATTAGTTCCACATTAATACCATAAAACCTTAAATTATTATTTTTCCTTCCTAAGTAATATTCAAAATGCTTAATGTACATAATTGAATATAACAAATAAAATTTTATCAAATTAAATTTTCTAAACTACCGCCCATAGATATTATCTAAACAGCCAACATTATTTTCTAGTATTTATGATTGTAGTATTAAAGGTTATTTGAATTTCTATAAAATGTCAAGTGTTTTATTGTTGGAAAAAAGTTTAAATTACACATAATTTTATTGTATGTATATTTGAAACTTTTTTGTTTCGAAAACAACAAAAACAAAAACTAAGCCAAACAATTGTAAACCATTTAAACCACATAATAATAAAATAGAAAAAAAAAAATATATGGAAAATACGAGCACACATACAAAATTACTGTAAAATCGAACATACAGAAAAAAAAAAAAAATAGAAAAATAATAAAACTTTGTCATTTATTACTAAAAAGCAAAAACAATATGAAATACAACTGCACAAACAACACATATTAATAATGATAATAATAGGAGGAAAACATAACAAGAACAATTACTACAACATATATGTACAATAGGGTGGCCCCGTTTGTATGGAGAAAAAATAAGGTATCGATGTACCCGCCTAAAATGAAAATTTGATTCATTCTAAGACTACGCTTTGAAATTTTTTCGTCCTGGAGTCAATATTTGGCGAGCTGGATCAAAGGATAAAAAGGTCCTTTTTTGAGGGTTTTTACATTTTTTCCATATTTCTTCCAAAGGAAGTATATGTAAATTTGATATCATATAAAAGGTCTTTAAAAGACGCATTCAATAGCTTATTAGAAACTTCAAAAAAAATTAAAATTCAAAAATTTTAAAAATTTTCGACAAAATTTTAGTTTTTTTTTTAATTTTTTCATAGAATTTATTCAAATAAATATATGAAATTTCTTGATCAGAAACATCATGTAATTTCACCGAAATGGTGAAAGCTTATAAAATTTGAGTTATTTTGATGGCCATTACATATACTAAGAATTGAGTATACAGAGATTGTCAGATAGGGATGAAATTAGGTTTAAACAAATTTGAATAAACATTGAACTGGACTGAATTTTAAAAAACGAGAAAAACCGTTTCGGTGAAATTACATTATGTTTATGATCAAGAAATTTCATCTATATATTTGAATAAATTCTATGAACAAATTAAAAAAAACTAAAATTTTGTCGAAAATTTTTAAAATTTTTAAATAATTTTTTTTTTTTTTTAAATTTCTAATAACCAATTGAATGCGTCTCTCAAAGACCTTTCACATGATACCAAATTTACATATACTTCCTTTGGAAGAAATATGGAGAAAATGTAAAAAACCTCAAAAAAGGACCTTTTTATCCTTTGATCCAGCTCGCCAACTATTGATCCCAGGACGAAAAAGTTTCAAAACGTAGTCTTAGAATGAGTCAAATTTTAATTTTAGTCGGGAACATCCGCAACTTTAATTTTGGGGCCACCCTAATGTACAAGTATAACGCATACACAGATACAGAACAGTTTTTGTACAACTGTAAAATTATAGAATATCATAAAATTATTGTTGTTATTGTTATTACTTACAGCTTTATTTAGCTTTCGAAGTTGGCATACAATTCAAACAAATATCCTAGCAGTTCTAGTAGTCAGTCCCGAACTAGTGATTTTACCCATTTTTTACTAGTTACTTCAATAGCTTCAAGACTTGTTATTTTAACACGTGCATGTCCTAAGCAGGATGTCAATTATTGACCCTTTTTGACTATAATGAGACTGGTCTAAAGTAGTCAACGCAGTCCAATAAACTATAGCTTGTAAACCTTTCTTCGACAATTCTCCAATGGATTGCTTCTGGAGGGTAAAATAACTTCTTTCTAAAGTGCAGTACAAAACAAACGTTTAAAGTGACTTCACTATCGTTTACTAAGAGACACTAAAGTGACCATTGGCAACATGCTATGATTTTTGGGATATCAGTAAACTTAAGCAAAAATAAAAATTAACTGTATGAGAATTATATCAACACAATTTGTATAAAACTAGTTTGAACGAATTACTCACAAAATGTTTAAAGTGACTACATTCCAGATTACTTAGAGACACTTACGTGACACTTGTCTTTACGCTAGATTACCTGGGATATATGAAGTAACCAATTGTCTTCTCTCTGCACTACAAAAAGTCCATACGTATCAAATGACCAAAATATATAAATTGGAGTCAGCTAAGGGATAATACATTTGTGACGATTAATGTCTATAAGGGATACCTTGACTACATGCTTTACTGCTGGGATATTTAGACTTAAATGAATATATATCTATCTACAAATGCATATGGAGCTATACACAAATGAAAATATGAATATAATTGCTATAAATATACAGTATTGCATAAAAGTTTTTAAGCAAAACCATAAAAATATTGTTTATAATATAAACAATATATGCATTTGAATATGAAGTTTGCAATCATTTATATCTTAATGTATAAATTGTTGCAACACATAGGTTCTACATTTATGGGTCGATTACGCATGGCAACCGAACTTCAGTTGCGTTGTCAGTTGCCTAAATGGTATTACAGATGGCAACTGGCAGCTATCATTTCTGTTGCCAAACTGGCAACCAGAAATTTGTGGTTGCCATCTGGCAACGCAACTGAAGTTCGGTTGCCATCCATAATCGACCCATTACTTATTACTGTAGCTGTATACTGATATTTGTATATAAATATAAATGTGGTTCTATGTTATATTCCTGATGGTGTGTATTTTATTGAAAATATTGTAAAGATTGAAAAAAATTAAATGCAGAATTAAGGTGAATATGAAAGTCGTAATGGTAATTAAAATATTATAATCATTGTATGTTTTCCTTTTAATTATTTATGAGCTCTTTACAAAATTTCTAATCATAGACAACATATTAATTGAGAAAACTAAAGACTGAGATCGAAAAATTCTTAACATACATATATGTTAATAAAACTGAAACCACTAAACTTACAGTTTTGATTTTTTTTGTATTTGATTGAAATTATTATTAGAAATTATTATAGAAAGTCATGAATGGAAGCATCCTCTTTTGAAAACATTCCTTGATGTAAATTTGGATATTTATTTATATTTAGAGCTCTTTGTAACAAATGTTTGGCTTCTTTTGCCGCAAATGCTTATTGCTTGCCATACCAAGAACTTTTTGGGAAAATTTTCTGTTTTAAGGTTCTAAATTTTTCTTCAACATTCCCTCGAGCATCAGCAACACAAAAATGTTGACCGGTAAGCTGCAAGAAGTTGTCCATACGTACGTTTCGTCATCTATTATGCAGCAGGTATACTTTTTGTATAAAATTTTACTTCAATTTCCGTGCTCTGTCTTTGGCCTCTAAATTGTTAGCAGAGTTACTGTTAGGAACTTTTTGAGCCTTGTATGTTTTTAAATCTGCATTGGCTTTAACATTTCGTAACAAATAGTCTGAGTACTGAGCTAACCGGACTGCTTTCCTACCGGTTGTGTTGGGGGCACTTTTGAAAATGCTTTCCATTTATTGGCTTTAGAAACATCATGTGGACCATTCCTTCTACATGAATCAGGTTTTCTATCAACGGACAAGTTCTCCCGATACTGTTTAAAAACTTTGGAATCAGTTTAACGGCAGACCTTTGATTGTTTGGCCAACTTTTTGTTTTGTTGAAAATATTTAAAAATTTTAGTACGCACTTTTTTCAAAAATATCAGATTGATCAAACGATTTTCTAATGCAAAGAATGGGTGGCACAGAATTTACGCAAGATGTGAATAAAAAAGAATTATTTGGATTTTTAATTATTTAGCATAAAAACACATTCGAATGTCACATGGCCTCCACAGATTGTGACCTACAAATTTTCGAAATTTTCCATGTGCGGGATTTAGCTGACGAAGCTTTGAATTGGGCTTGTTGCCATTGATATTTGACCTCAATTAGCTCCACAGAAAAACTAGTTAAAATAGTATTAGATCACACAATCAACGAGACGAGTGTGTACATGACCAGGATTTATCTCATGCATTAATTTAAATATTTCCCGGGTTGAATGGCATGTGGCACTATCATGTAGTTTATATCAATATTATCCAATTGATATGGAAATATGCTTCGATGTTTAGGATAAGTATGCTTTCATTATTATTAAAATTCGAACTGATTTTTTTCAGTATTTAAAAAATCTTCAATGACATATGAAGTTAAAGCAATAATGAGATCTTATTTTTTCGATAGCATTTTTGGTTTTATTATTTTGTTGTTAAACGTGATTCCAAAAAACATTTTTGGTACTTTAGTGATTTCTGTAAATATTCCCTAAGAACAGCATTTTTCCTTCCCTTATCTTTCGGTACACGTTTTAAATTTTAAAATAATAATAACGTAATTGATAAAATAATAATAACGTAATTGAACTAAGCAACCAAAGAAATGCGCATTAAAGAAAGCTTGTTGTTAAATAACAAAAATCAAATTAATAAAAAAAATTTCATTTACAAATATATACAATGACGATTGCGAACGGGACATACTTTGAAAATCAATATAAAATGTTTTTTTTATAGCCTTCACCTTCGTGAGAAGGGTATATATAAGTTTGTCATTCCGTTTGTAATTTCCACAATATAATTTTTCGACCCTATAAAGTATATATATTCTGGATCTTTATAGATAGCGGATTAGATTAAGCCATGTCCGTCTGTCTGTTGAAATCAATTTTCTGAAGACCCCAGATATCTTTGGCATCCTTATCTTCAATAATTCTGTTAGACATGCCTTCGAGAAGTTTCCTATTTAAAATCAGCAAAATCCATATATAAACAACGGAGATATGAGCAAAAATCCGAGACAACCTCTGAAAATTTCATAAAAAAAAACAATTTATTGCATGCTTTGACAAAAAAGCAACAAAACGTATGTTTGGATGTGTGTTTGGATTGCTTTGCGTAATTTGTTTTTGTTTTTTTTTTTTTTTTTTTGGTGTTTCGTTTATTTTGGCGTTGTTGTTTTTATGCCCTTCACCTTCGTGAGAAGGGTATATATAAGATTGTCATTTCGTTTGTAACTTCTACATTATACTCTGTTCGTCAGCAATTAAATGTAAAATTTTTAAAAGTTTTCTTGATATATTTAGGATGCTATACGCTAAAAGTCGGCAATTCATGCATCCACAACAAAGGTGAAGGGTATATAAGACTCGGCATAGCCGAATATAGCACTCTTACTTGTTTTTTTTGTATAAAGCCACTAAAATTTTAAATTGAATTAAAATTAGCAGGCACTTGATAAATGATCGTGGAGTACTGATAAAAAAATTATGATTTATATACAAGAACGCGACATTGAAAAACGAATAAAATCAAATTAAAAAAATTCCTTAATCGTGCATTGTTTGGCCTCTTCTAAATTTTATTTGTGTATTAATATGTTGTGTATGTTTAATACGATGTGAGCAATCATGATATAAATATGTAAACATTAAAACATTTTATTTCTCTTTTGAGGAAAAATTACTTATGATAATAACTTACATTACAGCTAATCAGCCCACAAATGGCTGAGATATAAGCAAAAAACTGTGACTACTCGATTTTTTCTATCAATATTTTTTTCACCAAATATTTCTTTCACAAAATTTTTCTGTGACCAAAAACTATTTTCACCAGTTATTCAATATTCGGCACAAATATTCTGTTAATAAGTTTTGTTTGGTATTAAAAATGGGCAATGTCGGTCCATGATTTTACCTAGCTCACGGAATAGTATTTGCGCCGCCATATGATGATTAATATCGTGATGAAATTGGACATAAACAAGTTTCATATTATATTGTTACGTTTTTACCTTTTAAAACGGGGTTTATTTCCTTTAAATAAACCGGATACTTTTGGTTGCAAATAAATGCAGTTTTATGCCTCTGCCACTATTTATACACGCACTGCCATCTCTCGGGAATCTTCTACAATGCTCTTAATGGACATTCGAATTCTAGAGCTTTCGATGTTAATGTTAGCAGCTTAAACATACAGTGCTGCCATACTTACAAATAATGCTAATCAACCGGATGCTATCAACATTGTTGATAAGTAGAAGCTTCTACTGATGGACGTGTTTATAAATATGATGAATGTTTGCAGGCAGTAGTTACAGACCGTTAAATTCAAATCGTTTTTGCAAATTTGTAACAATATGAACCTATATCATTTTACCGACTTTTGTGAGGAGCGCTCTATAATTGACCCTAACCACCATATAACCCCTATACACATTGATGATGGGTATTCAAGATTCAGCACAGCCGAATATAACACTCTTAGTTGTAAGTATTTAAACTAATATTTAAACAATGACTCCACTCTGTCAAACATTTAAATTTTTCTTAAATTTTCTCCTTGTTGTATTTCCATTAAGATTTAATTTTGTAATGTTGGTTGCAGTGCAGTAGTACAGCAAGCACGAGTACAGGCAAAAAACAGTGTTACAAGTAAATGGTATTTGCAATTTTACTTACATACATATATATAAATAGTACTTAAAACAGAATCATATGCTATTTATAGAACATACAAAGTTGCTGCTGTTTTTAATAATTCATTTCAATTCCATTTTTCATATTTTTTTTTTGTTTTCTTATAATTTGCATATTTGTAGTCGATGAAACAAAAGAAATAACAAAAAATTATAATAATAGCAAAAAGTTAACTGAAAGTTTTCAAAAACACAAAGCCAGTAAAAAGCTGAATTATTTATTTATGTATTTATATGTACAAATACATGTAACATTCGAAATGTTATTTTGTGTGGAAACTGTGTAACAAAACCAGCAAAAGTGGAAAAGTTGAAGTTTGTTTTTAAAGAAGAAAAATAGTAGCTACAACAAAAAAAAGCTTTTAAAGTAATTAGTTTCATAAATAAATTCCGCATAAAAACAACATTTATAATTGTTGTTTAATTAAAGATTAAAAACAATGGAGAATAGTTGTAAAATATATAAAAAAAAAGTTGATAAAGTTTAAACAAACAAAGAATTAAAATTGGGAGAAACTTTTAGGTTTTAACAATTTCTACTGTTTTTTATAAGGTTTTTCATTACAACCCCTTTTACAGGTTATGGTAAGGGTTTAGTTATGTTTAAATTGAAATTTAATGGAAAAAATTTGTATTCTAGTAAAAATTTACAAAGTTTTGCTAGAGCAGATTAAGATATTAAGGATTTATTTTGGTTGTACCTTGTTTTAGCCAAACCAAACCAATAAAAAAAATAACATGCTTTAAGTTTTAGATGTGACAAAATCTAAATTCAATTGTGTTTAGTTTTAAATATGCGTATATGTATGTAGTTTTGTTTAAAGTTTTCAATTTGTTAATTAACTTTTGAGTATAAATAATGTACTCCACATTAAAAGCAAAATGAAAACTTTTTCGAAAGTGTCATTTATTGTGACACATTTCCTGTATTTTAAATAAAATTTGTTTTTAACTGCAATGTTTTGGTTTTCAAAAATACATACACATCTAAACATACTAACATTTGTATTGTTCTAGTATGCATTAGTGTATTTGTATTTATAACACAATCACTAATAAAACTATAACACATACAACTTTACACTCCTATTTCTATACACTGACTTAATGGAATTGTAAAAAAAAAAAAAAAAAACAAAAACTTTAACATTAACACTTAAACAAATTTTTATTATTATTATTGTTGTTGTTGTTGCCATTATTGTTTGTACTACTTCAAGCATATATGAATATGAGATTATAATTTTTTGGTTCCAAAAACTATCAGCAAAAAAATAATAAAAATATTTTAATTGAATTTAAATGGAATTTTTATGTTTTACTGCTTTTGAAATTTGTTTGTTGGGATTTTCGTTCTAGAATAATTTGTTGTATTTTAATCATGATTGTGGTGTTGGTGTATTTGGTAGAAGGTTGCTGTATCTAGAAGATACAACAACCTGTCATTCCATTACATAGCATAATATATTCTGAGTATTGTGTGTTCTTTTAGGTAAAAATTAATGTTGATGACAACTTATGGAACACAAGCAATTCATTTGTATTGTTATTTTTCTCTATTAAGGATACCATGAAGGCAAATGATTAATGAATGAGCGCATTCTTGTAATTACACTAAAAGAAAATAATATATTAAAAACATTGTAAAATTTAATTCGAAACGGCGGGGTTTCTGCTAACCATTCAAATGATTGTTTCATTTATATATCTAGTTGTTGTAAATTAAAATATGTTTATGGCAATCATGTTCATGAGGAATCATTGTATCATAATACGTTGTACTCAGAGTATGTTAACCGTAATCCGAGAACATCAAACATGTACTTAATTACTACAATAATATATATGATTGCTACAATTATGTAAATTCTAACTTAAACATATTATAATCACCGCAATCATATACATAATTACAGTAACCATAATACTGTTAAAACACTTGAAAATATGTTGAAATGGTTATGGTAAAATGTTCAACTATATTTTATCTCTAGGTGTAATATTACATGATTTTAATTGAGTTTTGTTAGATAACTTACAAAAAAAATTATGAAAAGTTGATTCTACTTAAGGAAAACCAAAAATTCTGCTTTCCTTTATCGACTTTGTTGTAGCCGACATTGAGCTTAAAAACATTACTGACCATCAACAAAATAAAACAAGTCTCTTTGCGATATTCGGAAATACTCCATAATATTTTAGCTGTCGCACAGTGTAATAAATTCAAAATCTAAAAAAAAGAAAACTTATGAATGTTCAAATCCTTTTCTGAGAATATAGAAAACAAAACTATTCCTAGCAATATTTTTTTGCGATTCGATAACATTTTGGTATCTCTATGTTTGGTGAAAAAGATGGATTTCATTGAGTTTAAGTTTGCATAATGATAGTTATAAACATGTGCCAACGAACGAACGCAAAATAGAAGTCAACTTTGCCTGACAGTAGTGAAATGTAAAAATCTGCGAAATTGAACGGAATATTTAAAAGCGATTAAAATCCGGTACTTACACATTAAAATCTCTATTGGTTTTTGTTTAATTGGTAAAAAGTACCGGTCGCGAATATACGGATCGCGAACGTACGATTTTTCCATATGATTCTTTTGTTATTATCACCATGCAATTTCCCATAAATATCTTAAAATTTCCTTAACAAACAAGTAAGAAAGTATTGTCGGTCAAGCCCGACCATATAATACCCTACACTAAGTAAATGAGCAAAAATATTTTTCTTTTAAAATTTCAATAATTTATATTCGTGAGTGATTTTCGAATTGGGCCTTATATGGGAGCTATTACCAATTATTTACCGATCACCATGAAATTAGGTCGTAGTTTATGTCTACACGCAGAAAAAATATATAGTTGGGCATTGCATTTAAAAATTTTTAACAATATTATAGTCACAGTAACTATATATATGATTATGGTAACAATAATATGGTTAATTTACGATTCACATGAATATTTCAACCATATATATGGTTACAGTAAACATATATATGTTTGTGACAACCATTTATATGAATAAGGATTAACCATATTATGTTGCTCTTATATCATAATCTACAACAATAAATTTCAGTGAATTTATCAATAAAAATTAGGAATTTAGCATAAGAAGCTCTTACTAAAATATTAATTTTGTATTCCCGAATAACCTTTTAATGATAAATTTGCAGGTGCCCGTGCATCAAGACTAAACTGGCAGCTCGCTTTATATTGATTTTCTTGCGAAAACAATAAAGCAAGTTGTTTTATTTTTTCTTTACTCACTTACACACCACAGTTTGTGTCGGCAAGAAACCAACCAATTGTAGTAGAGAATGTAAGAAAAGATAAAATCACTGTTTATTGTTGGTGTTTTGTTTAAGCTTTGATATTTTTACAAGTAAAGCTTGAGTGTCTGTAATTCTCATTCACTCTATAGTTTTATTTGTATAATATCTTTAGTTTTTCTAAAGCCTTTTGGGAAAAGGTTTCCTGATGATCTGGCCTAAGCAACCAGTGAAATGCGCATAGGAACTAGCTTATCCCCCAACAATAAATTTCAGTGAATTTATCAATAAAAATTGGGAAATTAGCATAAGAAGCTCTTACTAAAATATTAATTTTGTATTCCCGAATAACCTTTTAATGACATATGACAAAATTATTCATCATATAAATGGTTGTCACAAACATATACATGTTTACTGTAAAATATATGGTTGAAATATTCATATATATATATATATATATATATAGTTACTGTAACTATAATATTGTTAAAAAATTTTAAATGGTTACAGTAACCATGCACAAATGTTGAAATTGTTACAGTAACAATGCCCAACTATATTTTTTTTCTGCGTGTATATGAGAGTTATTTATGTTGAATTTTATGTGTATTTCAACATTTTTATGAGATTTATGAACGTTAAAGTGATTTACGGAAGCTGGTCTTAAATGGGTGCTATGATTAATTATGGACCGATCATAATAAAATTTGGTGACATGAATTCCGTATATATAAAACTTATTTGGAACAATATTTGTGTAGATATCTACATAAATTAAACATTTAAGTCCGATAAAGTCCAATTTCGGTATGACATTTGTATGGGGCCTATGTGAAATAATGGACCGAATTCAGCCAGTTTCAATAGGCTTCGTCCTTGCGCCGAAAAAATTATATGTACCAAATTATATCTGAATATCTTCAATAAAACTCGATGATTATCAACATTTTATTTTTCGATCCGGGTTGACTAATCACAGGAAATATGTAAAATATATTACAATCTTTTGATCTAGTACATATAATGCATGCAATTTATCATATTTTAGTACCAGTCGTTATCATTTTATATCACTTTTTCTAAATTATATCTAAAATATCACTCAATAAGAAAAAACATGAAAATTTATCTCGAGTATTCCTAAAATATTTAAGACAATCTTTAAGTGTAAACTACAGCCTATTTTTAGTACATTTTTATTGTTAGATTTCTCACAGTGCTTTTCATTAACGCAGTTTGTAGACACATAGTTTCAAGGAACTAAAATGCTAAAAAAAATAAAGAATATTCTTTCTCAAAAAAATCTTAAGAATAATAAGAAAACAAAAAGCAAAAACCCTAGACTAAGCTACAAACATTAACATAAATTTTAAATGAAATATAAATATAATGACTTAAACAAAAACAACAACAACAGAAACATATCAAATAAAAAAAATTACAAGGCCAAACAAATCAGTTTTGTTGTGACACAAACATTCCATACAGGAGCACAATGGAAAAAAAAACTACAAAAAAAAAATTCAAGAAAAAAGTGAAAAGATTTCTTAACAACATTGTTGAATGTAAGAGTGTCAATGGGATAGAGAGAGAGAGTGGGAGTGTGCGGAGGTGTGTATTAGTATGTGTTTATAAATGTTAATGTTTAAAGCTGTTGATATTGTTGTTGTTTTTTTAATGTTTTTAATTTTTAGCATACTTGTAGGCAGGATTTTTTCATTTTCTTGTTGTTTTTCCCTTCTTCGTCTTTAGCATTTAATTTACACATTTATGTGCTCTAATTCTTATAAAAAGAGCCTTAGCCGAGGCCATTACTTACTTTATTTTCGGTTGGCTTGCCATAACAAAAGTGCCATCATAATGTCCCCTACCCACACACATCAAACATCTACCTAGCCAACTTAGCTCGCTGGATAAGGTAACACTTTGGGTTCTGCTAGCCTGTCTTACCTTTTACCATTGTGTGTGCAGGCTTAAGCTTAAGTGTGTTGTTTGTAGTAATGTGGAGAAAAGTTTATAAAAAAATAATGCCAGAATTTAAGAAGATTTAAAAAATGTTTAGCTTATATAAAAGTAGCAAACATTGTGAAGGTGCCAGGCTAGAGATTTATACTTGTGTATGTTTTCTTGTTTTTCTTTTTTTTTTTTTTGCCTACCACTTGTCCGTAATTGTTTAAGTATTATTATTTATTTTTTCTTAGTGTTTTAACTTTTTTTTCCAATTAAATTTTAAATTATTAAATGGGGATTTAATTAATTTATAAAGATTTGCTATTTATTCATCCCAGTTTTACGGAGGGTTTAGCGAGGCAGAAGTATGTTTTTTAATAAAATATTAAGGTTGGCTTAGAGTTGTTATAAAAAAAGAAATTAAGACAGTACTTTACTTTTATTTGTATTATTTATTATTTTTATTTTATTTATTGTAAGCTTCATTTACAATGAGTTAAAAGCTGTAACAAATTAAGTTTAATTTGAAACAAATAAAAATTAATAATTGTTTTCTATTGTAATAAACTCTCAGAAAATAGCTATTGTGTTACTACCCTCAAAATAAATCTTAGTTTAATGTAAATAGGTACTAAACCAGCAACACTTAGCGATTGACCAGACTCACTGGAAACTGTAACCGCTTGAATTCGAAGGGCAATTCTGTTGAAATAATTGGAATTTCCCCTTTACATTTGCCTCTGACTAAGTTTGGCAATATATTTTTCGCTGCAACGATCAAGGCCATTCGCTAAGTGTTGGTGGTTTGAACTTAGAAAATGCTTGTTTTTCGCACTGCCTGTTGTATGTTGCTTTCTCCATATTATATTGTTTGTCCTCTAGCATTAAAATAAGAAAGGTAATAAATAAACTATATTTCCCTTTTTTCAACAAACAAACAATATGTGTCCATTTGAAATTTGTTTAGAAGAACAACAATTCCATTTAGATTTTATTTCTGGCATATGGTATACAAAAAAAAGTGTTTTATGCCCTTAAAAACAAATATAACTGTTCTCCTCTTATTTTTTACCTATTTTTACCCTCTTAAAAATCAAATTTCCAAAAATCTCTTCTTAACGTATCTACAAATCATGACATACACAAAACGTTTCAAGACATACAAATTTTCAAAATTGGGAAAAAGTTGTATGAGAAAATTCGAAAATCATCTTCACCAATGGACTGAATGGAGTATTTCGGACTGAATGCAGTATTTCGGGTGTTTAAAACCAATTTCACAAAATTGCTTTTCGAATGAATCCGGTATGGAATTTATTGGCTGGATGGTTTCAGAATCTACAACGGACATAGGTAGAAACATTTTTTGTGTTTTATATACAGGGTTTTCCAACAAGAGGTGTTATTTTGGTATTCAAAGAAAAATGGAATTTTTTGAGAAAAATGATCGGATGTTTATTTCATAATTTAGAGGAAGGTTGCCGTTTATAATGAAAAACAACATCAGCCAAATGGCCACCACAACCACGCTTACAGGATCATATCCTTTTCATGAAATTTTCAATAACCAAAACGCAAAGTGGCTGCCCTATGTCCTCGATAGCCTCACGAATTCTGTATTTGAGGTCTGGAATCGACGCTGGGCTGTTGGCGTAGACATTATCTTTCACGTGGTCTCAAAGGAAGAACTCGCCAGGTGTTAAATCACAAGATCTCGGTGGCCAATTGTAATGACCTCTTCAAGAGATAACATGGTCCGGAAACTTTTTCCGTAAAAGAGCAATGGTTTCGTCTTGTTGAAAATAAACGTTGTCCAGATCAATATCATCCAACTCCGACCAAATACGGTGTAATGACGTTTGTGGAATGCCCAATTCCAAAGAACGACGAGGAATGAACAAACCTGGGTTTTCTACAACACTCTGGGCTACAGCAGCTTTATTCTCAGTTGTTCTTGAGCGACGTGCACGGGTCTTATCCTTTGCATCACTTACTTGTCCCAACAGCTAGATTTTTTCCACCGATTTCTGTATTGCGGTCCGACAAGGTGCTTCACGACGACCCAAAATGCTTTAGTTTTGCGAACTCTGACTGCAAGATTTTCATAATTTTTGTAGTGCATTTTAATAATTTTAATGCGTTGTTGAAGCGTGTATCGTTCCATTTTTAGTAATGGCGTAGTTTCTACTTGTCAAATGTCAAAGAATAAATGCTTCAAAAGTGACAGTTACCGGGTGATTCAAACTAACATCTCTTGTTGGAAACACCTTTATTTAGATTAATTATTACACTCGAGAACTTACTAAAGTATTTACACTGATAAAGAAGAACCAAATTAAAAATAAAAAAATTGCTATTACGTTGTACCAAACATTATGCATGAATTTAAAAAAAGCAAACACTTATATATAGATTGACTACACTAAAAGTTAATAAGATACCCCGTTATAGGAATTTCGGTATTAAAGTGAAGACATTAAATATTTCTAAATTCTAAATTTTCTTAATCCGATCGAATTATAAACTAACTCAAACTTTAAGTTTTACTTTACCAAAAAATTACAAAATCATGAAATTTCTGGTTTTTATGGAAAATATTATTCAGAAAATTTATAGGATACATTTTTGCTTTAAATTGTTTATCCTCTAATCATAAGGTTTTCAATAATTTCAAATACTTTCATATAATACTTGTAGCTTCCCTTCAGGAGACTCACAAACCTTGCCTTCTCTTGAATCAAAAACGGAAAAATTTTAACTAAAACTCCAAGTAGTAAGTATGTGTTTATAAGCCGTACTACAATGTATCCCAAAATAAACATCTCTCCGGAATATTTAAGTTTACTTTCTATATAATTCATTGGCGATCCTGTTAAGGATATACGAGTAGTTGCATTCGATTTAACATAGTATGTGTTAATGCAAGAATCAATATTTTGAAGCTCACTGTTTCAAATTTACTGGAAATAGTTTTATAATGCCGCATATATTAATAAGAAAATACTTCAAAATGTTTAATTAGAATATATAATGTTGCAAAATTCATGACCAATTCAGTATAACCACTTTTCTGCAAATCTGTCTTAAATATTTTCTATAAATTTAGAACACATTTCAAACATAGTTTTGCCAACCACTCGTAAACCTTTACCAATGTATCTCTGTTTTCTTTACAAAACTCATGTATCTTTGTCAAAAAGCAAGTGTACAACATAAAAAGCCTGCAGTCTAACCAAAAGCGAAAAAGAAAGAAATACAGCGTAAACAACTTGTGAAAAAATCCAGGACTTTTATCCTAAGAAAAACATGTTTACAAAATAATACAACACTCTTACAATTACATATTCTTTCAAACAACTTTTTCAAAACTGACTACAATTTAGTTTAGTAATTTTTTTTATCTAACAGCACAAGCAATAAATTTAACGCTTATTTGTTTGTATTTTTCATAGAAGGAATGTGAAAAAAATTCGTGTAAAACTAACTTCTTTTTGGCTTAGAGTCGTTAGAAGAAGAAAAAAAAAGAAATATTTTTGTAATTTTTGCTGCTTTAAATACAAAATAAAAAAATTTAAATTATAGCAACAATTTTTGCTATACTTTAACAATTATTTGCTGCTACGGCTTTTTTTATATTGAAAAAGAAAACAAAAATAAATTATTCTTTTTTTTTGTATAAAAAAGTTGTTCAACCGGTGTATAAAAACTTTGGGGGTTGTATAGTAATACCCCTTAACTTATGTGTGTGTGTTTGAGTTTTATTATTTTTTTATTGTTTTTGCTGGTAGTGTGGTTGTGTATGTAGAGATGTTTTACTTGTGGTTGTGGTTATTTTAAGTGCTGGCCATACGAAAGGATTTTTATAATAAATTACACTGCACTCGAAACTCAAATATTTCATTCTCAATCACTAACACAGTAAAGGTGGGCACCACAACTACTACTACTACAAGCAACGTAAGCAAGACACAAGAATACCAATACATATTCGTATATCACTACCTCAATGTGTGTGTGAGTGTGTGTAAAATGCCTTTGGCCAACTAAAGGTAAAACCAGGAACAACAATAAGAACAACAACATCCATAACAACTGCTAACTATCAGTTTATAGCTAAAGGAAACGGAAATGAATGCATGTTGCTTATATGGCTGCAATTGTTTTCTGTTTGTCGTTCTGGCTGTTTTAGTGTGTGTGTTTATATATTTTGGGTTTTATTATATAGTATTTAAACCTTGACTCTATTGGTAACTAAATATTTGCCTTCATTTTATTTCTTATTTTTTCTGATAAATTCAGTTTTCTTAGGAAACTATACATAAACATTTGTCTTCAACGAAAAATGGTGTTAAGTACATGTTTTATTACAGTTGCTTTTCTTCTGCCTCATACTACTTACATACATTTTTTTAATGTATTCATGCTATAAAATTCTTATCATAAAAAACATAATTGGCATAAATTTAATGCATATTTTTATTTGCCGCTTAATTGCAGTATTACTTAATAAAAAATTTAAAGCAATTAAAATAATAAAAAAAGCAATTTATGTTCTTCTTAGATTTGATATTTTCCAAGGAATATGCATTTACGTTACAACAAAAACATGTTAATTTTTGTGAGGTATTATTATTTTTTAAATTCTTACATAAGTTACTATGAAATTATGATTGAAATAAATCATTAAAAATAATTTCACAGAATTGTGTTTTTACATTAACCTCTTGTGTTTTTACATTAACCTCTTAAATATGAACATTTCCATGGAAAGTTCAACCGGCACCAAGTATTAAATTTTACAAAATCAAATGATTTTTACTAACATTCTATTAAAAAAAATATGTACATATTTACAATTTAAGGCATTTTCAGCTAATCTTAGTTACTATCGTGAGGAAATTGGCCAGAAAACATATAACAATATAGCTTTTCTTTATCTAATAAAATTTTTTCCTTAGAAGTTTTTATTCACATATTTGTATCATGATTGAATATTAGCATGCTACTTATGTAGCAATTTTTAGATTTTCGATGCTATCAAGATCTAAAATTATTCTACATCACTTAAAATACAAATGCTGAAAATAGAAGTTGCACATTTCATTTGAAGTTTTGAGTCAAAGTAGATTTTTTTTTTTAAACAAATTAAATGTTGAAATAAAAAATCCAAATAAAAACAGGTTTTTAATTTTATTTACCCATAGATAACTAAATATAAAATATAAACATTGTAACGGTTGCAATGGGTCGTACCACTTCGGAGAATATGCTACCTATAAAACCAGGCGTACTCAGAGAAAGTGGGGGGTGTTCTTCTCTCCTTATAGGTAGACCTAACCAGTTACAAAATGATTTAAGTTAAGGTAGCAAAATTATATATTGGGGTCGATTAATGAAATTAATAATAAACAACAAACAAAAATTAAAAGTAAACAGGTGAAGAAGACCACTTTGAGGATTTAGATGTCATTAATCCTCTGTCTTTATCCGCCCTAACCTTACTATCTGCGCTCATATTACCAGATAGCCCAATAATACCGACTAAAACATACCTAAACTTTTCGTGGATTGATACAAATAAATCTAATTAATCGTCTTGCAAAAGCAATTATTTAGTTTAAAAGTAAAAGAGTTTTTATTAAAATCATAGTAAACATCGATTTTTTATTTTAAATATTGAAATTATTAAAAAAAACAAAATAACAACAAATAATGAAAAATTTATTTTAATGTTTTAAATTTCAAAAATTTTAAATGATTTTAAAAATTTTCGTATTAAACTTGTAGGAGTTACAAGAAAGTGTAATATTTGTTTTTGAACTACATATCGCAATTGTTAAAAGAATTTTATATTCACATACCAATGAAATCCAATGATGACATCAGCGCTGTTGTCTCGATATTTTTGATGTATTTTGTATTTTAACGTAGATTTTAAGATTTAATAGTTAAAACAATTTTCATATTTGCTCAATTCACAAGGTCTCTTATCAGTCATATTGTTATAATGTCCTAATACATCACGACGTGGCGGCTCGGCTTAACCGACGCCTACGCATTCGGCGTTGGTCTCTGCTGGTTGGGTACGATAACACAATAAACATAGCATAGAAAGTAGTATTATTTTATGAAATTTTTTACTTGAAAAGCAATAAAAACCATTGTGAAATATCAGGACATTATGACAATATGATATGATAAGAGACCTTGTGAATTGACCAATTATGTTTGGTTTGTGTGTTTCTACTAAATGCTAAATTGGGGTAAAATTGTGGTAAGTAAAATAGTTTTTTAATAGGTCCTTAAGCTTTCATGAGAGCAGCCTGAAAAGTTTAAGAAATATTTGCTTAACATCCACAGAAAAGATATTGTTGTACATGTTTACCATAATCATTTAAATATGTTTACAAGCTTTTTAACAATATTATGGTTACTGTAATTATTTATATGATTGCCGTAACCATTATAGGTTTAAGTTACCATTCACATGATTGTAGCAATTTATAATTTATGACAATTATGTTCATAATGAATCACTATATCATAATATGTTGTTCTCAGTTTATGACAACACAATATAAGTAGTTAATACTTCATTATAAAATGGTTACAACAAATATACTCTTAATTACTACAATCATAATATGATTGCTATAATCATGTGAATTGTAACTTAAACCTAGTATGCTTACAGCAATCATATAAATAATTAAAGCACTAATAAAACGATAATTGAAAAAAATATGTTTTAATCATTTATTTACATGAATATCCTTATTTAGCGAAACCGCCTGCCGCGTTCTATGGAGGAATGTCCATGGATATAATGTCACTTCATGGGGTGTCAGAATGTCCATGGACACTGTGACATTCCACCAAATAACTACAGTAATCATACTATTGTTAAAACACTTGTAAAAGTGTTGAAATTAGTACGGCATACATTGAATGTAGGTTGCATTACTTAACTTTCATTTTATCATCAAAAAAACTTGAGTTGTTTATTTTACAGAAAACAGCTTTTCGGCAGAAGCAGCTCAATTCATAGCTGTTTCTGGCATAAAATACATAGAAATTACATTTGTGTGGAAAACTACACACCTACGTTCCTTTTAAGATATCTCGTTATCAACAAATATTTTTGAATTATCAAACGATGTGGTTGGAAACCTCCAGAAATTTCATGAATATTGCTTAAATGTATTTTTTTAATGTATGAAGAATATAAATTTTGTTGAGCTGAATGAAGTTTAAATGTATATTTTAATTTATTTGGTCTTAGCTTCTTCCTATTTAAGACCTTTTGATTTGGGTATTACAAAAATCTCTTTCTATTTGGTAGAAAATTTAAAATAAAATTTCTACTTAAATGAATTTTACTGTAGACTGCAATGTTTTTTTAAATTTGAGTTTAGAAAACCTTTAGTTTTAATCTTCAGTTCAAAATTTTCAAAATAAAAAATATTTTATTATTTAGTTGCTTATATATATAGACCCTAATAAACATTTCATATAAAATAATTATGTCCAACTAGTTTATAATTTTAAACCAAGTTTAACCATTAATTTTAAAATACTTTTGAACATTGAAAACACTGTGACCTCTTATATATGTATTGCTCAAGCAATTATTTTTGGTTGGCAGCACTTTACTTCACAAATTCAAATTTTGTGTAAATTTTGGGACACATACTGATAAGCTAATTGATCTCCATGACTAGTTAATTAAATTTTCAATATGTGGATTGCAATAATTTTTCTTTAAAAATTGATAATATTTACAAATTTCTACTGAACCACACACCTATTATGTATTTTGTTGTTTTATTTATAGTCAATAATGTTTTACATATCCCATTTCAAATTCTTGCACTTATTTACAAACACTTAAAAATCAAGACTAAAACCTTTTACTCTAACCTACAGTACGTATACGCAATAAAGCACAAATACATATTAATCATACTCACTGTAAACTTACAACCATACTACAGTAATTTAAACGTTAACACATTAACAAATAACTACCGCTACTAGGCAAAAATTAAAAAAAAAATTAGAAACGTAATTATAACTAAACATAAAAAGCAATATTCTAGCATGCAAATCGAAAGTCCCCAGTGGCATTATTTTCTATTTGCATGGCTAATATTTTAACAAAATAACAATAGCAACAAACCGGTTTTAAATAAAATAATGCGGGTAAACCACAGCAACGCTTGTTGAATAATGTAAAACCATTTATATGCAATTGAAATTTTTGTCTTTGATTACAAACATTTTCTAGCCCTGGAAACACGTATATATTTAGTTGCTGTAGTGTTTGTAACACAAATTTAATTACAAGTTAATGCCTGTATAAATAAATTTATTTGTAAAGTAAATATTTATGTACAAAAAAACTAATAAATTATATTCTAATACATACACTTTAATATAAACACATACATGTGTCAGCCTTATTTGTAAGTTTTAGTCACTAAGGTATAATAAAATAGTTTGTTTATTTTGTGATTGAATAAATAATATGTATATATATACTTATTTACAAACAAAGCATTTACCAATACCAATACACAAATGCATATCTATGTACGTACATATGTAGGTATTTATTTTTCTACTTATATCTATACAAGCATTTAAAAACAACATTTTTATAATCACGCTATTTGCATGCTCTCTGCAATTAAATCACTTTACTCACACTCTTGCATATACTATTCATACTTCAAAAGCGCTCAACAACTTTTGTATCAATGAATGAATGAGTGAGTGAGTTACTAAGTGTGTTTCTTTATGAAAATTTAGTTTGTATAAGTATATGCATTAGGTTGGTCCTTCTTGACATCGATAATCCATTACAACTTGATAGCTAAATAAAAAATTCATACGATTTCATGCATTTTTCTTATTCAACAATTTTTAACGCTAAATTAGAATTCAAAATCAAAATTATAACTTTTGCACCTATTAAGGGTTACCGTGAGGACCTATTTAAAATTGCCGGATTTCGACGATATTAAGTTTTTGATCACCAATTTGTTAAATTGTTTATTAAAAATACATTTCGTATCCAATTTTCTCATTGGAGGGTGAGTCAAAACGTCCGTGCCTTTTTGAATGAAACACAGGTTCCTGAGCAGTTATTTTGCCTTTTGAGCTCTATGTACTTTGTTCAGGGTTTCTACAATTTTGTATCCCTTCCAAAAAATAAGATTTGTCAAGGTCATCAAAATATGTACTTCTTGTGAGATGATTTCACCGCTGGAGCCAAATCTCTTTCCGCCGATACATTTACTCTGCTTTGAGAACCAGAAATAAACACTTGGAGCAACATTCGGAGAATAGGGTGGAACAGGAAGCATTTCGTTGCCTTATTTATGGATTTTTGCCATGGAAGCTGCACATGTGGGCATCCTTACGGTTATGATCGAATGTGAGCAAACGCTTCAGCTTTGTCATATGCAAGTCATCATTCAAAATTGAAACCACTAAGCCATGTGAAATAGCTATGGCTTCCACAATCTCTCGTACTTTCAATCTCTGACCGGCATACACCATGTTGTGATTTTTTAAATTCTTCAGGTATAGAAACCTCAACAGAGTGACCAAAATGTTCGGCATATTCCGTGCTTATACGGCCACAACGAAATTCAGTAAACCACTTTTTAACCATTGAAATTAATGGTCCAGAGTTCGATTCGGTTGGTTTATCGGGCTTCACATACGTTCTCTTACACTTCAGGTTATTGTAATGGATCCATTTTTCATGGCAAGTAATGATTCGGTGTAAAAACTATTTTAATTTATAGCGTTCAATTATCATTTATGACATGCAAAATTGTTATTCAAGGTCTCTCGGCTTCAACTCGTATGGTACCCAATCTCCCTGCTTTTGGATGTATCTACTGCTCGCAAACTTTTCGAAATAGCTGCTTGAGTAGCTGCCAATGATTCAACAAGCTTTTGTTGAGTTTGACAACAATCTTCATGACGTAATACTGCCAATTCTTGGTCTTCAAACTTTTTTGGCTGGCCTGGGTAATCTTTGATTACGTGTCAAAATCATCACTTGCGAACCGCAAAAAACATCTCTCGCACGTTGGAACAGATGGAACACATTCACCATAAGCTTTGGTAAGTAATCGGCGTACTTTTTATCCGGTTTTGTTTAGATGACTTTAATTTGCTTAGACAATTTAAGACCTTGGTAGCATCGAAAATCCAAAAAGTGAAATATAAGGGCCACCCTAATGTATATGTGGGCTGTATGTGTGCGTGTGTTTATATTTCCCACAAAAACTAACACAAACACTTGTAGCAAAGAAGTGAAAAATATAAAAAACAAATACAAATATGAGAGACTTAAGTGTTTTTTAAGCACACCCTCTTTATGTACATGTGTGTCTAGGAATTTATGTGTGTTTTTGTATGTATGTATGTTTGTACTTGTGGTAGCCACAAGTAAAATTATTTTAGTTTGCATGTCTGTGTGCTGGTGCTGCATATTGTGCAGTATAAAATAGCTATAGAATTTAATAGCAAATTCGACCATAAATGATGGTCATTCAATTCGTTTTGTTTTTCTTAAGTGGTGTGTGTTTTTTTTTTTCAAAAGGGGATGGTGGGAAGTATTATTGAATTTTCTACACAATTAGATTTTATGGTAATTCAAGTATCTATTTGACCAATAAAAGAAAATAGTTTTTAAAAAACTTGCTTAAAGTTTTTGTTTTAATATTTAAGAAATTGTTTCTCATGAAGAATTTCTGAAAAATTAAAATAATAATTGATTTCCCAAAATATAACAAGACCTAAGTTTAACTAAACATATATAGACAACTCTCATTGAAAAGTTTCTACATATTTAAATCTATTTATTTTAATCTGCAAACAGCTGGATGCTTCTTAAATAAAAAATTTGTTTCTCTTCGAAGCTTTTTAAGCAAAACTAATTATTCTTGCACTCCAGCTCTGTGGAAGCTGGAGAGAAAACCTAAAAGCAAAACATTTTTCTTACTTGCTTTTTTACGTTTAAAATTAAACAGAAATTATTTCTAATTTAAATGTTGCTACAATCATCATTATCATATTTGAGTAGTTTAGTAAAGCCTAAAAAAAATCTTCACCAACTTTAATATTGTTAATACTACATTAAAGATTTTACTCCACAAAAGTCCTTTAAATTCATTTGCCTACTTATTTACAAAAATATAATTTGAGTTTGTCCCAGCATTTTATTTGTTAAACTTTTAACTGATGTCCCTTTTTTCAAAACTAAAGCATGAAATACAAAAAACGAAACTCATTGAAAGTCTCCTGTGTAATAGGATGTCAACAGAAACCTTTTTTTTAGCTTAAACGAATAATGCTACAAATTTACCTTTTTTTGTAGTAGTAGAAAATTTAAATCGCTTTTTTTTTGTTTTAGTGAGAATAAAGCAATTATAGGGGATTTTATTTCCCCAAACAACAGAGAAACACACAAACTGGCAGTCCGACCCAACATTATGCATATGCATAAGTAAACCTGATACATAAAAATACTTTAGCATTTACTACACACATGCAAATGGTTGTATTGTATACATGTTTAAATGTGTTTGTGGTGGTATGTATATTCATATATATCTAAAGGCAAGTGAGTGAAGACTGTCAGATGAAAATCTTATTTAAAAATAGGTTAATTAAAATACTGGCCTTTTACTGTTTTTATTGCTCTTTATGGAATTGTGTAAAGTTCAAAAATTGTTATTATCTCTGGCCAGACAATATGTTTCAGTGTTTTTTGTTTTTCCTTCCTTTTTTTATTCTTATGAATATGCAGAGAATACTGTGGCAAATAGAATTAAAACTAAAACACGTTCAAACCCCCCAAGTCCCAACTATTGAACATGGTTTTGTTTTATCATTTTATACATACAACTCACCCCAATAGCCATGTTGCCACCAATGTGTTGGGAACTGAATGGGTTGATTTCGAGGTTGTTAAAATTTTTTTTTTTTTTAAGCTTAAGTGTTGTAAAAAGATTTTTTTTTGCTATTTTTTTATGGAAAATGTTCATAAAATTTTTGTGAAATACAGGACAAATGTAACTTAATCTTAATTTCTGAATATAAGATGACAAAAAACAAGAAGTAAAAGGTCTACATAACGAATTTTATGTACACTTCAGCTGCAATATATTTAAAAGGCTACCAGTTATTTGACTGTGCTTTATGTAACCGCTAAGTGAATCCCTATATAAGACAGTCTTCTTGTAATCTGTGTAGCATCAATAAAATAAAATAACTAGTCATGTAACTATTTATGTAACTAGTATTCATCCTATATGATGGGTAATATCACTAGTTCGGGACAGTATCCAGAACAGCTGGGAAAACTTCTTGTGTTGTTGTTGCTTTTGCAATACAAATAACCCTTTCAACAACCTTATAGGGAACTTTATAAATAAACTTAAACAAATGAATTGTATCCATTTTAACAAAATACGAAATTTATTTATAGATTTCCTATGCGCTTTAACTATGGTAATATATTATTAGATTTAATTGGTTTTTAAGTTGATTAACCCAAAAATAGGTTTTTGATTAAGGTAGAGATTTAAATTTCGTAAAGGAAGTAAGCTTTTTTTATGATAATAATGCTAACAAAACGCTTTAAAATACATGGCAAATATAAATATACTTAATAACAAATGTGTATATGTGTAACAGTAAAGGGATTATTTAGGTATAAATGGAGTTTGTTTTGCAAAATCATTTAGACATTCAAATAAAGGTTTTTTCAATAAGGACATATCTAACACCAATATATCAATGTGTTATAAATGTTTCGATAATGCAAATCGAATGTTTATAGATCAGTTTGCTCCTTCGAAATTTCTTTAAAGAGGACTTCCAAACACAGATGGCAAATTGTTCCATTATTCATGTCTTTGTTAAGAAAAGTCACTATTAAAATATAAATTTTATACCCTACACCAGCATGCTGGGTAAGTGCTGATGTTTGTATTGTACAGAAATATTGTCCTATCACCCACCTTAAAGTACATCAATCTCAGGATCACTTTCTGATCCGACTAAGCGATGTCCGTCCGTCTGTCCGTCCATGTAAACATTGTAATCAAACTACAGGTCGCAATTTTAAAGATAATTGAACAAAATTTGCCACAAAGTTCTATATTGTCCCAAGGACTAAGCCTATTGCATTCCGTTAGAATCGGTCCACTATTTCTCTTAACCCCAAAAAAACTGTCCTATCAGAAAATAGTTAAGCTATCATAATTTCTTAAATTCAGCACAAATAAGTTTTATATAAGCTGTACTCGTACTACCAAATTTATTGCGTATCGGTCCACAATGTTTCATAGCTACCATATAAGCACCATTCTTGAAAATGTCATTAATGTTCATAAATCTCTGAAATATGTTAGTATCCATATAAAATTCAACACAAATATATTTCATATATACGTTAATTATCACATCAAATTTTGGGACGATCGATCCATAATTAGTCCTAGTTCCCATATCACCCACGTCCGAAAATCACTTTATCGAGCATAAATATCTTAAAAATGTTGGTATTCAAATAAGATTCAATACAAATAACTTGCATTTCAAAAGAAAACAGTTTATAATCATATATGGTCGTGCTTACTCGACTATACTTTCTTACCTGTTGTTACTAAGTACTAATGTAGTTGTATATTCTAACTAAGCATATAAATAATTTAGCTCCTGAATTATTCCAAAAATATTATTTATATTGAAAATGTGTTTAATACTTATAATTTCAAAAAAGAAATTTTGTATTCCTCTTAAAGGCGGTAACGAGTTAAATTTTCTAATAGTTTGAGTCCTATGTTCTATTTTGTAAATAATTTACTTTTATTGGTGTCGACTATACATATTTTTTTTATTTTAAGCTGTGTTTGTTTGAAGTAAATTACTTCTTAATACTGACTTCAGATAAAATCTTGTGGTGTTATGGTATATCAATCATTAAGCAGACATAAACATTTCAACTTTTCTAAAAAAATCGTTCATTTGATACAAGTCATTAGGCAATTCATATAAATATTTATATTTCACTGTTTCTTAAATCAAAAAAAATTCGTTTCATTTTTTCTATCTTCATTACTTTGATTGATCTTGCTATTTTCAAATCGAATGATAATCTTCTATTTAAACCCGAAAACCCTTTCTCTATTTACAAAAAAAGTTTTTCCACTTAAAAAATACATAATACCAAATACACTACTCTCTAGGCTGTGTATTACAAAAATAATGTACACGTATTTATATAAACTTAAATAAAACTCATATAAAATGTTAACAATATTACAACTTCTGAATGCCATACATATATGGGCATTTCCATATCATAGTACGTGTCATTTATACGCCTAAAGAGTGTAATAGATTTTGCAAAAATAAGACTAATTATAAAATAAATTGTTCTTTATGTGCCATTCGAAACATTGTTGTCCAAACTATCGAGCCAAATTTGGGTATATAGTACGTGACACAAAACGTAAGTGATTTTTAGGTACATGTCAAAATATGGGAAAATTTAGGAATCCTGGGTGGTGTTTCTTGTATTTTAATTTCTAACACTAAACCAAATATTTTTTAATTGGATGATTTTTGGTGACATTCCGTACACGAAATATTTTTCTCTTGTAGTAATAAAAATAAAGAATATTGTTACGTTTTTACCTTTTAAAAACGTGGTTTATTTCCTTTAAATAAACCGGATACTTTTGATTGCAAATAACAAGCAGTTTTAGTAGTTTAAAATTTGTAACAACTCTTTATTTATTTAAAATGTACAACAACAATACGTCAAATAGTCACTCAGTGTCTATTTACACGTTTATCAATTTGCAGAAATGCACACACACTTTATAATGTACAAACTTAAATGTACAAGACAGTTGATGTTAACTCTAAAAGCGTCTATGATCAACTCACTCACGACTGCAACTTCTGCCACTATTTATACACACTGTCATCTTCATCTGAGTAGCCTAAATTGTTCATAACGGTCAAAACTCATATTTTCGAATTCTAAAGCTTTCAATGTTAATGTTAGCAGCTTAAACATTTAGTGTTGCCGTACTTAGTTGCAAACAATAATCGCATGCTTTCAACATTGTTGATAAGTAGAAGCTTCTACTTATGGACGTGTTTATAAACTGACCGTTAAATTCAAATCGCTATTGCAATTTCTTAACAATATTTTTAAGAAAAATGAAGTCGTCTTTACTTAGGAGTGGACTTTAGGTCCACCATAGACAAGATAAAGTCGACTGTAAATATAAAACTAGCTGAAGCTGTTTAAAATCATTTAACAACGGCATCAGCTGTTTTTCGCTAAGACAAAAAGTCAAAAATGTTTAAGTTACAAGATATTGGCAGAGATTTTGCAATTATTGAACCGTTATCAATAAAATTTAGTATAGAAATAGCTTTTTTATTAGTTTTCGGGGTAACTTTTATTGTTTGTCACTTTTTTTTCCTTAATTTTCTAAGACAGCTGATCAGCGGTGTCACCTGTCTATAATTTTTTGTTTATTGTATCAAAACATTTTCTACATTTGAGGTGACACACACACAGAGAAAACAGATTCGTAGTAGCAACTGAATTTGTTGCCAATCGAATGATTCGGTTCTACATACATAGAGATTTTCGGTTAAATAAACTTTTGTTATCATTTTTTAAATTTCGGTCACTAAGACAGAATCATTCGATTAACAATAAATTCGGTTGCTATTACAAAACTTTTTTCACTGAGCAGTTAAAGTCGTTTCAATTTAAAACATACTTTAATTTTAAAGTTGTTTTTAAAAACAACCGACTTTAATGTTTGACTACGATTATGAGCCAATCAGTATAACTTTATATTTTTGCTCTTAAAAAATTGTAATAAGCTCTAATTACCTTCACATATTCAATTTTTTGAGCTTTTTCCCCAATTCAACACATCTTCAAAAATGTTTTCATTATTTCTTGGAATCGCCCATTTGCACTCTCCTATGTATATATTTTGTATGTATGTGACAGAGCTGTAAAAGCATGATTCATATTTGATTTTTAATTCACCATGAATGAACAAAAAAAAAAAATTGAATTGAAATTTAAATGAACTAATCATGAACTAAAATTCTTAAATGCATTAGTTTGACCAAAACAATGAATTGAGTTAAAATATGAATAAATTTATCATGAAGTGCATTCGGTTTGCTCAAAACATGAAAAGAATTCAAATTGAATTTTTAAACTAGAATAAAGATGACAAAAAAGCCGTTTTCTTTTTTATCAAAAATTCCTTGGGTGATTTTAAATGTTGCTCAGAAGTATTTATAAATCACTTGAATGGCTTAGAGTCGCAATGTAGACCATTTTATTAAAGAATCGGAGCTAATTTTTTGAACAGAAAAGTAAATTAAAAAATTAATTAGAATGAAAGTCAATAACAAATTGAATTTAAATTTCAATTCTTTTTTTGGGTGGAGTGAATGATTTCAATAATTTTAATTCATCATGAATACATTCAAATATTAATTCCTTTCATATTTTGGGCAAAATTAATGCATTCAAAATATTTCAATTCATTATATAAATGAAACAAAGATGCATTAAAAAAATAAACATTCAATTGCAGCTCTACTATGTGAGGACATATTTGGGTGGGCCTTGTATTGGACTTTTTCGATTTTAGATACTTCAAAGGTCGAATTTTGTTCTCTGTCATCTAAAAACCAAATTCTGCAAATTTTATTTGAAGTTTTAAGTTTTGGATCCAAGTTGCAATATTTAAAAAAATCCAGTTAACATTTTATTACAGAGGCTTAAATATAAAACATAAATAGGTACTTTACAATTATACTCCATGTTAAACATTTATAAAATTAAAGAAAAATTTTTTGGAAATTTCTTTAAAAAAATTTTAAAAATATAAAATTTTATATTTTATATGTGAACATCTATGGGTAAATTTAGTTTTATTTACAAGAAGTGTTTTGAAAATATTGCTACTTTGACCCAAAACTCGATACAGTTTAGTATCCTGTAAAGGTTATTTGTTTTTGCTCAAATGTTCAGCATTTGCCCTCTAGATGACGGACAGAGCCTGGGAGCATCGAAAATCCAAAAAGTGAAATATAAGTGCCAATATAGTGTGTATGTTTATGTATATTTGTGTATATTGTCCTTGCGAGAAGAATATTAACTAAAGAAGCCTTCCGAAGGCCTTATTTTGCAGACACAAATGCACCCAACTGCAATGCAAAATCATTTCAATTGGTTGCCAAGGCCTTGCATTTTCACTTCTGTTAGAGGTCTGATAGAGGGACTTCTTAAGAAGGTATTCCGTTGAAGGTCTGCAAGGGACTTATACACAGTGAAGCAAATTAAGGCCTAATTGAAGGTCTACTGAAATAAGCCTTTAAAAAGAGGGACACTTTATTAAATAATTCAGCATAGAACCTAAAGAAAGGCCTTTAAAGAATCACGTGTGTAGTTTTGTATACAAGAAACTACTTCATGCGAGCTTTACAACATAAAATTTTACAAAAGACAAATTTGTTTAAAGGAATTTGTACCTACTTCTGGTTTCATGTAATAATTTATAATAAATACGATTTATTATAAAGGAATATCAATTTTATTATAGAGAGAACACACATGCGAGTGATTGCTAAACCAACCTTGTTTTAATTTTAAATTAAAAGTTTGTTACACCTTATTTTGTAGTGCAATTATACATGAGTATGACATTTTTTAGAAGGAGCATCAGAAGTCCTTCTAGAACATCTTCTGGAATAAGTTAGAGTGAAATTAGTATTGGATCTTATCGAATGAGTAAACAGGTATTTGATAAGGCCTACAAAGTGAAGTCCTAGCTATTTTTTCCGTTGTCATCTGGGACTTTAGTTTATACCTACAAACACAAGCACACAATTTAACTACTAAAGGACTCTTTATAAACCTTGTTAAGCTATTTTCTTTTTTTTTTTTTTTCATTCTTTCTAACACAAAAATATTTTTCTGTTTTTCTCTTCGTTTTTTCTCCATATTTTGGTTAATAACATAAAATGTTATTTTCATGTTTAAGTATCACTTTGTGTCTACGTGTTTGAACAAGTATGAACGATACAAATAAAAATTAAAATCTAAAAAAAGTAACAATAACAACAACAACAACATGGAAAAACTTTCATATGGTATGAGCTAAAGGACATTTTCTGACACACAGGCATACACTTGCCTATAATATGAGAAAATTTCGTGACAATAGCTTTAACTATACTATGTGTATATAGAAAATTTCATACATGGTTCTGATAAACTTTGTGAAATGTTTTACCACTGCTACTACTACTACTACCACTGCATAACACCTGTTCATTACATTGTGTTTAGATACCTTTTTATTAATGAAAAATAAGCAAGATGATTATGGTAGGTCAGAGACGACCTGAGGTCACTCTGTAGGATATATTAAAATGAATACAGGAAAAAGTAGAGTTTGCTGTTAATGATAAATATTTTAGCTTTGAGAAAAGAGAGATATTTATATTTCACATATTCATTGGAGCTATAGTAACTTATATTGAGCAAAACGCTGAACTATTGAACTAAAAAAAAAAAACAATTGCTAAGGCTAATATGAAGTCAGTAGTAAAGAGGGAAACTTTAAATGGTAAACAAATTAAACTAGTTAATTAGAAACACTATTTCATATTAAACAGGATAAAACTGTATAATTAGGACCATTATTACAACTTGCCTTTATATTCGTAATAGTAAAAGGTAACTTTAAAGCAACCTTTTTCTATTACCTAAAGTTATCTTTTACTATTACGAACATAAAGGCAAGTTGTAATAATGGCCCTTAGAGTACACACTAACTGACACAGCGTGTAGGGTCTATATATTATTCGTATAAGCCTGAAATGTTTACAAATATCCCAAACTATTTTAGCCAGTTTTACCATTTAGTACTCTTAACCACATGTTAAATGTTTGTTCAAATTATATAGACAGTTTTGCCTAACTTTTTTGATTTCCTTTTTAAATTTTGTTTTTTATTTTTCTAACAAAATTTCCTACAAATTTATAATCTCTATTACAAAGTTTTTCATTTGTATTAAAAGTTTTTTTTTCTCTCTCATGCATGTAAAATAAAAGATTTTATTTCTGTAGCCACATAAATTACATAAATTTTTTATCGACTTTATTATTTTACCCCATTTTAATAGTTAGGTTTATATTTTATTTTCATATACATTCAGTGTATTCTTGTTTAAAATTTTTTTTTATATGGAATTTTTATTTTTTATTACGCACATTGTTTTATTACTAAAATGTATGGGTTTTTTTTTCAACAAAAACGATATTGTTGAAAATTTAAATTTTTGTATAAAATAACATACAAAACATATTTTAATAAAAATTTTCTAGAAATCTATTATCTTAGTTTGTTTTCAACAATATGAATTTTAAAATTTATACACAGAAACATTAGTAAATTAGAGTTTATACATACACATATACATATAAAATAAGCTTTTATATAGATTTTAATATTGTGTTCTTTTGTTGTCTACGTTCAGGTAATTGAAATGAAAATCCATTGTTTTTTATTATTATTTTCTCGTAAGTACTTGCATAAAAAGTGAATTTTGTTTAAAAAAATATTGTATTTTCATGTGAAAAGTTTCAAAATCTTTTAAGCCACTCAGGTTTCAAATAAAATAAATATTAGATTTAAGCCTAATATTTAAAATAAAGAAAAATTTAACTAACATGATGGTAGTTTTTGCCAGAGTTTATTAGGTTTGTAAGTTTTATCAAAATTAATTTATACATAATTCATAAAAAACAAAATTTAGATTAAAAGGTTATTCGGAAATACAAAATTAATATTTTGGTAAGATAGTTTTCATATGCTAAATTCCAAATTTTATTGATAAATTCACTGAAATTTATTGTTGGGGGATAAGCTAGTTCCTATGCGCATTTCAGTGGTTGTTTAGGCCAGATCATCATATTTGTATAAATATATTATACAAATAAAACTATAGAGTGAATGAGAATTGCAGACACTCAAGCTTTATTTGTAAAAATATCAAAGCTTAAACAAAACACCAACAATAAACAGTGATTTTATCTTTTCTTACATTCTCTACTACAATTGGTTGGTTTCTTGCCGACACAAACTGTAGTGTGTAAGTGAGTTAAGAAAAAACATAAATAAAACAACTTGCTTTATTGTTTTCGCAAGAAAATCAATATAAAGCTAGTTGCCAGTTTAGTCTTGATGCACGAACACCTACAAATTTATCATTAAAAGGTTATTCGGGAATACAAAATTAATATTTTAGTAACATAGTTTTCATAAGCTAAATACCCAATTACTTAAATTTATTATGTCAAACGTAAAACTTATTGAAGCATCAATTGTGGTGATCTGTTCATATAAATGTTTTCCCAAAATTTAAACAAGATTTGAACTATAGAATTACCATAGTCTTTTTTTTAAATTCTTTAGATTGTAATTTTTTATTGATGCATAAAGTAAAAAGGTGTTGCTGTCATATAACCACTCTTTTGTCTAATTTTTCCATGACCATTTTGCATAAGTGTTAATGCTGCATTGAATTTTATGGGTTGTTGAGAGTAGAGTTGGGCATAATAGTTCTTTTTGCTGACTGGTAATTTTTGTTCAGAACAAATAAATGCATTTGTTCTTTTTGTTCAGTTGTGCATATCAACTAAGTCTATGAAAAATTAATCTGTGAAGTTATTATTAAAATCATTATTAAACTGATGAAAAGGAAATAGTAATTAAATAAAATTCAAACAACTTAGATGTCATTTAAAAACATATTCAAAAGATAAGTTTCAAACATCTACAGTAATAACAAACGAACAAGAGGAAAAAGAAACAATAAAGAACAAGAAGACTGAACAACTTCACACTGTTCATTTGACTAAATTGTTCAATTGAACTGGTTCGTTCATGAACAACCCAACTCTAGTTGAGAGCTTGTTTGCAAAATTAAATCCTATGGTGGTAAATTATACAATTTAGGGGGTAATTTTTGATAACCGACACGAGAGAGTACACGCAAAAATGTGTCATGTAGTCATTGAATTGATTCGAAGAAGTCTTGTCCAATGCACTGTGGTTTCGAATCTAGCTGGACAAAATTATTTGGTATCCTATTTATGGATTATATATATCTGAATCAAAAATAGATGTCCTAAATATTAAATATTTTTAGAATTACAGTAGGGTCTAGATATAACAAAATTTCTTAGTTAAAAAAATATTAAAGTTGAAGCAGCATTTCAGAAATAAAACATTGACTTTCAAAGTCTCTCAGCTTCAATTTCCCTACTTTTGGATGATTCCTGCTGCTTGTAGTCATTTTGAAATTGCTGATTGAGTAGCTCCCAATGATTTCACAAGCTCTTGTTGAGTTTGACAACAATCTTCATGGAGTAATGCTTGCAATTCTTGGATTTCAAACTTTTTTTCGCTAGCCTGGCCTATATTTGCCTTCCGTGTCAAAATTACCACTTCAAAACCGAACAGACCATCTCTGGCACATTGAAACCAATGGAACACATTCACCGTAAGATTTGCTGAGCAATTGATGTGCTTCTGCGGCATTTTCTAGAAATTAAAGTAGTAAAGCAAAACTTCCCTCATAAGACGCTTTGTTGGCACAAAATTCGACATTTTCGAAGAAAAAAAAACCTTGCTTTACTTGTATAATTTGAAAAAAAGTGCAGCTGAAGCACATCGATTGCTCAGCAAAGCTTAATGCTCAATAACTAAGTGAGAATAATTTACAGATATTTACCCTTCAAAATGACATATAAGTTATTTAAAACAAAAATCGCGTTTAAGAGATATGAAAATCAAAACAAGCGGGAATTATGAATCCCGATCGGGACGCATGATTTCATATCTAAAAGCGGGACAAACCCGCGAAAATCGGGACATTTGGCCACCCTAAGTTAGACATAGATTTGTTAGAAATTTTTAAACAAAATTATGCTGAAAGGTCTGTTAATATGCTAGCGCTTCTGTAAAGAAAATCAAAAGAACAATTAAAAAACTGTTTCAGATTATAGGAGACCAAATTGTTTACCTATTATAAAATTATCCATACCAAACAGAGGTACGTTGTAGATATATTTGTTGTTCGACAATCATATGTGATTTTACAATATTTTTACTACACTGTCAGCAGTCGAACTGAGTTTTGCTTGACAACACTTTGGATTTCACGAAATCCCTTCAGTAAAAATAATATGTGCTGTAGAATTGCAATAATAAAAACCTAAAGAGAAAATTTTAAGAATTTGTTATAACATTTTCCAAACTTTTTATTGAACTTTCCTTTTTATGTTTTCATATATCGAGAATTTGTTCACTGATTTTTATTCGAAACATAATAATTAATAAAAAATATTTGTCAAACTTTCAAACAATTTTACTATTCATTTTTATACCCTTTACCATGAATGGCATTTCGTTTGTAATTTCTACATTTTGCATTTGCGACCCCACAAAGTATATATATTCTGGATCGTTATAGATAGCGAAGTCGATCCGTCCGTCTGTATTTTGAAATCAATTTTTAGTAGCGCCATAATAACTTACAAACATGATTGATGGATCAATATATCGGTAATTCCACCGGCTCGGTTGCTATTTATAATCGAGAAAATCCGACAGGACAACCTCGATTTTTTACCTATTTTTGATCCATATCTTAATTACTAGACAATAAGGATATCTAATGATAAATATTGCAACGATGTATAAAAGCCTATAGTAATTTGGACCTACAATGAGTCAAAATCGGGAAAAATATTTTTTAACCCGAATTTTTTTTTAAACCAAAAAATTTTTTCTGTCATACATTTTTTTCACTAAGAAATTAAAAATTTGGAAAATTTTTTTTTATTTTGTTTATCTAAGAATATTTAAAATTTGTATTTTAAAGTATAAGTTGATGAAGGGTATATAAGATTCGGCGCAGCCGAATATAGCTCCCTTACTTGTTTAATTATTAATTAGTATTATATTATTTTGAGAAGCATAGACGACCTATAAAACCTCTGCTAACCTTTCATCACTAAAATATTTACTTTTATATTTTTGAATCTGTTTGTCATCAAATTAGTTTATCTTCAACACATTTAACATAAACATTTCGGCAGAAACCGCACTTGGATGCAAAAAAGATGTTTCTAGTGCAGAAAAAAAAAAGAAATTACATATGTGTAAAAAACCACACATGCGGGTAAGCAACGCCAATTTTAAATACCTCAATATTAAACAAAATTTTTAGTAAATGATTGCATTTGCTGTGCTAAATTGTTGCGACAAAAAAATTAACATCGCTTATCAAATTTCTTAAAAAATTTATAAAAAATATTAAATTTGTGTGGTTTTCCACACAAGGCCTTACAAGGGTGGATTGAAGGTCCTCAGTTATGGCTTCTATATTTTAAAAATTCCAAATAAAATTGTCATTATTAAGCATTTCCCAGCACTTTTTATTTCATTTCAAAATAAGCACAACATTTCTAATTTTATGACTAATGACAACAATAGCTATATCTCGATAAAACTAATCACGAAGTCCTAGTTCAACACCTTCAACTATTTACCAGCATATCTTGATCCTAATGTTCTCATGCTTACATTAAACTCTCCTGAATTTCAGCAACATTTTTGCTCGCACCCATTAATTCTTTGAAATAATCTTTTATAAATCTGAATTAATTTAAATGCTCATAAATATGCACAACATGTCCACACAAATTATTATTGAACTACCTACTACCGACAGACAAAGATACAGAATAAAAATACAGCCAACTGAAAATTGAAAACTGAATAAAATCAATACAAATGTTGAAGAAACCAATTTTATAAAATAAACATTACGGACACAATTATTTACACGCCGTTTTACGAAATAAATTCGTATTGTTTTTCATTTGTTTTATTTTTTTTAACATGAATTTTTGCTTTTCTGTTCTTTTTGTTTACATTTAAATAAATGAATAAAAAAATAAACAGAAGTACATACAATAATAACAACGAAAGAAATAATTAACAGAATAAAAATTGTACAGAAATAAACATAAATTATTCTTAAATAAGAAAATACAACTCAAAAAACGAAAAAAAAAACAAAAAACAAAAGACTACAACAGCAATAAGACTAACAACAAATAAAATTGCATAAAATTTGCATAAAATCACATTGTTGTTTTTGTTGGTTTTTTAATAATAAAACCTGATGATGATGATGATGTTTGTGAGCAATAAATACCCAGCAGTTTGGAAGGTGCCAATTGGAAATCTTACACTAAACCTATTCATACTTGTACAATAAACTAGTCAGATGTTCGCCTTAAGTTTTTGAAAATAAATTTAACTAAAATATAATCCTCCTCTACCACATCTTCATACAATTATTAAAAACAAATAAAAAGCATTTGAGTAGAAAACGAGAAGTTATGAATGTACACTATAATAAATGTATTATATCTTTGTTTTTTTCAACTACTTTAGTACACGCAGAAACAAATATAGTTGTGCATGTTTACTGTAACCATTTCAACATTTTTGTAAGTTTTTCAACAATATTATAGTCACAGTAACTATTTATATGATTGTGGTAACAATAATATGGTTAATTTACGATTCACTTGATTGTATCAACCATATATATGCTTACAGTAAACGAGTATATGTTTGTGCAACCATTTATATGATAAAGGATTCACCATATTATGTTTCTCTCGGTTTATAGATATCATAATCTGAGAACAACATATTATGACCAAATAATTCATCATATAAATGGTTGTCACAAACATATACTTGTTTACTGTAACCATATATATGATTGATATAATCATGTGAATCCTAAATTAACCATATTATTATTACCACAATTATATAAATAGTTACTGTGACTATAATATTGTTAAAAATGTTGAAATGGTTACAGTAAACATGCACAACAGTATTTTTTTTCTGCGTGTATTACAACTATTTAGTTTACTAGTGAAGTGGAATTCAGAGTTTGCAATGAAAGCCCCATGTTAAATTCACCAGTCGATAACATGGCTAGTGGGTTGAAAATACAGATTGGTAGTTCTTAGAGGGTAACAAGTTTGCAGGGTAATCACACTCACTCACACTCACTCACACTCACTCATACTCATAAATACCTTTTATACACGAAAATCAAATGAGAAACAAAAACAGCAGTAGATACGCAAAAATAACACAACAAAAACATTTTATAATGAAGGGGATTAAATAAGAAAAGCGTAGAAAATAAGGAAGAGAAAACGTACAGGAGAGTGCTTAGTCAGTCAAACATCCAGAGGAGTATACTTGACAAATACAACTCAACAGCGCTAATAGCCAGCAACTTAAGAGGCAAAATAATTGGCCAATAAAAGAGCACGACTCCGTTGGCTGTATTTGTATATCTGGCTATATAAGTAATCATTAGGACAGAGCAGCTCTAGAATGTGGTGTTTTATTTCGTATTTATGCCTGGAGCAAAATATGTACCTGTAAACATATTTAAAATTACTAGATTTTCCATCCTTTAGAAGCTTCATGAAGTCCTATTGCACATAACTTTTAAACTTAGCAATGTATAACAGCAATTTTGATTAATCTATATTATATATTTCATTAAAAAGTAATGAAATCGCCATCGAAATTTTCTCGGACAAAACATTCGTGAACGACTACTGAAGGCGATGGCTTAAGATTTTAAAGGTTTGCTGGTGAATCAATAGCAAGTCTTAAGCGACATCAATTGAATCGTTTATTTAAAAAACCAGCCAAGCGACAAATTATTGATTTCCTAGCATCCTAAACATTAGTTGTAAAAAATTTATATTTTTTCCTATGAAAGTTATTCATTTCTGTAACTGTTTGATAAACATAAAACTTTCTTTAACTATATTAACATATATTTAGAAAAAATTATAATGTTTGCACTTGACTCGTTTGATAAACATAAAACTTGCTTTAACTATATTAACATATATTTAAAAAAAAAATTATAACGTTTGCACTTGACTGGTTTCGCTATTGTAAAATTGTATACGAAATATTCTAATTTCATTAGGAACTACAAAAGTAAAATGACAAATGAATTTTTCAATATCATATTCATATATACATATTTGTTCTAGAATAAATATTCGTCATCATACACTCGTTCTATAGTGCATTCTGCTTCCATTGTTGTAGGCCATTGAAAAATATTCCCATTAAACTCTTCATATCCAACCAAGTAGGGCTTGTAAATCTTTTATTTTTTCACATTTATAGAGACCTACAATAATTATGAAAAACATAATTGATTAGGGTCTAGTATTACATAGAATAAAACCAGTCATGAGCTGTCACTTGACTTCATTCTGCACTAAACATGGATTTCTCGGCTTTGCTTTACCATAATAGGGGGCAGTATTTAATATGTTTTTGTATTAAACGATGCATTTACCTTTACAAAACAGTATTTGCCCAATAATTCAATTATGAATTTTTTTGTTGCTTGACTGGTTTTTGAAATAAACTATTCAACTGCGAAACGATGTTAATTTTAAAGCCCTTTTAAAGGGATATATGACCAGAAAACTGTAATTACTGGTTTTCCTTTTTACAAATATAAAATATTTTATAAAATTTTAGAATAAAACCAGTCATGAGCTGTCACTTGACTTCATTCTGCACTAAACATGGATTTCTCGGCTTTGCTTTACCATAATAGGGGGCAGTATTTAATATGTTTTTGTATTAAACGATGCATTTACCTTTACAAAACAGTATTTGCCCAATAATTCAATTATGAATTTTTTTGTTGCTTGACTGGTTTTTGAAATAAACTATTCAACTGCGAAACGATGTTAATTTTAAAGCCCTTTTAAAGGGACATATGACCAGAAAACTGTAATTACTGGTTTTCCTTTTTACAAATATAAAATATTTTATAAAATTTTAGTTTGGACAAAAATTCGATTATTTTGTATCTAAAAAATTTGCGGTATTAAGGAAGTAAATGTCTACCTAAATTCCCGACAACTGTTCCAATATTTAAGATTTTAAATATATATAATCTGTTGTAAATTGGTTAGTTTCTGTCTGTTTATATATGAGATGCTGAATGGAATAATATTAGGCATGTCACTCATGGAAAAATGTGAATTTCTCAATGTAGATAAATTAAATCATGTTTTTTTCTCCGTTAACGATCAGTATCTTTGCAAACACTGCATTCTATTAAATCAAGAGAAAATGCTCATTGTTATGCAATTAGCAATACTTTAAAAATCTACAAAATACAACAGAAAAAAAAAACAAACAAAATTGTATTTAACAATGGCAAATGAGTTTTGTATCACTAAGTGACAGGTAGGTAGCTAAAACAAAATAATGAGAAACAAAAACAGCAGAAATAAAAGTACAAGTTTAAGTACAATCAAACTGTATAAGAATTTTGAATATATATCGAGGATTTTTTCCACACCCACCACTCATTTGCACTTGTACATAAGTACTCCAACAAATCCTATCAAGTTTTATTACCGTACATGCATACATACCCGAGGTTTTGTAAAACAAACTACCAGTACATACTAATTTAAATAGTAGTACTCGTGTACATACTAGTTTACACTACTAAACATACTTCATGTCAAGGAGTCGTTGATATCATCATAGAATACGAACAAGTACATAGATACAGATACAATATGTATGTATGTAGATTTGAATTCAGTACATTTAAATATTTCAATGCTAGATATTCATTCTATTTAGTTGTTTTTTTTTTTTTTCTGTATGTGTTTGTGGAGATTGCAGTTTTGTTTTTTTCCTTCAATTTTTTTCCACAGTCTTAAATCTCAAATTCTGAGAATTCAGATTAATTTTGTTCGTTTTACTTGACGTTCATTAAGAATAGTATTACGTTTTTTCTACATAGTTTAGTTAGTTGTTCTACATGCATGTATGAGAGTTTATGCAAACGCTAAGCTCGTTAGTAAAATCTCTCATTGATTTTGAATTGAATTAAGTAGAAAATCATAGAAATTTTTGGAATTGTAGAAATTTGTTTATCACTTAGCCATATGTATGTATGTAGCTTGGGTGTAAGGTGGAGTTAGAAGAAATTCAAAATAAAATAATAGTAATTAAACAAATATATATTTGAAAATTCAAATTTCAATTACACTAAGCACCTAAGTAGTAACAAGAGTATATTTTGATTACTGTATTAAAGGTTTTATTATAATTGTTATATCATTATAAACATATCCCCTCGATTTACACGATACTTTTTTTACACGATTTCACTTGTACACGATTTTTTTGGTTTTCGTTTACATCGAGGGATGTGGAAATTACCTCAATTTACATGATATTTTTTTAAATATTTTAGAAAAAATTTATTTTTTCAGTAAATATATCCTGCACAATTATCAAAAATAGTTATCTTTAAAAAATTAAAACATAATAGGGAAGAGCAGCTGGAACCAAAATGAGCCTGAGTACAACTTCATGCGTTCGGGATATTACAATGGAAAATATGGTAAAGCCACTAATGATCTGGATAGAAAATCAAACTCAAAGACGAATCCCAATTGATAACATTGCTAATACAAATAAAGCTTTGAGGATTTATGAAAAACCTAATGATCAGCTACCATCTACGTCATCGACTGCAAAAAAAAAATAATCATTTTCGTCAAGTCATGATTGGTTTGAAATATTTAAGCAAAGACATTCCTTACATAATTTATAATTAAAAGTTAAACAAGCTTCTGCTGATATAGATGTGTCTAAAGAATATCCCGAAAAATTTACTGAAATTTTTGCTGCCAATTCATACACTGCTGATAATGTATTCAATACAGACGAATCGGATACAACTTTTAAATTTAAACAACGTTTTAAAATTGAATTTTTTTTATTGAAATTTTGCTTTAAAACATTGTTTAAATTTAAAGTTTTTATAAATATGGGGGAATGTATTTACTTTACTTTAAATAAATGTATTTTTAAACAAAATTTTAAATTTATTCGTATTTGGGTCTTTTTTTGATTTACACGATTTCTCATACAAACATTTTTCATTTCGATTTACACGATTTTATCAGGAACGCATCTATCGTGTGAAACGAGGGATAGGTGTACATATATATTTGAAATGGTTATTTTCTTTTTCAACATTAGCTCATAGTTTTGACTAAACTTAACTAGTAAATGTTTTAAAATAAGTCTCTTTTTAAAAAATTACTCGCTTAGTGACTATAAGCCCGATCAAAATACAAAATTACGTTAATTTCGAAATTTTTAAAATACTCCAAAAATTTGGAGTTATAGTCAAAAACATTTCTTAATTGATTTCAAACTCTTAAAAATAATAATTTGTTTTTGATAATTTTCAACTTTGATAACATGACATTAACATTAATGACAACTGAATTGACAGCTTATTGCTTAGCAATAATTGCTCAAGCAATCTGTGTAGCAATCATTGCGCAATAGATTGCTACATATTGCAATTTGCGGTCTACACTCGCAAATTTTATTGACGCAATCAAATTTGACAATTGCAGCAATAAATATTGCTACGTGGAGACCTAGGGTTAAGAAAATCTAAAAAAAAAAAAAAAATTATCAACTGTTTTGATTTTAGTCGCTTTTCATTGCTTATTTTGATATGAAAGCATAATGTTCATGGACATTATGTCAATGGATACTGTGACATGCCACCAAGAAAATTTAGTTCCTAAACCTCTAATGCCAATTTCTAAAAAAATTGCAAATCAAAGCTAAGAAAACCAGACATCATTTTGCTATATGAGGGAAAAACTGAGGCAGCAAAACTAGTCTGCAATTCCAAAGAGTACCTGAAGATACTCATCAATAAACCACGTCTCTATAGAGTAGCTTAAGTTTTTTTACATAAATCTTGACTCCAATATATAAAATATAAGTATAATTTTTAAGAAAAAAATATGATTGCATTCGGGAAACTTTAAAACACTTTAATCAACATTTGATAACACAACATGGACTAACCATATTTTGTTGGTTGTTAATGCACTTAGTTTGTAAAAAGTGCAGTAAATAAGAAAGAAGAGAGCTTTTAAGACGTTTCAAGGCTTATTAAAATATTTAAATATGTTTTTTGGAAACTGTACAAGAGTTTATTAAATGAAAAATCTATTATATTTGCAGTAATTGCGATGAGTGCCTTGAGGCATCCTTAAACATTAAAGGCTTAACAAAACATGGTTTTAATTTTTCAAATCGGATGAAAATTGTAAAAATTATTCAACCTTTCATTAACACCTTTTTTTAGTATTTTACAAAAAAATATTTGGACAAATTTTAATTTACAAAGTAAATTTTTTCAAACTTTTTTCGAAAATGTTCAATAATTTTTGCAAATATAAACGGATTTTACCAAGTGATGTCTCGTTGTTATACCCTTCACCTTCGTGAGAAGGGTATATATAACTTTGTCATTCCGTTTGTAATTTCCACAATATAATTTTCCGACCCTATAAAGTATATATATTCTGGATCCTTATAGATAGCGGAGTCGATTAAGCCATGTCCGTCTGTTTGTCTGTTGAAATCAATTTTCTGAAGACCCCAGATATCTTCGGGATCCAAATCTTCAATACTTCTGTCAGACATGCTTTCGAGAAGTTTGCTATTTAAAATCAGCAAAATCGGTCCACAAATGGTTTCATAGAAAAAAACTTAAATAACTATTGTTGAATTTAGATAATGCGAAACTTTTTATAAAAACATACACAATTTCTGGGAATATACATTTTATGAAAGCGTAATTCTTTGCCTATCCATAATTGTTAAAAACTTAAAGTTTTTTCAAAATAACTCAATATTTTGAGGGTGTTTCAAAATCTTTGAAATGACTTTCTCATAATATGTATTTTTTTGAGTACGCGTTAATTTAGGTTGAACTAAATTTTGTTTTGTAATATCACAGTTCTATGCATTTAATTGCCTTTTCGTTATTAAATTAAAGCTTCGAAACAACAATTTGATACTTGCTACTGAACTTGATAATAGGACTAGCAACTGTACTGTTAATGATAGAGGTCATGCATTGCAATGACATAACCTGACAATGTGTTTGAGTTAGCATAGCAATGAAAAATAATCTAAATGCTAAAAAACAGTTTATCTATATCTATATAAATATATAAATGTCTTTGTAAGTTTGTTTGTTTGTTTGTTTGTTTGTTTGTTTGTTTGTTTGTTTGTTTGTTTGTTTGTTTGTTTGTTTGTTTGTTTGTTTGTTTGTTTGTTTGTTTGTTTGTTTGTTTGTTTGTTTGTTTGAGCATCACGCCTAAACGGCTGAACCGATTTTATTGAAATTTGGAACGTAGATAGATTCTTACTTGGAAGCGTCTATAGGCTATAAATTTTTTCAATACTTGGACCAGAAAGGGATAAAAAGGGGGAAAAACCGGTAAAATTGGTACCGGCTGAACCGATTTTTACATCGACAGGGGTAGCGAAGCGCACCGGGTCAAGCTAGTATGTATTATATTTAAATAGCTAAAAGTTCAACAGCTTTTTAAAATTGTATTGTTAAACTACGCAAAAATTAGAAAAAAAATCAGTTTATTACTCCACATAATACAATGCCCCACACAATTTTCACCACTTAACATAACATTAATATTTCTCTCATAAAAATCACCATTAAAATCAAATAAACTTTGGATTTTTATTAATTTGTAAAGAAACTCCCATAAATAATAAAAATAAAATAAACCACCTAACAAAAAAAAAAAAATTCTGGTTCTTATCTTAAACCTTTAAACACAAAAAGCCACAACTTTTAACAACTTCTCTAAATGGATGACATAAATTTTGTTTTATTTAATAAAATTATTAAAAACAAACACATTTTTTCACACTTTTCAATGATTATTAATTTTTGGTAAATTATCACTCATAAATCAAACTGATGAAATAAACTTGTGACTTCAATTTGTGTAAAATTTATAACGTTTTGTATTGTCTCCGACAAATGTATTGTCTGTTTGTGAAATAAACTCTTAATTGAATTTAGCATAACAATAGAAAATTTTTAGGGAAGATGTATTTAGCCAATGTACGTGTTTAATAAATTTTGAAATCAAACAATAATATTCGAAACAAAATGATAAAAATAAAAAATAAAATTGAATTTGAGGCTATTGTTTGGACTAAGGAGAAGATACTTAATTTTGATGAGTTGGTGGTTTATGTCTTGTTAATTTAAAAACACTTAAAAAACTTAAAAGCGTCGAAATGTCTGTGGCATTTAAACAGGTTATACAAGTTGCTATTAATTTATTGAAATTTAATTTATGAAACCATAAGTTAAAATCTAGCTATATATGTATTTGAATATTTAAGTTAGTTTAGAAAATAGCTAAAATGTTAAAAAAAGTAAACTAAACTAAACAACACCACAAAATAATAATTTTAAACATTTAAAAGCTTCTATAAATCTTTTAAACAACAAAATGTTGGTTTACTCTTTGTGTTTTTATTTTTTTTTTTTTTGTGTGATGGCTAGATAAAAACCAACTACAATCAAAAATTAAAACTTACATTGACCTTAGAGCTATTAACTGGTCATCTTCAGGAAACTGAATGGGAGAAAAAAATATATAAGAAAATATGTGATCACAACGTGTCTTTTGAGTAATTTAATTAATTAGTTGCCAACATATAGCCACCAGTCAAAATCTAAAAAAAACAACAATTGATTGCTTATGTTTTTGTTTTTATTTTTTCTTTGTTTAAGTTAATGATAAATTTTTGTTTATTAATGCTAATGATGTAGATGTAAATGCTGTTAGTGCTGGTGTTTGGGGAAGCGAATTCGCTACATATCAAAATGCCATAAATATTTATGTTTGCTCATGTACATATTTTAAATTATCACAATTTATAATTTATTTTTCTAAAGGAATTTTGTTGTTGATTTTGTTTTTGAGTTATGTTTTTAATATTAATTTTAACACGCCAAGTTTTACCGAAAAATGATTTCGAAAATCAACGAAATCTACATAAACTGTCTACAGTATGGTCACAAGTCAAATACTAATTAACAAAAACTTTAAAATTATACAGTATAGTTATGTATAACTGATTTGTAAACAAACTTATATAATATATTAACAGAATACTTAGTAGTTTTTTGAGAAGAAAAAGTATTTCTTATTGCTAATCTAATATCCATGTTTTCATACTATTCATCAAAATTAACATTCATTTATAGGCATGTAACTTAATTTCACCATATTCTTCCTAGTGTTGAAACTTTCGGACATATTTTGAGAACTTTTCTTTTTCACATCAGTAAAATTGGTCCATTGATCATCAGAATAATTTGCTATTATATATATGCATGTCTATTCAATATATCGATGGCTTTATATAGAAAGGTCGTATCTCGTTTTTTTTCAAAATCGGGTTTTTCACATATTCTGGTAGACAAAACTCAAATACCTCTTCTAAAAAATTCAGTTTCCTATGTTGACGAATAACAGATTTACAGTAATTAAAAAAACCCTAACTCATTTCCATAATAGTTTGGAAGAAAAAGCGCTAACTCATTTAATGTTGAATGCATATTTTTTGATTTATTTAAAACAAACAACTTTTCTAAAAGTATATTTCGATATATTACACATTTTTAGTTATTTTTCACTTTCACATTCAGATTTTATTCAGTTTTTTCCTTCTCCTGTAAAGTAACTAAAAGTTGAGATACGACCTTTCTATATTAAGCCATCGATATGCTTGTCATGTCGTAGGAAGAGAAGAGAGCCATGCAAACGTAATAAGGAACAAAAACATGCATTAATTTTTGTTCATCTGCGACTGGCCTTTCATTCACTGAACTATGAGTACTACTAGTGAATTTTCATCCCACGAGCAACGTCATTGGCTAATGAATTTAACATGGGGATATCATTGCAGTGGCCCATTGGCTCACTCTGTATAGCACTTCACAATTAAATCAAATAGTACCTATAATTACTCCAGCATTTAAGAAAAAATTAAAAACTAATCCGTTGAAGTCCACTTCATAACACAATTGTGCAAGGCTATAACAAGAGGCGCAACTGACAGTATGCTAAAAGTAATAATAATTACTGAAACATCATCAAAATACCTTGTTTTACAATGTAATTTTACATGTGTTTTGTTGTTGCAAGACTTAGGCATTTGACAACAGACTTATTTGTTTTGCCTCTCAGTAATGCTTTTATGTCGTTTAATTCTATGCCACATACATATTCTTATTCTCTATTGTTTAGTCGTCACTGAGACAGCGACGTATGCACGTGCTAAGAGGGTGTATTTCCATTTTTTCATGGCCACTGAAAGAAATATTTGGATTGTTTAATATATTTCGAACATTAAAAAATCATTGGCAGTTAAATGGTTATAATTTGCACTACATTTCGCTATCATATGCAGTAGTAAATAGTAGTCAGATATTCGTCTTAAGTTTTTAAAAATAAAATTGAGAAAAATAAAATTTGTAAAATATACCACTTCGATGACCTTATGTAATACTGAATGTGGCCGTTGGTATTTTCGATCTATCTGATGATGCAGCAAATGCAATAATTGAGAGTAAGTTCACATGCAGTTCTTAATAGCAAATAGAGAGCAGTACAAAAAAAGAGCTCTGTGGCTTAGTGGTTAGAACATTTGACTAGAAAGCGAGAGTTTATTTATTTTTCAAATGCGGTAGAATCAGTACTATTGAATTTAATAGTGAGTGTGCCAATCGGCCACATGCAATGATATCCCCGTGTTAAATTCACCAGTCATTAACATTGCGCGTGGCTTGAAAATTCACTAGTAGTAGTTATCAGTTTTTGTTTTTTTTTATTATTAGAGAGAACGAAAATAGCAACGGCCAAAGTACAAATGATAACCATTAAATACCTGTATGTATGGCAGAGGTGCGCAAAAGTAAATTCTCTCACAAAACACTTACTCTCCCCAACACATTCAAATCTTTATTTTGTTTAGTGCACCTACAAACAAACAAATACTAAGAAAAATTCATACATCCGTGCTAATGCGTATTTGTAGTTGTCTCGTTGAGTGGACAACGACTACTAAAATGTAAGAGCATTCAATTGTGCTATGGGCTGCGCACCTATGATGTATGGTCTGCCACAAAGTACAAAAGTTGGGTTGTTTTTAACTTTAAAGAATGCGAAGTGCGCAAATGTATGTTGTACTTCCGGAACTCCCGCGAATTTCAAACAATTATCACCATTTTATAAAAAATTATAAATTTACACATAATGGACTGGCTTTTCAATATAAGAAAGTCTGTTCATGTTGTAGGCGGAAAAAAGCGACAAGCAAACGTAAGAATCCTCCCAGTAATGAATGTTGCAATTGTTGAATGACACAATGCTGTTACAATGCAATCTCGTTTTTCTTGCAATACATATAAAATTGCATATAATTATTATATACAACTATATTGCAATAGTCCATAAAAAAACTTTTGTATAGCAGTATTTTTTTTTTAACAGTACTGTTATACATACGATTTTCACAGTACAGTTTTCAACAGAAAATCTTGCGTATAACATTATTTTATACAGAAAATATTCTGTATAACAGTATTTTCTGTAGAAGATCTTGCATAACAGTATTTTCTATAGTAAATCTTATGTATAACAGTATTTTCTATGAAAAATCACTTGTATGACAGTATTTTCTATGAAAAATCACTTCAATAGAAATAACAGTATTTAATAAATTTTATTATTTTCTATAACAATATTTTCTAAAAGCTCTTGAATAAAAGTATTTTCGATTGAAAAGCTCCTGTATACATTTCATATTATATATGTATACTATATTATACAATACTGATTTTCTATAGAAAATCTTGTGTAGAATGATATTTTATGCATATGGGGTAAAGTATTTAACTTTTGTTAAAAATTCTGTGTAATATGTCTTCTATCCGTTATCGTAGAAATCACTTCTTCAAACTTCTGCCCAGCTACCACCTACGCCACACATTTTCTAATTTAACTTTCCATTATAACTTTCCACTTTAAATTTCCATTTACCTTGAGAATTCTTTACAAACATTTTTCAACAAATAAATAATTCAAAACTACGCCTTAAAAATCGTATAAATATTTCTTTATTTTAGTTTTTCAAATGAAAGACCTCCTGTTGGCTAGTCAACATTAAATCTCTTCCTATACGGAAAATAATTTAGAAATTAAATTATGAAAAAAACAAATAAACGAAACCTTAACTCAACTTACGCAAAGGACAAAAAAACTAATACAATTTACCACAAAAAGGACATTTATATAAAAAGAAAAAAAAAAAATAAATGATGAAAATTTATAGCATTTTATATATGCAAAATTGTATTGTACTCTTGTAGTTTGTGTTTTTATTTTTGCTGTTGACAATGGTTTTATTATACGAAAATAGTAGAAATACAAAATAGAAATACGTAACACCATACGCAGAAAAAAAACACAGTTTTATTCAAATGAAAAACCCTTAAACTCAGCATGAAATAAAGCAATTTTATTAAAACAAACAAAAAAAACACACAGATATACAAAGCATAAACCAGCAGCATGTAGTAATATGAAAATAAGAAAAGAGAATACCAAGATCCTAACATATACTTAGTTTAAATACTATTCAAACCTTTGGAGTTCAATTGAATTGAGAAAAAAAAAATTACAAATATTTATTAAATTTTTACATACTTATTTAAGCAAAGCAGAAATTTCTTTATTAGGTTTGCACACAGTTTGCAACAGCAATACAAATATTCGTTTGTCTTAACTCAAACATTCGCTTGGCAACAAAACTGATTGTCACTACAAATAGAAAATCTTACCTTTATGTACCCTCTTTACCACTGTGGCTGGTGCTATCAAAGAGCACTAGAGTTATGCTAATGCCACAAGTATTGTAGTAAACAATTTATATACACGTTTAAAAGACAGCTCTATTTTTTGTTTGTTGCTCTTATATACAAAGGCAAACATTTGAGTGAAAGGATTTGACTGGGGAAAGTGATGAATGTTTAAAAGAAAAATGTTGAAATAATCATGTTTAGTTTTTTTTTTGTAAACATTAAAACAAAGTAAAATAAAGAAATTGCTCAAGATTATGGCTTTTAATTTTTCCCAATGACATAAATTCTGAGTTATGCTTTTAATGTATTTACTGTATGTGGTGTTTTGATAAAGAATTTTTCTGTCTGAGATATTGTTGTTAGAATGGCCGATAATAAATATTAAACCGTGTGTCTACTACCAAGTTTTCTTGCAGAAGTTGCTTCCTGACGTATCAGATGTCGACTTCCTGAAGTAACGGCTTGCAGAAGTTACTTGCAGCAATTATGTGTTTGTTGTCTGCTGGAAGTAACTTGAACGACTTGCTGTGAACTGAAAACGTGCAGAAGAAGTCGGGTATACATACTTCTGTTTTCAGTTTTGTTTTGTATTTCTTTCGATATCTTTTCCAAATTTATAAAAATGGGCAAACATAAAATCGTTTGGAGTAGTGAAAAAAACACATCGAAGAGTAACTAAAAGCCGGTCTGTGTGAGGTATAGCCAATCTCATTTTAGTATCCAGCTTTTGAATACTTTTTTGAATTAAAGATAAAATGTATTAAAAATTATCATTAGAAATGTTTCACTAAAATTTACGCCCAAGCAAATCATTTTGCTTCTTTTTATTAATTCGTTGATTCTATTTACTTAAATATGCTGCGATTTTTATACTGTCATTCGTACAAAAATCAAACTCTACTGCAAGATGTACTCACATTCTATGTGAGTACATCTGCAACTTCTAGCAGCAAGTTTGTCGTAATAACTTCTACAAACAACATCTAAAAGCAGACTTCTGCAAGTTTCGGTTTAAGTGGAAACACTTCGGCAAATACTTGCAGAAGTTTTTCCGCAAGTGACTTGCTGGTGGACACACGGCTTTAGGCAGCTCTGAACTTTTTACTGACCACTACATTGACAGCAAAGTTGGACATCATTGATAGGGATAATAAGCTATTAAAATGTCGTACTCTACTTGACAACAAATCAATAGGTTTATATGGGATACAGTAACATTGCTGGCAAACGAAAAGGGTGTTACAAAATGTACGCAAGATTAAAAACATATTTTCTCATTCGTAAAAAATGTCCCTGATCATTTGGCATACATATCGCCGGATTTTATTGATGCAGCTTTCTGCAATGAACTGGTGGTTGTAAATTGTTTGCATAAATCTTTGACTTCAAATAAATCCATAAATAGTAATGAAATTGTGTTAAATCACACGAACTAGAATGATAAGCCTGGTCACCGAAATAAGAGAGTTCAATGACCAGGAAATGTTTTATGCGGTAATTAAATTGTTTCGCTCATGTGTCACCATCTTGGTAGAACCACTGTCATCCAAGATGGTGAAATATCATTACGTAAACAATGGCATGTTGTGCATGCATTAGTTTTTCGAAAATCTTATTTGGAGTACCAAATTCACTGTCTGTCTTACTCACTGTCTTACCAAAACTTTATTATTTTTAAAATTTTTTCAACAATAAAATCGAGTTTTTCTGTAGTATTATGCTAATTAATACTAAACCTAAAGTGTCAGCTATCAAACAACAATTTACTGCTCAAATTGTGTCAAATACAAATTTTGAGACATCCGGATTATCGATAGAATTCTTTAAAATTTTTAATTACCTTTTTATACTAGGATTGATTCACTTACACAAAGAATAAAATCCTTCTTACTTACTTAAAATTTGAAAAAATAATAAATTTTGTTTCCATACTTAGTGGACAAAAATCCACAATAAACATTTAGCCACACATTCATTTAAATTTTAATTTCTTTAAACACAAATCTACTTATTCAATGAAATAATGGCAAATGTTAACATGTGTCAGTTAAGTGTCAGTAGTGTTGAATTTTAAAGTGTCTACTGAAATCTGTCTCGACTGGCACACAGGCCTAAACAAAAATTCTAGAAATAGCAAGAAGATTAGACTCTAGGGATTCACATACATATTTAACATGAAGAAATAAACATATACAGCTGATATTTTGCATACATATAATTTAAGTAAAATTCATAAGGGGAAATAATATAAAAATAAATACAGAGAAAACAACAAAACAATAATTTTTTGACACATTTCTGTTGGCTCAAATGTCTTGCTGTCAGTAATAAATTTCAATTATTTATAGAAAAAAATAACAAATATTTTTTTTGGTGTATAACATGAAAATCAAATAAGACCTCAACTAATATACATATACAAACAAACATATACTACTTACACATATGGTATATAAAAATATACAGGGACATTTATTTATATTTGTAAATATATGTATGTGTAAAGCAATTTTTATAAGTAGGCTTTTTAACGTGTTTATTTATTTTTTTATTCCTCGTTCTCTCTCTCTTTGTACTTTCTCTCATATATACATTTTTGTACATAGCAAATATAAATGTCACATGTTGTAAATTTGTGACAAATATGTCAGAATAAATCATTGGCATTGTTGGTAATCATAATTCTAATAATTTTGTACAAAACGTTAATATATGCCCGTAATCTACATAAGCACATTTAGTCATATTCGCTCATACGTAAAACGTTTGTTTGTTTTTTTTTTTTTTTTTGTTTCTTTGTTTTTTCGCTAGATGTATTTTTTTGTTGTTGTTGCGAATATTTAGCCATGATAAAAACAATTGTAAATTGCAAACATTTAAATCACTTCCGTTTCCGTTTTTAGAGGATATGCCAACTAATGTTGAAACATTATGACAATAACATAAAATATAAACAATTACATAGACATATTTACATGCATACACATGTATGCATAGAGTATATAGAAAAAGCTAATAACCACAGAGTATGTGTTGCATACATATGAAATATTTTTTTGCTCAACATTTTCATTTTGATGGCATATTTTCATTCATATTTTACCCAGATTAAATGTAGATACACTATAAAGTATACAAAACCAAATGAAAAAATATACTTACATATACAGGTAATATTTATTTAAAAATACACGCAAATAAATTGTACATTGCTTTTCATAAGCAAACAAATGGACTTGTGAATATTCTAATAGAAAACCCAACTAACAGTTGCTATACAAATTGGCTTATAATATAGGGTTTTTTACTATTTACTAAAAATTCGTAGCATTTTTTACCTTAAAACGATTTTGTTTGTTGGGTTTTTAGCTGTAGTTAATTATTCAAATCGATAAAACTAGTGATAAGGTAATTTTTCAAACCATATTTGTTTAATTGATGGCCTTTCCAAATTACCACAATTGCTACAGTTTTTCATTTGTTTACGGTTTTTAGGGTTCTCTATTAATGAATATTTATTATTTTTGATAAAGGACTCTATGTTTTTGATAACGGTTAGAGAATATTTTAGGCACGAGTTTCTATTAACTTGTTAAATATATTGTAGTGTGGTGGAAAATGATTTTTATTTAGAAAATGTTTACAAAATAAACTTTGTTAAATGCCATAGTATAATTCTGCAATATTTGCTATACTTTTAGTGCAAAAATAAAACTGTATGTAAAATTAAAATTTTCTAAATGCTATATCAAAAAGTCGGGACAATCCAATCTTAATTTTGGATCGTAGAATCCAACAGAATACTCCATTTTAAATTACCAGGTTAAAATCTATTACTGTTTTTAATTAATTTTAATGGAATAGACTCCGAAAAATTTTTTGAAATCTCAAGATTTTGACCTGATCTTTTAAAACCGAGTAATTTTTGTTTATCGGCTCACACTGTCACATTTGGCCAATTTTGGGGGCAAAAATAAAAAACCCTGTGCAATTGATTTAGAAAATATTTCTATGTAATACACTATTTTTAATTGAAATTAAATCATTATACATGGTACTGAGAAACTTCCAAATGAAATTGAGAATTTAAATCTCAAATTGAGAAAAATAAAAATTAATTTAAAAATTTCCATTTGAAATTGGGAAAATTTAAATTAAAATTAAGAGTTTGCAAAATTTTTAATTTGAATAATTTGTATTTTACTCAACATACAAGGTGGCGCAAAAGTAATCCTCCTATCAGAAAATGCTATAAATTTTGCGATTGGCCCCTAATGTCAGTTCTGTTTTGACATTTGTGTAGTAAACACATGCGAAATACACGTTAATAAACAATGTTACGCTACACTGCTCCAGAACGCGGAATATTGCTGACTATTCATTTGAACAATAATCGGCAAAATTTATAGTATTTTCTGATAGGAGGATTACTTTTGCGCCACCTGTTATATTAATAATTCACGTTAAGGAAATATGAAACATTCGTTTTCGCTTGTGGCAGTTAACGTACCTCTATGTTTGAATAATGCATGTGTTGGAGGAGATCACTTTTTGTCACTGACTCATCACTGTTAATGAGTTATGTTCTCAGTCTCTTTGTTTGATCGTTGGTACCTAGTACAGGTCTGCATCGAATAACTTTTTTACTGCACGTGTAATACTCGACTTCGAGTAAAGCAAATACATGTATTATCTTTTAGAGCGTAAGTAGTGAAGAGAAGTGTATAGTCGTTTGTCGAATAACAACAAATATGTAGACACAATAAACGAGTTCCGATAAAAGTAAATACACGAAAAATAAGTACAATAAATAAAATGTAGTACAATTACTATGTGAACTTCATGTGGTACCACGAGTATTTGTGATGATTTCCAATATTATTCATATTGAAAAACATACATATTTAAAATAAATGCTTAACTCTTTAAATGTGATTTGTTTATTAATATTATTTTTTTGTTGTAAATAAAAGAAAAATATATTCATTTTTAAAGTGAGGTAAAAAATTTTTTATTTTTTTTTTTTTGCTATTTTAAAAAAATACTTTATTATTTTAACATATTTTTTATTATAAAGAAATATTTCAGAAACTTTGTAAAACATAACATTATTTTATTAATTAGTTAAAAGTATTAGATTTAATTTTTACTTATTATTGTTTAATATTAGAGAATACCGTGAATTATAAAAGTAACTTGTATTTGGCATCCCTAATAAAAATAATTGAAATTCAGCATAACCGTTATTTTTTTCTTTGTGAGACTGAACTGAACGTTGTACATGTGAGTACTTCGTTCAGTTTAGTTGTCGCAACGTACTCTACATGAAAGATCTCTGTACTTTCAAATAAGAAAGAAAGTGATACATGCATTTGCAAGCACCGAACATAGTCGAATAACAACAAATAGTTTCTCGATGATTTTGTTGTACTCAAAAAAAGAGTACTCTTTTTTAGCGACACTTCGAATTAGAGTATTTGTTTCGCAAGTGCACGTGTACTACGCATATACAAATAGTGTTGTGCAGACCTCTAGTACCTACTACCATTAGTGTTGTTTTTGTTAATATTGCATCTCTTAGTAAGTGCATATTAATGTATTGTTGTTAGTGTAAATTTTCTTGTTACTCTTTCTGTCGTGTCCGTACATGCATTGTTATTTACTTAAATATAAGTAAGCTAGTGCATGTAATGTTTTTGTTGTTATATATAACGGACCACTTGTTATTTATATTTTTGTAAATTCTTTAGTGGACCAAAATATTGTTTTGTTAATTTTAAGTTTAGTTAGAATCGAACCTGCAAATAAGCACCATCATGGAAAAACACCCTCGCCCATTTTTGATAACCTTGTAATAGGTAATTTTTTACGCGACAGCATGTATGTATATGAAATGAAAAATTTAGAAATTACAAACGGAATCTGATATTTTGCATACATACAATTCTAGACAATTTCTTAAAAATTAATTTTTTTATTAAAAAAATATTCAAAATTTGGAATAAAAAATTTTTAAAATATAGGCTTCTCCAAGTATTATGTTTATATAAAAATTGGTCGTAGTATGTACGTAACCCCGTCTACTTTTTAAATGAATAAAATCGAGGTCATAAGGTAGTTGTAAATATATCAACTTTTAACTCTTATCTCTGAAATTTATGACATTGTGCGGCATTTTGGTGTATCAATATTAAGTATTTTTAGTTTAATTGTAACTTTCTTAAATCGTGGAAATAAAAGTTAAATCCATTAATTCATATTAAAATATTTTCGTCAAAAATCAATTTCTTAAACTACTATCATTGAAATCCTCGAGCTTGATGGCTTTCATTTTTTTTAGAACTTCTCATAAACTATGAATGCATCTGAGTTCAAAATACGATGAACTGTAGAAAGTTAGCTATTTATCGTATACTAATCATTTACTGGTTTTACAACCTTTTGTGGAAACTTTCCCCTACACAGTCGTGAGATATGCATTGCAGTATCCTGTGAGAAATTACATCCAATTATAATTTATTTCATCACGTCGATAAATTTCCTATGTTTTTATACAGGGTATTAGTTTAGATCTCCAGATATCTTACCAAGAATTCTCATACCTTCTTCTGGAGTTGCATCATTATAAGCCAGTTTGTTAATATATGATTGCTAGTTCACTTTCTTATATACACACAGCCTCAAAAGTAAGTAAACACTAGTGAAGTTTTTGACTTATTTAAGATCATGAAAATCATTATAGTCTGACTTATTTTTTTTTAAGTACCGAATCTATTATTCAATCCAATCTCCAACACACCGAAATTTTAAAATTTTTATCGATGGATAGATTTTAAAATGTTCATTATCCTAAAAAAAATCAAATTATTTGTGATGTTTACTCATTTTTGAGACTGTGTGTGAGTATAGGGAATATTTCAGCTTCTGCTCATAGAGTTCTAACATACTCTCATATAATTTCTTCTAGGTATTGAAAACATTTTCATCTGCGAGGAATATCTATTCGCTTGTTACCACATTGGTGTACAAACAAAGTATTTCTTAAATCAAGTAAACTTTTAAATATTTCAATCTACTTTTAAAATAATAAACATTTTCTTAAAAAATCCTTGGAAAATCGTATAAATTATAGAATATCTATATTAAGGGTAAGTCTGCTTTTACACAGGGCAAGTTTACTTGAAGCAAGTCTCTTCAATTCTCTTTTAAACTTGCTCGTCTCTTTACACACAGTAAGTCTGTGTTCGATTTTGTATGTCAAAACCTAATAGACGCCATACTGAAAATGAGAAAACAAAAAAAATTGAAGATACTTGCCAGTACAAGCAAGTATGTACCCCTCTTCTTTCTTCTTGCCTTTGTCTCCGATAAACTCAGACTTGCGGCAAGAAAACTTGCCCTGTGTAAAAGCAGACTAAGCTGGAAGTGCACTTTCAAATTATACCGGATATTATATGTGATGTTTTGTGAGAAAATGATTTTTTTTTAACCACCCAGCACACGAACTGTTATTACTAGATCCAGAATATTCTAAAGATATCCTAAAACAAACCAACGTTTATTTTAAGGGGGGTAAAAAAATCAATATTTTCTGTAAGTCGGCTTACATATATTTATGTATTATCTGATGTCTAGTTAATTATTTTATTTATTTGTGCACACAGTAATAGGTTAAAATATATGTTTTTTCTAATTTTCTATATCACTCATTTTAAATAATGCTATTAAAAATTACTCATACCACCCGTATTGTATTCGTTTGTTTTCTTAAGATGGGTTACGGGTGGTATGAGTAACTTTTAATTTTGATTAATTCACATGTATACCTTAAAGAATGATTCATGAATATTTGCATCGTGCAATCAATGAATTGTAAATTTTCGAATGCATTAATTTTGCCCAAGATATGAATGGAATTAAAATTTGAATGAATTCATCATTGAATTAGACATTTTTGAATGCATTAATTTTACCAAAGCAATGAATTTAAGTAAAATATGAATGAATTCATCACAAATTAAAATTATTGAATACATTCGTTTCATACAAAAAAATAGTTGAATTAAAATTTTAATCAATTCATTTTGTTATTGACTTTCATTCCAATTCTTTTTTAATTCACTTTTTAGTTCAGATAAAAATTAAAAATTTTTTTATTTTTTGCGCAAAATAATTATATTCAAATTCATTTCATGGTGAATTAAAAATCAAATATAAATCATTAATTTATAGCTCTTCCTGGTCAGGATAAATATTTTATTGTAGATGCTAGTGTTAAATATAAATTGGTATTGCTAATAATTAGGGATGATCGAACACTTCCTGGAAAAATCTTAAAAGCATTACATTTAAAAGTTAAACACATGACTAGTTCTTTGTTAGTTTCCTTTATCCAAACAGAGAAAACAGATTCGTGATAGCAACCGAATTTTTATAAAATCGAATGATTCGGTTGCACACATATAACATTTCGGTTCTATCAACAGAAAGTCAGTTGATAAAGAAGAATTTCGGTTGAAGCAACCAAATTATTGTTACTCCTTCCAAAATTTTGTAGCCACAACTGGCAACAAATTCGGTTGGTATCACGAATCTGTTTTCTCTGTGCAGTTATAATAAATATGCAAAGTTTTGTTGTGAAAATCTTTAGGATTGGCAAGTAATTTCTGCTCTTTCTTTCTGAAATAAACTCCTTAATCTTTACCAAAATTTTTCTTGTTTTTTGTATAAAATATTTACCACAAAATTTGTATTCTGGGACATAAAATGTTCCCTAAAAAATTACAGTTGTTGTTTTCCAAAAAGCCCACACATGTTGCAAAGTTAAAAAAAAGTATAAAATAATCATTCTTGTGTGTATTGTTTATGGAATACAAATATTTTTCTTTATGCTAATTTTTGTGTTTATTTCACAACTACGAATAGCCCAGCATAATTTTTGCTGAAGAAATTGTGATTTTGATGAGGAGATATTTACTTGAATTTTTCTCCAGTTCTAACTTCATTAAAATCGGTTCTAATCGTTTAAGAAATTTAAGGCTAAAAAAAGGAAAAAAAGAAAAGTTTAAAATAAATGTTACTTTAGTTTGAAAGAGAGTAGTTTCCACAGAATAATATATCCGTAGAAGCGTTAGTGAGAGGGAAAAAACCTAAGTATGTTGTCAAAAACCTAAGTTGTGAGAATGTATTAGTATATAGTTTTGAGGTTGTATTGGTGCCTTTTCAATTTCCACCAGACACACAGAGATCTATTAAAATGTTTACATTTTAATTTATTTAAATTTTCTTCTAATTTCAATACTAAAAACTGGAACTCTGTGCTATAAATTAAATTCTACCACAGATAAAATGAAGTGTCAAAAATTAAAAAAAATAAAAATTTTTTCATTTGAGCAAAATTATCGTGTTTCGGAAGCAAAAATGTCCTGCAAGTATTCAAAATATTTCCCAAATATTGTGTAGAAGTATAATAAAGTGGTTGGGTCTGTATTTAGTGGGAAAATCAAAGTTAAAATTTCAAGTATTTTGATGTGTTTAATTTTCTCACAAGTATGTTGAATTCACATAACACAAGTACGTGTGAAGAGAGTAATTATTGTTACTCTCAGCTTACTCTCAGTTGCGCCTCTAATTGTACCCTATGGTAGTTTCATTTAAATCGAAAAGGTGTTCTAAAGTCCAAAAGTGTATATGGGGTTAAAGAGGGTTAATTGAGCCTCAAAATTTCTATTCCACTAAAATTCAAAATTGACTAAAATATAGTACCTAAAATATAGACTATATTAATAATACAGCAGGTGTAAACGGTACAGTCACACATCATACAACTTCTGAAAGGCTTTTTTGCTCTACTTTTTTGGCCACCTTAACTTCAATATTTTTACTATTGAATGACATTAAAATTTTGGACTTTTCATTAAGTTCATTTCTGAGCCACCCTGCGACCCATTCAATATATATTTTGCCCTATTCACAGAAGAACAAAAAGTGACAGCACCTTAAGAAATTCACAGCTACATAAGTTTGTAAAATAAATATTTAAATAATATATGAAAAATTAAATAGTGTCTCTTGAGGTTTTATAAGAGACCAACTCAAAAGGTTAACAGAGGTTGTGGCAAGTTACATATTTAGGTATTCCTATTTTAGAAGAACTGCTGATGTAACAAATGTATGATATTCACAATATTTTCTTCAGCTTTTTTTTTCTCAAAAAGCCCTCTAATTTCCTCTAAGTAAACTTTTGATGTAATTTTTTAAAGTGCCTAATGTGAAAAAAAAATTCACATTTGGTAAAATATTAATTCTTTAGGGTACTGTCTATCATAATCATTATCTTTAATGTGTGAAAAATCTCCTCACTACAGATTTTGCAAATTTTTCTTTTTTTCTCCAGCATTTTACATAAAATACGAATAATTTTCTACTTAAACAACTGGTGGGCATAACGACAAAGTGCGTAGAATTATGTTGTTATGATATATTTAAATTTTGTTTTTATTTATGTCCTCATGGCCCCCCAGAGACATTGTTATTTTTAAGAATTTTTATGTTGCCATTTGCTAGCAATAGAAGTTGACACAATAATGCCAACAATATATAATGCTATATATTAAAATATATACATACATATATAGGTATGTGTGTAAGTATGTTTGTAAGTATATATTTATCGGTGGTATGTATACAAGACATGATTGTGTGAATAATATAAATAAATAAAATTTTGCTCAAAAAAAAACCAAGTAAAAAAATCAGACCAATAAATCAATGCTTTTCCGTTCGATTGCCCACAAATACGAAAAGAAGGCAATGTGTTAAATATATTTGCCATAAAAAAAGGAAAAAAAATTATATAAAAGTAAAGAACATGGCAAGAAAATTTATTTATTTATTTATTTATTTTCATATTATTTTGTTTAGAGTGCCTAGAGAGAGGGCAGCAGGCCAGAGGACGTGGGAGCAAACAAAACAATTTGTTAAGAATAAAACTGTCATTTATTGAAAAATCTGTTTAAACGTGCATGTAAATTTACAATTCATTGTGCCATAATTTGAAAACATGTTAAATGAGGACAGTTTTCTTATTTATTTAACTCAATTTAGGTAATGGAATTAAAGTATTTAACATTTTTCTCAAAACTTAAAAAAATATTGCTAAAATTAAATTTCAAGCAGTTTTAAATATATTCATTTATTTATCAAACAAATAACTGTGCAAAAAAAAGGAATTTAATTTACTCTTTATGGTTACCAAGTTATGTGTACGCAATATAAACAAATGAAACAATTTACGAAAAAAAAAAAATATCCAGAAAAAGTTGCCTAAAAAATATTTGCTGTATAAAAAATAGATATATAAAAATGTATTTTAATTGTTTTTGTTGTTACAAACCTAGACTCTATTTAATAAAATATGTATCATTTAATTTAAATGGAGAAAAAATTCCAAAATTGTTGATTTCTCTGCAAAAGTATTTTCATTATACAGCTCGCAGTTTATGGGTTGTTTATATGAGTTGGCAGGTTAAAGTTTATTTCTACACGAATGAAATTTTCATACAAAAATTCTACAATAAACTTATATACGAATATTAGAGGGGCAGCTGTTTTAGGAATAAATAAAAACTTGTTTATACAGTAATGGTTTATACTGGTTTTGAGTTTTCAGTTTATATAAAAAATCAGTTGAAGTTCCCAATTTCCAGAACTAAAATTTCATACAAAATAATAATTTTCTTCCATATATATCTTCAGTCTTAATAGCTCAGATCAATTTAGAGATCTTAAATCAACGTACTGTTAGTTTAATGTAAAAGGGATGTATCTGCCATTTCCTTTTATTAAAAGAAAGAAACCTGATAAAGAAATTCCGTACAGAAAGTATTTTAAGTCTCGGTCCACACTGTGAAACATTTGCTGCAAAACATTTTTAAATTATCTTTTGAAACTGCATTCGTGTCCACACAGTGAAGTTTTTGCTTTTCAGTTTTTGACATTTCTGTACAGAACGAATATTAACAAAAAAATGTGGATGACAAACTCAACAAAAACTTCATGTACATGAGACAGAGTGCCCTTTTCCATTCCTCTTTCCCCTTTCATCGACAAACTCAAATGTTTTGCAGCTAATGTTTCACAGTATGGATCAGGGCTTAGAGCTCAGTTATTTGTTATCACAAAATTTCAGAATTTTTCATGGGAGTGCGAATAAATAAAAACTTGTGCCTATACAGGTTTTGAGTTTATATAAAAATTTCGGTAGTTATATAAAAGGTCAGTTATAGTTCCCAATTTCCAATTTCAGTCTTAATGGTGGCTCAGATCAATTTACATATCTTATGTCAACGTACAGTTATTTTAATTTAAAAAGGATGTATCTGTCATTTGTTTTTTATTAAAATAAAGAAACCTGATAAAGAAATTCCGTACACAAAGTTTCGTTAGACCACTGTAATTGCAAAATTTTTCATGCGAGTGCATTACGAAACAATAGGAAATTTAAAAAAAATAGATATGTACTTTCTACACTAAAGCATAGATATCAATTTATTCAAGTGATATGTTTTATTTTGCACCAAATTAACAACATTTTATTACTTCAAATCCTGTATTAGTCAAGGTAAAATAAAATATTTTTTATTGGATCTTAAGAACTAATTCTTTGATGATTTTAAAGGGTATTTCATCAAGTGCTTCCTATCTTCAAATTTAAATAGAACATGGCGATATGTGAGATATCATCGAAATGTTTTGCTAGTTTGAAAGTTCTATCGATGAGCATTCAAAATATCCAATTTTATATGTTTCTCTGGTGCAAAAATCAGGCTGAATTTGACAGCCGATATATGTTATGTTTGCTTTGAGGGCCGCTGTGGTTTGTAGCTTATTCCCATAGACCTGCTAATAAAGCCCCTCATGCGGTTCGAAACGCTCGTGGTGGTTGTCCAATGTGGCATGAGCTGGGTGGCCCGTTGCGCAGTCCTGTTGAAACCACATGTACTTGGAGTCAATATCATACAATTCAGATCAAAAGAAGTTGATAATCATCGACCTATAGCGATTGCCGTTGACGGTGATGGCCTGGCCAATGTCGTTCTCAAAAAAATATGGACCGATGATGCCTCCGGCCGAAAATCCACAGCAAACAGTGACTTTTCGGAATGCACTGGTCGCTCTTGGATTTCATCTGAATTGAAGATTTAGTTTGTTGGCTTACCCATTCATCCAGAAATTAGCCTCATTGCCGAAGATGATGTTTTGATGAAACATTTTTATCGTCCATGGTAATTTGGCAAAACAAACTGAATAACTGACAGCCAATTCGACAGATGTTGCTTCAGCAATAATACCGCTATCAACTGTCAAAGTTCGGAAGTTTCTATAGGAAGACTCTTTATAAACTTTCCATATACATTGGGCTGGGTCGGTTTGTATGGACGATCAAAAAGTAAAAAAATCGTATAGCAGAAACGGAATCTACGCAAAATTCTAAGAAAGTTTCTTCAAGAAACCATAGGTCAAAAATCAAATCCAAGTCTTTTATCCAATAAAAAAACAATTAAAAACAAGTAAGAAAGTATGGTCGGTCAAGCCCGACCTTATAATACCCTACACTAAGTAAATGAGCAAAATCATTATTCTTTCAAAATTTCAATAATTTATATTCGTGAGTGATTTTCGGAAGTGGGCCTTATATGGGAAATATGAAAAATTATGGACCGATCACCATGAAATTTGGTCATGTGATTAATGTCTATATGAAAGTTATTTATGTTGCATTTTATGTGTATACCAACATTTTAAGGAGATTTATGCTCGTTAAAGTGATTATCGGAAGCAGGTCTTATATGGGAGCTATGACTAATTATGGACCGATCATAATAAAATTTGGTGACATAAATTCGGTATATATAAAATTAATTTGGAGAAAAACTTGTGTAGATACTTATATAAATTAAACATTTACGACCGATAAAGTCCAATTTCTGGAGGACATTTGTATGGGGGTTAGGTGAAATAATTGACCGAATTCAGGCTTGGTCCTTGGGCAGAAAAAATGATATGTACTAAATTTTATTGAAATATCTTCAAAATTGCGACCTGTACTCTGCGAACAAGGTTTACATGGACAACCAGCCAGCCAGCCAGCCATCCAGCCAGCCAGCCAGCCAGACGGACGGACGGACGGACATCGTTTAATCGACTCAGAAAGTGATTCTTATTCGATCTGTATACTTTAAGGTGCTTGTTAGACTAATATTTTTGGGCGTTACAAACATCTGCACATATCCATTATACCCTATGGTGGTGTAGGGTATAAAAGTAATACTGAAATATCATTGGAAGAAATATGAGATTCGCAAGATAGGATTTGATCTTAGACGTATGGTTTCGTAGAATTCGTTTCTGCTATACGATTTTTCGTGAACAAAATTGACCCACCCTAATATACATATATGTTAATGTGTTTGTGTGTATGTATATGTATATGAATTCTAAAACTAACATTATTATTAACGCTACTAAAACTCGTTTCATTTCAACCGAAAATAATATGTTTTATAGATAAATTATTCAGAAACTATAATATGAATGAGAAAAAGTTTCACTTAGAATTCTATATTAAAATTTAGAAATACGTTATTTTTTTCTTTAAATTTAAACGAACTTTGTGCACACTATTTAATAAGTAAAACTATTTTGTTGTATAAAAAAAAGTTTGAAGCATTTATATTAATTATTTACATGCAACATTTGACCCAAACAAATTCAGATGTAATACAAATGAAATGCATTTATCAGAAAACCAACTAGTCAGGCAATTGACTCTGTGACAAATCCCAGAAGTAAACCAATTTAATGCTCATCTCAAAATTTTATTAAAATTAATATCTTCATAGAATTAATTTAAGATATATTGATTAGATAACAGTTTTTTTTTTTTTTTTAAATCAAGTTCCAAGAAATTTGAGTTAAATTTTTTTTTTCAAATTTTGGATTCACTCGAACTCTCTTGTATAGACAAAAAATATAGTTTTACATGATTGCCACAATGATTTTAACATGCATTCATCTGCCTGTTGAAGGTACTATAGGGCCTAGAGGAAAGAATCTATGAGGAGAAAATTGTCCCAAAATACCTTAAGTAATTGCCATTACACAGGTCTGCAATGATTTTGATGCTGCCAAAACTAAAACTGATTTTAAGTACATTCGATACCCTGATTCTAACTGCATACTTATTTTTTCAATGCTATTTTACAACATTTTCTAAAATTATTTTACAGTTAAGATGCATCTTTTATAGATTTTCTACAATGTAGGTCTTTTGGACACTCTCGTATGATACTCCCACAGTAATATGCCATCATATGTTCATTCCAGCGGCCTTGGAATCTACATACATGAATTTTATATCTTGAGAGAAACCTTGTCCTTATTCTTCGCTATACGATCCAAGATGTTCAGGAAACATGTCTAAATGACTGTGCTGATGGTATACATTTGAGCTCATATTACAACCAAGATTTCTAAGGGTCTGTTACTAAGTACCCGTAATTCTTAGCCCTTTGATTTCCTAAGAAATTTCTCATAAATGTAACAAAAGAATTCCAAACCGCTGCCTCTAAATCATTTAATGTATGAAAAAATTGTACTTCAATAAATACTTTTATTTTTAGTTGAAAAACTATGTTTGGACTATATATATTATGTTTCCAAAAACTAATATTAACGAATCCATCAAGATGCTATGTACCATTGATATTTTCTAGTAATTCAAAGCTAGAAATTTTCTAATAATTCGTTTTAGACCCAAAGAAAAATATGGTTGTGGTAAACATATTCGTACAGCATCATTTTATGATCGAATTTTATGATTGATGTATTACTGTTATGTAATCATAATTTAATATAATCATGTGTAAATATATGGTTAAACAATAATTTTATAATTGTAGCATAACCATATTATGATTCCAGCTCAATCGTAACATCATAAAATATCAACTAAAAAATATGTTATTATTGTTATTTTATGGTTATAACTCAATCATATTATGGTTGATAACAACCATATCAAGCTCAATAATAATATAATTATTTTTAAATATATTAGATAACATGACGTTATTGCGGTTGTAGCCACATGTAGAGTGTTTGTGATCATATCATGATTCTAAATATAACAATATTATTATTTCATAGTACAACATTCAAATCAATCATATTGACAGCGCTAAGTGCTATTTATATAATTTCCCTATTGATGTCATCAATAAATCATTTTAAATATTGAAAGTCCAATACATATTTCTGAGACTAACCTCCAAAAATCTCTATGAAATGTAGCCTATATATAGAATAACACAGAGAATAAACTAAAATTGTAGTAAAATAACTACAGACAACAATACATTTGAAATCTATCATATAGTTTTGTAGATGCCTGCAGATACAACTCACGTTGCAATACAAAAATGTAAGCCAGCCATCTTTTACCATTTTCTACACATATGATTGTCAGTTTATAAACTAGCATTTTCTGGCATGCACCACACACTTACATATGCCAGCGGGAAAAAGTAGAAAGTAAAGAGGCCTTTCAGCATACTTTATATCCCAGACCTCTTAGGCCAAAAGAAAACTTATATCTTTTACTTCAGATACCGGGCCTTTTAGCGCCAAATGCAAACTCACATGTAATTTTCATGACGTTTCAGTGTGAAGAAGGCTTTATTGTAGCTCTACTGGAAAGCCAAAATAGCATTGCGAATGTGTAATGGATATTTTAAATATAAAATACACTTTTAGAATGTCTAAATGGATTTAGTTTAAGGCCTGGCCATTTAAGACCTTGTAATTTCTTCTACTAGGTTATTTTGTATTTAAGGTTGTCTGTCTGTCTGCCTGTCTGCCTAGCTGAACATATATGTAGCACTTGTACATACATGTGAGTGTGTATATGTTATGCAAACAATAGATTGTTATATGTGTAGATTTCCTTTGTATTGTCAAATACACATGAAATATTCCCGTTGCACTCCTATGTACAATGTACTTACACGTATTTGTATCTACTCGCATGTATTCATATCTATAGGGTGTTTCAAGAAAAATCATGTTTTCTAGCATGCTCACTTTATTGTAGTGTTGTGGCACAAAACAAAAAAAATAAAAAATAAAAATTAAAAGAAAATAGAGTTCAATGTGGTAGTTGGTTGTTGGTTGTATTGCGGCATTTTAAGTCTAAAATTGTTGGAAACAAAAAAACTTCACCAATGCTGCTATTTTTATTTTCCAAACTAAAACTTTAGTGTTATGGGTGTTGTTTTTTTTGTTTTAATATCTTTTGCTCATTTAAACAATATTTTGCTGGTGCTACTGTTGTTGTTGCAGGCATTGCTGTTGCTGTTGCTTTGTCTGTTCTTGTTATAGTCACTCGTAAGCTTGTATGCAGTTGGAAAAATTCAATTTGGCTTTAAGCCAAAAATGCGTAAACATGTGGGTAACATGTTATTGTAAAATTTGTTTTGTATGTATTGCAATTTATTGGAATTGCCAGCTAGACACACACATCCATACATACACATATACAGTGTCGATCCAAATATACTGAATCAATGTTGTTTTTATATTATTTCTTTATATATGATAAAAATATGTAATACGAAATGTTCTAAACCTGATTTAACTAAAAACCATAAAATGATAAATATTTTTATATTTAAAAAGTACAATAATTAATAAAACATTAAGGTTTCCTGATGGTCTGGCCTAATCAACCAGTGAAATGCGCATAGGAACAACCTTACCCCCAACAATAAATTTCAGTGAATTTATCAATACAATTGGGAATTTAATATAAAATATTAATTTTGTATTCCCGCATAACCTTTTAATAATAATTGAGACCATCAGTGCAAAAGTGGTGAAATCCACAATGTTTTTTTGGTTGCTGTTCTGGTGTTACATATAGTCCTTGCATTACCCACTATCAATACAAAAGTGGTGTAAGCGAAGTTTTGGTATTAAAAAGCAGATGGAGCGTTTTTGTACAGAGCAAAATATAACAAAGTAATGTAGCAAAAGTGGTGTAAGTAGTAATATACCACTAAACAAATAATTTTGGGTTACACTATTTTTGCACTGATAACCTCAGTTATCAAAAGTCACATAACTTATTGGAAAAAACTGGTTATGTATGGAAAATAATTAAAGATTCACATTAAACACATAAAAAGAACAACTACATTGATTATGTTTAAATATTTAAAAAAATATAGATGTAAATTATAGTATGAAATTATTTGCTATTAAATGGCTGGAACATAAATTGCTAAAGTGTTATAAATAATATTATAAGGAGAAGGTGGAATGAGCCAATGAGATAACATTTGTGAAAATTCTTCGATCAGCCACATAATAAATAAGTTTACAAAAACAAAAACTGTGGAAACTATTCGACCAAAATGCATGGAGAGTTCCTATAAGATCCATACACGTCAGTTGCTAGAGCAATAGAACCTCTAATTCTAGAGAAAATTGTACGCAATGTTCAGTGGGGCTCATAATCTATAGAGCTGCAAAGAAAATACTACTATTAATTACAAGTCGTAAAGCTTGCCTTAATCTTGCTCGAGAATACTTGAACTGAACTTTTATACAATAGAATACTGTTTTATTTTCCGATTAAGCTAAGTTTAATTGTATCGACTTGTAAATAACAGAATAAATCGCAAATACTATACTGGATCAGTTAAGCATGGAGACTGACATGTTATAGTGTGAGGTTGGTTCTATATTAAAAGTTTAGGACCTTTATATACAATTTTTAGAACATGAAGGCGTTAATTTCATGCTAAGGCCATCACAGTTCTTAACCCTATAGATAATTTATTGGAATAATGGGAGCTTTACACAAAATTGATGGTGTTATAGACAATTGTAGACGTTGATGATGCCGCATTTACATGATAGAATATGGAAATTTCAATATGGCCTACATTAAATTAAAAAAAAAAAAAAATTATAAATATCCAATATGTTTTAGCCGATACTGTACATATATTCCAACTACCTACATGCCAATAAATACAATATTAGGGAGACTCATGTAATGTTTTATAGCATATCTAATGAAAATCGCTGTAAAGTAATAAAGTGCAAAACTATCAGTTATACATTACATTCTAATTGTAGCTGTTAAAATTTACAAAATATCTTCCAAACAAAATAATCTACTTTAAATTTTTAAAGCTATTTTTATAATGAGTGTCCTAATTATTAATTTATACACATAGATTTCTTTCCTCTTAACTTTATAATAATTTACTTCGGAAGCTGACTTTACAAATATAACTTTTAATAAAATGTTTTGTTGTGTTAAAATCATAAACAGCTTTTCTGCTTAAATATTTATATTATTAATTTTAAAACAAAACGAGTATAAAATCCGCTTGATTTTTCTCTCATATTCTTTTTTATTATTATTTTTTTTTTTTTTTTGAAGTGTTTCATAAGAGCCTTGAATTTTTCCAATCATTTAATTATTTAATGGCGCTTGAATAATGAGCAAATAATGAAGTTCTTTTTTTCCACTGAAATTTCAATACAAAGCTTGTATTGTTGCTGTTGTTGTTTCGTATTGAATGAATTTTCTTTGTAATGATGATTCAATTGGGATGGGTTTTGGTAAATTGTTTCATATACATTTAATAGTTTAATATTTTTTTTTACTTTTTAGAAAAATACTTTAATGAAATTCGAAATTTAAGATAGGTAAATATATTCGAATGAGATTGAAGAGATAGATGATTAAAATAATCAATGTAAAAGATTTTTTAATAAATAATAAAATGTTAAAAAAGTTTTTTCAATTACAAAGATATTTTTGCGAATTTTTTTTTTGTAAAATAGCTTTTTATATAGCAAAGTCCCTTTTTATGAAAAAGCTTAATATTAAGTATCAGGGCTATTTTTTTGGAAAAAGAAAATTTTTGTGGAAAAACTTTTCTAAAAAAATTTTTCAATGAAAAAGTACTTTTTTCTATTGAAAAGTACTTTCTTGTAAAAAAACTTTTTCTATAATACACAGTTTTTTCATATATTTCATGCAATTTATTCCGATCGCAAGTGTATTTTTGGCGTTTTTTTTTTAAATTAGAGACAAGTGGTGACCAAATTTTAGGGTCTACGTACTGGCCCCTATTGGCGCTAAGAAGTTGAACAAACGTAAATTAAATCGGAAGCACCTCAGCTCCAACCATGTGAAATTTTGTAACATTATCTCTATTATTTCCCGAGATACCGAATTATTGCACAAAAAAAAAAAAAAAAAAAGCGTTTCTAAACCACTGTGAAATAGGATAAGGTACTTTTTGTGAAAAAAATTTATTCTATGAAAAATTATTTTTTTGTGAAAAAAGGCTACTTTTGTGAAAAAAAAACTTTTTATGAAAAAGTATTTATTGTGAACAAAGCTTTTGCAACGAAAAAGTACTTTTTTATGAAGAAAGCTTTTTCTATGAAAAAGAATTTTTTTCTAGTATAAGAAAACGTCGTGTTTGGGGAAAATTCTTTTTTCAATAAATATGTACTTTTAGAAAAAAGTGATCTTCATGTTTTTTTTCGATAAATAAGATTTTATAAGAAAAGTACGTTTTTAAAAAAGGCCCTTATGGTAATAAGTACTTTTGTTTTGTAAAGAAGGCATTCTCTATGAAAAAGTACTTATTTTTTTTAAGTTAATACTTTTGAAAGATAAGCTTTTCGTATGAACATTAACTTAAAAAAAAATAATCTATTTTATGAAAAACTACAGGTTTTTTTTTTAAAAAAAAAGTACTTTTCCTAAAAAAAATATTTTTGTACTTTATGTGAACAAATAGTTTTCTATGAAAAAGTACATATTGTCGAAAATTTTTTTCTATGAAAAATTACTTTTTGTGAAAGAAGATTTTCCATGATAAATACTTTATGTGAAAAAATACTTATTATATGAAAACTACTTTTTGTAATAAAAGCAAATAAAAAAGGTTTTTCTTTGAAAACATCAGAAATTTGTTTTGCGAAAAAAAAAAAAATTCTTCTTTGATATAGAGAGTTCTCAGTATAGCTCAGTGTAACATAGTGTTTTGCAAGTAGTTTTTAATATTAAATGGAATTTTCCACAATAAGTATGTGCTTAAAATCAAACCATGTATGTGTGTGTTTAATTTTATTCACCAATTAAACTCTTTAAACGATGTTTTGTCTTTGTAAATGTTGTTATGTTTTCAAACCTTTTAAGGTATATATGACTTTATTTATCTCTACACAACTAATAGTAAATTTAAGATTTACATATTAAATAAGAATAAATAAATTTATATTCTCTCAGCTTATATGTCTACATATATAAAAACAATAATTATATAAACTAATACAAGTTAATTCCATTGTAAATATACAATTATAAACTAATTTTGGTTAAATAATGTCATACATAATTTACATTTTTGAATTTAATTACTTTACTTGTCATTATCTCAAATCTATGATTTATAATATTTATATATGGCAAACAGCAAAAAAAAAAAAAAAAAAAAAAAAGAACACACACATTTTGTTAAAAACTTTTTTAATTAAAGTTTTTGTGCTGTATTTGATTTACATATTTTCCAATTGACTTTTGTAAAATTTTTGTTGACATAATCATTAAAACTTTTATTAAACAAAAAATAAAAAACACATATTTAAATGTATATACATGCGAATATAATTTGTATAATCAAAGAGAATATTGTATGTAATTAAAATAAATAATATATAAATATTATTTTTATTTAACATAGTTGAAAACGATAAATAAATAATATAATTTTCAATCAATGTAATTAACCACATACATATGTATGTATATATCTGTATAAATAAATATTTATATGATAATAAACATACATATATACATATACATATATATACATAAATTAGTATATCTTCATACGTTTATGGTAAGACAAAAATCAAATATTTTTAAATCAAAATAAGTATTATAAATTAATTATAAATCTACCAGGAATTTTTTAAAACTGTTTTTATCAAAGGCTTGTATAACAATATTTTTAGTAATCTGTAATTTCAGTCCATTAATTAATTTGCAAAATTACACCCACTTTATTTTTTTTTGCCATCATTTTTTATTCAAATATTTTATTTTACGTTAACCTTTTTTTAATGCGCATAAAATTAAACATTATTATTATTATTATCATATACAATTTTGCTTTAATAAAAAATTGTGTAAACATAAAACAAATATAATTATTAAAACATCAATTAAGCTCCAATAACAAGAACATAAACATATGTTTTTATTTTCATTTATAAAATTGAGACAACAAATTAACTGCAAAAAAAAAAAAAAAATCAGAAAAACAAATTGATAAATTAATAATAAAAAATAGTTGTAATAATGTATACTCAGGTATTTGCTATTTAATGTACATATATTCCAGTGTATGCAAATAAAAGTAAATCTAATACATGGTTTGCAAAGTTTCTGGTCATACCAATACTTTGATTAGTAATAAATTTAGACGATCGGCTAACAGCTCCCACATAAGGCACAATTCTGTAATATACTTTAATGCGCTTAAATCTTTTACAAGTATTGATGTCGAAATTAAATTAAACAAAACAAAATAAGATCATACAAATCAATACACAATATTTTCTGACTATCGGTTCATTCATGCAACAAATGAAGACTTTAGTAAAAACACACGATCATGATATTATACGTTCGACTCTACTACCAAGAAAACATGGTTCAACATTGTTACGACAACTATACTGTGGTCTTTGTAACAATATATTGTAGTCGTAAATATATAATTGTTGTTTTAATTTAATTTCAACAATATTATAGTTACCGTAAACGATAATTTTTTCATCGCCATTATAAATACAAATATTGTTCACCGAATCATAATTATTTTTCGGACAACTAAATAATGATAAATAGGTAAACATATTATTGTTATGGACAACCATTAAATGTTTAGTTTCTATACGCGTAGTCATAATATGTTTAAGATGGAAACAAAATATGTTTACTTTTAATAGTATTTTTTCCTACCATTTATGAGTGTTGGTGTTTGTCTAAGCCATAGAGAAACATAGAGCGGAAACTAGAAAAAAACTCAAACAAAAAAATTACTCAAAAATGTTACACATACGAGTGTTGTTTTTGTTTTCACATAGTCTTTTTTACTAATACATTCTCACCACTTAGGTTTTTGACAACTGAGTTAGGTCTTTGACAGGAGAGTTTCCGATCTATGTGTATTTATCTATGGTCTAAGCTATGTTATTTTTACAAGTAAATTTTAAGTGGCTGTAATTCCCATTCGCTCTATAGTTTTATTTGTATATTAACTTTAACTTGCCTAAACCGAATAATAATAAATTTCAGTGAATTTATCAATAAAGTTTTAATTGGGAATTTAGTTAGTGCTTTAAAACTAAAACCCATTGAAATAAAGTTTTCTATTTCAAAAAATAAATTTTAATAATAATAATATGATTACTTTGGATCATGATATGGTTTAATTGGATCATAATATGATTTAATTGGGTCATAAATATGATACTTTGAGTCATATTATGATTGATTTACATCATAATGTGATTATTTCGGAACATATTATGATATTTTATGGTATTTATAATGATCATAATATGTTTGGATTACAAACATAAATCTTATCATAATATGTTGCTCTTAGATTATGGTTACCACAACCATGTTATTTCTCTGCGTGTAGTAAAACCCTATACTCAGTTTGAGCATTCTGGTGACCAATTTTTTTTATGGGCCCCAAAGATTCTGAAAATCAGTGGGCCCTCAAAAAATGGTGTCATCAGTTTTTGGCCAACAGCTTATTCAGTTTTGCTGATACCGCTTAACTTTATATGGCAATAATATAGCCAATAGTCCGTCAAACTAATTTTGTTAACATTTTTTCCCAAAAAAATAGCTTTTTCGTGCACTTTTTTTTTAAAAAATATAGGAAGAAACATTTTTTTTTTACTTTTTTTATAATAACTTCATCAAAGTTGTAGCTACGGTAAAGCTGTGAACATATCAATGCAATCTGAACATATCTAGGCACTCTAAATAACTCACAAAAGTTACTTTGTACCTTAATAACGTCTTTAACGTTTTTTAATATCTTGCATCAAGCCGGTCTTGCGTGATCAAGCTTGAGTATCATGATGTGCCCGGCTCATACCAATAATGATTTTCCCAATCCCCGTTATAGTAGCACAATAGAGAAATATATACTCGAACGTACTTTTTTAACAAAAAATCTTTGTTTTAGCGTAAAAAAAATAGTAAAAACTAAAATTTTTAAGGTACAAAGTGATCTTTATGTGCTATTTAGAGTACCTAGACACGTTCCGAATGCATTGATATGTTCAGAGAGTTGTTAACCTTTACCGTAGCTACAACTTTGCTAAATATTGTTAGTGAAAAATTAGGAGTCCCTGGAAATTATTCTAAAAAGAGTGAAAAAAATGGAAAAAAAAAATAACAAAATTTGTCAAATTGGGCGATCTTTCAAGCCACTATTAAAACTCATTGATCCAGATTTTTCATCATAGAATAGCCACAATACCCATGGCGTCCTTGTAAATGGCGCTCTATGCAGTGAAGTCAATATAATGATACATTGTAAATTACATGCTAAAACTAAATGATATATGGAATTGTCTAAACCAAAACTCATCTTAAACTAGTTATTTTTATAACTAAAAATAAGTGGTAGTTTTTAACACTTCAAGGATAAGAAATTAGTTTACGAAAATTAAACAAGTGTCAAAACAATGCCATTAGTCATCCCAGAAATGTATTCCTCAAAATGTCACAGTGACTGAGTTAACCACGCCGTGCAACCGATGATAGCACTCTAGAGTGTCTTTAAGTGGATGTAATGGCTCTTCGTGAACGATGCACACAAAGACACAACATGTTTGTGGTGACCATAATCGCTAAGCGTCATATTTAATGATTGCTGTCAATTTATATTATGATTCGTATAATATTAATGTATTAATGCGTAGCATTCTAAAATATCATAATATGATCCAACTTAACCATATATAAATAACATCATAATACCGTTATATTTCAACGATCATAATACAATAGTAGCACAACCATAATATGATAATGTCCAACCACATTATGATTCCAACTCAACCATATTATGGTTGTGTAAATACATGATGGCTTAGCAAAAATATATTGTGGTTGAGCGCAACCATGACCATATTAATGTTATAGTATATACAGCGACAATCATTTAATTATAACATATATAATCAGAGATCAGATTTTAATACTTTTCAAACCAAATTTTTATTTTTATTATAATCAAAAACAAATATTTGTTTTAAAAAATTTTATCCAAAACATTTTTTTAGTTTTTTTTTGACTTAAAACAAAATTTTTGTTTTTTGTTTGTTTTGAACAAAATTCAAGTAAATCATTTGAAATATTCATCATAGATGACAACAAGATAGGTAACTGAGAGCCAAAAACCTAAGTTTGTTGTCAAAAATCTAATTGAAGAGAATGTATTACCATATTATTGTATCACGCGTATATGTGAAAAGAGAGTAATTTTTTCCATTGATATTACTCTATCCTTCCGTTCTATATGTTTATTCTATGATATTTATCATAAAAGTTTAAAAAAATGATCAAATATTTGCATAACAGAAACATTTTTAAAAATTTGTCTATCGATATACTTTAAAGTGGGTGTTTGACTTATATATTTCAACGTTATAAACATCTGCACAAATCCAATATACCCTCTCCACTAAGGTGGTGTAGGGTATAAAGAGCCAAAAGTAATGTTTAGCGACATATTGTAATATGAAGGTATATTCTATTTAACGCTTATAAAGCTGTTAAATATGTTCGTATTGAAATAAAATGATGGTCCATTATTTAACTAAGTTTACTTCCGATAATCACCTTAATGACAATTCATCTCTAATAAATGATATTTCCAAATGAAATGAAATGTGTCTTCTGCACGCAGAGAAAAAATATAGTTGTACATGTTTACAGTAACCATTTTAAGTTTTCGGGTCTCTGTATGAAACAAAACATTGTTCCAGAAAACAAGTTATTATTGAAATAAAATGTATTTAACCATAAACTCTTTTGCGAAAAACATTTATAATTGCGTAGAACATTGCATACATGCTGCAACCAAGTTTTTTCTCTGCCTGTATGCAGATTACCTCTGCGACAGAATTTTCTTTTGCTTAGTTACGTATCTGTTTAGAAAAAAATGTGTCTCGTCGCATAAGTTAAATTTCGACCCCAAATTTTCGAAAATTTTTTAAATTTATTTTAATGGATTCATAAATCAATTTGAAGTATAACTTTAAAAAAAAAAATACTATAAAATTTAGTGAAAATGTTTTTTTTAATTTGCAATTTTTCCTTGAAATTATTTTACTTATGCTAAGCTGTATAGCTAATACATACCAAAGACTTTTGAGTTAGTATATATTATAAAACAATATTGTTTAAATAAAATTATGTACCCATCATATTACATAATTCATATAATCAGTAACATTATTATTATTATTAAACAAAAATATAAAAGCTTAATGTTTTAATTTCAAATTGTCAGCAAATTAATAATTAATAGCATTTTGTTATAATAGTCAGTTTTTTCTGTTAGCAAATAGTAGTAACATTTATTAGTACAACCCCATTAAATAATCGTTTTAATAAAATAACAATAACTACAACGACTAATTTATAACAACAACTAGGAAAATATTGTCATAATAATATCCTTTGTAAATGAACAATTAATAATATTATATGGTAATTATACAATAGGGTCAATTCTATATACCAACACAGATAAATATTAATTATATACATACTCTGGTAATACTTAATATATAATAAGGAATTAATAATATACATATATATATTTTTGTACGTGAACATAAATACATAAAGGTAACTAGGCAGAGGAAATTGCCCTTAAGGAGTTATTCATCATTATAATTATCTTCATTGATAACACAAGCAATAATCAATTTGACATATACATACCTAGATTTGACCTAATTTAATTAAAAGTTTTAGAAATTAAATGAACGAATTTTTAAGAATTTATTTAAAGCAACGTGATTATTATTTCTTTGTTAGTATATGGCTAAGGAACAAGTTGTAATGAATAATAAGTATTTTAAAGTAGTTAAGCTTATTTTACTAAAGCCAATGAAGCTTATCGGTAAGCTTACTTAGCTTATAGATTTACAACAAGTTACGTCATAGTAATGCTGGTTAAAAGCTTAAGTAAAGATTTAACTGCTTTCATATTAGTTAAATGTTGATATGTTAACAGGTCTTTAATTCATTGGAATTTTTAGGAAAATTTTCCTTGAATTGTTTTCAAATGTATAGCATTAGATATATCATGTTAAATCTTTAAAATTATTTGCCATAGAATATAGTTAAAATTGTTGCTACATAAATTATACAATGAACATGAGTTTCTAAAATCTACCTATTCATTTCTATAATTATATTTTGGGTTAAGCAAAATTAAAAACCTTTTATTTAAATTGAGTCATTATAAAATACTTTGTGGCTCTATGCAGCCTTATGAGGCATTTAAATTACAACATTTATTTTGGTTGTTTAAGCTACCGTAAAACATCTTAAATAATAATCGTTCGCTTCACTAAATACAAATAAATGGAATACGCTTAGTGTGACAATGAATAAAGTAGAAATATACATACATATATGTACTTATACATAAAAATGTCTGATACTTAGCTCACGCACATATTAATATATCTTTAGTGCTTTCCTGCAAACTTAAGTATATCAAGAAAACAATAGATATAAAACCATGGATATATATTATGTTGTATACGAAATAGTCACACCCGTACTGTATATAAACATAATATCTGTGGACTTTTGACAAAACAACTTAAGTCTAATTTTAAAATTTTTCAGGAGAGGGTAAAAACTGTTGGATTGATTAATAATTTTATTATTTGCCATTATAGAATTTCAAAGGTTTTGTGTAATTCTTTAAGACAAATACTAAAGTTCTTCAAGAACAAATAATAAAATAATTGTTGATCAATTCAACAGTTTTTATGCTCTCCTGAAAAATTTGAAAATTCCACTTATGTTGTTTTATCAAAAGTCCACAGATAACTATATAATTTAAAGATAAATAACACTATGCGACACCTAAATTACGCAGGGGTTCTCATACAAAATTTCCGATGTATTGGAGCCCATAGAGTTCGGAAATACTTATAGTTTTTCTCGATCACTTCATTAACCCATTAATGCCTGACCCCCGAATCCGTTGTCAGATTTTGATGAAATTTTATACAGACAGAACTTTGGGTATTTATATTGCCGTGAATATTTTTAATTTTTTTATCTGCAGGCTCAGGTATATTTTTCTACCCACTTCGGCATATATGGGTTCTAAAATGTATGTTTTTTTTTAATTAGCTACTTAGAAAAAGGAAGCTCTTAACGAATTTTTTTCGATGTTTTGATGATTACGTTGTAGATTTATCAATAACTAGCTACAGGCGCGGATCCAGAGGGGGAAATGTAAATTAACTCCCCCCCAAAAAAAAACCGAAAAGTCAGAGAAAGTCTTGGAAACATTATATAGAAAATGAATTAATATAATTTTCACAAATGAATAACAAATTGAGGAGGAATGGAAAAATAATCATAAGAAATATAACATAAACGTGCACAAATAAACGACAGAAAAGTTTTAACACTCCCCAGCAGTTCGACATGGACTAAATACACCCGTAAAATACAGTAAATTATATGTAGGGTCATTCATCCCGAACATACTCGTTGTAATGCAGAGTGGAGACAGTTGTTACTTCGACATTTCATAATCTAGAGATGGTGACACTTTAAACTTGTGATGTTCTTCAGAGAGTGGTTATTTAACCTGTTATTTAACCATAATAAATCGAATGCGGAGTAAATTTTCAATTTTTAATCGACAAACTGTAGTTACAGTCTCCAAATAGTCTATTCACTTCTACCTAGGACAAGCCTATGTTAAATAACTAGTCACCTAACTAATTCTGTGGCTAGTGGTAACCCGAAAGTAGGTGAGATTGCTTGTTCCGGACTGCCACCGCGAACAGCGGGGTCTACGAACCCCTACACATACATAACTACCATTTTTTTTAACATAAAATAATTGTGGTATTCACCATCAGTATAAAAGTACTGGTATGGCATCATTATTTCATGGTCGAACAATTTTAGTTAGATTGTATCAACCCTTCACCATTTAAATATTTTATATAATCATGCATTCTTATACCCTTAGATGTTTTTTATTATGATTTTCTAAAAAAAAAACTAAATTTTTCTTGAAAAATTAAATTCATATTTCATATGTTTTAGAACCCACATATGCCGAAGTGGGTATTTTTATACCCAATCCACAAAATTGTACTTGTAGCTTAGGAATGTGGGACTAATCACTTGTATATTTTTTTTACTGATAGATGACATCCAAGACTACTAGACATAAGGAGAGAATTGGGGACTTCCACTACCCCTGTTTTCTAGATCCACTTATTTTCGAGTTTTGTGATTTTGTAAAATTGTTCAACTTTGGCCCACTATTTCCCCATCAAGGCATGACTTTATATTACCGGAAAAATTACTTTAGGTAGTTCAATTCTTATTTTATCCTTATCCAAAAGAAGATTTTTAATATCGCTCTCCTAGAATTTTCTAGGGTTTTTCTAAAATTGCTCTATTTTTGGGTATTTTTCTACCCGTTTGGTATACTTATGTTTTATTAGCTAATGTATTGAAATAACGATATTTAAATTACGTTTTACATTAGCTAATAAAAAAGCTACTAAACCAAGTGACAACTACAACTTCAAAAAGTCATAAGTACGTAGTTTTGAAATTGATTTTAAAATAGGAGAGCATCTAGACTTTAAACAACCGTAACATCTTCCAACCGATTTTTAAAAATCTTCTTCTGGCTTAAAGGTAAAACTCATATCTTTGAAACAAAAGAAGAAAATTTTAAAATTGGTTGCTCATGAGCATATGTCCTCATGTACGATTTACTTTTATATAATTTTACAATCGCAGTAGTAGTTTAGAAGATATAGATTTATTTTCCTATCGACCCTACTGTACCCCATTTGAACGAAATTATCAAGGTTTTTGGGACCAGCATATGTTAGGAGACTGGAGTGTCGTGACAGAGACAAATGAAAATATTTATAAACAAGTATGAGAGCTATATTCAGCTGTGCCGAATCTTATATACCCTTCACAAAATTATACTTTAAAATACAAATTCTATATATTTTTAGGTAAGCAGAAATAAAAATATTGATTTTTAAAATTAAAACAAAGTTTTTGTTGTTTTTTGTTTTAATTTGTTTAAAATTTTTTTTTTTTTTTGATTTAAAAAAAAAAATATTCCGGTTTTGACCCATTGTAGGTCCAAATTACTATAGCCTTATATACATCGTTGCAATGGACTTTGAAATATCTATCATTAGATATCCATATTGTATATATTAATGACTTACTAATCCAGATATAGATCAAAAATGGAGAAAAAATCGAGGTTGTCCCGGTTTTATCCTTATATCTCAGATACTTGTTTGCCGATTTTGTCGATTTAAAATTGTAACCGAAATGGAAGAATTCCCGATACATTGATGTAACAATCATGTTTCTAAGTTATTTAGGAGATTTGGAAAGTTGATTTCAACCGACAGACGGACATAGCTATATCGACTCCGCTATCTATAATGATCCGGAATATATATATACTTTATGGGGTCGTAAATGAAAAATGTAGAAATTATAAACGGAATGAAAAACTTATATATACCTTTGCCACTCATGGCGAAGGGTATAAAACGAATTAAAAGTGTTCATTTTTAATTTTTTGTTTTAATTTTAATGTTATTTTTATGTATTTGATTTCTTAATAAAAATTCTAAATTTTTTACGAATTTTGCGAAATATATAGTACAGTTTTTCGAACGTTTTTATTAATTATATTTATAGTTAATTTCGCTACTCTTTGTAGAAATAAATATATAAATATTTATAAAAAAAGTGACTTATTTCTTATTTTATTTGCTAAAGATTATCGGCCTGGCTCACTAAATGCGAACGAATATTTTCTTTCTTATTTTATATTGAAAACAACAAATAAATTTGAATTTTTTTTTTTTGTTTTCAATATAAAATACGAAAGAAAATGTTCGTTCGCATTTAGTGTGCCAGGCACTATAATATTCTTCTTATAATTTATATATTAAAGCTCGGATTTACACTATTTCATTTCCATCTTATTACATGTTCGTGTTTTAAAGCTTTGGTATCATATTTTTACTTTATTTATGCCAATTTAGTCTGCTTTATTGACTTAAATACTTTTCAAAAAATCAACACTTAAATATACAAATTGTGTGAAAGTTTAAGTTTGGGTATGTGTGAGAAAGTGTATATAAGTATGTATGTATGCGTATACATATATGTTTTCTTTTATAAGAATTTATGAAAAATTTAAGAGCATTTATTGTAGTTTACTTAATGAGTATGTATGTTTACGTACAAGCAACAGTAAAACATACCTATACATGTACACATATGTTAATATACATATAATGTGAGCTTATACATCCCAGCAGTTAAGCAAGTAGTCAATGTATCCTTTATAGACAGTAATTGTCACCACTTGGTTGACTCCAGTTTATATATTTTGGGTCATTTGACACGTATATGTTCTCTGTAGTGCAGAGAGAATTCAATTGAATACTTTATACATCCCATGTAATTTATCACTTAAGTGTCTCTAAGTAATCTAGTGTGTAGTCACTTTAACTGTTAATTGTGTACTGCATTTTTTATGAGTAGTTGGTGCAAACTAGTGAATGGTATGAAAAGCTAATAATCGATTTTCGACTTTTCGATCAACCATTTTCATTTCGATTTTTACAGTCGATTATTCGAATCCAATAATCGATTCTTTTATAATCAATCTGCATTTTTGGAAACTATATTTTGGAAGAGTATTATAACTCCTTTATATGGACGTGCTCATTTTATAAACCGTAACGGTAAACAATTTTATGCAAAAAAAATTTCGTAAAAATTTCTTAAGTTTTTTATAAAAATTTCTAAGTTTGAAAAAATGTCACTTTAACAAATGAGATCCTCCGTGAAAATTTTTCGCTGCCAGCTGAAGATTAACATATTTTAACATTTAATGAAAGCAAGAACGTAGAAAATACTGAAATTCCGGAATTTGATTTCTATTTTGATTAATCGTCATCAAAAATCGATTTCAGCATAAAAATCGGAGTATATAATTGATCAGGAAAAAATTGTTTTTAGATCCTGAAAATCATTTTTCGACCATAATCGTAATCGATTTACCATTCACTACTGCAAACTGATTTTATAGAAATTGTGTTGATGTAATTCTCATATAGTTTATTATATTTTGCTTAAGTATACTGACATCTGTTGTAACCTAACGTGAAATTGTCACTTAAGTGTCTCTAAGTAACCTGGAGTGTAGTCAATTTAAAGGTTTATTCTGTACTGCATTTTAGAAACTATTTGACTATTTGATGTCAATTATCACTCATTGTAATCCAAAATGGTCTGGGGGTCTTTGCTTAGGACATGCACATGTTAGGTAAAATCACTAGTTTGGGACAGAGTCCTTGAACTGCTGGGTTATTACATACTTACAGTGCCATATTTGTAAATGTTTGCTTATACATATACAATGTATGTATATATGTATGTATGTGTGTAAGATTCCTAGTATGTGTTTAGTATGTCTTGGGGTATAGATTTGTTATCAAACAATTATATTATGTTCAACACATGTTTTTTGGGAGTTGGAGTAGCAAGTATACAATTTCATTTATAAGATTGACTGTAAATATTGTTTTTACCTCTGCTGTTGTTTTTTCGTTTCATTCTTGTTTTTATTATGGGGGAATAATTTATTTAATTGTTTGTCACATTTAAAGATATTTAACGTTCATGCATATTTAACAAACCTTTTTATTGTAGCATTTTTTTATTACGATACATGAGAAAGATATATTAAAATTAAAGCTTTAAATTATAATAGATTTTTTTTTTAAATTGCCGGGGCGCTTTTATTTCACTTGCTCATGTTTATGTACTTTCAGCTCAAGTATTTATGGCCTTTAATTTTATGGAGACTTTAAAATCTTTGTTTTGTATTTATAATTATTTTAAGATGAGTTAATATTTATTGTTTGGTTTTAGTGTTTTCGTTTTTAATGTTCAATTATAACTAGAGCTGTGGTAATATTATGTTAATGTTTTAAGTCAACAATAAATTTCACTTCGGGTTAGGTTTTCTTAAACAATTTGTTTATGTAATATTTAACATTCATCACACCCTTGTGTGGAAAACCACACAAAATTTAAAATTTTTATAAAGTTTTTAAAAATTTCTTAAGCGATGTTCATGAAATTTATTGGTTTGCCTGCCACAAAGTTTGAAAAACGAAGTTTTGTGTGAGGTTAGGATAAAAAAACGTTGACAAAAGTTTGTGCTCGATCGGTTAAAAATTGGGTTAAAGTTCGTGAGAACGAAAATTTTTTTTTCAGTTTTTATAAAAATCTTGCCATTAAATATAAGGATATATATACAATTTGACTACGTTTTTCATGATTTTAAAAGTTGAGGGTCATTTGGACCCAAAGTTCTCTTAAGGGTTAATCGGCACAAAAATATATAATATTTCGCTATCATTCATTTAGAAATTCCAAATATTGCAAAATTTTACCATTGGCTTTTACGATTTAAGGGTTAACGTTGTCCGCTTTTAGTAAAACTGTCGGAGTATATTAAGAATTAACTGGCCTATAATATTCTGTATGGGTCTTACTTAAAATTCATAACAATAAGGAAAATTAAAATATGCCAAATTTAAATCGCAGTTACGGAAAAACTGTAGGAGGTGTTGACATATTTTTTTCATATTTTTATTTCCTATTATACATCCATAGTTACTTGTATATGAGTTTTTATCTTCGTAGGATACCACTAACACCATTCAAAACTCCATTTTCATCATCACATTGGAATTTATTGAGAATAAATTCCAATGTGATGATGAAAAAATTCTGAAATTTGTTTAACAAAATTTGAAAATGGAGTTTTGAATGGTGTTAGCGGTATCCTACGAAGATAAAAACTCATATACAAGTAACTATGGATGTATTTGAAGTAAAAATTAGCCTTTATTTTAATATTTCTTAAAATATGTTAATTTTGTTACTCATTTATTGTTCTAGTGGCCTGGGACACGTTTATAGCCTGGGGAATTTTTAATAACTTAAATATTCGTTAACCAATTTTTATTTTTACAAAAACTGAAAAAATTTAAATTATTCCTCCAATTTCGTTCTCACGAACTTTAACTCCCGAGGGGCACGCCAATTTTTAACCGATCGAGCTCAAACTTTTGTCTAATATCCCAGCAAAAATTTTATGAATTTTGGTAATGGCAACTACTTTCCATATACATTATTTTGTAATGAGGGGTGGTTACCCAGCACATTATTTTATTTAGTAGAATAGGTACTTATTTTTATACAGGTTGGTAATGAACTTTTGCATTTAGCACAGCTATCTAGTGTGTTTGACTGAAAAACGGAACGTTAGTGGTTCGACACCAGTCAGCGCCATCCATTTGTTTGCTCATATTATACTAATTTATAGAGTTTCCAAAAAACCGAAGAATTTCAAAACCGCGGTTTCGGTTTTAAAAAATTTAAAACCGATCGGTTTCGGTTCGGTTTTGTGATAATTTACTAACTATTAAATCAGTTGGAAATGCTAAACAAATTTAAAGTTCAAATTTGACGGGTGTTTACGAGGATAAAGGAAAATTGGTACTTTTACTTTTAATGGTACCTTTTTAATATATTAAATTAGTTAATTGGCTAATATGCTTCTCAGTAAAAAAATAATCAAGAAAAGGGTGCTCAATTGTATTATGATACCAAAAATGGAGAACTAAACCAAACTAAGGAGTACTTTTTTGTTCCTCAAAATGAATTTTCTGTAATATTGAACCTAGAATCAGGAAATTACTTTGAAATTTCAAACTTGACAGTGATTTAAGTGTGGAACATTTTTACTTTTTCTTCTAATGGTACTTTTTATTGTAATAAATTATTTTACTTATTGTATATACATAATAGTTGGCTGATATGCTTCTAAGTAAAGAAAGAATCAAGGATAGAGGGCATAATGATATTGAGGTAACAGAAACTATAATTGAAATTTCTATAATAATGAACCTATAAGCAGGATATTAAACTCACATGAGAATATAAAAAGGGAAATTGCAGGTACTTCTTCGAACTAGTAGTACTTTTTGAATATTTTATTACCATAGTCCTAGAAACGCGAATTCAAAACGGATAATTAGTGTTACTATTTCTTTATTGTAAAGGTACTTTTTGAATATTTTATAATAATAAACCTTAATATTGAAAATTAGAATTCACGAAAAGTGATTATAGTCTTACCATTCTTTTGTATTTTCTATAATAATGGACACAGAAATATGAAATTAAACATTCATGATGCTGAGTAGGAATACAAAATGTTGGTCTTATGGTACTGTTTTTATTCTAATAATAAGTCTAGAATAAGCTACAATCCACATTACAATGAATCAATAAACATGAAACTAGAGACATGTTTTCCAGAATTAGTATTAATTTATAAAGGGAGACTTAATAGTACTATTTCTATATTCCAATTGAGGCGAAGCGCACTGGTCTGATAGTACTCCATACTTTTATCGGATAATTGAAAATAACTAAGACTTTGTTACAAAAATTTTGCATTATTTAGCCTGCGAATAATAATGAATAATTGGATGAAAAAGTTTGTTTCTCATTTCTAAATTTTGAATTTTTCTAGTGAAAATAGATTAAAAGTGAAAACCGAAGAATAATTGTCGGTTTCGGTTTCGGTTTTAGGCCTTGAAAAACCGCGGTTTCGGTTTCGGTTAAAACCGAATTGGAAACTCTACTAATTTATATGTTTATGTAAAAACAATCCTTAAATAACGATAAAATAACTCGTACATGGAGCAGTGAGTTGGCAGCTAGACTATCAAACTCAAGCAAATAATGTGTCTGTTCAATTCCCACACAAGACAATATTTTTTCTGTTTTTTTTTTTTTTTTTTAACTAAATATTCTTGTTTTGAATGTAGCTGCATATTTCTGAGGTGAATATAAGTACATTTATAAGCAGAACCCATGAATTTTTTAAAATCTCAAACAAAAATATCTAGAGCTTCAGTCAAATAATAAGTAGTTATGAATTTGCTCCCATATTACTTGCAGGCTTACTAGGTAAGTAAAGTTTTTGCAAATAATTTTGAGTACAAATATAATGTTTACAGCTTGTTGTTGTGGTGTGTATACATACACGCCTGTAAGTAAAGTTCAAAAAAAAAATATATATATATTTTGAATGAATGCTTTAACTGCATGAATTTAATATTGCAATTTATTCCCAAAACTTTTTAAAATTTAACATGAAATAAATATTATTACATTTTTTTCTGATTTGCCTACATAAGAAACGCACAATAGATTTAAATTAATTGGCTTCCTAGTAATCATAATAAATTGCATTTTTACATTGTATCTGAAAATCATAAAAAAGAAATTATTTTCCAATAAAACAAAAAATATAAATGAAAATTAAAAAATAGTTTTCTTCATATTATGAGATTATGAGGAAATTTTTAAAATTTATATATTTTTATATACTTATTATGAATTGGAATCAACGAAAGGAAATTTATACCATTTATGTAGAATATGTTTTCTGTGTATGATACAAAGTTAGTTTTTATTTATAAATTTTTAATTTTTCTACTAAAAATAAATCGAAAAGAGAAAACAGAAAACTGAAGAATAATTGTTGGTTTTTGATTTCGGTTTTAGGACTTCGGTTAAAACCGAATACAAAACTGCGGCTGATATTATTTAACGTTAGGAACGCCAATACAAAATGAGTTAAGCTTTTAAAATATTATCGTTGAAGATAGGGAGTAAAGTGAGTGATAAACATTTTGAAAATTTAGCATATTTGAAACGATTTTATAAAAATGTTGAGAAAATCTATTTAAAATAATTTTCAAAAATTTATAAATAGTTGTAATATATTTAAATTTGTTAGATAGTAGAAAATTCGGTAGATGTTCCAATTGATATATTTGTTAGTATTTCGTGAACAGCCCCACGGTTGTATATGTATGTTCCTTAACCATAAGAATTTTTAACTTTTCTAATAATCAATAGATTAAAATGTATATATATTTTTATCAACTTGAAACAAAAACAAAAAATTCAACAAACAATTTATATAAAATATTAAACATAGTTTTTTTTACTACATATGTATAAATTTTATAACAATCTAAAAAAATAATTTGGTTTTTCTATTTTTACAGAAGTTTCACAAAATTCAACAATAACAAGAAACGGCAACAACGATCAAAACAAAAACAAAAAAAAAAAAAAAAAATATTGACAAATACAGGATGCAGTTTTGAATTGTTTTAGTAAATTGGATGAGCATTGGATGATGGAATAAAAACAAAAGAAAAGTAAAACAAAACAATACAATACAAAAACTCTAAATATCTGAACACAACGCAACGGAAATCCAAACTAAAATTTTACGAAAATTTCGAAACAACTACACATTCATACATACATACATTCATATATATGGATATATAAATAAATGGATGTGTGTGTGTGCATGTGTCTGTACCAACAGTAAACAAATAACTACAATAAATAAAAATTTTGCGCTAAAATAACCAAAGGCAAACAATAAACAGCAAGAGAGTGAGTGAGTAAGAGAGCAGGAGGAAAAACGGAAACACAACAACAGACTGAAAAATATTTTTAACTTACAGATACTGGCATACATACACATGTATAATATTATTTAGGTATGTGTGGTTGTGGACATCCAACCAGTTAGCCAGCTAGTTAGCCAACCGAGCTGAAAGAAAAGCAACAAAAAAAAATCTAAATAAAACTAAATGAAAATATAATAAAATACACGAATAACGTTATGAATAGATAAATGTGGAACAAACACCAACAAATGTGTATATGTGTGTAAGCTATAAACGGAAACAGACGGAAATACATATCAACAAACAGACATACATATACATATATAAATATACAAATACTAGTGCTTCAATGTATATGTGTTTACCAAAAAAATAGAGTTAATGTTGAATTTGAAACCTCTAAAGAAAAATACACATCACATGATACAAATACTCCAATATTTTTTTCTTTTTTTTTTCTGCAGAAAACACAACATCATAGTTACAAATAAAGTAGCTTCTTGTATTCATACATAGTGGTATGTGTACCAACAGTAATATGTGTTGAAAAAGAGGATTCCATTTAAAATTCAGAGAAAGAGAAAATAAATTCAACCAAGCCAACCTAGAAAAAATAAACATATAAAATTTTAAAATACATTAGAGAATTGTTAGCTGTAAACCCAGAACAACTAACCATACACTGATGTCTACACAAACTATTCTCATATAACAAAGAATAATTGAAAAGCAAACTGGTAACTAAGAACCAGCTACAACGATGACATTATACAATACGAAATATTTTATGAAAATAAACTAATATTTCATAAATACCAAAGTATTTTTTATGTTGACTTGGTTAGACTAACCAAAAACTGGGTTTTTTTACTAAAGCTTATATACTTTTTTTTGTTAAAGAAATAACAGAATTATTTTGTCGAGTGTAACTGAATATATAAATGAGTGTACGGGAATTTATATACGAGTACAATAATAAAAAAAAAGGAAAAACACAACAATAGCAGCAAATAATAATAATCAAATTAAAAATGATTCCTGCGGTTATCATTTCCTCCTCCGGTTATACGACAATAACAACAACAACAGCAACAACGACTATAACTACGAGAGCAGCCACTACAGAAACGGCAACAGACTTAACATGTACAACAGAATGTACAAAATCTTCCACACATTGTCAACATCATCATTGCCACCATCACCAGCATCATCAGCAACATCATCTACATCACAAACATCACAATCACCACCACCAGCAACAGCAACAGCACAACAATTCCCTACATAACCAAAATCAACAACGACATCATGAATATTGTTATCAATATCGTCAACAAGAACAGAATTATTGCAAACAACAAGAACAACAACAACATCAGCAGTCGCAGCAGCAGCAGAAACAGCTACAACAACAACAGCAAATCAGCAACTATCATTATCAACGACCCAGCGGGATATGGCATAAGCCCTCTCACAACATTGTTACCTATTATCTATGGTGGCTATTTGGCATTTGTTTAATCTTCTTTACAAATGGTGGTCGTAATTTAAATATCGGAAATCTCATTATTAAATCAGCATCCTCATCATCATCCTCAGTCTCTTCAATATTGGTTTATGCCTCTTATTTAGAACCGGATGAACTAATACACGAACTGGATCGGCCTGGTAAGTTTAATAGTTATTTTCTGTCCTTTATTGCTATTTTATTAGTATTTGAATTTTATGATCAATTTGTTTACAAAATAAATAAATGGGTATTTGTGTTATTAATTTAGTAACTGTTATAAGTATATGGAAATTCTGCTTAAAGTAAACAGCTTAAATTTTTTAGGAAAATTTAAATGTAATCTATGTAAATATTAAAATATTTGGGATCTGCTTACTACCTAGAATACTTGTATAGACAATTCAGTGCTTCAATTACCAAATAGATTTACACCCTTGTTAACCCTCTAATGCCAATTTCTAAAAACGATGGTAATAATTTCTTTCAAGATAAATTTGGGCATCTGATTTCAAAAACAACATTTAAAAGTTTGTACAAACAATGGGAAAAACTAAATGAGTGCCTTAAGGCACTTTTGGGGCTTTAGAGGTTGAAAAATATCCGGTTTTAGTTAGTATAGTTTGTCAATTTTTATTGAAAACTACTTTTCTAATTGTTCATCACTCAATTTGATAATTTGAAATGTTTGTTCAACATTTCTTAAAATTTTATTTGAAAAATTGCAAATCAAAACAATGAAAACAAAACAACATTTTGCTATATGAGGGAAAAACTGAGGCAGCTAAACTAGCCTGTAATGCCCAAGAGTGCCTGATGGCACTCATCGATAAATCAAGTCTCTAAAGAGTAGCTTACCTTTTTTTTTATACATATATTTACTTCAATATATAAAATGGAAGTATACTTTTTAAGAAAAAATATATGATTACAATCAGGAAACTTTCAAAAATACCTTAATCAACGTTTGCTAAAACAACATGGACTTCCCATATTTTTTTGGTTGTTAATGCACTTAGTTTGTAAAAAGTGCAGTAAATAAGAAAGAAGAGAGCTTTTAAGAGGTTTCAATGCTTATTCAAAAATTTAAGTACGTTTTTTAGAAACTGTTACAAAAGTTTTTGAAATGAAAAATCAGTCATATTTGCTTAAGCATTAGAGGGTTAATTAGTTTTGCTTAACTTACTGTTTAAGGACATTTCTAACAGTTCGTAGTCAATCAATGCAGGTTTATCCATACATCAGACAGCCCTTAATATAAGCCCTCCACATTCAAATGGATAAATAACACTATGAGACAAAAAAAACTCAAGTAGAAATACCTGGAAAGTAATACTGATAGGCTTTATCAACTACAATAAGAATATGTTTTTGAAATTTGCAAAACACCTCCAAAATCTTGAGTTACGGGTAAAAAACCGGGTTTTCATACCTTTAAGCACTTATAAGCCATTAACTAAGCTGATTCTCAACCGATTTAACTATGGCCTTTCCAATTTGTGTGCATTTCTTCAGCAAACATATTTTTGTTTTTATTTTTTCACCATTTTCCAACATTAATATGTGGGATATCGATCATAAATGGATATCGATCAAAATGGGATATCGATCATCAAAATCGATTGATTCTTTTCAGTTAAGTGACACAAAATATTAGTTTTTTGTTTGATATAAATAAAATTAAGTAGTTAGTATTCTTCTTTCGATTGATTGAATTTTGAAAACATTTTCCCAATACCAGGTACAATTTCTCACATATACATATATTGCGTTTCAATCGACTCAGTAGTTTCCGAGTTATAATAACAAATTAAAGCAAAAAATATATTTTTTACGTGAAAATAGCTATTTTTTTGTTTTAAAAAAATCATGAATGGGTTAATCGTAAAGCCACATGTAATAGAGACAAAATGAGGAATCGGCCATAAGAATCGATGGATTATTTTCCAATTTATTCACAATTAAATGAATTCGCACATTTTCACAAAATTGCATGTGCTTACAAGCATGAACTATGAGTGAAAAATTTACATGTGTTTTGTTTTTGTTATAATAACAAAACAAGTACAAAATAAGCATATAAAATTTGGTGAAAATGAGAGAATTCACTTAATTGTGAACAAATTCGAACAGTTGCCCGTGGGCCAAATACACAAGCTCGTCCACAGAAATAATTTAAACATTCATAATTGTCTTAATTAATATCGTGATGAAATTGAACATAAACATGTTTTATATGAACATAAATCTTTGTACTAAGTTTTCAGCATTTTGTTTTTAGAGAATCAGCTTGAACCAGAAAGACCTTAAAATCGGTTTCTCTGTGCATCTATTATATAAGCAGTTGTACTGCTTTCACATTTTCTATTGCATAAAAAAATTTCATCGGATTTTGCAGGAATGTATCTCAACCCTGCTGTTAGGTTAAGCCCATTTGGTACAAATTTTTAATTGTATCCTTTGTCATTTTTGAATGGTGATATATACTGGCTTAGTTTTTTTATCTCACGTGGTCTTTTTATAAACCCATGCTATATACAAAAATACAAGATTCTGACTTAGAACAGGACAGAGAAAAATAGAAAATTACGAATCTTAAGTTAAGGGATTTTTTTACATTTATTTAAAAAAAATAAGTATTTATTAGTTTGTTTTATATGTTTTCTGAAATATAAACAACTTCCGAATCTGAAATATCAGAAAACAGGACAGAGCAAAATAGAAAATTACGAATCTTAAGTTAAGGGACTATTTGGTCCATAGTATATTTTCTTTGGTTTTATTTGATTTTTTTACATTTATTTAAAAAAGATAAGTGTTTATTAGTTTGTTTTATATGTTTTCTGAAATATAAACAACTTCAGAATCTGAAATATCGGAGTTACTTTCTGCACTTGAGCAGTTCTTTTACTTCATCTTCGTTCAATTTTGCAATGTCGTAAGTAAAACACGCCTGTTCTATTCAAAACTGCACACAAAGTGAACATTTGCATTTGAAAATATTTGTGCTTCTTTACAACAAAAATCAAAAAAGGGGAATCACACAATTATCTTTTACATATTTAATTTATGTTGATTCAAAAAATGTTTTTTACATTACGTGTTTATATGGACCAAATGGTCCATTAACCTAACATTCGTAAGTTTCTTATCTAACCTAACAGCAATGTTAATATATATATCCAACAGAAGTGTTAAATAATTCACTAAATAAATGCTGGATGACTTCACTTGCATACTTGGATTTACTGTTTAATATATTTGTAACATAATTACAGTTAAAATAATTAATTTGTTTTAAAATTACCGCATGAAGTATTTTAAAAGTTTTCAAAATTAAAATTGAAAACCTGCTGCCCCAAAAAAATGTATACAAAATAAACCTAAAACCATAACGTAACTTAGAGAAGAGACTTATGGTGTTTTCTTTTCTGATAAAAATGTTCCATTTATGTTACCATTGGTGCAGGGGTGAAAAATTGTCATTTTCCTTTCTAAATATGTTGCATAAATAATTGGTAAATATGTTACATATCTCACCCTCAATTATATTTCAGTGTGCGATAATACCCTTTTTTGCAGCTGCGTTAAGTACTTTTTTTTATGCAAAAAATGTTTGACAACAGCTGATTTCTATTATTGAAAATCAGTGTTGTTAATGCTTATTGGCAAACACACAGAATTTAATGTCGAAAGTCGCTTTAACAGTGTTAAATATCGCTTTTTAATACAAATTTCCAATTCAATATTCGGCACGCTAAATATACATTAGTGTTAAGTGTAAAATCAAGAAATTATTTTGTTCCATTCTAATTGAAAAAAATGTTTCATTTTGCAAGGGTGTGTGTAACATGATAATAATATAACACATTTATAAGGCAGCATTTTTTTTAGAAAAGAAAACACCATTAATTGTCAAAAACCCAAGTCTGTTGTCAAAAACCTAACTCTTGAAACAAAAAAATACATGCTATTCAATGTATTTTGTTGTTGTAATTTTTTTTTTTTTTTTGACAAATCGCAGTGTCTCGTGTCTATGTATAATTCTCTTTGACTAAATCTTTAGTTGAAATAATTTTAAAAATATTTTTTGTTTACTGTATTTTTGTAATTTATTTTTGTCGACTGAAATAACATTTTTTATATAAAATATATGTAAATACATAAATATTTTGTATGCTAAAAAAAAGTATAAAATATAACAAAAAAAGAATATATTAATAAAAAGTACTGACATATCCTTGGGGGGACATGTGTTAAGCTTTGAGTTTTTGTTCAAGCTATTGTTGTTTTTTTTTCTGTCTTTACAACACACAAATATTAATAACAGCAACAACAAAAAAAAAAAAGTGAAGAAATAAAAATAATGTCTGTATTTACAGGAATGTTTTTCTCCTTGTATTTTCATTTAAAATGAAGTGATGGGAAAAAATGTTACAAAATGAAAACAAAACCATGAAAAACATATATATTTACATATATATTCCGCAAGACATAACAACAACAGCAAAAAAGAAGTAATTCTTACAAAATATTGCTGCGGGTATAAGACATTTTGAAAAGTTGTTATGTTTATCGCTGGTTTTAAACCAAAACAACAGCAAACAAAAAGAAACATAAACATGAACATTTTTTAATATTTTTATTTCAATTGAAATTACAAAGAAAAACACTCTTAGTCATAATAAATATTAACAATAACTGCAGAAAAGAAAAAAATTAAAAAGTCAATATTTTAAAGTCATGTTAAATGAAATACCACTTGTTACATGTTGTATATGATGTTTAGTCTTTTTTGTTTTTTGATTTTTTTTTAACCAGACCACACATGAACTCAATTTTGTTTTCACTTCTAAACCGCTAAATCATGCAAATCATGTTGGTTTTGCGATTTTTTAAATATTTTTTTTTTTGTATTGCATGCAGACAACCAACCTCATGGGTGGCAATAAAACACTACATCACTATTTTGTTATTGAGTTGAAATACAAAAACAAAAATCTACAATACAAAACCCAAAATGTAAAAAAAAAAAATCATAAAAAATTTTTTTAACTACACTGACTGTAATAGATACATTGAGCAAAAAAATCGTTTTAAAGAAGAGTTAAAGCTAAAAAAGTTGGGTGTAGAGATTTTTTTCATCACTAACCAAATTTTCAGTTTGCGTTCAAACTCTATGCAATTTATTTGCTACACTAGCCATTCTGTAATTTATGTGTGTGTGCGCCTGACTTTATCTTCGTATTTTATGGCAAATTATTTTGAACTTTTTATTTAAAAAACTGCATTTTAAATGTTTCGCTTACAGCAGTAGTATTTGCTGTTATAAGTGGCATTTTCTAATAAACATTTTTTTTCTATGGTAGGTATTAATTTCATTTCCAACGGCTGCCATTTCACATTAAAACATTTTAATGAAAAGTAAAAACCAAATAATAGTTTTTTATTTTTAAAAAAGTAGGCATTAGTAAGTAAATTGGAAACATGACCATCCCTGTTTAAAATATCGCTACTCTAAGTGCAAATCTTGATATTAGACAAATAAGTGCACAGTGTAAAATTTGTGTAATCTAGAGGGACTAAAGTCTGAATTATCAAAACGGGTAAAGATAATTCAATGATTTTAGAAACACAGTTTATACATTTTTGGAGAAAAAATTGAGGTGGTCGTGGCCATATTTCGCCTACCTCCCATACAAATGTTAAAATAAAAATTTTAATATTTATACCCTACACCACCATAGTGAGGAGGGTGATGTTTATAATGTTCAAAAATATTATTCCAACACCCACCAATCTGCTCAGGATCCCTTTCTGAGTCGATTAAGCGATGTCCGTCTGTCCGTCTGTCCGTCCATGTAAACTTTGTAATCAAACTACAGGTCGCAATTTCAAAGATAATACGACAAAATTAGGTACAAGGTTTTCCATTGCCCCAATGTCGATGCCTATTGAATTTGGTTAGAATCGGTACATAATTTCTCCTAGCCACCATTCGATTGCTTTCTTCCACTTCACGTTTGTTTCATAACAAAAAATTTTTTTACAAAATTTTTTAACATGGAAAAATCTACAATTTTGTCGCTTCCAGCAGTAATACATCCACATATAAAATCAAAAACACGTTCGTGTCTTTCATTTTGCTTTGTTGAAAGCCAAATTTCAAAAATTTCACTACGAAACATTTGTTTGGACATGATGCTTTTATAGGTCAAACATTTCCGGGGGTCAATTGGGGTGGATTTTCTTTTTTGTTTCTAATATTAGGAAGGTTGGCAAACGGTATAGTAAAGAAAATTTCACTGAACTCAACTGAACTCTGTAACTTTTTTCTATTGAAAATTTTAAAATTAAGAAAAAAATCTTACCTAAAATGGATGTCTTGAATATCACTCATAAACAAATTTAGCAGGCCTTATTTTGAAATGTAATGAAACTCCTATTTAGTTTAAATATTGTATTTTACTGTTCAAAAAGAATTTTAAAAAAATATCAAAAAACAAAACAACAATTCTACGCATCCAAACATTGATTACTTTTAGCAAGAACTATTAAAAAATTTTAATGTCAGTTAAACATCTCACTCTTTGATACCGTACATATTTACATATTTTGTTTTAAAACTTGTTTTTGTAGATACCAGGGTTGTTGTTTATTGTATTCAATAATTTAAAAAAAAAAGGTTTTTTTAATTAAATCCCGTTAAAACAATAATATTTAAATACTATTAATTGATTGATTACTTGTAAATAGTAACACCCTATCTCTATTTGGTTACTTTAAACTAAATTCTTTAAAGCCTAAAATATTAATAAAGAATTTAATACTTATATCAAGCATACAAAACACAACTCCTTTTAACACTAATTTTAAACTCAATCTACTTATGTCAATTTAAAAATTTATTTCTTGTTTCTCATTAGTTCATTTTATATGCAAACATCTCATATATTGAAAAGCCACGCATAAAATATGTAAATCTAATTATATTAAATACATAACTTGCATACTCTTTATTAAACTCCCATCGTGAAATGCAATCATCACTATTTTGAATAATTTAACATTCGTATAGATGTTTTCATAAATATTATAAATATGTGAAATTTTAACACCTACAAACTAATACTACTCGGCTAAAAATAAAACCACAAATTTCAAATTAATGCGGCATAAATTTAACACATGATTTCACATACAAATTCGACTATATTTGTAAACTAAATATTTATCCTATTATAAATACAACTGTAATAATATTAGGGGTAACCTTAGTTGGGTGTAATAAAGAGAAAAAATCGGTACTTTCCAATTATAAGAAATCTGGTTGGGATAAATATAGTTGAAATATTTATTGCTGCTACAATATGTGGGAATACTTGTATTAGTATCAAAATTTAAATGTTGATTTATTAGGAATGTGTAGGACTTTAGTTATTGTTTATATTAAATTTAAATAATCTTTAATGCAAAACACGACTATCAATCACATTTCAAATGTGAATAACTATTGCAATAGTATATTGGATATATATCTTCCCATAGTTCCAAGGAGTAGCATAGGGCCTTAACAAATTCTACTTTATCTGTAGCTAAGTTTTTAATGTCTCGCTGGAGCTTTCTCAGGGTATGGCCAATCCACATCCACTTTCAGCGTCGGATTTCTAACGATATTGTCTCCTGGTGCATTGCCGACAATAAAGCCGCATTGGTGATGGTGTTCGGCGAGAAAATGCGCATGATTTTCCGTAAGCAGCGGTTGATAAAGGCTTGCAAAGCCTGCAATTCTTTTTAGACTGCGTGTATCGCAGCCGAAAAGAACCACCGATTTTATGCTCGCGTTAAATATTTTAATTTTGGTGTTTCTTCTGATGTAGGTAAAGAGCCGAATACTGCACGTCCCTTATTAATTCGGCATCTTAGATAATGTGGACTCATTTTGCTTAAACAGCAAAATGAGTCCACATTATCTAATGGATTGTCACCTATGGAAATTGTTCAATCACAAGTAGTGCGGTGTGCGCTATTCGACAGGTTGATCCACTATTATGCGCAATGTGTTTATATGGTGGACGCATAGTGGATGCGATCTGAAATCTGCCTGCTCGTTCCATAGACTAGGTGACACATGATCTGATAGTCGCTTATTAATGATATGCGCTACTATTTTATTCACCATGATTAATAATTCTTGCAATCAGAGAGGTTGCCTTTCGTTGGCAGCAGAGTTATAATCACCTCCGTGTGTTCAGTCGGCAGTGTTTCGCTCTCCCGGAAGTCCATTATGTGCGGATGCAGGAGTTCAGCTCTTAGTATACACAAGACCTTATGAAGGATAAAAAAAAACATTGCTTAGGTATTTACCCGGAGAATTCCAGTACAAATATAATGTTCAGCAGTATGATGAAAAGAGACAGATTTTTATTAGTGTTACCATAGATATATTGTAGTGCAACCAAAGCTCTGAAAACATTTAACTTAATTGTGCGTAATAAAAATTCAAAATTGTTGCTCCAGATCAAATATGACCCAAAATATCTTATGTGCAAAACAAGTTGTAGATATTTTTTTGGGCAATTTTTTTTTTCTAAAAACCTAACGTAGTTTTGAAATTAACATTTGAAATTAAATAAAAATTAGAAAATATCACAAACTTACTCTTAGAAAAAATTTAATTATTATTTCAAAATTGGTCTAATTTAACCTCAAGATCTTTTGAAGGTTAATTTGTATATGAAACTTAGCAACAGATAATATATCTGGAAATATTTAATTCCCCCAAATACTTCATTTAACGCCCTAAAGAGCCTTTAACAGACCAATCGTCTTAGGAGTTTATAAGATCGGCAGTGTTTCGCTCTCCCAGAAGTCCGATATAAGCGGACGCAGGAGTTCAGCTCTTAGTATACATTCGGCTTTCAATAACTCTTTAGGTATGCTTTTTTTTTTTTGTAACTAACACTCAGGGGATACCCCTATATATGCAGTGCATTGTGTTGATCTTAGGAAATTAAGTTATATGAAGGAGGAAAGAGGGAGTAGTGTTTGTTGACGTTTGACTTGAATTGATAAATATTATATTCCGCCGGGAATACGTTGGCAGGTAGTAAATTCCACATACGTATGGTTCGACCAAAAAAAGAGTTTTCCCTATAATGTGTCGTGCGGTTGGTATTCAGGTGTATAGCAAATTGGTGTGATCTGTGTGATAGTCGTGTGCTCCGAATGAAAGCGCGCATATTAGGTATGTTATTACTTATGTCTGCTGAAAAACACCCGTGATAATATCTACAAAATAAGTATAAACTGCCCACATTCCAACGATGTTCTAAAGTATCGATAAACCGGGTAACAGTTTCATCACCTATAAGATCAACCGCCCTTCTTTGAACCCGGTCCAGCAGTTCTAGACTTGACCTTGCAGCTCCTGCCCATAAGTAGGAATTATATTCCATCTTCGGACGAATGAACCTAGTGTATATGCGATGAAGGTCGGAAGGGGAAAAATATGTCCGACAGCGTCACGAAACATCGAATATATGACGGTTCTAACGGACGTCACACTGTATTCTCGTGCCTAGAATCATAAGGTTATCTGAAACTCCAACAGTTCCGTTACCCATACGAAGAATTGATAAGACTTCAGGGATGCAATCAATAATGATATTTCGGAGATACTTGGGTGTGCGGTGTCAAATTGATTGTCCTTCTGGTGTTGAAGGCAGGTGCATATGCTTGATGTTGGTGTTTGAGGTAGTGCAGAGAGAAGCTTTGTGTTGTATTCTTTCCATATCTTAATCTGTCTCTCTTTCGATGTACTTATTTCACCATTTCTATCCATTAAAGGTTTGGTGGTAGGAAATGTGGAGTTCGTTAATTTACGCACTGAACGGAAGAGGTCTCGGCAGCGATGGGTAGCTGCTGCTGCTTGCGCTTTTGTTTCATTGTTATTGGGTATGAGAAAGCTATCCACAGCATGGCTGCCGCGTTAGCTCACAATCGAGTAAAATGGCAAAAATCCTTGAATTCACCGGATTTAGCCCGAAGTGAGTATTTCTGGTTTCCAAACCTGAAGCAATGTCTCGGCGGAAAGAGATTTGACTCAAATGATGAAATCATTTCACAAAAAATACCTATTTTGATGACCACGACCAAAAAAAAATTGGAGAAATGTTTGACAAAGTTCATAGAGCTCAAAGGAGACTATGTAGGACAATAATAATTTTTTACCTAAAAACCTGTGTTTCATTCAAAATGGCAGAGAATTTTTGTCCCATCCTCGTATATAAAAACGAAACAAAAGCGAATTTCGAAATTCTGGAGAACTTTCAACTGTGTATATCTATGGAAGACATGTATTCAGAAGAGTACAAGTTACCAAAATTATTCCTTTCGTCCCATAGTTTAATATTAAAACAATAATTGTGTTTTTAACAGACAACTCAAAAAACAATTGCACTAATTAGGAGATGAAAACGGAGAAAATAAACTAAAAGTAGAAAACATTACCTAATTTTAATATTTTTGGTTTCGCAATCATACAATCAATAGATTAGAGTAGAGTAGAGTCTCAAGAATCATGCATTAATTATTATTACATCCTACACAATTGTGGTAATAATCAATTATGGAAATATAAGCCTTTATTTAACAGTAAGTAAAATGAATGGTGCAATTTTTACATAATGACCTTTGACACAGTGTATGAAATTATGTTTGTATTTATATAAAAAAAAAACATAAATCTCTGCAAATTCTTGAAATTAAGAAAAAAATTTCATATTTTATAGTACAAACTATAAATTCGTTAAATATTCTTCAACATGTTTTGAGGCAGTAACAAATAAACTTTTACTTACTTCTAACTTTCTTATTTAGTTTCTTAAACTTAAAAGAAACTTGTATTTCAATCTCAATTTAAACAAAAATCTTGAATATTTTAATAATAAGTGTGTAACGCAAACACTAATACCAACCAAGATGTGTTATAATGAAACTTATACAGAACACAACAACTAGCAATGCAGCAGTGAAAATACAAAAACTTGCTACAGTTTTGCATAAGTGATGTTTTGATGTTGCCTTCTTCTCCTGCCTGTAGTTGATTTTGGTTTTTGTAAATTTTATATACTCTATATCACCATATAAGAATATGTTTTTGTTGATATTTTTGTTATTATTTAAGTATTTCAGTAACAACTTTAAGTCAAGTAAATAAGTTTTTTTTTTTATATTTGTTAAGAACCTACATAGTATACAGAAATCAGAAAAATAGGTAAAAACTTTATGTAACTTCATGCATATACAGTGAAAGTTTTTTTAAGAATACATATTTGTTTAAGTTTGAATTTAACTTTAAGCTATATTCAGCAAACAAAAACAAACTTGTTAATAAAAGTAACAGACATATTTAAATTAAGGAAATGTGCTTAAAATTCATATTTTCAGAAATAAAGTGCACATATATTTTTGTTGCATTGATGATTTTTGTTGCTGACATATCGCCAAAAGCTTTGTGACATAGTTCTTTTTTTTCCTTAACATTACATCAGAAAATGGTCAATTGCATACTCTGGCCAATTGTAAAAATGACTACAAATTAATGTCGTACCCATGCAAATACTCCGAAATGGAACTGATGTGTTGTGGGAGTAATGGTCTGCGTACGATTTTTGTTGTTACTTTTACATACGAGGGCAATTTGAAAGCTGCTTATTTCTCAAAGACCAGATTTTAGTTCTTTTCATACCAAGTTTTTATTTTAATCAAAAAAAAAAAAAAAAAATAAAAAATTGCGTTCAAAACATAAAATATATTTTTCTACTTGAAACTAAAATTTTCTCCTTTATGAAGAAAAAAATTAAAATAAATAATTTTTGGTATTTATTATAAAAGTTAAAATTTTAACATTTTTTCATCGGATGTAGACAAATTGTAAATAATTAATTTATATAATAATGCTAAATTCCAAGTGCAATGATTAGCGATGTATTGTATATAAAGTGCTATTTAATATATTCGTATTGAAATAAAATGACTGGTCCATAATTGAATACAAAATCACCTTAAAGACAAAAAATCTCTAATAAATGCTCATTTGTTGGTACAGAGACTTTCAATTATTTCGAATGTTTTTTTTTTAGCCTGGCCTCGTTTATGTGTACAAAACCACCAATGTGCAACTGTAATGTCAACACTCGCCAAACTGAACTGAAAAGTACAAAGTAGAATTAAACTCAACAAAACAAAAACTTCAATTATCACACACAGCATAAGACGCGACAAAAATAAGTAAAATTTTTCTGCAACACCCAAAAGTATACTACACATCTCCACGTATACGCCACAGCAAATGTACAACACAGCGTATGAGTGTTGAAAACTGTTATATGTAGGAACACTCTCGCACTCGTGTGGTCACACAAATACACAAGCAAGCAAACAGTAATAGAAAATGAGTTTGAGAGAAGTTTTTGTAGCGACAACAGCAGTCATATGATTCTTATATTTATAATAACAATCTGTGGTTATGTTTTGTCTGAATTTCGTAAATGTACGTGTGTTGTATATGTGACCCGGAATGCGTGAAAATATTAAAAATCATGTACTCCAGTTTTGTACAGCTGTGTATAATACCGATTAGTTTAGACATAAATTTAAAGAAATGATTTTATTTTAAATAAATTCCTAAATATTTTAAGTAATATTTAAATTTATTTTCACAAATACTTCTGTAAATTGTTTATGCATTTTTGTTGGAATTTATACTGATATAATACTTTTATTTTTTGTTCCTTAACCATTGATTTTTCATATTGTTTACTACATTCCAACGCGTATAAATTTTACAAGTATTACAGTTGTATATATGTACACGCAGATGTGCTTTGTTTGTATGCAAAGCTCAGTAATACAAAACCGCTTTTTGTTACCACTCATGTGGTAGTAATTTTTCTTTGTTGTGTTTTTTTTATTTTTTTTTGAAATTTTATTTCAGTTAAAGTTTTCATTAAAACAGAACATGAGACAAGAAAATAATACATACGACAGTAGTTTCGCATAAAACAAATTTTGCAAAGTAAGTAGATTCTCATGTAAATACATTAGGGTGGCCCTAAATGTATATGGTTTACTGCACGTTGTTATTTAGGACAAATATCTTACTTTTTAATCTTATTGCGTTGGGAAAGCAAGTTGGTAGTTTATTAAAAATATATTCAAAATTGTCCGCTTTAATCTCTTTGCACGCATTCTAAGCTGTCGTTTTAAAAATACTTTAGGACTGTCTGAATCCTGGGTTAGTTTCAATACCTATGAGTTAAAGAATTGACGTCCGTATGATAATCTAATTGTCCTTAAAATTTCAATACTGACTTCTTAAAATCTAAAACTATGATGTGTCTTCCTACTCGTTTCACAAAATTATTTTGTCATATTTGGTGCAGTGATTCTTAATGTTATTGTTTACGAATAACTAATTTTATTTTCAAAACATCGTCAAATATGATCTTCATTGAAAGCTATAATCAGATATTAAAAAATCTGAAAAATACTCAAAAATGTCTTTGCGTAAAGAGAAAAGGTAAATATCTGTTTTTCTCTGTATAAATTTCTCTCAAAATCAGTGGTTTCAGTTGTAGCTATGTAGCAGGGGGAGTAAGAATTTATGAGAAAAAATTACACCACTGTGATCATGAAGGACTTAATATGATATGGATATCATAATCTGAGAACAACATATTATGATAAAATAATTCATCATATAAATGGTTGTCACAAACATATATTTGTTTACTGTAACCATATATATGGTTGATACAATCATGTGAATCGTAAATTAACCATATTATTGTTGTCACAATCATATAAATAGTTACTGTGACTATAATATTGTTAAAAATGTTGAAATGGTTACAGTAAACATGCACAACTATATTTTTTTCTGCGTGTACTATTGTGTCGCTGTTACCAATTTTTCTCTTTATTTTTTTGTTATTTTATTGATTCATAGGTGCAAAGTACAAAGTTATGTTTGCAATAAAGCATTGAGAAAATGGCATTCATTCCATTGCTGTCATATAACCCTATAAAATGTAGTCAAATAGTGTCAAATCACACGATCACGATGGAGTAGGTACACGATCCAGAAATGTCTCTGCAGTAATTAAATTGTTTCATAGGCTGAATAGAACTTTTTTATTGTCCACATCAATGTCATCAAATTTAGGTAAAAAGAACTGGTGCCCTAACGAGCACCTGCAACATGCCTCAGTTACGAAAATGTATGACACAATGATACTTACAGTCCAAATTCTTCACAAAACATTAATAAGTTGTAAATGCATTTGTTTTTCCGCTGTGGGCTAACTGAGCCAGAAATGTGTAAATTTCAAAGATTAAGCCATCAAGATGAAAATTTCGTTCAAGATGATTTTGCTCGCAATGCGGCCGCTAAACTCAAATGTCGGTAAATACAAATATTGCATGAATTTTGGGATACCCTTTACATTTGAACAAAAATATTTTGATTGTTGCTTTTCCATTACATGGAAATCATTGTAAATATTATTTGGATAAATTTACTGGTGTCATTATGGTGGATATTTTGTGTAAACAATTTAGTTTACTGAGCAGCAAAAGAGAAAACATATTCGTAGTAGCAACTGAATATGTTGCCAGTCGAATGATTCTACCATACAGACCGAATTTTGCAGTTGTGGCTACAAAATTGTAGAAGGAGTAACAAAAGTTTGGTTGCTTTAACGGAAACTCTTCTTAATCAACTAACATTCTGTTGATAGAACCGAAAAATTCTATGTGTGCAACCGAATCATTAGATTGGCAACAAATTTGGTTGCTACTACGAATCTGTTTTCTCTGTATAGTTTCTTCGTTCACATGCAAAGCAAAAAATTAATTTTATTTGAAAAGTATGTCTCTTTTTGACCATATTCGTTCATATTGATTAGGAAATTACTGATCGAGTGTTTTGTTTGTTATCAAAAGAACTTTAAAGCTACTGCCTAGTGTCTTTCTTCACTACACAATATTGAAACGAAAACGTTTTGTTCATGTTCGTTCATATTCAGAAATTTTTGAACGTTAAATGAGTCCATTTTCCCTATTCCAGCTTTCGGCTCAATTACTAATAGTTATGAACTCTTTTTGTGTGCATCTTTATAAACATAAATTCGTATATGCAGTCATGTTCAGAACTAAGAGAAAGGTACTTTATAAGAATGTTTAAAGTCCCGAAAAAAGTTATTGATTTTATCCAAATTCCAAAATTGATTTGCCTGTCTGTTTTCTTTATTTTTGAAAGATTGGACGGTAACTTTATTTAAAACGCTAAACCATTTAGGACTGACCAAAATTAGTTTTTTATACGTAAACGGGTAAATATGTTCACAGTTACACTTTAGCAAAATTGTAGGCAGCTTGTGGGTCTGGACACTTTTTTTTTCGATATTTTTTAAAAAATAATTTATCTATTGTCATTCTAATAGTTCTTCTTGTTATTTATTAAATTTTCTGAACATTCCTTCGCTACAAATATAAAAAATTTGTAGCGTTTTATAAAATCTGAAGTGTAGATGAAAAATACATACAAATATATATTTATACAATATCTTTTAAAACAAATGTTATTTTCTTTGTAACAAAACAATTTGTGATTGCATGTTTTCTCCAATGTTACATGTTTGCGTAAACATTAGGGAGCAGTCTGTTACTAATATTGGACTGCAGATTTTTTCAGAAGAAGTATACATAATTTTAACATTTATTTTCCCTATGCCCTATAATGCTAGCAATATGGTCAATATTGAAACCATTTGGCACTAAGTTACTTACAAGATTATAGCAACAATCACAGAACATTTTAAGTTCGCAAGTCATCCGAGACTATTCATCAAAGATACATGTAGTTGTTGTCATTATAAGAAGGATGAGGAGACTATATCTAATAGTTTTTAACCAACGCTGGCAAATATAAGGTGAAGGGCAAGATATTGAATTGGTTCAATATGGGAGTTAGGCTGGCCAAGTGACATAGCCGACTGATGATTTCATTCTTTGGATTCTACTTCTCTGAAGGCCTCTATCGCCCGTGGGATGTTATACCGAAAAATATCATAACGTCCATAGACTTTCTGACAATTAAAATTAAGAAGAAATATACTGGATTGGGTTTTAGCAGCTTGAATTGCTCCTAATTGGAGAAAAGTGGGTGAATTCAACATTTAATTTTATTTTGCTGTGAAAATCAACTGAAAAAATCAAAAGTTGCCACAAAATGAAAAAAATTGCCACAAACTCGATTGTCACAATGAATTGGTTTTCTGTTTTTTTAGTTACTATAACTCATGGAAAAGTACATGAAAAGACTGTATCAATATTAACAGCTTATACAATTGGATATTCTTTGCAAAAAATTGTTAAATCCGTTTTAATAAATTTCAACACATAGAGGACAATTATTGGTTGCAACATATTTGTCCCCCTCTAATACATACATCTGCTTTAAGGCATGTGGTAATAACCTCACATGACACAACACGTACACAATGCGCATATGTATATGTATACATATACATACGTATACACATATACATATAAACCAGAATAAATACATACATGTAATAATGAAATAAAATTATCATCAAAGAACACCCAGCACGATCAATTCCACTGACATTTACTTTAAAACGTTAGACTGCAAAAATAAAAAAAAAATAAAATAAGTAGAAATGCAAAGACAATATGGCATTACAACTTCATGCATATAAATATTTGAAATGAAAATTAATTGAATTTTGACATGGGAAAACTGAAAACCACAGCTGCAACGCTAAAGTCGTTTCATTCCTATTAAAGCAAATAAATATGAGATTTAAAATTTAACATAAATATAATTAATGTCATGATTGTGTTAGGGAGAAAACAAAATTTATCGGACTTTACTTACTCCAAATTTGTTAAATATTATAATTTGATGTAATGAAAAAGATGTAATTAAAATATTCCGAATTTTTAACTTAAAATTTAAAGCTCTGTTTTTTCTCGTATTCGACAGTATTATTCACTTTGAACATAAAAAAAACTCGGCTTAAATTATATTTTTCCCGGTTTTAACGGAATGTCGGTTCGACGAATAAATAAAGTAAAATGTAATTCAAGAAAATTAAAATTAAGTCCTAACATTAAAGGCTTGCTATATATCATTTATATGAACTGTTTACATTTCCTGTATACTTAGGTATACATACACGCAGAAAACAAATATAGTTGTACATTGTTACTGTAACCATTTCACCATTTGTGCATGGTTACTGTAACAATTTCAAAATTTTTAACAATATTATAGTCACAGTAACTATATATATGATTGTGGTAACAATAATATGGTTAATTTACGATTCACATGAATATTTCAACCATATATATGGTTACAGTAACCATGTATATGTTTGTGACAACCATTTATATGATGAAGGACTTACCATATTATGATGCTCTCATATCATAATCTGAGAACAACATATTATTATAAAATTATTCATCATATAAATGGTTGTCACAAAAAGTATACATGTTTACTGTAACCATATATATGGTTGATACAATCATGTGAATCGTAAATTAACCATATTATTGTTACCACAATCATATATATAGTTACTGTAACTATAATATTGTTAAAAATTTTTAAATTGTTACAGTAAAACTCTAGCAACTTCCTTGAGTAGTTTAACTTTGTTTTAATACTTTAGTTAAAATTATAGTTAAGCTGATCATTTTTCTTTTGTTATGCAAACAATAATCACTTCCATTTAAAAACTGTTTTGTAATAAAGCAATTATCAACCATTACTTAAGCAAAAAAATGCTTCGTAAAGAGGCTTATCTAGATTAAAAAAGTATATATATATACTTAGAAGTAAAAACATTTCCATGACTTGTTTTTAAAACAAAGCCACTATGCTTGACTGTACTCTTACTTGCAGCAGCAAAAATCAATACGATTTTATTTTCTTTACTTACCCACCAGAAGAATAAGAAAAAGAAGGAAATGCAAGTTGAGAAATTACAAAACAACTTATAGTGTAGAATGTGTTTCATTTCCTGAGTCCTGCTCTACTCCCTAAACACATTAAGATTTTCACAATACAAAACACCGCTTGAATGTAGCGACATGTTGTATCTCATACATCAGACAGTACATAATTGTATATTGCTAGGAGTAAGAATATGTAACTGTGTATGTGGGTATTGTCTGCTTATTTCCCAGAAAGTTGTGTTTGTTTGAACATATTCAGCTTGGTGTTGATTTAGTTTTAGCGTGTGAATAGCAGTTTTGTATGCACGTTTTAATGTCATGTTTTTCGCTGCCATTTTCTGTCCTTGCTGTTGCCGTAGTGTCACCGCCACCGTCATTGTGTTCGCTGCTAAGTTTTCTCCCCATTTTGTGTTGTAGTATGCATGTTTGCACTTCAAATCAATGTTTTACTTGTTTCTTTTTTCATTTCATTTTTGCTCTTGTTGGTTTGTCAATCTTTTGTATTGTAGATTTAAAGTTTAGTACCATGTTGCTTGTTGTATGCACGTTTTGTTATTGTATTGTCAATTGTTTGTGTTGTGGATGTTTGGTGCATTTGTCAAAGTCAGCTTAACAAGCTTTTAAATCGTTTTATATGTTTGTAGGTACTTTAATGTCCCTACATTTGTTCGAGGGCAAGGTGAAAAGATCTTTTAAAAGAATAGAAAATTAATATTTTTCTGTAAATTGACCAGAACACAATATTTTTTTATTATCTATAACTTACTTTCTCAATATCTCAGCAAATTATTTAAATTTTTTCATCGCATGGAACAGAAAGCTATCAGCTTATCTACGAAAGAAATATGGCAATAGAAACATGACAAAGAAAATATCAAAATATTATGAAATTTATGAGTTTTGTTTAGACTTTAAGGCTGTTGTGATTATGATGTATATTTTTGGTTTAAATTACTGACTTTTGCCCCCTGCTAGCCGCACAAAAAGGAGTTTAAGTATCTGAATTAATAAATCTAATTTAATTTGAATTCATGAACTAAGCGCACAACTTATACAAATTCAAGGAATATAGCAACCAGTCTTGATATTTGTTTCCATAGGGTAACATAGAGACGCGATGTAATTGCCAAAAATCTAGGTCTGTTGTCAAAAACCTAACTCTTGCAACAACAAAATACATGCTAGTGAATGTATTTTGTTTTTGTATCAAGCACATGATTTGTTGTATTTTTGTTTGACAAATCGGAGTGTCTCGTCTCTATGTATAATTCTCTATGTCTGTTTCCATAAATCGTTACTGGGATGATTTAGAAGGTTTTGTTTGGTGTTGATTTATTTTATTTTGAATAAAATCAATATGAAGCACTATGTTCGGGAACTTGTTTATTGATAGGAAATACGAATATACCAGTATAACAAAAGTAGTAATGGTGGCTACTTTTACCATGCTGGTATACTGTGGATTCATGCCTCGTATTTCTTTTATTCAACTTACTTTCATAAACACTCTTTAGTCTGGCCTCGAATGTGTATACACACTTTTGTTTGCAATTGTGTATGTATCCATGTCTGCATGTGTGTTTTTATTTAGTGACAATAACGCGAAAGGCTTAATACTATTTGAGCTACAATATTCGTTTAGGGAATATCAGTTATATGGTTAAATGTTCCATTAAATGGTATCTTGTATTGTGATATCATGTGCTGACACTTCATGTATATGAACAATTCCATGAATATATCAAACATGACTGAAAGAATAAAACCCCTTGAAACTCCATTAAACATAAGTTGAATACATATATATATATAAAAATGGATGTTTGGATGGATGTTCGTATGTATGTGGGTATGTATGTATGTTCCGAATGAACTCAAAAACGGCAGAACAGATTTTGATTAAATTTTCAGGGAATCTTCAGAATAGCCTAGCGGGTAACACTGTAGAGTCAGATTTTTGATTTTCGGTCTGGGGGCGGAGGGGCGTGGCAAAATTAAATTTTTACATTTTACCGCTAATGCCATCTATCATCAGGGAATCTTCAGAATAGCCCAGCGGGTAACACTGTAAAGTCAGATTTTTGATTTTCGGTCTATGGACTGAATGGCGTGGCAGAATCACATTTTTATACTACACCGCTAATGACATAAAAAAAAAGATTATTGTATAATTGTTGATCGACCTTTTCTTCAATTCTCACAGATAGTTTATTTAGTTTCCTATATACAGGCTTACAAAGTCAGTGATTGTTGTGAAAAAAAATTTGGCAAAAAACAATTTTTTCAAAAAAAATTAATTTTGTCGACCAACAAATTTTTTTTCAATTGGAGAAATACATAAATCCTTTTTTTATTCCCAACGTTCAAACAATGACAATTTTCATTTCGATTCTTAACATCATTCTAAAAATTCTAATTCAAAGTGGTGTACTCTGAAGCGTATTATTTGGTGTAAGCGAAGAAAGGAATACATATCAACACATGTCCGGTACTATTAAAGTTCTTTTATATTATCAATCGATGATAAACAATTTTGTTTACTCTTGCATATTGGTGCATGAATAAGAAATTTCCATATGAAATCTATGAAACAAAATAATATTTTGAATAACTCTCCGCATTCCACTTTTAATAAAAAATAACGGTTTTATTCAAATAAAATTTGTTTTAGAAAGGGCATCTACGTCTAGAGCCGCAGAGACGGGAAGAGAACGAGAATCACGACTTCAGCAAATGCGTCGCATTGCATCTTCATCGAGTGCTGCAGAGACACCTCAACAGCATATCGGAAGACTAATGGCTCGATCAAGAGAAAGAATCGATTTAAAGTTGTCGGCATTTTATTACAATAAGTATGATGACTACAAGAATCACAAGGACGTACTGATTGCCGTAATGGACAAACATTGCTTACATTGCCGCGTTTTGAAGTTCCCAAAGAAATCCCCGGGAATTTGCTGTTCAAACGGTAAAGTTATTCTGCCACCAGTTATTGAGCCACCTAAGCTGCTTCTAAGTTACATTTCCGGCGCCAATCCTATTTCCAAGCACTTCCTTCAAAATATCCAAAAGTGCAACTCATGATTTCAAAGTTCAAGGCCAAATGTACCACAGAATTGGATCATTGCTCCCGCTTCCCAATGATGATGCGAAGTTCCTTCAAATTTATTTCACTGGAAATGAAGCTACAGAAGCCGAACACTATCAACGAACATGCGTGTGCATTTGCTGCAATACCCTTCTGCCGAAACATTCTCAAAACAATTGCTGGACATCAGAAATGGAAAAATTTCAATTGATCTCGCCACATATGAGATTTCGTTGTTGACAAGGTATTCCCAATTCTTACAACCAACTACAAAAATTCGGATTGGATATGATGTTAACAAGCTTAATAAAGAAATACAATTCAAACTGCCTGGCGAAACAATAAAATGCAAATCGATTAACACAGTAATGAACGAAGAACAAGCCGTCGATTATCCTACTGAATTTTTGAATTCATTGGAACCAGCCGGACTGCAACCACATGTATTAAAATTGATGGTTGGATCACCGACTTTATCCGATACTGTATATTAAAATCGAGACCGAGGTGCAATATAAAACAGATGTTTTCTAAGGGCCAGCAACGCGGACCGGGTTCAGCTAGTATAAAATAAAAGTATATAAATTCACCTTGAGATGAAATGAATAAGAATTATAAATCAACACATGCATAATTTCGTTTATTTTAATTTTTGTTGTTGTTATTCTTTCCACATACCTACAATTGTGCAAAATAATTGTTGTGTTTATTTGGTTAGTTATCAGTGAGCACTCAACGCGTGAATATGATTATCGGATTTTTTTGCAATTGTATTTGATATAATATTATGATTTTTTCTTGTTGTTGTTGCTATATGAAGAGTTTTGCATGGGTAAAGGCAATGTACGTAAATATGTATACTTAGGTGAAGGGTATATAATATTCGGCACAGCCGAATTTAGCTCTGTTACTTGTTCGAGTTTTAAACATTATATGACATGAATGTATACCTTGGGAATCCACTAAATCTTTCTCCTATTTTAAAATTGACATTTGGGTGAAATGTTACTTTTATGTTGGAGGCAGTACTTAACACTTTCGGATTCTTACTGTTAAAAATTACATCTTTTAAAAACTGATATTATGCGACCATAGCTTTAGAAGGTGGGAAAATAGTAGTCAAAAATTTCACACTTGAAAGTTTTTTTGGTAAGTCTAACGATTTCAAAACCCAAAACAAATACAAGCTAGTTAAATTCAGCTTCAATGTTTCTTCAAACTTTTGGATTTACCTCATATGCAAAATAACTTCAGTTAGAAGATTGAAATGTTTTACTCAAACTAATATTGAAACTATATTTCCTATTATAGCAACTCGTAAAGTTAATTTCTACCACAAAATGTTGCCCAATTCTAATAAAATTTTATATATTATTATAAAAAAACACCTAAAAATTCAAATTCTCTTTCCTGTTATTTACATTAAACTAAACACTTTTGCATAATATCTAAAATCTTAAACTCGACCAAAAACCTAATTTGCATTATAATACCTAGCATTAGGCAAACGGAATGAGTCTGTCTAAAACTATCACATAAATTAAAAATTAGAAAAAAAAACCTATCTTGTTTTAATGAGTTACATAAGTCAACAATTTGTATTGTTGAAATTTTAACAAATAAATAGAATTCAATCAAAACAGATTAATTTTAACATAATCCTGTTTAAATTTGATACTTTTAAAAGCATAATTGGAAATTGTATTGATATTTTTCCAAAAATGCTAATTTTTTTTTCAAACAAAAATCATTCATAAGTGTAAAAAAAATGTGTATTATAAATATATAAAAATAAATTAGGAAATTCGATATACATGAATGTTAAAATAGCTAATTAATTAAAATACTAATCGATTAAATTGTTAAAAATGTCAAAATTGAATCATATAAAATGTTAAACAAATTTATAATTAAAAATTTTATTATATAAGCCTCAAATGAAATTGTGGTTTAAAAAGGTATTTAAAATATACAACTACAAAATAAAATATAATTACTTGTTATTAAATTTGTTTTAATTATATTTTATACTGTTTTAATTTAGATTTTTTTTGCTTTGCAAAAAAAAAATAAACAAAAATCCCATGCATTTAATAAAATATTGTTGTTCTAATAAATAAGGCCATAAAAATGTCTACAAAATTTAACCCACAGCTACAAAGCAAGAATTAAAAAAAAGTAATAATAATAATAAAACCTTGTATATGAATAATAAATTATAAAATTGATGTTTTGTTGTCTGAGTATTAAAAGCCAGCATCCGTTTGGCTTCTTTTTTTGTATTTTTCCCCAAAAATATATTTTAACAATCTGCAATATGTACAAACCCCTTCCTAATATTATATGTGATTTTTATCGTCTTATTTATTATATATTTTTTATAATTTAATAATAACAAAAGCAAGTTCTAAGCGGTATCAATTAACTACCTTGAACGCAATAAAACAAGATGTGTTCACATTAAGCTCTTGGCCAAGAACACCATTCCAAACCACACCATTATCATTCGGTTACTCATTTTGATATACCACAACTGTATACTTATACACACACACTTTTTGGTTGTTTAAGTAGAATATTCCTGCTGCTGAACAGAGTTTAACGTATTGTTATATTGATTGATGTTTTCTTACCTAAAAGCAATTTTCGTTAAAAAGGAAATTAATTTTTTTTCCTTCTTCTTGTACTGCTTGCTGTTGCCTTGGTGAGTAGTGAATCCATCAAAGTCCTGATGTGTAAAAAAGAGATTTATAAAAAAAACTAATATGTAGAGAGCTATATTTGGCTGTGCTAAATCTTATATATATACCCTTCACCAAAGTATATTTTAAGATAAAGATTGAAAATATTTTACCCAAATTTGATCCATTGTCGGTATCAATTACTATGGTGTTATATATGTCTTTAGATTTAGTTATTCGGATATAAATCCAAAAATAGGTCAAACATCGAGGTAGACGTGGCTTTTGCTTATAGTTCAGATATCTGTGGACCGATTTTCCCGATTTTAAATAGAAACTTAAGCTACTTATTGCTGATATATTGATGTATCAATCATGTATGTAAATTATTTGGAAAGTTGATTTCAACATACAGACGGACACACGGACATGTCCATATCTACTCCACTATCCATAATAATTCAGAATATATACCTTATGGGGTCGCAAATGAAAAATATAGAAACTATAAACGGAATGATCAACTTATAAATACCCTTAGCACTCATGGTGAAGGGTACAATAACACACATAATTTCTGGGCTTAAAAATAAGCTCATGTATGCATTTCAGTGTATCTTCAAAGAAAGAATATAAAATATTTATAAAATTCTAGGAATTATGTATTTGTAAAAACGCCAATCAATACATACCAAATATAAGTAAATACAACAAAATATTCGTGTTTAAGAAACCAGAAATTAACCTTCTAATGACCGCTATATCCGTTAGGTAACATTGGTAAATAATTGGCTTAAAACTAAAAGTTTTGCGAGAAAAATATAGTACAAGTTAGCTTTAGATAAAAATGATAACGTTGGAACTTGTGACCAGTAATCGTACTTCCAAAAAGATTATAAATATCAGTAAGGGATCTGCCTGGAGTTCCTATAAAAAAGTGCTAGGGGATAAACATAAACTCTCAATATAACCAGATATTCTTGAGACTTCAAAAAACATATAGATATGTCGACGTCGAGTTAAAGCTAATATTGGGCTTATAAAATTCAAAGTATAAACAATTCCATATTTGTGCTCTAAGCAGATTGTTAAGCTCAAAAAAGCACAAGTTCCTCAAACAAATATTTGTTGTTTTCAAAAGTTTCAATATTGTCTAGTGAGCGTTATTTCTGTCTTTGTAAAGGTCATAGACAACAGTTCGATATAACTCAAAGTCAAGGCAATATTTTAGAACAGTATATATTTAAAATTAAGTTATTTTTTCTGGGGCAATTGGGGTCTATATTATGTTGCATTCATCTCACAAATCTCAAACATTTACACCAAAGATAGCCTTAGAAGTGTTTACAGCAAATTTAGCCTTGGAAGTATATTGCATTAAGTTCTAGCCAAATTCGGAACAATTCAATTGTAGTAAATGCACAGAAGTAGAAAACAAACATGTTAAATAAAATTCACTAATTTCCAATTTAAATGAATGATAACCATAAAGCGAGCACCAAAGTAGCAACAAAGGGTAAACAGGGAGTCTGGCTTTAACTCAACATTCCATGGCAATAGAGATGTAGATGAGTTTAACTTTTGAACTTATTTATAGTGGACCACCTCGGCTGAATTTAACATTTGAAACGATCACAATTTTCTATTCTTTATCCGCTTCAAAAGATTGTACTATATATGGAATGTAATAGATAAGGTCTACAAGAAATTAAGACTAGATTATAGTTTAGAAGATATTTGTATTTAGAAATTAAAAAAAACTTTCTTTAAGGACATATAACAATTTTATGTTTTTCTGTAAGGTATCTTTTCGGAGAACAGTTTGACCAACATAAAAAAGCGGACCAAGGTATGGCAAAATTCAAATTTTAAATGCCTATAACTTGGAAATTATAAGGAATAAATAGCACACGCACGCTCTTTTTTTGTAGACCAAGCCGAGCGCAAATTTTTGAAATCGGATAGAAAACAAAAAATTGGTACCCAAAAGGTACCCAACTAATAGCTTAAACTCGAATACTCCTTTGCTACGCCACCGTCAAATTTTATTCTGATCGGACTTGCTGTTTAGAAATGTTTCCAAAAAATGTTGATTCTACACCAATGTGGAACGTTACATTCAACGGTGAGTAATATAGAGACATATTTTCTAACTTTTTCGTGCCTCAATCGAAATGCATTAGTATTGTAGACATGTGCGCACGTTCCAATCAATTTACTAAGAGAAACATTTGGCGAACAAAGAATTTCAAGAAATGGAACTGTTAATGTGATTTGACGCTACTAAGTAGGTCATTTTCTGTGGGGATATTTAAAGTCCCAGACCTATGCAGATAAACCAGAAACAATCGAGCACTTGGAAGCGAATATTCGACGCGTTGTTGTCGAAATACATCATCATTTCCTGAGTAGGGTGTGTGATAATTGGACTTTCAGGTTACACAATATACGGGGCCATATAGACCCGAAATGATATAAAAACAAGTAAGAGAGCTATATTCGGCTGTGAATCTTATATACCCTTCACCAAATTATACTTTAAAATAAAAATTTTAAATAGTTTTAGGTAAGAAAATTATTTTTTTTTTCAAAATAGTTTTTCAATATTTAAACAATTTTTTTTTCAAAATTTAAAAAAAATATATTTTTTTTTTAAATTGTTTTCCAAATTTTTTTTTTTCGAAAGTTTTTTTTTTAATTTTTTTCAAAAATTTTTTTTAGTTTTTTCAAATATTTTTTTCTAAATTTTTTTTTAAGTTTTTAAATTTACTAGTGAAAAAAATTTTTTGGTAAAAAAAAAATCGGGTTAAAAAATATTTTTCCCGATTTTGACCCATTGTAGGTCCAACTCACTATAGTCTTATATACATCGTTGCAATGGACTTTGAAATATCTATCATTAGATATCCATGTTGTCTATATTAATGACTTAGTAATCCAGATATAGATCAAAAATAGGCCAAAAATCGAGGTTGGCCCGGTTTTTTACTTATATCTCAGCCATTTGTGGGCAGCAACCGAGCCGGAAAAATTCCCGATATATTGATGTGTGAAGTTATTGGGGTCTTCAAGTTATTATTTGGGGTCTTCAGAAAATTGATTTCAACAGACGGACATGGCTATATATAAGGATCTAAGGATATAAGGATCCAGAATATATATACTTTATAGGGTCGGAAAATTATATTGTGGAAATTACAAACGAAATGACAAACTTATGTATATATACCCTTCTCACGAAGGTGAAAGATATAATTATCCAATTAGTAAAGCCAATTTGTATCTCCATTTTATTTAAATTTAAAGATCTGAACATCTATAAAAAACATCGGTGTAGTAGTGGATCCAAGTATTTCTTTATTCGTTTTGTGGATTAACAACAAATGTCTACTTTTTTTTTAAAAAACTAAACTTCTCTAATCGGCTACCCGTAAATAAAAATTAAAACCTGTTCTGTATGCCCCAATATGTTCGGAAATATTTTTAATATGGATATGGAAAATATTTCCAAATATTTTAAAACCTAATTGGTCAATAGAAAAGTGAAATTAACTACTAATAATTTTTCGAGTAGCAAATATAAAATTAAACAAGTCAAGTGAACAAAAGAATGTTTTTGTTTTTTTTTTTTTTTTTTTTTGTCTGTGAAATAGTTAAGGCCTAAAGTAACTAAATGTTAAGTAATAAGTTTTTGAATTCTTGTGAATTATCATGTTTTTACTTTAAGAATTCCAGTTATAATTATCCTGAAATTCCATATATATAATACATCTATCAAGAAATCTATCTGATGGACAAACATTGTAGATTTTAGTAAAAAAATTCTGGGAAGATTTGACACTTCATAACAACTTTATTTCATTTCTTTTTAAGTTTGTTACCTTATACTACATATTACGTTCCTTATCAATCCTTATACATTTACTTAAGAACAATATGAATTCTAAGTTTCAAAGTAAAACCAGAAAAAAAGTCTCAAATAATCTGCAGCAGTAAATAAAATTGCGTTGACAATTGAAACGTATATATGCATGTATGCAGGAAAATATGAAATAAAATTTCCAATAAAGATTTTTTTCTGCACTTTGAAATGAAATCTTTATATAGTGTTCTTTTTTTTTTTTTTTTTTTTTTGTTCTCTTTTAACAAGGTACTTAAAAACATCTCATCTAGCTTTGGCTGTTTACCTATAAGTTTTGTTGGCATTTGATATTACAAAATATTGAAACTTTTACTAGCACAACACAAAAAAATATGTACACAGAGAAAACAGATTCGTGATAGCAACCGAACTTGTTGTCAATCGAATGATTCCACCTTAGTGACCGAATTTTACAGTTGTGGCTACAAAATATTAGAATGGGTAACAAATGTTTGGTAGCTTCAACCGAAATTCTTTTTTGTCAACTGACTTTCTGTTGATAGAACCGAAAAATTCTATGTCTGCAACCGAATCATTCGATTGGCAACAAATTCGGTTGCTATCACGAATCTGTTTTCTCTGTGTATGTATAAGAAATATTTATTTTTCTTTAAGGGAATAATAAGTAGTAGAAAAAAAAGTAAGTGCTCTTAAATAGTATTAGAAGTTTCTTCGCAACTTTACTTTTTATTTACAAAATAAAAAAATATATATATGAAATGTAATAAAATCACGTTTCACGTTGCATAGCATTAAATCCCAGCTTCATCATAATACTGCAACATGCAAACACTCCTGCTTTATACCTACTTTCTGGAAAATGCACAAAATGCACATAAAAGAAATATGGGGTATGTGTGTTAAAGGAGTTAAAGGATGTTGTATATGTAAAACAGTATAAAAGCAATCGTAACAAACTAGACATTAATAGCAGATGTAAAAAATCTTTGATTAAGTTGAATGTTATAAATTTTATAGTGTGGGTTTTTGCAATTTTATCGTTTTTCTATACACATTTTATGCTTTTTATTTGTGCCTTTATAGTTCATTTATATTAATACAACTACTACTGCAGTTGCAGTTGTAACTGAATCTTTGTAAGAATGTTTGATTTTCATTATTTTTTTTTTCTCCTTTCTGTCGTTAAACTTCACTTTGTAAGGAAATTCAAGTGTAAATGAAGTAGTTTAATGCTTGAATGCATAATTTCTTTTTAGAAAAAGGAAATGTTTTTTAAATAAAAAAAATCCTGTATTAAAGTAATGCAATGATTTCTGCTGTTGGGTAAAAAAAATACAAGCAAATGCTTCATTCAAACATAATGATACTTGGTATTCGAGCATATATGTATGCATTTCAATGTAATAAATCCTAATATAATTTTTTTTTTGTATATTTCTTTCTTGAAATAAAATTGTAATTTTGGGTATTTTACTTACAGTAAGAAAATGGTTTGTTTAAGCAGTTAGTATTGAATATAATCTTAACTATTATTATGTGTTATAATAGGGGTATAAATATGATTACATTCAAGTATGAAATAACTAATGAAGTGAACAAGGAAATATACTACAAATAATCTAAGAAAATATATTTTAATATATTTATATTAAATTATTTAATAAAATAGATTGTAAATAAAAACTACTGAGAAACAAACTAACAGAATGTGTATATAATCTTAAATTATTTGTATTTTTGAGTTGATGGTGTATAAATTAAAAAAAAGTTATAAAAAAAATACAAAGTTATTCCCAAGGTCTATTGATAAGGTCTGTACAACTCTACAACTATACAAAAAGAAATACAGGCATTTTTTTTTTGTGTAAAACTGTATTGAGCTTGTCAAAAACAGCTGACTACAATGCCAAGCCAAATGTACATATAAAGGTGAATTCACCGTAAGGTGGTGTCGAAAGCACAGCTGATTATTTTGTTCCTTCACTTGTTTAGAGACTCAAAGCTGTCAAATTAACTAAAGTTTGTTGTTGCGAATAAGGACTGAGATCGAAAAATTCTTAACATACAATTTCCGTGCTCTGTCTTTGACCTCTAAATTTTTAGCAGAGTTCCTGTCAGGAACTTTTTGAGCTCTGTATGTTTTTAAACCTTCAAAACGTGTGTTAAGAATTTTTCGATCTCAGTCCTTACCACAACAAGCTAAAACAATAAAAACTTTGACAGCTCCTGCCAACATAAACAAAAATTTTGACAAGCACAGTATGTAAACACAATCAGCTGAATAGCTGCACAGACCTTATTAATAGACCATGGTTAATCCGATTATTACATTGTGGGTCCATGATCTGATTTAGTGTTCCCTCTAAGGCCAACCACATGTTAAAATTATACGTCCCTTTCATATAAATTGTTAGGAGAGGTATCAGGGTCTACCACCAAAGCAGCAGTCACATAATTATTTCTGTATCAGTTCCCTTCTCGCTATGGTATGAAATTAGCTTGATGCACATCGCAGGTTTTTGAAAACTTTATTTGGACATGTTTATAAATTTAGCTTTGCCGAAAATATTGTTAAAGGAGTAGCAATGTGCTCGTAAACCGATTAGTGAAGAAGTGGGCTACCGGTACGGGTTTGGCAGAATAAAATAATAAAAATCCATTTTGTCAAAATCGCACAACAGATTAAGGAGTAAGGCGTTAGTCGGTTAAAAATATACTAGAAAAATTACAATTTTGTTTTCGTAATAAATTTATTTGATTGCCTTCTTTGTCTGATCGATTCTATTTTGTGGAATATTAACAATATTTCTTCCTAATTAGGGCTCGGCCGATTGGATTGTGTATATCTAGCTATTGTGGTAATCAGTCAAACATTATGTATTGATTATGGAAGCATTATAAAAAACGACTTTTTAAAAAATCGGTTTGTCGGTTAACCGAAAATTAGGCTTTTTAGAAAACCGGTTTTTTGGTTAACCGACTTTTAAAAAACCGGTTTAACCGGATAACCGGTTGAGTATAAATATTAGAGTTCGTTTGGTGACCAAGTCACTTCATTTGTTTTTCGGTTATCAAAATTTGTTTGATGATTTTTGCTTAAATAAAAACAATGGCTGTCTCTTTTTGGAAAAATTTTCAACATTTGTAAACGTTTTTTAACAATATTATGGTCACAGTAACTATTTACATGATTATGATAACCATAATAAGGTTAACTTAAGATTCACATGATTGTATCAATCATATATATGGTTACAGTAAACAAGTATATGTTTGTGACAACCATTGTTATGATGAATCTTTATATAATAATATGTTCGTCTCATATTATGATATTAAATAGCCGTAAAAATCTTAATCATAAAAGTGGTTGCCACAAAGATATACTGTAACCATATATATGATTGATATAATCATGTTAATCGTAAGTTAATCATATTACGGTTATCACAATCATGTAAATAGTTACTGTGACCGTAATATTGTTAAAAAACTTTTAAAAATGTGAAAATGGTTACTGCACAGAGAAAACAGATTCGTGATGGCAACCGAATTTGTTGTCAATCGAATGATTCTACCTTAGTAACCGAATTTTACAGTTGTGGCTACCAAATTTTAGAAGGGGTAACAAAAGTTTGGTTGCTTCAACCGAAATTCTTCTTTATCAACTGACTTCCTGTTGATAGAACCGAAAAATTCCATGTGTGCAACCGAATCATTCGATTGGCAACAAATTCGGTTGCTATCACGAACATGTAGAACTATATTTTTTCTCTGCTTGTATATAAAAAATTACGATTGAAGCGTAACTTGAACTACATTTAGAGCTATAATTGTAGACTAAATTGAACTACATAATGACCTACGATTGAAGATGAAGTAGAAATACACAAAGACATACGATTGAAGCTTAAATTTAGGTCATTATATAACATACGAATAAAGATAAATTTGAAATGCACAAAGACCCACGATTCTAGCTGATATTGAACTACATACTTATGTGTGAAGACAAATGTGAATCATATACGATTGAAGCTTAACTTTAAATACATAAAGAACTCCAAATAATGCTGCGATTATAGCTAATGTTGAACCAAATAAAGACTTTTGAGTGAAGACAAATTTTAACCTACGACTGAAGCTTAAATTTTACTACATAAAGACCTACGACTGAATATGTATTTGAAATACAAAAAGACATATGATATACTCAAATGCGAAGCTAACACTTATCTATATAAAAACATGCGATTGAATATGAATTTGAAATATATATGAAGCTTTAATTTAACTACATAAGAGCTACGAGTGAAGACAAATTTGAACCACATAAAGACCTAAGTTTGAAGTTTATATTGAACTGCATAAAGACTTACGAGTGAAGACTATTTTTAACCCTTTAAGGATCTATGATTGAAGATAAAATTTAAGCATATAAAACCCTACGATTGCTACCAATACTGAACTACATAAAGTCTTACGAGTGAAGATATATTTTAGCCATATAAGGACCTACGATTGAAGCTTAAATTTCACTATATTAAACTCTATGATTGCAGTTAATACTGAACTAAGTACATAAGGAATTACGAGTGTAGACAAATTTAAACCATATAAAGACCTACGACCATATATATATATATTGGGCTAAAATTGAACTATATAATGTCTTAAATTGAACTGCACAAAAACCAAAGATTGATAATAAAATTTAATTCACATATAAAGGATAAAATATAGCAAGTTATGTTAATTTTCCTAAAACTAAAGTACATATTTCGTTAAAATTTTCCTCGGAAATTCACCGGAAGTCTTTACAGCTTAATTATATAAATTCCATTATATTCTTAACAGAATTTATCGCTAACTTACGTGTTCTTACAATTACAGCGGATAAACTAATTCCTTCTAAATATACTAGGCAGATACTTAAATCCCTAAAGTGTTGTTATGTTTTTAATTAAAAAAAATTTAGGAAAATTTAAATAAATATTTGCTAATGAAATGGGAAAACATTTGTAGGATTTCTCTTTATTTTCTCTTAATAGCTCCATTCAATTTTATTGTTTGTTGTCACCTTTATTTAAGAACCTTTTTTTTTTTGTCGATATTGTCCTAATGGACTCATTTAATGTTTAGGTATATTGTTGTTATGGCTGGCAGTCACAGGTATATTTGTAGTCGTAATAGTAAATCCTACTTAAACTAATATACACAAAACATTTTAGTAATGTTTAAATAATGTTTGCCATACATCGGTTACTCTATAAACGGCAGTAAATGTATTTCATACAAATCTATTTTTAAAAAATCGTTTGGAAAATTGTCAAAATGATTTGTTTTCTTTGAGAAGTTATTATTAAGACTTTAATAAGATGGTATATAAATCTCTTAAATGGTTCAACAAGGTATCAGTGTATAATGTAACATTGGTATAACCCATGTGACACCTACTTGCAAAAGACAAAACAAGCAAACTGAGATAGAACTAAATATAGAAAAAAATTCAATCAATTTGTAGCATATTTAATACAATCACTTAAATATTGTTTAGCTTGCAAAAATATCAAACCAAATACACTTTTTTCCATTCATTTCTTGCTGCTCTTTTTCCTTATTTGTCAACTTTTGTTTTATTTAATTTCCTTGTTAGAGTTTTTTGTTTAGTTCCAGCTAGCTATTTCTTATATTTTCTATACATAAATGTTTTTCACCAAATGTTTGCTGTTTTTATTGAGTTTTTTGCTGCTCTTTGTAGTTACAGTTTTTATGTTTATTGTTTTCCTATCTAATAGAAAAGAATCGAGTTAAAATGGCAAAGAACGAATTGAAGCCTATTGTTGCTGTTTTAGTCCTGATGTTGTTCATTTATTTGTTTTTTTTACTATTTTCTTTTGTTGGTTTCTTATTTATTTGGTTTTTTGTCTCTCATTTTTTTAACATGCTGTGTGTCAGTGTACAAATACAATAAGTGAAGAGAAATCTAAAGAAAGCTTTATATATTGAGCATAGAAATGGTAGAGAAAAAACCTGCTGAAAGCAATTTCCTTCCAATTTTTTTATTTAATTTTTTTTTCTGCTCTATGATTTTATTTGTTGGTATGAGTTATTCTATCAAATGCAATGTATAAAATATCCTTTTTACTTAGTGTTAAATAATATCGCTTATTACATTGAGCAGATGGCAAGTTTTGTTTAGTTAAAGTTAAAGTTAGGGGTTTTTAAGTATTTATAACATACATCATCACTCGTGGCGCTTTGTCATGTCTACTGTAATACGTCTTGATAAATCTTATAATGTATTTCATATTCATGATCCCCTTGAAATTCTTATATGTGTGTGTCTATGTAAATCACACTCACCTCCAAAAAACATAATTGAAATAAATCAGATTTATACAAAAATATTCTTCATTGTCCTAAGCAGTTTGCTATTAAAAATAGTTAAAAATGGATTAGTAGAAAAATAGTTATCGATCAAAATGTAAGATATTTGTAAGAACAAATTGCAATAGCTTAATTTGTTACTACAGCAACAAAGGGTTTCTAATAGGAGATCAATTCCCTGGAATTCCCGGTCAGGCTTTGTTGGTTTTATTCTTGCACAGATATAACAGATTCTTTGTGATTTGTTGTCAATCAAATGTTTAGATTATATCCATAGATGTTTTCGATATTGCTAACAGAAAATTAGTTGACACAGAAGAATTAGGATTTAAGTAACCGAACTTTTGTCACCCTAACTAAATATTTTCAGCCAAAATAGAAAAATTCAGCAATTTAGGCTGCATTATCTGTTATTACATTATAAGTTATTACAACCAACACTTTTAACCGATTATTGGAAAATTTTGACTGGTTTTTGGCTTAATTAATTTCGGCGAATAAACTAATTTTGTTTAAACTTCCCGGGAATGGCAAAAGTCGGCTAAATTAGGAAAACTACTTTAGTGATGATAATTGCTGTTGTTGGTTTAAACACAGCTTGGATACCCTCTCCTTTATAGCAGACATGATTTAGCATGTTGAGATCTGATTTGTTTTGTTCTGTTTTTGTTAAAGCTTCTGTTTATTCACTTACAGTTAACAATTTATTCCCTTAAACTATTGCATTTAAGAATAGCCTTTTCAAAGTGCCCGAGAACCCGTGAAATAATTTACTCAATTATAAATTTACTGCCAGCTCCTCGATGTGGAAAGAAAAGTTTGTTCAAAACCTAATGTTTTTCCGAGAACTTTTTGCCACATTTTTTTTCAACATTTAGGATAAGATTTAAATTCTTTATTTGCGTTACTATACACTCTTAAGATATCCAATAATATCCCCTAACTTTGCTTCATTATTAACCCATTTTTGGAAAACTAAAAAGTTAAGCCAACAAGCTGTTATGCTAACAATATGTTATCCCAACAAATAAAACTTTAAAGCGACAGTTTCAATACAACTTAAATATCAATGGCTTTCTCCACCAAAAGTTTAAAAACTTTGTTTTGAAATACTTAAAAGTTATTTTACATTCTACCACGAAATGGGTTAACTTTAAGGTCGCTTGACATATTTTCGTTTTTTTATTATTTGTCTTTGTATATTTTTCATTTCCTTTTTAGAGTGACATTATTTTGTTATTTCTTATTAAAGTTTTCATTTCTTACGTTTGTGTGTGTTTTTTTTCATATTTTTTTTTTTTTTTTTTTGTCAAAAAGCATGACCATTATTGTTATTGTTTCTTATTGCTGCGTCTAAAAAGAACGAAAAAGAGAAGAAAAAAAAACACCTAAGAAGAATGAAAATGTTATGAATAAAATAAAATTTCATTACATCAGTCTTATATCCTTAAAAATTTGCATAAATTCTTAGAATTTTGAATGCTTGCAATATTGTCATTATGACACAATTCAGCATAATATTTCTGTAGGAAAAGTGGGAAAAAAACGGCATACATAACGACAACCTAAAATAGGGCTTAAAAAATATGAAATTTAATTTGGCTAGTAGAAAAAGGAACACTCTACATATGTTCAAGGATGTGTAAGAGATTTTACATATTGTATAATATAAGGAATTTCAAATGACATTTATGCAAAACAATAGAAAAATTAGCTTCAGTTACCCCTCTAAAATGTAGTCAACTTTATGTTACCATTTCGAAAATTTCAGATCTAGGGCTAACATTTTGTTAGGTAGGTTGAAAAAAAGGATTCTCAAATAGTTTTGCATGTCCTGAGACCAATGGTAGCCACTCATAAATACCAGGGTTATTTGAAATTGGAGATTGTGCTTCGAAAACGCAAACAGTACAATACATAAGCTACTAAGGATGGTTCTGTTCTTGTGGCGACCACTGCTTGAGATATATCTCCTCAAACTGTCAGAAATAGTAGCGAATGCGCATGAAATTAAAAAATATATTTTTTGTCCTTTGGTGATCCTAGATTGATGGTGTCCTTTGTTAGATCCCAGTATAAATATTTTTGATTGGTATCTTAACATTAATATCATCCTAGTGTGGGAAACGACACAACAATAATCTCTGACACATTTAGACAAATGTTAAGCGATGCTCATAACACTTCTTGGCACTTCCTGCCACATCAATTTAGCTCAGAAAACACATTAATTGATTAAAAACTTAAGTTTTTGATAACTACATGTTGCTTAAACTGGTGTGTGGTTTCCACACATATAAAATTTCTATGCAAATTATGTTTTTAAGCTCGATAGAACTTACGAAAGGGTTGAATGTAAAACAAACTGTCCTATATGATCAGTATGAATCATCATGAATCATCTTAACGCTTGAACATTGCTACTAAATTATCCAAATCAGTCATCGGTTCGCGCAACTTATAGATGACTGTATTATCGTAAAATTGTGTTCAGCGATGAGGCTCATTTTTGGCTTAACAGGTTTGTCAGTAAACAAAATTGACGCAGTGACCAATCCACAATAGACCCATCTCTACAGACTCTATAACATCCAGAAAAATACACCGTTTGGAGCGTTTTACACGCAGGTGGAATCATTGGAACTTATTTCTTTAAAAATGAAGCCGGAGCTTACACTACGGTAAATGGATATTATTGCTGCACCATGATCAATGATTTTTTGTTTGAAAATATGGATGACATTGATCTGGGCAAGATGTAGTTTCAACGGGATGACGCTAGGTGCCGGCGACTAGATTTGGTGAAGTGGACCTAATATGGAAATGGTCTTTAATGTAGTGCGATTTGACATCTCTCGATTATAACCTGTGGAAGCCACGTTAAGTCGCTGGTTTTTGCTGATAAACCAGCAGCAGTTGACGCTTTGAAGTCCAAGACTGTTGGCACGCAGAGAGATGTGCATGTTTACAGTAACCATTTCCACATTTTTAAAAGTTTTTTTAACAATATTATAGTCACAGTAACTATTTACATGATTGTGGTAACCATAATATGTTTAACTTACGACTCACATGATTGTGTCAATCATATATATGGTTACAGTAAACAAGTATATGTTTGAGACAACCATTTTTATGATTAAGGTTTTACCATATTATATTGCTCTCGTCTAATTGATATAAAAATCTGAGAACAACATATTATGATATAAAGATTCATCATAACAATGGTTGTCACAAACATGTACTTGTTTACTGTAACCATATATATGATTGACACAATAATGTGAATTGTAATTTAACCATATTATGGTTACCACAATCATGTAAAGAGTTACTGTGACTATAATATTGTTAAAAAACTTTGAAATGGTTACTGTAAACATGCACAACCATATTATTTCTCTGCGTGCGGGTTATTCGTGACATGAAATGCTCGAATAGTGTCTTAAAATTGGACATACAGAGCAACAGCCGCGCTTTGCATATGCCCGATATAATTTTCTAATGTTGATGCTATTTATTGATATTTCGAATACATTTTTTTTTTTTTATAAAATTTACTTTTTTGTGTAATTTTTTATAATTTCAAGTTCTATCGGGCTTTGTACTTGGAACAGTATTTTTTTGTAGTCAAATGTGTTGTTTCTGCATAAAAGGTGTTTTATGTAATCGTACTCATAACCGAGTTGATGGTGTACACATTGTTGAAGATAAACTATTTTAAAAATATATATATATAGAAAAAATAAGCTTAAGTGCAAAATACGTAGATTATATGGTATGTGTGGAAATCAACACATGTGATGAAGGTTAAAATAAAGCCAGCTTAATAGGCAATAAATTATATATATTCTGGATCGTTATAGATAGAGTCGTTATAGCTATGTCCATCTGTCTGTTGAAAACAACTTTCCGAAGTCCCAAAATAATTTAGAAATATGATTGATATATCAATGTATTGGCTATAGTGATATTTCGGCTTTTCAAAAAACTTCCAACGATGCATATAACGCCTTACAAATTCGGACCGACAATCGATCAATTTTGGCAAATATATTTTTTCACCAACATTTTTTTTATTCTTTTACTTAAAGTATGCCTTAGTACAGGGTATATAAGATTCGACACAGCCTAATATAGCACTCTGACTTGTGGAAATTCATATTACATTTATCTTACAAAAGATGTGATATTAATGAAATATAATTGTATACATTTAAAAGTTTTCTATTTAAATTCTCTAAAATTTGCACATAAATTAACAATTTGCATCTTTCTTTACCTAACAACAAATATTTAAATTTATAACGAATCAATGAAAAAACAACCAACAATAAGACCCTGTTTGAGCCAAATTACCTAAATGTGGGGCTATAAATATTAACAACCTTAAAAGTTGTTCCCTTAAAGTTAAAAACAATGGCAAAACAACAGTCAGAAGAATCAAGAAATTTTTTAATTTAATTTCAGTAACAACAAAATCAACCACTAATAAATAACATTTTTATAATTTTAGGTTGTTAAAAAATTCTTCTTTATAAAATGAAATTAAAAGTTATGACATCTTTTCCTTTGTTTCTTGTTTTAATATTTTATTATTTTTTTTTTAATAAAGGTCTTGTATACATTTTTTTTTTTAGATTTAGCTTCAAACAAATACATACATAATTATAATTTCAAATTGGTCATTTGTCATTTTGGAAAATTAAAGGCTAAGAAAACATATACAACTCATTCCCTTTGCACAAAAAAAAAAAACAGAACTAAAGAAAAAACATTAACAAGAAAAGAAAGACCATTAAACCAAAAACCAACCGAAGAAATCAGGCAAAATGTGTAAGAAAACTGAAAAAAAATGCTTCAAAGCGAAAAAAAGGAAAGAAATAATAACACCCCTTAATTGAATTTCCTGTCCCCAAATTAAAAGAAATAAACAGAAACAAAATCACAATACTATTGTTTATTAGTGAGGGTCTGTATAATTTTATTTAATTTTATTTTTGATGATGATGGTGATGATATTTTAAGGAGGAGGTTTGTTATTTTGACCTTTAATTTCATGTTTTAATAACCAACTATTTACCATTACTTTTCTTTCCCCAACTTTACTTTAACGCCCCCCTTTGGGAATGTTGGTGGCAGAGGTAAATATTTATAGAAAATTCGTTCAGCACAAGAAAAAAGGGTTTTTTCTGTTTTAAAATAAAACAAAAAATATGAAATTTTCTATCATAGACCCCTCCCCCCCTCTTGTACAGACATGTCATCAATCAAGCGTTGAATTTTGTACAAAAATGTTTAAAAATCAGCACCAAATGGTTGTTTTTGTAGAAAATGTGTTGTGCGTTTTGTTTATTTTTTACGCTAGAAAAACTCGGCAACCCTTAGGAGCATGTGATTTTTCTTTTACGGCCTAATGGCTTTTTCTTTCTTTACCGTTTTTTTGTATGTTTTTCTAATGTATTTTAGGTTAAATTTACAAGTTTTTTGTTTTTGGTTATTTTTTTTTTTAAATCTCATGTTATGAGTGTGATTGTGAGCCTATTGAAAATCAGTAAAAGCTTTAAACAACAAGTTGTTGTTGCGACTATTAAGGTTCCAATGTTAAGGAGTTTGCCGCTTCAAGTGCAGGGTAGTAAGAGTTAATCGAGATGGTTTTATATTTTTGTTCGAATGAGAAAAGGTCATTTTGAGCTTATAGCTAAATATCATTAAATTTAATTATTTGCAAAACATCTGGTGACCTTTCACTTGTTTCTATTTTACAAATGGTTTTTTTTGCTTTTTATTGTGCAAATTGTATGCTTTTCTTTAAAAATAACAACACAATATTATGAGTTATTAATAGCTTAAATTTATTTTTTCTCCGGTTAGCTGGACCCTTATTGCTATTGTTAGTACTTGTATTAAATTTGTTTAACAATGATTTGTAAGATTTTATGGTTTTCATTAAAAACAATAGAAAATGTTAAAAATAATAATTAGTGATTATATATGGAATTCATTGTGTAGATGTTTAAATAGCCTCTGAAAACATTTTTTTTTTGGCGTTAACGCACATTTAGTTCAATAAATTTTTTTCTTTAATGCCAATTCTGCTGATATTCAATAACAGAATTTCTAATACAATTCTAAACATACTGTGCGAATCTGCTTTAATTGGATTGTGTATTTTGAGCGGGAAAGTGTTTTACACACACAAATGGAAACTTTTTTGTTATTTTGGGAACAAAAGACAGTCTAGAATTGACTACACGTAAAATGTTTCTGACTGGAGAAATTCTCTAATTCGGATTATGGAAATCTTAGTCTACACTACACTGCGATTCGGAAATATACCGATAACCTAGAGCTTGTAATAGTATCCCATGGATCTCGAGGAACTTGTTTTTATCAGAACAGCGCCTTCGCTGCTTTTAATGCTTATCTGGTAAAGCCCAGATCTATAAAAAAGTGCGCGACCGATTGAATTCAATTCACTGGAGAATGTACGGCTTTCCTTTATTAAATATTATACGAAATTGTGGGCTGGAGGTTCTCACCTCATGTGGTCCACGATTACCACTTAGTAGATATCTAAGCTCTAATGACCTTTTCAAAGGGACTTTTGGCTCTTATTAGCAATCGCTTGCCCTTCATGTGGCACTGTAAAATAGGATATACTTCGCAGGTGTTAGTACAACATAATCTATGCAACTGAGAAATGCACAGTAAGATATGTTGGTATGCGGTCATTTCATGAGCTGGGTGGCCTCAAAGATGTGTTAATAATTGATATTTTGTCAAGAGCACTTCCATAAAAACCATATTTACGCAAGTTTTTAAGTACATAGAAACTACATTTCTTTTCTTCCATTTATTATAAGGAGTGAGATCGAAAAATTCTTAACATATATATATGTTAATAAAAATTAAACCACTAAACTTACAGTTTTAATGCTTTTTTTTATTTGACTGAAATTATTAATACAATTTACAAGAAAAAAATATTTTTATATTTCTAATCACTAGTGATGAAATTTTGAACCTTTTTCGGAAACCCTTCCATTAACGTTTTTATAGTGCTTTGTGTCACTTTGTACGAACAGGTTGTCCATCTCCGTTTAAAATCTACCACACTTTTGGACATCTTTTTTGTGCTCTTCAATTGTCTTTTTACAAAAGCCTAATATCACTCCACTGGTCTTAGCTCCGGACAGTTTGGAGGATTTGCCTCTCTTGGTACAAATACCACATTATTGTTCTTGTACTACTCAAGACCTTGCTTACCATAGTGATAGATGCCAAATCAGGCCAAAAGTAAGTGGACACATTAAGAAGTCTTATGAATGGAAGCATCCTCCTTTGTAGACAGTCCTTGATGTAAATTTCGGTATTTAAAGAGCCCTTTGCATATTGCTTGCCATGTCAAGAACTTTTTGGAAAAATTGTCTGCTTTTGGGTCCGAAACTTTTCTACAACATTCCCTCGAGCATCAGCAACATAAAAATATTCAACCGGAAGCTGCGAAAAATTTTCCACACATACGTTTCATCATCCATTATGCAGCAGGTGTATTTTTTTTTTTTATAAAATTTGACTTCAATTTGAGTGCTCTGTATTTGGCCTCTAAATTTATAGCAGCGTTCCTGTCAGGAACTTTTTGACCCTTGTTTTTAAATCTGCATTAGCTTTAAATTTTCGTACCAAATAGTTCGAGCACTCAGCTGAGCTGCTTTCCTACCGGGTGTGTTGTTAGCTCTTTTGAAAATGCTGTCTATTTTGTTGGCTTTAGAAACATCATGTGGACCATTGCTTTTACTTGAAGCAGGTTTTCTATCAACGGACAGGTACTCCCGGTACTGTTTAATAACATTGGAAACAGTTTGACGGCAGACCTTTGAATGCTTGGCCAACTTTTTGTAGGACCATGTTGGGTTTTGTTCAAAATATTTAATAATTTTAGTACGCAGTTTTTTCTGGTCACTCATTTTAATCAGAATATAATTGATATTAAACATAATAACTGACATGTTTTACAAAGGTAACTTGATCAAAAAAAGATAAATAAAAAATCAAATAATACTTGGGTTAAAAGTTTTAATGAAAAACGTGTGTTGAGAATTTTACGATCTCACTCCTTAGGGTGAACACCAGGCTATACTGACACATACGCACTCTTTTTTTGAAATTCTCCATGACCATTTTGCAAAGTATTAGCGATTTTCTTTGATGCAGCGTTACATTTTCCCATTGAATGTACTGGTAGTTGTAGGCTTGTTGATATGGAAATATGACTTCAAAAAATCTCAAATAAATCAAGTGGCGCTAAATCACGATCTAGTTGGTCTAGATTCTCATCATCGTAACGATGATTACGATGATTATCACGGTAGTGATATTTCTCAGACAGTAATTGAATTATCTCACAGGCTGTATGACAATATCATCCAATTTATGCAGATAGAAGTCTGTTATCCAATCGTGATATAGAGAACTTGAAACTGCAATTGCTTGATCTGCCTTATTTTCAAAGAATTATAGTTCAATGATGACATCAGCCCATAATCTGTACCTAACAGCCACTAACAAATTGTGGACTCATTTCTTCACATGTGGGTTCTCTGAATTTTGACGATTAACAAAGCCATCAATTTAAAAATTTGTTTTGTGATTTGGATCTAAACTGTGTACTCAAAACTTTCTTTATTATTGAAATATTGCTTAAAAATTAAAACCCATTTTTACTAACGCTAAACTATCAGCAGCCGAAGTTATTTTTTCGTTAGTTACAGCAAATCTTTTGAAAGTTTTGAGACACCTACATTATAACTATGTACATATATGTTTGTTAAAAACTCAAGTTCTTTGCCAAGTGCCAAAACAAATTAATAAAAAACTTAGCTTTTTAATTCAATTTTCATTTAAACGCTATTATATTATATACACTTAAATCAGTTCTTAATTTAAATGCCAAATAATAAATAATTTTATAAAGCTTTTAAATTACTTCCTATTAAATACATTTTGTGTTTTATATTTAACACAATATAACATTTTCTTGTATAAAAAAATTTTAATTAATTTTGTTAAATAAAATAAAAACAAAACATATTACCCCAACACTGTGTTTTCAATTTTCATTTTCAGAGAGGCAGGCAGTAAGTAATGAGATGTTATTAAAAAAATAAATCATAAATTCAAAACCACAAACTGTGATTTAAGCAATTTATATTTAATATTTAAACACCCAAAACAAACCTTAGCTGCAGTGAATGAGAGTTGTTTTTTACGCTTAGGGAAATATAAATTTTTTGTGTGTGTTGACCTCTTAAGGGAGTTGTATTACAGCAATTTATAAATCTATTTTAAAGAAATTTAATATTTTATGTTTCATCATTAAATACAATATTTTTTTTTTTTTTTTTTTTTGATTTTGTTTTTGGTAGGGACTTTTTTGTTTTTTGATGCTTGCACCACGATAAATGAAAGTTTTATCGTTTGGCCATAAACTTACGTTTAGAAAAATAAAAACTCAACTTAATATACTTTACTTTTTCTTAACAGATTTTCAGTTATGCCATCAGTGGTTTTATAGCCTTTGCTGCTGTATATTATTCTTCGTGTTGGACCAAAATGTATTTATATTATTAAGTATAAGGAGTGATATTAGTTAAATGTAAGTGTTTATAGGTAGGAAATAAATATCGGTCATTACCAGTTCCAGATTTGTTAAAACTTTGTACTCATGTTCTTTATAGTCAAGCAAAATTAAGGGAATATAATTTCATAAGTATATCACTAAACAACTTTATTCTAAGGGAAAAAATAATAAATATAAAGACCATTTCTAAGCAAAGATAATTTAAAAAACATATCCTTAAATTTTGTAAAATCATATACTTGTTTACTGTAACCATATATATGATTAAGGCAGTCATGTGAGTCGTAAGTTAGCCATATTAAGGTTACCACAATCATGTAACTAGTTACTGTGACTATAATAATGTTAAAAAAGTTTTAAAAATGTTGAAATGGTTATTGTAAACAATAGCCAACTATATTTTTTCTCTGCGTGTGTGAGCCTTAAAATGCGGGATGTTTTTCAAATGTTTAGCTTTTATTTTGAAACATTTGTACAACATAAATTTATTCAAAGTCTTGGCCATTGTTAGCTATGACCCTTTTCCATCTTTCTGCCAACATATAGATTCCGAGCCAAAAGAACTGCTCATCTTTTGAGGCCAAGAATGAATCAAGCCAATATCTGTTACAAAGTGAAGCATATCCCAAATTAAGAGTTCTGCATCGATCGAAACGAATATCATTCGTTCATTCTAAATACTTTTTAACAGGTATTGCAACATCTGGACGAGCGTTGTCATGATAAATATAACGGCTTCATATCTGGCTGTATATTCTGGGCGTTTTTCGGTCAATACTCACATCAAACGAACCAGTTGCGTTCGGTACAGGTTCCCTGTGATTGTGTGGCCAGATTTTAGCTGCTCCTAATAATTAGGACTCTTTTGCTTCCATCATTTTTCATCACAAGTAATGATTCGGTGCAGAAATTATGTTCCTTTATTCGTCTTTCAAGATCTCCAGTTTCAATTCCAATGACACAAAATTTCCCTGTTTTTGGATGCCTCCAATTATTGCTCTTCAAACTTTTTTAGCGATCTTTGTTTTCCGTGTCAAAATCACCACTTCTGAACCGAAAAAACATCTCTGGCACGTTGAAACCGCTGGAACACTTTCACCATAAGCTTCGGTGTGCTTCAGCGGCATTTTATTTTTCCAATTAAAGAAGTAAAGCAAAATTTCCTATGTTATACTAGATCAAAAGATCGTAATATATTGTTACGAATGTGCAATGACGATTTGAATTCAACGGTCTGTAACGACTGCCTGCAGCATTCATCATGTTTGAAGGCACGTCCATCAGTAGCATGCGTTTATTGGCATTGTTTGTAAGTATGGCAACAATAAATGTTTGGGCTGCTGGCAATGACATCCAAAGCTCTGGCTCTTTTGTTGTTGTACATTCTAAATAAATAAAGAGTTGTTACAATTTTAAACTACTAAAACTGCTTTTTATTTGCAATCAAAAGTATCCGGTTTATTTAAAGGAAATAAACCTCGTTTTTAAACGGTAAAAATGTAACAATATTACTGATTAATAATATTCTTCTTAAATAGAATTTTACTACAAAATATGGTATTTAGTTTGCAAAAGTCTTCTTTATCTTATGACATCCTTAGAATCCAAATTTTTTACATGTTTTTTCCAACAGAATGAGATCATTTTTATGAACACAAAATACATAAATTAAGGACAAGAATTGCGAGATATCCTTCTTTAAATTATCCTCTTTCTGATAAAAAAAGTTTTTTTGATAAATACATTCGGTTAAAAGGGAATTAAATAAGACTAAGTTTATAAAAACATTAAATTTTGTATAGGCAAAATTCAGAAGAGTAAAGGTTCATACATTCAGTTTTTGTATCTAAATATGTTGGCGTATTAAGTGTTTTAAAATGTTGAAATCTTATAGTTCAACTCGTCATATTTTAAAGCCTTTTCAATGGGATTGAGGACTTATAGTCAAAATGTTTAATTTTAACAAAATTTAAACGTAAGTTACTTTCACCAGTTTTATTGAACTCTGTCCTTGTGTATCTAAAAAGTCTATTAAGTATACTGGTGATATACTCTATAAAATATATCTTTCGTGTTTTTTTTTTCTTCATGCTGCTGTACTCCAGGACTTTAATTCTTTATTTCATTGTAAAAATATCTTCCGGACACTAGCAACTGAAAAATGTAGCAATGAAACGAACGAACGAAAAAAAAAAGTTTGAAAAAATATTGCAATCGTTAAAGACACATTATAAATGTTTAATACAATTTTCGACAAAAGTTAGAAGTAAAATAAATATATACGAGAAAGAGCAAATATGGTATGATGTCGTATTTTATACACATAAAATAAAAAAATAAGATTTATATGTATTTTGTATGTCCCCAGTCTTGGCATATCTTTTTTATTTGGTTTACTTCTTATACTTAATGCTGTTACATATATTTTGGTCCTTTTTAAAAAAAAAAAAAACTTATCTTTAAACAGTGTATTGTTGCAGTTAGTACCACAATGTTTGTTTGTTTGTTTGTATGTCTGTAGTATGTGTTACTGATAACAAGAAAATAAAGTTTGTGTTGCTGTTGTTGTGGTTGTAGCTGTCCTTTTTGTTGTTGTTGCTGCTGTTTGTTTTGTGGGTTAATGCATGTTGGCAGTAACACTTCTATTAAATGTTTTAAATTGCATTTTATGCCAAAAAGTCTACAGGAGGGCGTAAAATCACGGAAGTTTTAAATTGAAGTTATTGCTCTATTATCCATTAAATAATCTATGTTAGTGTCATTTAGTAGAAGAGACTCACAGAATACACACTCACACACACACACAGCCATAACAAATACCAAGTTAAACAATGACGTCTAAGTTTTTCTATTAGTTTTATGTAACAGAAAAAAACCGTACCAGAAAAATGGTCACAATTTAAACGATTTTCCTACAAAAATAAACAAAATAAATATTAGAGTGACAAAAAGTGAGGTCTTAAGTGGTTTTGTTTGGTTTAGTTTTAAATATTATTAATTAAATAAAACTGCATTCTTTAGATTGGTATGTGGGCATTTCCACGATCTTAAACGAAAGAAATCTTAATATATTTTTTTCTTGTTATCATTTTGCGATAGCATTTTAGTAGGACTATGGGAAATAGTAGGTTTCGTTGTTTTCAATATACAGGGCTTTCCAACAAGAGGAGTTATTTTTTGGTATTCGAAGATAAATTGAGATAAATGATCGAATGTTTATTTCATAATAAAGACGACGGTATGCCGTTAATAATCAAAAACCACATCAGTCAAATGGCCACCATGCCCAAGGTTACAGGACCATATCCACTTTATGAAATTTTCCATAACCAAATCGCAAAGTGTCTGCCCTATGTCCTCGATTGCCTCGATTGTATCTTTGAGGTCTTGAATCGACGCTGGGCTGTTGGCGTAGACTTTATCTTTAACGTGGCCCCAAAGGAAGAAGTCACAAGTTGTTAAATCACAAAATCTAGGTGGCCAATTGTGATCACTTCTTCGAGAGATAACACGGTCCGGAAACTTTCCCCGTAAAAGAGCAATGGTTTCGTTGCTTGTGTGGTACGTAGCACCGTCTTGTTGAAAGTAAACATTCTCCAAATCCAACATCCAACTCCGACCATAATATCAGTGTAACGACGTTTGTGGAATGCCCAATTCCAGAGAACAACGAGGAATGGAAAAAACCTGGGTTTTCTTCAACACTTTGGGCTACAGCAGCAACATTCTCAGTTGTTCTTGAGGGAGGTGCACGAGTTTTATTCTTCACATCATTAACTTGTCCCAACAGCTCGAATTTTTCCTTTCAATTTCTATATTGCGGTCCGACAAGGTGCTTCACGACGACCAAAAAATGCATAAGTTTTGCGAGCTGTGACTGAAAGATTTTCACCATTTTTGTAGTGAATTTTAATAACTTCAATGCGTTGTTGAAGCGTGTATCGTTCCATTTTTAGTAATGACGTAGTTTCTACTTGTCAAATGTCAAAGAATAAAAGCATCAAAAGTGACAGCTACCGAAATACTGAGTGATTCAAAATAACACCTCTTGTTGGAAAACCCTTTATTAGAAATAAACATGGGATCCAAATCGTTACAAAAACTGGAACTCGTTTTTGTCTCATTCTAGAAAGATGCAAAAATCTGCAAATTGAAACATAATTTTTGAAAGCGATTTTTTAAACTAAATTATAAATTTATAATGCTACAAATTTTTTCCCCAAAGTTTTAATAAGGATTCGATCAAGTAATTTCTTCAAAATATTCCGTCTGTACTGCTTTTGCCAAACTTTGCTCCTATTTCTCATTAGCATAACTTTTCTTGCTATCGCGGAGCCTTTGCTATTTTATTCAATATGTTTACCTTTTCTCAGCAGCATCCTGTTTGTTTTTGCAAATTCGATTTTGACTGAGATCGAAAAATTTTTAACATACATATATGTTAATAAAAATGAAACCACTGAACCACTAAACAGTTTTGAATCTTTTTTATTTGATTGAAATTATTGTTACAATTTACAATAAAATTATTTTTACAGTTCTAAACACTAATGATGAAATTTTGAACCTTTCCCGAAAACCCTTCCATTATGGTTTTTATAGTGCTTTACGTCAATTTGTTCGAACAGGTTGTTCAGCACCATTTAAAATCTATCACACTTTTGGACACCTTTTTTGTGCTCTTCAATTCTCTTTTAACAAGAGCCCAATATCTATCCACTGGTCTTAGCTCCAAGCAGTTTGGAGGAATTGCCTCTCTTGGTACAAATACCACATTATTGGTCTTGTTCCACTCAAAACTTTTCTTACCATAGTGACAGATGCCAAATCAGGCCAAAAATAAGTGGACACATTAAGAAGTCTTATGAATGGAAACATTATTTTTTGTAAACATTCCTTGATGTAAATTTTGGCATTGTAACAAATGTTTGGATTTTTTGCCGCAACTGCATATTGCTTGCCATACCAAGAACTTTTTGGGAAATTTTGTCTGCTTTTGGCATCTGCAACATAAAAAAATTGACCCATTCGCATAATGGATTCGTCATCCATTATGCAGCACGTATATAGTTTTTGTATAAAATTTGACTTCAATTTCCGTGCTCTGTCTTTAGCCTCTAAATTTTTAGCAGAGTTCCTGTCAGGAACTTTTTGAGCCTTGTGTGCTTTTAAACCTGCATTGGCTTTAACTTTTCGTACCAAATAGTCCGAGTGCTGACCTAACTGGGCAGCTTTCCTAACAGAGTTGTTGGGAGCTCGGTTGAAAATGCTTTCTCTTTTTTGGCTTTAGAAACATCATGTGAACCATTCTTTCTACCTGAAACAGGTTTTATATCAACGGACAAGTTATCCCGGTACTGTTTATTAACATTGGAAACAGTTTGATAGCAGACCTTTGATTGTTTGGCCAACTTTTTGTATGACCAAGTTGGGTTTTGGTGAAAATATTTAATAACTTTATTACGCACTTTTTTCTGGTCACTCATTTTAATCAGATTAACAACAAATGAACATAATTGACATTAAACATAATAACTGACATGCTTTTCAAAGGTAACTTCATCAAAAAAATCAAATAATACTTGGGTTAAAAGTTTAAATGAAAAATGTGTGTTAAGAATTTTACGATCTCAGTCCTTATAAATACTTTAGCGGCTCTCTTTTAGTTTTTCCAAAATACAGCAACATTGCTAGGATACATAATGTTTTCATGTTTGTTTTTAAAAAAATATACACTTACGATAGCGAACGAGACACACTTTGAAAATAAGGATAAAATATTTGGTGTGATTATTATAACTTTTGGTTTTCTTAAAGCCACTCAATTTTAATTCAATTCACCTGATATTTGAGACCACGGTGTACTGATAACAAGCGATGATTTAGGCACCAGAACGCGACATTGAAACCTAACAAAATCAAATAACAAATTTACCGCTTAACAAGCTTTGTTATCCTCTTTTAATTTATTTTTGTTTATTAATATATTGTTGATAGAAATATTTCAGAAGATGTGTGCAATCGTGATATAAATATGTGAAAAATAAATACTTAAGAGATCTGATAATAACTACTATTATATGCAAGTACCTTATATTATAAACACTTAGAAATTTATTTCATTTGATTTGAATTGCTGTTTGGAATGTTTATAGTACATCGATATTTTCTTTCGTTAATATCGTCAAAACTTCTTGCAAAAAATATTTTAAGTCTTAAATACAATTTAACAACTGTAAATATTTATATTTCTTTTTTTTCACTTCTTAAACTTTAATGGAAGTTTGCTTGAAAAATTTACAACTTTACTATGTTTTCTATTATTTTTTCTTAAAAAAACTTCCAACAAATGTTGCAGTAAAGCAATTTTCAAACTGCAGTTGTTTATTTTTATTTTTTCTTTCTACTTTTTTTTTTGCTTAACTTTAGTGTTACAAACTAGCAAGTACAACTTACTACTGCAATCGATATGACAAATGACTTTGCTACGAGACATAACAAAAATCATGTTTTTTTTTGCTGTAAATTCTACTTTATATTGTTGTATGTATATGAGTAGCTAACAAATAGATGTTATAACTCTTTTACACATATTCAGACAAACATTTATAAAATTGGAGAAATGTTACATGATCCTTTTTATATTTCTAAACCCTTAGAGATTTTTAAAAGATTATGATATTTCATTGTATATTTAGTATGAAAACTAACACACACTTATGCATACTCACACACATATATATGTATATTGTTACTTATCCATTCATACCTTGTAAAGCATCTGAAGTTTATTATAAGCAAACTGTCAAGGATAACAGTAAAGGATAATTAAATAGCACAAATTCAACTTTATAAAAATATATCCAATATTAATTGCAATAGTTAAGCTTTATTATAAACCATTTTCTAAACCTTAGTTATGCTATTTACTTACCCTTGGCTATGTGTAGTGATAATATATTGTACATTTTTACGCCTTTAGATTTTACTGTTCAACATGCATAAATATATTAAGTCATAAATTTTAAAATGCATGCTCATAACTATTTAGCCTCAAATGAATTCATACATTATTCTTGTACATTATATCAGTGTGTATTAGTGTGGCACTTATTTTCACAATTTGGATTTTCGATGCCCCTTAGGTCTTATATAATTGATGTCTGTCCTCTAAAAACCATATGCTGAAAATTTTTATCAAATTCTGATATATATTTTTATGTTTCGGGTTTTGCCAGTATTTTAAAACAAATTTAATGTTGAAATAAAAATCTCAATAAAAATTGACCTTGCTTTTTAAATATAAAATATCAACATTTTCTGACATAAATTTTGTGATTTTGGTCGAACTTTATGATTGAGATATTTAGATTAATTTCATACAAATGTATATACATTGCTTAGAAAGAAAATTAGTTTTCAATTGAATAATTTATAATCGAATCTTATATACACTTCACCAAATTATACTTTAAAATACAAATTTTAAATTCTTTTAGGTAAACAAAATATACATTTTTTTTCAAAATTATTTTACAAAATTTTAAAATTTTTTTTTTAAATTTTTTTTTAAATATTTTTTCAATTTTTTTTTTTTTTTTAGTTTATACATTTTTTTAAAATTTATTAGTGACACAAAATTTATAAAAAGAACTTTTTTCGATGAAAAAAAATTCGGGTTAAAAAATATTCCAACTTACTACAGCCTTATATTCATTATTGCAATTGACTTTGAAATCTATACACTGTATTACTATCGCCAATCGAATGATTCCGCTGCGCACATAGTATTTTTCGATTCTATCCACAGAAAGTCAGTTGATAAAGATGAATGTCGGTTGAAGCAACCAAACTTTTGTTAGACCATCTAAAATTTTGTTGTTATAACCGCCAAATTCGGTTACTAAAGTAAAATCATTCGATTGGCAAAAAATTCGGTTGCTATCACGAATCTGTTTTCTCTGTGTAGATATCCATACTGTCAATATTTATGACTTCGTAGTCCAGTGTATAGATCAAAAATAGACCAAAAATCGAGCTTATCCCGGTTTTTTCCTTATATCACAGCCATTGTAGGCCGATTTTCTCGATTTTAAATAGCAACCGAAGAATTGCCGATATATTGATGTATCAATCATGTTTGTAAATTATGTGGGGGCTACGGAAAGGTGATTTCATCATACAGACAGACAGATATGGCTGTATCGACTCCGCTATCTATAACAATCCAGAATATATATACTTTGTGGGGTCGCAAATGAAAAATGTAGAAATTACTTTTACTTTTTCTAAATTTAGCCATTTTCTTTATTGCATGTTTATTTTTAGAAAAACAGAAAAGAGTAAAAGTAATACTGTGTAAAAACCATTGCACAATAAAATAACTAAGCAGTGAGGTAGTGGGTACAACAGTTTACTAGCAATTGTATAGTTGTTGGTTCAACTCGTGGCTGCGACTTATATTTTTTTTTTTTTTGTTTGTAAATGGATAATTCTATAAATCCCAGTATCAGAATATATATTTTATGTTTTTACGTAGGGCAGCGTGCAGATACGTGCAGCTGAAATTTATTTTATTTGTTACATAATACTTTTACTTATTACTTCCAATAGCTTAGAGAGCAGGAATAAAAAAAGTTCACTCATTCGCATTAATTTTGTTTAAAAAATAAAAAATAGTCCTTACATATCACTTTCTAACAATTTACTGTTTAGAAATATACATTCAGATTTTGATTTTGCGTATTGTACTTACCTTCAGCTGTAGAATCCATTTTGTTTCGTTTGATTTGCTTGATTACAACAACTTTGACACTTGTTTAACGGAAGTGTCTACTAGCCGATCTTTCCTACTGTAGTGTGATTGAAAAAAAAAAACAGCCAACTAAAAACTTGTTTTTTCGACTTTTGGCCGGACAAAGGTGCATTTGGCCGCACTGTGCATCGCGACCAAAAATAAGTACTTCTGCAGTCGAAAAATAAGTAGTCTAATCGTCAAATTTCCCTTATTTTTGGCTTCTTGTAAGTAAAGTTTTTTCTGGGATCTTAATATGATCATCTATTTGAATTTCCAAAAATATAATAAAAAACTTTAATTAATATTTCTACTTTACTTATATTAAGTTAGACGGAAGTTTACATTTCTTTTGCTTTAGTCAACTGTTATAAAAGGTATATCGAAGTATCCATCGCAGACCAACAAACGTATATATATTCTAGGATCTTATGAAAATCTAAGACGATCAAGCTTTGTCGGTCCGTCTGTCTGTTGAAACTTTCTACAAATACTCCAACATCGGTATTTAATACCCGTGCAAATGCCACCCCAAAATACTATTTGAGCTGTCATAAATATATTGATTATGCGGTAATCCTGAAAAAAGTTTGTCCATGTACTCTGAAATTATACTGTAAAGTATGCTCCTGGTCCACATACAAGGCTCTCCTCAGAAAACGAATTAAACAATTATAAGTGTCTTATAATAAGTAATATCGTGATGAAATTTGACATAAACAAGTTTTATATGAACCGAAATCTTCCTACCAACTTTTATGAGGATCGGTCCATATCTGACCTTACCCTCCATATAAAAATATTTTATTGTTACATATTGATGGTGGGTATACAAGATTCGGTACAGCCAATTATAACAATCTTAATGGCTTTTGTATGAAAATTGTACAGGACAACGAAATTAGACCTCTACACTAAAAATAAGGACTGAAATCGAAAAATTTGTAACATACATATATGTTAATAAAAATGAAACCACTAAACTTACAGTTTTGAATATTTTTTATTTGATTGAAATTATTGTTACAATTTACAAAAAAAAAATAAAATACTTTTATAGTTCTAATCACTTATGATGAAATTTTGAACCTTTTTCGAAAACGCTTCCATTATGGTTTTTATAGTGCTTTATGTAATTTTGTACATTTAAAATCTACCACACTCTTGGACACCTTTTTTGTGCTCTTTAATTCTCTTTTAACATGAGCCCAATATCTCTCCACTGGACTCAGCTCCAGGCAATTTAGAGGAATTGCCTCTCTTGGTACAAATACCACATTATTGTTCTTGTACCACTCAAGACCTTTCTCACCATAGTGACAGATGCCAAATCAGGCCAAAAATAAGTGGACACATTGAGAAGTCTTATGAATGGAAACATCCATTTTTGTAAAAATTCCTTAATGTAAATTTCGGTATTTATAGAGCCCTTTGTAACAAATGTTTGGCTTTTTTGGCGCAACTGCATTTTACTTGCCATGCTAAGAAGTTTTTGGGAAATTTTGTCTGCTTTTGGGTCCTAAACGTTTCTTCAACATTCCCTCGAGCATCTGCAACATGAAAAAATTGACCCAGAAGCTGCGAAAAATTTTCCATACGCACGTTTTCCATACGTAAATTTGCAATTTACATGACATAGAACAATTTAAGACCAAAATAAGGTTGACCCTAGTGTACATGTATGAGCATTTACAGCAACAAGAAATAAAATATCTATAAAATAAAACAAATTTTGTTTTATTCCGACATGTATGCATGTAGTGTGTCACATTGTAAGTTTGTATGTCACATACTTTTTGGTCATAAGCATAAATGTGACATGTTCATGAGAGTTATAATAAACTACAAATTTTTCATATTTACAATAGATTGTATGCATGTAAATAACTCAGAAAGTCTATTGTTTTGTTCAAATAGCCAAAGGCCAGCCAGTATTAGAGATAGAAAACAATACAATGCAGAAAAATAAAGGAAAAATAAATTATGAAGGATGGGTCCTATTATTAAATTGTCTAATAACTATGAGTTGTGTTGTTGCCAGCAGTTTAAAGGTATTAATAATATTTGAAAGCTATTTCAAAGGTGATTCAGTTAATCGAATTTAAACATTTTGTGCATTTACTTTAAAAAAAAAAAGAATAGATTGGAAAAACGAATTTATAAATTTGCAAAAGATATTTAAAATTACAACGCTTTAAAACTCTGCCATTTCCCATAGATATTTATTGCTCATTTCTAATGTGTTTATGCATAGCTTGTATCTTTCTTTAAATTGTGTATTTATGTATGTGGCACATTTAATATAATGAGTTTTACTGCCACAACTCTCTAACGTTGAAAAAATGTTTCAACAATACGAGACTCATGTTACGTCTCATATACAGTGAATTGTGTTGTAGGCGTAGGAGGTTACTGTTTAGGTCAAACAGGTGTGGACAGCAAATTTATTATTTTCCATACACATATACATACATTGTGTGTGAATCTATTGTTAGATTTAAAATTATATTGTTTGCGTTGCATTCATACAATTATGTTTTAAATATGTATGACTATTTATTAGTACATTCATACTCTTACACTCTTAAATACATAATTAAAATGATGTGTGTGACAAAAACATTATTATTTTTTTCTTTACTTACTCGTATAACAATAGAATTAAAAGGAATTTCCCCAACTTTTCCTTTGAAGTTTTAAATAGAAAGTAGTGTTATTATACCCTCCACCACCACAAGTGGTGAAAGAGGGTATATATACGTTTGTCATTCCGTGTGTAACATTGAGAAATATTCATCTGAGACCCAACAAAGTATATATATTATTGATCCTTATGAAATTCTAAGTCGATTGAGCAATGTCCGTCTGTCTGTCCGTCTGTCCGTCTGTCCGTCTGTCTGTCTGTCTGTGTAAAACACTCTCACGGCCAAAATACATAAGCAAAATTAATGAAATGCATACCAAATTCTTTATAATTTTTCTAAGCAGTTTGGTATTGAAAATCAGCAAAATCGAATTGGTAGAACCAGGGTTATAGATCAAAATGTAAGACAACCTCCAAAAATTTTGATAATTTTCACATGATTTTTTGTGACTTTGGGTAAATTCATTGCAGAGAATACCATGAAATTTTGCACTCATTATTGATATGATAAAAGGACAAATTCTGTTGAAAATGGAAAGAATCGGTCCATAATTTCTCGTAGCCCCCATACAAATTTCTTCCCGAAATATGGTGCTATGGTATATAAATGCCCATAGAATTGCAGTATCCATACAAAATTCAGCACAACTATGTTTCGTGCAAACAGAAATCGCGAGACAAATTTTTTTTTTTTTGGATCGGGCACTATTTGACCCTAGCCCCCATATAAAGTTTAATTGGGAAAATCATTTAAATACACTTAAATATCTTATATATATCGGTATCAGGTTGAAATTTAACTTGCAAAATCCCCATGCACATGAAAATCGCTGTAGGGAATTTCATGAAGATCGGCCCATAATTTGTTATAGCTCCCATATAAGGACCCACTTCTAAAAACCACATTAATTTTCATAAATATCTGAAAAATATCGCTATGGAATAAAAATTTTACAAAATTCGGTAGTATTAATTCACAAATGATACTACTAGATTGTGTGAATATCGGTTCATATTTGACCATAGGTCCCACATAAGGTCCATTTCCGAAAATTACTTAAATGCTAATAAATCTCTTATAAAAGCTTCTATCTGGTTAAAATTTCAAATAAATATTTACATTATATACGATAATCAATATGTTGAATTTTATGAAGATCGGCCGATAATTGGTCATAGCTCCCATATAAGGACCACTTCCGAAAAACACATTAACCTCTATAAATATTTTAAATATATGGATATCGAACTAAAATTGTATACAGATCAATAGATTGTATTCAAAGATTATACACTGGGTTTTGTGAATATCGGTCCATATTTGACCATAGCACCCATATTAGCTCTATTTCCGATAATCACAATAATACCCATAAAACTCTTGTAAATAATGTTATGGAGGAAAATATCAAGCAAAATAGGCCTCAAATACATAAGTCGCACATCCGAAAAATACATTAACGCATATATACAATCATATCGGTAAAAAATGTAAAAGTTTCAAGTAGACTTGGTGACTATGGGTTCATAATTATATACATAAGGGCTCACATCCGGAAAATTCACTAGAACAGAACAAAAATATACTTTTGAAGTTTTACTAAATATATTTGTTTACCCTTTTTTATACTCTTTTAATTCACTTGTGGTGAATAATAAAAATGTTGAGCCAATCGGTAATGTTAACCAATTATTAAGTATATATATTGTTAAATAGTACATTTTATTCCAATTATAAAATTATAGACTCTGTTGGAAATGGTAGGAATATGTAGTTATTTCAATTATAAATTGCTGAAGTAGATAACATTTTTATACATTTGAAATAAAATATCCTCTGCGTAAACTAGTTTTTCTAACAATATATAAAATACTACTATACAACTATGTTTTAAATAAACTTTTATTTTGTTTAAAAAAAAGTGTTTTTATTGAAGAAAGTACATAATTTGTATATAGTCCAAAATGTGTATTATATCATGATTCATATATCATCCATAAAGTGGCTTAAAAAGAAATTCGGTTATAGTGCAACTGTATTTGTAGACTATAAGCGAAAACTACTGTATTACATTACCATTCTACCATTCTTCATAATCGGAGCTAATTCCCAATAACAAACACTGAATATGGATATTAGAGTGTTTATACCAATGTAATTTCTATAATATTCATCTAATTTAGATGGAGGGTATTTAAGATTCGGCATAGCCGAATATAGCACTCTAACTTGTTTTATTATTTTTTTGTAAACACACTAATTACATATTATAATTAACTAATTAACTATTCTTTTCTTTTCATTTTGCAGGTATGTATTGAAATGTTTAAGAAAAAAAGTAACGTATTGTTATTATAAACTGGTATGTATTTAAAATGTATTATTATTATTATTTAAACTGACAGTTGTGTGTACTTATGTATGTCAATAACTGTAATGATATTTGCATTGATTTGAATGTACACATTCATTGTTGTCAATGTCCTATGAATAAAAATTAATCAATCATAACAGGATTTGCCTAGTATTCACGGCAGTATAATCCATGACATATTTTAGGAGAATGTATTATTTTATGTTGAAAATATGAAGTTTATTTATCTTATCAGTCCCTAAAAGTCCACAAATCATTTTAGTGGCTCAAAAATTATAAATTCGCTTTGGTTGATCTTTTATATTTTATCGATGTTCAAAGTTTAAATTTTATTTGAACACAGAATAGTATACCAAAAAATTTTCCTTAAGCAATGGTTGTATCAAATAAGGTATTTTCCATTCTCTAAAGATTCAACATATACCATAAAGGTCTCTCGAGATAATATAATTTTAATAAAAATGTCATAATAATTCGAAGGATAATAAAAAAACTTTTTATATATTTTTAGGCATATCTTTGTAATTAACTGTAATTTATAAATCGTAAAGGCTTCAGTTTTCTCTGTATAAAACCAAAAACGGTTTTTCGAAGAAAAAATAATAATAAATTTAAACAAGCAATGAATAAATTTTCCACATTACTTTATCAATATTGTAAAGATAAATTTTTCAGAAATATAAATTAATTCCATAAAATGTTATTTCTATATAGATTTGTACTTATATTTTATATCAACATCGACATAGCCTTCGCCTTAACTGTCATTTATCTCAAGCGAATTTTAAACTTGAAATTAATAGCAATTCTTCCCAGTTTTTCTCGTTCTGGAGATATTAATATTCATACTATAGAAAAAGTGATATAAGCTGTTAATAACTGACACAACTAACATTAAAATATGATAAACTGTATTATACTAGATCAAAAAAAGGTGTGTTAGAAATCTAGTTTTATACCCTTCACCATGATTGGCAAGGTTATATATAAGTTTGTAATTACGTTTGTGATTTCTTCAATTTTCATTTGCAACCCTACAAAGTATATATATTTTGCATCGTTATAGCTAGCAAAGTCGATATAGCCATGTCCGTCTGTCCGTCTGTATGTTGAAATGAACTTTCCGTAACCTCCAAATAATAATATCGACACAATCGGCCCACAAATGGCTAAGGTATAAGGAAAAAACCAGGACAACCTCGATTTTTGACATTTTTTTAATCAATTTCTGGATTACTACGTCGTTAATATAGACAACATGGATATCTAATGCTTCAACGGTGTATATTGCAACAATGTATATAAAGATACAGTAAGTTGGACCTACAATGGATCTAAATCTGTAAAATCGTTTTTTACCCCGAATTTTTTTGTTATGTTTTTCCCAACTATGATATCAAAAATGTTAAAATCTTAACAGTTTATTTTAGGTTCTTGAATTCTCTTTTAACAAGAGCCCAATATCTCTCCACTGGTCTTAGTTCCAGGCAGTTTAGATGATTTGCCTTTCACACACATTATTATTCTTGTACCACTCAAGACCACATTATTATTCTTGTACCACTCAAGACCTTGCATACCATAGTTACGGGATGCCAAATCAGGCCAAAAATAAGTGGGCACATTAAGAAGCCTTATGAATGGAAGCATTCCCTTTTATAATCATTCCTTGATGTAAATTTCGGTATTTGCAGCAACTGCATATTTTTTTGCTTTTGGGTCCTAAACTTTTCTACAACATTCCCTCGAGCATCAGAAACATAAAAATATTGACCCGGAAGCTGTGAAAAATTGTCCATACGTACATTTCGTCATCCATTATGCAGCAGGTATATTTTTTGTATAAAATTTGACTTCAATTTCCATGCTCTGTGTTTGGCCTCTAAATTTTTAACAAAGTTCCTGTCGGAAAATGTCTGAGCCTTGTATGTTTTTAAACCTGCATTGGCTTTAGCTTTTCGTACCAAATAGTCCGAGTACTCAACTAACCGGACTGCTCACCTACCGGTTGTGTTCAGAGCTCTTTTGAAAATGCTTTCTATTTATTGGCTATAGAAACATCATGTGAACCATTTCTTCTACCTAAAGCTAAGTACTCTTTTTAAAATGTCGTGCGAACTGCTGTCAAACTACATATAAAATATTTGGAATGAAATATATGCGAACTAATTTCGCAAAAGCTGTATTCTGTTCTTATTGTGGAAAACATGTGAAATACATCTGGCTCTTATGTGAGGACAGCGCTAGGTCCTCACATAAGAGCTGCAAGAGTCTGAGGCTTGTTGACATAAACCCGCGACTTCAAAAAGCCCCACAAAAAGAAGTCTGGAGCGGTCAAATCAGGCGATCTTGCTGGCCAGTGCAAATCGCCAAAACGGGAGATTAGGCGCCCGGGAAATGTATCCTTCAGCATATCGGTTGTGGCACGTGCAGTGTGTGCCGTTGCACCGTCCTGTTGGAACCACATGTTTTCCAATCCCAATTCATCAAGTTGCGGCAAAAAGAACTCGTTGATCATTGCTCTGTAGCGCTCACCATTCACAGTAACCGAAGGTTCGATGACTCCTCCAGCGAAAAGAGCACACCATACAGTGACTTTGAGCGGGTGTAATGGCTCTTCGTGGGTACACGCGGATTTTCAGTGATCGTAAATTTGACTTATTTACGTACCCGCTAAGATGGAAATGGGCCTCATCACTCATGATTATTTTGGAATGAAAAATCATCTTCCTCTTGGTGGTGATTAAGGATGGCTTGAGCGTATGTTAGACGCGATTGGCGGTCAGCAGCTAACAGCTGATGCACCGTCTGGACTTTGTACGGAAACATCTTCAAATCTTGTACCAAAATTCGCTGTAAAGACCGGCGACTGATACCCATTTGCGTGGCACGTCGTCTGGTCGATGTCGACGGCGCTTCCATGACATCCTCGGCTACAGCAGCAATATTCTCTGCCTAACGGCTACTCCGGGATCTGCTACGGTCTCTTCAGTCTCTTCGAGGCGAGCGGCTAAACGTCGCAGTGTTTCACCAGTAGGCGTTGGTCGGCCAGGAAATCTGCGACGAAATTCACGTTGTGCCAAAGTCACCGACCGATTATTGGTCAAATAAATAGTCAGCAATATTCCGCGTTCTGGAGCAGTGTAACGTAACATTGTTTATAAACGTGTATTTCGCATGTGTTTACTACACAAATGTCAAAACAGAACTGACATATGGGGCCAATGGCAAAATTTATAGCATTTTCTGATAGGAGGATTACTTTTGCGCCACCTTGTATTCTTTAAATCGAATATCAACAGTCAGAATTATAAAATTTTTGGTTTCAATAAATGGTTTCAATCTCCAAAATGATTTAATAAAGCAAAACAAAAATTACCCTCTCACCAAATTATATATCAGTTATTAACTAAATTAAAATTATATAAATGTAAGTTAGAATTAAAAAAATCATTGAAAGAAATTCAGAAATTCGTAGCATACATAAAAACTACGAATAAAAGCATCAGAAGCAAGAAATTTTAAATAGTATTGTTATATGATGGATGTTACTTTTATGTGAATTTGGCTTTAAAAAATACAAGCATTATGACATTTTGAATACTACCATGAACACCAATTCAGTACAATATTAATATACATTTTACAAATTTTCTGCTATAATTTGTTACACTTATAAGTTTAATGTAAATTTTCCATCATATTAATCATTTTTTTTTTTTTTTGTTTTCCTGTTTTTCTTGCACATCAGCAAACACAACTTCTTCATGAACTCTCCCAATAATTGTATGATTTCCCAATTAAATGTCACTTATAGTAAATTACGGCAGTATCGTTAGCATAACATGATATTAATAATTTCAACAAATATCGACACGAAATATCAGCATAATAAAATATACAGAACAAAAAGAAAAAGAATAAACTGTTAAAAATTCAAAATAATGTTTAACACAAAATGTTTGACCCCTCATTTGGTAATTGTTAGGACAGAACGACCAGAGAACATCTATTCGTCCATTGGAGCAAAACATGATACCGCAAACATTAAATTGCTTAGAATTGCTACTTTTGTTAGAAGCGAAAGAAAAAAAAATATAAAATTACAATGAATTTTATACCATTCATTCAAAGCTGAAAGCAACCAAAAAATTAAACCATTGAAAAAAAATAATAAATGTTGTTTATTAATGGCTTTGCACTGTTTTTTTTTTTGGTTTTTTGTTAGAATGATGGCAAATTGTTATGTAAAAATCGCCAAACCACTAAGCTAGGGAAATTAAATGTTAGGCTAGTTGGAGTGGAATCTCAATGAATTTAGAGCAGTGGTCGGAACATATAGAATATGCAACATGCATAGCTAATGTATAGACATGGTAATGTAGCATAAAATGAATTTTCTAACGAGTTCTGCTCACATTCGATTTGAGTACATCTGAATAAACGATCAGATGGGAAATAAGTTTTACCATTTAACTGCGGCATATAATTCTAGAGAGTTGGGGAATTTTTCTCATTTATACGAATAGAGATTTTTCCAAACATCTTCTTAAACTAATACTACTTTCCTTTTCGAATAGTACAATTTATGGCGTTATTGCTGTTGGTAATATTGACCAGTTTTTATGGCTGCATAGTAGTACATGGTGTTTTTCGAGCTTCAGATGATTATGCTGATGATGGTAAAGTTGATAAAATAATGAGTAATTGCCCAAAATGTGTATAGTCACGAATATTATACAAGTTTTATTATTTTACTTTGTTTCGTTCTTGGTTTTCTTCTTAAATTCATGTTTGCTTCTTAATGGGAGTAAAAAAAAAAACAAAACCACGACCACTAAATATTCTACTGTTAGGACTACGACCATACTACGTGTATTTCTGTAGTACGTTTAGTTATTTATAACAATAATTTATAGCAACATCAACTAATTTATGTTGTGAAAATATTGAAAATGTCATAAGGCTTTTTTTTACACCTTAAGAAAAACGAAAAACACACACTTACATAGTTATCCTGGCGTCACACATACTCTCTCACACATACTAAGAAAGATAATTTCCAAAATGAGATATGACCAAAGTTAATTTTTAATGAAATATGACAAAATCATTAGGAATTTATGACCATTATTATTTAACAAAATTAAATAAATGACAAAATTTATGCCTGACAATCTATCTATCTGTGCATACATTTTGTTAACAGCTTTTCTTATTATTTTATATTTTTTATATTTAATTTTTAAACTTTTCATTTGTTATTTTTTTGCTAAACTTTAAATTAGCTGTATTTACCTTTAAAACAAATTAGTCGTAAAATGTTTGCATATAAATTATTTATTATTCATGTAATTTGAGTTTAAAATTAGTTTTCAAAATTATTATTTGTTTATCAGCTATTCCTAGAAAATATTTATTGCCTTTAAGAAGCTGTTAAATAAAATCACAGTCGTTTAAGGTATTATTCATGTCAAATAACAAACACAAATCTGTATCGAATCACATTAAAATAATCCTATTATTCAATTCAAAAATTATACTAAAATAATCCTGTTATTAGATTAAAACAAGTTAGAGTGCTATATTCGGCTATGCCGAATCTTAAATACCCTCCATCTAAATTAGATGAATATTATAGAAATTACATTGGTATAAACACTCTAATATCCATATTCAGTGTTTGTTATTGGGAATTAGCTCCGATTATGAAGAATGGTAGAATGGTAATGTAATACAGTAGTTTTCGCTTATAGTCTACAAATACAGTTGCACTATAACCGAATTTCTTTTTAAGCCACTTTATGGATGATATATGAATCATGATATAATACACATTTTGGACTATATACAAATTATGTACTTTCTTCAATAAAAACACTTTTTTTTAAACAAAATAAAAGTTTATTTAAAACATAGTTGTATAGTAGTATTTTATATATTGTTAGAAAAACTAGTTTACGCAGAGGATATTTTATTTCAAATGTATAAAAATGTTATCTACTTCAGCAATTTATAATTGAAATAACTACATATTCCTACCATTTCCAACAGAGTCTATAATTTTATAATTGGAATAAAATGTACTATTTAACAATATATATACTTAATAATTGGTTAACATTACCGATTGGCTCAACATTTTTATTATTCACCACAAGTGAATTAAAAGAGTATAAAAAAGGGTAAACAAATATATTTAGTAAAACTTCAAAAGTATATTTTTGTTCTGTTCTAGTGAATTTTCCGGATGTGAGCCCTTATGTATATAATTATGAACCCATAGTCACCAAGTCTACTTGAAACTTTTACATTTTTTACCGATATGATTGTATATATGCGTTAATGTATTTTTCGGATGTGCGACTTATGTATTTGAGGCCTATTTTGCTTGATATTTTCCTCCATAACATTATTTACAAGAGTTTTATGGGTATTATTGTGATTATCGGAAATAGAGCTAATATGGGTGCTATGGTCAAATATGGACCGATATTCACAAAACCCAGTGTATAATCTTTGAATACAATCTATTGATCTGTATACAATTTTAGTTCGATATCCATATATTTAAAATATTTATAGAGGTTAATGTGTTTTTCGGAAGTGGTCCTTATATGGGAGCTATGACCAATTATCGGCCGATCTTCATAAAATTCAACATATTGATTATCGTATATAATGTAAATATTTATTTGAAATTTTAACCAGATAGAAGCTTTTATAAGAGATTTATTAGCATTTAAGTAATTTTCGGAAATGGACCTTATGTGGGACCTATGGTCAAATATGAACCGATATTCACACAATCTAGTAGTATCATTTGTGAATTAATACTACCGAATTTTGTAAAATTTTTATTCCATAGCGATATTTTTCAGATATTTATGAAAATTAATGTGGTTTTTAGAAGTGGGTCCTTATATGGGAGCTATAACAAATTATGGGCCGATCTTCATGAAATTCCCTACAGCGATTTTCATGTGCATGGGGATTTTGCAAGTTAAATTTCAACCTGATACCGATATATATAAGATATTTAAGTGTATTTAAATGATTTTCCCAATTAAACTTTATATGGGGGCTAGGGTCAAATAGTGCCCGATCCAAAAAAAAAAAAATTTGTCTCGCGATTTCTGTTTGCACGAAACATAGTTGTGCTGAATTTTGTATGGATACTGCAATTCTATGGGCATTTATATACCATAGCACCATATTTCGGGAAGAAATTTGTATGGGGGCTACGAGAAATTATGGACCGATTCTTTCCATTTTCAACAGAATTTGTCCTTTTATCATATCAATAATGAGTGCAAAATTTCATGGTATTCTCTGCAATGAATTTACCCAAAGTCACAAAAAATCATGTGAAAATTATCAAAATTTTTGGAGGTTGTCTTACATTTTGATCTATAACCCTGGTTCTACCAATTCGATTTTGCTGATTTTCAATACCAAACTGCTTAGAAAAATTATAAAGAATTTGGTATGCATTTCATTAATTTTGCTTATGTATTTTGGCCGTGAGAGTGTTTTACACAGACAGACAGACAGACGGACAGACGGACAGACGGACAGACAGACGGACATTGCTCAATCGACTTAGAATTTCATAAGGATCAATAATATATATACTTTGTTGGGTCTCAGATGAATATTTCTCAATGTTACACACGGAATGACAAACGTATATATACCCTCTTTCACCACTTGTGGTGGTGGAGGGTATAAAAAAATAAATGCTTGCTAAGTAAAGTTTTTCGTTATACAGGTAATTAAGGAAAAATATATAATTTATATGGGGTATTTCATTTTAAGTGAACCAACTTTTAAAATCAATGTTTTGCTAAGATCAATAATAAGTTACATGGATGAGAAAAAACACCTGCTTGGTCAAAATGTCAAATTTTGACTCCCTCTAACTCAGAAAGTTCTTGTTGAAAAATTGTGTCTGAATTACTATCCCATAGAACTAACTATGGTGCAAATTTCATTCCAAGACATCCAATTCAAAAGTTAGTTCACACGAAATGCCCTATATGGGCAATTCCATGTCATCCTACGTGACATTTGTACGCCTATAGAGTGGAATAGATTTTGCAAAAATAAGAGTATCTGAAAAATAATTTGGTCTTTATGTTGCATTCAGAGGGTACTATATTTTAAAAAAGTAATAAGTTCTTTCGAAACATTGTTGTCCAAAATATCGAGCGAAATAAGGGTATATCGTACGTGACATAAAACGGAAGTAATTTTGAGGTACATGTAGAAATATGCGATAATTTGCGAATCGTGAGAGGCTTTAGGATTTCTTTTAATTTGTTACACTAAACCAAATATTTTTTCTTCACAATCCGTCATATTTAAATAAAAACAATCTTTGGATGATAAATACAATTTAATATCGTACGTGACATACCGTACGTGACAGATTTTTCTCTTATACTAAAACAATGTATATTCTGTAAATATATGTATACAAAAACTAAAAAAATAAATAGAAAATATAGATTCGGTTCTAATAAACAATTTCATAATAGCAAAAAAACAATCAGAGTCAAATTCATTTCATACTACATGCTAATTGGGAGCTTAGTTTTCGCCGCAATTTTAGCCTAAAACATACCAATTAAATTAAAAAATTAAATAAAGTCAGTTTAAACTATTATTTATGCACTTAAAATGTAGTAATAAGCTCTGAATACTTTCACATAGTAACATTTTAGTGTTTTCTTCTATTCAAATCATCTTGAAAAAAAGTTTCAAGTGTTTTTGTTTTTTCAGTCGTGGTAGTCATTCTCGTGGAATAGCCAATATATAAATATAAATTTACATTTATCAGAATTATTTCATTATTTAAAAATTTGTATTACTGCGAGTCTTTCTGTTTTTTATGTAAATTTCAATATTAAACCAAATTTTCTCTAATCTCTTAGCAGTTCCGACCTTGGAACCCTAAATAGAGCCAGAATTCTAAAAACTCCCAAAAATGTTTTTCACTACATTTTTTTGACATATTGATGAAAGTCTTACGTAAAATCTTATCGGCTAAAGCAGTGCTCGTCACAAAGAGAATATGTCTTGAAATAGTCAATTGTGTTTGTTTACCTTTTGGCGTTCGCGTTCGGCACTAGCCCAAAACCAATTTTAGTGATTACAGTAACGGGAAATCTTAATAATTTCTTCTGATGGCTAAAGTTACCATTAACTAATAAATTCTGCACTTTCACCTTCAGTATATAGAAGGTCAAAGTGTCCAATGACTCAAGTGAAACCAAAGGACTCACCACCAATAAAATACGCCCACCGATTATTGTGCATTTTGTAGAGTATTCAAACTGTTTGAATAATTTAAAATCGCCTATTTTCAAATTTAATTTGTGTCGATTAACTGATTAACCAAAATTTCTTTCTATTTGTAGTTTATATAGAAATATAGTTTTAAACACACCAATTTTAGTTCTTAACTCATGAACAGTGTTGCCAGTTTTGCCTTTTTGAGGCTAAATTTAGCCTTTTTATTTACTCTTTAGCCTCGAAATTTTGGTTTTAGCTTCGTGGCTTTTTTCTAGCCTTTTTTTAATTTGATAATAGCCTTTTTTCAAATAAAAAAGGCTAGAAAAAACCACGAAGCTAAAACCAAAATTTCGAGGATAAGGAGAAAATAAAAAGGCAAAATTTATATTTGTGAGATATTTTCATTTTAATTCATTACTTACTGTTTTTCATTTAGCTTTTCAATATACTCAAGAATTGTGCAGTATTAAAAGAACAAATAACAATTGCCAATACCAAGTGTTTCAAAGTGAAATATAGTATTTTATATCTGAAAGCTATAAATGTCTAGCAAATTCGCTTTCAAGACAAAATTGTTATTAAACATTATATTCATCGTTATATAATGGACAAGAGCCCCACAAACTCTTGAAGGCTTGTGATACTCGATGGCTGTCATTTTAAATAGCCGTTAAACGTATTGCGAATCTGTGCTTCGAGTTAAAACCAGCAATGCTTCAAAGCCAAACATTTAAGTGATTAATATACTGATTATAATTTGGTGTATTATTTTTTTTAAACCAGTAAGCAATTCAGCGAATCCAACAAAGCTGTTTTCTGATTTAAAATTTCTTCTCCATAGTTTGTGTTTTCAAATTGAAATACAACGCAAAAAATTTGATACATTATCGTCCCCAATTGAAAATTGTTTAATGTTTTCGCCACATTTTTCATGCAAGTTTGAAGAATGAGAGATAAAATAACGAACGAATTAGTGACGATTCAGAAAAAAATAATACGCAAATTAAACTAATTGAGCAATTGCGACAAAGATTTTCATATGAAAACTCTTCGCTAAATCGATTTTCTATCTGTTAATAATACACTTAAAATACTACTCGTAAAACCAAAAAAAATATATTATGTATGTGAAAAATAGTAAATGCTTAGTACTTAAATTAAAAAAATCAAAATTGAAGTTTTGTCTGTATAAAAATATATATGGGGCATTTAATGTCAAGTGAACCATCTTTTGAAATCGATGTCTTCCGATAGTTAGTTCTATTAGATAGTAATTCAGACACAATTTTTCAACAAGATCGGTCGAAAACTTTCTGAGTTAGAGGGGATAAGAATTTGACATTTTGGCCAAGCAGGTGTTTTTTCTCATCCATGTAACTTATTACCTATTGTTCTTAGTAAAATGTGTCCCAAATAGTTTACATAGCTATTTCTTCAATCTTTCGGAAAAAAAACTTTTTTTTTACTTTTGTTGCAATTTTTTTCAAAATGGGCCCGTTTTTTAATTTTTTCTTTTTTTTGCTCAAGGATCATTCCTTTATGAGGTTTTTGAGCGCTTAGTGGTATTCGAGTGCAATATCTATGAAAATAAATATTTTGTAACTTAAGATATACAATTTTTGAAATTTTTTTGCAATTTTAATTTTAATTTTTTTTTTGCTCAAAAGAAAGCTTATTTCCATTGCTTTAAGAGGTGTTTGGTCGCTTATGTATATTTGTAAATTAATTATTAATGATTAATGTTATTTTTTGTTTGCTGTTGAAGTGTACCTTTATAACTTTATTTTTATAAATTTTATAAACATATTTTCAAATTTTTTATTTAAAAATAAATATAAAACTAAATTCTTAATTTATAATATTTAAGCTTTTTTTTTGGCTTTTTTTTTAAAGCAGTTTGGCTTTTTCTGGCCTTTTTTTAAAGTCAATATAGCTTCTTTTTTTGCCAGCTCCTGGCAACACTGCTCATGAACATTCCTTTCTAGTATAGTTTTTTAAAGTATAGCTCAAAAACTGAAACTAAGGACCTTTTTTCTAGAATGTTCCATGATGAACTCTGTCGTAGTGAGTCGGATGAAGTCATGACAATAGACGAAACCAAAGACATTACTGAAGCGAGTCTTTTATCAGAACTTAACAAAACTATTAAAAGTATTCAAAATCTAAAAAATCCCAAAAGGACTTCAATGGTATAATGGAAGATTTTATTTCCTAAAAAAAAAAAACTAAACAAAGAACTGAGAATCGTGCCTTACTCTCGGTTTCTCCAACATCTACAATCAGTGAAAGAGTTCTTCCCAAGTCAAGTTTTATTAAAACTAAGAAAAATAATTTAAAAAGAAACCTTTTAAATTATATATATTATATGTGTATATAAAAAGTAACTCAAATTCCATATTTTTCAGCTATTTTATTTTTTTTTTTGAAATGCATAAATATGTACACAAAATAAAAATGGAAATTATTCGGTTAATCGAATAATTTAATATTAACCGATTAAATCTAAACCCTTATTAATTGTTTGCTCTATTAACTGATTAAACCAGAAACCAGATTAATTGTATAGCCTAGCATTTTTTAACCAATAGTTATACTGACAGTTTTCATACAAAAATACTTTTTACCCAAAGTATACTGTCAAACGTCATTAATTGTTAAAATAAATATTTGTCAAGTATAGACAGGGGCTAAAATATGGGAGACAAAAAATGGCACATGCTTAAAAATTTTACATGTCGAAGGTATCCTAATTTGAGCCCACATAGCGCCGCGCCAGGAGCATTTGTATTGTCCATTTTAATAACTTCAACTCTAATACTCCTTGGCTACGCCCACGTCAAACTTTATCCCGATCGGACCAGCCGTTTAGAAATGCCAGACAACCATTGTTATGATGAATCTTTATATAATAATATGTTGTTCTCAGATTATGATATCATTTTGCGGAGAGCAACATAATATGGTAAAATCTTAATCATAAAAATTGTTATCACAAACTTATACTTGTTTACTGTAACCATATATATGATTGATACAATCATGTGAATCGTAAGTTAACCATATTATGGTTACCACAATCGTGTAAATAGTTACTGTGACCATAATATTGTTAAAAAACCTTTAAAAATGTTAAAATGGTTACTGTAAACATGCACAACTATATTTTTTCGTATAATTTAAAAAAAATCAGAGATATTTTATGATCTTTAGTTAAAGCATAATCATATAGGTGTCAATTTTGTTCCCCTGTGTTGTCAAAATTGCGTTCAGGGAAACAGAAACTTAAACCAAATTAATCAACTTGAACAGGGAAATTCACTTACACTTGAATGCATACAAATAAATACATCAAACTACTACGAATTTCAGACAATTTTTAACAAATCTAAATACAAGTAAAAACATTTTTTAAATTCTTCTTTTTCACTCTGCCTGAAAAAAGTTGTTGAAATCAAAAATTTTAGAAATTTAACCTAATTTAATTTAAACAATTTTTTATACAATTTTATATTTGCAATATATATTTGTTTATAGACTCTAAAGACCAATTATATGGTGATATGTTTAATTTTTCTTTTTTTTTTTCTTTGGGAATTTGAAACGCATTATTGGTAAATGGTTTAGCATTTCCTTAGACAAGCTTATAATTGTATTTTTTAGCAATTTTTTGTAAGTAAAATTATTTATGTTATATTTTTTGCTCTCAAAAAGTATTGATTTAACAACCAGAATTTAGAGAAGAGTATTAAATTAAAATATATTTTTTATAAATAATTTGTTTAAAAAAATCACTTAGGATATGATATGCATGACTTAATGTTTATTTAATAAAATTAAAAAACATTAAAAAGTAAAACAAAATAAAAGCAATAAATATAAAATTGAATCAAATATGTTTGAAATATTACAATTCAGTTTTAGGAAATCAATTTTATTTGGGAAACAAAAAATATTTAAAATTTTTGTTGGAAATTTAAAAGAAAATTACGTCTAGTTGCTGCAGATTATAAAGAAACTTATTAGTAGTTTATGGTATTTGTCTGGTGGTGGTGGGTGGACAAACACATTTTTGGCTTTAATATTTAGCATGTACTGCTGCCGATGCGGTTTTTTAGATAAAATTATTTTATACTGTATAGATAATATAATTTCCAGTTCATATTTTTTTGTTATTTCCCTTAAAATAGATTTTTATTTATCTCTTTTAAACCTAATGTTACTTTCCCAACTGGGTTACTGCTAACACTTCTTTACGTGCTCAGACAAAAAAAAAAATTGTTTGGTTTAAATAAATGTTACCAAAACTATAAAATATAAATATGAATACTGTGTTTTTTTTTTTCTTCAGCTCTCATATTTTAACACCAAAATAAAAAACACATAAACAATGTTTATGCACATTCAGAGCAAAAAAATTTTTTTTGGCAAATACAATATTGCTACAAAGACGTGCAGCAAAGACTTACACAAATAAATTTCTATTTTTCCAAAAAAAAAAAAAACACTGAAAACTTGCTACTTTTGAACAAAAGAAAATATGAAAATAAGAATTGCCGTAATCCTTCTTTAGATTTATCTGGTACTTTTTTCATACTTCACGCAAACAAACACATTTATATGTATTTACCCACAAACATACACTTACGATAAAAAAGTGTTATTTTATGTAAATGGACCTTTTATGAGTTTAAAAGTATACTAGCATTTTACTTTTAAACTCCACCAAAAGGAATATACATATATATTATATAAAATATATTGTACAAAACGTGAGCGTAAAGTGTATGAGGGAAAATGGGTATACTTTGTTTTTAAGGAAAAGTTTTAATATGGGTTACTGGTAGCAAAATATGGAAATGACTTTAGTGTTTATAAATTTCTCCAAATACTTAAGTAACAATTTATTTTAACGAGGTGGTGACTCTAAACAACAATAACAGTGAAAAGAAAATATTCTTAGTAGGTCTATGGTGGCAAGTAAATTGTGTAATATACAGTTAAGAAAAGAAGAATTCTCACTTGTCTTAAAAAGAAACATTATGTATGTCAGAGTTTACTTTATCAGGTCAAAATAAGTAAGAAACAAGTCGGATATAGCTATCTATATTCGACTGTGCCGAATCTTATATACCCTTCACCGACTTATATTTAAAACAATTTTTTTTTAAATTTTGAATTTCGAAATTTAATTTTTTTCCAAATTTTTTTTTTAATTTTTTAAAATTTATTAATGAAAACAAATTTATAACAAAAAAATTAGTTTGGTAAAAAAAAATTCGGTTTAAAAAATATTTTTCCCGACTTTGACCCATTGTAGGTCCAAATTATATACATCGTTGCAATGGACTGTGAAATATCTATCATGAGATATCCATATTGTCTATATTAATGACTTAGCAATCGAGATATAGATCAAAAATAGGCCTAAAATCGAGGTTTTCCCGGATTTTTCCTTATATCTCAGCCAATTTTAAATAGCAACCGAGCCACTCATGGTATAAATATAGTAAGTGAAGAGCGAACTTATAATACTCTACACTGAGCATATGAGGAACAACTGTTTCCTTTTAAAATTTCAATAACGAGTTATGATCGTTAAAATGATTTTCAGAAGTAAGTCTTATATGAGACCATTGACCAATTATGGTCCCATATTTTAATGCGGTTATGACTTTAAACATCAATCACAGTTAAAAGAAAATTCTCTTAGTAGGTCTATAGTGGCAAGTGAAATGTGTAATATACAGTTACGAAAAACAAAAAACCCTTCCATTCAGGTTTTTATTGAGCTTTCTGTTATTTGTTCGCACAGGTAGTCCATCTCTGTCTAAAATCTAGCACACTTTTGGACACTTTTTTGTGCTCCCAATATTTCTCCACTGGCCTTAGCACCAGGCATTTTGGAGGATTCGCCTCTATTGGTACAAAGCACACATTATTTTCTTGTACCACTCAAGACCTTGCTTACCATATTGACAGGATGCCAAATCAGGCCAAAAATAAGTGGACACATTAAGAATAGAAGCATCCTCTTTTGCAAACATTCCTTGATGTAAATTTCTGTATTTATAGGGCCCTGTAACAAAGGTTTCCTTCTACCTAAACCAGGTTTTCTATCAACGGAAAAGTTCTCCCGATACTGTGTAATAACATTGGAATCTGTTTGTCGGCAGACCTTTGACTGTTTGGCCACATTTTTGTAGGACCAAGTTGGGGTTTGTTTAAAATACTTTAATAGTTCCTTTAAGAACGTAAAATTTCAATTTGATCCATTATTGCTAGCCGAATTTTTCTATTGAGGCTGAGTTAAGTTTAGCAACAAATTTGGCCATCCCATCGAATCTAAATATTCTAACTTTGAGACGAAAACATATACAGAAATTCCCGAAAATTCCCAACAAATATTTCCCGAAATTGTTCCATTGTTGATTGTTAATAATCAAAATTTACATATCATAGAATATATTTAAAGCCTTCTTATTCATAAACAATTTTTAAATTTAAACTACTTTTTAAAATCAAATTTTAAATGGAAATTTAGCTTTAAAACATTGTTTAAATTTAACATTTTTTATGAATATGGGGATTAGTGTCAGAAATCTTTTAGCACACACTGTTTACACATACACACCAACATAAGTATATGCATATATATTTCTTTTTTGGCAAAATTGTTATGCTACTTTTAGATTTAAATGAAATTATGGATGGTCTGTCATTATTATGGGCGACTTTAATACGATTGACAATGATAATCAAATTTTAAGGCCAAAAAAATAAATGAATAAATAAAATAAATAATCTAATATATTGATTTTCCTAGTACGCATACTAAATAACAATCCCATAAAGTTGAAAGTTATTTGGTATTTTTTTTTCTTAAATATCTTTTCGTTAACACTTTATTCAATTTAAATATTAAATTTCAAGCTAAAACTTTTGTCTGAATAAACACTAAATTTTTCGTAATAATTTTTTGATTAGTTAATGTGGTTTTAAGTAACATTAAAGTCATATTAAATTTACAATTTTTCATTTGCTTGTGTGTTTAATAACCATTTTCCAGTTATTAACTTGTTATGCATTTCATTGCTTTCAAATCTAATAGACTTTACACTTTACCTGATTGGATTTTTTCGACTTAAACTCAGAGATACATATATACATATTTACATATGTATGCATATGTAAGTAAGTAAGTATGTATACTGGCTATCTCGTTCAATGTAATTTCTATGTAAATAGCATTTATGCATTTTCATAGTTTTGTTTTGTTTGTTCAGCAGCCCCAGCCATGGTTACCAAGTAAACTGTGTGGCATTTAGGTTGAAATAAGGTAGTGATTTTAACGCCTTGTTTTAACTACAATTTACATTTGGCAGTTTGTTTACGTAGTTTGTACAGTCCATGTAAACCGGTTAGTATTCTCACACAATATCCATAAAATTCACAATTTTATGTAGATATCAAACACACCATACTATAAATGTTTTTGACAATGTTTTCTCAATTATAAAAGCACCTATACACGCTTTTATATTAGCCACATCTTTTTAACATTAAATAAACAATGGCATGTTATTGTAGGTTATTCGTTGACAAATCTTTAATAAACATAAATAATTTTTGTTTGGTTTATGTTATTAGATTGTTGGAATTTTTTATGATGTTTCATGTCTGTAGATATTAAACAAGCAAATAAATATTATAAATAATTATATATACATAAGGAAATAACAATTTTGTATAAAAATCGGATTTTATAAGAGTTTTATTTTTTGATTATTGTACAAATGGTACCAGCAATTGTATTTATAGTCATCATAATCCTTCAGGGTGATAGGATGTATATATTGACATTCCATATGCTTCGGTTAATTGTTATTTTGCAGTTTGTTTCCTTGATAATACAAATTACCACCATATCTAAAATATTGTGGATTCTAGTCTAAAATCTCGCGTCAGTTGTTATTATATAGAGATCGACGATTGAAGCTAAACTAAGACTACATACGATACAGCTACATACAGACCTACTATAAGACTACTTAAAGACATACAGTAAGACTACTCAAGTTCCAACGATTCAGGCTAAACCAAGACTACATAATTGCCTACTATTAAAGCTAAACTAAGACATCATGAAGACCTACGATAAGACTACATAATAGCCTACGATTGAAGCTTAAGACCTATGATAATAATACATAAATACTTACGATTGATCTTTAATATTGTGCAAAGGTATTTCATAGCCCCGAGCTTGGTGCCTTCAATACAACCAAAAATCAAAAAAATCACAAATTTGGGATTTTTTAAAAGTTTTTTGGGAATTGTGGGATTGTCAAAAACAATTCATTAATTTCTTTTACCTACAGACCTACGAAAAGGACACATAGGGACCTACGATTGAAACTAAACCAATACTAGATTGAAGCTGAACCAAAGCATCATAAAGACCTCAGCTTGTAGGAAAACCAGGACTACTTAAAGACCAAATACTGAAAGTTTATCAAGATTACATAATAGCCTACGATTGAAGCTAAACCGAAACTACATAATGACCTAAGATTGCACAGTGGGGGAAATGAAAAAAAAATTGGAAATAAATCTGTAACTTTTAAACGAATAACCTGATTTTAATGGCTATAGAGGAGGTGTTTATATGTCTAAGTTTTGAAATTGGGCTTATAACACTAAGGGGGACCGAGCCAAAGTGTCCCAAAGTGCAGCACCTCGGGTATATCAAAAATTAAAAATGATGCCAAATTTTTGTTTGCGATACGATTTAAAAGATTTTGATATACAGTGCACTCGCGGTAACGTGAACACCGCCTAACGTGAACAAGCTTTTGTTTACATTGACTACTCTGTAACGTGAACAAACTCAGACAGCTCTATAACGTGAACAATTTTTTTCACTGCATTTGTTTTCTAATCATGTACACAACACTGAAATACATACATTAAATTCGATTTTGAAAGTTTAGGGAATCTTCTTATATTAAAAATGTGTTTGTATCCTCTAAATTCATATTTTTGTATGGTAACGAATGAGTAATTTTATTTCAATGATCTCGTTTTCTTTTGTAATGCATTTTAATCAATAATTTTTGTTCTATATTTTAGTAATGAAAATAACAATAAAAGAATTTCACGTTCAAGCGTATAGAACACAGGTTTATATAATAAAATTTTATATTTTTCCATGAAATTCAGCAATCGCTAACGTGAACAATTTCACTAACATGAACTCCCTTGGTTTTAATTAGTTCATGTTACCGCGAGTGCACTGTATATGGAATCAACTGGACGATATCTACGAAAAGCATTGCTTTAGCCATATATTATATCTTATAGTTTACGAGTTATTCGCATTTGAAAAGTAAAATTTTATTTTTAGCCTACCTTTGTCTGCTTTTTTGCTAATAACGGATCCAATTCTTTATTCTTTATTTTTTTAATTAACAACAAATTTTTTAATAACAGTAACAAAAAAATATTTAAAAACCTGTACTGAGTCAAAAGTTATGTGCATTCACAATTAAAAAAAATAAAAAAGTCAAATTTTCGCAATTTTTTTTGAAAAAAGTACTTAATTTTATATTATACAGAAAATAAGAAAAAGATAATTAATGTGTTTATAGTTTTCTGAAAGATAATATTACGGGAAGTATTATAGAAGCAAAATAATATCAAAATTCCTATTATTGCGTGGTCCAGAGCCTTCCGAATTAGACCTATTTTTTATGTAAATTTCAAATTTAGACAACATTTTCTCAAATCGCATAGCTGCTTTTAAAAAAACTAGGATCTGCTTTGCATGTCCTAATATGATCTTTAATATTGTGCAAAGGTATTTCATAGCCCCGAGCTTGGTGCCTTCAATACAACCAAAAATCAAAAAAATCACAAATTTGGGATTTTTTAAAAGTTTTTTGGGAATTGTGGGATTGTCAAAAACAATTCATTAATTTCTTTTTCACTTTAATCAAAAGTTTCTATATAAGTGTAAAATTTCATTAAAAACGTTTCATAAACAAAACTTTTATTGCTTTTTAAAAATTAAAATTTTCCAGAAAAATCATGTATAATTTTTTATTTCCATATTTTTGAAAAAAGTCTTCTATAGTTTTTTTAATGTTTAAAAATGTTGTACATTTTTGAAAAGAAGACATAATTTTATACACGTTGATATATAATACGTATATCTTTTCTTTTTCGCTTCTTTTGATTGAATAGCACGATTCTAGTGTATAAGCTCTGTGGCGTCTGAATAGGATTTAAAAGTTACGACATATGTCCCTGTTTGAGAAAGGTTTTGTTGACAAAACAGCCACGTACATAGCTTGAGTATTTAATGGCGTTTTCTTTTCATAAAAGTTGTCCATATTCTGATATCATATCAAAGATTTTTAAAAAAACTCACATCAATATTTTGTAAGATTTATGAATATTTGAATTTAAAATACATATATTTTAGAACAGATTATAAATATGGCTTGCTTATATATAGACTTAAGGTTTTATTCATAATAATTTTTGAAATTTATTACAGGTTTATAAAACAAATTTTGTATGGAAATTCTGTTTTATAAACCTTTTATAAAATTAAAAAATTATTATGAATAAGGGGGTATACCTTTATTTGTAGCAATATATATATATATAAAAAGACTTATATTTTATTAGCTGATATGCCCAGGTTAAAAGTCCATTATTTAAAAAGGGATCATATTGAAAGAATACATATTTTATTTAAGTATGATACAATTCTCTTAGAAATAAGTTTATAATTTCTTTTGCTAAATTTTTAATTAAAATTGCCTGGCACCTGAGTACACAACGGCTTAAAAAAGAAAGTAAATTTCAGCCTCCAGTATTTTACATTTAAACATTTATTTGTCTTTACTAATCACCTGAACATCAGCTGAACATTTAGAATCGTCTATTTAAATAATCTTAATCGATGGTAGTAACAGCCAAGCCATTATTTAACTTAAAAATTGCCTTACAATTTTGATGACTCAAAGCAACTAAATAAAGTCAATTTAAAAGAAAGTAATCATTATTCATAGCCAAACTTATAAAAGAAGTTTAACACACACAAACAACACTAAGATAAAGAGTAAAACCAAAACTTTTAAAAGTATAAAAGCCATTTATTGTGCAAATAACCCACAGGCTGTGGAAAACAACTAAATTAAATAAAATATAAAAGAACTTGTGTTAAGCAGCAAAGCAGAAACCCCTTTTCAATACTCGTAAAACATTCAAATACGTACAACATTTCTTTCACTCAATCTATAATATAGAGAACAGTTACTTAAACGGATACGGATGGGGTATTGAAATGGTATGTCTTCAACTAAACGCACATTTTGCGTAAATAAAAAATAGTGTAAGTAAGAGTAATTTCACTAGAAGAAATTTTATTTGAAATGCTTATTATGTTTTATAGGATTTTCATTTCTTTACTATTATTTTCTATATTTTATTTCTACTTGGCAAAAGTCTTTTTACTTTTTTGTTTTTTTTTTTCTCTGAAATATGTATTTCTTGTTAAAAGTAGCTAAAGAACTCTTACAATAAAAAGTAATGAAATTTAATGCTATTTGCATTACTTTTCTTCATCGTTTTATAACCCACCAACCAACCAGACATCTTTGTTCACGTATCTTTATTCAACATCCATATGAAAGAGCTGGCGGAATGAATGAATGAGTGGTTGGATGTTTAAATGAATGACAGAGCTTTTAACCCTTTAAAGTTGGTTGTATGCAATAAAAAAGTTGTCAGGGTCATATTTGGGTAAAATATAAACAATAAGGGTATAAAAAGATTTTTTTTAACAAGTATTGAAATTTGAAATAAAAAATACCTATCCCTCGATTTACGCCATATATTTTTTATAATAGCCCAATTCACAATCTTGTGCAAATGGTCTAGCATCATTGTATATGCATTGCATTTCTACTTTACACTAACAAAATATACAGAAATTCACCAGTGCTTGAATTTCCAATACAAATGCACAAGTTCGTGAATACCGCTAATATTTCGCTATGACGATTTTGTTTTTATTTCTCGTGTTATTCAAGGGATATGAAATTCTCATCATCTTAGGAAATGATGTTGGGCAATGATTTGTCCATACAAATAAGTACTTAGAACTTATGGCTCCATCATTATCTGAGGGGGGCCTTATATGACCTTGAACATTCATAATTGTTTTATATCGTGATGAAATTGGACAGAAAAAAGTTTTATATGAACCTAAATATTTCTACAAACTTTTGTGAATAACCGCTATATCAGCAAACATTTTTAATGTCAATAAATAATTTATATACAGTATTCGCAAGCTCGGTATTCGCGACTAACTAAAAACCAGACCTGTCGCGATAACAGAACCCAAAATTTTTTAAAAAAATTTTACGTAATTTTTAAAATTAGATTTTTTTTTAATTGATATATTTACATTTTAAACATTTCTAAAGAAATTGGAGATTTTGAGTTGCTTTTTTGGCAAATTATTTTTTAAAATAACAGCTGAATTACGTGGTTCATAAAGTGCTGTTGTCGGCTTATCATTTTCCAAAGCTCATTGTATGCATATGCTTATCGATGTTATACAATCGTCACTTTAGTTTTTTTCTTCATGACCACTATATTACAAATCCTCCGATTCCATATCCGATAACTCCTTATTACTTTCCACATGAAATTCATCTTGAATCCAGTTGTTTATGTCAGTATTCGTGAAAAGATGTTCCGTACCAATTTGAAAGATCTTTGTTTTCTTCCTGAATTCACTTCATTCAGTACCGAATTCAAGCAAGGAGTTACAGGATTTTCGGATATTGGACACTTTTTTGAATAAGCGCAGTGCAATTGGGTGGTAGATTCATTGCTATAATTAAACTGCCATCACTTTTTAGTTCCTCAACTATCTTTTTTCTCATTGCATGTGACAGGAGTGTGATTTGGAAGCATCCTTAATATAAGCCGGATTCGTCGGCAATGTTGATTTCAACCCGTGCTCATCAACGTAATCCTTAAACTCTTTAACAAATGGATCAATAAGATGAGGTTTCGAAGATAATTTCTCGACCATAATTTATAAAGATCTAATTCCATGTCGACACTTAAATTTTGAAATACAAATGACTGGCTTTAGATCATAATATCGATGCTGAATTGGAAAATGTTTTTGCATTGTTTTACAAACCACTTATAAAGTATCTTTTCCATTCATGGGTAATCAGCTTTCTTTAAGGTGCAACGATTGTCATGGCCACTTTCTGTTGTACGTATGAACTTTTTCAATGAACTTTCTTGCTTTATAATGCGGTGCAACTTGTAATTCACGCAAATTGAATTTATGGAATCTTTTTGAGAAATCGTTTGTTTTAAAATATGTTGAACTTTTCCCTTATTAAGACAAATGACACAATTAAACTGATAAAATTGAAAATCAAAATCATTCAAGAGAGTTAATATACCAAAAAAACAGATAAAAATCGCGAAAATAGAGCCCGTTTTTCGTAAACTCTCGCGATTATAGAATCTGCAATATTAAAAATTAAGCCGTCACGATAACCGGGCCGTCGCTGTAATGAGTAGTCGCGAATACTGAGCATGTATAATGATATTAACACAAATTTCGACATTATTTAGTTAAAGTTTTAAAAAAATAATCACTCCATAAAATTCTGTACAATTCGGACCATAACTGATTCAAGTCCCCATAGAAGGCCAAAACTACATACTGATGGTGGGTATATAAATTTCAGCCAAATATAAAATTCTTACTAGTTAAAATATTTTTAGGTAAACAAAATTTAAAAAAAAAAATTTTCAATTTTTTTTTAAATTTATTTCGAAAAAAAATTTTAGATCAAAAATTTTTTTTATGTAATTTGTTCGCATTTGATTTGTATACTTAAAATGGGAATTATGTATTTATACTCTGCTTAAATATAAAATTTTCTGCATCTACATATAATTTATTGCAAGGTACTTCAATATGAAGAGACAATTTCTAGTAATATACCAACATTTTTTAAAGTTTATATGTGATCTGTAACACATACAGGGTTAATTTAGTGTATGAACAAAAAAACAAAGAAATAAGCACAAACAGATTCAGGGCGAAATCAATTTATTTTGCTGTCGATGTAAAATTCATCTTTGTTTGTCGAACTTATAGACGTAGTTCAAGAACTTGTTGTTATTGTTGTCGATGTAGTAAATTTTGTTGTAGTTTTTGTTGTTCTTGCCATTGTTATTGGTGCGATTGTTGATTAGCTGTAATTAATCACGTTGGTTTTTGTACTCTATACCTAAAGGAAAAGTTGCTTATAAGTCGAGAATTAGATATTTGCTTGATGGTGTAATATTTTTCTATCTTTATCATTTATTTTCCATATCATTGTTTTTATCTAGTTTTTTTTTTTTTTTGTTTGTTTTTTTGCTAGTATTTGTTGTACTTTTGTCTTTGTGTTTTGGCATTTTGCTGCCACTGAACTTAAGCTAATGAAGAAGAAGAAGTAAAACGAAAGAGTAGACAACCAGAGAAACAATAAGTTACAGTAACCTTTAGTCCTTTATTCTCATTATAAAGCAGTGTATGTGTATTGGAAATTGAATACACTAAGATAATTTTAAATCGTTAATACAAATTGTATAGTTTTGTAGGAAATAGCCTCAGTTTTAAGAGTATTTGTAAGTAGTTTTAATAAAAACATTCTAAACGAAATTTTTGCTTGGAATTCCATATATGTATATGTGATCACTCCATCGCCAAGATCAATACTCATTTATTATCTGTGTATATTGTTACGTTTTTACCTTTTAAAAAACGGGAGTTTTTTCCTTTAAATAAGTATCCGGTACTTTTGATTGCAAATAAAAGCAGTTTTAGTAGTTAGTTTAAAATTTGTAACAACTCTTTATTTATTTAAGTGTACACCAACAACAGTTCAAATATTCACTCAATGTCTTTATACACGTTTATCAATTCGCAGAAATGCACACACACTCTATTACGTACAGCCTTAAACGCAAAAAACAGTTGATGTTAACTCTAACATCGCCAATGATAAACACAACTCACGACTGCCACCTCTGCCACTATTTATACACGCGCCATCTATCGGGAATCTTCTACGATGCTCTTAACGGACATACTAGTACATTCGAATTCCAGAGCCTTCGATGTCATTGCCAGCAGCCCAAACATTTAGTGTTGCCATACTTACAAACAATGCCAACAACCGCATGCTACTGATGAACGTGCCCTCAAATATGATGAATGCTGCAGGCAGTCGTTACAGACCGTTAAACTCAAATCGTCATTGCACATTCGTAACAATATTATTGATCTTTATGAAATTCTAACGCGATTTAGCTATGTCTGCATAAAACACGTTCACGTCCAAAGACCACAGTCAAAGTTAATTATATTAGCACAGAAATGTTAATCATTGTCCTAAGAAGTTTGTTATTAAAAATCATACAAATCAGTTTTGTAGCAAAAATGTTGTGGACCAAAATGTAAGACAATCTCGAAAAAATTGTATATATTTTCATCAAAATAAATTTTCATAGTTGTAGCTATGATTGTTGTTGTTTAACTTTAAAACCATAAGAATCAGCAAATGTGTGAATATTAATTTGTGGCCACAATTTTAAACCTTTCGACTGCAGACAATCTTGTACTCGAAATGAGTTTAAATGAGAATTTGTAGGGCACGTTATAATTAGACGGATCTGTATTTATTTCTATGTAGTGTGGTCCCGTTTGTAGGTGTCGATGTTCCCAACAAAAATGAAATATTGGCATCATGTGAAATGCGCTTTAAATGCCTTATCTGAATTCTAGTGCAAATCATAAAATATTCAAAATTCTGTAATTATTGGCAAAAGTTTTTTTTTTAAATTTTGACGAAATTCAGTCTTGTTTAAATTTTTCAAAACCTATTTTCTCTCCAGTCTGATTTTGGCTTTATATTAAATACAATCAGAATATATATAAACTTATTACCAAGATTCTATTGGCAAAAGTTATAATTTTTCTCCGTGTAATTTTTAACTCATCTTGTTTTGGCAATAGAAAAGTCCATTTTCTCTTTTCATATTTTTTGCCCAACTAATGTCATTATCGTTTGCTGTCCAACTAGTACAATGTTTGTCTTATCTTATATTTTCTTTTTTTATTTTTTTTTTTCTAGATATTGGTCATGCTCTATTTTGTATCATGGTGGCCTTCGTGCTACAATGACTGATGGCCTTATTTTAGTTAATAAAAGAGCAGGGTGTTTAAGGATAGTTAATAAAAGAGAAGGGTTTTTCTTTTTTGTTTTGGTCTATAATATTGTCGGATAATTAACATTATATCTCTTTGATGTTTTTTTGTCTTCACTTTTAAAGATTTAAAGAAGAAAGCTGCTACTTTATATTACATTTATAGCTATCGATTTATTTTGGTTTATAAAAAAGTTTAGCTGACCAATACTCTATGATAATGTAATAGATATATTATGTGTGAGAAATGTAATTTATTTGGATTTTTCTTCATATATAAACTAATGTCTGATATGTAGACTCATTAGTCAAATTATCAACATTGTTTTATGGGTATTTGTTTAATTTTTGCTTTTTGGGACTTTTCATTTCAGTTTGAGACGTTATTTAATTTCTTGTGGATTTTTTTTCATTTTCGAAATTGGGATTTATTTCATACTAGCTGAACCCCGTCCACATTGCTGGCCCTTAGAAAACATCTGTTTTATATTGCATTTCGGTGATCCAAACTTCAATGTTAATACATGTGGTGGCAGTCCGGCTGGTTCCAATGAATTAAAAAATTAAGTAGGATAATCGACGGCTTGTTCTTCGTTCATTACTTTGTCAATCGATTTGCATTTTATTGTTTCGCCAGGCAGTTGCAATTGTATTTGCTTATTGAGCTTGTTAACATCATAATTTGTTGGTGCCGAAATTGCAAAATTCCCACAGCCAATCCAAATTTTTGTAGTTGATTGTAGGACTTGAGAATACCTTGTCGACAACGGCTTGGATATTCATTTGCATTTGACATGCAGAAATTCGGGAACGAAATCTAAATTGTGGCGGGATCAATTGGCATTTTTCCATTTTCGATGTCCAACAATTGTTTTGAGAAGGTTTCGGCTGAAGGGTATTGCAGCAAATGCAGACACATGTTCGTTTATAGCATTCGGTTTTTGTAGCTTCATTCCCAGTGATATAAATTTAAAGGAACTTCGCATCATCATTGTAAAGCGGGAGCAATGATCCAATTCTGTGGTACACTTGGCCTTGAACTTTAAAGGTGGGCATGAATCCGACGTCATTTGAATTTCATTAGTGGTATAGTATAAAAATTTGATTTTGCCACGCCATTTCGTCCACAGAAGATCAAAAATCTGACTTTACAGTAATTTTATCAAAATCGATCAAGCCGTTTTTGATTCCATACGGAATATACATACACATATCTGTTTTTATATACATATATATGGCATTAGCGGTATAATGTAAAAATTTGATTTTTACACACCCCTTCGCCCACAGACGGAATATCAAAAATCTGACTTTACAGCGTTACCCGCTAGGCTATTCTGCAGTTTCATCAAAACCGGTCCAATCGTTCTTGAGTTCATTCGGAACATACATAAATGAAATAAGACCCCATAAATTGGTGACTTATTTCATTTTGCTTTTTGGGGACTTATTTTATGCCGCCATCTATTTGTTGTTTGTATCGTCCCTTTTTTTAGAATAATTTGTTTTATATTTTTCATGCTATTTGATCCTTGTTTATATTTGTCTCATAGTTTATTTCGAACTGAGTTAGATTTTGGTTAGTTGTAATATTTATTACACCACTTTACAACAAGAAAAAAGTTGAGTTAGAGTATAAAACTTTTTTAACCCTTTTATGTTAAATATTTCCTAAAAAACATTAAGTTATCCTATCATGTCATAATGTTCTAATATATCAACGGCTCGGCATAACCGACTCTTAAGCGTTTGGCGCAGGTTTCAGCTGAGTAGTATTTTGTTAGGACATTTTTTACTTGATAGGCAATAGCAATTGGTCGATTCACTAGGTCATATTGTCATAATGTTCTAATATTTCACAATGGTTTGGAAAAGTTGTATTATTCCAAGTTGGATTCAATAATTTTATGACCTCTCATTTTGAAAATTTTGCGAGAGTATGTTTAAATGCAGATTTTTTTTGATTGCAAGTTAAGTGTAGTGCAGGTTATTGCACTAAACCTGCATTTAGTAATAGTGAAAAATGTATCACTATCACCAATTAGTTGTAGTGCAAGTGAATAAATAACCATTATCATTAAAGCTGATGATAAATAGTTAGTGCAAACTAAAAAAATATTTTGTAATAAAAGTAAAACAACTAAACTTATTCTATAGTTTTTAATAAAAAAAAACTCAATTTTAATAAAAAAGTGACTTGGAACCTTTGCCCCATAGATGACAACAAGATAGGTAACTGAGAGCCAAAAATCTAAGTCTGTTGTCAAAAACCTAATTCATGAGAATGTATTGCCATGTATTTTGTTGTTGTATCACCCGTATATGTGAAACGATAGTAACTTTGAATTGGATAAAATTCATTAGTGTTCAATGAACGAACCAATCACTTTTTTTTATCAATCGATCGAAATAAATAAGTACATGTGATTTAGAAAAACTTCCACAACTCTTCAAATGGCATGCACAAATTCTAAGTCTAAAAAAAAGAAATTTAAATTACTGGACTGTCTCGTTTCTTACAGAGCTACTCTTGCTGACACATAAATTCCCGAACTAATATCTAGATAAATATTACTCATACCACCCGATGTCCATTTAATGTTATGAATTAGATTGTAAATATTACTCATACCATCCTTAGCCCTTTTAATGTCTTAATATCTTTGTTTCTTGTGAATTAAAACCAACAGCAACACATTATTCATTAAATTTTTGTTTATATATTTCTTTCTCTCTCTCTTTAATTGGTTGCCATTTTAATAGTTTCCTTTTGCTCTTCTTTTTCTTTTTGTTATTCATCTTTAATTTTTTATTTGTTTATTCGTATACAAATGCTTTCATTATTCATATATTTTCTTTAATTATCTAAACCAGTCTAGTGTAAAAAGCTTTGGGCTCAAGACAAACACCAAAATATTAAAAAAAAAAGGTTGTCATTTTCCCAACAAAAGGCGATTAGTTTGTAAATATTTACTTTTGGTCTTTAGCCGTCTTCTGGCCCTAATGATGTTTTGTTAATTGCAAAAAATTATAAATTCAAGTAACATTAATTATAATTCTGATGTTTATTAATTAAATTCGAAAGTGTAAATGTATGAGTTATGTTCACAGTATTGATGTAGCGATTTTAGAACATTTAATAGAGTGGTTAAATAGATATTGGATATAGTGAGAGTAAAATTTAGAATGGCATAATTCTTACAATACTAGAACTAGTTCTTTGTAATGTTTTGAATAAAAACCAAGTGGCAATGTATGTATAATAGTGATTACAAGTTTTTTTTAAATAACATTATTCTCACTGTAATTATTTATATGATTGCGGCAACTCTAATATGTAAATGTTACGATACACATGGTTGCAGCATTCATATGTAGTTATTATGTATGTATATGTTTATGGCAACAATTGTAATGCAATGATTCAGCATAGACATGATTGCCACAAACACATACTTAATTACTCCCATCGTATATATGATTGCTGCAATCATGTGAATCGTAACATTATCATATTATAAGTAGTTTCCGAAATCGTAAACCAACCTTCGGACAGCATTACTCCATATACAGATTTTGATAGGGTATTCAAGGTCTTAATTCCCTCCAGGAGTGAGCGGTGTATGGGTAATCTCGTATACGAATATTACACCCAAAAATATATACAAACGATTCTAAAATGAGCTGTGTGGTTGGTTCTGGTGTTTTCTGTCACGAAGTTGGGATAGATATCTCATATCTTCTTCCAAATGAATGTAGTGTTTTTCAGGCTGAATTTTTTGCGATCTTGACAGCTTGTAATACACTACTTGATCATAATACACACGGCAATATTGGTATTTTTGTCGACAGTCAGGCGGCACTTCTCTTACTGAATGCCTATACAAATTCATCATCTTTAGTCAGGCAATGTAAGAGTGCTCTGTAAAGACTAGGTCGTATATATGACAATACCTTAGTTTGGGTCACTGCGAACACAGACTACTACTGGCAAAGAGCAGGCAGACGAATTAGCCAGAATGGGATCTTCTTTGATATTTACAATGCGGTTACAGTAGAAATTCCACTGGGGACTATTAAAAGTATTATCTTCATACACTTTCTTACAAAGGCTGTGAACAGACATCAAGGATGCTGGCAGTACTAACAGGGCACTGTACGCTAGGCAAGCATGCAAGTCGTCTGTGACTCCCTTTTAATAACCATTGTCATTGCTGTAAGGATAGAGAAAAAGAGGAAACGATTTTCCACCTTCAATGCGAATGCTCAACCCTGAATATCAAAAGACAAAAATTCCTGGGCAACTACACACTGATCAACCTTGGTGAGGTAGCTGGGTCCAGACTTATTGATCTACTAAGATATCTCACAAAACACTTGTAATCATGTGAAAATGATTGCGGTGAACTGTATTTTTTTTCTGTTGGTGTGTTTTCAGATTTATAAAAACTTATTTCTCTTTAATTTCTGTGATTGAAATGTTCCTTTGCACTTCAAATGTATCTTATTACATTTTAATGAATTTTATGCAAATACTTTTCCAAGAGTTATTAATTTTCTGAAAGCAAGTTATTGATTTTACATATTTTCATAGAATTGTTAATCAACTTGTTTCAAGAATTTTTCTTCAACTTGACCATAAACTGTTAAATATAAATATTAATTAAAAATTAAATATGTACAATTTTTCTTATTTAGCATAAAATGAACAATTTACATTAAACACTCAGTAAAGAGTAAAAATAATATAAAACACAATATTTATGATGCTGGTGTAAATGAACCGCACACAATCATATATTTAGGAAAATAGTTCTAAAAAAAAAAAAAAAAAACATATGCCACACGCAACGTCACAAAGAGGAAGACAGACACGAACATTACAACTAACGGCAAACTATATAATACAGACTTTTTGGGGCGTAAATTTGAGTGTGTAGAAAAATAGTTACATAAAGAGTATACAAAAAAAACAAGTAAGAAAGTATGGTCGGTCAAGCCCGACCATATAATACCCTACACTAAGTAAATGAGCAAAAACATTTTTCTTTCAAAATTTCAATAATTTATATTCGTGAACGATTTTCGGAAGTGGGCCTTATATGAGAGCTATGACCAATTATGAACCGATCACCATGAAATTAAGTAGTGCGATTAATGTCTGCATGAAAGTTATTTATGTAGCATTTTATGTGTATACCAACATTTTTAAGAGATTTATGGTCGTTAAAGTGATTATCGGAAGCAGGCCTTATATGGGAGCTATGACCAATTATGGACCGATCACCATGAAATTAAGTGGTGTGAGTAATGTCTGAATGAAAGTTCTTTATGTTGCATTTTATGTGTATACCAACATTTTTAAGAGATTTATGCTCGTTAAAGTGATTATCGGAAGCAGGCCTTATATGGGACCTATGACTAATTATGGACCGATCATAATAAAATTTGGCGATATGAATTTTGTGCATATAAAACTTATTTGGAGAAAAACTTGTGTAGATACCTGTATAAATTAAACATTTATGACCGATAAAGTCCAATTTCGGGAGGACATTTGTATGGGGGCTAGGTGAAATAATGAACCGATTTTAGCCAGTTTCAATAGGCTTGGTCCTTGGGCAGAAAAAATGATATGTACTAAATTTTATCGAAATATCTTCAAGATTGCGACCTGTACTCTGCGCACAAGGTTTACATGGACAACCAGCCAGCCAGCCAGACGGACGGACGGACGGACGGACGGACGGACGGACGGACATCGTTTAATCGACTCAGAAAGTGATTCTAAGTCGATCGGTATACTTTAAGGTGGGTGTTAGACTAATATTTTTGGGCGTTACAAACATCTGCACAAATCCAATATACCCTCCCCACTATGGTGGTGTAGGGTATAAAAAAAAAAAAAAAAAAGGAACTTAACTATATTGTATAGTATGTATAGTAAAGTAAAGTACATAAAATATCTATATAAGAAGTGTATATACATAAATACTTCACACAGTATGTACAAAGATGAAGTGTACTTACTACATATGTATGTACATTAGGGTGGCCCCGTTGGTATGGAGCGAAATCGATGTTCCAAACTAAAATTAATGTTTTGTTTCTTTGAGGAGAACATTTCTCAAAATGTTTGTCCTGGAGTCAGTATTTGATCCAACTGGATCCAACGATAAGAGAATGAAATGTCTTTGAAATATTAATTTTTGGCAACAAATTTATTGTTTTTTAATTTTGACATAAAATTATTTCGAGTAATTGTTAAGACTTTATAAATCTCCTATCAATTAAGTAATATGGATATAAAAATAAACGTAAATTTAAAAAACTTAAAATGTTTGGAAAATATTACAAAAGTTCGAATAATCATACAAGAAAATGTCTGATGCTATTTTGAAACGCCCCACAGTGGGGTCAAATCTCCTTTTAACCCTTCTGCACTCCTTGGGTCAATTTGACCCAATTTTGGTTTTCAAACGCAAAATTTTTCCCTTTAATTATAAGATATGAACGTGAAACTTTAATTTATCCATTACAGGGACGAAAACTATGATTTCAAAACAAAATAATAAAATTTATATTTTTCCTCCCCCCTCCACATTTCAAAACATGATTTACACACATTTAATATCCTTTGGGTCAATATGACCCAACAAGAGATATTGCAAGTTTAATTCCACTGTCCCATTTTTTTTCCTATTAAATATAATTTAATTGTGTTCATCTTCATTCAGAATCATCGATCAATTATTTTTTCAGTCAAATAATCAATAAAATCGCTATCATTGAATACTTTTTCATTCAAAATCTTATTCTCAAACTGTGGGTGGGATTTAGAGAATCCCGCAAAGGTATCTCTAGAAATTTGTTTTATGATGATATGGTAACGCATTGACACTTGAACTGTGTACACAAAAGAGTTCATTCAAATTTCGGTGATTCCCGTTTGGTATATGAAAAAAAAATATTTCGCTATGATGATGCTAGAACTTTTGTCTCATCTCAGCAACAATGAGTCTCAAGCGATTTGCGAGCATATCAAATTGCCTACGGTTTGACAGCTCAGAAGATAGAGAAGAAAGAAGACTTCGTGACAAACTAGCACCGTTAAGAAACATTTGGGACAAGTGGAGTAACCAGCTCAAAGTTTTTTACAATCCACATGAAAATGTTACTGTAGATGAACAATTGGTTCCATTTCGAGGTCGGTGCAGTTTTAGGCAATATATTCCATCAAAGCCCGCCAGATATGGCATACAAATTTGGGCGCTTTGCGATTCCACAACTAAATATGCCTGGAATATGGAAGTGTATACAGGCAGAGCAAGAAATACACAGCCAGAAAAAAACAAGGTGAAACTTTTGTATTTCGTATTACATTTGTTATATTTATATTTTTAATTTAGGTGGGAGAGTGGTGCTAACATTATCAGACCCTCTCCCAAAGGGATGCATAATTACATGTGATAATTTTTTTACTACATACAATCTTGCCATTGAACTACTTTGTCGGAATATTACATTAGTTGGAACTGTCCGTAAAAATAAAACTTTTTTACCATCAAAAATTCTGGATATGAAAAAAAGCCCGTATTGCACTCTGATTTTTTGTTTTCAAATGATATAACTAAAGCATCCTATGTTCCAAAAAAAATAATACATCATTACAACCAAACGAAAGCTGGAGTTGATGCGCTTGCCCAACTAGTTGCTAATTACACATGTAAGCGCATGACTAAGCGATGGCCTGTTGATATGAATCCTGCCTGGAATTTCAATAAAAACTTCAGACGCAGGCTTTATCTAGTAGAACTTGCAGATCAGCTAATAAATGAGCATATTTTGCGAAGAAAGGTTTTGCCACATGGACCATCAGCAAGAAATCTTGTTAAAAATATTCAAGAACAAAATGATCTCGCAGGTGCCTCGCAATGTTCTAAACAAAATAGTACAAATACACCATTGTCCAGTAATGTACAAAATAAACGACAGCGGGGTTTCCTTTGTCAACATGGAAGGAATTCAAATAAGTATTCTACTAAATGTGATTCTTGTAAAAAATTTATTTGCAAAGAGCACATGTCACATTGTGTATTAATTGTCACACAAATTCCTAAATTTTTATACATTAGTAATTATAATATTAAAATAATTTCAAATTTACTTTTATTTTATATATATTTTTTTTTAATAATTGCTCAGGAAGGGCTTATTTATTTTAGTTTTCATTATTTTTTATTATACTAAATAAAAAAACAACAAAACAAATAAATTTCCTGTATTAAATATAAAATTATGTTTACATTTCAATGTTGGGTCATATTGACCCAAAGGATCATAGGAAGGGCATATATCCAAGGGATGCAGAAGGGTTAATACGGATTTATTAATATCTCAACAAGAACAATAGCGACACTCGCAAAATTTTACGTGGATAGCTCATAGACCAATCCGCATATTGTAACAACATTTTAGGGATATTGGAGGGGGAAGTCAATTACCCACCATATAACTGTGCTATACCTATAGAACTACAATAGTTATGCACACTAAATTTGCTCTGGGTAAGTCTAAAAATAAATTACGAGGGTGGAATCGGGTTCCCCCCATACAAATTATTAATTCTCCTATATCTATAGAACTACATCAATGAGACACACTTAATTTACATACGTTATTGGTAAACAAAACGACCATATTGCAATCAGATGATATCATTAACTAGTAGTGTGAGGGTGAATAATAAAGATCTTTCCCAACACCTGCCACTAAAAGACTTCGGATACGAATTATTTAAGAAATGATTTTCAATGATTTTTTTAACTCATTTAGAAAAGTTCATTGAAAGTACAGATGTGCACGTGAGTGACAATTGGCTCCCGATATAAAATTGTAAAATTCTCGCGATCGCGCTCACTAACATAATTTTTTTTATTAAGCTAAATTGTCTGCTATCTGATGACTTCGTATTAACCACAAGAAAAAACTTCGAATTAATCACAAAAAAAAACTTTTAAACAAGCATACACAAGCGTGGGTGCGTGAGGGCGTGAGAATTAAATTGTTAAAATCCAGCATGCTAAGTATTAATTCACGATTAGAAACTCAACGGTTGGAAAACTCAACTTAACTAAAATGAAGATAAATATTTGGTAAAAGTTTATTATTGTTTATCTCATTATAATACAAGAATATAGCCACGTCCAGGCCTGACTCACACGTGACTCTCGTATTATTAATCACAACATTTGAACATCTCTTATAAAACAAAAAACAATGACAATAACAATAACGACAGCGATAAAACGTTTAGCAGAATCGAAAAGTGCTTTTTGTTGGTAGACTTAACGGGGTTAAGCTGTTACTAATTTACATATAACTTATGAGGCGCAGCGATACGCAACCTAATTTTTTCCAAAACAACGCTTAACTGACCAGGCTTTTAAATTATATTAAATTCTGCGCCCAGCTGAGCCCAACTATTAACTTTATGTCCATCTGAACTGATAAAATGCATTTTTTGTTTACACTACCAATATAAAAACTAATAACAAAGCCACTTACACAAATAATTTTAATTTAAGTTTAACCAAAACATATCAATAAATACCTGAACTTGATGGTTGCATAATTAGATTTATTAATTTTTTGAAATTACTTATAACAAATAGTATTTATTTGCGCAAATTTTTTAGTTTTTTTATCACTTTTTTAGGTTTTTTTTCTCACAATATATAATTTCAACACGTGACTATAAAAATACCGTTTCATATTTGACATTAATTTCTTGCCTGCTGATGTAGAATTTTGTGCTCTTTAAGCAGGTACTTTCAGTTTTCACGATACTTGAAATTTGTTTTTTCAATTAATCCGCAAAATTAGTATATTTGGCCCCTTTGTGCGCCCCTTCGAAGATTTTTCACATTATAGCAATTTTTTATGTTTGCGAGAAATATGAAAAAAATCCTAAAAAATCCTACATTTTTATCCTTTGATACAGCTCACCAAAATGTTGAAAAACATTATCTTAGAATGAATTAAACTTTTAGTTTAGTTGGGAACAGCCATAGTTTTTTTTGGGAGGCCACCCTAATGTACATATGTACGCTCAAACATACATACATATGTTCGTAAGTAAGTTAGTAAGTAAGTACTACTCGTAATACAACATAGAGAACATTAAGTATCTTCATTTATAATCAACAGCAATTATGGTATCTTAGCAACCATGTTTGCCACCTAATATCTCACTTTAAGATTAAAAGCGTTACTAACTAAAGTAAATTTCAGTCTTAATGCCTAAAAGGGAATAATTTTTTATAAAAGAACCAGAAAAAAATGAAAAATAAATGAAAAACAACAAGATAGATCTTGTGAACTGATGTGTTGTGTTGTAAGTGTGTTAAAAAATAAAAGAGTATGTCTGGAAGCAAAAGAACAGAACATGCTGTAGAAAAATATAAATGAACAATAACAACAATTTTTAACTTAAGGATAAAAACAGTTGAGTGGTTGTTGTTTTAGAAACTTTATTAGAGTAAAACTTATATGCACATTGTAATTTAACTACATACGCACTACAATGTGCAACAAACAACTTTTAGTTTGTTGCCATGATGTTTAATATCCAACAGCAGTTACACTTTCATGTAGCAATGATCGATACAGAATTACTTTTCCAGTTTAATAAACTGGAATATACACAATATTTAAATACATAGTTAGTTGGCTGTTAAAATGCAATTTAAGTTTTTGTAATAATTAGTACTGTTATTTAATATTTAAATATGCCTTATTTAAAACCTTTCACCGCAATCAACATCTTTTTGCCAGTTAGTCTAGTTAGAAAGTAATACTCAGTTATTTTATAAAACTTTAAATGTATTAAATGAGATATCTTATTAAATTAAACAACTTTGAGTTATTTTCTCGGCAGAAATCTTTTTGAGTTCATATCTCAATTAAACTTTAGATATCAGTTTAAAAACATCCGAATACCTGTTGCTTTATCAGATTAGCATACCCTACCCTGAATCAGCTGATGAACTGATATACTCTTTCTACGCGTATTTAATATTCAGCTTCAGTGAGTATATACTAAGTATCAGAGATTAAAGCTATCATAGTCCAATAATCCACACTCTAATAAATTTTCATGTAAATTTACTCTATTTATAGTAGGTAACTTTTCTCCTACTATAATTAGGGTAAAAATACATGTTGTGTGTAAATTCAAATATTTAAGCACAATGTATGTAAAAAGAAATAAACAAAAAGTGTGTAAATATACATATTTATGTGATCAAAAAATGTTTAGAAACATACCGATTTCATACAAATTTAAATTGTTTGTGTCTAAAAAGACAGTGTTAATATGTAAAGTTACAGTGAAACTGTTTAAAAGTCCACGTAAAATATATATGACACTCCTTTCCATTCAAAATACATACATATAAAAACATAACATTTATTTTGTTTTATTAATTTCAAGAAGATTTTATTAAACATTTGTAAGAACAAATGATGCAGTTTCTAGGATATTCACATTCGTCGACTGCTTATAAATACATGTTTAAAATATCGGTTTACTAGCTTATTGAGGGGACATGATGCTTATTCCTGAGAACTTATATCAATTGAGCTGTTAAAATGATCTTGTTTTTAAACTAAAAGAAGAAGAATAAATTGAATTACAAGAAGTTGTCGCCTCGATATCTGACCAAATAAACATCCTTATATGAGCGCAATAGTGTTTTGGCACAATTCCCTTCGCAACAAATCGGCAGTGAAATTGATTCTTATGCGGCAACTTTACCAAAAGCGCACTGATCATTATAATTTCCTCCTGACCAAGCGAGCTATTGTACAACTGGTGCAGGGATATAGAACTGATATTAGAGGGCGCACGAAGGCTGCTGTACATCACTTCCATTCCGTTACATTATTTCTCGAACTATTTAAATTATTATTATTATTTGCCTTCGTTTTTTTATAACAAATTTTATTGTATCGATTTTCTTTATTTTTATTATTTCATAAACAAAATTTTTGACATTTAATATATTACTCATTTTAAATTTTATATTTAAGCACATTATATGTAATTTTAAAGTTAATATCTCTATTATATTATAAACATGTATAGAAACATTCAAATTACTATATTTTGTACGTACTTTTGCAGATAAAAGTAGGTAAAAAATTTAGATAAACATATTCTGCTCAAATTTACGCATTTTCTGTAATTTTACATGAAAATTTGCTCAGATTATAGTAGTAAATTTACATGCATTTTTTAGAGTGCATATATATAGACTTATTCTAGTAATCGTATTTAAATTCATTTAATTTAGATGCACTTTGACTTGACTAAGCTATAATCATAACGAACTTGTTCAGCACTACTTCTCATTTCAAAAGTCCGAGTTGAGTTTGTTTTTTTAGGTACAGGTACAGAAGATGGTTAAATCCAGCTTTAGTCATTTACAAACCAATTCTTAGTTTTTTTTCACTTGATCTTTCCATCGGAAGCTCGATATTTCCTTCCTGCACATTTCTTTGTTTTGGCTATTGAATACCATTCATGCTGAATGCAATTGAATTATACAGTGGAATTTTTATTTGTCGGGAAGTATATAGCCCAAAGTAATGTCTATATTATTGTTTTATAAGGAGACTGATATAAGGGCAACTAAATTCGTCTATTAACTCAAAACTGCATTATCCTCTCTCCAATCGTTTTTAACACCAGTCCCACTTTAGTCGTAGCTTTCACAATGTTTGCTTTGGTTTTCAGTCTATTAACTGGCGCATTTTCTAAGATTTGTTCTATTAGTAGCACTATGGGCTTTGGCATATCTATAAACCTCGTAAGAAATAAGAAACTTTGGACAGATAATTTCCTATTTCTACTAAGGATTTGGTGTCTCTAAGTATTATTCGAGTTTCCCAGCATTACTCAGACATAGCTTCAAACAATTTGTCTTCCATCGGACTGTCAAAGGCAGATTTACAATCGATAAAAACACAATATACGTAGAACTATTTTTTAAGTAGCTTTGCTAGGATTTTATGTAGTGTTTAAATATGGTCGATTTACCTGCACGCAGAGAAAAAAAATAGAGTTGTGCATGTTTACAGTAACCATTTTAACATTTTTAAAAGATTTTTAACAATATTATGGTCACAGCAACTATTTACATGATTGTGGTAACCATAAACTTACGATTCACATGATTGAATCAATCATATATATGGTTACAGTACACAAGTATATGTTTGTGACAACCATTGTTATGATGAATCTTTATATCATAATATGTAGTATGTTGTTCTCAGATTATGATATCAATTAGACGAGAGCAACATAATATGGTTAAACCTTAATCATAAAAATTATTGTCACAGACATATACTTGCTTACTGTAACCATATATATGATTGATACAATCATGTGAATCGTAAGTTAACCATATTATGGTTACAACTATATTTTTTCTCTGCGTGAGGATGATAGAGTATCTTGTATCTGATTTATTCCTCCTATCAACTCGTCGCATCCCCACTTTCACCTATCGGATGAAATTTCTTTCTCAACTGGATATAAAGGCGAACAGTTATTGTTATCTCGTAATATTGCTAGATTAACGGCAGGCTTTTTCAGTTGTCCCTGGGACAAATATTCTGATAGTCTTCGACCACCTTTATACCTGATATCTTGTACTTAAGAAAACATGTTGATTTTTTGAGAGTTTGTTTATGATTAGAGAAAGCACATACATGCTTATATGAAAAAAATAAATATTCTCATGGTATATGCAACAAAAATGAGAACATTTATTCATATTTGCGATAGTGTCAGAGTGGGAATAATGGGTACAGCCCTTTAAACGACCTCAGTCGAATGTAGCCATACACTTTTAATTATACCCTTCACCATGAGTGGCAAGTTTTTCATTCCGTTTGTAATTTCTACATTTTTCATTTGCGACCCCATAAAGTATATATATTCTGGATCGTTATAGATAGCGGATTCGATATAGCCATATCCGTCTGTCCGTCTGTCGGTTGAAATCAACTTTCCACATTTCCTAAATATCTTACAAACATGATTGATACATCAATTTATCGGAAATTCTTTCAGCTCGGTTGCTATTTGAAATCGAGAAAATCGGACCACAAATGGCTGAGATATAAGGAAAAAACCAGGACAACCTCGATTTTTCACCTATTTTTTATCTATATTTGGCTTACTAAGTCAGTAATATAGACAATATGTGTATCCAATAATAGATATTTCAAAGACTTTTGTAACAGCGTATATAAGGCCAAAGTAAGTCGGAAAAATATTTTTTACCCGATTTTTTTTTTTTCAACAAAAAAAAATTTAAAACAAATTTTTTTAAATTTTGTTTACCTAAAAAAACATGTAACTTTTTTTTAAGTATAAGTTGGTGAAGTGTTTATAAGATTCGGCACAGCCGAATGTAGCTCTGTTGCTTGTTTTATTTAATTTGAATTTGCAAATCTTAAAGGGCGTGTCTTAAAACTATTACTTAGCATACTCTTAAATTGTACAAGTAAGTAGGTATCATTTCCAATGAAAAGCTTTTGCAATTCTTTTTTTTTAAAGTGAAAGATTTTTTTCTTGGTTTATTTCACAACTGACTGAAAACACTTTAAGGCATCTCAAGATGTGTGTGTTCTTAATTTGATTTTCTATGTCTCTGTTCTGTGCTCAACAAAAGAACAGAGATTTAAGTTTATGAGCATTTTTGAAATGTTTTGTTTTGTACGTAATATGAGCAAAACACAACATGTTTGGCAAGGAGAGTGAGTGAGTATTTTGAGCATGGACGTCAGGCAATTATCTGTTGGTACATAAATTTTGTATACTTCATAATTTGCAGTTTTCATTCTATTTCTATTGTAAAATGTGTATACTTTATAGTTTAGTATCTATGCTAGTTATACATTTTTGGGATACTTGCACCATATTCAGTCTTAAATGTTTAGCATGCAATACAAGCATCTTCCATGATGTTTAAAATGATGATGATGATGACGTTTATCTTTTGTGTTGCTTGTATTCGTACTTATGGGCATTAAGTATTTTAAAATCTTAAAAATGTGCTTCTCATTACAAACTGTGCTGTAAACCAGGAAATGTAAAGGGCTCTGGAGAGATAGATGTCTGTGCTAGTTTAACTGCACGATTTAATACTTTTTTTTTCTCTATTTTTTGCTGCCTCTAGAAGCAGCTGAAAAACTTGACTGCATTCTTACAGCTGCCGTTAGGTGATTTTGATATAAATTACACTAGATGGATTTTTTGCAAGTTTTCTTTTTTTGGGTCTGATGTTATTTCAGTTTCATGCAGTTTTTCCTTATGATGCTGTATTTTTTTTTTTTTGTGTGTGTGAACATTTGCACCATCTGCCCCTAATGGTTCTTTTGACCACATGTGCATAATATCTATTAACTTATGATGAAGTTTAAGTACAATTTGGTTTGTTGTTGCTCTCTTTTTATAAATTCTCTAGTATATTTTTTTTAGGTTTTGAAATATTGCCTTAAGAAAACTTAAGAAAATTTATGCGAATTTTTAAAAATGTTATTTTAAACACATAAAACATTAAATAATTTAAATGTTCGATAAAATTTAAATTTAAGGTAAATAATTCCAATCCGACATAAAACATTAACAAAATTGTTGAAGCGTTTTGTAATTATTATTACGAAATTTAAGAAACTATGCCAATTACACAATTCTTTCACATTTCAATTCTCCTGCCTGGTTATTTTTATTTTATAGATGACAGCCTTATCTTTAACATTTTATCCTGACACCATTTAACGTTGAACTGTGTTGCTGGTATTGTGATTGCATCGTTTTTTTATTGGCAACTTTTTATTATTCACTTGTTTGTTACTTTTCATAATCCATTGATTGTTCTTAGCAAACAATACTGAATGGAGTATTGGTTTGAAAAATAATGAACTGATTGTTGTTGCTATTGTTTTATGTTGTGCTGTTTTGCATTTCATTTGTTAGTTCTTTGCAAAATTACAGCCAATATGAAATCCTGCCAATATACATTTGCAATATAATAACAATGCTGATGATGAGTAAAAGTACGAAACCAAAAAAAAAAAGAAAAAAACAAATCAGCAGCAAAGAAATTAATATCGGTCAACAGAGAATATTCAGGTGCATGCTACTCATGCTAAAGATAGAACAATTATTAGAGACTGGATTACTGGATTGCTTGCCCACAACAGCAAACATTTGCAAGCTGCTTGATAAAGTCGAGTAAACTGCATTGTTGCTCATAAGTTTTAGCAAATTTAAAAAACAAAACTTAATATTACAATAGCCGCGTTGCGAATTTAGTCGAATTTTTGTCAGATACTTTTTTTTAAAAAAAAAAACCCCTAGATTGACGCATTTCACTTTATGGTCGTATTCATTTAATTTTGTTTAAATGTGTAACTTTTCTCATTTTACCAAATATTAAGTCGATACTAGGGTAAACAAAGCAATTTTTTGTTAGTGTGTTGTTCTCCACACATAAGGTATGTCTACATACGTTGCACTAGCAATTTTTTTTATATATTTTTTATTATTATTTTTTTTTTTTGTAGTCAATTTTATGATTTATCGTCAATAACATATTTATTTTTATATTTTGTTATTTATTACATTAAATTCGTTTATCTTCTACATATTTTACATAAGTTGGACGACCAAAATTCTTGCTCTATACAAATACATAGCAATTACATATGTGTGGAAACCCACACACCAGGATAAGCTACGTCAATTTTTTACATATATATTTTTTTTTTAATATTTTTTAATAAACTTAATGTTTTTCCTTAAGCTGAATTAACCCATGTGTTTTTTGAAACATTTTTTGTTCGGAACATTTTTTTTTTATATATGTAGATTGACGTTCTATTTTTGAGAGAGACTTTAAACTACATATACAAAAATGTGTTCCGAACAAAAAATGTTTCAGAAACTCATGAATTCATCTTTATTCAGGCAGGAACTGTCAAACAATTTCAGGAACATCGTTCAACAAATTTGTTTTAAAATATCTGAAACGATTAATTTTTAGCATTAACAGACCCTTTGCCGGCATAAAATCTTGTTCCGGAGCAAAACACATAAGAATTAAATATGTGTTGAAAATCACACATCAGGGTAAGCAACGTCAGTATTTAAATATATTTTTTATCAAAAAATATATTTTTACTAACTAATGTGTTTTCCGTTCTGTTTCAACAAAACCCCCCCCCCCCCCCGGGATCCTTGCTTGCCATATATATAAAAATCTTTAAAATCCAATCGAGAACATAAATTTGGTATAATTTTTCATGTGGCCTTCCCTTATAGCTTAAAGCCCGACTGACTTCGAAACTTAAACCTAGCTACACCTCCTCTATATTGTTGTCATCATTGCAAAATTTGTGTGGAACACTAGGTTTTCTTAGCATTTTGCTTAGAAAATTCTCAAATTCTTTAAGTCATCATAGAACACATTTTTCGTTTAGTAACAAACTAAACGATGTATTTATTTAAATTTCATACAATTTAAATGCAGTGAAACGTAAATATTAATACAAAGTAAAAAAAAAAACAGAAAAAATATTGATTATTCATTCAATGATGTGAAAAATAAACAAAGTAACAACAATAACTGCAAAATGAAGGAAATAAGAACAAACAAAAAAAAAAAAAAACACACACAATAACAAATTACATATTTTCCTGGCAACAAAAAGGTTGCCAAATAAAGAAAAATTTACCTTAGCTGGGAATACAATTATATAAAAAAAAGTATTAAAAAAGAAAAATGTAAAGAAATATTAATTGAAATTTTATTATTTTATTTTATTTAAACACTTTTTTCAGATTTTGTAAAATTTTTAATTTGGTTCAAGTTCATTTATTCAAATTACTCTGTAATTATTCAAAGAATACCACTGTAAATTAATTTTAGACAATTTGCAAATTGGAATGCATTTTCAGCAGTGGTTTTCTTTGAATTATTACACAGTAATTATACTAAATGAACTTGAGCCAATTTAAAAACTTACTTTCAAATTAGATATAAATAAAATTTTGTGAAATTTTTAGTATTTTAAAAATTACTTTGGCCACTCTACTAGGATCTACTATTGTGATGCTTACGTTAGTTTAATACCACTTCTCTACTCATGTCTTATTTCTTTGTACTACTTACCATCATCATCAGCCAGCCATACCAACCTCGATTGCTTAATGCGATGTAAAATTATCATTAGCATTTCATCTCTACTCTCATTCAAGATGTACGACTATGTGAATGAGTTTTAGCAGTATGAGTGTGTACCCACTAAACATTTTGTGCTGAATTCTGTTTGAATTCCTAGCGACAGTCTGTACAAGTTGCCGATTTTGTATCTGATGTCCGTACGATATTGTACTGAAATTTGTTTGCAAATGTAACCTTTTGTCCGGGAAAATTCGTCAAAACAAAATGCTCCCTTAGAGAAAGTACAGACTTATCGTATAATTTTCTTAGTATATTCCAGAATATTATCAGACATTGCGGAAACAAACGTTGCAAACGATTCTGTGATGTTTCGGAATGAAATCTTTACAAGTCGTTTCATTTTCTAGAAATGCTGACATCCTTTACATCGGAGAATAATGTTTGTTGGTTATTTATTATTCGCATGGGTATGTGTATGTGTATCTGTGTTTGTAATATATGAGTTTATAAGTGTATTGTATAGTTAAAGTGTATTACTTATTATGCTGATATACTTTGTATTATTTTGCTGCTATCATGCTAAACTTACTAAAGATTTCTCTCAATTCTTTCGACAGTTACAGTTGTTGTCTTGCTGCCATTGTTATAAACGATGAAGTTGAGCAAATACAATAATATAGATATTTGTGATACATGTATGCCAGAAATGTTAATGATTTGGAGTGTTCAATATGCTACTTGAGGGGAAAGAAAATAAAGAGGATGTACATAGTAGATGGGGGAAAAATACTACAAATTTTTTATGGTTTTTTTTTTTCGAGAAGTACTTGGTAATGAAGAATTATTATAGTTGGTAGTAAAAGAGTCGAACAGTCGTTTACGGTAGCTTAAAAAGTCTACTAACTGAATATAATAATTGAAAAAGTCGAACTTATGTCTTATTTGTATTGAAGAGGTTAAAAACATGCGTTTTATCTAATTAATAAATAAAGCAACTCTAAACCACTATGGTGGTGTAGGGTATAATGCGTTTGTGCTGATGTTTGTAAAGCCCAAAATCTTAAAGTATGTCCGTCCATCTTGTGCGCAAAGTGCAGGTCGCAATTTTGAAGATATTTCGATAAAACTTGGTACATACTTTTAATTCGACCCAAGGACGAATCCTGTTGAAACTGGCTGAAATCAGTCCATTATTTCACCTAGCCCCATACAAATGTCCTACCGAAATGCAACTTTAGCAGTGATAACTATTAAATTTATATAGGTATCTACACAAATATCGCTCCAAATAAGTTTTATATATACTTAGGTCATGTCACCTAATTTTATGATGATCGGTCCATAATTAGTCATAGCTCCCATATATGGCCCACTTCCGAAAATCACTTACCTAATTTCATGGTAATCTCTCCATACCCAGCAGTTCTAGGAGACAGTCCCGAGCTAGTGATTTTACCCATCATTTAGGGTGGGAACTAGTTACTTCAATAGCTACGTGACTAGTTATTTTAACACGTGCTTGTCCTAAACAGGGGATCAATTGACCCTTATTGACTACAATGAGACTGTCTAATAGCTGGTCCAAAGTAGTCAACGTATTGGATTCACATAGTGGTTAAAAAACGTCAGTTAACTTACTAGCTACCTAAGTGGTTACTTGATCAGCTGTATAACTAGTTATTTTAACATGTACGAGTGCTAATTGACCTCAAATAGTCAGCTAAAAGACATATCATAGGCAGTCCAATAAACGATAGCTTGTAAACAAACCTTTCTTCGACAACTCTCCAATGGATTGCTTCTAAAGTGCAGTACAAAATAAACGTTTAAAGTGACTTCACTATAGGTTACTAAGAGGCACTAAAGTGGCTATTGACTTCATGCTATGTTACATGGGATATCAGTATACTTAAGGAAAAATAAAAATTAACTGTATGAGAATTATATCAACACAATTTGTATAAAACCAGTTTGAACGAATTATCACACAACACGTTTAAAGTGACTACACTCCAGATTACTTAGAGACACTTAAGTGACAATTGTCTTCACGCTAGATTACCTGGGATGTATAAAGTAACCAATTGTCTTATCTCTGCACTACAAATATATAAATTGAAGTCAGCCAAGTGATAAGACATTTGTGACAATTACTGTCTATAAAGGATACATTGACTACATGCTTAACTGCTGGGTAATTAGTCATAGCTGCCATATTAGGCCAACTTCCGAAAATCATTCACGAAAATAAATTATTGAAATTAAAAAAAAAATGTTTGCTCAGTATTGTTATATAACAGTATTGTTATATGGCCGAGCTTGACTGACAATACTTTCTTACTTGTTTTTTTTTTTTAAATAGAATAATAATAGGGAGTTGAAAACACGACTTTTGAAAAAGTAGACTATTCACAATTTTATAAAAGTCTTATATCTCAGCCATTTATGGATAAATTTTCTCGATTTTTAATAGCAACCTAAGTTAGACTAGAGCGGATATATGTATTGATGTACCAATTATGTAAATATGTTAGTTGGGTGCTTCGGTAAATTGATTTCAACACACACGGACATGGCTATATCAACAGCGCTATCTATAGCGATCCAGAATATATTTACTTTGCGGGATCGCAAATGAAAAATGTGGAAATTACAAACGGAACGGAAACATATATATGTACCCTAATAAAGAGTATAAATAGTCGTTTTGATTGTGTAAAATTGGTTTATTAATGAGAAAATAGTTTTTCAGTGAAAATTTTCCGCTTCTTTTGTTGAAAAATTGGTTATTTTAGGGAAACCAATTAGCAGCCACAAAATTTGTTTTTAGTTAACTGTTTTGTCAATATTATGCGTCTAATTTATAGAAATAAAATTTCCAGAAATTTTTCAACAATTTCTGAATAATCTGTTAAAAATTATTAAAAACAGCACTAGCTATTTGTTTCACGCAGAAACGGATAACTTCATTAGCTAATTCAAAATGCTTCGTTTTACATAGAAAATCGAATAATATTATTTTTACTGCAATTTATTTACATGGAAATGAAATGAGTTCAATATTTGCTTCCACTTACAAACGTTCAAGTACAAACAGCTTTCAATTTGAATTTTACTCTTATATCTATTAGAATTTCTTCTATTTTTACATTTTGTTAGTTTTTCGTTTCTATGTTTACATTTTTTGTTTTGGTTTTTTTGTAAATATTATAATATATTATTCTCTTTTTTGCAACCTTATCTCATTTTAGTGCCGCTTACCTCAGTTCAGGGTGTGTTGGGGCGTCAGGCAATGCTGCCGTGTGATATAACACCAATGGAACGTGACGATGCTGTGTATATGGTTCTGTGGTTTCGTGAGGGTGATGGTGAACCCATTTATAAGTAAGTAGCAAACGTATCTTCATCATTATCCCCATAGTTTCCGGTTTTAGTTTTTTTTTTTTTATTATTTCTTGCTGTAACAAATGTATTTTTTGTTTCATTTCAACTTAACATACTACTTTATTAGTAATTTTTTCATTATTATGTACCAAAGGATTCTGGATGCTCAAAGTAATGAGTTTATAACAAAATGTTTGAAAACCCCAAGTCAGGGTAAAGAGAGAATGAGAAATGGAAAATAAAAATAACCGACACTTCCTTATTTATTCTAAGTGATTTAATTTATGTTGAAATTCATGTTTTATGTATAAAGGGACAAAGTGTAGCTTATCCTTATCTCTTACTTGCTTAAGTTTTTTAAGGGCTATTTCGAATTTATTGTATTATTTAATTAATTAGCTAGAATTTTCACAAGCAATATTAAAAAACTATATACTTACTATATATAAAGTAGATACTTAGTTTAGGAATAAAAATGTGTATACAACTACTAGATACTATATAGCTAACACAATGAGGTACTTTTGAGATATTTTGTAGTAATTTTCCAAATTATTTAAGTGGTTTATTCAAAAGTTTATTAATCATATTTAAGGGTGTATAGAAATACCATAATACTTAACAAAAACCCTGGAATGCTTAGACTGTTAGTCATAGATGAATGTTTAACAAATAGCAAACGAGAGTAGAGTGCAATATATATATACCTGCAGGAAGTTTGTATCAATTGTTTTAAAAGCTCTGTCCAACTATGGAAAAAGATAAAAACTAATCAATTCATTTTAAATAAATTTGATAAATTAGGTAGAATTTTGTGACCAGTATAAAATTTACAAAACAGTTTGGGTTAGTTTGTCTTTCCATTTGAAATTTCTATAACATTAATTTTCGATGCTATAAAGTTTCGTCTGAAGGCCCCTGTTAAATAGTTATGTAAATTTAGGTATTGTATATCATATATAAAGTTTGTCGGAATCTATATAGAAAATAAATGGAAAACATTTTTGTTTATTAGATGGCTGTATTTGTATATACAAAGGGTTTTTCCCTTAACTATCAATAATTCTTTAACTATGCATAATTTCTTAGTTATTAAAACGTTTTGAATTCATTCCTGTGAAAACTAAAATTAACATGTGCATTCAAATTGTCTTTAATTCAAATCCATGACAAAAAGGTTCAATACCACATTTACACCTACACTCGTAATCTTGTTTGAATGAGATATCGACTAGAACAAAATCTAACCATTTACATATAAGGACAGAGATCGAAAAATTCTTAACATACATAAATGCTTTAATAATGTTAAAAATGAAACCACTGAACTTACAGTTTTGAATCTTTTTTTATTTGATTGAAATTATTGTTACAATTTACCAAAAAAAAAATATTTTTATATTTCAAATCACTAATGATGAAATTTTGAATCTTTTTCGAAAACCCTTCCGTAATGGTTTTTATAGTGATTTATGTCACTTTGTTCGAACAGGTTGTCCATCTTCGTTTAAAATCTACCACTATTTTGGACACCTTTTTGGTGCTCTTCAATTCTCTTTTAACAAGAGCCCAATATCTCTCCACTGGACTCAGCTCCAGGCAGTTTGGAGGAATTACTTCTCTTGATACAACTACCACATTATTGCTCTTGTACCACTCAAGATCTTTCTTTTCATAGTGACAGATGCCAAATCAGGCCAAAAATAAGTGGACACATGAAGAAATCTTATGAATGAAAACATCCTTTTTTGTAAACATTCCTTTAAGTAAATTTCGGTATTTATAGAGCTCTTTGTAACAAATGTTTGGCTTTTTTGCAGCAACTGCATATTGCTAGCCATACCAAGAACTTTTCGGGAAATTTTGTCTGCTTTTGGGTACTAAACTTTTCTTCAACATTCCCTCGAGCATCTGCAACATAAAAAAATTGACCCAGAAGCTGGGAAACATTTTCCATATGTACATTTCGTCATCTCAGCAGGTATATATATATTTTTTTTTTTATAAAATTTGACTTTAATTTCCGTGCTCTGTCTTTAGCCTCTAAATTTTTAGAAGAGTTCCTGTCAGGAACTTTTTGATCCTTGTTTGTTTTTAAACGTTTTGGCTTTGACTTTTCATACCAAATAGTCCGAGTACTAAGTTAACCAGACTGCTTTCCTACTGGATGTGTTGGTAGCTCTTTTGAAAATGCTTTCTATTTATGGGCTTTAGAAACATCATGTGGACCACTCTTTCTACCAGAGCCAGGTTTTACATCAACTGTCCAATAACATTGAAATTAGTTTGACGGCATACCTTTGATTGTTTTGGTAGGACCAAGTTGGGTTTTGTTGAAAATATTTTATAATTTTAGAAAGCACTTCTTTCTCGTCACTCATTTTAATCAGATTATGAACAAATGAACATAATTGACAATTAACATAATAACTGACATGCTTTACAAAGATAACTTGATCGAAAAAAAATAATACTTGGGTTAACAGTTTTAATGAAAAACGTGTGTTGAGAATTTTACGATCTCACTCCTTAGGGTGAACACCAGGCTATACTGACACATACGCACTCTTTTTCTGAAATTCTCCATTACCATTTTGCAAAGTATTAGCGATTTTCTGTTATGCAGCGTTACATTTTCCCATTGAATGTACTGGTTGTAGTATGTACACTGTACATACTGTTCATTTTATGTATGTTTAAAATTATATTCCATAATTCAAATAAATCTTTAATTTTCTATTTCTTATTCTTTCTCTCCAGCTTCGATGTACGAGGGAGACAATTCGGTCAGGCGAGATTATGGTCATCACCAACAGCATTTGGACCACGAGCCTACTTTAGTAGTACATCACATCCAGCACAATTGAAAATTGACAATGTGCGCTTAGAAGATGAAGGTGTCTACAGATGTCGAGTTGATTTTCGTAATTCACCCACAAGAAATCTGAAAATCAATTTAACAGTAATTGGTAAGTTTAATTAAACCAAAATGCTTGTGAAATGTGAGAAAATATGTATCCTTGTGTGGGATTGAAAAAAAAAGTTAATTTTGAGCATAAGACAGATAAGGAATGCCAGCACACAGTATGCAAATATGAGCCAGTATGTGCAACATTTAAGAAAAATTGTGTTAAAACAATACCAGAATAATGAAAATTAATTTTCTCATGGGAAAAATATTAAGTTGCTGCTGTATTGTGCCATATGTATTTATATGATAAAGCAGAGTTATTGTTAGTATTTGTTAATGACTACTGGGTATGTGTGTGCTAAATATACCAATAATATCCATACCACACCAAACCCAGCCCCTACTATTTTATAATTATTAATATTGTTATTAAAAATATACATATGTAAAGTATATACTGTCCGCATTTATAGGAAATATCGGAAAATGCAAAGCATAGGTCTTTCTACATGCTGGCAAGCATTTCACACATACAAAACCATAAAATTCCCAATTGAATATGAAGAAGTAAACCAATACTGCCGCAACAGTGCTTTTAGATAATGTGATGTGTAATACAAATTACAAATTGTACCAGATCAACAAAGATAATGAAGCAAATACTTATATTGTCACATTTTAGAAATGTACTTAGTACTTTTTCGATTTCAGTTGTACCAATTGTACCAGATTGACAGAACTGATATACCATATAAAAATATGACTGGAAGTACTAAATAGTTTTTAAAGGAACCAAGTACTTGTATTACTACATTTTACAAATGTACTTTAGTACTTTTCTGGTTTCAATTTGTCCTAGATAAAGGCAACTGTGTGTGTGTATGTGTGTTTTTATTCATTTTTGTGTCTACTGCAGCAACCCATGACAATTGGCTTAAACAGTAAGAAATACAAGCAACAAAAAGAAATGAATACAACTATACAACTTTGGTGAATGTGTCTATAATATACATGTAGCAGCTACAGCAGGAAAGCGACACAAAAATTGAACAATAAGTTAAAAGGCAATCGAACCCATGTGCATGTAGATTTGTATTTATGTCTCTGTAAGTGTTTGTCTGTAGATAGTAGTATATCTGTCTGAATGAATGTAGAAAAAGCGTTGAATTGGCAAAGCAATTCCAAAGTTTTATTGCAACGACATCCTATCAACGCACATACAGCCATAGATATTCAAATACATGAGCATTAGGATTGCGTAAAAAATATTACCATGTAAGATTTCTCTGACTGTTTTCCATATTTGTTACAAAATATCTATACATAATTATGATGTCATATAAAAGTGTCCTCAAACAGCATAAAATAAACTTCATGTGAGGGAAATCAAAAATTTTGGAGAATTTGTCTAAATATATCTTTTGTAGTTGTATACGAAGATACTTCATAATACTGCCTTCCTTCATATTAAATACATAACATTCGCCGATTTGCATTTTTTAATTTGAAAATAAAGAGTGTTTTTTATAGAGGAGAAGAATTTTAAATTGAACTATAGCGGAGAAAAACAGTTTTGAAACTCATCCAATTGTCTTTATTTATTAGAAAATTTTATGACATTATTGTTTAAATGTGGTCGCCTGCAGTGTGTATTTTAACAAAAGAGCTCAATTGTTGATTACCATATGTCTGGTACTTCATATATCCGCAGAGAAAATAATCTAATGGCACCAAATAACATAAACGAGGTGGTTAGTTAGCGATTCCAATTCTTGAAATTAATCGTTTGCCAAATGTTTCTCTCAGTAAATTGATTTTATCGCATATCAGCAATACCTTCCAATTGAGGCAAGAACAACTTAGTAAACATGCCTCTATACCGCTCACCATTGCCTGTAAAGTTTTGATCATTGTTATTGATGACATATGACACATTTAGTTCATCATCAACACTACGCTGCACACCATCAATACCTTGTCTTGCGAAGCGTATTATCGTTAAGAGTAATGCATTAAACACATTGAAGACAGCAGGATACCGATTGCAATCTGTCAAAAATAAAATACACACGTTTATATGAAGACGATTCTTTTGACGACAGCACAGCTACTTTTGCCGCTGCAGCCGAATTAGGATAATTTCTATTCTATAATAAAAAGTGTAAAAAATTTGAGTGCTTAAAAAATATATGTATATTTTTTTTACTTTATTAAGACGAGTTCTTGAAAATAAAGTGACACCACTGAATTATAAATCAGTTATTTGCTTTGTAGCTGTCGTCTTTAAACTAATGCAGTAGCTGCCACACGACTACAACTCCAGCCAGCAGCTGCAGTGTAGTGTCGTTTAGCCTGCTGCCTTCAATGTATTTAATGCATAAACGTATTGCAAAAACGATCCAAAGAATGCTCAGATAGATGATTTTGAGCACCATAAAATGCACGTAATGCTGATGAGTCTGTCGAATTCAAGTCTGAATTTCAGAATAAACACTTTGAAAACATTGCTCTTTGGTGAGTCTATTCCTGATAAATTGTCAAACCAAACTAAGCTCAAAACAACCCAGAACTGTCAAATCAGCCAATTTAAAGTTATCCGCCTCTAAAAAAACACCCTTTATAATATATTTTGGTTTACAAAACTGTAAGTCTGTAAAATATGTTAACATCCTCTGGTTTTTGGTATCAAACTAAATGAAAGCTTTCATTTTAAACCAATTTTGACGAACGCGTCAGTTTTCTGAAAGCAAAATGTGTTTATTAGAGTTGGGTTGTTCATGAACGAACAAGTTCAATTGAACAATGTGAAGGGATGCAGTCTTATTGTTCTTTTATTATATTTGTTCGTTTGACAAATTAAATTTTTATTAAAAAATTACTTTTTAGTAAAAAATAACTTTTTTAGTAAAAAATTACTTTTTTAGTAAAAAATTACTTTTTTAGTAAAAAATTACTTTTTTAGTAAAAAATAACTTTTTTAGTAAAAATAACTTTTTTAGTATAAAATTACTTTTTTAGTAAAAAATTACTTTTTTGGTAAAAAATTACTTTTTAGTAAAAAATTACTTTTTTAGTAAAAAATTACTTTTTTTAGTAAAAAATTACTTTTAGTAAAAAATTACTTTTTTAGTAAAAATTTACTTTTTTAGTAAAAAATTACTTTTTTAGTAAAAAATTACTTTTTAGTAAAAAATTACTTTTTTAGTAAAAAATTACTTTTTTAGTAAAAAATTACTTTTTTAGTAAAAAATAACTTTTTCAGTAAAAAATAATTTTTTTTAGTAAAAATTTACTTTTTAGTAAAAAATTACTTTTTTTAGTAAAAAATTACTTTTTTTTTAGTAAAAAATTACTTTTTTTTTTAGTAAAAAATTACTTTTTTAATAAAAAATTACTTTTTTAGTAAAAAATTACTTTTTTAATAAAAAATTACTTTTTTAGTAAAAAATTACTTTTTTAGTAAAAATTTACTTTTTTAGTAAAAATTTACTTTTTTAGTAAAAATTTACTTTTTAGTAAAAAATTACTTTTTTAGTAAAAAAATAACTTTTTTAGTATAAAATAACTTTTTTAGTAAAAAATAACTTTTTTAGTAAAAAATTACTTTTTTAGTAAAAAATTACTTTTTTGGTAAAAAATTACTTTTTTAGTAAAAAATTACTTTTTTAGTAAAAAATTACTTTTTTAGTAAAAAATTACTTTTTTAGTAAAAAATTACTTTTTTAGTAAAAAATTACTTTTTTAGTAAAAAATTACTTTTTTAGTAAAAAATTACTTTTTTAGTAAAAAATTACTTTTTTAGTAAAAAATTACTTTTTTAGTAAAAAATTACTTTTTTAGTAAAAAATTACTTTTTTAGTAAAAAATTACTTTTTTAGTAAAAAATTACTTTTTTAGTAAAAAATTACTTTTTTAGTAAAAAATTACTTTTTTAGTAAAAAATTACTTTTTTAGTAAAAAATTACTTTTTTAGTAAAAAATTACTTTTTTAGTAAAAATTTACTTTTTTAATAAAAAATTACTTTTTTAATAAAAAATTACTTTTTTAATAAAAAATTACTTTTTTAATAAAAAATTACTTTTTTAGTAAAAAAAATTTTTTTTAGTAACAAAATAAATTTTTGTGAAAAATTATTTTTTTTTTATATGAAAATTCTCTGCCATGGAGTCTATGAACCTAACAATTGCAAATTTATGAACGCGCATAAGGTCATCAAATTTGTTGAATGTTAGGTTAATACAAGTTTACTTAAGCTCACTTTAAATATTCGCACATGTAATTGTCAAAAACAACAATAAACCAAAGAGAAACATATTCAATAAGGGTACATGAAAAAGTGAGAAGTGCATAGTAAGCATTCTTTGTTTTGAACAAAATAGTAGAGAATTTTTTACAAGGTGTGTGAATTGCATGCATTATTTTAAAGTATAATATAGAATTATATATAATGTTTTATATATCAATGGAAAGGTAATGAAATGTAGTTTTTAAAACTTGAAATATTTTTACAAATTCCTAATAATTTTTAGATGCTAATGAAGAAAATGTAAAATAAATATTTTTGAGAGAAATAACTATTCTAGAGTTGGGTTGTTCATGAACGAACAAGTTCAATTGAACAATTTAGTCAATTGAACAATGTGAAGGGATGCAGTCTTATTGTTCTTTGACATTTCTGTATTGCATTATTAAAAATGTTTTCATAATTAAAAAAAAAAATTTGTTTCCAAAAGCAGTTGTTCATCTGTAAATACATTCACTGAGAAATTATTCAATAACTTAGTTCAGCGAAACACCCCAGACTAAAAATTAACAACTGAACAAAAAGAACAAACTTATTCATTTATTTGTTCTGAACAAAAATGAACAATCAGTAAAAAGAACGATTATGCCCTACTCTAGTGTTCATCTAATCACATTGAATTTTTACAGATAGTTTACGGTTGTGTTATATTCCCGATGCACAGCCATCAATAAAATATAGCTTGAACTGTTGTAAATTTCACTTTATAGCCATTATTACAACTTGCCTTTATATTCCCAATAGTGAAAGTTAACCTTAAAGTAACCTTTTTCTATTACTTAAAGTTACCTTTTACTATTACGAACCTAAAGGCAAGTTGTAATAATGGCCCTTAAAACTAATTTTTAGAGTTACAGCAAAACGAGTTTTTCAGGTTTAAAACATTTAAATTAATATGTATATATATGGGAGTTTATAAACTTCAATAAAATGCGATTTATTTTAATCGCTTGGCAACATCGAAAACTTACCTTTCTGGGCCATCCTAATGTACAACAACTACACTCATACATACATTCTACATTGTAGAGCAATTGTTGGCAATATGAACGGATACAAAAATTGCAACATACACACCAACAACATAATATATACATATAACTTGGCGATGCGTACCATATTGCAAAATCGAATGTTATCCAGCAAAAATATTTTACAAATTCAACCAATAATAACAACGCCACCACCAGCACCATGAGTAAAACTGCTACTATCACCAGCATCGCTGGTGCCATGGACAATATCGAGGTAAATGTATGTGTGTGTCGCAGTATGTAGAAGAACAAAACATAAATGGATGTGTTGTTTCGATCACAGTTGAAGTAATAAATTCCTTTATATTAATAGGATCGTCTGTACATGTGTAAATTTGTATTTCATATATAGTTCAAATCCTACAATTTCTTCAACTTGTAACCACTGAACTTTAGGCGTATGTAGCGGCAAAGAGATTAAGGTGACCATTTCCTCTGACAGTATGTATTGCAATCAATAAAATTATTATGTATTTTCATAAACTGAATGGTCTTTCATTACTTTTAATTAATATTTATTGTCGTTAAAAAAACTCATTGAAAAATACTATATTTTTTCGCTTATTACATCAATTCTGGCAACAAATTTTTCCAGCAAAATTCTCAAAATCACTAGGTAAAGCCCTGTAATCTAAACAGGATATTAGCCGATGAGGATATGATTGTAAAGCAGGGCTAGGCTATTTCTATGCACGTATGGAGTGTAACAATTTAAGTTGCGTTTAGACCAGTGGTGCGCGTTCATATTGTTCAAGTTACGAAGATTTTCGTAAATTTACACGTACACAACCCGATTGTTAACAATACAGCGTAAAAATACATGCAGTTGCTTGATGTTGTTGCGGATATTTTTTTTACCCATACATGCACACAAATTAAATTTCTCTATTTGTCTACCAACGGTTTGGACGATAAGACATTACGTACGATTTTACGAAGAGAAAATTTAACAGTATGTCAAAAAAATGTGATGAAAGTCATATGTCCGCTGCGTTTTTCTTTTACACGATTCGTGTGAAAAAATACGATACCAGCTATAAGTGTTTTTGACTTTGTTTACATACAAATGCAACCCTCTTCTAATATAATTTGTTTGTTTTTCCAAAAATTTCAAAAAATGTAGAGAGCCATACCATATTTTCATCATTATTTTCTCTCAATGTCAAATGATTTCATTACAAATTACGTTTACACAATATTTTACAGGTCACGTTATTTCCGGTATAAAGTAAACCGGGCTTCATAGCTGGGTTAGCCAATGCTTGATGGAATGCAACCGTAAAGTTGACTTAACGTACAATTAAAGATCATGAAAATTTACATAACAATCCAAACTAATAATTATCAAGCTGTCGAAAATTGATTTTATGTCAAATAATAAAATATAAAATCAATATCAAGGCGAATTTACTGTACTGGTGGCGTTAACAGCACATCTGATCTACTTTTTTTTCTTTCGCCTTGGGAGCAAACTTGTCAAAAATTGTTTACAAAACTAATTTATTTTATGTAAAAAGTTGGTTCCTTTTTTTTAATAAAAAACAAATCACAACATAATGAATGTGATTGATGTATGTATATGATGTGTTCTCCTTTATTTATTGGGCCATTTTAATAGGATCTGTTTGTTTGGCTGCCTTGAATGGTATTGAATTCTCTACACATTGTTTGCACAAATTGTTAAGACCAAACGCGGCTCTAGCATTGTCCCTTATATGGAGGCTGCGGCAACAGCATACCCACCAACACACACAGCAGCAAAAAGCCTAAACCGTAACGAAAATCAGTATATGCCCATAAGATCACATTTGCTAGTTTTGTGTACAAGTATGATGAAAATAAATAGTTTATCATAGTAACACGACCCGTTTTGCGGCTTCTTAACATTATCACAACTAGCAAAAAGAACAAAATCTCTGTTTTTCGATTGTCCAGGTCGCACATTTCTTCTTCGCCCCTATGCTTGAATATTCTCTAGTAAATATTTATTTGGAGGTATGCTCTTGCTGGAGCTGTCTCTTGTTTTGCATCGCAAAACATTTTAAAACTATTTTTTATTTTAATTTTGATTAAAATTGCTTATGACACATTTGCCCCTCAACCAACAATAAAACACAATGTTGTTTTTGCAATGTTGTACTTTTTGTAATATCAATACCACATGTACAGTAAATTCGCCTTGATCAATATATTCAAGGGTGAGAGCGTCTCGGCAACAAAGACAATATTTCTTAGTTGTCAAGAGAGTGAGAATGTCAAAACAGATATTACATATGAAAAATATAAAAAACAAACAAATAAAAAAATATATGATTTTTTTTATGAAAAATATAAAAATTAAACCAATAAAAAATCAGTTATTGGTAGTTTCAAAGTATATTTATACAAGTACATGCAAGTGATCAGCTGCTCATTTTTTTCTCCTTTGAAAATACTTGTGAGATTGTCAAAATTTTTTACTTTTTTGTTTTTCTTTCCGTTTGTTTACATTTTTTGTATGTGAACATATTAATAAAAAAGAATTAATTTTGAAAACTTTTCACAATAAAAGTAAAAATAACATTTGGAAAACTGTATTTCGGTTCATTGTGCAAAAAAAATGTGCGAAAAGACCCGATTAAAAGCGCAATGTAAGTGAAATTTGTGGCAAAAATTTTCAATTATTTGACAATCTCACAATGTTTTACACAAACAAAATTAATGTTGTTTTTTTTATTGTTGATTTGTTGTAGAGTTGCATGCACTTGTATAAATATACTTTGGGTAGTTTGTTCTAACACGGTTTTTGTTTGGAAGATTCAATATTAAAAACGTCTAACGGGAATAAAAAGCATTGTGATTCCAGTGGAACTATCATGCTATCCATTTAGCTATGCCCGTCTGTCTGTGTAAAATACTCGCACGTCTGTGTACAATACTCGCACTGAAAAGTGCCAATTGGAAACCTTACACTAGCTATATTACTACTTACTTGTACAAGAAACTAGTTCGCTCTGGCTGCTAAAGTGGTAGTTAAATAGTCATAATTTGCACTACATTTCGACAGCGTATTCAGTAACATACAATAGTCGGATATTAGCCTTAAGTTTTTCGAAAATAAATTCAAGTAAAGTGAAATCCTCTAAAATATACCACTTCGATGGTCTAATTCTTAATAGCAAATAGAGAGCAGTACAAGTAAGAGCTCTGTGGCTTAGTGATTAGCGCATTTGACTATAAAACAAGAAGTTACGTGTTTAACCCCACTATCTGAAAATTTTATTTTTTTTCTCAAATACTGGTGTATTAATAGTGAAGTGTCATGCAGAGTGTGCCAATCGGCAACCTTTTATGACATCCCCGTCTTAAATTCACCAGTCTATAAAAAATGAATATAACAAAAAGTTAGGAGTCCTCAGAAAGTTTCAAGCGTCTAGGGATTCTGCATACATAGAAAATTGCAATTAAATTACAAAAAGTTACACGGGTACCACACATAAGGGATAATAGAATTTATTTCACATTTATTTTTATAGTTCTTATAACTAATGATGAAATTTTTAACCTTTTTCGAAAACCCTTCCATTATGGTTTTTATAGTGCTTTATGTCACCTTTTTCGAACAGGTTGTCCATCTCCGTTTAAAATCTACCACACTTTTGGACCTTTTTTGTGTCCACTAGACTCAGCTCCAGGCAGTTTGGAGAAATTGCCTCTCTTGGTACAACTACCACGTTATTGTTCTTGTACCACTCAATACCTTTCTTACCATAGTGACAGATGCCAAATCAGGCCAAAAATAAGTGGACACATTAAGAAGTCTTATGAATGGAAACATTCTTTTTTGTAAACATTCCTTGATGTAAATTTCTGTGTTTATAGAGCCCTTTGTAATAAATATTTGGCTTTTTCGCCGCAACTCTGCTTGCCATACCAAGAACTGTTTGGGAAATTTTGTATACTTTTGGGTCCTAAACTTTTCTTCTACATTCCCTTGAGCATCTGCAACATAAAAATATTGACCTGGAAGCTGTGAAAAATTTTCCATACGTACATTTCGTCATCCATTATGCAGCAGGTATATTTTTTGTATAAAATTTGACTTCAATTTCCGAGCTCTGTCTGTGGCCTCTAAATTTTTAGTAGAGTTCCTTTCAGGAACTTTTTTTGCCTTGCAGGCTTTTAAACCTGCACTAGCTTTAACTTTTCGTAGCAAATAGTCCGAGTACTGACCTAAACGGGCAGCTTTCCTACCGGATATGTTGGGAGCTCTTTTGAAAATGCTTTCTATTTATGGGATTTAGAAACATCATGTGGACAATTCATTCTACCTGAACCAGATTTTATATCAACGGACAAGTTCTCCCGGTACTGTTTAATAACATTGGAAACAGTTTGATAGCAGACCTTTGATTGTTTGGCCAACTTTTTGTAGGACCAAGTTGGGTTTTGTTGATAATATTTAATAATTTTAGTACGCACTTTTTTATGGTTATTCATTTTAATCAGATTAACAACAAATGAACATAATTGACATTAAACATAATAACTGACATGCTTTTTAAAGTTATGTGATAAAAAAAAAATATCAAATAATACTTGGGTTAAAAGTTTTAATGAAAAACGTGTGTTAAGAATTTTACAATCTCAGTCCTTATATATAAGCAGTTGAGGTCAGTACTTGTTTCCAATTATATTGGCATTTTAAAATAATGGCAATTAATAGTTTTGCTAGGTATTATAACTAATTTTTAAATAATCCCAATTCTGGTCACTTCAAACCTTTAAAAACCTGACCTTATTTCTACAGTTTCATTTTTCAATAAATTGCATTCAAGTAAAAAATTAAATAACTAAGAAAAAAAAAAAAAAAAAAAAAACAACTTTACATCTATACAAATATGATACCTTGACTAGGGAAATATTTCTGTTTATTTTTTAATTTATTTTTATTCAAGTACAATATTCCATTTGTAGTCGCAATGGATGTTATTGGAATATGAAAAATTTAACACAAATACGTGAACAATACATGAAAATACCACTACAAATACATACATATGTATGTATAACACCCACATGGAAAATCGATTATATACGTAAAAATTCATATGTATGTGTTTGTATGTCTATAAAGGATATATTTTCACATACAATTGTATGTATATATGTATGTATTTTAAGCCACATATTTTTATATTTTTTTGTTAATAAAAAAGGAGCCTACATCTACAAATAAAATCTGAAGTGCCATTAGGTTAAAATAAATGGATTTGAGAAAAATATATTTACAATAGTTATTACGCAATTATTAGACCATTTTGTGCAGACAGTATTGTATTTTGGATTTGAAAAAAATAAATGAAAAGGTCTTTAAAGTCTGGTTTCAAAATAGAAAAAAGTTCAATGTTAGAAATGTTTACTACTTTCTATATAGATTTAAGTTGAATAAGTATTTAAAAAAACGATTTAGTTATGTGAATATATTGCAGCTATTTTAGTTCAGAATCTATTTGATTGGAAACAAAAATTGAAACCTAGAACTTGCTATGTGTGTTTAAAATTAACATTTAACAACATTTAAATCCTTTTACATATACATAAAAGTTTATTGTAAAACCTTATAAATCAGCGTATAAAAATATAGCTTTTGTACAAAGATTTCAATAAAACTTCATTTAGTAATATATTATATTACATGAAAATATAAGGGATTTATAAATAAAATGTTTCTATGAAAAACTTAAAGGTCTTATTTCACTCAATAAATCCCTGATACAACATATTAATTTGGGATTCTTACAGCGCAATTCTGTAGCGGCGGGATACATGGCAACAATCAAATGATGCAAATCGCTATAAGACTAAAACAAATAAATACGTTTAAGTTTAATACCATTGTTTATAACACTTCACTTTAACATACTTCAATATTTCTCCAGGTTAAATTATAATCTAATTTTATAACATTTAAATCCTCCGAACATAACTCTTGTATTTCCACGAAATATGCCTCACCTGGCGTAAGACGAACTTCAACGAGATTTTCTGCTAAATCTTTGTATTGTTGAAAATGTAATATAATATCGCGTCGTTCAGCTAAGCGATTCCATTGTGAGAAATTGAATCTCATTTGTGTGCTGTGAACAGCCATACAACAATACGTATGCATTTCATTTGCTAAATGTTTCTCGGAAAAGTAACCTAGAAAAATAGTCCATAAGTATAAAATGTACAACAGCATTTAAAAATGTAATTTAAAAACTGTTATTACACACCATTTTCTATATAAAAACTGGCATCGCGTTCAGCAAAAATATTTAAATGCTTTGCCTTAAAGAGTTGTTTAAATTCTTTGTAATCTTTGAGCGGCTTTTCAATGACCAAATACATTTTTGGGTTACGTATGTAAGTCTTTGAGGGTTCGGTTACATGCCCTCGTATACCATTGGCTGTAATGTTTAAGACACATCTTACATATTGAGTGTCTAAAGTGAAGACGACCTCATTTTCAGGACTGTAAAGGAGTTAAATTATAAATAGTTTCTTAGCTTTTGTTGTATAATTAATCTCACTCCGTTTCACTAGGTTCCATGTTCCAATATTTAAAAGGGAAGTGTTGATAGCGTTTGAAAGCAAAACCAAAATTACCTGTAATTAAACACAATTTATTGCTATTTGGATTAAATGTCGACACTATAGAATCTACAGAATACAATTAGACTAGATGTTTTTGTAAAGTTCGCTTAGTATCCTCAAAGCAAAAAATGTGTTTATCCTGCTCTTAAGGGGATACTTTGCCATAATCCCTCATAAATAGAATATCATATGTGATCAGGCGCGGTCCATAACCGAAAAGTTTTCATATAAAAATTAAAAAAAACAAGTAAGAGAGCTAAATTAAATTATACTTTAAAATAAAATTTAACTTTTTTTTTTTAAATTACTTTTTTTCGAAATTGTTTTTGAAAAGTTTTTTTTTTAATTTTAAAATTTTTTATAAAAAATCGGTTTAAAAAATATTTTTCCCGATTTTGACCCATTGTAGGTCCAACTTACTATAACCTTATATACATCGTTGCAATGGACTTTGAAATATCTATCATTAGACATGCATATTGTCTATATTTATGACTTAGTAATCGAGATATAGATCAAAAATAGACCAAAAATAGAGGTTGTCTCTGGTTTTTGCTCATATCTCCGTTATTAATGGACGGATTTTGCTGATTTTAAATGGGAAACTTCTCGAAAGCATGTCTGACAGAATTATTGAAGATTTGGATCCCGAAAATATCTGGGGTCTTCAAAAAACTGATTTCAACATACAGACAGACAGACAGACGGACATGGCTAAATCGACTCCGATATCTATAAGGATCAGGAATATATGTACTTTATAGGGTCGGAAAATTATATTGTGGAAATTACAATGACAAACTTATACAAGGTGGCGCAAAAGTAATCCTCCTATCAGAAAATGCTATAAATTTTAAGATTGGCCCCTAATGTCAGTTCTGTTTTGACATTTGTGTAGTAAACACATGCGAAATACACGGTAATAAACAATGTTACGCTACACTGCTGCAGAACGCGGAATATTGCTGACTATTTATTTGACCAATAATCGGTCGGTGACTTTGGCACAACGTGAATTTCGTCGCAGATTTCCTGGCCGTCCAACGCCTATTGGTGAAACACTGCAACGTTTGCCGCTCGCCTCGAAGAGACTGGCACAACACGAGATGCTGCCAGGCGTGGCAGACCCCGGAGTAGCCGTTCTGCAGAGAATATTGCTGCTGTAGCCGAGGATGTCATGGAAGCGCCGTCGTCATCGACCAGACGACGTGCCACGCAAATGGGTATCAGTCGACGGTCTTTACAGCGAATTTTGGTACAAGATTTGAAGATGTTTCCGTACAAAGTCCAGACGGTGTATCAGCTGTTAGCTGCTGACCGCCAATCGCGTCTAACATACGCTCAAGCCATCCATCCTTAATCACCACCAAGAGGAAGATGATTTTTCATCAAAAATCATTTCCATCTTAACGGGTACGTAAATAAGCAAAATTTACGCTTCTGGGGCACTGAAAATCCGCGTGTAACCCACGAAGAGCCATTACACCCGCTCAAAGTCACTGTATGGTGTGCTGTTTTCGCTGGAGGAGTCATCGAACCTTTTTTCTTCGAAGACGTCGCACAGTGGGTTGAATCGCATCCAAAGTGACGCTTAACTCAGGCAATAATGTTAGATTTTTTTTATATATATTTTTTTAAAGTTTATTCCTTACTAAGTAAAAAAAGTAAAAAAAAAATTAAATAAAAAATTTTATAAAAAAAATTTCACAAAAGAAAAAATTTATTCATATAGTATATGGGGTATTTCATGTCAAGGGAACAAATTTTTAAAACCGATGTTTTCCGATCGGGGCGAAATTTGCACCAAGGTTAGTCCTATTGAATAGTAGTTTAGACCGAATTTTTCAACAAGATCGGTTAAGAACTCTCTGTGTTAGAGGGGGTCAAAATTTTACATTTTGGCCAAACTGGTGTTTCTTCTCATCCATGTAACTTATTCCCTATTGTTCTTAGCAAAATGCGTCCCAAATAGTTTAGATAGCTATTTCTTCAATCTTTCGAAAAAAAAAATTAAAAAATATTAAAAATTGTTGACTTTTTTTTTTTGCAAAATCAAAAAATTTTTTGATTTTTTTTAATTTTTGGATTTTGACAAAAAAAGTCAACAATTTTTTTTTTATTTTATAATAACAATAATAACAATAATAACAATAATAACAACAATAACAACAATAATAACAATAACAAAAATAATATTCAATAAAGCAAAACAAAAATAAAATACATTTTCTTTTAATATATATTTCAAACAGCGCGAGTCTTTTCATAAAATCTTAATTTAAAGAAAGGCGCGCAAATATGCGCAAACTTTTTTTTGTTAAAATGAAAGCCTAAATGCTGTACTTTTTTTATTAGAATTTTTAAAAACAAACAACTACAAACTTTTTTAGTTATTATCTATCAAAAATAAAAAATACTCTAAATTTGGAACATTACAAAAAAAAAAACAAAAATACTTTTACAAACAAAATATAAATTAAAGTTTCTTATTCATATACTCAAATACCTGAAGTTGATGGTTCCATCATAAAATATTAGATTTTAAAAGCTTTTGACAAAAAAAAATTATTTCAATTTTGTTTACTTTAAATTTTTACCACTTTATTCAAGAATATGAAAAATGTTTCCACTTTGACAATACACTGCAGAAAAAGTATGTAAGCTAGAATAACGGTTTTAGCTACTAGTGATGTACAATTTTGTTTACTTTTACCCGGTACCAAATTTAATAAAAAAATATTAATTCTAAAAAATCAATTAAGCGCCACTTTGAACACGATTCAACCCAACGTGCGTCGCGGGCCAAACGGTTACTGTGAATGGTGAGCGCTACAGAGCAATGATCAACGAGTTCTTTTTGCCGCAACTTGATGAATTGGGATTGGAAAACATGTGGTTCCAACAGGACGGTGCAACGGCACACACTGCACGTGCCACATCCAATATGCTGAAGGATGCATTTCCCGGGCGCCTAATCTCCCGTTTTGGCGATTTGCACTGGCCAGCAAGATCGGCTGATTTGACCGCTCCAGACTTCTTTTTGTGGGGCTTTTTGAAGTCGCGGGTTTATGCCAATAAGCCTCAGACTCTTGCAGCTCTTAATGACAATATCCGTCAAGAATGTGAGGACCTATTGCCGGAAGTTTTGGCCAAAGTAATGGAAAATGCCATAAAAAGGGCTCAAATGACAATCAACTGTGGCTGCGGCCATTTACATGACATCATATTCTCGACTTGATGTAAAAAAAATAATCCACAAGAAGAATCAAAGTTTTTCATTTTTTTAATTACAGCCAAAAAACATCGGAAGTTTACATTTGCGCCAACTTGTATATACCCTTCTCACGAATGTGAAGGGTATAAAGATATAAAAATGTAGAACAAATTCATTTAGTTGCAACATATTTTTACTCGAATCTTAGCTAAAAGGAACTACGAGTAATACTGATTTCCTACAACATTTGGCTCTAAACATTCCGGAGCTTAAATTCTAATCTCGGCCAAAAGTTGTTAAGTATATGTAAGTATATCAAATGGAAGCTTTTTTTCCTACCAACGATATCAGGTTTGAATAGACATAAGACAATGACATTGTCTTAATCCAACCTAAATTTTTTGATTGTATGGATGAAGTGCACTGATAGAAATGGAGAATTAATTGAACAAAGTAAAGGAAATTTTTATTTTTGGAATGAGCAAATCTGAATTGTTGCATTCTCTCTCATTTAATATATTCCTAGATGATGGAAGGAAACCATCATATAACTAGTGGTTTATATGAGTGGTTTATAAAGGTCTTACCACTTTAACATGGCCTACTTAGGTGGTTTTAAGTACACATCTTTAAGATTCTTTGTGACAGGTACGCAACTAGCCCAAATAAAAGTATTCTCATATCGATATTATACATATTTTAACCTTAAGGCTAGTTGATGTTCTAATTGCTCAGTTATTGATGTCGGATATGAATATTCGAGTTCGAGCTTAGAAACTGAGAAATCAAAAGATGAGTTTTTGAGTACAACCTTAGAAACTAAGACATTTGAACATACATTTTAGCCATTCCTAAATAAAACACATTGCCCTTGACCATCATCCAAAGAAGTTATTTTCACTTACCCAAACGATTAGTGTATAAAATTATCTTATGATTTTCTCTATCATAATCCGTTTTCAATATATATTTTGTAGTCCAATGTGAGTAAGTGTATGATGTAGATTCTTTATCTTCTTGCTTTTCTTTTACATCTAAAGCGATCTCTGAACTGTCTTCTTTGATCAACAAATTCTCTTCAACTGAATAGTCTGTTTTGGAATCTTCTGCTTTCACTAACTTGTCTGGCTTTAGTGTCTCTTTTTCCATTAATATGTGTTTAGATTTGCTATCATCTTTTATAGATTTCTCAGCAGGCTTAGTGTTACGGCGTGAGGTAATTGTACTACGTGATGTATTTATGCTAGAGCCTTTTACAGATGAAGTCACTGCCAAAAGTTCCTTTTTTCTTTGCATTAGCTTTATACGCTTATTATGGGTTATTATTTCAGACTCAAAAGGTTTTAAATCCCATGTCTGACGCATACGTGAACGGTATTTTTTCTTAATGTTACTTACAATCTGTAGTAGTTGGGCAAAGGTTTCTGGTTCCTCTTGCTCATTATTTAGATTTGCATCTCTTAAATGTGAAACAATATTCAGGGGTACTACTTTGGGATATATGGCAAATATTCTCTCGGGTTTATTTTGCATATTAGTAAAAGTAAATTGTCTATTCGATAATTTATGCTGAAAATCGTCGTTCTTTTTACGTATTATTTTACCACCTTTACCTTTGGACTTCTTACTATAGATTTCTATTTCCTCTTGGCGAATTTCTTTGGGAAATTTATAAGATGAAATTATACGTGGTACTATATGTTTTTCCATATGTCTAATTTGAGGTTGTGTTAAGTTGTACGATGTTAAAGGAAAGTCATTTATGTGTAAAGCACCAGTAACGTCTCGGATTGTTTCCTCATGGCTAGTCTTTGGTAAAAGTGAATTCGCCAGGGAACCTTTAAAGAAACTTGCATGTGATATTCGTTGACTGGCAGTTAAGCGTTTTGTTTTTAATATAAAGCTTGCAGTGGCAGTATCTCGGGGCATAAAATCTGGTCGAACAAATGACTTTAATGTATTTTCTGTAGTTGGATTTAGTAAAATTGGTGGAGGTTTTGACACTATTAATGACTGTTGTTCGGCTTTAATTTTTTGTAAGTTTTTGTTAGTTTTCACTATTTCAATGGGTTCTTGTAACTCTTCAGCCTTCCTCTGTTTTTCCTCAACTATAGTTTCAAAATGACATGCTACAGGCTCACCCCAATAACAAAGATATTCGGGCAATTGTATGGTCACAATAAACCAAGGAGATTCCACATCAGTTGCTGTATTGAAATTCTCCGCTTCAAAGATAGTCATACGTTTAGTTAAGGGTTTAGCTGTTTCCACTTGAGAATGTTTAGTAAGCTCCTTTAAAAATTGTTTAGGCTCACGTGAAGTGGGTATGCTAACATTTTTATCTACAACTATTTGCCCTTGATTATGATGCCAAGTCATATTGAAACTATTCAAATCAAAGTGTATAGGCTTTTCCACATAATACAATTGATAGATACCGCCTAATATGAAATATTTCTTAAGATTAATCTGTAAATAAAATTCTCAAAATTAAGATTATTTATAATATTTTTAATAATACCTACCTCATCTGTAGATAAATTTAGCAATTCTGGATTATACACTGTTTGAATAAAATGTTCATACTGTTTTTGTTCCTCTTCCAAAAACTCTTCATAGGTATCGGGAAATATATCATTTGCCACAAAGGGTGGTTCTTTTGTGGGTTTTGCAATATTTGCTTTCATTTTACCGACTTTTTCGTCTTTCTTACGACCTTTTTTCTTTTCCATTTGCTCTTCATATTGTCTTAATTTTTCTTCATATTCCATACGTGCTTGTATCATTTCATTGCGTTTTCTGTCTTGAATCTCCAACTGCATGATCCATTCTTTGGCCAGACACTCAGGTAGATCCCCAGATCCAGCATTAAGATTTTCTATAGAATCATTAATGCTTTTATTGAAACTTTTGTCATTCTCACTGAGATGATCAAAGTCCATGTGAAGTGCTCGAATGACAAGATTTTCTCGCAACATCTTCATGGGTATATGTAGCAGAAGTTTGATTGAGTGGAAATTTGCTAGTAGGCGAGGTTCACTGGAAAAATGTTAAAAATTTCTATAATATTTATATAATTAAAGATTGGTAACAAATTGAGCAAATATAGCCTTCGCAAAAAAAATATCAGTTTATTCTTAATTTGGAAAATGTGTTTATTTGCAAATGTGTTAAAGATTAAAAATATCTGTTCTGTTTAAGTATAATTCTAATATTAAAATTTAATATCCAATTGAGAATGATGATCATTTGAGATCGCTTTGACAAAATCTTAGCATCATAAATGGCAACTATATAGGTAACTAAGAGCCAAAAAACTAAGTACTTATGTTGTCAAAAACCTAATTCATGAGAATGTATTGCATGCATTTTGTTAGTGTATCACCCCTATGTGTGAAAAGAGAGAATTTTTCCATTGATATTACTCTCTGCTTCCGTTCTATGCATTTATTTACACGGCATGAATTGAGTAAAAATTATTCAATTAAAAGATCAGTTATTTCCAGTCTGATTCCAAAGTTTTTGCAGAATGGTCGTATTTCACCGGGACATTCAGGAGGCCGCCCGCGTAAAACCACACGATATTATGATTCCTTGATCAAATGAGATATACAAAAAGATCCTACAGCATCAGCTAGTCAAGTAAGAAGAAGTTTAAGATTATGCGTTAGCGAAAGAACAATCCGTAGAAGAGCAGTAGAAGTAGGATTATTCAGCCGACGACCAGCAAAAAACCGTTTATATCAGCTAAGAACAAGAAAGCTAGACTGGAGTTTGCCAAAGCCCACCTTAACTGAAGTGTCCACAAATGGAAGACAGTTCTGTTCTCTGACGAATCCAAATACAAATTAAAAAGTTCCGATGGAATAAGGCGTGTACCCAGACGAAAAGTAGAAAGACTGAATCCAAAGTATTTCAAAGGAACAATTAAACATGGAGGGGGCAATGTAATGGTCTGGGTTTGCATTTCTGGTCAAGAAATTGAGCCAAATTATAAAGTTAATGGGATTATGTATCGGTTCATGTACCGTGATATATGGAAAGATGTAATGTTGCCTTATGCCAGTGAAGAGATTCCACTTATAGGGAGGTTCCAACAGGATAACGATCCTAAGCACACCTCCAAAGTTTGTAATACTTGGCTGCAGAGCAATAAGATTCAAGTTCTTCATTGGCCTGCTCAATCTCCCGATTTCAATCCTATTGCGAACTTGTTGGAGATTGATAATATGAAAATAAATCGTTAAAATTGCCGAAATAAGGATCAGCAGTTTTCACGATTTATTTCAAGCCGTTATTATAGCCTGGGAAGGAATATCGCAAGACACCATAAAAAACTTAATATATTCTATGCCTAAGAGTTGTGCTTGTGTCATCCAAACCAAGGGACTTGCAACAAAATATAAATTTAAAAAAAAGTTTTATATTATATCCATGAAGGGGTGCTTTAGTTTTGACCGGTTTATTTTCTAGCTTTAAATATTTTTGGATTTAAAGTTACCTCTTATAGAAAGATTAACTTTAAAAGTATTTGTTTATCAATAGTAAATATATTAACAATTTAAAGTAATACATAATAGAAATTTAAAACTTTATTTTAATACAAAAAATATAATATGAAAAAAATTCACTGAGACGGTGCATTAGTTATGGCTGATATTGTATATGTACTTGTCGGAAATTGTTTTAAGCATTTATTGACAATTTAAATTCTAATTTATTGAACTTGTGGTCAGACTTACAAATTTCGATATTTCGCTACTCTATTTTGTAGCATGTTAATTTTTACCTGAAGATGATACACAATTGAGTAGCGAAATATCGGAAATAAATAAAAAAATAAAAACATGGTAAATCTGATCTCAAGCTCAATAAATCAGAATTTAAATTATGAAAAAATTTCGAATAAATTAGGCTGAAGAATTTATTGACAAATATTGATTGCAAATGAAGCGTATTAACAAGGTGAGTGCATAAGATCAGCTGTTTCTTACTTCGCCGTGGTTTAATGTAGAGTTTCTGTCAAACTATGTTTATGCTTACATTTGTTATTTTAAATAATATAGTAATATTTGAATTCGCCTAGATTTTGACATTTGTTCTACATTTCAACAAAAACAAAATGCCTGTTTTTTTTTTGCATTGTTGTATTTGTTGCCGAGACGCACTCACCTTGTTAATTCGCCTTGATTGCAATTATGTATTTCATATTTTAAAACTAAATTTTTGGTTTGAAGAATGATTTAAAAATAGTATATGTTATCAAATTCAGAAAATACCTTAAATGTTGAATTCTTAATGCTACGTTTTTTAAACCCCAAATATGAATTCGAAAATTTTCAGCGTTATGGTAATATTCAGCACAAATGGCATCGATAGATCTTAATAAATAATACTGAAATTAACTCAACTATTTTTAAACGATGCAAATATATTCACTTACTTCATTTGAGCATTTTCCGAACTTATTACGCGATAAGTATAACGATCCATAATATCCATTATTTCCTCCTGTACAGTTAATTTACATGCCACTATATCATGCAAAATATTTAGGGGACATTTAGCCACTTCTACATCATTATCTAGAAAATATTCTATTCTATGTAAAATTCTTAAAGAATCCTTAATATAAACATTATATTCTTGACCAATATTTCCCTTTAAATCCACATTTAATTTACGCCATGTCAGATCCTGCCTATATATATCTTGCGCTAGCAGGCTTCTCTCATTCACCGATAATAGCCAATTTATGGAATTTTCTTTGCTCTCGTTTTCCCAATATTTCAATTTGCTATAAAATAATCTTATATCGGGTGGTAAATATGGTTTAGGTAGAGGATTGCATGATACAAAATCTAGCCATTTATCTTGTAGCAATTGTTCTTCATTGAAGGTGGAGATCTTCAGGAAGGCATCTAGTTTTTTGAAAAAGTTAATATAGAATTATATTTTCTTTGAAAATATACATGTTCATATTTGTTTAACTAACCATCAACGAAATTCAGACATTTTCTTAACTCCATTAATCGGTTGGTGTATTTGAGCTCCTTGATTTTCATTTCTTCTAGACTTAACAGTGTATATTCCTTTTCTGCCGTTGGTTTAGCTGTTTTCTTTTCCTTTTTCAGTGGCATGTCGTAAAAATATTTATGAAGTTGACAGAGTTTTAAAGAAAAATAAAAATGTATTTTTTTGTAGTATAGTTTTTTCAATTGATCACAGAAGTCAAATTCGTACGAAAGTGAAAAATGTATTTAGCATAGATTGCAACTAGGTTAGTAACTCTTGCAGTTATTTTTATTTATTTACATCATGATAATCTCTCCTGAAATGTATTTTTTTTTAAATCTGTAACTTTTACTTATTATAAATTGCCTCAAATTAACACGCGGTATTGGTTTAAAATTCTTTGAAAAACAAACCAGTTGACCAAGTTTTTTTTATTTGGTCTTAATTGAGCTCATCTACAAGATTTCAAATAAAAATAAAATTAATTTTAAACTCACACATACATTCATATTTATTGCAAATATTAAAAGTCTATATATATAAATGCATAAAATTGTATACAGTTTTATACAGTTGTCCTTATAACCCACAAACTCAGACAGCAATTTTTTAACAACAGACACAAACAAGTCATTGTAAAATTGTATAATAAATATACAAATATAAATAATATGACAAAATAAAATAAAGACTGAACAGAAAATGTCAGTCATAAAGTAGTTTTGCAAACACTTTACATTGCATGTCATGGCAATGTTCATTTTATTTGGTTGGTTCAGAAGGCTGTACTGTATTGAATATTCGGTACTCTATATTTGGTCCCATTTGCTCTTAAAATTATCTTAATGTCTCTCCATAATTCGACACATGCATGCTTGTATCATTTCAGTGCGTTTTCTAATTAGAACTTTAAACTGGATTCATTCACAAAATACTCATGCAGATCCACTGTAACAGCACCATGATTATACCCTATACCACCATTGGGAGGGAGGTTAGAACGCGTTTGTGAAAATGTTTGTAACTCCCAAAAATATACCGATCGACTCAGAATCACTTTCTGAGTCTATTAAACTATGTCCGTAAGTCTGGCTGGCTGGCCATGTAAACCGCAAAGTGCAATTTTGAAGATATTTTGATCCAATTTGGTACAAATATTTGTTTCAGACTAAGGACTAAGCTTATTGAAACTGACTGAAATCGGTCTATTATTTGACCTAGCCCCCATACAAATATCCCCCTGAAATTGGACTTAATCGGTCATAACTATTTAATTTATATAGGTATATACACAAATTTTGCTACAAATAAGTTTAATATATACGGATGTCACGTTACGAAATTTTATGAAGATCGGTACATAATTAGTTATAGCTCCCATATAACTCCGCTTCCGAAAATCACTTTAAAGAGCATAAATCTCTTAAAAATTTTGGTATCCATATAAAATTCACCAGAAATAAGCTCCATATGGACATAAATGACATAAACTAATTTCATGGCGATCGGTCCATAATTAGTCATAGCTCCCATATAAATAAATTTAAAAAGAAGTGTTTGCTCATTTCCTCAGTGTCGAGCTTGACCGACTATACTTTCTTACTTGTTTTCCTTTGAAACTTTGTTAGTTTCTTTAAAACTTTTGACACTTTCACTGAGGTGATCAAAGTCCATGTAAAGGATTCGAAAGGAATATGTAGGATATGTCTGATTTTTTGGAAATTGCCATTAGGCAAGTTTCATCTGAAATGTGTCAAATGGGTAAATGGAGTATATTCAATACATAGAATAAAAACACAGAATGGAAGTAGAGATAAATTGCAATACTTAAAACAAAAATTAAACAAAAGTAGTCTCTTTTCACACATATCCCAGCAAGCAGTTCTAGGAGACAGTCCCGAACTAGTGATTTTACCCATCATTTAGGGTGGGAACTAGTTACTTCAATAGCTACGTGGCTAGTTATTTTAACACGGGCATGTCCTAAGCAGGGGGTCAATTGAGCCTTTTGACTTCAATGAGACTGTCTAATAGCTGGTCCAAAGTAGTCAACGCATTGGATTCACATACTGGTTAAATAGCGATAGTTACCTAAGTGGTAACTTGATCAGCTACATGACTAGTTATTTTAATTGACCTCAAATAGTCAGCTAAAAGACATATCATAGTCAGTCCAATAACGATATCTTGTAAACAAACCTTTCTTCGACAACTCTCCAATGGATTGCTTCTGCTGGGAAAAATAACTACTTTCTAAAGTGCAGTACAAAAAAAAAAAAGTTTAAAGTGACTTCACTTTAGGTTACTAAGAGACACTAAAGTTACTATTGACTTCGTGATTTGTTACGTGGGATATCAGTGTACTTAAGCAAAAATTAAAATTAACTGTATGGGAATTATATCAATACAATTTGTATAAAACCAGTTTAAACGAATTATCACACAACACGTTTAAAGTGACTACACTCCAGATAACTTAGAGGCACTTAAGTGACAATTGTCTCCACGCTAGATAACCTGGGACTTATAAAGTAACCAATTGTCTTATCTCTGCACTACAAAGAGCACACACGTCTCAAATGACCAAAATATATAAATTAGAGTCAGCCAAGTGATAAAACATTTGTGACGATTACTGTCTATAAGGGATACATTGACTACTTGTTTAACTGCTGGGATATGTTGTACAATACAATAACAAAATAAATATATGGCAATACATTCTAATGAAGTAGGTTTTTGATAACATACTTAGATTTTTTGCCTTTAAGCTACCTATCCAGTTGTCATTTATGATTCAATATTCTAAACGGTATTTTTTTGTTGTATAAACAAAGGAAGACAGTAACCTGGCATTTAATATTCTTTTTATATTTTTTATTGCTCATTTGACTTTTGGGTGGCTATTGTTTTGCACTTTTTGGATATTCGATTCTTCCAAGCTCTTAAATGGTTCTTCACTATGTACAAACTGAAAATGTTTAGCAAAATCGGATAACGTCACTGAGAAATATACATAGAGTGGAAACTAGAAAAAAATACTAAAATTACAGCCTGGCCCACGATGTCGAAAGAAAACTTAAGCGAACGAAAGTCAGTCACTCACTTTTATTCGAAACAGTGGCCCACTATCTTACGACTTATCGTTCGCTTTGCTTTACGTTTCAAACGTATTCCAAATATAATTGAGAAATAATCGACAATATATTGAAAACCATTATTTGACGCAAAATAAAATAATTAAGCAGTGGTGTAGTGGGTACAGCCCTTGACTAGCAACCGAAAGGTTGTGGGATCAACTCGTGGCTGCGACTTATTTTTTTCTTTATTTTTTTTTTTATTTTTTATTATTGTAAATATATAATTCTATAAATAACTCTCCTAAGGAATATAAAAGATTACTTTTGGGTCATCTCGAACAAAAATAAGTAGACTTTTCGTCAAATTCTACTTATTTTTCTACCACAAACCAGTATGTATGAGTGAAAATATATGTAATTATGTTATATTATGCACAAATGTATAATAATAAATAAGTACGCATCCGTTTTGTACTAGATTCTTACACAGACGACAATAAATAAAAAGTGAATGAATTTGACATTTTAGTTCGTACAAATATTAGAAAATGTAAATAGTGAGCCTCAAATTTTGTATTGAGTTGCTTACGTTATCGTTCGTATTTGTTTTCTTTCGACTAAAAATATTACTGAGCCGCAAAACAGCTGTTTGTCGTTTGAAACGACAACGTTCGACATAGTGGGCCAGGCTGTTAATTACACATACGTGAATTTTTTTATTTTAACATAGTTTTTTTTACTAATCCATTCTCACCACTTATGTCAATTATCAATTCAATCCAAATTTATTTCAAGTTTTGATTCTCTGTCGGTATGATAAACAATTTAAAAATTAAGAACTTTTTTCATTTTTAGTTTGGAGGTTTAGTTCGCGTCATTGGGAGCTTATTTCATTTAGAACATTTGGGGCATAAGGTCTTTGACACGAGAGTTTCCGCTCTCTGTATACTTTCTCTATGACTTGAGGTTTTAATTCATAATGAATTAGGTACAAAACTTTGGGGTTTTATTTATTTTCGGTTTGGGGACTCAGCTCATTGCACAGTGGACCAAATGCTCAATCTAGCGCGCAAGAGAGTTTAAATCGACTTTGAGAGCACTAAGAAATCAGAAATTTGGAATTTCACTCGAAAATTAAATGATCTAAGAAATATGGGTGATATTTAAAGGGGCGTGGCACTAATTATAATAAAATACAATGTGTGAAAATATACTTTTTTATTACCTTTTTATTTATATTAAATAGAAAAATAAAAATACACATAACTTATTATTTTACTTCTTTGACTATGTACATGTGTTTAAATAAAAAAATTAACATTTCATTTAATTAAAAAAAGAGTTATTTAGAAAATATACATATATAAACATTATAAAAATAAAATACTTTTCATTTCAACTTTATAAAAAAAAATACTTTGCATTTCGTTTTCCAAAGAGTTTATTTGTTATTTATTTACTGCTATTCAAGTGATGAAACTTGAATAGTCTTCTGCAATATAGTTTTCGGTTTCTGGTATGAAGGGTTCTGAAAGAAAGGATGCAACGTCGGAACAAATAGACTCCGGTTTTTGATGGAATCCGATGATACTATTAAAGATTGAAATAAATCTTGCATGGTTTTTTCTCGGGAACTCTTTCGAGTATGAAATTCGCGTACATTTCTAATGTCTTTATTTCTGGACTCTAAGGCCCTCTTCTGTTATCATGCCGATCGGTAAAGAAAATTGTTGAATTATATCCGCTCCATGTATAAGTATTTTGTGGAGACTAGGAGGCATATAGTACCAGGGATATAAGTCTACATATGACGTTCTTGCAGCAAATGAGCGACACAAATTGTATTTTTAAAACATACAATTTCTCGACCAATTTCGCGCTAGATTGGGCATTTGGTCTACTGTGCATTGGGTACTTGTGTTTATCAGTCATAAATTGAAGTTAAATGTGAAATTTTCACCTCTATTTTGTTTTAAGCAACAGCTGAGAATTGTGCTTGATATCTAATGAACATTTTGTAATTCTTTAAACGTTTGACTAGAGTATTTATTGGGAGCAACAGTAATATGTCAATGTTTATGCTCAAATATACAAAATTAGTACAAGCTTATAACATAGCCCGTAAAATGCGGTATCTCTGTTAATCTGTCATGCCACTTATCTGGCTTTTTCTAAGTCTCGAAACTTAAATGATTTTAATGCTGAACTGCTCTTGTGTCAGAAATAAGCAGCAGCCATGGAATGTTATTATAAGATTATAGTGCTGCGGTAGTGGTCATACTCTTTCACACAAATGGTTTGACTGGTTGTAGGATTAAAAATGATACATTCTACTCAGAAAATCACAATTCGATTCCTTATTCAATAACATTGTTTTGTTGAGTTGTTCTTGAAAATCTAAAAGTGTGAGTGAGTGTCCTTCCAAAGAACAATCTAATACTTATAGTAAAATTTTACAGCAAGAACTGATAATGTATTTCTTCCAAACCTTCAACCAACTGTTCCATTGAAAAACGACAAAATTATTTGGTTGTATGTGGTATTAATTAAATGCCTTCTACGCGGAAAATCACAATACCTAGAATTCTTATACGGTAACATTGTTATGTTGAGTTATTTTTGAATATCTGCAAGAAGGTGTAGCCAAAAACAAAATCGAATGCTTTACTAATACTTATAGTAAGGAACGAAGGGAATTTGGGTGTTATGTCCAGTTATATTCTCATCGAATTTATTTGGAAATTCTCCTTAACCCAAAAGTGTATTTCACAGGCGTAGTTGACTCAATCGTAAACTCAAGCACATAAAGATGATTTCAAAAATAAAAATAAATATGTATATTGCATGCTCTTTTTGGTGTATTTTTGTTACTGGGCGAATGCAATGGGAAATTTATTGTAATTGGAAATACTTTCAAAAATAAAAAATAAAAAACACTGAGCTTGTTACTGGTGAAAATGGCAGTGGAAAGTAGTGTATTTTTAACTTTATTTCTGCAAAAATAACTATAGTGGTTTCCTTGATTTAAAGGCAAAATAAAACCATGTTTTTAACCTTGGCCGGCAGTGATGGTTTATAACGCAATAAGCTTTTAAGACAATGTTATTAAAAGATTTTAGTACTTAATATGTATGCTAAAATCTCAACAAAAATTTAAATAATATCTAGGTCCTCATTTTATAAAACGAAACGACAAACGTTAAACAAATTTTGTATGGAAAATATTCAAGCTTCAAGCCCTTTTCCCAGTATTCTTCATAAAAATTGCTTACGCTTCCAAACGTTGCGTTTTATAAAATGTGGCCCCTAGATTTTAACAAATTTAAATAGAATTTTTAAAAAATTCTCCACAGTAGAACTGAATTATCTTTAGGAAATATATGTATTTAGTACATGTTAATAAATTATTCAAAATAAAATCAAAGTTGTTGGCAATTTTATAATTAAAAACTCACATGGTGTAAATGTAGCTAATGTCTGCTTTCACAAAGACATACTTTACTTACAAGTTTTTTGTATGTAAAATCTTGTTTGAAACTTTCTTTTTAAATAGTTGCTACTCATTATTATCTTTTCCTTGAACTCTTCATGCTGCCAACCAAAAGCAAAACTTCTAAAAAAGTTCTAAGGTTTCGAGAAAAGCTGCAAAAAAAATATATATAAAAATACAATTTCTTAACAATGGGTTAACGAAATGAAAACGATGTCATTTAAAAGTTTTTTTTTTATGCCATAATATTGTTTGTCTCTGTGTGTGTTTATGTGTGACTATAATTACAATAATTTTTTGTGGACACGCGCTGCCAAAAGGTTCCAGACAAAATACTTTTAAGCCTGAAAATACTAACGAAAGAAAAAACCCAAAAATCGATATGAAATTTTTTTAACATGCACACTGGTATTTTGTAAGGATTTAAGATATATAAAAAAACGTGTTCTGAAAAGAGGGAATCGTGGAGAATTTTTTATTTTCTAACTAATATTATAGAAATGTAATAAGGTGAAGAAAGAAGCAAAGGGGTCAGTTTGCATTAAATTTCTGTTTATTTTTTTAAATTACACAAACTGCGAAGCTTTTGGATTGTCTGCAGATACACCCAGATTCTTTGGCGGGAATCGAACCCTCAACCCTAAGATTGATAATTTAATATTTTATATCAAATAATAAACGCTTACATACACAGAGAAAACAGATTCGTGATAGCAATCGAATTTGTTGGCAATCGTATGATTCTAACTTAGTGATCGAATTTTACAGTTGTGGCTACAAAATCTTAAAAGGGGTAACAAAAGTTTGGTTACTTTAACCGAAATTCTTCTTTGTCAACTGACTTTCTGCTGATAGCACCGAAAATTTCTCTGTGTACATATTTTAATGTACTCAATTTATTTTAGGTTTATTTAATTTTTATTGAACTTCATATATTAGTTGATATAATTCTCATACAGTTAATTTTTATTTTTGCTTAAGTATACTGATATCACATGTAACATAGCATGAAGTCAATAGTCACTTGAGTGTTTCTTAGTAACCTATAATGAAGTCACTTTAGACGTTTATTTTGTACTGCACCAGAAGCAATCCATTGGAGAGTTGTCGAATAAAGGTTTGTTTACAAGCTATCGTTTATTGGACTGCCTGTGATATGTCTTTCAGCTGACTATTTGAGGTCAATTAGCACTCGTACATGTTAAAAAAACTAGTTATGTAGCTGATCAAGTTACCACTTAGGTAGATAGTAAGGTAACTGACGGTTTTTAACCATTATGTGAATCCAATGCGTTGACAACTTTGGACCAGCTATTAGATAGTCTCATTGTAGTCAATAAGGGTGAATTGAGCCCCTGCTTAGGACAAGCACGTATTAAAATAACTAGTCACGTACCTATTGAAGTAATTAGTTCCCACCCTAAATGATGGGTAGAATCACAAGTTCGGGTCTGTCTCCTAGAATTGCTGGCTGTTGTCTAAAACCTAATCGAAGTTAAAGAATCAAAATACTTGAAATTTTAGCTTTGATTTTCCGACTAAATATAGACCGGACCACTTTATTACACTTCTACACAATTATTGGCAATTTATTTTAATACATTGGAGGACACCTTTATTTTCGAAACTCGTTAATTTTGCTCAAATGAAAAAATTTATTTTTTATTAATTTTTGACAATTTTATCTGTGGTAGAATTTTATTTATGTCTGTGAAATTTAAAAAGGCACCAATGTGATTAGTAATATATCAATCAGGATGCACTAAGTAAGGTGAAATCAACAACACAGCTGATTTTTATTTATTTATTTTGAAAATGCTTGGGTTTTGTCAAACTGAATTTATTTTGAAAAAATAATATATTTTATTTTCAAAGAAAAAAATTTTTAAATCAAAAAACATGAATGAAAATGTTAATAAAAAGATTTAATGTAATGAAATTTGAATAAAGCATTATTAAACCGTTGTTCTTTTTCAAATATAATTTAAATTTAACGGCAGTTTTTTAGTTAATATGCCAAAATAAAATTTGTTTATTTTTTATTTGACAAATTCAATTTTGACAAAACCTATGCTCTTGTCAGCAAGAAATATTGTCTTTGTTGTGTTTGTTGTCGAAACGCTCTCACCTTACTTATTACATCATGATATCAATCTAGAAGAACTAAGAAACTTTATTGCTATTCAATATTTGTCTATATTTTCTATAAATATTAGTTTTAATTTTTCTTAACACATAATCCAAACCATATAGATTTATACATAGAGACGATACACTTCGATTTGTCAAACAAAAATACAACAAATCATATGTTTGATACAAAAACAAAATACATTGACTAGCACGTATTTTGTTGTTGCAAGAGTTAGGTTTTTGACAATAACGTCTCGTCTATATATTACCCTATGGTGCAAACCATAGAGAAAATATACATAGAGCGGAAACTCTCCTGTCAAAGACCTAATTCAATTGCCAAAAACCTAAGTGGTGAGTAATAAAAACTATGTGAAAACAAAAACAACACTCGTATGTGTAACATTTTTGAGTAATTTTTTTATTTGAGTTTTTTTGTAGTTTCCGCTCTATGTATATTTTCTCTATGGTCCAAAACTTTATAAAATTATTTGCAGGGTATTTCAACATGTTATGTTTTTTTTGTTTTTTTTATATAGCCCAATAATCTCCCAAAAATATTTGTCTGCAAATTTCATGAAAAAAGTTTAACAATTATATTTAATAAACCTTTTTTTTATTGTATTTCTAGTTTAGTGCAATGAAACATTTTTTAAGTCATAAATATAACTTTATAAACTGTTCTAAAAATAATTTATTTTATATACTCTTACACACAATAATATTTATATAAACTCAACAAAATCCCTTTTTAAATTACTAAGGATAAAATGTTGCCTTTTAATTATTACAAATAAACAAAATAAATGTACAAATTAACCGAGTAGGAAATGGAGTGCGTTAGATGACCACTATTTTGATGTATTTTGGAAGGCAGAGCTATGTAAACATGTAGCTGCTGCTATTAAATAAAAAATTTTATTTAAACAACAGCTAAACTGACTGCTAAACTGAAATAATTATAAATTAAACAACAACTGTGAAAATAGTTAAACCATTTATGAAAACAAAAATCGACAAAGGCTGCTAGCGCCATAGAGAAATACACATAGAGCGGAAACCAAAAAAAAAAAAAACTCAAACAAAACCAAAAAATTTCTCAAAATCATCTCTCTACTAAGGTTTTTGGCAACTGAGTTAGGTGTTCGACAGGAGAGTTTCCGATCTATGTGTATTTATGTATGGCTAGCAGCTCGAATATGAGCTGATTCTGTTGAAAAGAAAAATATTGGTTTATAGGAAACATTGATAGTTTTTACTCTTGTAAACATTGTTATGTCAAGTGAACCGACTTTTGAGATCGATGTCTTCCGATCGAGATGAAATTTGCACCAAGGTTAGTCAGACACAATTTTTTAACAAGATCGGTCGAGAACTCTCTGAGTTAGATACATTTTTTGTAACTCAAGACATAACATTTTTGAGTTAAAACATTTATTTTGATATATATCCCACAAAGCGACCAAAAAGCTCTTAATATAATGGACATAAACTTTCTGTTGAGCAAAAAAAAAAAAAAATAATTTAAAAACGGTCCATTTATAAAAAACTTAACAAAGTTTTTGATTTTGCAAAAACAGTCAAAAATTTTATGTTTTGAGTTACAAAATATTTATTTTGCTTGATATCCAACTCGCATCCCACTAAGCGATCAAAACTGTCTTCAAGAAAATATCTAAGCTTTCTTTTGAGAGAAAAAAGAGCCCGTTTTGAAAAAAAAAGTAAAAAAAAATTTTTGATATTGGAAAAAAATTAAAAAAAATGTTTTTTTCGAAAGATTAATGAAAAAGCTATCTCAACTATTTTGCTAAGAACAATAGCTAATAAGTTACATGGATGAGCAAAAACTCCTGTTTGGTGAAACATTTTTACCTCCTCTACTACAGAGAGTTCTCGAACGATCTTGTTGAAAAATTGTGTCTGAATTACTATCAGAAGACATCGATTTCAAAAGTTGGTTCATTTGACATGAAATCCCTCATATATTTATTATTGATATTGCTATTTAAAAAAGCATTGAAATATTTTTTTAAAAAAAAGTTTTTATTCGCGAATTTTAAAAATAAATCTCAAAAGAATGTAAATTTAAAAAAATTGTAAATAAATTAAGACTTTCAAATTAGCTTAAAAACTACAAGAAAAAATATTTTATTGCTCATTTTTTTAATTTCCCTAGTATGCACATTACCTTGACATATTTAATAAAAATGAATCACGATCTTCCTATATTTTCCTACTGACTACTTTCACAATGCTATCGTACAATGTATTTGTGTACGTATGAAATTACATTTGTATGCTATATGACCATTGTAACAAAATATAGTACTATTATTTTTGTTTTCATGCTACACTCCTCTCCATTTTATACTTTACTCTGCAGCAGGTTTCTTCTTCCTACTTTTTTGCACTGCATTACATTTTGCAACAACAGCAGCAACTACAATGGCAAAAAAAAAAAAAAAAAAACTACAACAATATCAAATATACAGCACATACACAAAGCATTAATAAAATGCTCAGAATACTGCAATTTGTCAGAACAACATTGCTACTAGACTAATAGGCGACGCCATATTGCAATGTTGCACAAACCTAACAACAACAGCAACAATGCGAAATAAAAAACAAAAATAAAATTGTTAAACAAAAGTAGCAAAAAAAAAAAAAAACAAGAAACAACAAACAAAAATGTATCATATACATATAAATATTGTATGCAACCAAAACACATATATATTAAGATGGCCCCCAAAAATGTTTTGTTGGGGTTGTTACTAACTAAAATGTTTACATATCATTGTTTAAAATAATAAAATAAAATGAATACATTAATACATTATCAACATTTCATAAATTCACAGAATCGTCTTTTTTCATTTCTCAAAGTTCAATTTAGTTTGAATTTTACTCGAATTTCTGAAAAACTATTTTATTCCCGAACTGATGTTAGCTATATGTTCAAGACACTAAATTGCAAGTAGTTTAGTTAAACTAATTTGTTTGTTTCATAACTCAATGAAATTAAAATGTGAAATGCTTATGCATATTGTGATTGTATTGAACATATAGCTACCATCAGATCGGAGAGAAATTAGGTTGTAAAAAACTCAAATAAAAACCAAACTAGATTGAATTTCGAACATTTGAAAAAATAGTCTCGGTGAATTTATATAAAGTTTTTGGTAGAGTTGGGTTTATTAGCTCAAATGAACTAGGTCGCTCTTTTAGCTAATTAGCTCATTTGTTCAGTATGATGTATAATGACCATTTCATTTTGTGAATTGCTTGTAGTGAATTGAATCAAACATTTCTGTGGTTAGTTGTAAAATCACACAGTCTTTTGACAATTAGAGATTTATGCGTGAAATAACTGATAACAATTTAAAATAAAAGGAATTTCTAAATTGTAGGAATAAGATTCTATTGTTTTACAACTTAAAAATACATATTGTAAAAACTGTATCACTTCAGCGAAAAACCCCACGATGTTTTGCTCTGTTAATGTATCAGTATAGTAAAAAAATGCATAAGAACTCTATTCTAAAAATAAGTGATTGAAATAATATTGCTAATTTAATTAAGAATATTAGTAGTTTGTAGTTTTTTAATTCTGTTTTTTGGTAGATATAATCCCACCAATGTATTTTTGAAATAGTATTTTTTTTACTAAGTAATTACAAACTTTCAATTACAATTATTATTTTAAAAATAACAATTATGTATTTCCATTTTTCATTATTGTTTTATGAAATATACCTACAAACTGTATTACAAACTTTATTTCTTACTGCCTCACCATACCCAGCAGTTCTAGGAGACAGTCCCGAACTAGTGATTTTACCCATCATTTAGGGTGTGAACTAGTTACTTCAATAGCTACGTGTCTGGTTAATTTAAAACGTGCTTGTCCTAAGCAGGGGGTCAATTGACCCTTACTGACTACAATGAGACTGTCTAATCGCTGGTCCAAAGTAACGCATTTGATTCACATACTGGTTAAAAAACGTCAGTCACCTTACTAGATACCTAAGTGGTAACTTGATCAGCTACATAACTAGTTATTTTAACATATACGAGTGCTAATTGACCACAAATAGTAAGTTAAAAGTCATATAGGCAGTCCAATAAACGACAGCATGTTAACAAACCTTTCTTCGACAACTCTCCAATGAATTGCTTCTGGTGGGTTAAATAAGTAATTTCTAAAGTGCAGTACAAAATAAACGTTTAAAGTGACTTCAATATAGGTTACTAAGAGACACTAAAGTGACTATTGACTTCATGCAAAAATATAAATTAACTGTATGAGAATTATATCAACACAATTTGTATAAAACCAGTTTGAACGAATTATCACGCACCACGTTTAAAGTGACTACACTCCAGATTACTTAGAGACACTTAAGTGACAATTGTCTTCACGCTAGATTACCTGGGATGTATAAAGTAACCAATTGTCTTATCTCTGCACTACAAAGAGCACATACGTGTCAAATGACTAAAATATATAAATTGGAGTCAGCCAAGTGATAAGACATTTGTGATGATTACTGTCTATAAGGGATACAATGACTACATGCTTAACTGCTGGGATATCAAAGCAAAAATATATACACGGCAGAGCATGACAGTATATGATCATATACATACATATAAACATAAACATTTGCACGAGAATTGAGATGCGTGATTGAATGCACCTTTCACATGATACCAATATTTCATATGTTTCCTTTGCGAGCAATATGGAAAAATCTTAAAGAAGGAAATTTTCAAAAATTTTTAAAAACATCGAAATTTGATCATTATCCACCATACAATCGGGACTACCTTAATATTCATATATAACTAGTACATACATAGATACATCCATATGCATAAGGATTTATATTGTATGTGTAAAAATAAGAATATGTATTTATGTAAAAGTGTCTGCATGTGGGCCTTATACACATACATGTGTGTGAGTTGTGACTTGTGTACATGTAGCGGATACGTGAACGGAAATATAAATGCGGTTTACGGTTAACAATAAAAACTACATCAACGTCATAGTCCGCAATGTTTTTTTGTAGTTGTTGCCGTTGATGTTGTCGACATCAACCTACTGCTACAACAGTAACAGCAAGAAACACAGTAAAACAATAGCAACAAAAAATCATATTAGCCTGTAGCCTTCCGCCAACTATGTATGGGTAACGTACCTACTCCTCTTATACACATTTACACATACGAATGCACATAAAAATATAGCTGTTTCAGTTTTAAAAAGGTTTTAATGTGAGAAGATTAAAATAAGACTCGTAAAAAACTACTGGCCAAAAAAAAAAAAAAAAAAAAACAAATGTACTCGAACATTCATAGCCACCGAACATTCATTTAATGCTCCAGTATGTATGCTGAGTGCTATAAAAATGTATGTATGTTTGATTGTATATATTTTGTTTTGTTAATATTGCCAGCTTAAAATCCTTTATTAAGGTGGCACATATTTATACAAAAATGTAATTATGTGTTTTGTTTGCATACGTGCATATAAAAATGTTATTAAATTTTTAAACAGTACTTCACAGTAAGCCCTATGTGTTATCATATGTGCAGTAGTAAAAAACTATTTATATTGGCGACAATTTCTTAATCCTTCATAAGGTATTGCAAAAGCGACGGTTGTCTGAGAAATAATATGATTTTTATTAAATATATCCTATTAAAGTAATTAATCTGCTTCAAGAGAATTCAAAAATATTTAAAACAAAAGATGTTAGAGAGTTTTTTGTACGATATGTTTATTTCTATTGTACAAATATATTTTTAAACATTTTACCATAAAATCCACCACTAGAGCTTAAGTCGTATGTTAGAGACAGTCGATCGGTTTGGACATTACAAACAGCAGCGCAAACACATTATACCCTCCCCACTATGCACATTGGTCCATTGACCCATATTTTTGGCCAAAACCAAAAACTTTTTTTTTCTATATTTTTTATTGGAATATTGTAGGGAATACTTCAGACAAACCAAAAAAAATTGTTTTTGCAATCTTCAATTAACCATTATTCTATGAAGTGGGAAAGTTTAATTTTTTAAGAGCAGTGGTAAACTGAAACACGTGGTTTGAGGTTACAGGATAATGAAAAAACACTTAAATCTATTAGTTATGGATATTAATGGCGATGGTAAGTATTTCAATTTTTAATTGTGAAATATTCAATAAAAATTATGGTAATAAGAAATTACGTAATAAAACTTTCATAACCTAAAAATCAGCTACGGTGGTGTATGGTATAAAAAACGAGTGGACGGTATGAAATCGAAAACCGACTGTATAACGTATGGTGTCAAATCTGCAACGGCATGGTGTAATTTCTTCTGATTTCTGTGATTCGTGTACGATTTGCGCATATACGGGGTTGATACACTATTGGCGCCGAATTGTGTCTACGAATTCCACAGTGGGGCAGAATAAAAATTTTTTGGAAATAGATCTGTCATTTCTAAACAATTTGTGCGATCAGGATAAAATTTTACATGAGAGTAGCCAAGGAGCATTCGAGTTTAAGTTATTAAAACGGAATCTCCAGATGATTCAGGGTGGAGCTATGGGGGATCAAATTAGGGTATCTTCGACATGTAAAATTTTGAAACACGTGCCATTTTTTGGTTTACTTCAGATTTTTTTATTTTTGGACAGCGCTCGGCTAGGTCTTGAAATGTGCTATTTATCTCTTATAATTTCCGAGTAACAGGCATTTCAAAATTGAAATTTTAAAATTTTGCCATACCTTGGTCCGCTTTTTTAAAATTATATGTCGTATATTTCGAACGAATAAACTCTTATCTTATTTGTTAGTTAGACATCTAAATTATCTATAATATACAAAAGATTTAAGAACAATATCAATTATGGATCCAAAAATAAACGATTTTCAATTTAAAATTTCAAAAACTAGTAGATTTTTGCTGTTTTTTGGCCGACTTAACTCCTTTTTTTTATTAAAAAAAGACTTCCTTTAAGAACATATAATAATTTAATGTTTTTCTGTAAGGTATCTTTATGGAAAACATTGTGGTATAAAAATTATGTCCTATTTTTCGAATATGTCGCCCCTACGCCTTTCGGAATTTGACCTATTTTTTAATTAAAATTTCAAATTTGGGCCACATGTTCTCAAATCTCAAAGCTTCCATCAGAAAACGAAAAGCAGCTTTTTAAACCTGCTTGTGTTCCTTACTTATTCCCAAAGCATTTTCCCAGCCTCAAAGAAAATGTGGACCCTATGGCTAAAATTGTAAAAATACCATTTTGGGGATTTTTGCTCCAATTTTTAAGGATTGCAGGATTCTGTTTGACTAAAAAGACGTTAAAATTTTCATTGACTTTTGTCAATAAATAAAGATTTTATTACATATTTATTCTGTTTTAAAAACTAAAATGTGTTACAAATTTTAATAGGATTGCAAATATTAGGAACAATTTGATCCACATACTTTCCGAACCAATCTTTTTGTTTAGATATGTTAATTTTTGGTCTTAAAAAAAAAACTGAATTTAGATTCAAAAATATGCCACTTTCAAACTACGTCCTTCAAAAAAATTGCACCAGCCGTTTTGAGATGTCAGATTTATTTTCAAAAAATTTTGATTCTTCCCCACTGTGCTTTATTGCGCTGGGTGTACGAGCTAATAAAATGCCTTTATTGTTTATTTTTAATCTTGTGAAAAATTCACAGTTCTACCTTTGAAATTTCAAGAGTAGCATAATTTCTTAAGCTTTCGATATTTATAACGCTTAAAGCTGATTTTACACTAGGACCGAATATATAATATAATATAAAATATAATTTCGATATAGAAATTATAAAAAATTTTACTCGATATCGAATGTGTTAATTCGGCTTTGCTTTCTGAGGCATTTAAGAGATGCTTGTCTGGATGTCTTTCCGTCCATCTAGAAATAGTTATTAAGCTACACAATTTAAAAATAACTTAAAGCTTTCCTATTGATACAACACTTCACCTACTATTCATAGACATATCTTAAATACAAATAAGTTTCGACCTTTCACTAATAATAGAAAAAAAAAGAACCTAAATATTTAAAATACTTATGAAGAAACTACATTTCACAATTTTTAGCAAATCAGCCAATAAATGGACATAGCTCCATTAGTACTAATAGTACTGTTAAGTCTCCCTCTCTAAATTAATATTAATTCAGGAAAACAGGTCTCTAGTTTCATGTTTATTGACTCATTGTAATGTGGATTCTATATCACTCTTAACATATTATTAGACTATAAACAGTACCATAAAGACCCACATTTTGTATTTCTACTCAGCATCAATGTGAATGTCTAATTTCATATTTCTGTGTCCATTATTATAGAAAATACAAAAGAAAGGTACCACTATAATCACCTTTTGTGAATTCTAACACATTCAGAATTATTAGTGCCTAATTTTAAGGTTTATTATTATAAAATATTCAAAAAGTACTTTTACAATAAAGAAATAGTAACATTAATTATCCCTTTTTAATTCGCGTTTCTAGGTCCATTGTTATAAAGTATTCAAAAAGTACTACTAGTTCGAAAAAGTACCTGCAAGTGCCTTTTTTATATTCTAACTCAGTCAGGATCATGTGTGTTTAATTTCCTGCTTATAGGGGTTCATTACTATAGAAATTTCAATAATAGTTTCTGTTACCTCAATATCATTATACCCTCTATCCTTGATTCTCTCCTTACTCAGAAGCATATCAGCCAACTATTATGTATATACAATAAATAAAATAATTTAGGGCCATTATTACAACTTGCCTTTAAGTTCGTAATAGTAAAAGTTAACTTTAAGGGTACCTTTTTCAATTGCTTAAAGTTAACTTTTACTATTAGGAACTTAAAGGCAAGTTGTAATAAGGGCCATTATATAATAAAAAGTACCATTAGAAGTTTGAAATTTCAAAGTAATTTCCTGATTTTAAGTTCAATATTATATAAAATTAATTTTTAAGAACGAAAAAGTACTCCTTACTTTGGTTTAGTTTTCCATTTTTTGTATCGTAATACAATTGAGCAGCCTATTCTTGATTATTTCTTTACTGAGAAGCATATTAGCCAACTTGAATATATATAAGCTAACTAATTTAATATACTAAAAAGGTACCATTAAATGAAAAAGTGCCAATTTGTCTCAAATTTGAACTTTATATTTGTAAAGCATTTCCCATTTTATCAACTGATTTAGTAGTTAATAAATTATCACAAAACCAAACTGAACCGGTTTTAAAAAATTTTTTCGGTTTTAAACATTTTTGAAAATTTTTTTGGAAACTCTTGTATAAACAATGCAAATTTTAAAAATTGTACCTATAATGTGTTAGTATGGGGACCGATTTGAAAATCTCGGCTTTCTACAAAATTTTATTCGGAAATTTAGCCTATTTTCTAATATTAAATTTCACATTGTTTCTTTGGGTTGCTAGTTTAGGAGTTTTTAATTTAAACATTCTATGAGATTGTTAAACCTTCCGTATCTGGCTTCAAAACTGACCTGAAACGGTAAAATTGCTCCCTTTTACGGTTTCTGGAGCTTAGGGAGCTACCGTTTCTTTTAAGTATTCTTACAAAATTTAATGAATTGTTTTAAATTTATCAAAATAGAACGCTTTATTAGGAACATTTTGTAGGTCAATGTCTAATGCTGTATTTTGACCAGCAGATAAATTGTAAAAATATCTAAACTTTGTAAAGAATTCTTTATCTCAGTGCAAATATTTTAAGAACTGCAAATAAAAGTTGTATAAATTTCAAATGCGTCTATACTATAAAAATAAAATATTTTGAAAAAATATTTCTTAAAAAAATAAATTTATTTAAATATAAAGTATCAGCATTTCCGCTATCTACTCTGTCCGAAGCTTTTAATTAAATAACTAAATTTAAAAAGTTGTAATACAAAAACTTCTACACCCATACAATTCTTAGCTAACTTGTCTGGTAGGTATAATAAAAAAAAATTAATTTCTCAATTACATTCTCGTTAATGTTAATGAGTTGTTTTTTTTTTTTTTTTTTTGCATGAACTTAAAGCTTATATACTACATTTAAACATCAATCTATAGAAACTAATTAAACTTGATGAATACAATTAAGAACATGCTTTCCAATCTCAACTGCTCATAATGATTTAGATGGTGGTGGCTGTTAAGAAAACAAGAAAATAATATATATAAGAAAAAGGTAAATGTATAAAAAAAAACAACGTAATGTGATATTTTAATTTCTACGAAACACGCATGTAAATTAAATACTCTTAGACTCAGGAGACGCTGGGGGGAGTTATGTTTACCAACAAATACAAAGAAAGCAACGAATTGTAAAACCTGAACATTTTACCAAGCATTCAAATTGCTTTCATTTCCCCAATCAAAGGAATTGAAATAAGTAACTGGCAAATGATTTGTGCACGCAAAATTATTTGAAAAACTAGAAATAAAAAAAACACAAATTATGTCATTTAGTTAAATATATTGATGTTAACACTTTTAATTCACTGATTTTTTAAAGTTAAATAGGTTTTTAATATGTACTAATTTATTTGTATTTATTTATTTTTAGTGCCACCCGAAAGACCTATAATTTATAAGCCAAATCGTCATGAAAAAACCAGTAATGTGGAATCATTTAATGAGGGAACTGACATCGTTTTAATATGTGAGGTTTCAGGTGGTAAGTTGATATTGATGGAATTAGAAACTAACTAATTTCTATTTATATATGATTTTATTTTTTTTTGTTACTAAATTGTTAAATATACAAATTTATTTATATAATTTTATTTGTATGTTTTTTTTTTTTTTTTTATTTCATTGTTGGTTATGTGCCTTATTTTAATTAACAATTTATTTAAATTTAAATGTTATTTTGTGGCTTATAAATTGAATGCCATATTTAAATGCAATTTTAATTGTAAGTTTTAATTTACCAGAAATATGACCACAATATTGGTTTATTTTTATAGTTATGTATAGTTTTTTCTATGTAAGTTACTCGATTCAACTCTTCTGCACATACAAATATCATAGCATAGTTTAACCATCTACAAAATATCCATACAGCTTGTTTAAATCTATTTTATTCTGTTTATCTATATGATAAACAAAATACACATAGAATTTATATATATATTTTTTTTTTTGCAAAAACACAAACTAAAATTTAATTAAAATTGTGCCAATAAAACTAAAAAAAAAGTTCAATAATACTCGAAATAAAAACAAAGTAATACGTTTAGACAATTTTATTATATATATATATATTTTTTTAATTTTTTCATAAATATTTTGTATATGAAAATTCAATTTTGTTGGCAGACTTTTAATTGAAACACAACAAAATTTTGTTTATTGGCGACGTACAAGGGTGTATTTTAATGCCAACAGTTTTGCAAGAATAACTTTTTTTTAACTTGCCTGTACTTTGGATTAAAATAAAGACAAAGAAATACTATTACTTTAACCCTGCTGTTAGGTTAAGCTAATTTTTTAATTGTTTACTTTGTAATTTTTAACGGTGATATGAACTGACTGACTTAGTTTTTTTTTTTTTTTTTGATTTTTTTTACATTTATTTAAAAAAATTAAGTATTTATTAGTTTGTTTTATATGTTTTCTGAGTCACTTTCTACATTGAGCAGTTATCGTATTTCATATTCGTTCAAGTTTTTCATGTCGTTTGCCACGTCTGTTCTATTAAAAACTGCATACAAAGCATTTCCAAATATTTGTGCTTCTTTACAATAAAAACCAAAAAACGGGGATCCCACAATTATCTTTTACATATTCAATTAATGTCAAAAACAAAAAAGTTGAACCCTAAACTTGTGTTCTTATGGACCAAATGGTCCATTAACCTAACATTCCTAAGTTTTTTCTAACCTAAAAGCAGGGTTAAACAATGAATTTCTTATACCCTAAACTACCATATCTGGGAAACTGTAGTTTAACAGTAACGGTTCGACTTTATAATGGCCTAAGTGCAAACCCTATTTTCAAATTTATTTTCCAAATTTTTAATATATGATCCAAGCTTAATGATAAAGTAAACATCACTTGTTTTAAATTTCGACAAACTTTATTTTTGGCAATATTAAAATAACCAGCTAGGTATTTAAAGTTCTAATCGAAAAGAACATTCTTTTCTAAACGAAAAAAACATCTTTCACATCAGTCAACTATTAAATAGAAACTAGAAGGACATTACCAGGCTAATGGTGTTTACGGGTCACTTTGTGATGAAAGCAAGGACAGACAGTTTTATATCTTCTCTGACAATATCAGGCTCTTCATTATATACTTGCCGATCTATCTGATGTATTCTAGAAATTATTTCACTAGCATCTAGTTTCGCTCTTGATGTAACTCATTGAGTGGTGTGGTGGCCTTGTCAAATCGGAATCATATGAATTCTATTTGATTGTTTGGGTATTTAACTCTATTGATTCATTTAAGCACCATAGTAGTGTGAATTGTTATTTAGTAATCTATCGATACCACAATAAAATTTGTCCAGAGGTAAGGAAACTTGTACATGATATAGGGGTGTTTCTAGGTTAGTTTCCATGGATGAATTCAAAACAAATTCCATTGTGTTACCCAAGAAGTAAACAGCAGGGTATTTATGACACGTCCGTTTTCTCCAAGGTGCACCAAACAGATTATCTGATGAAGGAGTTGATTCGTCTTAGATTCATCATTGAGAGCTCATCTAAACACGATAGGAATAAGATTCCAAAGATACGTTCCCCCAAGTTTGTCAGAGCCGGGCATTGGCAGAATAGGTGGGACACAGTCTCCTCATCTTCTTCGTTATGACAGCTTCTACATCGGTCGTTGTACTGTAGGCCCAGTCTTCTAGCATGTGCCCCAATTATACAGTTGGCCAATTAGTAGATTCGGTATCACATACGGCCAAGTCGACCTCTCTATAATACAGATAGGTTTATTGTGTTTCTACGTGTTTCTCATTGTACTCAAAAAGAGCCCACCCATGTGCTATTATTTGTTCAGTGAATCGCACAAAGCTTTAAATACAAATCTCATAAATCATGTTGTGTTCGTATCAGAGATGTACGTGAGTTGATTCGCTTTTTTTCTATATGAATGAAATCACTGCATTTGTTGTGTTTTCAGTCATCAACATGTGCTAATTATATTGCTTGCAGTGCTTGCGGTCTCACAATTGATTGCCATTTTCCCAATCATTTTTTAAATGCCGCTAGCAATAACAACTCAAAAATGATTACTGTGTTTTGATTTGTATGCAAAGTATTCAACTGATTCACAAAAGCTCGATGATAAGTTGAATGTTTAGTTCAAAATCAGTGCATTAATTTGTTTTTAATAACTTTTCGCGCGTGGCTCAAAAACTAAATTTCGTCTTATTTTGATACAATAAACTCCTAAATAATAAAAAATATTGAAAATGGTGTTTTCCGTATTGTTAAAAATAGAAATATGCTAGAAAAATCCTACTAAATTCAGTCTTAAATTAATTCAAACATACTCATATAGGAAAGTGTATATTAACTCAAAAAGCTCTTCTTATATTCATAACACTCATACTGATTCGCTGCTTTTGTGAATGGTAAGAGTTTATAGAATATGCAAGCAATTGCATGCATTTTGTAACAAAACACTTGCTGTGGTGAATCATGCAATGACAGTTTTAGTTTAGTTTATGTATAGTGATAACTCAGTATTCATATTTGCAAAATAAAAAATATGTAATTTGAATGGTATTCATGCACATCTCTGGTCCGTATGCGGAATTGACTACCAGTACTGTTTGAATAGTGCCAGTCCCATGAGTTCTGCTCCAACAAAGAAGAAAATGTAAGAGTTTTGTGCATAGTCTAGAGATTAGTTTAACAGCTTTAAAAATGTTTCGAATATAATAAGTATTACAGGGCTATCAGGGGTATGCATCAATGCCAAATTTCAGCCTAATCAGGCTACGAGAACTGCTTCAAATTTTCATATAAACTAACATACGAAAAAACTAACTAATATTGCAAGTTAAATAAACTTTTAATAAAAATAGAGTTCTGGGGAGTCTTACATGTTAAATTTGAAAGTTTTTTTTTTTACCCAGTACCAACAATTTTGGGTGGGGGTATATTGATTTTGTCAGGTCGTGGCCCACAAAAATATAAACATTTCTATACTGTGAGTTCTTATATGATTCTAAGACGTTCTGGCTATTGCAGGCACAATAGGGCCTAGGTGGAACTGCCTAAATATTCTCTGTTGAGCAGAAATGTTTGGTATTGATAGTGTTTAAAACTAAGAACAAAATGCCCTATAGATATCTAAAAAAAATTTAAAACACGATAGACCTAGCAATTTAAATTTGATACAAACAGCTAACTTATAGGTCTAAAAATTAACAAAATAGGTTGAATATATGAAAATCAGTGTTCGAATTTTCCAAGGTAATATTTTATAATGATATTATCAAAAATTGTTCAGACTGATTTATTTGAACTTGTTTTTCATTAAAGATTAAAATTATTCTTTATTTGTTATTTATTTCCAATATGTTAATTTTTAATTTTCCCTGAAGATGACACACAATGGAGTAACGAAATATTGTTAATGAATAATAAATCTTAAATAAATCTGACCTCAACTTCAATTTAGTAAAACTAAGACTGATATTTACTAGTAATAGAAAATATAAAATTAACCAAAACGGCTGCACCAGATAAATGTTTTTATAAAAAAATCGGTGCTTGCATAATATTCATTCGGCACAGTCGAATATAATACTCTTATTTGTCATGTTTATATTGGCATTAATATCAATATTTCATCATTGTATTGCAAACAATCACTTAAACTTATTTGTTTAAAGAATGCAGAATATTATTTAAATAAATCTTCAATAAAAATTTAATACTCTAGTTTACAATGAAAATGTATAGACCAATATTTACTTTAGTTACTTTAGAAATTACTACACAAATGCAACTTTATTTAAAGTAATTTTAATTTGCCTTTAAGAAACGTATTGCTGTTACTAAAAAATCTGAACGTAAAACAAACTATAAGCTGTATCTTCAAGTACTATGACAGAAAACTTTAAACTCCTTCATATTTTATTGACCAAATTTCTTTGAATATTTATTTTTTCTTTTTTTTTCTAACAAACAATACTGAAGAGCAGGAAAGGACATTTTAGCATAGTATATATATATATACATAAACTAGACAATTTTATTTATTTTTTGTTCTTTTGTGTTACATGATTTAAAAAGTATAAAAGAAACATAAATAATGTTGCTGCCAAAATCAAGAAGCTACACAAACTGTTGAACTTAACTAACCTAGATGAACTGAAAACAAATAGTTGTCAGTTTTCATGTCCTGGCTTTGCTCTATTATTTGTTTCTTTCCGTTTTTTTTTTTTTTTCTATAACAAAAATAGTAAATGATGTTTATTTCAGTGTTTACGAAATGAACAATCTTTTCTGAGTTGTTGTCTTTTTTTGTTTTTTTTGTTTATAAACTAAATACATACATATATTTTTGGAATGATTCTATTGTTTATTGCTTTAGTTCATTTTTTATTTTAGTTTTTTTGTTTTTTTGTTTTCAGTTCTTGCTATCTTAATTTAGTGTATACACAAACAAATTGTGTATCTTTTTTATTTTTTAGCTTTTTTGTTACTTTTGTTCAAAACTCTAAATACATCAAACTCGTACATCTATAAATATATGTATTTTCATCTATGTTTTTGTTTTCTCTTTTTTTTTATTTCTTGTCTATGTTCTTTTACAGGACGTCCACGTCCCAATGTTACATGGTATTTGGATAATACGGTGATTGATGAATCATTTGAACATCGGCCGGACGGTAAGACTGTTAACCACTTGTCATATCCAAATATTGGACGACAACATTTGAATGCAAGATTAGTTTGTATGGCAAGCAATACGAATTTAACTCCACCAAACAGCAAAGTGGTCATACTGGATGTCAATTGTAAGTATCGATTTGTGGTAGTTTATGTTTTATGATGTAACAAGCTCTTCTCGTTATTTATAGTAGATATTGTATTGTGTGCATGCATACATATCGTTACCTTAATATAGAAAGGCCGTAACCCGTTTTTTTCTCCAAAATTTAATTTTTTTGCATACTTCGCTAGATAATCCTCTAATACACCATTGATAAAATAAAATCAAATGCCACAACATTAAATTGGTTGAAGACCTTAATAAAGATATTTGTTACAAAAAATCGCAACTACAAACTTTTCAATTTTATTAAGTTGTTTCCTTCTCATGTAAAGTAAGGAAAACATTAGTTAGGGACTTTCTATATTAAGGTAGCGATATGTATATGTATCTGTCGATTTATAACTATGTATATTCACATGTGGGTATAGATGCCCAAATGCCTCTATTACTATAACTCAAATACGTAGTATATTCCTTGTTTTTTTTTTTTTATTTGTTTATAAGTAAAATCTATTGCTATAGTAATGGACGTTAGTAAAAATTGGAATTGACAGATATTTTGTTGCTGTAATGGTTAGTTAAATCAGGTATATTGTATGGCAGTTCTTTGAAAAAGTAAATTGTTTTATTCGAAACGTTTAGAAACAAAATAAACATTTAGATTGGCAAAAGAGAAAATATACTTATTATATGAATGTCACGCAACAAAGCAACAAAATGGTTTTTTTTCTAATTTAGCAATGTAATGGGCGAAACTAAATACTAATGAAAAAAAAAAAATAAGACATAAACTTAAGAATAAGGATTTTGAAAAGTTTGCTCTTAAACAGTCTGGTTTTTTAACTAATATACTTATATTTAGTCGTCAGTTTAGAGTGACATTCAGCATAATTGCAAGCAAGAGAATTGGTATTTTAATGACAAATCATTTTATCTACAAAAATTGTTTTCCATTTTCCAAATTCGCCATATTTAGAATTTTGAAAACATTTTATCAATTAATTAAAAATGTATTATACATTCTTAGGGCCATTATTACAACTTGCCTTTAAGTTCGTAATAGTAAAAAGTAACTTTAAGTAATAGAAAATGGTTGCTGATTTTTCAATGGAATTTTTGAGAATCTAGCATTAATACCATCAACTTCCATTCAAACTCAAAAGTGTTAAGACTTGATCTAGGTATTGGCGATTTTGAGTAAATTAATTCAAAAGTAAAACATTAGTTTTTCCCTCAGAAGCACTGAATAGTATAAACATTCACAGGTTGACGCCTTTTTTGGTAGTCATTCAGATAAGTAGGTATTACGTTGCACCGTGGGGTTATTTGAAATTTTTTTTTAATAAAATAGTACCTTTAAAACTGCTATCCCGATTGCAAAATAATTTACAAATGAATCGCAGAGAAGGACATACTTATATGCTTACAAAATAATAAATACCAGGTGAGATACAGGATGTTAAAGATAACCAACTCTGGTGTGCAGATCTTGTAACGCGTACAAATATGGTCAGATTATTTCTTTTTAATTTTTGAAGATTGTTATATTGGGTGTATGATTTAGCGCCATGGATATTTGGTTTTGGTATTCGATTTGGCTGGTTGGCCGGGCTTCACATACGATCTCTTACGCTTCGGGCTATCGTATGGGATCCATTTTTCATAGCAAGTAATAATTCGTTGCAGAAATGTTTTTCTTTTACAGCGTTAAAACATTTCAGACATACAAAATCGTCTGTTAAGGACTCTCAGCTTCAGTTCGTTTGGTACCCAATTTCCCTACTTTTGGGTGAATACTGCTGCTTGCAAATGTTTTGAAATTGAGTAGCTCCCAATGATTTTGCAAGATCTTGTTGAGTTTGACAACAATCTTCATAGAGTAATGCCACTATCTCTGGGTCTTCAAACTTTTTTGTCTGGCCTTGGTGATATTTGTCTTCGGTGTCAAAATTACCACTTCTGAACCACACAAACCATCTCTCGCATGTTGAAACCGATGAAACACATTCACCATAAGCTTTGGTGAGCAATCGGTGTGCTTCTTTTCAGAGCAAAACTTCCCGCATATGACGCTTTGTTGGCATAAAATTCTACATTTTCGAAGCAAAAATAAACTTTTTTGTTTACACTAACTAAGTGAGAATAAATGACAAATAAAAATGAAAACCGCATTCCAAACATACACCATATTTTGTAAATTCTGCATTTCTTAGTCATACACCGAATATGTTTAATGAGAAATATAAAAAATTATTTTTATCTAGATATTGAATACCTCATCATCATCTCTCATTAAAGCATCTCTCATTAAAGCATGTAAATATAATTATCTACATGATATGTTTATACCCATCACCAAAAAAATATGAGCGGTATATTGATTTTATTATTTGGTTGGAAACACACCGAAATAATGGTTGTAGAATCAAAAAGTGTATTAGATTCTAAGACGATCTATATATGTCCATCCGTCTGACCTTCTATCTCAGTGTAGAAACCTAATATGGCGCAAATGAAAATAGCTAGCTGCATGAAATTTTGAAAATGGGCAATATCGGTTCATGATTTCTCCTAGCAACCATACAAGTGTCCTGCTCTTAAGCAGTCATAAATATGTTGATTGTGCGGCAATCCTGATAAAATTAAGCTGGAATTAGTTCTAAGTAAGTACTCTAAAATTATACTGTAAAGTATGGCAAAGATCGGGCAACAGTTGTCCCTAGTCATTATACAGAGTGGCCCTCATAATTGTCTTATACGGACTGAGATCGTAAAATTCCTAACACACGTTTTTTATTAAAACTTTTAACCCAAGTATTATTTGATTTTTTTCTTATTAAGTTACCTTTGTAAAGCATGTCAGTTATTATGTTTAATGTCAATTATGTTCATTTGTTGTTAATCTGATTAAAATGAGTGCGTACTAAAATTATTAAATATTTTTAACAAAACTCAACTTGGTCCTAAAAAAAGTTGGCCAAACAATCAATGGTCTGCCGTCAAACTGATTCCAATGTTATTAAATAGTACCGGGAGAACTTGTCCGTTTATAGAAAACCTGGTTCAGGTAGAAGGAATGGTCCACATGATGTTTCTAAAGCCCATAAATAGAAAGCATTTTCAAAAGAGTTCCCAACACATCCGGTTGGAAAGCAGCCCGGTTAGGTCAGTACTCGGACTATCTGGTACGAAAAGTTAAAGCTAATGCAGGTTTAAAAGCATACAAGGCTCAAAAAGTTCCTAACAGGAAGTCTGCTAAAAGTTTAGAGGCCAAAGATAGAGCACGGAAATGGAAGTCAAATTGTATACAAAAAATATACCTGCTGCACAATGGATGACGAAATGTACGTATGGAAAATTTTTCGCAGCTTCTGGGTAAATTTTTTTATGTTGCGGATGCTCGAGGAAATTTGGAAGAAAAGGTTAGGACCCAAAAGCAGACAAAATTTCCCAAAATGTTCTTGGTGTTGCAAGCAATATGCAGTTGCGGCAAAAAAGCGAAACATTTGTTACAAAGGGCTCTATAAATACCGAAATTTACAACAAGGAATGTTTACAAAAAATAATGTTTCCATTCATAAGACTTCTTAATGTGTCCACTTATTTTTGGCCTGATTTGGCATCTGTCACTATGGTAAGAAAGGTCTTCAGTGGTACAAGAACAATAATGTGGTATTTGTACCAAGAGAGGCAATTCCACCAAACTGCCTGGATCTGAGTCCAGTGGAGAGATATTGGGCTCGTGTTAAAGAGAATTGAAGAGCACAAAAAAGGTATGCAAAAGTGTGGTAGATTTTAAACGGAGATGGACAACCTGTGACATAAAGCACTATAAAAACCGTAGCGGAAGGGTTTTCGAAAAAGGTTCAAAATTTCATCATTAGTGATTCGAACTATAAAAATAATTTTATTTGTGATTGTAACAATAATTTCAATCAAATAAAAAACTGTAAGTTTAGTGGTTTAATTTTTATTAACATATGGGCAATTCCATGTCATCGTACGTGACATTTGTACGCCTATAGAGTGGAATAGATTTTGCAAAACTAAGAGTATCTGAAAAATAATTTGGTCTTTATGTTCCATTCAGAGGGTACTATATTTTAAAAAAATAGTAAGTTCTTTCTAAACATTGTTGTCCAAAATATCGAGCGAAATAATGGTATATCGTACGTGACATAAAACGGAAGTCATTTTGAAAATTTGCGAATCGTGAGAGGCGTTAGGATTTCTTTTAATTTGTTACACTAAACCAAATATTTTTCCTTTACAATCCGTCATATTTAAATAAAAACAATCTTTGGATGATTTTATAATAAACAAATGACATACCGTACGTGACAGATTTTTCTCTTATAGTAAAACAATATATATTGTGTAAATATACGTATGTATACAAAAAGTAAAAAAATAAATAGAAAATATATATTCGGTTTTAATAAACAATTTCATAAAATACAATCAGAGTCAAATTCATTTCATACTGCATGCTAATTGGGAGCTTAGTTTTCGCCGCAATTTTAGCCTAAAACATACCAATTATTTTGGCACTTAAAATGTTGTAATAAGCTCTAAATACTTTCACATAGTAACATTTTAGTGTTTTCTTCTATTCAAATCATCTTGAAAAAAAGTTTCAAGGTTTTTTGTTTTTTCAGTCGTGGTAGTCATTCTCGTGGAATTTCCCATATATGTATGTTAAAAATTTTTCGATGTCAGTCCTTAATAATTAACATCTTGATGAAATTAGACACAAATATGTTTTATATGAACCTTAATTTCACTACCAGCTTTTGTGAGGATCGGTCCATAATTGACCATACATCCCATGCCTATACATTTCGACATAAGCCATTAAAAGTTTCGAGAAATTAATCAACTGCATCAATTTTCGGCACAGCCCAATTTAAGACTAATACTTTTTGTTATTTCAGAAGAGACAGAAAGGTGTTTTCTTAACTACTTAAGTAAACCAATTTAGTAGAAAATAAAAAAATCTATTGGTAACTTACCACCACCACTCATTACTGTAGTAACATCAATGTTTGCCCATACTGTGCTAGGTGATGTAAATCTTCCGCAAAGTGGATTTTTCGATATTGATGAACCTATAAAGTTAATATGCTACCGGTTGAGTTTATATATTAAACAAAGATCGCTCAGTGGTACTTAGGACTCACAAACGACTTTCTTTGATAGATTACATTGTAAGTGTACAATATTAATATATATAAGATTAAATTTTGGATGATTTAATTCTTTGCGAACACACAATCAGGTTATACTTATACATGTATACACTTATGCCGAAAAAATACCATTTAATACTCATATTTGACCTGAAAACAAATAAATATATTTGTTTATTCCCATGTTTTTTTTTTTACCTAAAAAAAAATATATATATGCAACTAAATATTATGTTTTAATCAACTTTAGCTGGAAAAACATTTTCCTACATCTACATTTCATGTTGTTAATGGACATTTTTATCATTCTGCCAATTTTATTCGTTTCATAAACTGTTTGCCAATTTATAAAATTCTGGGAAAGAAAAGTGTTATCCTTTTAAGTTATTTACATACCTACATAAATTGTAGCTTACTGTTGCATATCATATTTTGTTTTTCAGTATATATATTTTAATTTTAAATTGTATTTTATTTTATACGCTTCAAGTGTTCATTGACCTTTATATGTATGTTTTTGCCACCCTTTACCAATAGTACGATTCTCTTTAAATGGCGTGACATTTAAGCTTCTTTCGAATCAGTTTTGCAACATAATATAACTGTAGGTAAATGTGTTTAATGAGATCTATTATTAATGACTATCACTGGCTGTTGCACTGCGTGTTAGAGTTAAAGTTTAAGTGTCAACATTGTAAAATATGTTCGTGTTTAGATAAATTTAAGTATAATCAGTGCAGTGTGGTACTAGTTTCAAAATTTATTTTGTAATTACTAAACTATTTTAATTTCGACGGGTATAATCTAAAGCTTTAAATAGGCTAGACAAATAAAATAGCTTTAAGATACTCAAACCAAAACAATAGACCACTTTAAAGCAAACATTAAATATTTTTCATTAAATACTTCATCGTTTTGATACGTCAATATTTCCCTGTATAAATCGCCTAATTACCTAACTATTACTAAAATAAGTATAAATATTTTGTTAACAAAAGACTTGTTACTATTTAAACAAAATTACCCCTTACCGAAAAAACTCTTAATAACAACTTAAATAAACATAATTAACACCAAATTTTCCTTCTGTTCCAGTAAAACCAATAGCCGTTCATATAATGACCAAGGATAGATTTGTATCAGCTGATCGCACTTATGATATTGAATGCAAATCATCTGGTTCAAAACCACAAGCCGTTATATCCTGGTGGAAGGGTAATAAACAACTGAAAAAACTAACAAAAAATGTAAGTCAACGTCACATTTTATAAACATGACATTAAAAAGGCCATACGTGTTTACAAAAATAAATGAACGAAAAAAGTCCTAGGAAAAAAACTTTCTTTTTTTTCTTATACACTTATATGAGCACTAACAAAAATTCCATAAAATCGATATGACCCACATTTACATGAACAAAATACTAAATACAAGTGACACATGAATACCATATACATATACTAGACACATATACTTTCATACTGCATACATACCCCAGCAGTTGTAAGAGACAGTGATTGTACCCATCAATTAGGTTTACAACCAGTTACATAACTAACTACGTGACTAGGTATTTTAACACGTGCATGTCCTAAGCAGCGCGTTAATTTACCGTTTTTGATTACAGTGAGACTGTCTAATAGCTGGTCCAAAGTAGTCAACGCATTGGATTCTTAAACTGGTTAAATAGCGTCAGTTTCCATACTAGCTACCTAACTGTCTACTTGATCAGCTACATAACTAGTTATTTTTATATGTACATTAGCACCCTCAAATAGTCATCTGAAAAGATGTATCATAGACAGTCCAATAAACGATTGCTTTTTAACAAAACTTCCTTCGTCAACTCTCCAATAGATTGCTCCTGGTGGGTAAAATAACTATTTTCTAAAGTCCAGTACAAAATAAACGTTTAAAGTGACTTCACTATAGGTTACTAAGAGACACTAAAGTGACTATTGACCTCGCGCTATGTTACGTGAGATATAAGTATACTTAAGCAAAAGTAAAAATAAACTATATGAGAATTATATCAACACAATTTGTATAAACACATTTTGTACGAATTACTAACAAAACGTTCACTCTAGATTACTTAGAGACACTTAAGTGACAATTGTCTTCACGCTAGATTACCTGGGATGTATAAAGTAACCAATTGTCTTATCTCTGCACTACAAAGAGCACATACGTGTAAAATGAGTCAGAAAAGTGATAAGACATTAATGATAATTACTGTCTATAAGGGATACAATGACTACTTGCTTAACTGCTGGGATATGCATATAAATAATATTACTACCAATACCATCACAGCTAACTATGCCAAGTATGACATGGTTTAAATGAAATATTTGTAACATTTCCGTCTACATTTTTTTACCCGATTGGTTTTATAAAGTCAGATTTTTAAAGGAATTTAATAAAGTTACTTTTTTTTAAATGAACAGAAAAGAGTAACAAAAGTATTGGAATTTTCATTCATATCTGTTTGATATGAATAGTTTATAACAATTTTTGAGATATTTATGAAAAAATCACAATCAATGTTGAAGAACTGGAATAACAACCCCGATATCAAAACAGGAAATTACATACTTAGAAAATGGTCAACAAAAATTGTTAAAATTATTAAAAATCTGGATTTTATTACATTTGGCAAAAATTGTAATTTAAGTAGATTTTTGAAATGTGGCAAAATCTAATTTTTACGATGCTTAGTAAAAATTTTTAAAAATTAGAATTTTAGTTCATTTGAAAAATATTAGTATTTTAAGTACTTTTTAGAAATGTAGCTAAAACTCATTTTTATGATTTTTAGTAAAAGAAATTTATTAAAATTTTTAAAAGTACTGATTTTAGTACACTTGGAAAATAGTAGTATTTTAAGTACTTTTTAAAAATATATAAACAATTTTTTTTTTGATGTTTACAATACTTAAAGAATATCTATAAAAATATTATAAACTTATTTCTTTTATTAAATTTAAATAAAACATGGGTAAAAAATCATGAATTTAATTGGTAAAAGATTTAAAAAATCATAGTACTTTTTTGAAAATACATCGATAAATCTATCTAATTTACATTTCAATAAATTTTACGTTAATGAAATCACTGAAAAAAGTAAAAACTTTATGTACAGATTTGACTTAATTTCAAAAACTGTAGTATTTTAAATTCTTTAAAGAAAGTTAAAAATGATGATCTTTAAAATTTTTTTACATAATTTGAAAATAGTAGTATTTTAAGTACTTTTTAAAAAATCTTTCAAAACTACATTTCAATAAGTTTTACGTTAATTACATCATTAAAAAGAGTAAAAATAAGTAAGAGTGCTATATTCGCCTGTGGCGATCTTATATACCCTACACCAAATTATACTATAAAATAGAAATTTTTAATTTTTTTAAGTAAACAAAATTAAATTTTTTTTTTCGAAATTGTTTTTTATTTTATTTTTTTTTAAGTTTTTTCAACATTTTTTTTTTTTCAAATTTGTTTAAAAATTTTTTTTCAAATTTATTTGTGAAAAAAAAAATTCGGGTTAAAAAATATTTTTCCCGATTTTGACCCATTGTAGGTCCAATTTACTATAGCCTTATATACATCGTTGCAATGGACTTTGAAATATCTATCACTAGGTATCCATTATGTCTATATTAATGGCTTAGTAATCCAGATATAGATCAAAAATATGCCAAAAATCGAGGTTGTCCCTGTTTTTTCTTTATATCTCAGCCATTTGTGAGCCGATTTTTTCGATTTTAAATAGCGACCGAGCCGGAAGAATTTCCTATATGTTGATGTATCAATCATGTTTGTCAGTTATTTGGGGGCTACGGAAAGTTGTTTCAACATACAGACGGACGTGGGTATATCGACTTCGCTATCTATAACGATCCAGAATATATATACTTTTTTGGGTCGCAAATGAAAAATGTAGAAATTACAAACGGAATGACAAACTTTTATATACTCTCACCATTCAAGGTGAAGGGTATAAAAACTATATGTACAGATTTGATTTAATTTGAAAAATAGTAGTATTTTAAGTACTAATTATTAAAATAAAATTTATAAAAATTTAATTTAATTTTAGTTCATTTAAAAAAATATATATTTTTTCATATTTTCTTATATTTCTTAATTTTCAAAATAGTATGATTACGATTTTTATCCAAAACAAATCATTGAAAATATTAAATCTTTATTTTTGATTCTGTTTAAAATAGTAGTATTTAAAGTGTTTTTAAAAACGAATCAAAATTTCATTTTAGCACTTTCAGCTGACAAACTTTTTTTTTGTTTGGCAACACTTGCACAAATGGCGGCAATTTAAAATTATGCATTTGTTTCAGTAAACTATTTATTCAGATCAAATTACTCATTTAAAAATCTGCATTAAAATAATGTATACCTTCCTTTTTTAAACACTTTGTGGCCTTTCGATAATTATTTTTGTTAAGCTTAATTATACTGCATCATGAAAATTTGTTTGACTTATTTTCGTAATTATTTTTATTTTACTTTAAAAATGTTCGTCTCTTTACCACAATTTTTTCAACATTTTGTCTTTATCTACTTACAGTTTAATGAACCCGACAATCAATCTTTGAGTATATTAACATTCACGCCTACTCGTGAAGATGATGGTAAATATTTAACATGTCGAGCGGAAAATCAATTTATTGAGGGCAGTGCTATCGAGGATAAATGGCGTCTGGTTGTACACTGTAAGTAAAAACAGAAAAAATAAATTATAATGGACACCAATAAAAACAAATAAAAATAATACTCAAAAAAAAAAAAAAAAAAATGAAACCTGAAGAAACAAACAAAAAAAGAGCTGGAAATTATATAGAAAAGACATTTTACTTAATTTATATTGCAGAGTAGACCACATAAGTCGGTTAAACGTTGTAGAAGAATATAAATTAACATAAATAAATTTACACTTTAGGAAGGGCTCTGGTCTTTTTTTATTTTTATTTTTTTTTTTTTTGTTTTTTGTATAAACATAGATTTTTATTTGGTTGGTTTGTAAGGCTCTAGAGAGTTAATGGTCTTCGGATGTACATCACAGTATGTAAACTAAACTAACAAGTAAAAGACACAAAATTGTGGTAATGGATGGTGGAACAGTGAGCTAGCAGTTTGTTGTTATATGTGGTAGATGGAAAAGCAAAAACAAAAAATAAAAATTACAAAAAAAATATGAAGCAGTCACGCTATTTGAGGTTAAATGTTTGTAGTTGTTATTTACTTGACAATGGCCTGGGCCCATATTCAATTTAATTCAATTGCAAAGCTTTTGTAAATGCCTTTAATGATATTGTTTTTGTAGTTTCTGTATTTATTTTTTTTTTTTTTTTGTAGTAATTTGCTTTTGTTGTCCTGTTGTGCTGACTTAACTGGAGTTTCATTTATGTACATGTGACTGTATGTGTTAGCACTAGGGTGGCCCTTATTTTGCAATTTTTGGATTTTCGCTGCTCCCAAGGTTATCAAAATCGGATATAGTTTGGAGGTTGCACATATTATTTGAAGATTCGAGTAAAAGGTCGAAATAGCAATATTTTCTACAAAACTAAACAAATGAAATATTGAAAAGAAATGCTAATTAAAAATAGTTTTTGTATTTCATTTAGCCATAGTTGTTTAAATAAAGATTAATACACATGGATTGGAAACTCTTCACCCAAAGACCCAACTCAGTTGTTAAAAACACAGATCGAAAACTAGAAAAAAACTCAAACAACAAAATTTCTTACGATAATCACACATTAGTTTTCACATAGCTTTTTTTACCAATACATTCACACCACTTAGGTTTTTGGCAACTGAGTTAGGTCTTTGATAGGAGAGTTTCCGCTGTATGTATATTTCTCTATGGTTAAAAACCTAATTGTTGAGAATGTATTAGTAAAAACAACTATGCGAAAACTAAAACAACATTCGCATGTGTAAGTTTTTTGAGTTTTTTCTAGAAAAATTTAAAGTATAAATTGATAGTAAAAAAGTCATAATCATAGAGAAATTAAAGCGGAAACTAGAAAAAAATCAAACAAAAAGAATTACTCAAAATAATCCCACATACGAGTGTTGTTTTTGTTTTCACATAGTTTTTTCTACTAATACATTCTCACCACTTAGATTTTTAACAATTGAGTTAGGTCTTTGACAGGAGAGATTTCGCTCTATGTCCATTCTCTATGGTCATAATATCCAAATTTTTCATTTTAGCGATATTATTTCAATGAAATTTCATAAACTTAAAACAATTCTTTTCGATTCTACTAAACACTCAATAAAGATTATAAGCGTTTATTTTCACAGTTCTAATTTATTACGGGTTAGTGCGGGAACTGCTTTGAGATTGGTGGATTTCGAGGAAAATTAATTTTGAAACACAAATTTGTTAAAACTATTTCTCGAAAATACATTAGTGTAGCCTTAGGACTGAGATCGTAAAATTCTTAACACACGTTTTTCAGTAAAACTTTTAACCCAAGTATTATTTGATTTTTTTTTTTTTTTTTTTTTTTGATCAAGTTACCTTTGTAAATCATGTCAGTTATTATGTTTAATGTCAATTATGTTCATTTGTTGTTAATCTTATAAAAATGAGTGACCAGAAAAAGTGCGTACTAAAATTATTAAATATTTTCAACAAAACCCAACTTGGTCCTACAAAAAGTTGGCCAAACAATCTAAGGTCTGCTATCAAACTGATTCCAATGTTATATAAAACCTGGTTCAGATAGAAGGAATGGTCCACATGATGTTTTTAAAGCCAAAAAAATAGAAAGCACTTTCAAAAGAGCTCTCAGGTTTTAAAGCATAAAGCTCAAAAAGTTTCAGACAGAACTCTGCTAAAAATTTAGAGGCCAAAGACAGAGCATGGAAATTGAAGTCACATTTTATACAAAAAATATACCTGCTATAATGGATGCCGAAATGTACGTATGGAAAATGTTTCCCAGCTTCTGGGTAAATCTTTTATGTTGCAGATGCTCGAGGGAATGTTGAAGAAAAGTTTAGGACCCAAAAACAGACAAAATTTCAAAAAAGTCAAACATTTGTTACAATGGGCTCTATAAATATCGAAATTTACATCAAGGAATGTTTACAAAAAATAATGTTTCCATTCATAAGACTTCTTAATGTGTCCACTTTTGGCCTGAATTGGCATCTGTCACTATGGTAAGAAAGGTCTTGAGTGGTACAAGAACAACAATGTGTTATTTGTGTCAAGAGAGGCCATTCTTTCAAACTGCCTGGAGCTGAGTCCAGTGGAGAGATATTGGGCTCTTGTTAAAAGAGAATTGAAGAGCACAAAAAATGTGTCCAAAGGTGTGGTAGATTTTAAACGGAGATGGACAACCTGTTCAAATAAAGTGACATAAAGCACTATAAAAACCATAATGGAAGTATTTTCGAAAAAGGTTAAAAATTTCATCATTAGTTATTAGAACTATAAAAATATTTTTTTTTTTTTTTTTTGTAAATTGTAACAATAATTTCAATCAAATAAAAAAAGGTTCAGAACTGTAAGTTTAGTGGTTTAATTTTTATTAACATATATGTATGTTAAGAATTTCTCGATCTCTGTCCTTATTTTCTAATACTTAATTTCATAGCGTTTCTATGGGTAGCTTATTTATGATCTTAATGAACTGCAACATTTAATTTTTAAAATGTTTGCTCAAATATTACTAATTTGACCAAAAACAGGAAACTTCAAATAAAATCTGCAACCTCTACGCGTTAACCGATTTTACTAAAATGTTAATAATTTGCTGTTTAGTTGACGGATAACAATATTAGGCAGCAACAAAAATCCAAATAGTGCAAAATAACGACCACCCTACTGAGCACACTCGAACACAAATAAAAAGAGCTGTGATTAGAAATGAAATTGGCCAAGTTTCTAATAAAAATAAATTACATAGCCAGTTTTATTTTTTCTACTCTCTTCTGCTGGTCTTCCTTGTTTGGTTTTGCATGTATGTACGAGTATTTCGATGAAAAGGCCATTGTTTTAGAACATGAATGTAAATGCTGTCGTTGTTATTGTTGTTTATATAAAAGTATAAAAAAAAAAATGAGAACATTTGGTTCGGAGTAGTCCAACCAAGATTAAGGAATGTTTAATCACAAGGGATTACAATTATAGTTTTGTTAAATGTATGCAAGTTGAAAGGAAAGTTTTATTTCCTGTTGATGCCTGAAATGGGTAGTTAAATTGCTTAGCTTAATTTAGAAGTTCCAATTTAATGTATGAGGAAGATTAAAATATAAATATTATCTCTAGTTTAATAAATATTCATTAAATTATTTTATAAATACAGTTAAAACTTGCAACAATAAATAAAGAACAATGGTGCTTTCTAAAAAATAAATTGTAATCAAGTTATCACTGCAATTGAATGATTCGGTTGCACACATAGAATTTTTCGGTTATATCCACAGAAAGTCAGTTGACTAAGAAGAATTTCCACAACTGTGGAATTCGTCCACTAGGACAGAATCATTCGATTGGCTACAAATTCTGATTCTGTTTTCTCTGTGTACTTGTATTCAATTTGAATAAAATTTTGAGTTTTTTAAATATTAATGAAATTTGCCTTCTTACGTGAAATTGAGTCTGAATTATTATCTCGTATTTGAAATTTGCATATAAGTTTCGGTCGAATGAACGTGATAAAAGTCTTAAGAGAATTAAATGGTGTGACTTGTAAGAGAATATAGTTAGAAATCACTAACTAATCCTTAACAAGCCTTTTGAGTTGTGCATAGAAACACCTACAGTCTTTGGTGGGAATCCAACCCGGAATCATCCAGTATATTTAGGCACCCCGTTGAATGTGAACTTTGGCTTTTTTAACACATGTTTGGCCACCTCTGCAATCCAGTGATGCCTATAAACTCTATTTATAAAGGCTCTTTCAATAAATGTTCTTTTTTTACCAGACATTTTCTTCCTTTTTATAGATATTAGTTTTATACTATTGTTCTAAACTCAGTAGCTGTATACATGTAATTCATGTTTTATTCTATTTTCATAATAAAACAACAATTGAAAGTTCCATTAAATACATTAGAATGTGAATATTGTGTAGCTATCTATGTATTTGTATGTGTACTTCATGTACCTAAGTGTGTGGAGGTACATTATTGTTGGAATTGAACAAAACAACACAAAAAAGTAGCAACAACTACTTGTTAATTTTGGTGTTGAAATGTTCCTGTTAACTGTCCTCAATATTAAATGGTTGTAGTACGAGTTATATGTTTAAAGCTGGTTCATTTCGTACTTAACAAATGCAGACGTATTTTTGGTCCTGTGTTGACAATTTATTTTAATGCCACCTATTTGTGCTTGCCTATTTACTATTGTTTTAAAGTGGTACAAAATATTTCTGTACTCACATATTATGAAAAACCCAGTAAGCTGAGAGTTTTAAAGATCTCATAAACAATATTTAATTTTGAAATTATTCTGAATGATCTATTTTCTGTTTTGCATACTAATGCCCAGCCCATTCATTTAAGTTTTCGTCGATTTTTAATACTTTTAGTTCAATATTATAGAAATTTAAATTTCCAGACATACATATCGTAACTTTTGACAAAACATCTTAAGTGGAATTTTAAAATTTTTCTGGAAAGCGTAAAAAAGAATTTCGGAAGTTTTGTATAATTCTTTGAGACAAATAATAAAGTACTTCAAGGACAAATAATAAAATAATTATCGATCAATTCAACAATTTTTACGCCCTACTGAACAATTTTTAAATTCCACTTAAGGTGTTTTGTCAAAAGTACACAGACACATATCTTCAAACAATAGTTTTGAAACGTAGTTTTACCTTGAATTCTGCTGATTTGGGGAAATACCCAACTCTTTGAAATAATTTGTCTATAATCCAATAATTCTTAGTGAGGATCAATTTTAATAAACGAATTTCAATATTGTAACTCAAGATAAATGAAATACTAAACATAAAAAACTTACAATTGTTTGAAGAATTTTGATGCACTTAGAATAAGGAGTTTCCTAGATACTAGAAGGCATGAAATTTGTATAGTGAGTTCCAACTTGAATATTGACATGGGTTGTGTGAGTTTTTTTCTACCCACCACCACAAAGATGTGGGGGTACATTGGTTCTGACAAAAAAATGTACAGCCAAAATCATAGAGAACTAGAAATCTGATACAAATATTTATTGTATTAGTGTAGAAAAATAAACAAAATATTTTGAACGGATGAAAAGTTTTGAAGCAAAATATTTGAAAATTTTATTCGGCCTTACCACAATATAGAAAAAATGTTTTGATACAAAATGAGCCCGCTAATATTTAAGAATATAACATCATTGCTTTTCTATTCACAGCATTTATGCATTTTCTTGCTTATAATTGATAATTTATTTTTTTACACAAACTTCGGGACCATCGAAATTTGACAATTGATATTGGCCATATTGTTGAAACAACATCTGTCGAATTGGTTGTTATTTATTCAGTTTGTTTTGCCAAATCACCATGGACGGATATTGCGTTCAACAACACGTGCAAATGATAAAACAGTATTATCAAAATGGATGGATTGCATTGGATCTTGGCATGAGATTCAAGATCGTCCAATGTATCACGATAAAGTCACAGTTTGGTGTGGATTTTCGGCTGGCGGCGTCATCAGTTCATATTTATTGAAGAACAATGTTGGCCAGACCATGATATGGACACAAACGACATGTGGCTTAGGTAGGCTAATGCTAGATTGGATATTCTGCACAAGAGATTTGAGGGCATCATCATATCACTTGGAGGTGATGTGAACTTGCCACCGAGATCGAGCGATTTTATCCCGCTAAACTTTTTTCTTAAGTCACAGGTCCAGGAGAATAAGCTCTTGTATAAACAACAGAACCAATGCCATCGTTCATATCAGCCTGAATTATGGAAAATAGTCTTGGATAATTAGACATTTCGGATGCACGCCACCAACTAAAGCCGCGGTGGGCATTTGCACGAAATTATATTCCATACATAATGGCATCAATAGGCCTTTTAAACGAATAAAAAAAGTCATTGATATCTCTCACCTATTTCGTTTTATTTAAAGACATTAAGCGCTTAACAAAAGCCCCTTTTTACAGGGGTTTCCAACAAGAGGTGTTATTTTGGTATTAAATGAAAAATGGCATATTTTGAGATAAATTATCGGATGTTTATTTCATAATAAAGAGGAATGTATGCCGTTTATAATGAAAAACAAATGGCCACCATGACCACGCTTACAGGATCATATCCTTTTCATGAAATTTTCCATAACCAAATCGCAAAGCGGCTGCCCTATGTTCACGATAGCCTCATGAATTCTATCTTTGAGGTCTTGAATCGACGCTGGGCTGTTGGCGTAGACCTTATCTTTTACGTGGCCTCAAAGGAAGAAGTCGAAAGGTGTTAAATCATAAGTTCTCGGTATCCAATTATGATCACCACTTGCGTTAGCTGAACTTTATAAGCCTTAAGACCTAAGTCTTTATGCAAAATACGGTGTAATGACGTTTGTGGAATGCTCAATTCCAAAGAACGACGAGGAATAGACAAACCTGGAGTTTCTTCAACTCGTTGGGCTACAGCAGCAATATTCTCAGTTGTTCTTGAGCGATGTGCACGGGTTTTATTCTTCACATCACTAACTTGTCCCAACAGTTCGAATTTTTCCACCAATTTCTGTATTGCGGTCCGACAATGTGCTTCAAGACGACCCAAAAATTCTTTAGTTTTGCAAACTGTGACTGAAAGATTTTCAGCATTTTTGTAGTGAATTTTAATAATTTCAATGCGTTGTTGAAGCGTGTATCGTTCCATTTAAAGTAATGGCGTAGTTTGTGCTTGTCAAATGTCAAAGAATAAAGGCTTCAAAAGTGACTGCTATCGAAATACCGGCTGATTCGAAATAACACATCTTGTTGGAAAACCCCTTCATAAAGGAAGGCTTGTTTTCGTAAGTGCTTCGAAACTAATTAACATTTTTTTGTTATTTTGTGATGTGCTAGTGAAACAAAGCACACAATTATTCAATAGTTAGAGAGCTTCAGTTCAAAGCGCGCTATATCACTCGGAATCTGTCAGTTAACATTACAGCGAGCTTGCAATAAAGATCTTGGCCAAAACTATTACAAGATAAAACTGACTGAGGAACTTAAGTATATTGATAATAGAAATATCTGTGCTTGTAATCTATACAAATTTGAAGGAATTCCCGCATTTCATTTTCTTTACTGATTCTTATTTTTATTTTATTGCCTTTGCCAATACGCAACAAACCCAAATTCTTCAATAGAGTTCCTTGCATTAATAAAAGGTGACCATTTCCAAATAAAATGAACTAAAGAACTAAAGCCTGCTGATAATTTTAAGTGCAGAAACATCTAAGTTTGTGGTCTGTAAAAGTTTGTTGAAAATTCACATCAAGAATCAACGAAAAATGATGATGATGCTTTTTTATCTTAATGGCTTTGTTAATAAGCAATACATCCACATTCTTTAAGAAACTCTTATGCATACATCCAAAGTGACCGTATGGTGAAGGTTTCAATTTTGATATCGGTGATATGTGCTTACAACAAGACATCGCCGTGATCATTAAGCAAACAAGTAGACTCACTGTGTAATATTTTGCCTTTGATAGGAATATCACTTGAGAACTTTAGGAATAGCATTTCCATTGAGTATAAAGTCATTTGCAGTATAATTGGATATATTCTATCGATCATGATCCAAAAGAATCAATCTATCATTTGTTTCCCATAGATTGTGAATTTATCTTATACAGAGTGGCAAAACAGCAATCCAATTGTTTTCATAACGTTTTCTTCATCTTAGAGTATCCTAGAGGAAATAATTTCTATTTCCTTTAGCAAGTCGACATAGAATTTCCAATTTGATTCCCTTTTCGTGGACTATTACTAGCTTTTATATACTTTTCATTTCACGTCCGCTTTAGTAATTGCTTTATTAAAAAAATGGTATACTTCGCTCAGTCAATTTAAAGAAGATCGGGAACATATAATCCTTTTTTCAGGGGGTCTAATAAAATAAAATGTTTATACTTTTCTTTCTCAAAATAAGCGTATAAACTTTGTTTTTTTCCTAAAAATATATCTATTGGGTTACAACAAATTGCATGTGTGCCGGTTTCACAGCCACAATATAAAAAAATTTAAATTTTACATTGTGGCTGTGTATCATTTAACGCCATTTACTTTTATAAAATCTAGCTTTCCTTCCTGCTGTTTAAAATTATTTTTGAAACATTTTGAATGTGTGTTTTGTAGTGATTTTTTTTTTTTTAAATTGGTTTCTGTGGGCTAATAATAGTGAAATATTTATGTACTGGTTACTATTTACAAGCTGTCCATGTATTCACTCCTCCCTTAAATATCACCCACTAACATCCACAAGTGACAAATGGTAAATTTTAATTTTCAAGGGGTGAAGTTCAATCAACTTCAATGTATGTTTGTGAGTGGAAGGCTTTTATAGCTTTTGGTTATTTGGTTTTCTAAACAATATAACATTTATTTTAATTAAATGTATGTGTTTTTTTTTTTTTTCTAGAATATTTTCAAATACACCACACTTATGGGGTTAGGTGTTGCGGTGTGTATGAAATCGGTTTGTTTTTAGGCGATGAGGCATTATTAGAGGGGAAGGAAATAAAATAAATTAATATTTTTGTGACCATTAGTTTATAATCAGAAGGTGTTTTGAATGATTGTTGTTGAAATTTATTATGTGTTGGTATAAGAGCAGGTCGATTTTGTAAATAGTTTTAGAAGTAAAATAGTAAAGTAGGTACAACAATTTAGTAGTTATTATACATTTTATCAAATATTCGATCACATCCCAAATTTTTTTCCTACCGGAATACTATTTGTGCAGTCTTAGTTATGTTGATTATACGGCACTCCTGATCTTTCTACCAACATTTGTGAATATCTGTCCTCCATATAAACACTATATCAGAAAAATATTTTACTGTCACAAATGGAGGTGGGTACAAAAGATTCGCCCCAGTCGAATATAATACTTTTACTTGTTTTAAATTTATTTCAACCAGCAACACTAACAATTACTCTAATACCACCTTAAAGTTTATTCACCATGTGTATTTTTCTCATTTCCTAAAACTTTTAAATAATTCAACGTTTCATCAAAATTTATTGATGCTTAAAAATCAAACATGTTGCTACAATTTTAGTGTCAACCCTTTTTTCACATCATCTGCATTCGTTAGGATTTTGCTGGAATTTTTTTTTTTTACGATCCAAACCAAACAAACAAAACTAAACAACATTGTTAAAGTCATCAAACAAACATACTGGCGAAAACAAAACAAAAACTAAGCGAAAAAGTTTGTAAACAAAATGACACAAATATTGCGAGTACATGCAACATTGTAACTCACCTGAGAATCATTTACATTTAAACGTATTAAAACCTAACACTGAGATATGCACAATAGGGTGAACCTTATTTTGCACCTTTGGGATTTTCGATGCTTCCCGGGACTGTAATTCTGATCTTCTTCATTTAAAAATCAAATGCTGAACATTTTAGTACAATCGTATAAGGCTTAGAAGATGCACATAATATTTGAATTTTCATGTTTTGGGTAAAAGTAGCAATATTTTCAAACAAATTATAAAAATTATATTAAGAAAACAAGTAAGAGAGCTATATTCGGCTGTGCCGAATCTTATATACCCTTCACCAAATTATACTTTAAAATAAAATAAAATTAAAAAAATTTTTTTTTTAATTTTTTTAAAAATTTTGAAAAAAAGAATTTTTTTAAAGTTTTTTCCAATTTTAAAAAAAAAATTTTTTTAATTTTTAGTGAAAAAAATTTATGACAAGAGAATGTTTTTTGTGAAAAAAAATTCAGGTTAAAAAATATTTTCCCGATTTTGACCCATTGTAGGTCCAACTTTGTATAGCCTTGTATACATCGTTGCAATGCACTTTGAAATATCTATCATTAGATATCCATATTGTCTATATTTATGACTTAGTAATCGAGATATAGATAAAAAAAATAGGCCAAAAATAGAGGTTGTCTCGGATTTTTGCTCATATCTCCGTTATTTATGGACGGATTTTGCTGATTTTAAATAGGAAACTTCTCGAAAGCATGTCTGACAGAATTATTGAGGATTTGGATCCCGAAGATATCTGCGGTCCTCAGAAAATTTATTTCAACAGACAGACGGACAGACAGACATGGCTAAATCGACTCCGCTATCTATAAGGATTCAGAATATATATACTTTATAGGGTCGGAAAATTATATTGTGGAAATTACAAACGGAATGACAAATTTATATATACCCTTCTCACGAAGGTGAAAGGTATAATAATCATTTTGTCGTCTATTTTCTAATATTTAATTTAAGATTGCTTATATGGGTTGCTTACACAGTGTGTAGTTTTTTGAGTCATGGAAAAATAACCATATACGCCCACCACTAAGTGATAAAAGACCAAAAAAAAAGAAGCGTGTCTCCCAGTTTTGCCCAAAGTCATGCTCTTTTTTTATGGGCCCCCAAAGATTTGGGGCCTCGGTGCAAAAAAAAGGATCATTTTCTCCGGCTCATATCTTGCAAACAGTTTGCAATTTTGCTTTACTCTTTGAGGCAAAGTTGTAGCCGTTCATCTTCAAGATCAAAATTGTAATTTAAGATATTTAGAACATTGTTAACCCTTTTATATCTGAGCTCAAAATTTACCAATATATCAAAGTTGAACCTCTGCAATAAAAACATTAAAAATATCAAATGGATGAAGTTTATTTGTTATGGTAAATTTTTGCAATTCGGACCGCTCTAATCCATAGTAGATTCGACCATTAAAATTGCATTTTTAAAACTAATTTTGTAGTTATTAGAATCGAAAATAATTACTTTTATAATTTTGTGAAATTTCGTTGAAAAAAAAAAAAAAAAATAGAAAATATAAATTTTGGGGATTTGAAATAGGCATGAAATTTTATGATTTTTTATAGCCACCATCAAAAAAGATATTGCTTTTCTCAATCCGTTTGCAACATATCGAAATACTGGTAGTAGAACCAAAAAGTATATATATACTGGGTCCTCATAAAATTCTAAGACGATCTAGCTATGTCCGTCCGTTTGTCTGTCTGTTGCTCCAAATCAAAGGAGCTAGCTGGCTGAAGTTTCCCACAATAGCATTTATTTGGTATTGAAAATGTCTCACCGGAATACTGTTTAAGCAGCTATAAATACAAGTACTCTGTTCTTATAGCACTCTGTAAAGTATTTCGAAAATCGAGCAACATTTGTTCCTAGTCCCAATACAAGGTTCCGCTCAGAAAATGACTTGAACATTCATAATTATCTTGTAATAATTAATATCGTGATTAAATTGGAACCAATTAAATTTTATATGAACCTAAATCTTTCTACCAACCTCCATATAACCCCTATAGCAGAAAAATATTTTATAATCAACTCAGAAAGTGATCCTGAGCAGATTGGTATACTTTAAGTTGGGTGTTGGGACAATTTTTTTTTAACGTTACAAACAACAGAACTAGCCCAATATAACCTCCCCACTATGGCGGTGTAGGGTATAAGTATGCAACTTCTAAACATTATCCGATTTTTATCAAATTTTAAGCATTTGATTTCTAGTTGGCACAGAATAATTTCTGACTTCAGAAGTATTGAAAATCGCAAAAGTGCAAAATATGTGCCACTCTAATGTACACTCACAGTCGCATACAAACGCAAACAATCAAACATTGTTACATTGAACTGATGTAACGGACAGAGCTTCAAAAGAGTTTTATCTTTTGTAGTAAAGGTTTTATATAAAAAGCTGATTATTAGCTGCAAAACGATTTCATTGATTTAAAGGACTACAGGACTACTCTTGGTAAACAAACTTAACTGAATTGCAAAGTTTACTGTTAGTTAGTTAATATTACTATAACAATACCCAGAGTCCATAAAGTAAACATTGGCCCAATTACGAAGCACTACTGGATGTGGAGGTATACTAAAATATATACTATAAATATTATTTTTTTTTTCTTTTCCTGAGCAACCATTAAAATACGCTGATTTTATTTTTTTACTCACCAAATAAAAGTGAGGCAGTAATGAAAAAAAGAGGAAATATATAAGAAAAATATAAAAAAAAAATTATTCACCATTTTACCACAATATGTAAATCTCCATGGATTTAGTTGGTTAAAGTTGTGTTTTAAGGATTAACTAGTGGGATTTTATATACAAGTTCTTATTTATATATATAGAGAGGATATTTTAAGTAATGTTTTGTTATATTTTGACTTACACATATACTTCATAAGTATATGTGTACCATACAATTTACAAGGACATTCCCAAAAAAGTATGAAAATAAAAAGAAAACTAAAAATAAAATGAATACGAAAAACAGAAAACTTAATTACTGGTTTGATGGTGTTGTAAAATAAAAAAGAAAGAAAAAGAACAAATACCCATTTTTTTTGTTTTATTATGATTTTGGGTTCTTTTTTTTCATTCTTTCATAGCAGTTTTAAGGATCAATTCTGTTTGTTTGTGCACAAATATACTCGTTTTTGTATTCGTATATTGAAGTTTTTGTTTATAACATGTTATAAAAGGATATGACCAGTTAAATTGCCAAACATTGGCTAAAGTTGGTTTTATTTTTTTTTTTTTTTTTTTTGCTTCGTACATTTTTTACATAGCTATTTTTATTTCTTGTGAAATTTAATTCGAAATAGGCAAAGCAAACAAAATAAAATAGTAAGCACATAACTGACTATATGGTACCCTAATTTCTTTGAAAGAAATGATAACATTTTTTTTATCCAAACAATTTTTATGAGGCTGTCATAAAGACCTGATGTAATTGTCAAAAACCTAACTCCTGCAACAACAAAATACATGCTAGTCATTGTATTTTATAATAATGTGTCAAACATATGATTTGTCAAACATAAATACAACAAATCATATGTTTGACACATTATTATAAAATACATTGACTAGCATGTATTTTGTTGTTGCAAGAGTTAGGTTTTTGAAAATTACATCTGGTCTTTAGTAAGCCTCATAAAAATTGTTTGGATAAAAAAAAATGTTATCATTTCTTTTAAACTACTTTTTGTAATGTTGGAAATTATGTTAAATAAGTATATCATATAATAATATTTATAGGATAGGAAAAATCCCAGTTTTTGGGGGTAAATTATTGAATTATCGGGAAATGCTGTCGACATAAAAATTGGATAAATTTTAAAAAGCCTAGCGCTGTGAGCCTCAACTCTCCAGACTTGTTTCCTTTAGTGTTGCAAATAAGTTAAATGAAGTTTAAATGAATCCTATGAATATCCGACCAAAAATGGAATACAACTCTCATGTATGGGCCGGTGCTTCGAAGTCTATTTTGGAGTTACTTGACCGCGTACAGGAGTGGGCGAAGGTGCTTATCGGTGACAGTAGGGTGTCCAGCTCTATTGATTCTCTGGAGCATCGTCGCAATGTGAGTTGTGTTTCACTGTTATATCGATACTACAATGGAATGTGTTCTGATGAAATTAGGGAACTTGTTCCCGATACCCGAAGTTTTTTACAAAATACGCGTTTATCAGCGGAGGCTCATCCATTCATGGTCGATTGGTCAGTGGATCGCATAACACACTACAGAGAAAATTCCTTTTTTAGCCGTACCGTCCGTATGTGGAATAAGCTTCCTGTCGAAGTATTTCCTGTCTCTTTCAATGTAGGAAAATTCAAATCAAATGTCCACAAACACTACTCCCTCTATCCTCCTTCCCATAACCTATTTTCCTAGTTCCAACACAATGCATTGCATGAGTAGGGGTCATCCCTTAGTGCTGGTCCAAGCAAAAAAAAAAATTCCTCATTGCCACCTTTTTTTTAAAATCAATTGAAAAATACTGCACTATTTCCCTACACGCGGAGAAAAAATATAGTTGTGCATGTTAACAGTAACCATTTCCACATTTTTAAAAGATTTTTAACAATATTATAGTCACAGTAACTATTTACATGATTGTGGTAACCATAATATGGTTAACTTACGATTCACATGAGTGTATCGTCATATATATGGTTACAGTAAACAAATATATGTTTGTGACAAACATTGTCGCTTTGGTAATCGTAGCGAGAACCCACATGGTATTGCAGCAAAACAAATGTTTTCGCAATGTGTCACTGTTTGTTGCAGATTTTTAGATGGAGGCAACATTGGACCATACTTCTTGGAAAGTATGGCTGGTCAAGTGACTGTTACTGGTGCCAGACATCGCTACATGATAGAAAAAATTTCATTCTGTATTGGGTATAAAAACTGTGTTTTCTATTTTCTATTTTCTATTTAAAGCAGTAGTGATATCTTCAGCAAAAAAGTAGATTCGCTTTTACTTTTTTTTTTTTTTGTATTTCTTTTGGTTGCCATTGAGCAAAGATAAAGTTTCTGATATAAAAGCAGCGGTTACTTATTGGATTTATTTGCATTACATATATTTACAAATAACCCCTTCAACTGACAGAGCCCATCGTTAATATGTAGCAATCAAACTATACGATTTTATTCTTCTTTGCATTTTTAAATCTAACCTGAAACTTGTGCAAGCAACTCGAACAAACAAAGAATGAAAGAAGAAATAAAGTTAAACCCTAAAAACCGAATATAAAATGTAATTGTGTGAAAACCCCAAATATGTATGTATATCACATCAAAACATAAAAAAAACAAGGCCCAAAAAACTAAAATGATGGACATTCAGTTGTTGTACGATGTTGTTCATTCCAAAATAAGTACAAGAAAAAAGAATACAATTTTTAAACATAGACAACACTAACACAACCTCCCACCCCCCTTATATAAAGATGTCATAAAACGCAGGCCAGAGCTGTAGTTTAGTGGGCCACATGTTCAATGCATAAAACTTTTTGACAGCATTTAAATGAATCTACACAACAAAAAACAACATTTATATATCTATTTATGTATCTAAGTACCAAACATTGTACAATTGTGTCCATATAGTAACTGCTAAAAGCATCTGTGTAGTACGTTTTTATATGAAACTACTTAAGAATTTCGTTATATGGGGTTATAAAACATTTAAAATGAAATACAATTTACATGATAGACAACAATCATGCAGTTCCGTTTTATTTTTTTTTTTAAGTATTCATCTGTTGTGGTCTTGCTAGTAGTCATAAAACGAATGGTTACAAAACAAATAAAACAAGTATTTATGGCAATCATTGTAGACTACAAGTGTAGAAAATGGCTTAATTGACTGAAAGGAAATAAAATGAAATATGTAAATAAAAATAAAATCAAGTACTAATAGAATAGAAATACGAGTATATATGTATGTATAATGAAAGAAGGAGGGAGTACTTAAGCAAATATGGTTTTAAAATAAACAATTAAAAAAAAAAAAATTCATTAATTTTTTGTAATTTCTAACACATTGATTGCGTCAATCATATATATGGTTGCAGTAAACAAGTATATATTTGTGATAACCAGTTTTATGATGAATCATTATATAATAATATGTTGTTCTCAGATTATGATATACATAAGCCGAGAACAACATAGTATGGTAAATCCTTCATCATAAAAATGGTTGTCACTACATATAAGTGTTTACTGCAACCATATATATGATTGAAACAATCATGTGAATCGTAAATTAACCCTATTATGGTTACCACAATCATATAAATAATCATATAGTTAATTTAATGCATGTATTTCAGTGTTGTCTACATGCTTAGAAAACAAATGCAGTGAAAAAAAATTGTTCACGTTATAGAGCTTTCGGAGTTTGTTCACGTTACAGAGTAGTAAACAAAAGCTTGTGCACTTTAGACGGTGTTTATGTTACCGCGAGTGCACTGTATTGTTAAAAAACTTGTAAAAATGTTGCAATGGTTACAGAAAACATGTACAACTATATTTTTTCTCTGCGTGTACTTTTCTTTAATTAATCTACTTTATTCATATGGACGTTACTAACACACGCCTTTGTTTGGACAAATGGAATGGACATTTTGCTAGGATATTCAAGGATTAACGTTTTGATGGACATTTTTGACAGCTTTTTATTCTAAAAAATTTATGGAAATTTTTCTCTAGAGATTAGGGTTCCTAAGCAAGACAAATTTTCCAGGAAATCCGGGAAATATTTTTTTTTAAATTTTTGTCTGGGTATTTCCTTCTAAAGTTATTCCCGCTCAGATAGAAAATACTTGTTGTGATTTGTTGCCAATCAAATTATTTTCTTATATTATATAGAATTTTCTTTACTAGCAACAGAAAGTCTATTGACACAGAAGACGATTTAAACAACATAATTGTTAATCACTTAAAATAGACATTATTAAAACTTAATCATTTCATTAACCACGTAGCATCATCTGAACATACATCAAACTGATTATGATGTAAATTTCGGGTCAAATTTTACCCATTTTGAAATTAAAATTTAATTTGTTCTAAAAGTATGTGGTTGATATTTTATTTCAAATGTCAAAAACTACTTTAGGTTTTTAGAAAAAAAAAATTTTTTCCAAAAAAATATCTATACAATTTTTTGCACTTATGGTCTTTTGGTCATATTTGACTCGGAGAAAAAATCTCGAATTTTTGTTACGCACAATTAAGTGAAATGTTTTCAGAGCTTTGGTAGCACTACAGTATATACATATTTGGCAGCATTAATATATATCTGGAATTCCCCAAACAAATACCAAATACATTTTTTCTTATCCTATATAAGGTCTTAGGGTGTAATTTGAACCATTTTGAAAATTTTTAAATTTTTTATAAAAGTGATTAGTTGATATTTTTTGATATTTTATGACCTTTATTTAATTTAAAACGTCTACAACTACGTTAGATATTTTTTATAAAAAAAATTGGTCACTCAATTTTAAGACGCTATGAAGGTTAAACGTGTTTTTTAAACTCAAGTGTGAACAGAACATTAGACTGAGTTATTTGATTAGAGATAAATTCATTATCACAACTAAAACTAATTTTTTAATACAGGGAAATTAACATTTCAAATGTTCGAGAATTATTGAGATGCTTTATATTAAAACTTCTAAGGATATTCCTAATTAGAGAAAATAATGATTAATGTCATTATTTGTTTCTGTTCGGGTTTAACAGAAACAAGTATTAGGCACAGCCGAATACTTTTATACCCTTCACCAAATTATACTTTAAAATAAAATTTAAAAAATTATTATATTTAAAAAAAAAATTTTTTTTCGAAATTTTATTTTTAAGTTTTTTCCAATTTTTTTTTTAAAAAGAATTTTTTAATTTAAAAATTTATTTTTTTTAATTTATATTGTCTATATTTATGACTTAGTAATCGAGATATAGATCAAAAATAGGCAACAAAAATAGAGGTTGACTCGGATTTTTGGTCATATCTCCGTTATTTATGGACGGATTTTGCTGATTTTAAATAGGAAATTTCTGGAAAGCATGCCTGAAAGAATTATTGAAGATTTGGATCCCGAAGATATCTGGACAGACAGACAGACAGACAGACAGACAGATAGACAGACAGACAGACAGACAGACAGACAGACAGACAGACAGACAGACAGACAGACAGACAGACAGACAGACAGACAGACAGACAGACAGACAGACAGACAGACAGACAGACAGACAGACAGACAGACAGACAGACAGACAGACAGACAGACAGACAGACAGACAGACAGACAGACAGACAGACAGACAGACAGACAGACAGACAGACAGACAGACAGACAGACAGACAGACAGACAGACAGACAGACAGACAGACAGACAGACAGACAGACAGACAGACAGACAGACAGACAGACAGACAGACAGACAGACAGACAGACAGACAGACAGACAGACAGACAGACAGACAGACAGACAGACAGACAAATTACAAACGGAATGACAAACTTATATATACCCTTCTCACGAAGGGTATTAAAAAAAAACGTTTCTAAACCACTGTGCAAGGGTAAATGAACTTAGGCCTAATTTAATTATTAATTTAAATTTTAATTAATTTAAATAATTACCACAGAAATCTATAAATTAAAAATATTTCTTTTGAAGATAATTATACATTTTTTCTGAAATGCGTAATTTTAATACAATTTTGATTTATGAAAATCCCTGGAATTTCCACAATTTACCAGATTTTTTAAATATTTCCTGGGTATGAACAAAATAAGGAACCCTACTAGTGATATCATGATATTGCCACACAATTGAAAAATTCAAATTTTACTTTCACGCACAAAACAAAACCGCTGAGGTTTTTATGGATATGAATGAACTACACACTGGATATGAATGAACTACACACTGTATTTATATTTCTTAAAAAAAAATTAAAAAAATCAGTAAATTATTTGAAATAGCTTCGGGCAAATGGGTCCCAATATGCCTAAAAAATCAAGAAATCTCGTATTATAGTCACTTATAATAATTAATTACATTAAAATTAAAATTCCTACATACCATTTTTATAAATTCTATCAAAAAAATGTTTTGAAAACTGCAAAAATAAACTTGATCCTATCACTTTAAAAAAAAAAGAATAGAGGAGTGTACACAGCTTTAAAATTATATAGAGATTTAATACAATTTTTAAGCATTTACTACCACCAAAATAGTAATAAAAATTAAGTTTTGTTTGTAAATATTTGATTAGAGTAACTAACAACTCAAAATTATGCTCTATTTGAAAAAAAAAACAAGTAAGAGAGCTATATTCGGCTGTGCCGAATCTTATATACCCTTCACCAAATTATACTTTAAAATAAAAATTTTAAATACTTTTAGGTAAACAAAATTAATTTTTTTTTTTAATTTTTTAAAATTTTTTTTTTTTTAATTTATTAGTGAAAAAAGATAATGAAAAATTTTTTTTGGTAAAAAAAAATTCGGGTTAAAAACTATTTTTCTCGATTTTGACCCATTGTAGGTCCAAATTACTATAACCTTATATACATCGTTGTAATGGACTTTGAAATATCTATCATTAGATATCCATATTGTCTATATTAATGACTTAGTAATCCCGGTTTTTTCCTTATATCCCAGCCATTTGTGGGCCGATTTTCTCGATTTTAAATAGCGACCGAGCCGGAAGAATTCCCGACATATTGATGTATAAATTATGTTTGTAAGTTATTTGGGGCCTATGGAAAGTTGATTTCAACATACAGACGGACAGACGGACATGGCTATATCGACTTCGCTATCTATAACGATCCAGAATATATATTTGTGGGGTCGCAAATGAAAAGTGTAGAAATTACAAACGGAATGACAAACTTATATATACCCTTGCCACTCATTGTGAAGGGTATAAAAATACATATTTAAACTTAGGGATACCGGTGTCCCATATACGTCAAAAGGTTAAGTGTGTAGTTTCAAATGTATATGCACTTTATCATGTGTTAAAAATAATTTAGGTTTTTGTTGTGCGGTGTTTTTAAAACAAATGTAAAATGTTTGTTAACACTGCTTTTTTCACTAGTTAACGTTATTTGAGGAGTACACTATAAAAAAAACCATTTCAAAATCCTTTAATACTGTAAATTATTGTCAAAAAGAAAAGTTGTTATAATATAAAGTCTAATAAATTGTCTCTTAACTTGTTTTAATTCTATTTTTAGATCAACCTACAGCCCATTTAAAAATGGGTTCATCCCTTAATCCCGATGATATTAAAGAGGGTGATGATGTCTACTTTGAGTGTGTTATACAATCGAATCCAAAACCTTACAAAATGTCATGGTTTCATAATGTAAGTATACACAGTTTAAGAAGCACATTGACACTACCACAATCTGAAAAATAAAAAAAAAACACACAAGGTTAACAAATAATTAAAACAAAAACATAAAAAAAAAGAAAACAGAGCAAACATTTTAACATCTTAAGGATCATTAAATAATTTTCATTTTTTTTTTTAACTCAGAAGTTTATTTATATAATTTTCTTGTTTTGTTCATTTTGCTAGAGTTTTTGTACTTGTTTAGCTTGTTGTAAACTTAATTAATTTGTAATAAGTTTAAGTTACCCACCATGTGGGGGGAAAACAATTTTCCTTATTGTACACAAGGGAGGTTATTCATACAAACACATACAATAACTTTAAGTAATTCCTTACAAGTTTTTTTTGTTTGTTACTCCTCTGATATTTTTCTTGTTGTTTTTTCTTTTTTTCATTTAACCAAATTGCACGTGTGCAATTAAGAAATGTTCTAGTGTTTCTTCTTTTTTTACTTTTTTACTTTTTTACTTTTTTGTTTAGCAAAAGCAAGTAGTAGTATAAAAAAAGACACACAACCATTTACAAATTACTTTACGACATAAAAGCTAAAGTAAAGAATCCTTAAAAGATTGATGTTAAAAGCAGGGTTACCAATGCATCGATATTATACAGTAACGAGAAAATACGTTAATGAAAAATGTGAAAAACAAAAACAAAGTAAAAAAGACAGGAAAGAATGGGAAAAAAAAGTGAAAGAACAAAACACTATTTGACAGTTTATCTTACTTTAGTTGCACTTAACACTTACAGGAAACAAACACAAAGACAGGGAGTAAAAACGAATTATATACACATACATATACATATATAAACACTCTTGCTGCTACAAAAGGTCAACGAAGATGTTTAAATGTATTGAAACATTATCTATTTTTTTATTTTTTGTTTGATGTAACTGTCTACGTGGCACAATAAATGAATATGTTGTTTAATTATTTGGAACATTTATATTAATACCTTGAATAACTTTGTTTACTGACTGTCTTTGTTCAAATTACTTCATAGTACGATTATTAGATTTCATTCCTTTCTATTTAGGTCTGACTCTAAACGTGTGCGACAAATCTTAACCCTTTGTTTTGTATATTATTTTAGTTTTTCTATACATATGAGGAAATATTAAGTAAAGCCATAAAGAAATATTTTTTTTTTAATAAAATCTAAAGAATATTTTTACGGCCCGGAAAAGAACCTACAATTAAGTTGTGGAAAACAGCGAAATAAATTTGATGACGATTGTTTTTTTATATCCCCAGCGAAATATTCACCAAACTCCATTAAATCTAAGTCTGGTTATGTACTAACTAAAAGTTATACTATCGGTTAAATTGTGTAGTTGCAATGCTTAGTTTTGGTAAATATGGAGAATTGGCTAAAAAAGCATAATATAAAAAATCAAAATTTTTCTTTTTGGAAATTGTTGAAGAAAAATTATATTTTTTGAAGTAAATTTGTGTTCATTTCAAAATAAACATGTTAAATTCATTTAGTATTGCAACAACAAAACCAACAAGTGTTATATTCGGCTGTGGCGAATTTTGTATACCCACCATCAATATATAGTTTTGATCTTCTATGGGGACTTGAATCAGTTATGGTGCGAACTGTACAGACTTTGATACTGTCATTAATTTCATAAAACTATATAAGCACTGAGATCGAAACATTTTTAACATACATATATGTTTTGAATCTTTTTTTATTTGATTGAAATTATTGTTACAATTTACCAAAAAAAAATATTTTTATAGTTCTAATCACTAATGATGAAATTTTTAACCTTAATCGAAAACTCTTCCATTATGGTTTTTATAGTGCTTTATGTCACTTTGTTCGAACAGGTTGTTTATCTCCGTTTAAAATCGACCACACATTTGGACACCTTTTTTGTGCTCTTCAATTCTCTTTTAACAAGAGCCCAATATCTATCCACTGGACTCAGCTCCAGGCAGTTTGTAGGAATTGCCTCTCTTGGTACAAATACCACATTGCTGTTCTTGTACCACTGAAGACCTTTCTTACCATAGTGACTGGATGCTAAATCAGGTTAAAAATAAGTGGACGCACTAAGAAGTCTTATGAATGGAAACATCCTTTTTTTGTAGACATTCCTTGATGTAAATTTCGGTATTTATAGAGCCCTTTGTAACAAATGTTTGGTTTTTTGCCCAATTGCATATTGCTTGCCATACCAACAATATTTTTTGTATAAAATTTGAGTTCAATTTCTGTGCTCTGTCTTTGGCCTTTAAATTTTTAGCAGAGTTCCTGTCAGGAACTTTTTGGGCCTTGTATGCTTTTAAACCTGCATTGCCTTTAACTTTTCGTACCAAATAGTCTGAGCACTGACCTAACCGGGCTGCTTTCCTACCGGAGGTGTTGGGAGCTCTTTTGAAAATGCTTTCTATTTTTTTGGCTTTAGAAACATCATCTGAACCATTCCTTCTACCTAAACCAGATTTTATATCAACGGACAAGTTCTCCCGGTACTGTTTAGTAACATTGGAATCAGTTTGATAGCAGACCTTATATTTTTTGGCCAACTTTTTGTAGGACCAAGTTGGGCTTTTTTGAAAATATTTAATAATTTTAGTACGCACTTTTTTCTGACCACTCATTTTAATCATATTAACAACAAATTAACATAATTGACATTAAAGATAATAACTGACATGCTTTACAAAGGTAACTTGATAAAAAAAAAAAAAAAATCAAATAATACTTAGGTTAAAAGTTTTAATGAAAAACGTGTGTTAAGAATTTTACGATCTCAGTCCTTACGATCAATGAAATATTTTTCTAATTGACACTTATGATACTTTTAAAATCAGTAAGTATATTGCAATTGCTGTAAACTATTTTTGAATAAAATGCTGAATATTTTTTGGTAGCGCTGATGTCTATATTTGTTACTGGATAGTAATATAACCATTTCTATAATATAACTACAAACATTTAATTTATATCGTTTTACGAAATGCTCAAAACCTATTGCAAACAAGCAATACCCTTCTATCGAAGGAGATTATAAAAAATCTATTAAAAATATATTATCTTGTCACTTTTATTATCCCCTGCTTCTGAAGGGTTTAAAATTTTGTTTGTTTTTTTTTCAAAAAAGAAAAACTTATATGTTTATTTTATTCCATTTTCATACATCTCGTGCTTTTCTAAGCTTCCATCTAACCATTCAACTAGCATGTTATGTATTGCCAGCCAAAGATGAGTAACAGAAGAAATAAATGCAATTTACTATCTTGTCTATGGGTCTGTTTGTTCTTGGAAATGTAGACGTCCGTCTGTTTAACTGTCAGCATGTTTTTCAGTGTGATGTGGTAATCCGTTATTTAACTCCAATGTCTTTAGTATAATTTGCGCTGTATTTATATATATATATATGTATGTGTGTATACATAAACATATACACACACACTTGCATACATATATCAGTGTAACGTTAAAGTATGGTAGTGGTCCTTTTTATAAAAGATAAACTTTTCATCATGTGTAGAAGAGGTATTAAGTCGGTGTGGGAGTGTGTGAGTAAATGTATTAAGCATATAACATGTAGCCATTAGGAAAAAATTCCAAGAGACTTTGCTTGCCTTTTTTTTTTTTCTTTGTTTTTCCTGTTGAGTTGAAAATCCTGACAAGGACAAATAGACATTGTTGCTGTTATGCTGGAAAATTATTATTTTTATTTTTTCTACATCTATTTTTCTAATTTGTGTTTATATATGCACATATACTAGTATGTACAATAAATAACTAGATTTCAGTTTACACCTTTTTCTTGTCTACACTTCTACACACATTGTTTCTATACTAGCAATTTTGTTTCCATAAATTCGAAAAAAATAAGATTCAGATTTTTTGTTATTGTTGTGTTATTGCAAATATTCATAGAAGGGAAGGAAAATAAAAAATAAAAAAAACAATTACTTGACGTTGACACATTGTAGTCTGGTAGTGTCAACAAGGTCATCATTATCATATTCGTCGACATATAGTACATACAGCAATCAGTATCTACATATATGTGCGATACAATTTCTTTTCATTTCACTTATTTTCCATGTCATACTTACTTACATCATTTTATTTAGGTTGATCCCTTTTGTTTTTCTGTTTTGTATTCTCATCTATATCCTGCTGTAAACATTTTCAATTTCATTTCATAGCATTAGATTACACTTATTGCTGTAGCAATTTCTAAGGGATTTATTTCATAGAAAAAGTGTTAAAATCATTTATATTTTTGAAATTTTACAATCATATTTTCTTCGTATAATTATCATTTGTACTATGTAATCATATTTTGCTAACCATTTTGTTGTTATTTGTGTTTTTTTTTTCTCTCTTTTTAGGGCAAAGAATTACATCACAATATATCAGCTGGTATCATACTCTCGGATCAATCACTTGTCCTACAAAGTGTTTCACGTGCATCTGCCGGTGATTACACTTGTCTGGCTGTAAATTCTGAAGGAAAAGGCACTAGTAATCCGGTGACATTACGTATACGTTGTAAGTACAGATTTATTACACTGTTATGTTCTTTTTTTTTTTTTTTTGTTTAATAATTTCTTCTTAGTATAGCTTTAAGGTAAAATGATTGTTGTTTTGTAAAACACGGGAATAAAAAAACACAACATTACGAAAGTGATTTTGTTAAATTATTTTAGGTATTGAGGATTTGTCATTTTGATATGCGTTTTTCTTATTCTATTTGAATTTTTAAGCTATAAGTATTTTAAATAATGAATGAATTGTAGATTTAGCGAAAAATGTTTTGTCTTTATTAAATATTTTAAAAGTTAGAAATGTTTCCCTGTAGAAGGCACAGGAACCTGATACAATTTTAAAACGGAATACTCGGAAGAGCATTCCGCAGATTTTTGTAAATGCCTATAAATTGCAGTGCCCTCCACCAAGATGTCAGCAAGTTACACATTCATCTTCACGCAGAGAAAAAATATAGTTGTGCATGTTTACTGTAATCATTACATTTTTAAAAGTTTTGTAACAATATTATAGTCACACTAACTATTTACAAGATCGTGGTAACCATAATATGGTTAACTTACGATTCACATGATTGTATCAATCATATATATGGTTACAGTAAACAAGTATATCCTTGTGACAACCATTTTTATGATGAATCTTTATATCATAATATTGTTCACAGATTATGATATCAATTAGCCGAGAGCAACATAATATGGTAAAACCTTAATCATAAAAATGGTTGTCACAAACGTATACTTAATAACAGTGACCATATATATGATTAAAATAAAAAAAAGTCTTAAAAGATTCCCTTATTTGATGTTCAGGAAATACTGAGATAGGCAAGTTACTTATAACTGTAGAACACATTTTAGCTGTAACTAGTTATTTTCCAGGTTTTAGAGTTTTCATGGTGGAGAAACGGTATTTTATTGGGGAGAGCACACCATCTTTATTAATCACAAAAAATGTGTGGCAAATAATACTATAATTATTCTTAATTCACGGATCTCTAGTAGCCAGCAATTTTACTGTCAGAACTGTAGCATATAACCAAAAGAAATGTATTCTTTTCAATAAATAGCTTGTTAAGTTCTCGCATGCTTTCGTTTTCCGGCTCTGGCTCGTCGCTATCGGGTAGGGTTCATGAACTTAACGCAAGATGAAAAAAAAAACACATAATAACTATTTTATTGCATGCGAATTAAACAAAAAAAATTAACAGTCTTTACACAAAAGTATACGAAGCAAGCAACATTAAATTTAATTTTTAAGAAACACAAAATTTGAAATGAACTTGAGGTATTATAGCATCTAAAATTCCTGTTGCCATTAGCTGGTAAATGCAACAATATGCCCATCCCTACCTTGATCATCTACTACTATACCAAAATAAATTTTCCTGATGATCCCTAACATAGTGGTATCGCTATCTAGCTGGTTTTGCCGAAAGAATCAAATAGAATAGAAATAGAAACATTTCATTAAATAAAGATTTTAATTTTTACACTATATCTATTAATAATAACAGTTTTCAAATAATTTTTACTTAGTAAATTACTTTTATAATTCATTGATGTGATTTTATTTTACGTTTACTCGTAAATGTATAAATAAAAAAATTAACAACAAAATAGTTTGAAGTTTAAATTAAGTTTTGTTTATATATATATATTTGTTTTTAGTGTTTTTTTTTTTAATTAAAAAAAATGTTGTTAAGAAAAAATATATCTACAGTATCAAATTGATCTTTTTACCCTGTATTGAAAGTAAGAATGTGAGGAAAGCAGAATCAAAATTAGGTCAAGTTAATGTAGGTCAGTTATCGAGAATAAAAGAAAATAAAAAAAAGAACAGGGACGTGGAAATTTAATAAGTAAATACGTGAAGGGGTTAGGTTAATTTATTAATTGGAATTTAAGAAACTCACTGAACTTAATAAAATGCAGCTAGTGTATATTTATATTCCATAAGTATTAACTTAAAAACATCACTTTAAAAAATATTTAATAAATTTTAATTATTATTTTACTCTTTTGTTGCTTTTTTTCATAAATTTTTTCTATAATTTTGTTTTTTTTTCTTTTATTATTTTTCTTCTTCTTCACTTTAAACAAATTTATAATTGATCTCTTTTAATTTTATATATTCTGTATTCAAACTATTATTATTATTATTTAAAATATATATTTTCACTTTATCACATATTATAATTATTAATTTTTCTTATTTTATTAATTTATTTATTAATTTTATATTTATTTTTTTCTATTGATCTTTGATATGTTCACAAAGCTGGTAGTGAAAATAACTAACTACAAAATATGTAAATAAATGAGATGACACTTACATTTGTCGTAATGAATCCATCGTTGAATGTCCATTCAGCAATGCCTAGATAATACGTTGAAGGGAGACAATTATAAATTTGATTTTTGGTGTGTTTGAACCTCAATGTTTGTAATTCTTTTTTTTTACATATTCTGCATTACTTAAACAAAAAAAAAAAACAAATTTAAGAAAAAGATTTTAGCAACATGTTTCAAAGGGTGTTAGCAACATTTGGGTAATGTCCCCTGTAGGAATCCTTTTATTAATTTTCCTTCCAATTAATTTAAACGAGGTTAAGAAAAATGACTCAATCTGATGCTGTAGTTTGTGTAGTTTAGTTAAGTAATAATTTAGAGCAAATTAGATGACGACTTGATGTACATCCTAAAATTTTGAACTCTCTTCGTGTTATATTGAATATTTTCTTAGATTTGTGGTATGGTGACTGGAAAATGATCCATGTATGTTAGCCAATTTCAGAGCTATGTTGGGATTTTCTTATGGACCGTTGTTGACGTGTGATGTTATGGAATATTGAGATTGTTCCCAAATAAATTAAGGCATTTATAAGAACAAATAACTTTGTCAGGCAGTTTTAAAAATATTTGATCTGGAGGTTATAAAGAGTCCTACAGACAATACTCAAATTCTAAATTTGGTGCCAAATCTGTAGAGATATTTGGATGGTATTAGCTAAATATTAAATTTAATGTATAAAAAGAATTTACCCGTAGGGATGTGGCACCAAGGATTAAATCGAAAAATATTTATATTACGCACAGTTTATAGGATATGAACCTATTTTATTTGGATTTAGCAACTTTGATTTTATTGTGCTTCTAGAAATTCTGTAAAACCACGCTGTCTTTACTTTTATTTTAACCAATTATTACGCTTTCACAATCTAATTAAGACTTGTAATAAAAACGTGTTCAAGCTAATACGGTTCTTATATATTTTTAGCAAAAGCATTAGTCAAATTGCTTAATAAAAACAAGCGCGAACTACAAATTCTTAAGAAGTAACTAGTTACTACCATATGTTAATTTGCATCTTATTTGTCGCGAGTGGTGAGAACAAATAGATATACAGTGGTACAAAATAGGAAAAAAAATGTATTTAAATAAATTTTTATGATATTTTATTTTTTTTATTTTGCGATTTTCATTTATGATTTTTATTTATTGGTAAACTTGTCATAAATTCGTTCTGCAATATTATATAAATAAAATATCAGAACGCTAAAGCAAGTAAAATTAAATTTATTTAAATTTGTTTCATAACGAATGGTTTAAATGCTTTTAAAATGGCAATTCATAAAATAGTGATATTTATTCCATTGTTATTGAAAACTAATAATATTTGTCATGTCAGCATCTTTACAGAACAGAGAGTATATCAGAATTATTTACCACTGTCCATAATTTAAACAGTAAATTCACAAGAATAAAGGTATTGAGAGATGCTAATTTCAACATTTTTCAGATTTTGACATGATTATTTAATAACTTATAAACATGACTTATGCATCAAAATATCGGGTAGGGTCCCGATTCGGTTGCTACCTAATATGGACAAAATTACCCCACCAAAAAGAAAACATCAGAAATATCTCGATTTTTTTTACCTAATTTTTTCTACAAAAACTTTTTTTATCAGTTTTTTTTTTACACGCAAAGCTCTTCTGGCACATTTTCTGAGAGAAGGCAGAGCGGAATGAGTATCGGATGTTATAGAATGTGTAAACAAGTATTTTAGAAGGCCTGCAAAGTGCAGCCCAGGGCTGTTTACTATTGGCGTTTTGTTTAAGCTTTGATGTTTTACAAATACATCGTGAGTGTCTGTAATTCTTATCCACTCTATATTTATATTTGTATAATATCTCTGGATTTTCTAAAGCATTTTAGAAAAATGTTTCCTGATGATCTGGCCTAAGCAATCAGTGAAATGTGCATAGGATATTACTTATCCCCCAACAATAAATTTCCCTGAATTTATCAATAATAAATCTAAATAAAAAATTAAAAAGATTTATACAGAAATGCTTATAATTGTTCTAAGCATAGAGAAATATGGAGCGGAAACTAGAAAAAAACTCAAGCAAAAAAAAAATACTCAAAATAATCACACATACGAGTTTTGTTTTTGTTTTCACATAGTTTTTTTTTTACTAATACATTATCACCACTTAAGTTTTTGACAACTTAGTTAGGTCTTTGACAGGACAGTTTCCGATCTATGTGTATTTATCTATGGTTCTAAGTATGAATTTGAATACATAGAGAAACATAGAGCGGAAACTTGAAAAAAACTTAAGCAAAAAAATTACTCAAAATAATCACACTTACAAGTGTTGTTTTTGTTTTCACATAGTTTTTTTCTACTAATACATTCTCACCACATAGGTTTCTGACAACTGAGTTAGGTCTTTGACAGGAGAGTTTCTGCTCTATGGCTATTCTCTATGGTTTAATATTTTAACTGAGTAAAATCGGGTTTATAGAAAGAAAAACAATTTTCAATATTGTCACCTTAGATTATCGTTATTTGAAGACTAGTGTAACTTTAGTGTGGAATCATTTTCTTACAGTAACAAACCGTCAACTGATTCAATATAGCCCATTAAATCTGAGCGACGTATGATCGAATCTTATTTATTGTTAATGAAAATTATCGCCATATTAAGGTTTATCTATCTATAAATGGCATTGGCTATCGTTATATGTTCGCGATCGAACTAGATGTTGTCTCACACCTCACAGGTTATAAAATAGTTGATATATTGATTGGAACATTTCAAAATCATGTAATCTCGATAAATTTTTTTAATAGCAGTGAGAACGGACTAATATCGAATCTACGCTACATACAATATTTACACCTCTAAAGTCCTTTGAAACAACCGCTAATTGCCTAACTTTGAGTAAAAGAATATATTTTATTTAATCATTTATATGCCAAAACATAAATATGCTCAGTTTTCAAATATCAAAACCACAAAAATTCATGATAGCCAACATAAAATTGTAATATTATTAAACGATAAGATAATAAATAGTTCCTATAAAAGATTCCTGTAATTTTGTTATTTAATCATCATAAGCCTCAAATATCATACTCTTATCTTGTCTTTAAAGTCTCAAGTGGGTTGTCCATTTATTGCAACTAGCAATAATAGAAACAAAAGTTACATTATATCACTACAGGAAAATATTGTTGTATTTTTAAGAACAGAAGACAAATATTTCTGTTTACGAATAAGGAAGGGTATGCTGACGTATGAGTTACTTCTTTATAAAGAAAACTAAAGTCTCAATGGTAACATTTCATCTTGTATGATTAGATTTTTCACTTAAAGTGACCATAAATGAAACAATTTATTTAACAGCTAAACAAGGTAAACTAATCATAGATTACATAAAAGAGCAAGTAGTTTATAATAAACAAAAAGGATTTCAATGATGAACCTACAGAAAACTTAAGGATAAAATTGTGTTAACATGCTTTAGTTTTTTATAATATGAAAAAGTTTTTTATGTATTTCAATATAGAAATTACAAAAATGTTTGCTGTATTTTCAATAAGAAAAAAAAAACATAAATTTTAATGTTTTAATTGTATTTTAAAGCTTACGTTGGCACATGTGTTTCTTAACTGAAATGTTGTAATTAATTTTCTCTTTGTTACACAATTTTCTGCACTTTTTTTCTTTTTTGCTGATTATAACAATTATCCTTGCAATTGTATACAAGACACGAGCAAATACAAAAAGAAAAAAAAGAAAATAACGTGAAAAATAAAACAAAAATATTGAAACTGTGCAAAGAATATCGAACTTACATCAGTTTGTTATACTTTACGTTTTTCTTTTACTAATTATAGATTTCGTTCGTAAGGATTTCAATTAGTAAAGTTTGTAAAACACAAGAAAAAATTAAGTTGCACAATGTTTTAAGCAACGAAATACAATTTCATAAAAAATTTGCTGATTATGGTAAATGCTGAGCACATGAGTTAAGATATGAATGGGATATTAGAGATGAAAACGTTGGTCGTGCTTATGTATTTTCCATACAATTCACTCTTTTGTCTGTATTAATTAATGAATAGTGAAAAAGTGCTTATTTGGGGATTACACATTTGTCTTTGAATGTTTTTGATTATTGTCACTATAGTGACAATAAAAGTTTGGGCTCTTGTTGACTCTGAACCGTTGAAGCTATTAATACAATTGTCTGCACTTCTATCAATCAAAACAATAAGGCTGAGATTGAAATTATATGTGTATTATCTGAAATAGGTCTTAACATTCAAGAGCTTATAAAACACCAAAAGAATAATGCCGCAATTATTAACATTAATTATGATATTTTTTTTTTATAATTTGTAAACTTTTTACTTGATTTTTTAAACCATATCAAGTTGAAATTGAGAAAATCCAAATTTGTATTCAGAAAAAGCAAATGAAAATTGAGAAATTGAAAGTAAATATTGCGGAAATACAAACTGAAACTAAACTGAAAATTGAAATTGGGAAAATGCAACTTTATGTTGAGAAAACCTAAATTAATATTGAGAAATAATATATTTCTAATAGGTTTAAACCAAAGTATACCAAGTAGTCCGACTCTCTATTTTTTAAATTACTCTCTCACATATACGGGTTCCTTGAGAATTAAACACCCTTGTGAGAGAATTAAACACATCAAAAGTCCTGAAATTTTAACTAGAAATTGTAGATTAAATATAGTTCAATACTCATTAAATCATTAACACACATTATTTCCTAATTTTTTCAGCACATTTAGCACTTTTTCATCCCGAAACACGTCCATTTTCCACAAACTAACAATATTTTTTTTTTATTAATTTTTGACTTTTTATTTTGTTTGTGGTGTAATTTAAACTACAGAAGAGAGTTTCAATTTTTGGAATTGAAAATAGAAGAAAATTGAAATAAATTAAAATTTAAACATTTTTATAGAACTCTGTGTGTCTGGTGAAAATTAAAAAGGCACCAACACATATACATTTTAGTTACTAACACATACTTAGACTTAGGTACTTTTTCACTAACACATGTTTAGAGTTAGGTACTGCTGTCAAAGAGTCGGACTACTTGTTATACTTTGGTTTGAACATTTCTCTATATAAATGTTTATTTTAACTTGTGTTTATTTAATATTAATATTTTCTTGCATATGTGTTTCTCCTTTTGTATGTATGTGTTTACATTTATTGTGTTTCGCAACTAACTTCAATATTAAACGCGCTGTCAAAATTGGATTTTCCAATTGCAAAGCGTTGCCGCTGCGTGTTATTTCGATATGCTGCACACAAATTGTATGGGCATGAGAATTTTTGATTTTTTTGCTTGTCAGACATTTACAACTTTGAAGTTCTATAATATACCCAATGCACGATGAGAATAGTTAATAGTCCCTCTTATAGAGGGTTTTCCAACAAGAGGTATTATTTTGGTATTCAAAGAAAAATGGCATTTTTTGAAATAAATGATCGGATGTTTATTTCATAATAAAAAGGAAGGTTAATAATGGAAAACAACATCAGCCAAATGGCCACCACGACCACGCTTACAGGACCATATCCTTTTAATGAAATTTTCCATAACGAAATCGCAAAGTGGCTGCCCTATGTCATCGAAAGCCTCACGAATTCTATCTTTGAGATCTTGAATCGACGCTGGGCTGTTGGTGTAGACCTTATCTTTCACGTGGCCCCAAAGGAAGAAGTCACAAGGTGTTAAATCACAAGATTTCGATGGCCAATTGTGATCACCTCTTCAAGAGAAAACACGGTCCGGAAAGTTTTCCCTTAAAAGAGCAATGGTTTATTTGCCGTCTTGTTCAAAGCAAACGATGTCCACATCAATATCATCCAAGTCCGACCATAACATACGGTGTAATGACGTTTGTGGAATGGCCAATTCCAAAGGACGAAGAGGAATGGAGAAACCTGGGTTATCTTCAACACTTTGGGCTACAGCAGCAATATTCTAAGTTGTTCTTGAGCGACGTGCACGGGTTTTATTCTTCACATCACTAACTTGTCCCAACAGCTCGAATTTTTCCACCAATTTCTGTATTGCAGTCCGACAAGGTGCTTCACGACGACCCAAAAATGCTTTAGTTTTGCGAATTGTGATTGCAAGATTTTCACCATTTTTGTACTGAATTTTAATAATTTCAATGCGTTGTTGAAGCGTTTATCGTTCCATTTTTAGTAAAGTTTCTACTTGTCAAATGTCAAAGAATAAAAGCTTCAGAAGTGACAGCTACCGAAATACCAGTTGATTCAAAATAACACCTCTTGTTGGAAAATCCTTTATTTAACCTTGAAGTAGGGAGGAAAAATTTATGGACATAGTCACGAACATGGTTTTACATTTTACACCTGTTAATTTTTTACAAATTTTTACAAACAAAAACATTTTTTTATAGATAAAAGACAACATTGTTTATTCCAATAAAGTAAAAAAAATATATATTTTTTTTAATATTTAGTTCAACAAAACAGGCACTGTTTTCACAAATTATCTTTTGGAAATCCAAAACATTTTAAGAAGTTATTAATTAAAAATCAATCAAGAGCAATCAATCAATGTATATATTTAAATAAAAAAATTAAAGCAAATTTGAAATGCAGGACAACATTTTTTCAATATTTTTTATTCATCCAATACCATATCTTCAATATGCATTTGCTGCATCCAATACAAATTAGCTTACTACAATGCAAACAAATATGTTTGGTTTTAAATTTAAGCTTTATTTTTAAGTTCCGATAAACAAGGATCACAAACATCTCACAAGTGGTCAACATAATTATATTAAAACTTAACGTTATATGGGACGATTGGTCTCCATTGACTCTTTGCTCTAAGGACTGTTGTGGCGGTAAAATATTTTCCAAGAAAAAATAGCATAAACGAGTGGTAAAGTTTACACCAGGATTGTCATTTCCCTACTCCCGCTAAATCTATTTCAACCAATAAACATCGAATGTTATATTCTGGCATAGCCGAATATATGTGACAATAAAATATTTTTCAATTACGGATGGATAATCACAAAAGTTGGTAGATATACATATTTATGCTCAAAGTACTTAGAACTAATTTGTGCAAAATTTGATCTGAATTGCCGCATAATCGACATATTTATGACTGCTCAAACAGTATTCCGGAGGGACATTTGTATGAGGGCTAGGTGAAATTATGAACCGATATTTTCCATTTTCAATCCCAAACAAACCTTGTCAACCGAGGATATTTGTGGAAAATGTCAGCTAGCTAGATCCTTTTGTTTAGGACCGTATTTTCAACAGACAGACTGACGGAGGCACATTGCTAGATCGTCTTAAAATCGTATGAGGAACCAATATACCTAATAACGTGGGTCTGCTACAAATATTTTAAGAGAATGATTAAATCAATATATTGTTTGATGGTGGGTATTAAAACAACAATATGAGAAGATACTTATTAAATAAATCAAATTTAGAAAGTGCAACATAAGGATTAAATCAGAGCTAGGCATTTCCTATGCGTGCTTTTCGGCCATTATTAAATTTACAACAACGTACTCACACGTATTAAAAACTCATTCAGTCTCGTTTGAGCGTTCATTAAAGAAGGTTGTGTTGTCGCATGTTTCTTGCTTTTGTACATGAAGATTACTAATGCAGGGATGGAAAACTTAATATTTTTTAACATCAACGTATAGTGTACGTTTTTAGATTTATAAACTTCCAAAAAGAAACGAATTTTAAACTAAAATGCTTTCTTAAATCGATATAAGTAAAGAAGTCTAACAGAAATTTTAAATTTAAAAATATTATTTTTAATTAAAATACCACCATTTCAAAATTAAAATTTCCATGCCTGTGTTGTAGTGAATATGAGAGTATAAATTTTTCTCTTTTCTTATTTTTCGCTCTTACAAAAACTGACCAATCGCATGTGTTGCCGGGCTCTGGATTAAATCAAAAAAACTAAAGCAGAGGTAAAAATTACCAACACCTCCATAGTTAAAGTTTAAAGTTAAATTAACTCCCTGGTAGACGGTTTTCATCTTAAAAGTACAAGTTATTATCCGGTAAATAGTGTTGTTAAAAAACCTTTCTGTTTTAAGTAAAAATTTAAAATAATTGAAAAGATTTTAATTAAAGCAATTTCAGCAAATCTAATTATTATATACTAGCTGAACCCGGTCCGCGTTGCTGGCCCTTAGAAAACATCTGTTTTATATTGCATCTCGGTCTCGATTTTAATATACAGTATCGGACAAAGTCGGTGATCCAATGAATTCAAAAATTCAGTAGGATAATCGACGGCTTGTTCAAAATTGCATGTTCCCACAGCCAATCCGAATTTTTGTAGTTGGTTGTAAGAATTGGGAATACCTTGTCAACAACGAAATCTCATTTGTGGCGAGATCAATTGAAATTTTTCCATTTCTGATGTCCAACAATTGTTTTGAGAATGTTTCGGCATAAGGGTATTGCAGCAAATGCACACGCATGTTCGTTGATAGCGTTCGGCTTCTGTAGCTTCATTTCCAGTGAAATAAATTTGAAGGAACTTCGCATCATCATTGGGAAGCGGGAGCAATGATCCAATTCTGTGGTACATTTGGCCTTGAACTTTAAAGGTGGGCATGAAGCCGACGTCATTTGAAATCATGAGTTGCACTTTTTGATATTTTGAAGGAAGTGCTTGGAAATAGGATTGGCGCCGGAAATGTAACTTAGAAGCAGCTTAGGCGGCTCAATAACTGGTGGCAGAATAACTTTACCGTTCGAACAACAAATTCCCAGAAATTCCTTAGGGAACTTCAAAACGCGGCAATGTAAGCAATGTTTGTCCATTGCGAAATCAGTACGTCCTTGTGATTATTGTAGTCATCATACTTATTGTAATAAAATGCCGGCAACTTTAAATCGGTTCTTTCTCTTGATCGAGCCATTCGGGAGCGATTGGCTTCTAGTCTTTCGATATGCTGTTGAGGTGTCTCTGCAGCACTCGATGAAGATACAATGCGACGCATTTGCTGAAGCCGTGATTCTCGTTCTCTTCCAGTTTCTGCGGCTCTAGACGTATATGCCCTTTCTGAAACAAATTTTATTTGAATAAAACCTTTATTTTTTATTAAAAGTGGAATGCGGAGAGTTATTCAAAATATTATTTTATTTTATAGATTTCACATGGAAATTTCTTATTCATGCACAAAATTGTTTATCATCGATTGATAATACAAAAGAACTTTTATAGTACCGGATATGTGTTGAATGTATTCCTTTCTTCGCTTACACCAAATAATACGCTTCAGAGTACACCACTTTGAATTAAAATTTTTGGAATGATGTTAAGAAACGAAATGAAAATTGTCATTGTTTGAACGTTGGGAATAAAAAAAGGATTTATGTATTTCTCCAATTGAAAAAAAAATTGTTTGGTCGACAAAATTAATTTTTTTTGAAAAAAATTTTTTTTTTCCAAATTTTTTTTTTACAACTATCACTGACTTTGTAAGCCTGTATATAGGAAACTAAATAAACTATCTGTGAGAATTGAAGAAAAGGTCGATCAACAATTATACAATAATCTTTTTTTTATGTCATTAGCGGCATAGTATAAAAATCTGATTCTGCCACGCCATTCCGTCCATAGACCGAAAATCAAAAATCTGACTTTACAATGTTACACGCTAGGCTTTTCTGAAGATTCCGTAAAAATGTTTATCAAAATCGGTCAAGCCGTTTTTGAGTCCATGCGGAACGTACATATACAAACCTGTTTTTATATATATATGGCATTAACGGTATAATGTAAAAATTTGATTTTTACACACCCCTCCGCCCACAGAAGAATATCAAAAATCTAACTTTACAGTGTTAAACGCTGGGCTATTCTGAAGATTCCCTGAAAATTTCATTAAAATCGGTGCAGCCGTTTTTTATATATATAGATGGCATTAGCGGTAAAATGTAAAAATTTAATTTTGCCACGCCCCTCCGCCCACAGACCGAAAATTAAAAATCTGACTCTACAGTGTTACCCGATAGGCTATTCTGAAGATTCCCTGAAAATTTCATCAAAATCGGTTCAGCCGTTTTTGAGTTCATTCGGAACATACATACCCACATACATACAAACATCTATTTTTATATATATAGATGAAAGGATATACATATACATATAAAGCATATATATTTCTACAACTGCCCACAATTAAATTATTATTATATAATTCGCCAAGTTTTAACCATTCTGTTACTTAGCAAGTAATTTACTCAATATTTTTTTTTTATTTATTTTTAATTTTCATAATCCTTTATTTGCAATTTTATTTTGAGAAAAGAAGTACAAAAATAAATACTTGTACCTATAATTGATTTAACCTCATTTATAGTCTGCGAGTCTTATTAAAAAGTATTAAGTCAAGTGAAAGACTTAAAAGACACAAAGATTCTTATACACACAACAGAGCCAAAGACATTGCTGTGATCCTTAAGAAATACATTTTCATTAATGAATAGTTACTTACTTCCTTTCTTCAATGGCTTAAGTTTCGTTAGAAGCAAGCAGTGGCCAATACTAACAGAAATTTTTGAGGAATTTCTTTAGAAAAAATAAAACTGTTTTAGTTTTCCTATTATGAAAGAAACTACTTTCTTAATTAAAAACTGCAGTTGGTATGTAAATTAATGGGAATGTTATGATTAAGAGAGTCTTCTTTAAATCACATTTAATATTACTTATTTATTTAGATTGCTACTTATTAATTTCACAGGCTTTTAAAGCGCTGCTGTTTACAAAATTATTAAATTTCTCTTGTCAGTAATTGAGTTCTTTCATTAATACTGTAAAATATACACAAATTTTATTTTTTTTTTTAATTTGGAACACAATTCCAATTTTAGATGTATCCAGTAAATAAAATATATTTTTTTACATATTTTGTTTATTTAAAAGAAAATTGTTTAATTGTTATTAATCCCACTAGGTGTTTAGTTTAGTTTAGTTTAATTTTATTTTATTCATTTGTTAACTCTTAATTTTTTTATTAAAGGAATTCTATAAGCCTTGTTTGAGGAAACACACACAATATTATTGTAAGCGATGTTCATGGAATTTCTTGAATTTGGAAAACATTTTTCTGGACATCCATTAAAATCTTCCGATAAATACATATGTATGGGGTATTCAAACGGTCTGCTATTAGGTCATAATGTCCTATTATATTATGATAGTTTAAACAAATGTTTGTTGTGTTTCAAACAAAAAAGTTCTAAGCTAATAAGACTTTTTGAACTATGTTCATTATTTTGTCATAAAATTACACATTTTTTGTTTGAATCACAACAACAATTTGTTTAAACTATCATAATATATTAGAACATTATGACTTAATAGCAGACCGTTTGTGCTAACCATAATATGGTTAACTTGCGATTCACATGAGTGTGTCAATCAAACATATGGTTACAGTAAACAAGTATATGTTTGTGACAAACATTTTTATGATTAAGATTTTATCATGTTATGTTGCTCTCGGCTAATTTATATCATAATCTGATAACAACATATCATGATATAAAGATTCATCATAACAATGGTTTTCACAAACATATACTTGTTTACTGCAACCATATATATATTTAATACAATCATGTGAATTGTAGGTTAACCATATAATGGTTACCACAATCATGTAAATAGTTACTGTGACCATAATATTGTTAAGAAAACTTTTAAAAATATTGAAATGATTACTGTAAATTTGCATAACTATATTTTTTCTCTGCGTGTATTATTTACCAAAGTATACCTTATGATAGAGATTGAATATATATGACTTAGTAATTCTGATATAGATACAAAAATACCCAGCTGGAAATATTTCAAAGGGCTTTACATTGTAGGCCTTCTAAAATATCTTTTTATACATTCTATAAGATCAAATACCCATTCCACCCTGCCTACTCCCAGAAGATGTTCTAGAAGTGCTTTGCTTCTCCTTCTAAAAACCTTCATACACATTCAAAATTGCATTGCAAAATAATGTCTAGCAAACGTTTATTTAAAATTCAAACATGCTTGATTTTGCAATTATTCGTCTATGTTTTCTCTCTACAAGGTTTTCTAATAAGAGGTGTTATTTTGGTATTCAAAGAAAAATGGAATTTTTAGGGATTAATAATCGGATGTTTATTTCATAATAAAGAGGAAGGTATGCCGTTAATAATGAAAAGCAATATCAGACAAATGCCCATCACGACCACTCTTTTAGGACCATATTCTTTTCATGAAATTTTTCATAACAAAATCGCAAAGTAGCTGCCCTATGTCCTCTATAGCCTCACGAATTCTATCCTTGAGATCTTGAATCAACGCTGGGCTGTTGGCGTAGACCTTATCTTTCACGTGGCCTCAAAGGAAGAAGTCACAAGGTGTTAAATCACAAGATCTCATTGGCGAATTGTGATCACCTCTTCGAGAGATAACACGGTCCAGAAAAAAGAGCAATGGTTTCATTGCTTGTGTGGTACGTAGCACCGTCTTGTTGAAAGTAAACGTTGTCCAGATTAATGCCATCCAACTCCGACCATAAGAAATCATTAATCATCTCTCGATAGCGCATAGGACGAAGAATGGACAAACCTGGGTTTTCTTGAACACTTTGGCCTACAGCAGCAATATTCTCAGTTGTTTTAGAGGGACGTGGACGGGTTTTATTCTTCATATTAATAGCTTGTCCCAACAGCTTGAATTTTTCCACCAATTTCTGTATTGCGGTCCGACAAGGTGCTTCACGACGACCCAAAAATTCTTTAGTTTTGCGAACTGTGACTGCAAGATTTTCACCATTTTTGTAGTGAATTTTAATAATTTCAATGCGTGTTGTTGAAGCGAGTATAGTTCCATTGTCAAAGGATAAAAGCTTCAAAAGTGACAGCTAGCGAAATACCGGCTGATTCAAAATAACACCTCTTGTTATTTTTTTTTATATAAAACTTTACACGTTATACTTTAGAGTCTATTCTTTAGGTTTTATGCTAGATTCATTAAGAATATTTTCCCTAATATCCATCTTTAATGGCTTGATTCAGCAAACCTTTAATTAGGCTCCTATGTAGACATTCATCTCATTACAGGCATTTTAATATGGCTGCTTAAGTAGGCATTCTATCAGCGCTCTAACAGAAGCGAGTATGAAAGGTATTGGCTCTCAGTGACACGCCGTGTAAAATGATTTTGCAATGCAGCAGGGCGTGTAAAATAAGTCCTCTTTATTGCATCTTTTTCCCGCTGGGTAGATAAAAAGTCGAGGTACTCATGGTTTTTTGCGTTTATATTGATGTGTCAGTTATGTATGTAAGTTATTTGAGGGCTTCGGAAAGTTGATTTTAACATACAGACCGACATGGCTATATCGATATCGCCATCTAGAAGGATCCATAATATATATATATTCTATGGGGCAGCAAATTAAAATTGTAGAAATTACAAATGGAATGACAGACACATTATACCCTTGCCACTTATGATGAAGGGTATAAAAACAATTTTACCTGTTCCATAGTATAAATCTAGTACAGCATTAATAGATTGCGCTTGTAATACGATGAAGCGTATCAAATCGAATATGTATTAGGACACCTTAAAATAAGTAGAATGTCTCTGAAAGTCTTAAAAAACTACATTTTGGAGAGACACAGTTGTTACATCAGTTCAATGCTAGTAACATATATACTTGGTGTGGTCTATTTTGACACCCTGTACCTAATTTATTATTAAAACATTCTGAATTTTGATTTAAGTTTCAGAAAACCCCAATTACAGGTAATAATATGCACGTACACTTCATTTTTGTTGGACCCACTGCATGTCTACTTGTGTCTTTTTAGCTTCAAACTATATTTAAGCTCATACGCTTTTAATTAATTGAATGTTCAACCTAAATTTTTTAAACTTATGTTGAATAGTTTGTGAAATGGCTCGTATTTTGGTTGGCAACTTTTTTCTATTGAAACCATTTTCCTAAACACAAATGTAGTGGCTCAATTGCAGTCGACTTCTGCTTAAATCTTAATTTACTATTCGAAAAAACATAAATAAATGCAAAAGGCAGCACAGCTTAACAGATGAGACACTTAAAACAATATGTTTATTAAAATATAAAAAAAAAACAAACTGAAATAAAAAGCAAAAATGAAAAAGGAAACAGCACTCTTGGCGGTCGCATAGCTGCATTAAAAACAATAGAAAATGCTCGTATAATAAAACACACAAAAACCAAAACAACATCAAAAACGACACAAATCTCTTATTTTTTGTTTAGGGATTTTTTTTAAAAGAAAATCTATACAGTATATGCAAAAATGCAGATTACATTTAAATGACAAAAAATATCAAAAAAAAAACATTGTTGTCTTTTCTAGCTGTCCTTTTCAGTGCCTTTTATTATATATTTTTATACTTTTTTTGGCTTTTCCTTGCGCCATACTTAAAGGTTCTTTAGCCGTTTTCATCTGCATCTTAAAGTGTGGATGAATGTGTACAAAAGTATTTTTGTATTAAATGGATTTTTATTTTAAGCACAAGAAGCTTTTATTTATTATTTTCAGTATTCTAACATTCACAAGAAGGAATTTGCTTAAAAGTGGAAAAAACAAGAAAAGAAATATGTATAAAAACTCATCATAAAACAAAAGACACATGGATACAATAAGAGAAATACAAAAAAGAAGTCTCCCATTGCTAAATTTCTATTAAAAAATATAGAATGCATACATTTTGATGATAATCCCATAAAAGGATAAATGTTTGGGATTTGCCATTGTTTTGAGAGCCTTTCATTGTTTCTTTCTTGTATTTGTTTTGCCATTTGTTGTTCAAGTAAAAGTAGTAATGCAAATATTGTGTATGATTAATGAAAGAAATATGTAAGATTTAATTAGAATATATGTATACATACTTATATATTTATAGTTGACAAAAAAAATACCCGCAGAGACAAAATAAAGTTGCACATGTTTACCGTTACCGTTTGAAAATGTTTACTAGTGGTTTTTTGTGAATCGTAACTTTAACATTTTATGGTTGCCGCAATCATAAAAATAATTATAGAGATCATATTATTAAAAAAAAAAACGTTTAAATGTGTATGGAACCTCCGGTTACTCCGGGTTTAAAGCTGGCGTAGCGCTCAGTCTAGTCCAGGGTCCTTAACATAAAATTTAAAACACTTATCTTGGTTCTTTTCACTTTCACAGTTTATTTTCTTGTATTTTATAGCTTAACTCTATTTATTGAGCCACAAATGCAAATTGAATGCTTCTTTATTGAGAACAACTTGCTGTTGCTCCGTGAGCTATCGGGTGACACGTACCGGTACCCTACCACTCCTGCCCACTAGTTCCTGCTCTTATAATATTCTAGGATGTTTTCCTAGAATCAGCGCCCTGTTCTCACTATACAAGGATCGGTGTTACCAAATCCAATTTAATTACTCCCTAGCACTGCTCTGTAACTTGTTTAATTTATAAATTTTTTTATCTTACCGGCTTGTCACACGTCTTATTCGTTCACTTGCACAACACAAAAGATATCGATTGCTCTGTTACATTAGCTTATATATTATTGTTTTCTAGAACTATTGTAGCTTTGTAGCTAATGCAGTACAAAATGTTCGAACCGATAGCGGTTGTTGCTAACATCATCTCAATTGTTTGATCGTCATCACTGTTTGTTTGTTGTTGATCTGTGTTTGTGGTACTGTATTTATGATGCTTATGTGCGTTATATTGTTTGTTGATATTGTGTTTGTTGTATTCTTGGCTACTTCCTTCTTTGTCTAGTGTCCTCTTCAATACGGCTGAATATAATCTCTAGCGACTATCCTCTTCTGATACACTCTGTTGACTCCTATCTGCTTACATTCTGTTGACTCCCCTCTGTTAACACCATCGGTATTGACTTCTCTCTGGTGTTGATACTCTCCCGTAGACACTCTCTGCTGTTGAATTTCGCAGCCAGTGTTGAACCCACCACCATCGACAATAGATTATAAGGTCTATTTAGACCAATGGTGCCCAAGCCCTATACTCTTGGTGCTCATTGCTATAGGCTGTGTGTTTCTATACTTAATGGAGCACTCTGCACTAGCAATATGAAATACACAAACAACTTTGTCTTGTTTAATTTTTTTGTCGATCTTCACTGTATACACGCAAGTGCAAAGCAACAAGACTTTCGTATGCTTTGCTGGTAAACATTGACGACAGCGATCATCAATGTAGATTTTGTTTTTGTTTATCGTATGGTGTTGTTTAAAAAGTGTGTATTTTTTTCTTTATTCTTTGTATGTTTTGGTTTTTACTACAAAAAAAAAAAATTGCATAAAAATTAGTTTTTCTTTAAATGTTTTGGTGTTTGCTCTTCCATAAGGAACTTTTGGGCACCCCTGATTTAGACATTCTAAAGAAAAATCTTTCCGACAGTGTTAGCAAATTGGGCATTGAAGAAGACTATGTATTCCAGCAAGTTAACTACCCAAAGTACACTGCATACAACACAAGGCTTTGGTAGGTGTTTAATGTGAAACAACAATTGAAAACTCCTCCGAAGTCACCAGACCTAAATCCCATAGAACATTTATGGAATTTGCTGGAGAGAAAAATTCGAAACCCTGTAATAACATCAAATTATATGCTTCAAACAGTATTAACAGAGGAATGGAGAAATATTAGTTCCGAATACAGCGAGAAACTGGTTTCATCAATGACAAAACGCCTTCATGAAGTTCTTGGTCGTCGGGGTTATCCAACTACTTATTAAAATACAGTTCAATTTATAAAAATCTGTAACTTTAGCCTACATGCGAAATTTAATTTTTATATTTTTTAAAGAAGTATAAAACTAGGATAATTTTTGTATTTAACGACTTTTTTTGGTTCTTAAGAAGGCTTATACAATTTTCTATTCTGTATATCATGAGGTCATTGTTATGTCTCTCGTTTTGTGTTTGAAACTTGTTGCTTTTATTTAAAAATATACAAATATTAAATAACAGTATAACAAATACTTAGAATAAAAATTATTTTTAGCAATAATAATAATTAAATTTATCAAAAAACAACCTTTTGAAAATTGTCTACTCCCTTTTCAATCATAACCTACTTATGTATATCGCTCATTTGCTGCAACAACGTCATAATTCAAAATCTGTGCACCGTTTTTTAGTCTTTCATATAGTTTTTCAGTTTTCAAAGAAGTCAATTATTTTTTGTTTTAGGATTCATGTATATTTGACAAGTAAAAATTTGGATTAAATATAGATTAGAAAGATATTAAAATCTACTATTTATATCTGAAATCGCATGATTTATTCAAAATTTATTTAAGATATGATAAAATGTAATAAAACATTCTAAGCCGTTTTTCTCGAAACGACTTTTTTTAAATTATGACGTTGTTGCAGCAAATGAGCGATATATATATATTTTAAATCACTTAAACAAATAAAACTTTAAGTAATATATGTATATTTTTATTTTACTAACTCCCTCTCGCAGTCTCAATGTATAATTTGCCAAATTTATGGTCTACCATTGATGTGTTGGCGCCATCAAACATTATATTAACCTCTGGCCTCGTCTACACGTGCCATAAAAACAGTCATAACTTTTTCCTTTGTAAATAAACAAAAACAAACAAAATAAAAATAATTTAAAAAAAAAGTTTCTCAGTACAAATTTTTTGTTAAACTGTAACAAGAATAAAGTATTTGTTTTAACGAAACATTTTCCATAATTTATTTTGTTTGGGTAGGTTGGTAGGTAGTATTTAACAAATAAAAAGTTATAATTTTTTAATTATCTTGATTTATTAAGTCTAGTGGTTTTTATATTGTTTTTGGTTACTGTTACTGGTTATTTAGTCTGTTGAATACAGAAATATTTCATTATGATGATTCTGTATTCACTACAATTTGATATATATTACTGGTTTGCTAGTAAATTTGTAACGCAAGTTATGTTAACATTTCGTCGACAATCAAATGGACTTTTCTGTTAACTCCTGCTTCAATACTAATCTCGGCATAGTTCGTACTACTTACCGGTTTTATGCAAAATAGTTGGTAGTAAGATACTATTACTAATACCTAACACCTGATTTACTTATAAGTTTATCTTTTAAACATTTGAACGTTTACAAAGTCATTACAAATTCCTGTCTTATGAGTAGCTTAAGTTTATTTATTTTATTTAACTTTCATCTCAGCCTCAACTTTACCATGTTTACTCTTGTGTGTTGTTTTCCACACATATGGTATCAACGTGTTTTGCACTAGCATCATAATTTATTGTAGGCAAAATCATGATTTATCATCAAGTACATATGTATTTATCTGTTACATCGAATTAATTTTTATTCAACTTAATTTTATACAAACATTTCAGTTATGAGTGTGCTTACATAAACAGCACATTTGACAACTTAAATGATGTTCATACTGCAAAACACCTAGAAGTTTCATATGTGTGGAAAATCACACATCACGATAAGCAATGTTACAACACTATTTTTGAATACAGAATATGTTTTCTGTGTAAATTGATGCGACAGGAAATATCAAGACATTTCATGAACAACTTTGTTATAAATGTTTAAAAACATTAATTTTGTATGGTTTCCCACACAAGTGTGAGATGAGAGTTATTTGTACTGACCATCTTCATTCACATTGCCTGTACAAAACACTTTAATGTTTTAAAATGTTTTACCTGTAGTATTTTGTTTTATTACACATCAGTTAACATTAATAAACAAAAAAAATACTCCTTTTTTTCCGGAAAATTATATGAACGAAAATGAATTTAATTTAAACAAATTAAAATTTATTATTTAAGTGTTATTTATTACAGGTATTGTGTTAGGTTTTTTTCAGTAAAATTTTCATTAATATCCAGCGGAGTTATTTAAATGCGAGAAACGTGAACAAATCTTTTATGCTAAATATAATGGCGCTACGCTTAAAATAAAAGAAATGAGTTTCATAAACTAACAAATAAATAAGGCTAGAATAGGAAAAAAGAAAAGGTGATATATAATGAATAAGCTACTAAATAAAGAGAAAGACTTAGACACAAATAACAAGGAAAAAAAATTTTCTGTAGTGTTTTTTTCTCTGATACGATCATCAATTTGAAAAGTGCGAGATTTAATAAAAATTTTTAATTTTTATTTTGAAAAATTTATTCAAAGTATTGGACAATGTTCGTTATGACCTTTTCCCATCTTTCTGGCAACATGTGGATTCCGAGCCAAATGAACTGCTCATCTTTTAAGGCCGAGATCGAATTAAGCCAATTTCGGATACTCTGTTCTGATGTAGAGCGTATCCTAGAAGTCGGACGGAACAAGGTCCGGACTGTGAGGCAAAACTTTTTAACAGGTATTGTAACATGTGGCCTAGCATTGTCATGATGGAATATTAAAGTTTCATGTCTGGCTGCATATTCTGGATGTTTTTCGGCCAATGCTTGCTTCAAACGAATAAGTTGCATTCGCTACAGGTTCCTGTGCTTGACTGAATAGATTTCAGCAGATCATAATAGATAGGAACCTATTGGTCTCACTAAATACAGAGCATTACCTTAGACCATGGATATTTTGCTTTGGTGTAGATTCGGCTAGTTGGCCGGGCTTCATATACGATTTCTTACGCTTCGAGTTATCTTAATGGATCCATTTTTTATTGCCAGTAATGATTCTGTGCAAAAATGATTTTCTTTCATAGCGTTCAAGCAGCATTTCAGACATACAAAATCGTATTTCAAGGTCTCTCAGCTTCAATTTGTATGGTACCAAATTTCCCTGCTTTTAGATGAATCCTGCTGCTTTCAAAAAATCTGAAATAGCCAATAATATAGCAAGCTCTTGGTGAGTTTTAAAACAATATTCTTGGAGTAATGCCATCAATTTGTCTTCCAATTTTTTTGACTGTCCTGAGCGATATTTGTCTTCCGTGTCAAAATCACCACTTCTGAACCGCACAAACCATCTCTCGTACGTTAAAACCGATGAAAAATATTCACCATAACCTTTGGTAAGCAATCGATGTGCCTCAGCATCACTTTTTTTCATATTAAAGAAGTAAAGCAAAACTTCCCGCATATGACGCTTTGCAAAAATAAACTTTGTTGTTTACACTATAATCTTCAATAATTAAATGAGAATAAATGACAAATAAAAAGTAAAACCGCATTCAAAATATAAATCCCGCACTTTTAAGCTTTGTTGGCATAAAATTCGAAATTTTTGAAGCAAAAATAAACTTTGTTGTTTACACTATAATCTTCAATAACTAAATGAGAATAAATTACATACAAAAAGTAAAACCGCGTTCAAAATATCTATTGTAAATCCCGCACTTTTAAGCCATACACCCAATAATTTAAGCTTATTTGGAAAATATTTCATTACATGTTTAGAAAATGGAAGTACAAAATACCTTTCGGTATTTTTTCCAAAAAGTTTAATTTCAAGCACTACTAGTAGTTATTAAAAACAAAGTTTTAATTCATTTATTTAATAACTTTTCTACAGAACATATTTCCAGACCAACAATTCCATACTTAAACCAGATTTACTTGCAACAAACAATTCAAAACCAAGTCATGGGAATTTATTGCAGCTTTTTTCAAACCAACAAAAAATACTTTTTTTAGATTTCTTAATTTAATTGTAGTTCAAGTGTAAGTTTACAAAAGCAAACTTAATCTGTATCATCTTTCTGGCTAATTACACTTGAGAATTAAAAACTTTTGTTATTCTTCATACAACTGGATGACTAAATGAATGTGTAGCTCAAAACAAAAAAAAAAAAAAAAATAATATAAACCACAAATTATTTCTTCTTTTGTACTCACATAAGAAATAAATTCTTCAACATTATAATAATGGCAGTATAATTTCTCAAAAAAGAAAAATTGCCTTAAAACATTTGAAAATATAAATAAAGTGTAAACATTTTAAAATTTTAGTTTAGATTAATAATTTTTTTTTAAAGAAAATCAAATAATATTCCATTTATTTTTAGTTTATATTCAAGCACCAACATGTTATTTAACGATGTGTTTTAAGTCCTTAGGGAAATGGTGTATTTTAGTTAATATGGAAGTTGTTTATGAAACACTTTATTTCATTCCATTTGTTTTTCGCTCTTTTCCCATACACAGATGTATGTTGGTATAACATTTCCAAGTATATTTTTTGTTTTGTTTTTGTAATTGTTATTTTTGTTGTCTTTTTTTTACAGATGCACCCATTTGTTCAACAGATCACGATGAACTGCTGGGAGCCCTGAAGCATGAAACTTTAGCGTTAAAATGTGAAGTGGACGCATCACCGCCTGCGGATTCATTTCATTGGACATTTAACTCATCTGGCGAACAAACTGAATTACCAGCACGTTTGCATTCAAGTGAAGTAAGTAAAACTACTAAAAACCCAATAGCTAAAATCCATACATTACCCCCGTTCTACTTGATTTTTGTTAAGTTTGTTTTTCCATTGCTATTTTTTTTTTTTTTTTTAATGTTGATTTAAAGAATGTTCCTTCTCTATGCTGCATAATATGTTTGCATGCACTAGCTTAGGATTTGAAAATAGTTTAAATTTAAATTAGTAACACAGTTGGCATTTAATTTCATTCTGAGAGAAAGATAGTTAAATTAGTTGCAATTTTACATTTTACGGTTGTAAGTTGAAGATTTGTTTGTGTAAAGAGTTATTGGAAGATTTTTTGTAGGGACAACCTTTTGACCAAAAATTAGCATAATAAAATATGCATTTTATATAAAATCATTTTTCTGGTTTGGTAAGTTTTATATTTTCTATTACTAGAAAATATAAGTGATAAATTTCCTACATATATGTTAGTAAAAATGAAACCACTAAACTTACAGTTTTGATTTTTTTTTTTATTGGATTGAAATTAAAATTTGCAAAAAATATTATTTTTATAGTTCCAATTAATAGTGTTGAATTTATGAACCTTTTTCGGAAACCCTTCCATTAAGGTTTCTATTGAGCTTTTTGTCTTTTTTTTTTCTAACTGGTAGTCCATCTCCATTTAAAATCTACCACACTTTGAACACCTTTCTTGTGCTCTTCAATTATCTTTTAAAAAGAGCCCAATATCTCTCTCTTGGTACAAATACCACATTATTGTTCTTGTACCACTCAAGAGCTTGTTTACCATAGTGACAGGATGCCAAATCAACCCAAAAAAATTTTACACATTAAGAAATTTCATAAATGGAAGCATCCTCTTTTGTAAGTATTTCTTGATGTAAATTTCGGTATTTATAGAGCCCTTTTCTACAACATTCTCTCGAGCATAAGCAACATAAAAATATTGACAAGGAAGCTGCGAACATTTCGTCATAAATTATACAACAGGTTTTTTATACCCTTCACCATGAGTGACGAAGTCGATATAGCCATGTCCGTCTGTATGATGAAATCAACTTTCCGTAGCCCCCAAATAACTTACAAACATAATTGATACATCAATATATCGGGAATCCTTACGGCTCGGTCGCTATTTAAAATCGAGGAAAGGAAAAAACCGTAACAACCTCGATTTTTGGCCTATTCTTGATCTATATCTGGATTACTAAGTCATTACTAAGACAATATGGATATCTAATGATAGATATTTCAAAGCCCATTGCAACGATTTATATAAGGTTATAGTAATTTGGACCTACAATGGGTCAAAATCGGGAAAATAATTTTTAACCCGAATATGTTTTTTTTACCACAAACAATTTGTTTTTATTATTTGTTTTTACTAATAATTTAAAAAAAAATTTAAAAAAATTAAAAAAAAAAAAAATTTGAAAACAATTTTGAAAAAAAAAAAAATATTTTTTAAAATTTTGAAAATCAATTTGAAAAAAAAAATTTGTTTTTTAATCTTTGAAAAACAATTTTGAAAAAAATTTTAATTGTGTTTACCTCAAAATATTAAAAATTTTTATTTTAAAGTATAATTTGGTGAAGGGTATATAAGATTCGGCACAGCCGAATATAGCTCTTTTACTTGTTTTTGCATAAAATTTTACGTCAAGAGTTCTTGTCAGAAACCTTTTAAGCTTTGTATGTTTTTAAACCTTTAACTTTTCGTACCAAATAGTCCGAGTACTGAGCTTACCGGACTGCTTTCCTACCGGATGTGTTGGGAGCTCTTTTGAAAATACTTTATATTTATTGGCTTTAGAAAAATCATGTAGACCATTCCTTCTACATAAATCAGGTTTTCTATGAACGTACAAGTTCTCCCGATATTGTTTAATAACATTGGAATCAGTTTAACGGCAGACTTTTGATGGATTGGTCAACTTTTTGTAGGACCAAGTTGAGTTTTGTTGAAAATATTTAATTATCACTCATTTTAATCAGATTAACAATAAATGAACATAATTGACATTAAACATAATAACTGACATGCTTTACAAAGGTAACTTGATAAAAAAAAAAAAATCAAATAATACTTGGGTTAAAAATTTTAATGAAAAACGTGTGTTTTTCGATCTCAGTCCTTAGCATTTAAATGTTATCGGATACAATATATATGTGTAGAGGTAAGTCCGATCAAAATTGATCATATAATGAATTCAAAACGTGATACCGGTTCAACCAATTCTGCTGATTATTGGTCACATTCGGACATACGGACATGGTTATATTGACTTCGCTATCTATAACGATCTACTATATATAAACACTTTATGGAGTCTCACATGAAAATATATGGAAATTAAAAACCGAATGACAAACTTATGTTTTCACCTCTTAAATTATCTAATAATAAAAATTTGCTTATGTACAGTTTCAAACTTACACATTAAATTCAACATAGATTAGAGTCACTAGACTTTGGACTTTGAACGCTTTTGTAGTCTATGGAATACAAATGATTAAACAAAATTTTAAAACATGTGAATAAAATTTAGGTGTAAAATTGTTTTGTATTAAGATCAGAATTGAAAAACTTTTACATCATATTTTTTAAGTGTTAAACCATAGCATTCTTGAATGCTCAAACATTTTCCCTTTTGCTGAAATTAAAATCTCAGAATAAACGAAAAATACTTAATTACATTAAAATAATGTTTTGTAATTTTGTTTAGTTTACTTGTTGTTTACGCTTTATGTTAATAATTTCAGTTTGGTTGCTTTACATTTCCTGCATGTTTATAATATTATATTTTATGAGGTGGCTTTTTATGTTTCTTCTCTCCCGCTATTTTCTGTAACATGAAATTCAACTCTGCCAGTAGAAACAACAATATTTTGACCGGAGTTGTAACATAAACAGAATACAAACAAACTTTTTCACTTGTTAATGAATACATCGCGTGCTTTTTTCTGCAATTTTTTTTTTTTTTGATTTCCTTGTTGGTATTTTTGTTTTCTTTATTGTTTTGTTCTAGATACAAGTTTGTTACAAAAACGAAACATAGAAATAGCGAAAAATAAGACAAAAATTATCCAAAAATACAAAAGGAATAAAACTAAAACCGGAAACGGATATACTGAGTTTTTTATTATGTTAACAACCCGCCATTCTCCATGAATTCATTATATATATTTTTTTTTTAGCAATTTCTTCAAAGAAAAAAACAGAAACAAAACAATAATTTTTTTTTTTTTTTAATTTTGTAACTTTATTTTTTCTACTTGTTTATTGCTGTCTTATTCCTAGCCCTTTCTTATTTGTTTTCACTGTTTCTTTGTAACCTTAAAGTCATCAGATGCTCAAGCAATAATTGAAAAAATTTAATTAATATAGAATACTAATTTTATCATGAAATTTATACACTTTCCCTCACTTTGATTTCCGTCGTTGCCCATTTTGCTGCACGCTGTTGCAAACAAAACTTTTCTTTTGTTACCAACTAAACCAAGAAAAAAAGCTGCTAGTTCATTTATTCATGACACCAAAAACAAATGAACATTTGCTAAAAAAAAATATGTATAAGTGTATTTTTTTTTATTTAAAAAAAAAATCCATTCAACGGAAATATGTCTGTTAATTATTAAAAAAAAAACATATATACGTATATCTAGGAATTATTAAAACAATTTGTACAGATGCTTCAAATTAATGTTAAATAATAAAAAAATTTTAATATTTTTATATATTTCAAATTGGAGGACAGTTTTTATTAAATGTCCATCAGTTTTATTATTGTTCTTTTTTTCTTTTTTTGTTGTATATATCCTTCAATAGCTTTCACCATGGGAGGTGAATTGATTTTGTATATATTATGAAATACAAAAACCAGAATTAACTTTTGCTTTTTATTAAACATTTAATATCAAGGAATATAATACCAAAAAAAATGATTTAAAACAGTTTTACATACAGAAATTTAAGTTATATAGATTAAAACGTTAATAAGTAGTATTTTAACCCAGATATGCCGGCGGGCATACTAGTGCAACAATCTTCATAGTTTTCCAAAATAGCTTTCTTCTGATAGATTATATTACAAAACTGAAGAAGAATAAAAAAAATATATTTTTTAACTTGGATTTTGAGACCGTTCAACATGTAGTACGCTCGGTACATATGGAAGCAAAAGCATAGTCATTGGAGTATTGAGTAATAGCTTGCAGCAAATCACCATCACAATATATTTTAAACAATTCAAGAGGTGTAGATAAACTTTCCTGTTCACATGCTGTAACAATATGCTCATATTCTTCCAAATCGTGCTTTAACCATTTTACTGACGACTTAACTCATTTATGTTTCTGGGTCTGTTGCAATAACGCAAGTGGAATATCGTCTTCACTTCCGAATCAGTAGAAGAAGAATTTCGAAAAAGCTCAGCCTCAGCATTTAATAACAGGGGTGGAAAATGTTCAAAATTCACTTCATCTTCTACTCCAGAATCTTCATCTGTAACGTAGTTGTTCGCACCTTGAGTGAGCCCAATTAAGATGTCGTAAGAATTTTTGCAAAAACTCTTCAGCACTTTCCTCTAAGGCATTTTTTATTCCATTTAATGTTAAAAATCTGGACAAAAAATAATGTTTTTTAAAAATTTTTTTTTCGAAATATTTGTTTTACATTTTTTTTTTTTTAATTTTAAGAAATTTTTTTTTTGGGAAAAATAATTTATGAAAAAAAAAATTGTTTGACAAAAAAAAATTCTGGTTAAAAAATATTTTTCCAGATTTTGAACCACTGTAGGTGCAACTTACTATAGCCTTTGAAATATCAATTATTAGATAACCATATTGTCTATATTAATGACTTAGTAATCCAGATATTGATCAAAAATAGGCCAAAAATCTATGTTGTCCCGGTTTTTTCCTTATATCTCGTCCAGTTGTAAGCCGATTTTAAATTGCAACCGAGCCGGAAGAATTCTCAATATATTGATATATGAATCATGTACATATATATGTAAGCTATTTGGGGCTACGGAAATGTGTTTTCAAAATACAGACGGAAAGACGAACATGTCTATATCGACTTCGGTATCTATAACGATCCAGAATATATTTATTTTGTGAGGTCGCATATGAAAAAAGTAGAAGGGTATAAGGGTATATATACCCTTGCCACTCATGGTGAAGAGTGTAAAAACAAAGAAACGCAACAACAATAAAATAAGCATATAAATCTTCATACTTTTCATAATTTCAAAAAACTGAAATCTCTGATCCAAAAAAATACCCGTAATACTCTAAAAAAAAACTTATCAATGGATGCTTTGTTGACCGTTATAAATGGAAGCATCCTCCATTTTAAGCATTCCTTGATGTAAATTTCGGTATTTATAGAGCCCTTTGTAACAAATGTGTGGCTTCTTTTGCCGAAACTGCATATTGTTTTCATGCTAAGGATCTTTTGGAAAATTTTCTGCTTCTGGGCCTTAAACTTTTCTACAACATTCCCTCGAGCATCAGCAACATAAAAATATTGACCCGGAAGCTGTGAAAAATTTGCCATACGTACTTTTCGTCATCCATTATTCAGCAGCTATATTTTTTGTATAAAATTTGACTTCAATTTCCGTGTTCTGTCTTTTGCCTCTAAATTTTTAGCAGAGTTCCTGTTAGAAACTTTTTGAGCCTTGTATGTTTTTAAACCTGAATTGGCTTTAGCTTTTTGTACTAAATAGTCCGAGTACTGGGCTAACCGGACTGCTTTCCTACCGTATGTGTTGAGAGCTCTTTTGAAAATGCTTTCTATTTATTGAATTTAGAAACATCATGTGGACCATTGCTTCTACATCAACCATGTTCTATATCAACGGAAAAGTTCTCCCGATACTGTTTAATAATATTGGAAACAGTTTGACGTCAGACCTTTGATTGTTTAGCCAACTTTTTGTAGGACCATGTTTGGTTTTGTTAAAAATATTTAATAATTTTAGTACGCACTTTTTTCTCGTCACTCATTTTAATCAGATTAACAACAAATCAACATAATTGACATAAAACATAATAACTGACATGCTTTACAAAAATAACTTGATAAAAAAAAAAAAAAAATCAAATAATACTTGCGTCAAAAGTTTTAATGAAAAACGTGTGTTAAGAATTTTTCGATCTCAGTCCTTACATGTAGTACGGTCAGCATATCTGGGTTAAATTTTTTTTACTTCAATTTTCATTGGCTTGTAGAACTACCTTTACACTATATCTGTTCTGGGATGTATATTAAGAAATCTATTTAAAGATGCTAGATTCGTATTCATTCTACATATAATAAAATGAACATATTTATATTCTGATTTTTGTTCTTATAATTGTAGCATCTCCATTGAAATAGAAAAATTGTATTAAAAAACCCTATAAACATAGAAACACTTTTCCCACAGCAAAAGCTTTGTTCACTATTTTTTCCCCCAGGAAACGCTCCGTAAAGGAAAGCTTTCGAGCAAAATTCCTTTTTCATAAATAAACGTTTTTGTACGAAAAGCTTTTTTCATAAATAAAAGTTTTTATACAAAACGCTGTTTAACCAGTCATGTTTTTTTTAATTTTTCTCAGAAAAAGCTTTTTCATAAAGAAAAGTTTTTGTTGAAAAAGCTTTTGAAAAACATTTTTTCATCAATTATGATTTAAATAAAAAAAAGCTTTTTTAGCCATCTTGCAAATGATCAGAAGGTAAGCAGTTGCATAATATATGATACATTAGTGATTACATGACTACTTCTCAGTAATGCAGACGGTATATAGTAGTCATTACAAAACTAAATAGCTAAGGGTAATTGCCATTACACATTACTTAAGCATTTTTAACCAAAAAAATTTATTTTTAAAACGCTCTTTTTTCCCCAAAAATTGGTATCCGCAAAGCTTTATTACAAACTAAGCTTTCTCGCACACATGATTATTTTTCATAAAACGGCATTATTTCCAGATTCTACTTTTTCTAGTGTTTTTTTTATTTGAAAGAATCAAACATTTGCTGATAACATAGGGCAACAAAATCTAAAAAATTTTAGAGGCTTTTTAAACCACTACACAATTTTGATGTGTTGCGGTTCCAGTAGTACAAATATGGTCCAAACTTTAAATTCTATGAAGAAGTTTTTTTTATTAATTTTTAAATAAAATTGTGAATTTTGTTAAACGTTTATCCACATAATTAATTATATCTCAAAAAAGGTCAGTCAGATGTTATTAATATTAACTTAGAGATTTACACAACCTTTAATCCGTTTATATATTGCGTTTCAATTGGCGCAGTAGTTTCGGAGTTATAATAAGAAATTGAAGCAAAAAATATATTTTTTATGTAAAATTAGCAATTTTTTTTTAAATCATAAAAAATCGAAAACGGCAGAAATTATTCAGATTTATGGCTTTATCGCAAAGCCACATGTAATAGAAACAAAATAAGATATCGATTATACAAATCTATGGATTCTTTTCGAATTAATTCACAATTGAGGGAATTCGCTCATTTTCACAAAATTTTATTTTTTTGTTTGATATACATAACATTGAGTAATTAATGTTCTTCTTTCGATTGATTGAATTTCGAAAACATTTTACATATATATGTATTGCGTTTCAATCGGGAAAGTAGTTTAGGAGTTATAATAACAAGTTAAAGCAAAAAATATATGTTTTGCGTGAAAATAGCAAATTTTTTTGTTTTAAAATAATCGAAAACTCCAGAATTTGTTCAGATTTATGGAACAAAATAAGATATCGATCATAAAAATTATTTTCGAATGTATTCACAATTTAGTGAATTTGCCCATTTTCGCAAAATTGTATGTATATATAAATGGTTTAAAGGTCCATAGAATTTAAAATTTTGACCATTTCTGTACTAAGGTAGCCATGATTCATCATATCTATATAGTGGTTAGTCAAGCCTTTTTTTGCTGTTGACCTGTGTAATCAATATTATTGTCAGTCTTCAGAAAACCTAATTCAACCAACACATGGATAGATAGGCATCCTTTAATCAGCATCCATTATTAATTTATATGGTTGCAAATCAATATAGTAAAAATAACCTTTAGTCAACATGAAGGCTATAAATAGATTTTGTTTTAAGGCTTTCTAACTTCGATTCTACCTCTTATTTTCATCGATTTATGGCACATCCATTTCGTGATATAACTCTAATTACAAGCATTTTTTGTTATCAAAAACAAACAGCAAAATATAGTGATTGTGATTATAAGTAGTCAAATGATGATCCAACCATCTATAAAATAAACCCATCAAAAGCAAAAACTCATTTCTGTTGGTTTATTTAGAACAAAACTTATTCCCAATTTGCATATTTATGTCACTAAACTAAACACAGTTTGGCAAACAGTTTTTCAGTACTTTTTCTCTATATTTGTATATATTTTTTTTTTAGGTTTTTTTTTTTTTTTTGAATATTGGTTTTCAAATATAATACAGTGCGAGTCATTTATTTTTATTATTTCTAATCCATCCTTCAATTATACTTTAGGGAAAATGTATAGCATATTTTTTTTTCTCTTTTTTTTGCATAAACATTATTACAATTTGTTGTTTTAATCCATTCTAATATGACTACAACAACATACATATTGTAGGTTTTGTTGTTTTTGCTTTTTGGTTACGTATTTCTGGAATATCACTGGGGAAATATGTATATGTAGCTATTTATTTATAAATATTTTCTGTTTTTTTTTTTTTTTTGTTTAAACTTAGTTCTATTTGTTTTTACGGTATTTGTTTAATATTTGTTGTTTCTTTTTTTTTGGTTTGTTTGAGAGTAAAGTATGCTTTTGTTTGCCATTAAAATAAATGCTTTAAAATTTGTGTTAATGGCAAAAGTTTTGATGATTTTATATTTTGTTTGATTGTTTGTTTCATAGAATTTTTTGTTTTTTTTTTTTTTTGCATAATTTTTTTGTATTGTTGCTTAGTGGTAAACCACAGATATAATAACAATATAAAAAACACAAAATCAATGAATAAAAATTAGACAGATTTTTATGATTGCATAATATTAGAATTTTCCTTTTTGTATTCTTTTTTTTTATGTTTTATTACATTTTTAAAAATGTTTCACAAGAAGTTATTAAATTTTTATTTTGATGTTGTGTGTGTGCTATGAAAAGTTTTGATTGGAAAATAATTTAATGCTAACATTAATTGGAATAGAGAAAAAAGTTTGAAAACAAAGTACGTGAGTGATGGAATAGATTTCAAAGGTTTTTATTCTTTATAATACTTTAAAACAAGGTTTCCAAATTAATACTGAACAAATGTCTTTATTTTTGATATTTCTTAACTAAAAATATATTTAATTTTGTTGCAGACTGGCATGTCACGTTTAAACTATACCCCCACTACAGACTTGGATTATGGTACTATTTCTTGTTGGGCCCGCAATTCAATTGGTATGCAAAAATCACCCTGTGTCTTTCAAATTGTTGCAGCAGGTATGTAACACTTTTATCTTGTTAGTTACTTAGTACACATACACAAACTATTTGCCAAACTTATCCATTTTACAAATCATATTACAAATGCAGCTAGAAAAACTTCAATTTTGTTTAATTAACTAAAAAAACCAAAACTTATCAATTACTTTTAGGACGTCCATTTCCACTACAGAATTGTTCAATAACAAACCAATCTGCTGATTCCCTACAAGTTGATTGCATTGAAGGTTTCGATGGTGGTCTACCACAGAGTTTCATGTTGGAATTAGTTGAATTAAACAATTTGCGTTTAGCACGGAATATAACTTTGCAGGTAAGTTTATTACACACACAGTTACCACACATTGATAAATTTGTCAACCAACTACAAAAAAAAAAAAAAAATGAAAAAAACTCTATCTTTGCGAAAATATCTGAAAATTAAAAATTTCAAAAATAAAAGTTGTTGAAAGTGTCGAAAATACAAGTATCTCTATACATAAGTAATTTTTGTTAGTTAATTACATTACAGTAAAAAATTATGCTTATAGTTTGGTTTAAGTTCTTTTAAAGGTATTATTCTAACGTTTGTATGTACATATGTACAGTACCAGTCAAAACATATTGGACAAAGTTCGCATTATAACTTTTTTTGTTGTTATATTTTTCATATAATTTGTGTAGTGTTAGCCGGGTACCCTGTACTGCACAGTGGGGCAGAATCAAAATTTTTTGGAAATAAATCTGGCATTTCTAAACGGTTGAACCGATCAGTATAAAATTTGACATGGGTGTAGCCAAGGAGTATTCGAGTTTAAGTTATTAAAATGGATCCTACAAATGCTCCAGGGGCGGCCCATGGGGGCCCAAATTATGGTACCTTCGACATATAACATTTTTAAACACGTGCCATTTTTTTGTTTCCCATCCGATTTCAAAGATTTATATATTTTTGGAAAGCACTTAGCTAGGTATTGAACGTGCTTGCGTATGCTGTTTATCTCTTTTAATTTCCAAGTTATAGGCATTTAAACATTGAACTTTTAAAATTTTGCCATACCTTGGTCCGCTTTTTTAAAAATATAGGGCTTACTTTTGGACCGAATGGACTCGAATTTCTTATGTTAGTTAGACAACTAAATTAACAATAACATACAAAAGGCTTCAGGGCAATATCAATTATGAAATCAAAAATAAACGATTTTCAATTTAAAAATTCAAAAAATAGTAAATTTTTGCAGCTTTTTGGACTCTTTTTTTTTTTAAAAAAAAGCTTTATTTAAGAACATATAACAATTTTATGTGTTTCCGTAAGGTATCTTTACGGAGAACATTCTGGCATAAAAGACTTGTCTTGTTTTTCGAATATGTAAGCCCTACGCCCTTCAGAATTTGACCTATTTTTTTATCAAAATTTCAACTTTGGGCCACATGTTCTTAAATCCCAAAGCTGTGATCAGAAAACGGAAAGTAGCTTTAGAAACTTTGATGTGATACCTATTTATTCCCAAAGTATTTTCCCAGCCCCGAAGGAAATGTGGACCCCATGGGCAAAATTGTAATAAATACCATTTTTGGGATTTTCGCTATAATTTTTAGGAATTGCGGGATTCCCTTTGAGCTTTTGACAAGTTTTTTTACACTTTGTTATTTAAAATGACAGGTTTAAAAAACGTTGAAAATTTTTTTGAGTTTTGTTAATAAATGAAGATTTTATTGCAGATTACATATTTACTGAGTTTCTAAAACTAAAAATTGTATCAAAATTTTAATAGGATTGCCCCACTGTGATGTCGTGATCACTCACTCCTCTACCATGAGTCCCTCATTTAAGTGCTGCTGAATACCGGGATTAAGTATGCAATCTACAGAATGTTGTGTAGAGAAAATTTTGCTAACGAAAACTTATAAAAAACGGGCTGAATTACCGCATTCGTGATTGAATTAGCTATCGTATCGAAAAAATATTTCTATATGGAAATAATAATAAAATTTACTATATTTCTTGCTCGATATCGAATGCCATTATCTCGAATAAAAAAATTACGATCAGTTTTACTCGATATCGAATGCGGTAATTCGGACTCTGATTATAGTAACCGGTTGAATATGGACATAATTATTATTGTTAGTTATATGTTATTATACATAAGTATATATAATATTTATTTGGGAAAAATTCGTAAATGTAATGAAAAAAATTAACTTTTAATGAAAAAAGTTGTAACTTTTTCCAAGCTACCCCTGGCAACACTGATCCGTACACTTAACTGTAGATTGAGAGAATCTGATACTCTCTCACAAGCCGTGCATCTATCTAGGATATTTTGAAATTTGGTCGACCTACTCGGTGAATAGTTTCAACAGTTTTTAATTATACTTATCGGAGTAAAATTAATTTATTTTAGATTAAAAGCGCAAATAGTTAATTTAATACTTTAAGTTACCTCTATGCGTATGTTTCTGATATTAGTTTAACATGAATTAAATAATGATGTGCAATTGAAACTTTCATTAAGGGTCCTCATGTAAACGCTTAAATGCCTCGCAAACTGTGCAATCTGTGCATTTTTACACTCTCGCAAATGAACTGTCAAAAAATGTATGGAAATTCGTTTGCACAACTCCGATAAGTTTGCGCGACAATTTAGACTCGCAAACTTAAATTTATTGTGCATTTGAATATCAGCTGCTTTTGTTTACTTTTATTTATGAAAAATAAAAATCAAATAAAATATAAATATTTTGTGCATGTGAAAATTGTGTAACTTTGGAACAGAATGATTGGATTGAATGGCAATGTGTATGGAAACATTCACCAAGAGCTAGAACATATACAAAATCTTCCAAACTATGTATATCATCGTTTGTTCCAAAGATTTAACTTTCATTCAACATTTTTAGAATTTAAATTTATACAATTTGAAAAACTTATTTTTTACAAATTTGTTGAATTTATTTTTATTTGACATTTTTAACAAATATAAACTTTCTGTGTAAACTTGCACAAAATTGAAAAGGTGGGTTCATGAAACACGTCGCGCAAATTTGCACATTTGCACAAATGGGAAACTTAAGCGTTTAAATGAGTACCCTTATTAAATATTTTTTTATTTTCTTTTTTAAACATAACCAGTTTTCTTCATTTATTTATTGATTTATTAATTTTCTCACTTTTAAAGTACAAAAATATTCATTATTTAGTTAAATCAGGGTAGGAATAGTATAGAAGTAATTTTTGTTCAATTTTTTTTTTCGACACTGTACTTGTTTTTGACTTTTTTTACACATTGAAAACTTTCTTTTGACTTTTTTCATTATTATTTTGTTTTCCATTTCATTCATGTGTACTGGTACTGGTTTTCTTTTCATTCATTTATTCGTTATATAACATATGCATATGCCAGAGATTTTCTTAGAATGAAAAATAAAACTTTTCTCTTGAATGTATGTTAGTATGGTTTGGCAGCAAAATATCAATTGGCAAAATTAAAAAACTTTCTACAAACTTTTAATTTTCTAAGCGAAATGAAAATTCAAGAAACTGGCATAGAAATAGTTACTTATTCTTCATTTTTGTTTTTTAGTTCCTGTTTAATGTTGGTGTATATTTTTGTTGTATTTACGTAGTGGTTTATTTTATAGGAAATTTTATTTATTTTTTATTTTTGGCAGCTATTTTTGTTTGCACCTAAAAACAAAGTTTGTTTTCGAAAATATGAAATTTTATTAGCAATTTTCAACTATGAGGTTTTGAGTAGAAATGCCGTGGGAGTTTTAAATATAATTCTTTTACTCTTTATATGTTTCCTTGAAAGAGTTTTTAAATATAATATTTTATATTACCAATTATCTAGTAGTAGGTTTTACTTAAAATTCGTAACAGTAAGGAAATTGCTCTCACTCGCCAAAATATGGCCAAAAAAATATTTTTTCCCGAAAATCACAAAATTTAAATTGAAGGTACGGAAAAACTGTAAAAGGTATTGACATAATTTTTTCATATTTTTATTCTCTATTATGATCTCAATAAATCCCAATGTGATGATCAAAAAATTCTGAAATTTGTTTAAGAAAATTTTTAAAAATTTGAAAATGGAGATTTGAAACTGCCGTTAAAAAAAATTTATTTTTTTGGCCATCCCTGCCAATAGGTTAACGGTATTCTACAAAGACAAAAACTCATACGAATGTAAATACGGATATATTTTAAGTAAAAATTAGCTTTTATTTTAATATTTCTTAAAATATGTTAATTTTGTTCCTATATTTCTTGTTCAAGTGGCCTGAGACACGTTAATGGTCTGGGGAATTTTTAATAACTTTAACATTCTTTAACCAATTTTTGTCTTTTATATCTTATTAGAACGACAATTACGTACACATTTCGATTATTATGCATTCGATTGCAAAAATAATTATTTAGTAGCAAAATTTTTACAAAAACTGAAAAATTTGCATTTTTTCCGAATTTTAACGATAATACAGTTTGTGGGTCAATTTGACCCAAAGGAGATATAGGTTTAATCTGAAAAATATTTTTTTGACTGTAATTTTCATTAATATAAATAAATTTACATATTTATGTAACATAATGCAGAATGTTAAGGAGTTTTACAAATTTATTTCATATAAATAGTAAAATTTTACATATATCTGACCTTTGACCTCGATGCGCGTCCCGAAATCGTTGTCCGATTTGACTCAAATTTTCAGTACTTATCTTTTAGACCTAGTGTCACAATATTCCACCCGGCACTCTTCAAAAATCGAACTCAAATTTTTTCCCATACTACTGATTGTCACTCTAATGATTATTGATTTATTAATTATGTGTCGTGAAGTCCAGTTTTTTTAAATAACAATTTAATTGACAAACTATGTAAACAATATAGTTTCAATTTAACAATAAAAGGAAACCCCTGAAGAAGTTTGAAACAATCAAACGAAACGTTGGGTATTTTGAATTTTGTTTATACATTTGTTAACAAATGATTGACCATAAATAGCCCATAAGATTTGTATCTTAAAAACTAAAATTGTCAACATCATTATGGTCATAAATGGAAAACTAAAAAACACTTTATAATTCACTATAGTTAATAGAGAAATACATATAACTATGAAATGCGCAAAATTTCAAACATGCAATAAATAAATAAGTTAAATAAACTGCTATATCATGTGACATATTTTGGAAAGAAAAATAAAAAAAACTACTTATAGATTGTGTATAAATAATCCAGCAACATTTTTAATGCAACACTAAATACTATTGGTGCCTTTGGAAAAATCAATATATGTAGCTCAAAAATAATCCTTGGAAACAGCAATTCCTAGAAATTATTTTAAAATAAAAATTTTTAACATAATTTTAACATATTTTTAAAATATTTTTAACATATCAGAAATTGTCAAAAAAAACTCAAAAACTGCAAGTCATATTATAAGTTTTTATAGCCTAGAAAACTAGAAAATTTAAAGTTTTAAACCAAATATAAGTTTATACCTATGTACATTTTCTAGAGTAATCTAAAAGTGTGGTTAATATGTGAATTAATGAATGATATTTTATTTCTAGTATACAAAAAAACTTAATATTAATACCTTTTGTTATTTTACTTTCAGCATACAAATAGTCCCGTGACGTTTTTTATAGATAATTTGGATCCTAGTGCCACATATCGTATGATCATATTTGCCATTAATGCTAAAGGACGCTCAGAGCCCATTATTATTGATGACATTAATTTTAAAGGTGTTGCTAAATTTACAGGTTGGTACTGAAACTTAAATGTATGAATAAATGAACATATATGGCGTATACTTATTACAAAAATCGTAGGCTAGAAATATTAAGTATACGCAAGGTAAACCCCAAAAGAATTTACTAGTAAGGTTTGAATATTTTAACTTTATCTAACATTGCTATACTCTTATTAACAAAGGTTTAGTAAACATTAATTGCTGAATAAAAGTGAATGATAGCTTTAACCCGATATTCATTATCAGGGCAAACAAAAATATGCAACATCATATTATTAGCTGTGCGTCTTATAAACATATGGGCTTGTTATTTATAAAGTTCAGAAAATTTAAAAAATTTTGACATGAATTTGTTAGTGCATATTTTGTTTCTTACTGCAACGTTTTGAATACTTTGCTTCTTAGAGCATATTATTGCATATTTTGTATAATACTAGCGGATACCCGGCGTGAGCTACTATGGTAATAATTCTTTATTAATGGAAGGGTTTTATAATAACAATTTTTTTTACCATATTAATGTACATCAAAAATAGTTTTGTAAAAAAAAAGTACCAAAAAGAAGTACGTTCAAATTTCGAAAAAATGCCAGAGTCCATTTGTAATTTTTTAAGAAGGACTGCAATTCCATTTAAATTTAATTTCTGGGATATGGGATACAAAAAAGTATTAAAACTCGAGTTTCGCCCATTTTATCCCCTTAAAAGTACAAAACGTACCACACATTTGTCCACTTATTATACCTTTCACCATGAGTGCCAAGGGTATATATATGTTTGTCATTCCGTTTGTAAATTCTACATTTTTCATTTGCGACCCCACAAAGTATATATATTCTGGATCATTATATATAGTGAATTCGATTTAGCCATTTCCGTCTGTCCGTCTGTATGTTTAAATCAACTTTTCGTAGTCCCCAAATAACTTACATACGTAATTGATACATCAATATATCGCTATTTTAAATCGAGAAAATTGGCCCACAAATGGCTGAGATATAAGGATAAAACCGGGACTACCTCGATTTTTGGTCTATTTTTGATCTATATCTGGATTACTAAGTCATTAATATAGAAAATATGGATATCGATTTATATAAAGCTATAGTAATTTCGACCTACAATAGGTCAAAATCGGGAAAATTATTTTTATCCAGAATATTTTTTATAATTATTTTTTCACTCAATTTAAAAAAAAAAAATTTTTAAATTTTAAAAAAAATTTTGAAAAAAAATTGGAAAATATAAAAAAAAAAAATTTAAAACAATTTTGAAAAAAAAAAAAATTTTTTTTAAATTTTGAAAAACAATTCGAAAAAAAAAAATTTAAGTTTTGAAAAAAAAAATTTTAATTTTGTTTACCTAAAAATATTTAAAATTTTTAATTTAAAGTATAATTTGGTGAAGGGTATATAAGATTCGGCACAGCCGAATATAGCTCTCTTACTTGTTTTTGCATAAATTTAGATTAAGTTGGATTTTTGGAGCTAGCTTTATCAGTTCCGGAGATATAGACATACCGCTTTTACCCATTTTTACCCCCTTAGTGAATGTACTCATCGGGAGAGGTGCTTACATACAAAATTTCACGATAAACAAATTTTAAAATTGGGAAAACATTTTGTATTGGAAAATTCGAAATTCCGATTCACGAGTGGATCTAATCCATTGTTTAAGATATCTAAAACCATCTTCACGAAATTGCCTTTGTAATGATACCAGTTTGGAGGTAATCGGTTTATTTTTTAATTTTTCTTTTCTATATTTTACTCTTTTGTTATATTTTAATATTTTGAAAATGGTAAATCTTAGATGCTGACTGCATATAACAGCATGTACACTGAATCAATTAGGTAATCGTGCAGACATACTCATAATATAAACTAGCAATTTATGGTCACTTTCAATACATATTTAAACATTTATTTAATTCATTTTATAAAAAAAACTTATAAACTAGAAATCAACATGGAAAAATACAAACGTTTTTATTAAAAACTTTGAAATTTACATAAATTCTTTTACTGTACGAAAAGTATCATCAAGCAAGGAATCCCAATATTAATTGCATTTAATATGTTTTAGGTCCTCCTTTCTCAGCAATTTCAGCATTAAAATGGCTGTGCATGGAATGGGCCAGCTTTGTTGTGGTTAGAAATGCAAAAATAAGCAAATTTCAGGAACAGGACAGGAAGAAATTTATTATTAACCTGCAAAATGAAGAAAAAGTCTAACCGACATCAATGATATTGTAAAAATACCACGCTCTTCTATTTTGTAAATTATTCAACAGTTCAATAAAATGTTTAAATATGTATTAAAAAGTGTCCACAAATTGTTAGTTTGCATTATGAGTATGTTTGTACTGAGACTTAATTGATTTGGAATTTTTTACCTATAAAGCACAACATAATTTCAAATGTAAAATATTTTTTTTCAAAGCTCCACGGAGATTACAAACATTTAGAGAAATTTATTCGGATCTTCATCTCCCTCCTGATTCTATAAACATTGAGTCATATGGATTAAGACAGTAAAATAATATGCCCTAAGTCTTTAACAATTTTTTTAAGATTGTCTAAGCAACTCTATGAAAGTCTAAAACAAAAACACATTTACCAAGGATTTATTTCAAATAATATTTAAAAGTTATAAATTAAACGAATTTAAAAAGCACAATAGCTTGAAAACTATACAAAATATTAGTTGCCAGTCAAGTGTTTCTTAACTGTATAGTAATTTATTGGAATAATGACATAAATTAATGTTATAACTAGTATTCATTAATGTATTTAGTTCAGTATTTTATTTACTGCTTATGAATTTTTTAACGAAACTTTTATATTTCAACTAAAAACAAACTATTATTAAGTGCATAACTTTTTCGTTTTTAGAACATATTTTTGGTTGTCCTGTTCATTATCAATTTTTGAAACGTTTACAAAGCTAATTTGTTTTATGAACCTTCATTAAAGCCATTAAAATATAACTGTATTCGAAATATTGTTAAAGCTCAAAATATTTTTAAACCTCATAAATTTCCTAAAAACACTTAATTTAAAAATAAAAAAAAAAACATATTCATAGTATTCCCGTTTATAAATTTTAACTCTCAAATAATTTGCCGCAGCATGTTGCAACATACCAATATTCTGTAAAAAAAATTAAAACAAAAAAACATATTTACTCACTCCCTTAATAAGACCGTAAACTAAAACACAATTGTTCTGTGTAAAAATGATTTTATTTTATTCTCCCCTATACCCAGACACACATAAAAACTATAAAATATTTTACCTTAGGGCGGATGTGACTAAAATGCAACTATCAATAAAAATTGCATTATGCAAAACAGGATATTGACTTTAAATATTATATTCTTGTTGTTCTACTGTGTTTGGGTGTAGCAGTTTTTATATAAAAATGTGTGTGTATGTGTTTGTTTTTTTACAGCTTCCGCTGGAACCAAACAACTTCCACTTATGAACTTATTTGTATGAGATCAAAATATATTTATCTCATCATATACATATACTTTATTCACATTTACATATTTTTTTCTTGATGCCAGTGTGTTCTAAACTTAAAATGCAATATTTTTTTCATGTGAAAAATTTTATATTTTTTTTTTCGTAAGTATTTTCTGTTTTTATATATATGGTATGTTGATGGCTGTAGTTATTTTTTTTTTTTTTTAAATCTGCACAGTTCAACATAAGCTGACATCTAAAACAGCTGCAATAGCTTTTATTTAGCTGGAAATTGACGCGCCACAAACAAAATTTGTAAAAAACTAGCAACAAATTTTGCAAATCCTATGAAATTTTTTAATAGAAATATCTATTTACAAATTATTTTAAAACATTTTATTTAAAAATATATGTATATTTTCCAAGGATGATGTCTTTGGGTGTTTATTAAGATTTTAATATAAATTGCTAGCCTACAAATAAAATATATCCAAAAATCTCCATATTAATTTGACATTCTCCAGCGTATAACCATTTTTGTACTGCTGTTTAAGCTCTTTAAATTAAATTATACATCAGGAAATTTGCATCAACTACATGACATATCAGTTCCATTGTCCAATTGTGGCTTAAAGATGTCAATATACCCCTTCTATCGCTATGTTGAAATGATAGGTGCCATTCGTATAAAGTATTAGAACTAGAACTGGTTCCTATTACTTTAAAACTAGTCAAATATCAAGTTTTGTATTAGCTAAATTCTTCCTAGGATAGTACACTCATACAATAAAACAAATTCGGAGAAAAGCTTTTGGCATTAATCTAATCTACATCTTTAAGAATGTGACTTGATATGACGATGAAGCGCATTCATTTTCGTATTAATTTTCATACCTCAGTAGTAGCAGAAATACGAGCTTCTGAGATGCTAAGCGCAACAATCATATTAACTCGTACAAATCATGCGACATAATATCATGGCGGTCGGTCCATAATTGGTTATAGTTCCCATTTCCGAAATTCACTTACGAAAAATATGATTAACAGTTAAAAATTAAAATGTAGACCTATTGTTGAAAATTTTTTAGAATTTTTCGAAGAATAAGTTTCTGCTATACGATTTTTCGTGAAAAAAATTGACCTACCCTAATGTATAGATTTATACTATACTTATACTATAGTTCATAATTTGATGTAATGATTTTCAAGTTTGGTTGCTACAATTATAATTTGGCAATAATAATTGAAAATACTTTTTTAAAAAAAATCTTGGTTTTTTTTCTTGTTAAAGCAGTATTAACTAGTACCATTGTCTACAAATTCTATAATATATATATATTTTACCAACACCAACACCAACACCAACACAAATCAAATTAAACATGTAACTAAAAAACTCTTTGAATTAACTTTAAAATGTTTTTAAAGAATGTCATTAAAGAACTTCTAAGTCATAAAGTAAAGCAGTTTCAATCTTTTTTTTTTTTCAAAACCGAAAAATACACAATTTTTACCTTTCGCCATTGAAATAAAAGTAAAATAAAATGTCTTCTAGCACCTTGCTTCCTTTTTGTGTACTATAAACTCCATGAGCTACCAAATATTACTATTTTTTCACTTGTCTAAAATTGTATAGAAAGAAATATAAAAAAAAAACTAGTAAAATTTTTTCGTTAACAATAAAGTTAAACAAATATTTATGCTGTTCTTTCTGCTGTTGTGTTAAAAATGTTTTTGTTTTTTTTTTTTTTCTTCTGATGATTTTCCTACTACTTGTTAGACTCATCTCTAGTTCGTTTTAATGTTCGCTGGCATACTGTGTATGCTATGTAGTACTTTCTACTTCAACAGATTTTTCTAAGCCAAGTTGCATTTATTCCCTTTTTTCCAATTTTGTTTTTTTCCTTTATTTCCGCTATTTATATTCCAGCAGTGCTGCTGTTGTGCTGCTGTTTTTAGTTTGTTTGAGAAACTGAAAAAAATTTTCACTTTTTTCGTTAAAATATTTTACAGCAGTGTGTGTCCTTTGTTTTGCAATACACATGCAATTGACTTTTGTTTATTGTTTTTTTTTTGTTTTCTGGTATGCAGTGCAGTTGTACTGGTACGAATAGTTTCATTTTTGTGTTTTAATTCGTTGTTTCCGTTTCCATAGTTCCATTCCTATCCCTTATGATTTGCAACACAATACATACTTCTATGGAAATGCATTTGTATATGTTTCTAAACAGACTTAAACTACTTTTTGTATTCTATGGATGACTGCATCATATATATGAAATCTTACTATTTGTGATCCTTATGGGTTGGGGTTTTAGTTCAAATTCGAAAAACAAGCAATGTCAGGGTTGTAGTTCTATACTCTTTTTTACAGCTTACTTGTAGCTGTTGTTTATAAGTAAAGCTGTTTCATTATTATTTTAGCACCTAGACATCTCTAGAAAACTACCATTTCGGTTATATTGATGTGTAGAATGCTGTCGGTATACTTAAACTAAAATTTTTGTTTAAATTACTTTGTTTTTTCTTCAGAAGGCGAAGAAATGAAATAGGTTTATTAGGTTGCACCAGTTTGTCAACGTTACCAACCAAAATTAAAGTTTAGTTTTTTTTTAACTCATTAACGTCTGACCTTTGATTTCATTGTCAAATTTTTATGAAATTACACACAAACAGTATTTATGGGTATTTATTGTATATCTGTTACACCTGGGTATTTTTATACCCAATACAGCATTATAAATGGGTTTGAAATTATATCTTTCTTTTTGAACGTAAAATCCTGAAAGCATTAAACGTTTTTATTGTGTTTGGTGAGTATTTCTATACATATTTAAGTTAGTCCATACCAGAGAGTCTACCTGTTACTTCATGGAAATGAAAAAACCTTACTCCATTAGAATCTAAAATTCCAAGATCTTCGGAAGGCATCAGAAAGATCTGATAATGATCAAATATACAATATATAAAAGTACTTACAGTTGGATTTTCATGTTAGTTTTTTAGAAGCAATGAAACAAATTCCTCAAAATCCTTGCCGTGGTTCTGGTGAAGTTGTTCGAATTGCACAAAAATCTCTTATGAGTTACGTATTCCTCAATATAAATATAATAAATTAGGGTTTCCTACGATTTTCAAAAAAACATTTCTCATTTTTAACCGGAAAATAAAATTAATATTCTTATGTTTCAGAAACCATTAATAGCGAAGTGCAACTAATATCCTCGCCATGCAATCATAGCTGTAACCTAAGTAATCATACATACTCAGATGAGTATAATTTTCTGAATTAAGGACATCTAAAACTATAAGGCCCCAAAAGGTTTTTCTGGAATTCTATTCCCCTAATTTTCCATAGCCTTTTTTGTTCAGATTTTTTTGGATTCCCCACCAACCCATTACCCTACACGATAAGAAATTTTGTTTGAGTAGTGCTATTCTTCCTTTAACTACCAATGTCAAACAAGTCTATTTTTGGGTATTTTTCTACCCTTTTGCCTTTTTTTCTTTTGGTTTCGAAATTTGGTGAGCCTGATTAAAGGATAAAAAGGTCCTTTTAAAAATTGTATTATTTTTATTTTTCATATTTCTCGCTGCTTTCTGGTTTATAATGTCACTATTAATGATATAGCTGACATTTTCGTGTAGGTTAAAACCCATCTTTATATGTTTTTCGAAATTCCTGTTAAAAATTTTGTGTCTTGTATATACAGAAAACATCAAAAAATAGATTTTAAAATTTCCAAAATAGTTAACGATTCATCTTTCCATGTAAGGGCTGCAGGTTTGCTGCTTATCCAATATAACTAAATTAAAATATACTTATGCTTATTGTAATTAATAAATACAAACTTTTGTTTTTTAAATTTCTTTCCTTACAGGTGCTTCCAATGGTCTAACCGTTCCTTTATCGCCATTTTTAGCTGGTCTCACATTATTTTGTGCTTTATTATTTGCCATATCTTGTATTATATTGGCAGCTATTTACAGAAGATTTTCAAATCGGTAAGTTTTAATATACATACAATATATATTTTAAATATCTAACATTATAACTTTTACCACATAGTAATAGCTTTTATTTATATAGTTGTGTCTAAATGCCTTTGGTTGTGACCAAAAGCATTTGGCCATAATTTGGTTTTAAAGTGGTTGAAAATAATAAAAACAATCACAAAGAAAACTTCTCAAATTACTAGTTGTTATGGAAATTATGTATGGGTTTAAACTAAGTTATTCAAGTGAGTGTTGGAGAATAATTTTAAACAGCTCTTGCAGAAAGGAGAAAACTTAAAAATCTGTAGGAGAGAGTTGAATTTTATTTTATTTTATTTTAGTGATTTTTTAATTTTCAGTTTATATTCATAATTTTCAGCAGATTAGAGATTTCAGAGGCTCGAATATTTCAGTAAAGCCTATTTCATTAATTTTGTTTATAGCAAGTAAGCTACAGATTGTGCAATTTGTTTCCTAATTTCACAATTTTCTAAAAAGGTTTTAGCGGATCTCAATACAAACAAGTCTCCTGGGCCGGATGGTATACCAGCACTGGTCTGGAAGCAGTGTTCTTCGACGCTAGTCCATCCGTTAGCAACCCTTTTCAGCATATTATACAGTGCCGGAGAATTTCCGGCACGGTATAATCCGTTAAATTTCTAATTTAACGCCAATTCCAAAAAAGGGAGATGCTAACAACCCTGAAAATTATCGCCCAATAGCAATTTGTTCTGCACTTTCCAAAGTTATGGAGAGTATGGTTAACCACCATCTTGTGAAATAACTAGAGTCGAACAATTTACTTCGAGGACGCTCAACGGGGGACTTTCTTGGCTTCCTATCGGAAAAATGGTGCCATTCCATTCACCGTTTTGGCGATAGTAAAGTGGTGGCTCTAGATATTTCTAAGGCGTTCGATAGGGTGTGGCATGGTGCGCTCTTATCGAAACTTGTTGGTTTTGGTGTCGGTAATGACTTCCCTTGATTTATATCGAGCTTTCTCAGAGATCGCACTATACGAGTTGTTGTAGATGGGATCTCATCAAATGAGTTCAAAATTAATTCAGGGGTACGGCAAGGCTCCGTTCTTTCTCCTACTCTATTCCTTATTTTTCTAAATGACTTTCAAAGTCAAACTTCCAACCCTAAGGAATCAGAAGCTCTCGATGTTCTAGGCATGAGAATTCAGTGTGATGTTCGCTGGACAAAACACCTTTTTCAAGTGTCGAAAGAAGCATTCAAGTGCCTCGGTTTTCTAAGACGGTGTAAGAAATACATCACTTCATCTGATCTCCTTACTATTTACACCACTTACATCCGCCCCAAAATGGAATACAACTCTCACGTATGGGCCGGTGCTTCGAAGTCTATTTTGGAGTTACTTCACCGCGTACAGGAGAGGGCGAAGGTTCTTATCGGTGACAGTAGGGTGTCCAACTCTATTGATTCTCTAAAGCATCGTCGCAATTTGGGTTGTGTTTAACTGTTCTATCGATACTACAATGGAATGTGTTCTGATAAAATTAGGGAACTCGTTCCCGAAACCCGTAGTTTCTTACGAAATACGCGTTCATCATCGGGGGCTCATCCACTACAGAGAAAATTCGTTGTTTAGCTGTATCGTCTATGTATGTGAAATAAGCTTCTTGTCGAAGTATTTCCTGTCCATTTCAATGTAGGAAAATTCAAATGAAATCTCCACAATCACTACTAACTCTATCCTCCTTCCCATAACCTATTTTTCTAGTTCCAACACAATGCATTGCATGAGTAGGGGTCATACCCTGAGTGCTGGTCCAAGCAAAAAAAAAATCCAGAACATTTTATTCTCTAAACTTTTAGGATACACGAGAACCGAATTTTATGGCTCTTGACCTCAAATATTTTCCTACTGGACATACATACTGTCTCAAAAATGAGAAAAAACCAGTGATTATTTTAATTTTTTTAAGATCAGTCCGAATTAAATCTATTATTCAGCCCAATCTCCAACAATCCGAAACTTTTACATTTTAATCGATAGATAGATTTTAGGATCTTCATTATCTTAAAAAAATTAAATAATTTGTGGCGTTTACTCATTTTTGAGGCTGTGTGTTTGATTTTCACTACCTTTTATTCTGCAATAAAATCCTTCTTTGACTGTATTAGTAGCTAATAATTAAATGTAAATTAACTAAATATATTAGTTATTCATTAATCGTTCATTTTATTATTATTAAAATTTCCTGCTGTATCACACCTCCTTCATTATCCTAAATGTTGTACAACCCTGATATTAAAATTAATAACATGTTGAAAATATAAAATACACACTCAACAAAACATTTGAAGTTTTTAGGGGGCAATTTTATTTAATTAAAAGTAATCGAATACTCGACTGCGAATTTCATAAAACAGAAGGGAAATAAAACCTTTATAATGCGAAGGAAGATTTTGTTCGAAAAGAAAATGTAACAACATTTGACCAAACAGTCGTAACATAAATAGCTTCAGGCCCAAAGCGTAAACTAATAGTCTATAGTTAACGCTACAATGGCTAGCAAAAAATAAGCAGCAAAAACAATAATAACAACAAAACGAAATGAAAGTAAAAAAAAGGATCATTTGCTTAATATTAATGTTTTAAGGTTATATTTTTGACATGGCCTGTCAACGCTTAGCAATCACACGGCCAGCCATTGGAAAAATGGTTGGGGTAACATTGGGTTTGTTGTAGTAATGATGGTGTAACATTATACCAAACAGACCAAACACCCAATATTTTTTCATACTTATTTCTTTTTTTGGGTTAATTTATTTAATGTTATACATTTTGATGAGTAGGCGTCATGTTGTATTTAAGTTGAGGCAGCTGTTGGAATAAAATATCTTTTATCAGTTGTTTTTTTTTAACTTTTAAGATATCCCATTTTCTTTTTGCTACAAACATATCTATAAGTATCAGAATAAATAAAAATCTATATAATTTGAATATTGTTTTGTCATAATAAGTATCTAAAGTTGCTGTGTTATTTGCTATTCTTGCTTTATATATTGTATATACATAAACACATATATATATTTACAAATATTTTTAATATTAAAAATTTTTCTCTACAGAGCAAATGACAACAATTTAAAACCAACAAAACACACTCAACTGTCTATACCCGCCGATTGTCAATTGGATCCATTACAGCCCAATCATCATCATAATCACTATGAACAAAATAATCATCAGGCCCATCATAGTCTCTTACAGGCAAATGGCGATGGTAAATTACAAATTGGTGGTGGTGGTACATCGCCAACGGCAGGCAGTATTGGTATTGGTGTTATGGATACATCAACATTAAGGTCAACAACACAAAGTCATCACCGTCAGTCGCCACAAATAATGGGTGATCCGCCCGAAGGCGATGACACTGATCCTGATGTTATACCAAATCAATATGGTAAGTTGTGATGTAGTTGAGTTTTTGTATTTATAATAAATCAATATAAATAATTGCCAAAGGTATTTTTTTTTTAGCTAAGAACATTATTATTTAAATTTTATTGCTATTTAACTTTCAATATTAAACACTAACTGTTGACACAATTTTTGCTTAGAAAATTTGTTGCTGCTGGAAATTTGGCAAATATTTATGGATATTGTTGACACCATTCTTTGCCAGCCAGCTTGTTCACAAGTAGTTTTGGGCCAAAAACTTTTTTCTCTGTGTTTAATGTTTTTTTTAAATGTAACTTTAATTCAGTTATTTTGTGAATTTTATTGAAAATTGTAGGCCAATATTTTTTAGTTATGAATTGTTATTGTATTTAATGCCAAAAAGTAATGAACATTAGTAATTTTGTAATACAAAAATAAAATCGTTATATCCTTAGTGCGCCAAACGTTCTTAAATAGTATGTCTAATTTTTTTTTTAAATTTGTTATTGCAGTTTTTTTTAACTTGATATGACATACATATCATAAGTAAACACAGTTCTTTAGAAGTGTGTTGGTGACTTATTAATTCATTTTTGGGACTTAACATATTTTACATTATTTATTTTGTATTTGTTTATTAGATTACACGAGGAATAAACGCAGCATGCAAAGGCTTCGATTTCGTACTTACTTTGAATTAAAATCGAAAATATTTTTGTGGCAACGATTGAAAGCCTCTTCAGCAGGATTATCGAGATTTCTGCGTAAAGCCTAGTACTCTGTTCATATTTGCGAAAATGATGGTTTTTTCATCCGAACAATTTTATATACAACAAATGATTAGCTGTTGGTTTTAATTTCGTGCGAAAGAAGTGCTCCTTTGTTATTTGGTGTGAGAAAATAAGGTTTCCAGATGTATTTCACATGTTTTCCGCAATAAGAACAGAGTACTGCTTTTGCGAAATTATTTCGCATATATTTCATTCCAAATATTTTATATGTAGTTTGACAGCATTTTGAACAGAGTACTAAGCTTAATGATTATATTAACCAGTCCCTAACCACTATCACCCAAAACAACATCTTACGGAAATGGTCTTCACCCATTGAAAAATATTTAACATACAGCCGAATTCCATAATACCCTTGAGTCATGAACGCTTCCCGGCCAACTTGTGTTTACACTTTAATGAGTGGTTTCAATGCCGGTTCACATATCCTTCCTCGTAATATAGGCACATACATTTGAATGACTGGTATAACGTCGACAAACTGTTGATTTTGCAACACCATACATAGCCGCAATATGAATATGTAGCCGCAATATGAAAATGAAAGCCATAATAATAACCACATTTCGACTCATTATTGATCAGCCCTCTACATACAAGACTCGATGTTAGAAAAAAGTGATTCATGTTCGAGTCTACTTTGAATCATGTTGTATACTAGAAATTAATAATTACTTAACTTTCATCTAAAATTTTTATATATTTTCTTGGAATTTCTTGACAACAAAAAACGCTTTAATTGATTCAAAAATACTTTTAATAGCGATAATTTTAAAATGTGACGTTGCTTACCGTGGTGTGTGGTTTTCCACACATAAGTCATTTCTATATATCTATATGTTTCTGTTTCATAACTGGAATGATCGTGTAAAATATGTTGAAGTTTAACTAATTTTTTTCAAAAGATAACAAAATATAAAAATAAATACTTAATTTTTGATAAACCATGATGGCTACAAAAAAAAAATAAAAAAATAACGTTACTAATGTAAAATACCATATGTGTGGAAAACAACACATGAGGACATGTGTGCCATTGCTGTCCCCAACCCAAATAAAATATATCCCCACAGATCACCATATATGGTTTTTCTTGAAAAAACTCAATTCTTCAGAAAAAATTAAGTAAATGGCCAATAACATTAAGATATTTCCTTGAAGCCACAGTTCTTAAGAATTATTAAAATTTAATTTCGAAAATATTCATTCTAATTGGTTTAAATAATTCGATTCCACTGGATCTCGTAATACATCGTTTCAAATCTTATGTAAGCTAAGTAGTGGTATTTATTTTAATAAACAAACATTTAGCATATACAGTAAATTTGAGAATATTCAATTGAAAATTTAATTCGAAAATACGAAGTATAACTGTTATTATATTATTTATTTTTATCTACATATCAGGGACCGTAAATAACGGTTATCCAGAAAATTTTAAATCAAAAAATCTCTATGTTAGAGTCAAAAGCGACCTACCAATAGATTCGTATTGACGTGCTCTTTCAGAATCTATGATGATACTAGCTTGACCCGGTGCGCTTCGCTACCCCTGTCGATGTAAAAATCGGTTCAGCCGTTTAGTAATTATTGTTTAAAAACTAAATGTACCAATTTTACCCGTTTTTCCCCCTTTTTATCCCTTTCTGGTCCAAGTATTAAAAAATTTTATAGCCTATTGACGCTTCCAAGTAAGGATCTATCTACGTTCTAAATTTCAATAAAATCGGTTCAGCCGTTTAGGCGTGATGCTCAAACAAACAAACAAACAAACAAACAAACAAATAAACAAACAAACTTACAAAGATATTTATATACTAGATTGACCCGGTGCGCTTCGCTACCCCTGTCGATGTAAAAATCGGTTCAGCCGTTTAGTAATTATTGTTTAAAAACTAAAGGTACCAATTTTACCCGTTTTTCCCCCTTTTTATCCCTTTCTGGTCCAAGTATTGAAAAAATTTATAGCCTATTGACGCTTCCAAGTAAGGATCTATCTACGTTCCAAATTTCAATAAAATCGGTTCAGCCGTTTAGGCGTGATGCTCAAACAAACAAACAAACAAACAAACAAACAAACAAACAAACAAACAAACAAACAAACAAACAAACAAACAAACAAACAAACAAACAAACAAACAAACAAACAAACAAACAAACAAACAAACAAACAAACAAACAAACAAACAAACAAACAAACAAACAAACAAACAAACAAACAAACAAACAAACAAACAAACAAACAAACAAACAAACAAACAAACAAACAAACAAACAAACAAACAAACAAACAAACAAACAAACAAACAAACAAACAAACAAACAAACAAACAAACAAACAAACAAACAAATAAACAAACAAACAAACAAACTTACAAAGACATTTATATATTTATATAGATTTACTAGATTGACCCGGTGCGCTTCGCTACCCCTGTCGATGTAAAAATCGGTTCAGCCGTTTAGTAATTATTGTTTAAAAACTAAATGTACCAATTTTACCCGTTTTTCCCCCTTTTTATCCCTTTCTGGTCCAAGTATTAAAAAATTTTATAGCCTATTGACGCTTCCAAGTAAGGATCTATCTACGTTCTAAATTTCAATAAAATCGGTTCAGCCGTTTAGGCGTGATGCTCAAACAAACAAACAAACAAACAAACAAACTTACAAAGATATTTATATACTAGATTGACCCGGTGCGCTTCGCTACCCCTGTCGATGTAAAAATCGGTTCAGCCGTTTAGTAATTATTGTTTAAAAACTAAAGGTACCAATTTTACCCGTTTTTCCCCCTTTTTATCCCTTTCTGGTCCAAGTATTGAAAAAATTTATAGCCTATTGACGCTTCCAAGTAAGGATCTATCTACGTTCCAAATTTCAATAAAATCGGTTCAGCCGTTTAGGCGTGATGCTCAAACAAACAAACAAACAAACAAACAAACAAACAAACAAACAAACAAACAAACAAACAAACAAACAAACAAACAAACAAACAAACAAACAAACAAACAAACAAACAAACAAACAAACAAACAAACAAACAAACAAACAAACAAACAAACAAACAAACAAACAAACAAACAAACAAACAAACAAACAAACAAACAAACAAACAAACAAACAAACAAACAAACAAACAAACAAACAAACAAACAAACAAACAAACAAACAAACAAACAAACAAACAAACAAACAAACAAACAAACAAACAAACAAACAAACAAACAAACAAACAAACAAACAAACAAACAAACAAACAAACAAACAAACAAACAAACAAACAAACAAACAAACAAACAAACAAACAAACAAACAAACAAACAAACAAACAAACAAACAAACAAATAAACAAACAAACAAACAAACTTACAAAGACATTTATATATTTATATAGATTTACTAGATTGACCCGGTGCGCTTCGCTACCCCTGTCGATGTAAAAATCGGTTCAGCCGTTTAGTAATTATTGTTTAAAAACTAAAGGTACCAATTTTACCCGTTTTTCCCCCTTTTTGTCCCTTTCTGGTCCAAGTATTGAAAAAATTTATAGCCTATTGACGCTTCCAAGTAAGGATCTATCTACGTTCCAAATTTCAATAAAATCGGTTCAGCCGTTTAGGCGTGATGCTCAAACAAACAAACAAACAAACAAACAAACAAACAAACAAACAAACAAACAAACAAACAAACAAACAAACAAACAAACAAACAAACAAACAAACAAACAAACAAACAAACAAACAAACAAACAAACAAACAAACAAACAAACAAACAAACAAACAAACAAACAAACAAACAAATAAACAAACAAACTTACAAAGACATTTATATATTTATATATAGATATAGATTACAAAAATGATCTCAACTCCACATTTAACAGTTATTTTTTAACGTAAAAATAAAAGTTCGCATGAAACTGTTAAAAGAAGACCTTTAAATAGCCGTCATAAAAAAAAGTCATTTGAGGAGTTTTATTTTTTCCGTCGGAAAAAAAACTCATTTGAGGAGTTTTATTTTTTCCGTCATAAAATAAAAGTCATTTGAGGAGTTTCAATTTTCCCGTCCGAAAATAAAACTCTTTTCGTTTATTTTCTACTTTTTTCAGTATCTTTATTTGTTGAATCTGTCTGATATAATCTTTGTAGTAATTGACTTGTTTAAGATAAAAAAACAACAACAATTTGATAATAGGATCAAAAAATTACAAATTAAAATCCCACTTGATTTGATTTTAATGAACATTTATTCAATTGCAATGCAATGTGCTTTACAAATTGAAATGATCTGACCAGCGGCAAGCTTTAGATGTAAATTTTCATAAAATGAGTTTTATTTTCTGACGGGAAAAATAAAACTCCTTAAATGACTTTTATTTTATGACGGAAAAAATAAAACTCCTCAATTGAGTTTTTTTTTCTGACGGAAAAAATAAAAGTCCTCAAACGAGTTTTTTTTATGACGGCTAATTAAAAGTCATTTTTTAACAGTTTCATTCGAACTTTTATTTTTACGTTGAATAATAACTATTTTAGATGGATTTTTATTTTTAAAGTTACAAAATAACTGTTATAAAATAACTTTTTTGATATCACTTATAACCGTTACGGTCCCTGCTACATATAAAATACGACAATTAAAACACTTTTTGCAAATACTGATTTGAATGAAGCAATTTTTTCATTCTATAATATTAAACATGTTTATTTTCTATCCAAAGAACATGAAATAAAGCTAACTAATAGGCAATTTATTGCTATTATCGATAATAAATCCAACTGTATCCTCATAAAATCCCCGAAATATTTTAAAATAATAATAATTCCCATCTTTGATGACAAATTCCCATGAGGACAAATAACGTTGACTGAGATAATAAATTTCCAATTTTTAGAACGAACAAAAATGGACTAGGCAATTTTGCATACCACATAAGTATATAAAAACGACAAAGAACGAACAGTGTATTTTTAGTTATTCTTACGTCTTGTACACAAATCTCAATTTTCATAAACATTGCTACGTTTGCTGATTAAGGTCGTGTGTTAAATGAGATTCAATAACTTTCATAGAATCAAACAAGACTTCGTTCATGGCCCTATAAAAGGTCAGTTGCCAAATTTCTTTGTATTATTTACATAGACAAACAGACGGATAAAAAAGTAAAAAAAAAAATTAACTGAATATTACCAGGCCTACGTTCTCTTAATTTTGTTGCAATTTCGAGCTCCTTTTCATTATTTTCTTAAATTTCAATAAAGCACTACTAGCAAAATGTTAACAAAAATAAAGCTACTTAAAATAACAAAAGAAAAAAAAATACAATTGGTCAATTCACAAGGTCTCTTATCATGTCATATTTTCCTAATGTCCTAATATTTCACAATGGTTTTTATTGCTTTTCATTCAAAAAATGTCCTAAAATAATACTATTTTCTATGCTATGTTTATTGTGTTATCGTAACGAACGAGCAGAGACCAACGCCGAATGCCTAAGAGTCGGTTAAGCTGAGCCGCCGAGTCGTGATGTATTAGTACATTATGACAATATGACTGATATGAGACCTTGTGAATTGACCAAATATAATAGCAATAAGTACATACTATAAACTAACTAATATAGAATTTATTTTTTAATTAATATACTTTCGTATCTTTTTACATAATTTAATTACAGAGAAACGTCCATTGAAGTCAATGCTGGCTTCACCTATATTCCGTAGTCCATCAGCGCGACTGCTGCATCGTGACTATTGCACAACGGATGCTGTTACAGACGGCAGCGTAACAATGGGTAGTGGGAGTGTTATTGGCATAACAAATGGTTCAGCTTTAAGTAGTGCGGATGGTGTATCTAGTTTAGGTTCATTAAAAAGTAATAATGGTAGCCTTGGTGTTGGCAATGAGGTGCTGCATTACACATTTAGGCCAAGTAAACAAATTGTAAGTAAATAACAATAATAAAATTTGCAAAAAAAACTATGTATATATGTATATATAGTATATATGGTATATGTATATAAAAATAAAAGTGCAAATAGTTGAATTGTATATACATGGTTTGCTACTTATAAATATGTATATATAAAATTGCTGCTATAGATGAGAAATTAAAACAGAGACAAACACAAATACAAATAGAAATAGCGTAAGTATTTGCTTAGTCGAGTGAATTTAAATATATATATTTTTAAGGCTGTTAATAATGACTTAAGTGGTTTAGAATGAAAACAAAATGCAGTGAAATAACTATTTCGGTTTAATGACTTTAAATTTATTCAAACCCAAAAAAATTCGCAATGACATTAATTATTGGTTCTAACCCCTACCATATATTTGAAAGTTTAGCTAAATTTACCTCCAAACAATTGAAATTTTTCACATTTTTGTAACATAAGATGTCCTGATTATGAACATTGAACAGTGGGACAGAATCAAAATTTTTTGGAAATAAATCTGGCATTTTTAAACGGCTGGTCCGATCGGGACAAAATTTGACACTGGCGAAACCAAGGGGTATTCGAGTTTAAGTTATTAAAACGGACCCTACAAACGCTCCAGGGGCGGCGCTATGGGGGCTCAAATTAGGGTACCTTCGACATATAAAATTTTTAAACAAGTGCCATTTTTTTGTTTCTCATCCGATTTCAAAGATTTGTATATTTTTGGAAAGCGCTTGGCTAGGTCTTGTGAAAATGTTAAACTTTTCATTCTAAATAACAAAGTGTAAAAAAACTTGTCAAAAGATCAAAGAGCATCCCGCAATTCCTAAAAATTTGAAAATCCCAAAAATTTTATTTTTTACAATTTTGCCCATAGGGTCCACATTTCCTTCCGAGCTGGGAAAATACTTTGGAAATAAATAGGGATCACATCAGCATTTCTAAAGCTGCTTTCCATTTTCTGATCCCAACTTTGGGATTTTAAAACATGTGGCCCAAAGTTGAAATTTTGATAAAAATTAGGTCAAATTCCGAAGGGTGTAGGGCCAACATTTTCGAAAAACAAGACATGTCTTTTACACCAAAATTTTCTGCGTGAAGATAGCTTACGGAAACATAAAAATTGTTATATATCCTTAAATAAAGTTTTTTTTAATAAAAAAAAGAGTTAAGTCAACTTTTCGTACAAAAAATTGCCAAATTTTACTATTTTTTTAATTTTTAAATTGAAAATCCTTTCTTTTTAGATCCATGAGTGATATTGCCTTGAAATCTTTTGTATGTTATTGGAAATTGAGTTGTCTAACTAACAAAAGTAATTCGTGTCCATTCGATTCAAAAGTAAGCCTTATATTTTAAAAAAAGCGGACCAAGGTATTGCAAAATTTGAAAAGTTCAATTTTGAAAAGCCTATAACTCGGAAATTGTAAGAAATAAGTATCACACGCAAGCATGTTTTTTCAAGACCTTGCCAAGCACTTTCCAAGAATATACAAACCTTTGAAATCGAATGGGAAACAAAAAAATTTTACATGTCGAAGGTACCCTAATTTGAGCCCCCATAGCGTAGCCCCTGGAGCGTTTGTATGGTCCGTTTTAATAACTTAAACTCGAATGCTCCTTGGCTACGCCCTTGTCAAATTTTTTCCCGATCGCACCAGCCGTTTAGAAATGTCAGATTTATTTCCAAAAAATTTTGATTCTGCCCACTGTGCATTGCTCAAAAGCCGGATTCGTTTCATCATCCTTTATGCATTCGAAAAGTTAAAACCAACTTATTAATGCAACTAAAAATGTCAGTCTCCAATTTCACGCGGCTTCTTGGTTTTTTTAATTATTTTTATAATTTCAATGCGATGAGATGGAGTTATGCTGCTCCTCATTTTGGTTGTAGGTTAAGTTGGCTTATCTCTGAAAACAGGGAGCAACCTTTCGTTAAAGCTGTTATACGTGTTTACTTTAACAATTAGAACGGTAATAATTTGATGTTTTCTTTTTACCTACATTATCAATCGAAATGTGCTCTCACTTATGGCCCAACATATAGAGCACTCCACCATAGAATTACTGGCATTTAAATGATCATCCATATCTGTGTGGGAGGTGATACGGCCTGTTTTCAAATATGGTTAACCAAGTATGAGCGTTTGTTCCAGTTGTATAGATTTCTGTATTCTTTCGATATTTCTTCGATATAAAGGTGGAGTGGCTCATTATACCAGAAGAAACAACTCCCAAATTTCCGGTTGTGATTTGAAAGCTTTCAGAGCAAGTTGACCCTTCACTCCAAACATCTCACAAACTTTATCAACGCAATATTATTGTAGCTAGTTTTAGTAACGAGAATCTCTTGAATCTCACCCTATGTTATTTGAATCTCACACATTGTTATTTCGTAGGTGTTGGAATTGTTGTTTAGGTTAAATATTTCAGTTTTATCGCCTATCTCACTTCATATTAGCTTTCCGTTAGAGAGCCTCTTCAAGTTGATTTTTTCAACATCATTATGTCAACTAAGCGTCTTGTCATCTGTGCCTTTCGAGTATACGACCACTCTTTGATTAGTTTTTTTTTTTTAATAATTCTTCATGAGTGTCATAGCTTTTGCAATATGACTTTTTTCGCTGGCCGATAAAACTCTTTTCTTTTTTCATAACTTCCATATGTTCATTATCTTGTTCGTGATTGTGGCATACGACATATGATTTTGAAGAAGCAATCGAATTGCAGTCATCAGAGACGTTCAGGAAATTAGATGAGTCACTCGCTTAAAATTGTTCATTGTGCGATGCATGCTTATATATTTGAAATGAGATTGATTACATGTGGTAATATGAGTAGAATACTCATGTCACCCATGTGTGGAAAACCACACAAAATTTATATCTTGTATACATTTTTAAAAATCGTTAAGCGATGTTCATGAAATTTCTTAACGTGATACTTTTTCGCACATATAATGTGATTTCAACTTTTTTTGAACCAGAAACGTAGAGCCTGATTCAGAAAAACGAAAGGAAAACAATTTTAAAATTTTTGTATGAAAATCACTCAGTTTTTAGATAATTTTTGAGTGTTTTTCATAAAAAAAATTTGAAAATTGTTTTCCTTTCGAGTTTCTGAATTAGGGGGAACAATTTTTGTCGTCAAATGTGCTGTTTCTGTAAAAAGGGTGAATTGTGTACACATACTACTTATAACAGAAGAGTTTATGTAAAATGTGCTACAGAAAAAAGAATTAATTTGATGACAAACAGATAAAAAAAATATAGAAATAAATATGTATGTTATTGATGAAAATTTTGATTAAAAAAAAATAATGTTTCTACTGTAAAATAAGTAAACATAGCGTATGTGTGGAAAACAACTCATGAGGCTAAACAACGTTTATTTGAGGGTGAGCTTGCATAAATTGACAAAATAAATTGTGGTGAGCTCTAAAATCTTATTAAAAAACATAAATCTTGATCAATCCAGTAAATCCACATTAAATCGAACAACTGGGTTATGTTTCAAACTATAAACAAAAAGATAAAAAAAAATCTTTTCGTTAGAATCTTAAGCTCATAATTTTTAAACTATATAATAATAAAATAACGTTAAAAATTTATCGAAATGAAGAGGTATTATTCGTTATTATTTTTTTCGAAATTTGGAAGAGTCTTTCAATAATTATTTATTAGTGTGGTATAATTATACTTCGTCCCAACTGAATGTTTCCAATAAAGTATTTGAGGTTTCTTTTTAAAGGATGACTGGGTAATTATCCTTGGTTAGCTGGTCTTATGTATATTTTGCTGGAAAAATATAAGGATATATGAGTTTAATTATATGGTTAAATAGTTGTCATACTAAAAAAATATTAAATTCACAGAATTAACATTAATAACTTTGTATATTTTATTAAAATTGTACAACCCCCTTGTTGAACAATAAATAAATGCCTTCCGCCCACTAGTTGCTTTCGTATTAAAAACTTATGGTTTAGGTGGAAAAAAAATATATAAAAACTGAAATAACTCTGTCTGTCTGTTTTAAATTGTATTTATTAATGTTTTTATACAAAAAACAAAAAAGTATTTTCTTGGTTTTAAGCAAACACACACTTTAACAAGACAAAACATGAAAGGAAACCAGATACATTTGTTGTAAAACGCATGGTCATATTTCATTTGCCATATAATAGCTGCAGGGAATTAAAAAAAGCAAAACAAAAAACAATACACAATGGTATGAAGTTTTGTTCTATTACTAAACTGCCTGCCTTATGCTACTCTCTTTTTTATGTCCTTGTTCTCTACATACATATGTATGTATTATATGGGTAAAAACACTATTTTTTTAAAATATAAATATTAAACTGAGCTTTATTGCTAATTATTACTTAAGTTCGTTTAAAAATGCCATTATTAACAATTATCTTGTAATTTAAAAGAAATACAGTTTTTCACAAGACACAAAAAATCAAAAATTTTGTAAGGATCACTGGAAATTTTCATATTTTGTCATAGATAAGTATTGTACAGACTTGTACTTAGCAACTTACTAAAGTGATAGAGTATAAAAGTTATTAAAAAAAGTTTTTCTCATCTGGGGTATAAAAACTGGCTTCGATTAGTAAAGATTTCTTGCGTTGCCATGCAATTAATCCTCTAATCCAATTTCTAAAAAAATTGCTAAAAACGTTGGTAATAATTTTATTATGCTAAATTTGGGCATCTGATTCCAAAAGCAACATTTAAAATTTGTACAATCAATGGTTTACCTGCCAGGTGGGAAAAACTAAATGAGTGCTTTAAGGCACCCTTGGGTCTTTATAGATTGAAACGTAGTCGGGCTTTAGTTAGCATAGTTTGTCAATTTTTATTGAAAACAACTTTTCTAATTGTTCATCACTCAAATCAGATATTTTGAAATGTTTGTTCACTCGATAAGCCATTTCATAAAATTGTATGTAAAAAATTGCAAATCAAAGCAAAGAAAACCAAACAACATTTTGCTATATAAGGGAAAAACTGAGGTACCAAAACTAGTCTGCAATACCCAAGAAGGCCTGAAGGCACTCGTCAATAAATCACGTCTATAAAGAGTAGCCTACCTTTTATTTACATAAATCTTTAAATATAAATATACTTTAAAAAAATAAATAAAAAAATTGCAATCGGGAAACGTTAACACACTTTAATCAACGTTTGATAATACAACATGGACTTTTCATATATTTTTTTGGTTGTTAATACACTTAGTTTGTAAAAAGTGCAAAAAATAAGAAAGAAGAGAGCTGTTAAGAGCTTTCAAGGCTTATTAAAATATTTAAGTAAGTATTTTAGAAACTGTTACAAGAGTTTTTGAAATGAAAAAAACAGTAATATTTGCATTTATTGGCATTTTTGCGATGAGTGCCTTGAGGCATGCTTAAGCATTAGAGGGTTAAGTTTTCAGAAGTTTTTCAAATCACATCTGCAGTTAAAGTAATATTAGCAAATTTGAATGAAACTATGTTTTTGCCCATATACAAATCAACAAGAACTAGAAAGGAGCAGGATAAACAAAAGAACAAAAAACTCGTTATAATGTTTTAAAACAAAAATACTTGTACACAAGCACTACTGATTAAAATAGCCTTAATACATACTCATACATACAACGAAACACACACACACATATACAAGTAAACAAAAACATACAACATTTAAATAGTAAATACTACAAAAGGATAATAATAAAAAAAAAAAAACATAATAATATGTTGAAACAAAAGTTGTCAGAAAATAAATTTTATATATATATCCATATGTTTCCAAGCTTGTATATACAATAAAACTGCAGTCTTTTCACATTAATCATGTTGGTCAATGCCATTATAAACTATAAAATGCCTTTCATTACATTATGCTTAAATTTCTCTTTTTTTCTTTCTACAATTTCTCCTACATTTCTTGCTTGTGCTGCAGAGTTATGCTACTTTAAATAAAAAAGGCATTACCACGTGTAGTCCACCATTGGGTGTGGGTATGCCTTATAGTAGTACGCCTACGACATCATCGTCATTATCATCATATCATCCCACCACACAACCCATGGAAGTCAGCCTATTAAGTCCCAACAATCCATCGGTAACATCGTCAATAAGCGAATATAGATTTCGACCGGAAGTGGTGACAACATCAAATCGCATACAGGAAAGTTGTATATAAAATCCCTCTCTCTCTCTGTTGTTTATAATGAATGTTTGTTTATGTTGTCATTTAACACACAAAAAAAAAAAAAACATTAAAAACAAAAAAATAAACAACTTAATTGTATGTATTATGTAAATTTGCTGTAACTATAGAATATAAATATATTTTGTATAATATTGAATGAATTGTATAGTAATATTAACATGTAATTTTATTTTTAAACATCAACAAATATTGTTGTATTTGTTGTACTACTACTTTAATGCTACTACGACTGTTAAATATAATACTTAAAAACAACTATATTTTTTTTTTGTTAAGAAACAATTGGTTTAAAGAATTATTAAAACAGAAACAAATTTTAGTTTTTCCAATTATTTAAATTTAGGTTTTTTGTAGTTCAGTTTTCTATATTTGCATAATTTTAGGCGCATATTGAAGTGCCATAAAAATGGTAAATAAAATTTATGATTTTTTAAAAACATGATTGCAGGCCTCTAATCGATTTAAAAAATAAATTTAAAAATAAGTATACAGTAAAAATATCTCTTTTATATAAAACAAGTAAGAGAGCTGTATTCGGCTGTGCCGAATTTTATATACCATTTACCAAATTATACTTTAAAATAAAAATTTTAAATATTTTTAGGTAACTGAAATTAACTTTTTTTTTCATTAGTGAAAATGATTTTATTGGAAAAAAAATTAAATTTCTTTTTAATTTTTTAAAAATATGTATATATTTTTTGGAAATTTAATAGTGAAAAAACTTTATGACAAGAAAAAATCGGGATAAATAAAACATATTTCCCGATTTTGACCAATTGTAGGTCCAACTTACTATAGCTTTATATACGCCGTCATTTGATATGCATAGTGTATATATTAATGACTTAGTAATCCAGATATAGTTATATAAAAAATTTTCAAAATTCGAGGTTATTCTGGTCTTTGTCTTATATCTTAGCCATTTGTTGACCGATTTTCTTGATTATTAACAGCAACTGAACCGGGTCTATGGCAGATATAATGATGTATGAATAATATATATAAGCTACGGAAAGTTGATTTAAACATAAAGACTGATGGTCTGACGGACATGGTTATATCGACTGCGCTATTTATAACGATGCAGAATATATATACTTTGTGGGATCGCAAATGAAAAATGTAGAAATTGCCACTCATGGTGGCAATAACGAATTGTGCTATCAAAATTTAAAATCCTATTGCTCTTTTATGACAAAAATATTTATTTTTCAGAAGCCTGTAAAAAGTTGTAAATGTTGATTTATTTATACCATTCACTATGAGTGGTAAGTTTGTCATTTCATTTGTAATTTCCACCCATAAACTATAAATATCCTGAATCGTTATAGATAGCAGAGTCTGTCTGTTGAAATCAGCTTTCAGAAGAATAACATATGTAAATTCCTGATAAACCAATATATTGGTTATAATCCTGTTTAGGTTGTTATTTCAATTCGAGAAAATCAGCTTACAAATTGCAAACAAACCCCGAATTCCAAGTGCATTTTCTCAATACAAAATAAATCTGGGTTACCAAATTTGTTTAACTGCCTGTTTTTATAATTTTTAAACAAACGTTTTAAATTTAACCATATAAAATATATTGTAAACTTAGAGTGCAACGTGATTTTACGGGAGACCAAAAAAACGTTTAAAATTGTTTTAAATATTTTTTTAAATGTTTAAATTTGGAGACTTATAAGTTCTTTTTTAGTGGACTTATTACATTTTCATTTATTTATTTTGTAGTTTTTTGGTGGACTCAGTAGTCAAGATGATAATACATTTCAAAATGATGCAATATATCCTCGTACAAATGGTAGGAGTTAATAGGTATTGTTCCTACCGCCATTTCATGATTCACCACAAATTCTTAATAGGATTAAGCTCATCAAGAAGAAATTAATCTAGGACCACCATTCTTTACGATTTTTGACCTGTGCATTGGGTCACCATCCCATTGAAAAATCACTTCTTGCAGGATTGCCTCTTTTATATACAAAATTGTGATGATGAGACTACAAAACCAGTATGATGAGTCTGATGGTTTTCTTTCTTATTGATGTAGTGACCAGCTCAATCCTATTGAGAATTCTTGGTGAATCGTAAAGTGGCGGTTGGAACAATACCGATTAACTCTTACCAATTTATACGAGATTTAGTAGCGGAGTGAGCACGAAAGAGAGAGTATTCCAAATAAAATATGTAAATGAAAAATTGGTAGAAAATATGCCAAAGCGGATTTTGCAAAAAACATTAAAAAAGGCAATTCTTCCCTAAATTTGTTTGTGGTGCAAAATTGCGTACATGCGAGTTATTTTAATTCTATATGGTTTTTACTTAGAACTCGATGCTTTTTGTTTTGAATTGTAATTCATTTTGTTACATATTAAACATCAAATAAATTACAGAAAAAATTTTTGGATTTGCTTTATTAGTTTTATTGTTATTCCATAAAAAGAGCAAAAAGTACCAACATATACTCATTTATGCTCCCCACTGCACATATTTGATAACGTAATCAAAGCCAATTCCATTTGAGTGTTTTTTTTTTTCTAACCATTTAATTTATGATCGGATTTGTGTATTTTTTGTAGGTACTGGCAACACTAGCCTCTATATTCAAATAACTCCAAATACCATAACATATTTAAGGGCGTAAATGAAGATCAATATGTTTGCATTTTAATAAATAAAACCAAACAAATATAAAAGACAAACATTTCATGCATTTAAATTTTTCAAGAAACTATATCATTTCACCCCTGTTTATTTTTTGTCATACACATAACATATTTTTATCATTTAATTTAAGCTCAATTTATTTAAATCAATATTCATTATGGACAATATATTTTAATCACTTTATTTTTGATGTGACACTTTTATTGTTTAATTTTTTTTTTTATTATTTTTTCAATTTAATTTTCTGTAAATATTTTTTCTACCTGCTTGTTTGTTTTATTTACATTTAATTAAAATCATATTTTTGCAATTTTTGCAATATTTCCATTTTCTTTTTTTTTATCAATTTAACAGATTTTCTTTATATTTGCATGGCTTTTGTTATTGTTAATATTCAAATGAAGCAAAATAGTTATTTTATTATTATTTTATATTGTTATTGTTTCTTTTTTAATAATAAAATGATTTTTATTTTAATTATTTTATTTTAAACAGGAACCTTATTATTATACACCTAGAAAAATGTTGCAGGAATCACATTTATAATTACACAGTTATACAAATATATCAAAACATATCTTGGTTTTTTATATACATAGATTAAAAAACTGCCAATTTGTTGATTTTTTTATATATACATTTATATAGGCAATATTTATTAAAATAACAAGTATTTAGTTTATTATGTTACACCTAAATATTTAGACAGATTTAAACACTGTCAATACAAAAGGCCATATCATATATTTAATGCATTATTAAGCCTATTATTAAGAAGTTAAGCATATCTTAAGGGGTTGAATTAATTTCATTAATACTGTGTGATAGAGTTATGTCGCTATGAACTAAATTGATATTTTTTAATGAATTACTTAAAAGATTGTACTACAAAATAACCAAACATTTACAAAAACAGCAAACCTTTTGTGTTGGTGTATCAGACATCAAATCAAATAGTCTACTAAAGCTTTGGAAATATAATTATACCCTACACCAACAAGGTTACGAAGGTATATTGTGTTTGTGCTGACTTTTGTAACGCCAAAATTATTAGTTCTACACAATAATACATACCTATCGACTATGAATCACTTTCTGACTCCATTACACTGTGTCCGTCTGTCTGGCTGGCTGTTTATATTAACATTGTACGCAAATTTCTCACAATCAAATTTTGGCAGATAAATTTTTCTCGGGCCAATAACGAACCCTATTGAAACTGGCAGAAATCGGTCTATTAATTCACCTAGCCCACATACAAATGTTCTCCGGAAATAAGACTTACTTTGTCTAAAATGTCTAATTTATGTAGGAATTCACATATATGCCAAAAGAAAATGTTTATAAAAATAAATCATATTTAACTAGTAAGAAAGTATAGTCGGTGGTCAAGACCGAGAAGATGATGGGATATATGACTATTTTATTTGAATAACAAGATCTTTTAGAAATCTCGTTAAAATGATTTTCTGAAATATGCCATATATGGGAGCTATGACTTATTATGGACCAATCGCCATAAAATTAGGTGACATGTCTTCTGTGTATATGAAACTTATATGTGTTAAATTTTATTTGAATAACAATATTTTTAAGAAATCTATACTCGTTAAAATGATTTTCGGAAGTGAGCACCATATGGGAGCTATGACTAATTATGGACCGATCGTTATATAATTTGGTGAAAGGACTTTTGTATACATAACTTATATGTATTAAATTTATTGGAATGCCAACATTTTTAGTGATTTATGCTCGTTAAATTGATTTTCGGAAGTGGACCTTATATGGGAAATATGACTAATTATGGACCGATCGTCTTATAAAACTTATTTGGGCTGAATTTGGTTTATATATCTATATAGCTAAGATATTTATGAGAGGACAATCGTATGGGGGCTAGGAGAAATAATGAACCGATTATAAGCAAATTCAATAGGATTCGTATTTGTACTAAATTTTGTCGAATCATCTTTGAAATTTCGACCTGTAGTTTGTTTACAAGGTTTACATGGACGGACAGACAGAAGAGCAGGGTTTAGTAGACTCAGAAAGTGATTATGAGTCGATCGGTATACTATAAGGTGGGTGTTTGATTCTCCACACTATGATGTGAAATGTTGCGTGCATGAATCCATAATTCACCATAGCTCCTGCAATATAAGGCCAAATTACGAAAATCACTTTAACGAGCATAAATCTCTTAAAATTGTTTAATAAGTTTCATATAAAAATAAATCACGCAACCTAATTTCATGGCGATCGGTCCATAATTGGTCATATTTCCCATATAAGGCCCACTTCTGAAAAGTACTCATAAAAAATTATTGAAATTTTAAAGAAAAAATAATATGCCCTACTTATTCTAAATTTTTACCCCTTTTAAGTTATTTGAATATTTTCAAACAAATTATTATAAAAGTTAAGGAACATTTAAACTGGAACCGTATAAAATAAATAATGTTTAATTAAATTTTACTATTAAACAAATAAAAAAAATGTACTGTATTCGATTCAATGCATTTCTCTGAATTTTTTGCCTAAATCTTTGTAAGCAAAACTAAATATTCAAAGTGAATATAAATGATATGAAATAAATTTATATGACAAGTATAAATGAAATGCTTTTAAACAGTATTATTTTCTTTTTTAATTTAAACTAACTTTTAACCAATCATCTCATAAACTTTTTTATCTTTAAAAATTTATAATATTTTATTTATTTATGTTAAAAATTTTAATAATTTTTCTCTTCTTTATTGTGTAGAAATATTTGTAAATAATAAAAGAAACATAAAATATTTTAATAACTCTAAAAATAGTTTTATATATAAAAATAAATTTAATGTAGACTAATAAATTAATTATAAATTAATAAATTTAAAATAAATAATTCAAACTGTGAGCAACAATAGAGTATTTAATAGCTACAAATAGCTTAAAAAAAAAGTTTATTATATAATTATTAGTTAATAAAAATTAAAATTAAAAAAATAGATATTAATAAAACAAAAAAAAAAAAAAAAAAAAACTAAATAACACTGTATATGTTTGTAGATAAAGTAAATTTAAGTAAATTTAATTTTATTGAAAAAAGAAAAAAAAAAACTGGTGTTTGTACATTTGTAAGTAATTATAAATAAATAAATTTTCACATAAAATAAACACATATAAATATATTAATAGATTTTTATGTATATTTAATCGTTAAGTTTGTAATCAATATTATTAACAAGTACTATAAAATTAACGAAAACAAACAAAAAAATAAAAAATAAAACCAATTTAACTAAAAACATCCACTAATGAATTTTATACAATAATTGAAATACAAAAAGAAAACCTAACAATATTTAAAAAAAAAAAAATTATAAAAATAAATACAAAAAATGAAACACACAAAAAAACGATGGCAATGAAACGAATCTTTTTGAAAAATCTATATCATAATAATTAAATTATTAACAAAAAAAGAAAAAAATAATACAAACAAACAAACAATTTTGTGTAATTAATATTGTCATCTTTTATTTTTTTTTTTTAATTTACATAAATTTATAATCTTTATATACATACATACATATTTGTTACTTTATGTACAAAACTTTTATTTCGATATTGATTTTATATTTTGTATTTATTAGTTTGCCTAACATAAACAAAAAAAAATGGAATAAAATGTTTAGTGAAATTAATTTTAAGCGAATTATATATAAATATACTTATATATATATTTAATGAAATAGTTTATAAGTTAGCTTAATTCTAAAGAAAGAAAAAATAATTATAAATTAAGTAAAAGAAATGAAAATAAATTATTTAAAGTGAAAGAAATGAAAATAATAATAAAAATATTGTGTTTTCTTTTGAATTCAGTAAATAAGATAAGTCATTCGTCTTATTTACTGAAAAAGTACTATTAGTTTGAAAAAATTACCTGTAAGTCGCTTTTTTATATTCTAACTCATTTAGTATCATGTGAGTTTAATTTCCTGATTATAGGTTCATTATTATAGAAATTTCAAAAAAAAAAAATATTTGAAAAACGAAAAAGTAATACTTAATAGCTTCTGTTACCTGTTTCTTTCTTTACTCAGAAGCAATAACACTGGTCAACAACATTTTGTAACAAGAGATGTACATACTTATTTTGAATAACCTACCTATAAGCATTCAAACACCATATTTATTTTGATTTGATCTGATCTAGTTTTTGTGTTACAGTCAGTGCTGCCATATGTGAAGATTTTAAATTCTCCCACATGTACAAACCGAAAAAGGGAATAAAAGCCGAAGCAAAAAACTATGTAACTGGGAACTGTTTTTTTTACATATCCAGCATTCATTCTTCTATGCATCAAATTTTAGATTGACTGTTTTTATGATTTATTTTCACATTCATGTTGTACTGTAACAAATTATACTTTAATATATATAATAATATTTAATCTAGTTTTACTTTGTTACTTATGTTTTGAGATACCAAATAGAAAATGTTGCCTTTCACTATTCAATAATTCAGAGTATTTAAATTCGGATAGGTCCGCTACGCCAGAAGCAATTGAAAACGATTCATTAGATACTGACTTTCAAGAAACTTTCTCATCTAATGAGCCACATCTACTATTTCAAAAAGATCTCAATAATTTGGTACGCGACTTAAATTTGTCCAAACAACAGGCAGAACTTTTGGCCTCTCGATTAAAGGGATGAAATTTATTACAAACCGAAACAAGAATATGCTATTATCGCAATCGAGATGAAGAGCTAAAAGGTTTTTTTCACAAGACGCTCAGTTAATATTTTTTAATAATGTTTATGGCCTAATGACTGCCTTGGGTATAGAATATAAAGCAGAAGAGTGGCGATTGTTTATCGATGGTTCCAAAGTTAATTTAAAGGCTGTTCTTTTACATATCGGCAATGAACTACCCTCTATACCATTAGGTGAAGTTTCTAACATGAAAGAGTCTTCTGAAAATATTAAATTTATCTTGGATAATATTCAATACAACGAACACAACTGGAAAGTTTGTGGAGATTTGAAGATTATTGCCCCAATTTTAGGGTTACAACTAGGATATACAAAATACTGTAGTTTTCTTTGTGACCAAGCAAATACTTCAAAAAATACTTCATTAGTGCTGCCTGATAATATATTTTTACCACCTTTACACATAAAGCTTGGGCTCATGAAAAACTTCGTGAAAGCTATGGATAGGAGTGGTGATGGCTTTTTATATTTGAAAGAAAAATTTCCTAAAATGAGTGATGCAAAAATTAAACTAGGCATATTTGTTGGTCCTCAAATCAGGCAGTTGATGAATGATGAATTATTTAAAGAAAAACTTAGTGTTTTAGAAAAATCAGCCTGGGAAAACTTAATAAATTTTCTGGGAATTCACCGATCAAGCGACTATAAAAGAATTGTCGCGGAGCTGTTATCCACTTATAAGGATTTGGGATGTAATATGTCGTTGAAAACACATTTCTTACATTCACACTTAGACTTCTTTCCTAATAATTTGGGAGCCTTAAGCGATGAACAAGGTAAAAAATTCCATCAAGACATTTCTACAATAGAAAACCTATATCAGGACAAGTGGGGTCCACAAATGCTGGCGGACTACTGATGGACATTACAAAGAGACATTCCTGAAGCAAAATACAGACGAAAATCATAAGGATACATTCACGAATTATACAAAATAACGTAATTTTCTTGATAAAACTGAGATTTTTCTAAAATATAATAAAATCAAATTACGAAAAAACTATTCGTATTTAAAACATTCTAGTTTAATTTCTGTTATCCTTATCCTTGTTCTAAGCATAACTAGACAAAATTAGTCTTGTTACATGCAAAAAGTATTTTTTTGTCGACCAGTGTAATCAGTAAAATTATTTAATAAAATAAAAAGTACCATTTCCACACTTGTACCCCCGTCACGTTTGATATTTCAAAGTAATTTCCTAATTCTAGGTTCAATATTATGGAAAATCCAAAAGGTGACATTTTGAATTCTAGATTCATCGTTGTACATTATTTAAAATGCACAATGTAGGAAAAAAGTAAGTATATTGAAAAGTACGAATAGATGATTTCACACTTTCCTGACTCTTGGTTCAATATTATAGAAAATTTAAAAAAAGAACGAAAAAGTTTTTCTTAACCCATTAAAAACGAAGACCATTTTGAATTAAAAATTTTAAAATTAATTTATTTATTTAAACTAAAATACGGCCAAGGAACATGGAAAACATAAAAAATTTAATAAAAAATTTTAGGAACCGTGTTTTTGGAGCTGTACCCGATTGGGTACAATGCCGCTATTTTTATAATATGTATGTGAACATTTTTAAAGCATTACTTTTTCAACACATAACGTAACATTGCATTGTTCAGACAACCCTCTTATTTTATTATGGCATTCATCGCATCGTAGAGGATTTTTTATCCTTTTAGGAAATTGATTTCAGGAGTAGTTGCGACACCAGAAGCCACTGTAGTTTGTATAAGGGCCTCACTTTGGCCATTTTGTTACTAGCGTCTAAATTAGTGTTATCAGCCAAATAAATAAAACGTTTTATTTTTTTGAATCTGTTCCGTGACATAATTTCGGAAAAAATTGTAGTGCGAGTATGCTCCCAGAGCTGCCAATACACATCGTCTCTTGGCAAATCTTCTGCGTTAAAGTATAAATTGTGCTTACTAGCTTGCGATGCCTAAATGATTAAATTGTCAACATTTTCCCATTCAAGTTTGAAATAATATTGAGCTCATTGTCAAAAAAAAAAAAAAAAATAGTTTGAGACATTTGAACATCACATGGTGTTATTCTTGAGGACATTATTGTCTGTCAGAACTGCTCAAGTGGAACATCATCTTCGCTATTACTGCTACAAAATACTTCTACTTCACCAGGTACATCATTTGGCATGCGAACTACAACAATATCCTCAGCAACACTTTTATCTTCATCCATAATACAGTCCGGATCTGATAAAATAATAGCTATATCAAAATTGTGATGATCATATTTTTCCAAAAAATCTATTTTTTAAAACATTTGCATTAGAAACTTGACGTTTTGATGGCTTAAAATTCTATTTTAGCGTAAGGAAAATCTTAAAAAAAATAATACATATTAAGCCATTGTATCCAATTGGGTACACAGATTTTTCTACTCACATAATTTTGTCCAAAAAAAATCTATTCACGGACTTGACGAAAAACCGAAAATATTGACTAAATATGTTGATGTTGAAATCAACATATTTAGTATGGAGAAGGAGAGGTATAACAGACTTTCATATATGGATACATTGGTTATTAGGGAAGATAACAGGATAAAAATAGATTGGTATCAGAAACCAACGGCTACAGGTAGCATTATTAACTACCACTCAAAACACCTGAGGAGAATAATCATCAACACGGCGAATAATTTGATTAAGAGAGTTTTGGGAATTAGTGATGGGGAATTCCATTCCGGGAATATTATGAAGATCAGGGATATCCTATTAGATAATAACTTTCCAATGAAACTGATTGGAAGGTTAATATATGACTATGGAAAACAAGGACCAAGAGGGAAAGACAACGATAATGAACCTACTATATTTAAATCACTTACCTACGTCTCTGGAATGTCAGAAAGATTCGAGAAATCAAAATTGATGGCTATAAGGTTGGAAATCTTTTTAGTAGGATGAAGGATAAAATAGGAAATCTGGAAAAATCAAATGTGGTTTACGGAATTCCCTGTAATGGTAATGTAGGAAGGAAGTGTGAACAAATATATGTCGGAACAACGAAAACTAAATTAAGAACAAGATTAGCCGCGCATAAATCAGACTTAAAATTGATAAAGAATAATTGATCTCAAAAAATTCATCTAACGACCCACTGTCCAAATTATGATCATCATTCCAATTTTGAGATAGTGAGCATACTGGGTAGTGAGAACAATTATAAAAAACGGTACATGCTAGAGATGCTGAATATAATAAACATAAATAGTTTAGTATATTGTCAGCGAATATTTAATTTTTTTATATAATTAGTTTATTGAAATGTATTTATTGTATATCGCGAAAAAAAATTTTGAACCCTTTTACCATAGGTCAAACTTATAAGGATGAAACTGGAAAAAGTTAATTTGAAATATCCTTGCGTTATCACCAGTATATATCCTGGAATTTAGATAAACAAAATTGTTATCAAAGAAAAGATAATGTTATGTAGAATAACAATACAAAAATGTTTTTTTTTTAATTTTTGTATCCATTTATGCAATATTCAACCAATAAGGTAAAAAATACAGAATAACCAAAAAAAGTTAAATCCGCGATATTTTAAAAACAAGAGCTGCCCAAAAAAAAAAAAAAATCCAGGGTTTCGATATTCAGCTCTAGCAACATATTTCATACATTTGACTATGCAATAAATATGAAATTATCTCATTTCATTACTAAGTATTTTTAGTAGCAGACATAATCCATTACACATCCATCAAAATATATGTTCGCGCTTTAGTAGCACACACTTTTTTCAGAACTAATATTGCATTCCATTCGTTTTATTTTGATGAGCTGGCAATTTTTCTTGGCAACAATTTTCATTTTTTTGGTTGTGCTATAGCACAATTTATATTTCTTCAATTGATACTATTAGTTGCTGTTATTGCTAAGTGTATAACATCATATCAGTAAACACACACAATGTATGTTATTTTTGGCATATCGCTCATTTGCTGCAACAACGTCATAACTCAAAATCCGGGATTTTTGAACTGAGTAATACAAAATATTGGCCGTTCTTTAGTCTTTCATATAGTTTTATAAGTTTTCAAAAAGTCAATTATTTTTAGTGTGAGAGTGTTTTTTGTTGTACACATCAAAATTAAAATTCATGTTTTCTCGTATATTTGACAAGTAAAAATTTGGGTTGAATACAGCTTAGAAAGATATTAACATATACTATTTAAATCAAGTTTTACTTCTGAAAACGCATGATTTGTTGAAAATTTATTTAAGAAATAGTAAAATGTCAAAAAATATTCAAATATTTTTCTCGAAACGACTTTTTTTGAATTATGACGTTGTTGCAGCAAATGAGCGATATATTTTTTGTTTTTCAATAATAATTTATTATATATTAATGATAGCGAATCAGTTTATATAAAAAATAGAAGAAAAAACTTATTTAATTTTATTATTAAGATTAAAAAAACGTTCGTTTTTTAAACAAACAAGTTTTCAATCTCAAAGATAATTTTAAGTAGCTTAAAGTATATCATATATCATTAATTCCATCACAAACAAATTCACCTTGGATCTTTCGATTTTCATCATATTCAGTATAAACAGACTCATTTGAATATATCATGTTCAATAAAATAACTAGCAGCATCAAAATAGCCTAAAAACAAGAAATATTAATTAAACTACAGCAGAGCAATAAAGAAAAGAAAATTGCTGCTAGAGAAAATTGCAAGCACAACAAAAAACAAGTAAGAGAGCTATATTCGGCTGTGCCGAATCTTATATACGCTTCACCAAATTATACTTTAAAATAAAAATTTTAAATATTTTTAGGTAAACAAATTTAAATTTTTTTTTTCAAAATTTAAAAAAAAAAATTTTTTAAATTGTTTTTCATAATTATAAAATATTTTTTTTTTTCTAAATTGCAAATTTTTTTTTTTATATTTTCCTATTTTTTTTTTTAATTTTTTTCAAAATTTTTTTTAAATTTAAAATTTTTTTTTTTTATTTATTAGTGACAAAAATTTGTAAAAAAAACTTTTTGTGTTAAAAACAAAATATTCGGGTTAAAAAATAATTTTCCCGAATTTGACCCATTGTAGGTCCAAATTACTATAGCCTTATATAAATCGTTGCAATGGACTTTGAAATATCTTTCATTATCTGTCTATATTAATGACTTAGTAATCCAGATATAGATCAAAAATAGGCCTAAAATCGAGGTTGTTCCGATTTTTTCCTTCTCGATTTTAAATAGAGACCGAGTCGGAAGATTCTCGATATATTGATGTATCAATTATGTTTGTAAGTTATTTGGGGGCTACGGAAAGTTGATTTCAACATACAGGCGGACAGACGGACATGGCTATATGGACTTCGCTATATATAACGATCCAGAATATATATACTTTGTGGGGTCGCAAATGAAAAATGTAGAAATTACAAACGGAATGACAAACTTATATATACCCTTGCCAGTCATGATGAAGGGTAGAAAAATCAATGAGTTATGATATTTTTTGTGGTAACATGTTTTTAAATTGTTGAAATAATTAGTTTTTTACAAATGCTCTCGTGTTCTTTTACTACCAATATTTTTCTACAAATATTAAAAAAAAACAATTAATTAATTATGATGTTTTAAATTTTTTACTTTAAGAATACCGCTATTTCACTAAAACGAAGTGATCGAGAAAAACTGTAAGCATTTCCATATTCTATGGCCTCCAACAAAATTGCTACATGAGAACTTCTGCATATTTTTTCGTTCACTTTTGTGTAACTATGTAATTAATGTGAAGAAATATTATTACAAAGGATTCTATATAAAGAAGTCTTTAAGGTAGAGAAATTAAGCATATTAAATTATGATTGTGTTTCTTCCCAGCAGTTCTAGGACACTATCCTGATTTTGCCTATAATTAAGGGTGATAACTAGTTACCACAAATTATACAGATAAGAATCAGCTGGTTTCAGTACTATGGCAATAGAAAAGAAACAAAAGAAAATGTCAAAATGGTTGTGGTTTGAAAAGAGGAACAGATATATATCACACTCGTTGCCTATTGAAAATTGTATTTTTTTTCTCTCGCTTTGCAAACCACAAACATTGAAAAGTGGTTGTAAAACATCAAAATAACCATACGGTTCGAAATTATTTTTTTCGCAACTGTCATTTGTTTCATATCTGTAATAATCTTTACAGGGCCCTTTTTGATTACAATGAGACAGCACTGATAGCTGGTTTAAAGTAGTCAACGCATTGGACTCACATACCGGTTACATAGAATCAGTTACCTTGCTAGCTACCTTACTGGTTACTTGATCAGCTACATAACTAATTATTTCAACATGTACGGGTGTTAGTTGACCTCAAATGCTCAGTTAAAAAGACATCTCATAGACAGCCCAATAACCGATTGCTTGTAAACAAACTTTCCTACCCCAACTCATCAATGGATTACATCTGGTGGGTGAAATAACTACTTTTTAAAGTCCAGTACTGAATATATGTTTAAAGTGACTACACCCTAGGTTACTTAGAGACCATAAAGTGGCAACTGACTTCACGCTAGGTTACATGGGATGCCAGTATACTTAAGCAAAAATAAAATAAACTGTATGAGAATTATATCAACACAATTTGTACAAAACCAGTTTGTACGAATTACTCACAAAAAAGTGCAGTACAAAATAAATGTTTAAAGTGACTACTCTCTGGATTACTTAGAGGCAATTAATTGATAATTGACTTCACGCTTAAATTTAGTTCTGTGTCTTATTCTTAACAGTTAACTAAATGCTGGTGTACAACACTTTGAACTAGTACTGCAATATTCTGAGCCGCTATCTCTAAAATTAAAACCAAAACTATTTTTCATACATTCGTCTGCCGTTCTAAAACACATGTATTTAAAAATTTTCATTCAAAAAACTTATTCAAATGACATAGATATACATAAATACTGCTATTTATTTGGTTTAACTTTTTCGATTTAACGTAAAATGCTTTAATTATATAAACAAATACATACTTTGTTTGTTTTTCATATTTTTGCCTATTGTTGCAGTTAAATATTTAGTGTCAATTGCTGTGGCAAGCACATGTTCATGCAGACACAAAAAAAGAAACATGGCCAACATGTGTATACATTACACCAGCTCCTAAAAACTAGGTTTATTTCAGATGTGAAAAATTTTGTTACTTATTATATAAAAATAACAAGAGATCATTATAGTGGTCCTGCAATCGTTTTATATAGGTTAAATTGTATAAAACTGGTTGTTATTTTAAGTAAGGGCAGTTCTAATGTACAAATACATACCAAACATACACACATACTGCAATGTAAATAAAGCTACGAACAAATTGATATATCAACAATTTATTAAAATACAATAAACTGTTATCAGAACAATTTAATTATAGTGATCACAGAAAACTGTCAGCAAAATACACAGTAATTACTAAAATACACCTAAAAATGTGTTCAAGTTGACAGTTTTAAGTAAAAATAATTATAAAAATTAAAAGCGAATAACGGCGACTATATGCAACCCCTAATGAAGTAATGGAAAATAATAAAATTAATTGCATATGGGTATATATTTCAATGAACATAAAACAAAATTTACGCCATATTATTTTCCTTTAATTATAGATTTATCTTACACAAGAAATAAAACAACTTCTTCATATTCTTGCAAAAAATAATTTCGTTTTGAAAATTATAAAAAAAAAACTCATGGAAGTTCTTCTTATACTTATTATAGAGTCACTTAAATACTTTTGAAATACAGCACCACTAAACATGCAAACAAAAAACTAAAATGGCTCTGCAGTTTTCAATATTAATGAGTAAATTTTTTAAGTGGTTTTGTCTGCCCACAAAATGTGTGGTTTCTACGCAATCCTCTTGACATTTAAATATTTCGGACTTCTGAATAAGTTTGATTATACAGGCAATAGTAGGGCAGAATCAAGATTTGTTGGAAATAAATCAGGCATTTCTATATGGTAAGTCCGGTCTTTAACATGGGCGTAGACAAGGAGTATCTGAGTATAAGTTATTAAAACGGGCCATGCCAATGCTCCAGGGACGGCGTTATGGCGTTACGGCGTTTTTTATCTTGAACAACCATTTTGACGTTTATCATGATAAAAATGTATAAGCTATAGATATGGGTTTAGTATAAAATGTCAAAACCATTGACTTGTTGTTGAATAAAATATTAAGAAAAATTTATACAAATTTTTATACCCTACACCACCATAGTGGGGATGGTATATTGGATTTGTGCAGATGTTTGCAACGCCCAAAAATTTTAGTCTAACACCCACCTTAAAGTATACCGATCGACTCAGAATCACATTCTGAGTCGATTAAACGATGTCCGTCCGTCCGTCTGGCTGGCTGTCCATGTAAACCTTGTGCGCAGAGTACAGGTCGCAATTTTGAAGATATTTCGATAAAAATTAGTACATATAATTTTTTTGGCCCAAGGACCAAGCCTATTGAAACTGACTGAAATCGGTCCATTATTTCACCTAGCCCCCATACAAATGTCCTCCCGAAATTGGACTTTATTGGTCATAAATGTTTAATTTATATAGGTATCTACACAAATTTTTCTCCAAATAAGTTTTATATATACTGAATTCATGTCACCAAATTTTATTATGATCGGTCTATAATTAGTTATAGATCCCATATAAGGCCTACTTCCGATAATCACTTCAACTAGGATAAATCTCCTAAAAATGTTGGTGTACACATAAAATGCAACATAAATAACTTTCATATAAACATTAATCACATGACCAAATTTCATGGTGATCGGTCAGTAATTTGTCATAGCTCCCATATAAGGCCCACTTCCGATAATCACTCATGAATATAAATTATTGAAATTTGGAAAGAAAAATGTTTTTGTTCATTTACTTTGTGTAGGGTATTATATGGTCGGGCTTGACCGACCGTACTTTCTTACTTGTTTATTATGAAAAAGTACAATATTTTTTAAGGACTGAGATTAAATATTTTTGAATCTAATTGAGATATTGACTTGAATTTTTTTTTTTGTAAGACCAACACAAATTTTAGTTTTATAAACTCCATAAATATGTAATAAAATCTTTATTTATTGACAAACCGAAATTCCTGAAGATTGGAGCGAAAATCCTAAAAATTGTATTTTTTACAAGTTTACCCAAAGGGTCCACATTTGCTCTGGGGCTGGAAAAATACTATGGGGATGAATAGGGATCACATCAAGGTTTGCCAAGCTGTTTTCCATTTTCTGATTCCAGCATTGGGATTTTAGAACATGTGGGCCAAAGTTGAAATTTTGATAAAAAATAGTTCAAATTCCGAAGGGCGTGAGAAAACATATTCGAAAAATAGGACATTTTTTTTATATTAAAATGTTCTCCGTAAAGATACCTTACAGAAAAACATAAAATTGTTATATGTTCTTAAAGAAAGTTTTTCTTTAATAAAAAAAGAGTTAAGTCACCTTTTTGCCCAAAAAACAGCAAATATCTATTATTTTTTGATTCATAAGGGATATTGCTCTAAAATATTATGTATATTATTGATAATTTTGTTGTCCAATTAACAAAAAAAAAAAAAATCAATTCCATCCGGTCCAAAAGCAGGGCAAGGTATGGGAAAATTTTAATTTGAAATACCTATAACTTGGAAATTATAAAAGATGAAAAGCACACGCATCGGAAGGGAAAGAAAAAGGGGCACGTGTTTAAAAATGTTACATGTCGGAGGCACATTACGTTGAATCCCCATAACGCCACCCCTGGAGCATCTGTAGGGTCCATTTTAATACCTTAAACTTGAATGCTCCTCGGCAACGCCCACGTCAAATTTTGATTCTACCTCACTGTGCAGGCTTACAATGAATTTTGGTTTGTTGTTAGTTGATGGTACTCTACTGTTCTTGTTAGGATGAGTGATACATGAATTTTCATGTCATGTGAAGTTCGGTTGAATAATTTTATAAATAAATATTAACATTTCCACAGAACTAAATACTAGAAGCTGTCTAGAAATTATTTCAATATGAAAGCTTTTTTTTTAGAAAATTAGTTTTTATGACAGGTTATAACTTTTATTTGCGAACTTGAAACATAGATGTGAAAATTCCTTTGATGCAAATCTTTAAATAATAATTTGCCAAAACAAGAAAACCTCAACAATTAAAAAAAAAATTTTATTTAAAAAAAAAAAAATACCAATTTTACAAAAACCATAAATTTTCCAAAAACCAACAGTTTTTTGAAATAGACAATTCAATAAATAATAAATATAATTTGAAAGTAAATTTGTTAATTATGCTTAAGTTCATTTATTATAATTAATTAATCTGTAATAATTCAAAGAATATCACTGAATACTACAATTTTTAGACAATTGGCAAATTGGAATGAATTTTCTACCCTGCCAAGGGCGTCATCAACAATCTTTATTGTCAAGGTCTATTGTAAATTCCATCTATTTAACTTACTATTATTAGGAAATAGAATATGGGAAGCCAAATTCCAAATTTTACATGTCAAAGCTAACCTACTTTGAGACCCCATAGCGCCGCGACTGGAGCATTCGTAGGGTCCATTTTTATAACTTAAAGCAGAATACTCCTTGACTATGCCCACGTCAAATTTAAATCGGATTGGACCAGCCGTTTAAAAATGCCAGATTTATATCCAAAAAATTGTGATTCTGCCCCACTGTGCAACACTGGAAATAAGCAGATAACCACATTAGCTATAACCACATGGGTTGCGCAAAGTTGGTTATATTATCACCGAATTTTTTTGTTGTTGAGTTTTTTTGAGCTTTTTGCTTGATTGTTTTTAAATTTCCTGTGTGCATAAATGAGCTCGCCCTGGTAATAATACCTTAGTAGACAAATATTTGGCCATTGTCCACCCAGTGACAGCTGTATCAACCGAAAATTTTGTAAAGGAAAGAACTTTCGACAACAGGAATCATATAACCGATTTCTTTAAAGCAAAACTACAAAAGCTGAGTTCCTGACATCGGGCTGGTATTTTCCTTAATTTCCCATGTTAAATGACTTTTAAGTATTTTATAATAAATTAGAGTGATCTTACTAAGATGAACAAGGAATCTAGAAAATTTTAAATGTTTTTAGAAAATCACATTGCCCCATATTGTTCTATAAATATGATGAAAAAACAAGTACTCTTAATTAGCCTATTCATTAAAATTCTATTATTGCATTTTATTATTTTAATCGTAAAAAAATTGCAATATTTTTGCTCAATTTGTATTAATACCTTATATGTTAATATGCAAAACACTGCGTCTAATTTAAAATGATTTTTTATATATGTAATTAAAATAATTAAATGTAAATAAAAAATTTCAAAATAATTAAATTATGATTGCATATTTAGAAAACTATCATACAATACATTTTAATTATTAAAAATATGTGATAAAAACAAATTTTCCAATATATGAGCAATTCCACTAGAATGACAACCAGGACTGAAAAAACAAAAACCCTTGAAACTTTTTTTTAAGATGATTTGAATACTTAGTAGAAAACAATAAAATGTTACTACTTATGTGAAAGTATTTAGAGCTTATAATAACATTTTAATTGCAAAAATAATAGTTTTAACTGACTATATTTAATTTTTTAATCTAATTGGTATGTTTTTGTCTAAGATTGTGGCGAAAACTTAGCTCCCAATCAGCATGTAGTATAAAATGAATTTGACTCCGATTGTTTTTTTGCTATTATCAAATCGTTTATTGAAACCGAATATATATTTTCTATTTATACCCTACACCACCATAGTGGGGAGGGTATAATGGATTTGTGCAGATGTTTGTAACGCCCAAAAATATTAGTCTAACACCCACCTTAAAGTATACCAATCGATTCAGAATCACTTTCTGAGTCGATTAAACGATGTCCGTCATTCCGTCCGTCCGTCTGGCTGGCTGGCTGGCTGGCTGGCTGGCCGGCTGTCCATGTAAACCTTGTGCGCAGAAAACAGGTCGCAATTTTGGAGATATTTCGATAAAATTTGGTATATATAATTTGTTTGGCCCAACGACGAAGCTTATTGAAACTGGCTGAAATCGGTCCATTATTTCACCTAGCCTCCATACAAATGTTCTCCCGAAATTGGACTGTATCGGTCATAAATGTTTAATTTATATAGGTATCTACACAAATTTTTCTCCAAATAAGTTTTATATACATCGAATTCATGTCATCAAATTTTATTATGATCGGTCCATAATTAGTCATAGCTCCCATATAAGGCCTACTTCCGATAATCACTTTAACGAGCATAAATCTCCAAAAAATGTTGGTATACACATAAAATGCAACATAAATAACTTTCATATAGACATTAATCACATGACCAAATTTCATGGTGATCGGTGTATAATTTGTCATAGCTCCCATATAAGGCCCACTTCCGATAATCACTCACGAATATAAATTATTGAAATTTTGAAAGAAACATTTTTTTGTTCATTTACTTAGTGTAGGGTATTATATGGTCGGGCTTGACCGACCATACTTTATTACTTGTTTTAGTTTTTGTATACGTATACTTACAGAATATATATTGTTTTACTGTGAGATAAAAATCTGTCACGTACGGTATGTCACGTACTATATTAAATTTTATTTATTATGAAATCATCAAACGATTATTTTTATTTAAATATGACGGATTGTAAAGGAAAAATATTTGGTTGAGTGTAAGAAATTAAAAGAAAACATAACGCCTCTTACGATTCGCAAATTATCGCATATTTCTACATGGACCTTCAAAATTACTTCCGTTTTTTGTCACGTACGATATAGTCTTATTTCGCTCGATATTTTGGACAACAATGTTTCGAAAGAACTTATTATTTTTTAAATATAGTACCCTCTGAATGGAACATAAAGACCAAATTATTTTTCAGATACTCTTATTTTTGCAAAATATATTCCACTCTATAGGCGTACGAATGTCACGTACGATGACATGGAATTGCCCATATGACACTGACAAATCTAATTACAAACAATAAAACAAAAATTGACAAACTTAAGAGAGATAATGTGGTCTATGAGACAAAATGTTGCGGTAATAAAAGGGAGAGTTGTAACTTGGTTTACATTGGTACGACAAAGAGAATGTTAGGGACGAGAGTTACAGAACACAAAGTAGATATTGAACACAAAATAGATATTGTAAAGAATGCAGTCATAAGATGGATTTTGATAATGTTAAGATATTGGACGGAGAACAAAAAGAGAACAAACCATACACTCTTGAAAGTTTAAGAATACAACAAAAAATACACAATACAATGAATACGAAAGAGAACAAGGATAACACAAAACTGCAATATCCCACTGCAATACTTAATTATTAAATATTACAATGACATGGAATTGCCCATATGTGTATGATGCATATGTTACATTAGGGTGTTTGTTTTTTGTAGCTAGTTATAAAATTGCAAGACTGAAAATTTTAGTAAAATCCTGACGTGAATTTTGGAAATACACACAGGTTTACAAAGGAAATAATTTATTTTTGGTTAAAAAAATACTTATAAAAAATATTAATTTTTGTATTTAATTTTAACAGAGTCGTAATCTGTTCTGTACAGAGGGTATAAACATAGGTTGAAAATGTTGGAGTTATTAAACATTTCACCGATTATCTTGTGTTACACAGGCCACATGTAAACGAAATTATTTCAGTTAGATTAAAATACATACCAGAGATTTTATGGTATGTGAATATAGATTTGTATTACAACATTTCTCATAACTAGTGATAATTTAACTACTGGATTTGAAAGATTTCATTACTTAGTCCCTTAGAAACAATTCTGGAGTTTAATTCGATATACTAATTCCCAGATGAATTAATTCCTTAGGAATATAATATATAGTTTTTAATGATTTATTAACCCTTTAACTTATAATAGAATGGACTTTGAAAAATATTTAAAATTTTAAATGTATTTTAAATCTACTTAAGTATTATTTTAGGAATTAACTCTATCCAATAAACATAATTTATAATTGCCTACAGAAAAATGTATAACAATGTAACATTATTTAAACAATTTTTAAAGAAATTGCCAAAAGAACAATTGCAAAATGAAAAGTTTCTCTGATATTGACTTAATTACTTTTATTTAATCTTTAAATATAATAACAGACACATTTCTGGACTAAGATATTGATTTTTGTACCCATTAACAAAAAAAAAAAAAAACAAGTAAGAGTGCTATATTCGGCTATGCCGAATCTCATATACCCTTCACCTTTGTTGTGGATGCATTAATTGCCCATTTTTAGCATATAGCATCCTAAATATATTAAGAAAACGTTTAAAAATTTTACATTTAATTGCTGACGAACAGATTATATTGTAGAAGTTACAAACGAAATAACAATCTTATATATACCCTTCTCACGAAGGTGAAGAGTATAAAAACAATAACGCCAAACGAAACGAAACACCAAAAAAAGAAAAAAACAAAATATGCAAAGCAATAAAACCAACACACATCCAAGCATATGTACGTTTTGTTACTTTTTTGTCAAAGCATGCAATAAATTGTCTTTTTTCGATGAAATTTTCAGAGATTGTCTCAGATTTTTGCTCATATCTCCGTTATTTATGGACGGATTTTCCTGATTTTAAATAGAAAACTTCTCGAAAGCATGTCTGACAGACTTATTGAAGATTTGGAATTATTGAAGAAAATTGATTTCAACAGACAGACAGACAGACAGACAGACAGACAGACAGACAGACAGACAGACAGACAGACAGACAGACAGACAGACAGACAGACAGACAGACAGACAGACAGACAGACAGACAGACAGACAGACAGACAGACAGACAGACAGACAGACAGACAGACAGACAGACAGACAGACAGACAGACAGACAGACAGACAGACAGACAGACAGACAGACAGACAGACAGAAAGACAGACAGACAGACAGACAGACAGACAGACAGACAGACAGACAGACAGACAGACAGACAAACAGACAGACAGACAGACAGACAGACATGGCTTAATCGACTTCGCTATCTATAAAGATCCAGAATATATATACTTTATAGGGTCGGAAAATTATATTGTGGAAATTACAAATGGAATGACAAATTTATATATACCCTTCTCACGAAGGTGAAGGGTATAAAAATGGGGGTATATTGATTTTGGCATTCCGTTTATAGCAGAACGAAGTATTGGGTTCTCACAAGATTTTAAGACGATCTAGCTATGTCCAGCCGTCTGTCTGTCTGTTGAAAACGCTGTTAAACAACAATCGCGATCTCCGAGCGTAATGGCTAAACTTAATCAGTGCCAAAGACGACCTCATGTCGCCTTAAATATTAATAAGGATATAATCTGAGAAATTATCTTTAAAAATTAGACCCTACTAAAAAACAGAATATAGTCTCTGGAAAGCTGTGAAAAATATGCAATGCTCTATTTTATATGAGTCGCTATCAGAACGGAGAATAGGCAAAAAATACTTCAGAAAAAATCGAAGCATTTGCCAATCACTTGGCGAATGTATTTCCCCAAATGATACAAATTCATCTATTAATGATAATGTGAAAAATAATGTGGTGAGACCGCCAATAAAATTCCGTTTCTCTACCGTGAAGACGACAACGAAAGGTCTTAAGGCTGGAAAATCACCTGGCATATATACAATTACTACCACGATGATAAGTAATCTGCCCAACTCAGCACTCAGAATTATTTTGTTCATATTTAGCTCAATACTACGTATTGGATATTTCCCATCCTCATGGAAAATATCTGAGATAGTTATGTGATACCAAAACCGGGAAAAGATGTCACTCAAGTTGTCAATATTCTCAAAACTTTTTTAAAAGTTGTTACTTGCCAGACTTTCATTATTCCTGATCATCAATTTGGTTTCAGAAGGAATCATAGTACTATCGAACAGGTACATCGGATAACTACTCTTATTGGGAAAACTCTCGAGAGCAAGCAGTATTTCTCTGCATTATTTATTGACATATTTCAAGCCTTCGACAAAGTCTGGCACGATGGACTAATACACAAAGTTATTAGATTACTACCTGCGAACGTACATAAACTGATATACCTACGAGCGCAATGACTCACTCAAATACATCTGCGGATGATACGGCTTAGGCATAGAAGATATTAAGTTTTTATGGTGTCTTGCGGTATTCCTTTCCAGGGTATAATAACGCCTTGAAATTAATCGTGAAAACTGTCGATCCTTATTTCTGCAATTTTCATGATTTATTTTCATATCATCAATCTCCCATGAGTTCTCAATAGGATTGAGATTGGGAGATTGTGCAGGCCAATGAAGAACTTGAATACTATTGCTCTGTAGCCAAGTCTTACACACTTTGGAGGTGATCGTTAACCTCCCTATGAGTGGAATCTCTTCACTGGCATAAGGCAACATTACATCTTTCCATATATCACGGTACATGAACTGATTCATAATCTCATTAACTTTATGAATTGGCCCAATTCCTAGATCAGAAAAGCAACCTCAGACCATTACATTGCCTCCTCCATGTTTAATTGTTCCTTTGCAATACTTAGGATTCAGTCTTTCTACTTTTCGTCTGCGTACACGCCTTATTCCATAAGAACTTTTTAATTTGGATTCGTCAGAGAACAGTACTGTCTTTCATTTTTGGATACTCCAGTCGATGTGGGTTTTGGCAAACTCCAGTCTAGCATTCTTGTTTTTAGCTGATATAAACGGTTTTTTTGCTGGTCATCGGCTGAATAATCGTGCTTCTACTGTTCTTCTACGGATTGTTCTTTCGCTAACGCATAATCATAAACTTGTTCTTACTTGACTAGCAGATGATGTTGGATCTTTTTGCATTGCTCCTTTGATCAAGGAATCATCATATCGTGTGGTTTTAAGAGGATGTCCTCCAGAATGTCCCGGTGATATACGACCAGTCTGCAAAAACTTTGGAATCATCCGGGAAATAACTGATCTGTTAATTGAGTATTGTTTACTCAATTCATGCCGTGATAAGCCCGGCTTCCAGTCTTCAATAAATTTAATTTTAAATTAACTGGAGTACTTGTTCCTTGCCATCCATTGTTTTTTCACAATAAACTGTATAGAACTTAAATTATACAGACTACGCTTTCCTTTATTTTTATCTTCTGGAATTTTTAAATGCATCCGTTGTAAGTCCCGTTAACTGACATTGCAAATATGCAGTAGCATAGTCAAATTTTTAAACATCTTATAAGGGGGTGCTTTTGTTTTGTTCGACGCGTTTTGTGTTTCTGTATGTTTTATCATTTTAAATTAGTTGTTCATAAAATTATCCTTTCCTAAATGAACACAATCTGAACATTAACAATATAAATTAATAAAATATATACAAAATACATCCCAGAAAAACCTTTTTTATCCAAAAATTATTATGATATGAAAAAATCCATTGAAGGGGTGCTTTAGTTATGGCCAATACTGTATAATAGCATAAGTGATAAAAAAAAAAAATGGTCGTACAGATTTCAAAATACATATTAAATAAATTTCGAAAAAATTAGGTTATTCATATAAATACCTGAAATTTGGTGTGCAAGTTAAGAACAAGACACTTGATCCATCGAAAAAAATATTAGAAATTCCATACAGGGTTTGGAAAAATAAACATTGACGTTATAAAAGTATAAAAAAGTATGTAATTTATGTAAATGGCTTTAATTAGGTTTATAATTAAAAGTAACATAAATGATCCATTAAAAAAATTTCGACATACAAATAAGCATAGACGCAAATAACTCTTAAACTTACATAATTTTTGAAATGAAGGCATTGAAATCGTTCGGGTTATTGGAATGACACGTATTAGATGGTGGCGCAAAAGTAATCCTCTTATCAGAAATTCTGTTTTTACTTTTGTTTAGTAAACACATGCGAAATACACGTTAATAAACAATGTTACGCTACACTGCTCCAGAACGCGGAATATTGCTGACTATTTATTTGACCAATAATCGGTCGGTGACTTTGGTACAACGTGAATTTCGTCGCAGATTTCCTGGCCTTCCAACGCCTACTGGTGAAACACTGCGACGTTTAGCCGCTCGCCGAAGAGACTGGCACAACACGAGATGCTGCCAGGCGTGGCAGACCCCGGAGTAGCCGTTCTGCAGAGAATATTGCTGCTGTAGCCGAGGATGTCATGGAAGCGCCGTCGACATCGACCAGACGACGTGCCACGCAAATGGGTATCAGTCGACGGTCTTTACAGCGAATTTTGGTACAAGATTTGAAGATGTTTTCGTACAAAGTCCAGACGGTGCATCAGCTGTTAGCTGCTGACCGCTAATCGCGTCTAACATACGCTCAAGCCATCCTTAATCACCACCAAGAGGAAGATGATTTTTCATCTTTTTGCCGCAACTTGATGAATTGGGATTGGAAAACATGTGGTTCCAACATGACGGTGAAACGGCACACACTGCACGTGCCACAACTGATATGCTGAAGGATGCATTTCCCGGGCGCCTAATCTCTCGTTTTGGCGATTTGCACTGGCCAGCAAGATCGCCTGATTTGACCGCTCCAGACTTCTTTTTGTGGGGCTTTTTGAAGTCGCGGGTTTATGTCAACAAGCCTCAGACTCTTGCAGCTCTTAAAGACAATATCCGTCAAGAATGAGAGGACCTATCGCCGGAAGTTTTGGCCAAAGTGATGGAAAATGCCAATAAAACTAATCCACAAGAAGAATCAAAGTTTTTCATTTTTTTTTTTTTAATTACAGCCAAAAAACATCGGAAGTTTACTTTTGCGCCACCTTGTAGATGCAATTAACACTTAACCTCTAATAGCCTCTTTTAATTTGTTCTGGTCCTTCAAACTGTTTTTTAGTTTAGTTTTTATAGATTTAAAACTTGTTTCCAATCACTTCACTTTTATAAAAAAAGAACACGCAAAATGTCCATAATAACCACGAGACATGGTTAACAGCTAACTGTGTTTTACAACCATGTGCTACTTAATTTGCAAAAAAGCACAGCCTACATCGATTCAAAAGTAAAAAATCACATTTTTCAAGTATTAAAATGGCAAGAAAAGACCTTTGACTTTACAGCACTATAAAAAACCATATAATTACTTTATAGCCAAACTAACAATGATACTGTATATTTTGAAGTGTTAAGAAAAATCTGTCATCAAAATTTTATAAAAATTTTAAAATATTTTTGTCTCATTATATATTTATTCAATGAAAACATAGAATCCCTAATGTAAATACATATTTCCAAACACAAATATATATTACAATTATTAGAAATAATCTTAAATATTTCTATATAATAATATTAAACATTATTGGTAATTACTGGTATTTGGTTTGTCAATACCGTACAGATTGAATCGTATATAAGTATGTGAGTATTTATTAGGTGCAGTGATGTTTAATATAATAGTAGCGATATTAATAATATTATTTTATTTTTGCAAAAAAAAAAAAAATCTTCACAAGCATAAGGTGCCTTAAATCAAAAGTTTTATTAACAAGTAGCATTAAAGCCGAAAATGTCCAATAGCATTTCATTTCCCATTTTTTATATTTAAAAACAAATTCTGAATTATATTAAGCAGTTTTTGGAACACAGTTTCTTTTGCGTATATATTTATTAACATAAAAATATAATTATCCAAAAAAATTATAATATGCTTAGTGCATTATCTATATAAGCCATATAAATACAAACAAAATATTTTATAAAAATTTAGTTTCTATATTAAGTATTTGTATTGAAAATGCATATTATTTATACAAAATTAACAGCTATAATAAATGTTGTCATCATTATGGCATATCATATTTTTGCAGTAAGTCCTTCTTATGCCTTAGTAAAGGTACTATATATTGAAACAAATTTGGTCCAATTTTTGCAATTATAATCTTTTAAATTCATTACAATTATAATACTGAATATACTTAAGTTGGTTCAACATAAAATTATTGGGATAATTATTTATTAAAAATATTATTGTAACTCGAGGCATTAATCACATATCGCCAATTCTTAAGAAGAATATACAAAGCCTCCAATTTTTAGCTGATTACTATGACATATTTTATTTTTCGTTAAAATGTCCCTAACTTCTTAAAACAACCTACGTAATTACTCGTACAGAACAATGCAATAATTAAAAATTATATATTTAATTAGTAGGTGTTACTTATTTTTTTTTTGGTATATTGGAGTATTATTAAGCATATTAATATTATTAAATATAATGTTTTTTGGGTAAAGAACTTAATCCATTTTATGCTGGTTGTCGATAAGCTTCAATTTGCAATGCAAAATTATTTGTGTTGTATTTGCATTTACAGTATGTTTTAATGTACACATTTATTTGTTTAATATTTGTCCTTGATCAGAATGTAGATATTTGTATAGAGGGTGAATCAAGCGTTTCAGAAGTAAATTGTTATAAATTGTATACCCTCCACCACCACAAGTGGTGAAAAAGGGTATATATAAGTTTGTCATTCCATGTGTAACATTGAAAAATATTTATCTGAGACCCAACAAAGTATATGTATTACTGATCATTATGAAATTCTAAGTCGATTGAGCCATGTCTGTCTGTCTGTGTAAAACATTTTCACGTCCAAAATACATAAGCAAAATTAATGAAATGTATACCAAAATGTTTATAATTTTTCTAAGCAGTTTGGTATTGAAAATCAGCAAAATCGAATTAGTAGAACCAGATCAAAATGTAAGACAACCTCCAAAAATCTTGTTAATTTTCACATGATTATTGTGACTTTAGGTAAATTCATTGCAGAGAATACCATGAAATTTTGCACTCATTATTTATATGATAAAAGGACAAATTCTGTTGAAAATAGAAAGAATCGGAGCATAATTTCTCGTAGCCCTCATAAAAATTTCTTCCCGAAATATGGTACTATCTATATATATAAAAATGGATGATTGTATGTATGTGGGTATGTATGTATGTTCCGAATGAACTCAAAAACGGCTGAATCGATTTTGATGATTTTTTCAGGGAATCTTCAGAATAGATTAGCGGGTAACACTGTAGAGTCAGATTTTTGATTTTCGGTCGGTGAGCGGAGGGCCGTGGCAAAATTAAATTTTTAAATTTTACCGCTAATGCCATCTATATATATAAAAAACGGCTGCACCGATTTTGATAAAATTTTTACGGAATCTTCAGAAAAGCCTAGCGGGTAACACTGTAAAGTTCGATTTTTGATTTTCGCTCTATGGACGGAATGGCGTGGCAGAATCAAATTTTTATACTATACCGCTAATGACATAAAAAAAAGATTATTGTATAATTGTTGATCGACCTTTGCTTCAATTCTTACAGATAGTTTATTTAGTTTCCTATATACAGGCGTACAAAGTCAGTGATTGTTGTAAAAAAAAATTTGGCAAAAAAAATCAATTTTGTCGACCAAAAAAATTTTTTTCAATTGGAAAAATACATAAATACTTTTTTTTATTCCCAACGTTCAAACAATGACAATTTTCATTTCGTTGCTTTAGATCATTCTAAAAATTTTAATTCAAAGTGGTGTACTTTGAAGCGAATTATTTGGTGTAAGCGAAGAAAGGAACACATTTCAACACATGTCCGGTACTATTAAAGTTCTTTTATATTATCAATCGATGATAAACAATTTTGTTTACACTTGCATATTAGGTGCATGAATAAGAAATTTCCATATGGAATCTATAAAAAAATATAATATTTTGAATAACTCTCCGCATTCCACTTTTAATAAAAAAAAAAAAAAATGGTTTTATTCAAATAAAATTTGTTTTAGAAAGGGCATCAACGTCTAGAGGCGCAGAAACGGGAAGAGAACGAGAATCACGGCTTCAGCAAATGCGTCGCATTGCATCTTCATCGAGTGCTGCAGAGACACCTCAACAGAATATCGAAAGACTAGAAGCCAATCGCTCCCGAATGGCTCGATCAAGAGAAAGAATCGATTTAAAGTTGCCGGCATTTTATTACAATAAGTATGATGACTACAGGAATCACAAGGACGTACTGATTGCCGCAATGGACAAACATTGCTTACATTGCCGCATTTTGAAGTTCCCAAAGGAATCCCCGGGAATGTGCTGTTCGAACGGTAAAGTTATTCTGCCACCAGTTATTGAGCCGCCTAAGCTGCTTCTAAGTTACATTTCCGGCGCCAATCCTATTTTCAATCCTATTTCATGCCCACCTTTAAAGTTCAAGGTCAAATGTACCACAGAATTAGATCAATGCTCCCGCTTCCCAATGATGATGTGAAGTTCCTTCAAATTTATTTCACTGGAAATGAAGCTACAGAAGCCGAACGCTATCAACGAGCATGCGTGTGCATTTGCTGCAATACCCTTATGCCAAAACATTCTCAAAACAGTTGTTGAACATCAGAAATGGAAAAATTTCAATTGATCTCGCCACAAATAAGATTTCGTTGTTGACAAGGTATTCCCAAGTCTTACAACGAACGAAGACCAAGCCGTCGATTATCCTACTGAATTTTTGAATTCATTGGAACCAGCCGGACTGCCACCACATGTATTAATAGGAATATAACTAATTTTGGGGAAATTTTTGGGATACCACCACGTTATGGCCAATGTTGTATAAGTAATGAAAATAATTTTTTGAGGTCATTTGGAATCAAAAGCATCACGCACCAACATCAATTTCTAGAATTAACCAAATTTTTTTTTCTCTGAAAAATTATATTATTTACTTAATTTTTTTTTTGCAATTGTGAGGGATACTTCCCGTATTTAGAAATTATCTTTTGAAGTATGTCCGCAGTTATTATGAAAATAAAATATATTGTATTTCAAAATTATTGAAAATATTTAATGAAAAACTTTATTGCGTTTGGTGCTTTTTTAACAACCGCGAAAAAATAATACCGTGGTTTTTCATATTTTTTAATGCTCTATTCGACTATGCTATGCCAATTTGCATATTTGCAAAAAATTTCAATAGTTATATCCCTAATATATTAAAATTGAAGCTTGGATCACCGACTTTGTCCGACACTGTATATTAAAATCGAGATCGAGATGCAATATAAAACAGATGTTTTCTAAGGGCCAGCAACGCGGACCGGGTTCAGCTAGTGGTATATAAATGCCCATATAATTGTAGTATACATACAAAATTCAGCACAACTAAGTTTCGTGCAAACAGAAATCGCGAGACCAATTTTTTTTTTGAATCGGGCACTATTTGACTATAGCCCCATATAAAGTTTACTTCCGAAAATCATTTAAATACACTTAAATATCTTATATATATCGGTATCAGGTTGAAATTCAACTCGCATAATCACTATGCACATGAAAATCGCTATAGGGAATTTCATGAAGATCGGCTCATAATTGGTTATAGCTTTCATATAAGGACCACTTCCAAAAAACACATAAATTTTCATAAATATCTGAAAAATTAATTCACAAATGATATTACTAGATTGTGAGAATATCGGTTCATATTTGACCATAGCTTCCATATAAGGTCCATTTCCGAAAATTACTTAAATATTAATAAATCTTTTATAAAAGCTTCTTGAAATAAATATTTCCCATATATACGAAAATCGATGTGTTGAATTTTATGAAGATCGGCCGATAATTGGTCATGGATCCCATATAAGGACCACTTCCGAAAAACACATTAACTTCTATAAATATTTTAAATATATCGATATCGAAATATAATTGTATACAGATCAATATATTGTATCCAAAAATTATACTACTGGGTTTTGTGAATATCGGTCCATATTTGACCATAGCACCCATATTAGCTCCATTTCCGATAATCACAATAATACCCATAAAACTCTTGTAAATAATGTTATGGAGAAAAATATTAAGCAAAATAGGCCTCAAATACATAGAAATCTCGTTAAAATATTTAATTATACACACAGAAAACAGATCGATCGGAATTCAGTTCTAATTAAAATATTTAATTAGTAAGACAGAAATAATATTGCAATTATTGAAATTCTATATACCTAACAGATTTCTTATAGTTAGGATTATAAAACCACAATTACAATCGAATTGGTTTGTGTCTTCACTAAATTTTATTTAAAGTTTTCGGTTATAATAATTTCAATTCGGTGTTCTTAATCAATAAAAATTTTAGATTATTTGACATTTTCCTTTAAACAAATTTAATTAAATGAAATAAAACCTATTCTAAAGAACATATACGGTTTATACAAAAAATATTTTGGATAATGGCTATAAAATTGTAATTTAAGCAATTCTGTGGACTATAAATACATAAATATTTGTGTTGTATATTTATGTAAATATATTTGAGTACGTATTAGAAATTTGCATTCATAAAGATTTGTTGATGCCTTAACGAAAGCTTTTTATTACAATTATAGGTATCCTTACAAAAATTATTAATTGTGTCTGGTTCAGCATCCACTATTAGATTTAACATGCTTATGGCCAACTGAATGTTTTAAGCAAATCAAAACAATGAAGCAAACCTCCAAAATGCAGATGCAAGAGTTACATCGGATTCAAAATAAATACAAATTCTACTTAAGAAAAACATTATTGTCTTCATTTAATAGTAATCCTTTCTTTCAGTTATGATTATGTATATTTATTTAAATTAAATTTAAAGAATAATAAATTATTTTTAATATAATAAGAGAAAAACCACCAAAATGTTATTTAATTGCTCCAACTAATAGTATCGGCGCTTTTCACCGAATTCATTATTAAAACAGTTGTGTGTATCGTAAATTCAGTATTTACAATCGAATTCAATCGATAGTACATGCAACCGACAAAATTCGATTGGCGCCAAATTCGGTTGTGACTACGAATCTGTCTTCTCTGTGTATCTTCCAAATAAGTCGCACATCCGAAACATACATTAACGCATACATACACTCATATCGGTAAAAAATTTAACAGAAATAAGTTTCAAGTAGTTTTCGTGACTATGGGTTCATAATTATATATATAATGCTCAGCTCAGGAAAATTCATTAGAACAGAACAAAAATATACTTTTTTATACTCTTTTACTTCACTTGTGGTGAATAAGGAAAATGTTGAGCCAATCGGTAATGTTAACCAATTATCAAATATATATATTGTTAAATAGTACATTTTTTCCTATTATAAAATTATAGACTCTGTTGGAAATGGTAGGAATATGTATTATTTTTATTATAAATTGCTAAATTAGATAACATTTTTATACATTTTAAATAAAATATCTTCTGCGTAAACTAGTTTTTCTAACAATATATAAAATACTACTATACTACTATATTTTAAATAAACTTTTATTTTGTTTAAAAAAGTGGTTTTATTGAAGAAAGTACATAATTTGTATATAGTCCAAAATGTGTATTCATCTATAATCTATAAAATGGCTTGAAAAGAAATTCGGTTATAGTCCACAAAAATTGTGCAACTGTATTTGTAGAGTATAAGCGAAAACTATTATATTACATTAATATTCTACCAATCTTCATAATCGGATCTAAGTCCCAATAACAAACACTGAATGTGGATATTAGAGTGTTTATACCAATGTAATTTCTATAATTTTCATCTAATTTAGGTGGAGGGTATTTAAGATTCGGCATAGCCGAATATAGCACTCTAACTTGTTTTACTCAAAATATTCAATGTAGGTGTTTGAAAATGATAAGACACAGGATTTTGCATTTTTATAAAATTAAACTAGCTGACCCGACAGACGTTGTCCTGTCCATATATTAGAAAAAATGTTTGTGTTCGATTTGTGAATTTGTGAGAAGCTGTTTGAATTATGAAAAAATAGTAAAAAGAGACAAACAACGTACTTTTAAATGATAATTTTTATTTATGTAGGTTTGAGGTGTGTTTAAATTACATTTGATTTGAAAATATGTACAATATATGGTGTTATATTTACATTTTGATTGAAAGATCGATGTTCAGGAACCAATTAAAATAAAGAAATACTTTTTTCTGTTGCTTTGCAGTGATATCGTAGTTTCCTTCATTGCAATGCTTTATGATACACGACATTTTTAGTTTTGTTGCCTGGCGCGTAAATAAATAATGCTGATGGTGTTCCGACACGGGAACAGGCGACATACAATTGACCATGCGAGAAGCATGGATTTTCAAGGTTAATGCCGCAAACACGCAATGACTGCCCTTGAGATTTATTAATTGTCATAGCGAATGCAAGCCGTACCGGAAACTGCAATCGTTTAAAATCGAATGGCATGTCGGTCAGAGCCATTGGGATCCGTGGATATTTAATGATCCACAGGGACCATGAATCATGTTTTTAGTAACAACCTCGTGCAAGCCTGGATCTTCTACTTCATCAGGAATTTCAGCTGATATCACATCATCGATTTCATTCGGTCTTATCTTCTCAATCAACCAAATGAGGATATGCGCGTGTGGTAGTCCGCGTTTTTGCCACTCTACTGAATACATCCAGCAGCGCGTCTCGCCGAACACGCGATACTTCACAATGAAATCCATCAGTGATTTTAATTTTTGTTTGAAGACTCTCGCGGTGACGTCATGGCGATCGATGGGTGATTGGCCAGGGAATAATTCTTGCCGAATTTCTATCCACTGTGGATTGCAAGTGAAAGTTATGAATAAATCTGCTGTACCGTAGTGTCGAACGTAGGTTATAGCATCCTGAGCATATTCATGCATATGGCGAGGACTTCCGACGTACGTTGCTGGGAGAATCGTCATCCGGCCGATATTGTGTGCGTTCCCGTCCACATTTATGGCATCTCGAAGGTGTATGTACTCTTCGGAACGCAGTTTTTTCTGGTTCAATCTAATGAATGTCAATCTTTCTGTTTCTATTTTTACATACATATCGACAGCATATTGGTGGAAAAGACGACGACATTTCAATATGTGATTGTCCTCATTTTCACGAACCATCAGTCGAAATGCATAATAGTTCATTGAACTTACTTTTTTGTTTGTTTCAGCGCCTGTACATTAATTTTCGCGTCAATAAAATTAATTGATCTTATAATAGAAAAAATATAGATTTGATATTCACCTGTAAGCGGATTTATCATCACCTTGCCAAAATATGATTGGATATTGTAACGCATCATATGATCGGTGAGTTTCGTACACACGCTGCTGCTGATTATTTCGTCGATGTAGAACGATATCACGTGATTCCAAATTTTCACCAACGACGACAATGGCGACATCATCAATTGTTGGTGCATTGAAACGTCTTGCGTGTTCTCCCGTAGGAGTCTTATCGGCTCTGATAACAATTTTGTGATTATCAGAGGGCATGCGGTCTAGTGCGGTTTTGAACAATGCAATCAATTGATTGTGTTGATGGAAAAAAGTTTGCAGTTGCTCAACAATTGGTCTTTTTACCGAACTGTTGTATGCACAACGCTGTTCTACTTCTTGTGGAGCATTGCCCATGAAGTAAATCTGCAGAAATTTATAGTCAGCACCCGGAACTGGCAAAAGCGAACCTGCTCGATGATATATTTGACCTTGAATCTGTAATGTTTAATTTACATAAGAAAACAAAATAAAATGCTGTAAGTGGTGAAATTACCTTGAAAGTAGGCATGAAATTATCCCGAATCACATTTGTTGCGCCAAATGAAGTCATTTGGAAACAATTGTTGTAGTTCTGGATTTGTGTTAGGAAATGCTTGGAATGAGCTCCTGTTCCAGAAACCAATGAGAGCAATGGCTCTGGTGGTGGAATCAACGGTGTCAATTTCACTTTGCCACTTGCGCAACACAATCCAGGAGTTTCATTTTTATATTTCAATGCCTTACAATGTGGGCACACAACGCTCATCGAACCAATAGCAACGGAATGGTCTGCACTGTAATCGACTGTCCTGTTGTAATGAAATGCAGCTCGATGAGTATTTAACGCAACATTTGTTTCTCTTCTTGCACGTACATTTGAATTAATTATCACTCGGTTGGATTCTATAGAACGATTGTGTCTCATTCGATGCATATCTACTTCGTTTGCATATTCTCTTTCTTCTTGTGTACGTGCAGAACGTGTTTGTGATAATCGATTTCGTTCAATTTCATTTCGCTCTTCGAGTTGTTCCGCAGTTTGATTAGATCGAAAATACGCTTGATTTGAAGCATTGCGAGTTCTGCGACCTAAATTGCTCCTTCTTATTGGCGGCATTACAATGCGATAGAATTTATTGACTTTGCTCTTACCTTTTAACCGTTTATAACTTCAAAACCCACAGTCTATAGTAGGTTAATCTATAAATTTGTTTGAGGTAACACGATTTAACTTATTTCAATTAATGAATTGATTGCAATGTACTTACAATGGAATCTTAATTCAAAAAAAAACTTATCACCGTTAGTTAACTTTTTTAGAAACACTTTAAACTTTTTTTAATTCACAATTAACAATTGCACTTATTTTATTTTTCGTCCACCGATTAATTTGATCAACAATTTGACAATAAGCAGTCAATCAACATTTGCACATTTACCAAAATAAATTGGAATGTAAATAAAAAAGTAACGGTATTTTCGGACAAATCGCGAAACAATACAAAAGTAATAACAAATGAGTTATTTACAACATAAGAATATCCCAGCAAAAACTTTACTTACAAATAAGCCGAAAAATAAGGAGAATTTGACAAATCGGTGCAGCCGTTTTCCGATTTTAGATAAATCGAAAAAAGTGGGCGTGGTAAATTTTTCTTTCAGTAAAAACTTAAATTAGATTACTACGATCATTTAAATAAAAGATTAGCCATATCGGTGCAGCCGTTTTCCGATTTTAGATAAATGGAAAAAGTGGGCGTAAAAGTGGGCGTGGTAAATTTTTCTTTCAGTAAAAACTTAAATTAGATTACTACGATCATTTAAATAAAAGATTAGCCATATCGGTGCAGCCGTTTTCCGATTTTAGATAAATGGAAAAAAGTGGGCGTAAAAGTGGGCGTGGTCAATTTTTCTTTCCGTAAAAACCTAAGTTGGACTATGACGAACATTTCAGTAAAAAAATTGTCCAAATCGGTCTAGCCGTTCTCAACTGATGCAATTACCAACGAACGACAATTGATTTTTATTTATATAGATTATTTTGATTTCATTTATGTCATTTGTCAGTTTTAACGTGATTTATTTAAGATAAAGGCTAACGGAATTTTTTTTTTTTTTTTTTACTTTTTTTAAATTTTGTTTGGAGTCTGACTGGTGTAAGTTATCATAAAATAATAGATGACATTTCAAAAGTAGACACTTTATAAAGCAAACTCCAACTTTAATCATTTATTTAAATGAAATGGACATTATATTATTCAAACACAAAAAGGTAAAATGTTTTCATTGTAATTCAATTCAGAATCGGCATTCGCTATTTTGATAAATGATTGGAAAATGTAAAATTCATGTTCAGCATGTAAAAATTAGTAAGAAAACATAAATTGCAAGAAGAAATTAATCCAAAAAAATATTTGAAAATTAATTATTTGAAAAGATAGAGTGTTTTACATTCGGAAAGAATTAATTATATAAGATAGAGAAATAAAAAAAATGCAAATAAAAGCAAAAAAAAGATATGTTTGTTATGAAATTCACACCAAAGATGAGTACTGCTTTACTGAATATTTTACCATCAAAAAGTAATTTTCGTGAAAATCAAAGATAGAGGGTTTTGAATATATGCCCTCGATATATAGAATAATATGTGTTTAAGGAATAAGGTGTAAAAAACCGCTATTATATCAAAAAATAAAAGTTTAAATTTCAAAACAATTCATTTGTTTACATTTCTCTGAGCTCACACGGTACCCGTAGATGTGAATGAGTAATTTGAAAAAATTGAGAGGCGGACTGCTTGGTATACTTTGGTTTAAAATTACAGCTTTTATTAAAATATCAATAAAATAAATATTTTATATTTAAAAACAAACAAAAAAATAATAGTTGCCATTGTAACCACCCCATTCATCACAGCATGTTCTACAACTTAAATTAAATAAATTTTATAAACTTTAAACACCAAAATATAAAATTTCAATTAAATTTCTAAATGCAACATCTGAGAGAAAAAAGTTGTAAAATAAATTGAACATGAATTCTATTGAGCATTTGGAAAAAAAAAAATTCAAGTTTGTTTTCCAGAGTTTTTATACATATATATATATTTTTTTTGTTCAACAAAATTTAACACAGATTAAGTGTACAGTTGTTCTATTTCCGGCAACATTTTCTTCCAACATGCTGGTATATTTGTCCAGTTCTTCATGTTTGCTAACAGAAGGGTGCTGATTATTTAGCACATGGTAATGTTACGTATCTAACTGTATTTTGTGTTTCTCATTGTAATTAAAGCAATAATAATTGTATCTTTGAGATTCTACTGCATTTATGCTTTTTGTAGTTATGCAGTTATTTTTCATTGCAAAAATGACATTGAGTTTATTAATTTAATTAAAGGACATGCTTTTGTTAGAATTTAATCTAGAAGGCTTATATGAGGAGCTTTAATTTTTATTGTCTTATTACCATAAAGTAATAAGAAAATAGGTTTTGATACTTGAACAAATTAATGAATCATCGCTTCTGTGAGCGCTGGGTCTTGGAAAATTGCACATTTCGAATGCGCGCCCACCATCGTCGACATTTGCATGATATTGTATTCCATACATAATGGCATTGATTGACCTTTCAAGCGAATAAAAAATGTCGATGATATCCCACACACACTTTGTTTTATTTAAATTTACATTAAAATTAATTTCAATTTTCCAATAAAAGCCAGCCATCCCACACAATTCATACGGATTCTTATCATTTTTCCTGGAGCTAATAATATTAAGCACATTGGAATCATGTGTTGGCGAATACGTAAGAAAATTTTATTTAAAAATACTCAGGAATTTACTTATTATCATATTGTTTTGAATAACTTTTGAAGACGGACATTTTTCTTATAAACCACATACTATCTACTTTCGTTGTTGTTATTTGACAAAATATGTGTTTTATATTTTAAAACAAGTTAAGCTGCAAAACTTTAAAAGTAAAGTTTAAATTATAAATGCCTAAATGAAAATAAAATCACTAGATCTAGCCGGAAATTTGCAAACATTATATACAGACCTTGCAAGTGATAAACTACCGCCTGAGACTTCCCTTGATCGAAGTCAAAAGTCTATGCTAACCCAAAACCACCCGAGCATTGAAGAAGGAAATTTAACGTTCTGTCAATGAAAATCAACTTCTGTGAATTTATCAAAAACTTGTTAAATTGGGAATTTAGCACATACAAAATAAATCTTACCAAAAATTAAACTTTTGTATTCCTAAAATAACTTTTTGATGAAAAGCAGCCACATTTATGTAATCTGTTCATAGAAAATTTAGACAAAACAATGCGTAGAAGATGTGCTCTTCTATTCTGTGTACTTTATGTTTTATGAAAAATACAATAATAATCTATAGAAAAATCTACTTAATTAAAATCCTGCATAAGTTTTGAGACAACAACTCAGATTTTTACAAATATTTAAAAAAAAAAAAAAAATATTCTGAAAAAATGTTTTTTCCTTTGTTACTAAACCATGCGTATGAGCAATTTGTATCTATCATAACAAGCATACTCAAACATAAGATGGAATATTTTGAAAACATTTGAATTGATACGAATATTTACGCTATTCACTCATAAGCAGTGTTGCCAGGAGTTGGTGAAAAAAGAAGCTATATTGACTTCAAAAAAATGCCAGAAAAAGCCAAACTGCTTTAAAAAAAAAGCCAAAAAAAAAAGCTAAAATATTATATATTAAGAATTTGGGTTTATATTTATTTTTAAATAAAAAATTAGAAAATATGTTCAAAAAATTCATAAAAGTAAATAAAATTATAAAGGTACACTTCAGCAGCAAACAGAAAATAACATTAATCATTAATAATAAATATACACATACATTTTATACAGACAAAACTCAAATTTTGTGTTTTTTTTTTTTTTTAATTTAAGTTCTAAGTATTTACTATTTTAGTGTTTCGAGATAACTACATAAAATATACATTAAATAATTTCAGTCTTTTAAAGATACATGTATAATTATAAAACAGGTATAATAGTTTTATCATAATTTTAATATTAATAAAATACAATAAATAATAAGGGTACTCATTTAATCGCTTAAGTTTCCCATTTGTGCAAATATGCAAATTTGCGCGACGTGTTTCATGAACCCACCTTTTAAATTTTGTGCAATTTTATACAGAAAATGTCTATTTGATAAAAATGTAAAACAAAAATAAATTAAACAAATGCTTAAAAAAGAAGTTTTAAAAATTTTATAAATTTAAATTCTAAAAATTTCGAATGAAAGTGAAATCTTTGGAACAAACAATGGTAAACATAGTTTGGAAGATTTTGCTTATGTTCTAGCTGTTGGTTAATATTTCCATACACAATGTCATTCAATCCAATAATTCTGTTATAAAGTCACATAATTTTTACATGCAGAAAAAAAATATAGTTGTACATTGTTACTGTAACCATTTCAAATTTGTGCATGGTTACTGTAACAATATCATAATTTTTAACAATATTATAGTCACAGTAACTATATATATGATTGTGGTAACAATAATATGGTTAATTTACGATTCACATGAATATTTCAACCATATATATGGTTACAGTAACCATGTATATGTTTGTGACAACCATTTATATGATGAATAATTTTATCATAATATGTTGTTCTCAGATTTTGATATGAGAGCATCATAATATGGTAAGTCCTTCATCATATAAATGGTTGTCACAAACATATACATGGTTACTGTAACCATATATATGGTTGAAATATTCATGTGAATCGTAAATTAACCATATTATTGTTACCACAATCATATATATAGTTACTGTGACTATAATATTGTTAAAAATTATGATATTGTTACAGTAACCATGCACAAATTTGAAATGGTTACAGTAACAATGTACAACTATATTTTTTTTCTGCGTGTGTACAAAATATTTGTATTTTATTTGATTTTTATTTCTTATAAATAAAAGTAAACTAAAGCAGCTGATTCATCAAATGCACAATAAATTCAAGTTTGCGAGTCTAAATTGTCGCGCAAATTAAGTGGAGTTGTGCAAACGAATTTCCATACAATTTTTGACAGTTCATTTCCGAGAGTCAAAAAATGCGCAGATTGCAGGACCCTTAATATTTATATAATTTTTCAATTTCCTTGTACTAAAAAGTCGTTCAACCTCTGCATTACTTGAAGGAAGGACTAAAAATATAAATATAAATAAAACAAAATACTAGATTAACCATGTCAGTAAATGGACATTGTTGGTTCTATATTTTTCCATTTGTAGTTTAAAATATTCTGCCCCTGAGGCTTAATCTTCGTAATTTCATTAGCAGTTTAATTTTTCACATACATAATATATTTTTTTGGTTTTACGAGTACTATTTTAAGTGTGTCGTCAACGAATAAAAAATCGATTTAGCGAAGAGTTTTCATATGATAATCTTTGTCGCATTTGCTCAATTTGTTTAATTTGCCGTATTATTTTTTCAGAATCTTCACTAATTAAACCGTTCTTTATTTTATCTCTCATTCCTCGAACTTGAATGAAAAATGTGGCGAAAACATTAAACAATATTCAATTGGGGACGATAATGTATCAAATTCTTTGCATTGTATTACAATTTGAAAACACAAACTATGGAGAAGACATTTTAAATCAGAAAACAGCTTTGTTGGATCCGCTGAATTGCTTACAAATGATTTATTTACTTTTTGTACTTTGTGCAATACTGGTTTCAAAAAAAAAAAAAAAATAATACACCAAATTATAATCAGTATATTAATCACTTAAATGTTAGGCTTTGTAGCATTGCTGGTTTTAACTCGGAGCATAGATCCACAATACGTTTAACGACTATTTCAAATGACAGCCATCGAGTATCACAAACCTTCAAGAGTTTGTGGGAATCTTGTCCATTATATAACGATGAATATAATGTGTAGTAACAATTATGTCTTGAAAGTGAATTTGCTAGACAATTATAGCTTTCAGATATAAGTAAAATACTCTATTTCATTTTGAAACACTTGATATTGGCAATTATTATTTGTTCTTTTAATACTGCACAATTCTTGAGTATGTTGAAAAGCTAAATGAAAGACAGTAATGAATTAAAATTAAAATGTCTAACTAATATAAATTTAGCTTTTTATTTTCTGCTTATTCTCGAAATTTTGGTTTTAGCTTCGTGGTTTTTTTCTAGCCTTTTTAATTTTAAAAAAGCCTATTTTGAAATTAAAAAAAAGCTAGAAAAAAGCCACGAAGTTAATACCAAAATTTCGAGGCTAAAGAGTAAATAAAAAGGCTAAATTTAGCCTCAAAAAGGCTAAATTGGCAACACTGCTCATAAGTAAAATAGTCTTAAAAAAAATATGGACTATCTTTTTTCTTTTATTTAATTAATTGTGTAATAAAGCCTTCAATGGCCAAAAAATATTACAATTGATAGTAAAAATAGTAAAAGTTGCATAGCAACCCAGAAAATGTAATTAATATAACTTAATATTATACATTCACAGAAAAAAAATAAAAATAATTAGATTTTATACTGATAATTGTAGAAATATTTATCTGTGTGTATACATATATAAATATGTATCATGATCTTAATATTAATGCTTAATGACAAAACAACAAAAATATAGAATCTGTTAAAATGAATGTAAATCCAAATCAGCAATGGACCATCAAATGACTTGAAATCAATTTTGAACGCGATTTAAATATTCAGTAAATAAAGAAAATAATCGTAAATCATTTGGTAAATGATTCCAAGTACGCGCAATAGTGATAAGAAATTATCTTCCAAACAGTGAGAAATTTATTCTAAGAACTAATATCTGAACATTCCTGTTTAATGTATAAAATCAAAAATGTTTAATAACAATTGTGGTGTGGCGCTTTTAATGATTTTATAAAATATAAATAAATATCTTAAAATTATAAAGTTTTTAAAGGAACATTAAGAAAACGTTCGACGTGTGTAGGGTTTGGGGTTTCCCGGATAATTTTATTTCCCGGGAAACGGGAATGAAAAATTTCATTTCCCGGTATTCCCGGGAATCCCGGGATTTTTTTTTTCTACTAGAAAAATAAGTAAACAATAAAATTATTTTATAAAATTTTATTAAAAAAATAGAAAAACAATACATTACAATTCAATTGTACTAACATAAAACAAACAAAAAGTTGGTTAAAATATTTGGAGATCATTTGTTACTATAAAATAAAATATTAGCGTATTCATGATGTAGATGCTCTTGTCCCGGTAATAGAGTAAATAGATGTCACAAAATTTTATAAATTATGAACGTACCTTTATAATTCGCTGTCGATTAATAAGTTAATAGCGTTGGTAGTGCACTTTTTAGCTTTTTTATTCTGATTTTAAAATTGAATTCATTTCCAAAGCAAAAATATGAAATATCAAATGTCGTGAATTTAAAAAGCAAGAGTGTAAAACCAGCAGTATGAAAAGTGCCAATTGGAAACCTTACACTAGTTATGTTACTACTTGTACAACAAACTAGTTCACTGTGTCTGCTAAAGTGGTAGTCATTTGCACTACATTTTCCCAGCGTATTCAGTAACAAACAATAGTCGGATATTCGCCTTAAGTTTTTGAAAATAAATTCAAGTAAAATAAAATCCTCTAAAATATACCACTTCGATGGCCACATGTAATGCTGAATGTGGCCGGTGGTATTTTCGTTCTCTCTGATGATAAAAAAAGCAAAAATTGAGAGTAGACTCACATGTAATTCTTAATAACCAATAGATAGCAGTACAAATAAGAGCTCTGTGTCTTAGTGATTAGCGCATTTTACTATAAAACAAGAGGTTTTATTTTTCCTTTTTTTTCTCAAATGCTGGAGTATTTGTACTATTGAATTTAATAGTGAAGTGTTATTCAAAGTGTGTCAATCGGCCACCTGCTATGACATCCCCGTGTTAAATTCACCAGTCAATAACGTTGGGTTGAAAATTCACTAGTTGTAGTTCTCAGTTATTTGACGTAGCGGAACTGGTTCAATGAACTGCAGGGAAGAAAAAGTAGTTATAATAAAGTGTTCTTTTACTACTTTTCTAGAGAAAGTACTCTAAATTTTGAATACCGCTATTATTTCATAAAAATAATGTTATGTGTTCATCACAGAACTATTTCTTTTAAAAAATTGAGTTTTCAAAATAACTAATGCATTCAATAAGTTATCTGACATCCGATTTCTTATTTTAATGGCAAAGTTTCCAGACACCGAGAAAACTCTTTCGCTTTAAACAAGTGTTGGCTTTATCGTTAGTAAAGCTAATTTTTTCCCGCTTAAAACGACTTTCAGCATTTAATTTCAAATATTTAGGGTTTCTTTTTCAATATTGATTGAATAGTCTAATTCGTTTTTAAAAATTTGCTCCATTTGTATTTCGGAAACATCATCACTTTGAACAGATGAGAGAACATTGTGGTCAAATAGACGTTCAAACATTTGCTGTCCATAAATTTTTAACATTGTCTTTTTTTATATTATAATTTAGCTTATTATGTTGTGAAGTTGTTACCTAATTTAAATAGGTCTGCTGTTATATTATGTATTAACTTAACACTTTATTGCATGAACCATTTTTTGAGAAATCGTAGAATTTTTAGATAACATCTGTTCATAAAGAGTGTTCATTATAGCATCACCTCTAATGCTTGGAACAAGCCATTCATCAAATATAGATGTTATATTTAAATCTATAGTATTTTTAATATATAAGTATTTTTAATTAATTTTAAATTTCCCGTTTTTCCCGGGAAATAAATTTAAATTTCCCGAGAATTCCCGACAATAATTTTACGGGAAATCCCGGGATTTCCCGGTCGGGAATTGAGGCAATATAGTCGACGTAGAGTGAAACAAACTCTTGTAACAGGTGGCGCAAAAGTAATCCTCCTATCAGAAAATGCTATAAATTTTGCAGATTATTGGTCAAATAAATAGTCTGCAATATTCCGCGTTCTGGAGCAGTGTAGCGTAACATTGTTTATTAACGTGTACTTCACATGTGTTTACTACACAAACGTCAAAACAGAACTAACATTAGGGGCCAATCGCAAAATTTATAGCATTTTCTGATAGGAGGATTACTTTTACGCCACCTTGTATATACATTGTCTATATGGTAAGAATAGTCAAGTCTATCGTCTAATATAACACCCAATATCCTCATTCTGTCAACAATTTAAATTTCCCTTCCTCACATCTGCATCGTTTAACCATCCAGACTTAATTAATAAAATTTCATTATTCTCGTCTTCATACCTTAAGTATAAAACAATTGGAAGTCATCCATGAGTGTACGCAATCCAATACTCTGACTCTTGAGCGGCACCTAGCTTTACCACCCTTTGATGTGACTTGCGACCAACAAATAACACAAATTGTCTTCTATATGTCAAGTATGAATAAATAAGTAAACATGATGTCCTTGAAAATCCAAACTCATCCCTCAATTTTCTAACAAGTTTCATGTGGTTAATACGATCAAAACCCTTGGATAGGTCCAACGATACTATAACTCTTGTTATTCCCTTTTCATATTCTCCCTTACAGACTCAGTGATTACCAACAAAGCAGATGAAACACTGCAACTACGACGATAACCTGTTTGCCGATCATTCAATAAAGAGTCCCGCGCAATATGCTTCATAATTTGAACCCTCATCACATGCAGTATTGGCAGTATACTAATTGGTCTTAGATTTTCTATTTCGCCAGTTTCCAATTTTTACTCTATTGGACCATTTCTGTTAAGAATATAATATATTTTTTTATTTAGACTTCACTAGCTCATATTAACTCGATGTCAAAAATACCGGTTAAAGAGATTTCGAATACATATACATATATTAGACCAACGGTTCTTCAATAGTATTGCGCGGTCCTCCAGTGGGCCGCGAATAACTGTGGAAAACATTAAGCTAAAACTCTGTATTCTACTTAATTTTCCTATTCTACTGGCAGACATCTCACTGCTGATGAACTGTAGTGATGTTCAAGAACAATACCGGACAAATAAAACAAACAAAATTCCGCAAAAAGTTTCTTGTGTGGCAGGCCATTTGCAGTTGTTGCAAAAGAAGCCAATCATTTGCGACATCAGGCACGAGCAATAGAGAAATATAGAAATATATTACCGAGTGTCTACAAAAACGGTTTTTGTCTTTCTTAAAACATCACAGAATGCCTTCATATTTCTGGCCCGATTTGGCATGATGCCACTATGGAAAAAAGCCCTTTGAGTGGTATTTAAACAATAATGTAAATTTTGTTTCAATTTTGCCTAGAACTTCGGCCTGTGGAAAGCTATTGGGTTCTATAAAAAACTATTAAAGAACACAGGAAATGTATCCCAGGACGTTTCGGACTTTAAACGTATGTGAACGACTTCGTCCAAAAAGGATTTTAGGGAGATCTGCTGAAATAATATTTTAGAAAACGAATATATTTTAAATGCTTTGAAAAAAATCGAAAGTAAGGCATGAGAAAAACTATCCAATTTGTTATAAGCATATAAAATCCTCCATCATACCATTGGAGTTCTTTTTGGATTTTTTTAGATTTTTAATACTTAAATAGTTTCGCTTAGTTCTTATAATAGACCCATTTTAGTCCACCGAATCATTAAAATAAAGTTCATCATAGAACATTCTAGAAAAAAGGTCATTTCTAAATTCCTTAATTTCAGTTTTTGTACTATACTTCAAAAAACTATTACTAGATGGAAATCTTCAATAGTTAAGAAATAAAATTTGTGTGTTCAAAAGTATATTTCCATATAAAGTGCAAAAAAAAAAGAAAAAAAAAAGAAATTTCGGTTAATCAACACAAATTATTCGGTATTTTTTGTTATTAGAAAATCATCAATTTTAAATTATTCGAACAGTTAACCGACCAAAATTAATCGGTTAAGCGATCAACATTTAACAAATTCATTAAATAAAATTTAACAAAATTATTTTGATAACTTAACTTTCCTATTACTCATAATTATATACCTAATATTAAAATATATTTCATATTTTTAACTAGGTTTTTATATGTTTATTTGCGTGTTTGTTTATTTATGTGCATACGCATTATTGTCAACGGCTTACAGGACAACTTGTGCCGTAAAATAAAATTTATGTTTACAAAACAAATAACACTAATCCGTCAACAGCAACATAAGCCAGCCCAACTCTTGCACGTCCATGAATTTGTTGTCGTGGCGGTATTTTGTTTTTGTTTTTTGTTAGTAACATGTACAAAACAACTACATGAATAAAGTGTCATATTTGTATAAGTTATAACCGCATGATAGAAATATAAACACACTCATATGCAAACATACATACATGCACAACAAATGGTATAAATATAAATTTATGCCAAAAAATAATAAATACATTCATATATCCTGGCTTAATGCTCAGGTAAACCATATAGACAAATATTCAAATACGCAAAAGTATTCAGACAACAAATAACGAATAGTATTTGAATAGGGATAAGTAATATGTATTTTTAAGAGAATATATGAATTTATTCTAAATTTAACAAACACAAAAGTTGTCAGGTGAAATATTTTCTTATTAATTCGCTGTGAACAAATAAATTAAGTTAAAACTAATTTTATTCTAAAATCGTAGAGCCAATTTGTACACATATCTCTCTCTAGATGTATTTGCTTTTCAGAATATAAGTTAATCACGATTTATGTTATATTTTGTATTTAATTTGTAAATTCTTCTCTGTTTGATGCCGCTGTCATGAAGTCGCTAATAGATCTACAATAATACCAGATCAATTTTTGATTTTTCGCAACTAGGACATCCGATTACGGCCCTTAAATTTTTCCTTGCAGTATAAGCTGATGAAGTTTATATAAGTATTGTACCTCGAATCATAATTGCAAGAAGTACTTAGCTATCGTTGTGTATTTAATCTTCCTATGATAAATTTTTACAAACTTTTTATTTTATTTATATGTGATGTTTTAGCGTCCAGAACTCCATAGTGTAAAGTAGTATCTACCATACCGTTACCTTAATATAGAAAAGGCCTAACTCGTGTTTTTTGTAAGTCCAGATTTTCATTTATTTCGATATATCATCAGTTAAAAAGCAAGAGTTAGGGCCTTCCTATATTAATGTAACGATATGCCAAATTTCACCATGCGAAAAGGAATATTGATGTTTATTTCATGGCTAAATAATACTTCTTTTATAAATTCAATTTCTATCTTCCATTTGATTCGAAATATTCATCGCAGGCTCACAAAAGTATATATATATATATAAGAAGATCTAGTTATGTCCGTTCATCTGTTTATTGAAAACACGATAGGTCCCAAATACTCTAAGTTGATAAGATTGTTTGTTTAGTATTGGAAATGAGCAATATTGGTACATTATATCACCTTTATTGCCACATATTATTAGTGGGTATACAAGATTCGGCACAGCCGAATATAACGCTCTTACTTGTTCTTATACACAAAAAACTAAATTATCTGAATGCAATATTTAGAAATATTCAAACTGAATGCTACAAAAAAATTAGCTCAAAATCCGCGTTTTTAGGTGCGTTGAACCACCACAAGAAGTGAAAATTTTCAACAAAAAAAAAGGACGCCAATATTTTTATTTACGCAAAAACCTTTAAATAAAATATGATACCCGAAAAACAAATGAAGTGACCTGGTCACAAACGAACTCTAATGTACATATACATACCTATGTAGTCAATCTATATAAATATATAAATGTCTTTGTAAGTTTGTTTGTTTATTTGTTTGTTTGTTTGTTTGTTTGTTTGTTTGTTTGTTTGAGCATCACGCCTAAACGGCTGAACCGATTTTATTGAAATTTGGAACGTAGATAGATCCTTACTTGGAAGCGTCAATAGGCTATAAATTTTTTCAATACTTGGACCAGAAAGGGATAAAAAAGGGGAAAAACGGGTAAAATTGGTACCTTTAGTTTTTAAACAATAATTACTAAACGGCTGAACCGATTTTTACATCGACAGGGGTAGCGAAGCGCACCGGGTCAAGCTAGTATTTAATAATTGTTTAATATAGAAGCAGAAATAGAGTATGAATTTCGTAAGAAGCCTTTTAAGAAGAGGAACAAGACAGTTTGTATTTTAAAAAATTGTGTTACTGAAGGCACTATAACTTTTCTGTCATCTGAGTACAGAGACAAATTAATAAATATAATCCTGGAAAACGCCAACATTAACGTAAAAATGTTAACACCATCTGATATTATGGTTATTGTCGATGACATATACACAGAATTTCCTCAGAAAGAGCAGGTTTCGGTAAGTTTATAGAAATAAGTAGTTGTTTATGTAAACATTTATGTATGAATAATGCTTGTAGAATATATTGAATAAATTTAGTTAATATTAAAAACATTTAAAAATATTTTATTTTATATTCTGAACGCAGCTGGTAAAATAATAAGCTTACGTTCAGTAATAAAGAAATTGAACGTATTGGATAAAAAACTAAACTCTCGTTCAGTAATGCGAAAATTAAACGAATATGGTAAAAACTTGAACGGCCGTTTACTTTTGCACAAGCTGAACTCTATATAGTAAAAAGCTGAAAGCACGTTCAACGTAAAGCTGAACGTTTTATTCGGTTTTCTACTACAGGTAAAAAAGGGTGCAAAAAACCTAATAAATATTCCGAAAAACTAAACGTTTGTTCAGTTTTTTACTATTCAATTTTTTCTGTATAATGTTGAGTTTCGAGCCGTAATCATCGCTGTTTGTATTGATTGTCTTGAGAAGGAACTTAAGATCCTAAATATTAGGGAGGAATCATCAGCATATCAGATGTTATTTATATATTCTCTCTGAATGGTTTTTATGTGAACATCGTATGTTATATCACCCTTTTTAATGTGTGCTATTTGGCTCCAATACAAGTCTTTTATATAGGAAATGCAAATTTAACATTTTTAATGGAAATTAGAAGTAGTTTCAAAAAAACTTTTTCGGACATTTTTTCTGCTTTTGGGTCCTAAACTTTTTTTCAACATTCCCTCGAGCATCTGTGACATAAAAAATTGACCCAGAAGCTGTGAACAATTTTCCATACGTATATTTCGTCATCCAATATGCAACAGGTATATTTTTTATATAAAATTTTACTTCAATTTCCGTGCTCTGTCTTTGGCCTCTAAATTGTTAGCAGAGTTACTGTCAGGAACTTTTTGAGCCTTGTATGCTTTTAAACCTGCATTAGCTTTAACTTTTCGTACCAAATAATCCGAGTACTGACCTAACCGGGCTGCTTTCCTATCGGAGGTGTTGGGAGCTCTATTGAAAACGCTTTCTATTATTTTGGCTTTAGAAACATCATGTGGATCATTCCTTCTACCTAAAAGAGGTTTTATATCAACGGACAAGTTCTCCCGGTACTGTTTAGTAACATTGGAAAAAGTTTGATAGCAGACCTTTGATTGTTTGGCCAACTTTTTGCAGAACCAAGCTGGGTTTTTTTTGAAAATATTTAATAATTTTAGTACGCACTTTTTGCTGGTTACTCATTTTAATCAGATTAACAACAAATGAACATCATTGACATTAAACATAATAACTGACATGCTTTACAAATGTAACATGATAAAAAAAAATTAAATAATACTTGGATTAAAAGTTTAACATGTGTTAAGAATTTTACGATCTCAGTCCTTAAAATAGCGAATTCTTTCCTGTTACAGCAAATTTTAAATATAGGTTCGATCAGGTTGATATATTGATAAAAAAAAAACTATTTGCGTTTTTTGGATATAAAAAAGAAAACAAATTATCTTCAAACTGACAGTGGCGAAAAAGTAATAACATTTTTTAAATAATTTTTCAATGGTCTATTCGCTGGGGCCATTTTGATATTTGCAAAAAATTTATAAAATTTATAGCCCCATTGTACATGCTTGTTTTTACGTATAATCGACTAGGTCCAGACTTTGTATACATATATTTTTAAAAAGCGCTTACATCCATCTATTTATTATTTCCAATAAATATTATTTAATATTTTTTTATTTATGTGGAAAAGTAGTCAATTAAAAAAAAAAAAACTTCAAAAATATGTTCCATTTTATATTTTAAATAAAATATAAACTTATTTTAATGACCATCGATCCATAGATCACCCTCCAGAAATATCGTACTAAGATTCTCATGAAATTCCAATGCCTGGTTTGAGTTCTCACATTTTATCAATAAGTATGTAAGTATATAAAAATGATTATTAAAAATATAATTTTGGAAAATCTTAGGTCCTATTTGATTATTTGGTCGATAGGGTCGATAGTAGTTAATAGTCCAGCTTGTAGAAATGTTCAAATGAATTAGTAAAAATTTTTTGCCAGAAAAATTTGTGTGCATACAACATACTCCCGCACTTATTTAGTACAAACTCATTATCAGATACCTCAATATTAATTATATTAACAACAACTAAAGCCATATGTTATATACATATATAAAAATATGAAATCATGTTTTTTGAAAATTGTAATGAAATTGTCATAAATACAATTTGCCACAAACACACACGAGACACATACACAGATGCTGCAGTGAACTGTGGCGCAGATCGGCAATAAATTTGTAACTACCAAAGATGTTTGGTTCAGGTAGAGAAGGATTTTACCACAGCAACATTTTCTACACTGCACTAAAGATTAAAATACAATTGATTTAATTCATACGTACGATGATATGGAATTGCCCATATGTTATATTTTGACTAACCCTAACCTTGCGATCAAATTGTTTTTCTTTTTGTTTGATAAAACTTTACTGCACAAATTGCTGCAAATTAAAATCGTGCATAAATTTCTATTTTCCTTTTCATCATTATGTCATCAATAAATAATTTTGACAATACTACATTTTAAGATGTTAGTAAAGAATCCTGATTATTTGTTATATGTTATGTTATATGTTAGGCAACTTTTGCATAATATATGACACTGTGCTGAAATATAATTAAAACAAGTAAGAAAGTATAGTCGGTCAATCCCGACCAAATGATACCCTACACCGAGAATATGATTATTTAGTTTGGATATCTATATTTTTAATGGGAGCTTTGACTAATTATACACCAATCGTCACAAAATTTGATAGTGCGAGTTTGGTTTATATAAAGCTTATTTGTGCTGAATTTTGTTTGGATATCTATATAACAAAGATATTTATGAGATCTTAACTATTTTCAGATATGGGTGCTAGGAGAAATAATGGACCGATTCTAATCAAATTCAACAGACTTCGTCCTGGGGGTAATAAATCAGTTTGGGCCTAATTTCGGCGAATTATCTTTGAAAGTGCGACCTGTAGTTTGATTACAATATTTACAGGGACAGTCAGACGGACGGACATAGCTCATAAAGTGATCCTAAGCACATTGGTATACCTTAAGGTGAGTGTTGGGATAATAATTTTGCACGTTACAAACATCAACACTAATCCAATATACTCTCTCCACTATGTTGCTATAGGGTGTAAATATACATTTGTACATATCTACCGTCATTTCAATATTCTCATTTGCATATTAATACGTGCTTTATTTTGTTGACTACCTACAAATATTCATTTTAACTCACTCTTTTTTTTAATTTGTATGAAGAAACAAAATATACGACAACAGTGTTTTGTTACTGTGGATTGCGTTAGTAAGTAAGTATTAACAACAATTTTATTTATATAGAAATGTGGCTATTGTAGCGTATGTGTTTAAATATTATAAATTGGTAGAGGAAGGAGTGTGTATTATATAGTAATGGTTTCAGTTTGGTTTCATTTCTACAATTAGACACTGGATTATATATGGTAAAATCCCAGAAATTTTTAATAATTTCGGTATGAAAAAATTAAAAAAAAATGGTACATCGATGTCCTTTTACAACGTTAAATTAGTTGGCATGTTCGCGGTTTACTTCACTTAAAATGTTCTTGAGAACTTTTTGGCGAATTATACAATAACGATTGATAGTAAAGTAATATTGCAAAAACTTGAAATTTTCTTAAATTGTTTAATTTTCTTAAATAATCTATTTATATTAGGTCTGTTCATTTACTTTTCCAGTAAATACTTGCAACGAGAGAATAAAATCAAAATTTACAAAATTACTCTCTTAATTTCTCAAAAAATAGTAAGAAGTAAATTAACGCTTTTCAAGTAACAATTGGATCCAATTTGGTCCCAATATCTTACAAATCTTGGTGGCCTGCACTGGATCCTAAATGGATACACACAATTTTCTTATTTTATTCCTTTTAAAATGTATAAATACTCACATTTTCCTAAATTTTATGAAAAATTCTTTTTGTTAAATTTTTTCACCACAAAAATAAATTTTTAAATAAATAAACAATGACACAAAACATATGAAATATAAGCTGCTAACTATTACGAGTTCAAAATAGAACTTGTAATAGTTTACAACGAGAGAACACTCTCTAAAATTAATACGCTCTTGATTTTTTCTCTACTTGCAAGTTTTTTGCGTTAATGAACGCTTTTCCAGTAACAATTGTTAATAACTAGTAACAACTTTTAGTTATTGAACAGAGCTATTAAAAAACAAGTAAGAATGTATGGTCGGTCAAGCCCGACAATATAATACCCTACACTAAGAAAATTATCAAAATCATTTTGCTTTTAAAATTTCAATAATTTATTTTCGTAAATGATTTTCGGAAGAGTGCCTTATATGAGAGCTATGACTAATTATGGACCGATCGACATGAAATTAGGTAGTGTTATTTATGTCTATATGAAAGTTGTTTGTGTTGAATTTTATGTGTAGACCGACATTTTTAAGAGATTTATTCTCGTTAAAGTGATTTTCGGAAGCGGCCCTTATATGGGAGCTATGACTGGTTATGGACCGATCATCATGCAATTAGGTGAAATGATTTCCGTATATACAAAACTTATTTGGAGCGAAAGTTGTGTAGATATGTATATGAATTAAACTTTTATTACTGATACAGTTCAATTTCGGCAGGAAAATTGTATGGAGCAAGAAGAAATAATGAACCGATTTCAGCCAGTTTCAATACGATTTGTCTTTAAAATAGTTCTAGTACCATCGAAATAGTTCTATGTACCAACTTTTATCGAAATATCTTCAAAATTGCAACCTTTACTTGGCGCACAAGAACAGATGGACGGACGGATATCGTTTAATCGACTTAGAAAGTGAATCTGAGTCGATCGGTATACTTTAAGTTAGTTAGACTAATGTTATATTACTAATTGTATGATAAAGTAGTTCTCTTTGGCTGCTAAAATGGTAAGATGTGTCTAAGATTTACGTGGGTACCTGCCGCATTGGCTTAAACCCACTGTGGTCTTAACTCCGGATAGAAACGATGCGTCTATCACCGCCATTGAATGACTTGCAAGGAACACTCAATTGGCAACTTCTTGTACATCGGATTCTAATATTTTTAAGCCTTGTCGGTGATACTTTGATTGCACAGATCAATACACAATCCCCTTACTCGAGAGCTCGGGCTATATAATCCCTGCCATCCATAGCTAGCTAGCTAACCGGCCAGCCCAGGACAATTATAAAAGCTGCAACATCCGGCCTGGTAATCCAGTCCAATGTATGGTCTCTGACTTCAAAAGTTCCCAGCCGATAAAAGTCAAAGTGAGTGTACTTTATCACACACTTTTGACCTCGACAGAGAACCAAGTTCAACGACCAGTACATCACGAATGCTACTACCTCAATACGTTTCCTGAGCACAAACGCAGTTGGTATCTCCTACTTTTAATGGCTTTGTTGAGTCAGCAACAGTACCTAGTAAGATACATTTGGTAGTCCGAAATTTAGCACTAGCCCAAATATCAGTCCTTTAACCAACGATTTTCTCCCCGCTTTGGGCTCAAACCACAACCACAATGATTCTACAGGACCGAACTCCTTGGGCCATAGGATCCCCGGTATACTCTAGTCAGCTGCGAATTTAATTAATTAAATTCTTACCAGGAATGAGGTCCGTGCACCTCGGAGTCCCGGTTTCGCTCCAATTTCTCCAAGATGCTTATCCATGCCCCAAGGGGGCATGGATAATAAGAGCCAAACATAAATACACATAGAGGTGAAACTAGAAAAAATCTCAAACAAATAAATTTATCAAGAGAGACATTTTCTTTGCTAGAGACACTAAAAATATTAATAGATTATAATTTTTAATTTAAAAAATTAAAAATTTAAGATTTAGAGATTTGTCTGAAAGTTTTTGAAAAGGACAATAAAAACATGTATCAGCCATTGTATTATTTATTTGAAATATGTATAAATATTACTATCACTCGATGTTGCACCTTAACCTACCGTAGAAATTGTGTATATGTACTGATTTTGTATATATACACAGAGAAAACAGATTCGTTGTCATAACCGAATTTGTCGCTAATTCGAATTCTGTCGGTTACATGTACTATCACATAGTTCAGTTGTAGTTACTAAATATATTGATAGTTACAACTGCTACAAAAAAACTTATTCGGTTGGAATACATACAAATTTAACAGGCTAGTCCAAGTAAAAAATATTGTTTTTTGAAGTTGTGCATGTTTTATTAACGTTAATAGGAAAACAATTGCAAATAAATGTATATTTCTATACATGTGAACACATAATAACTCTTTAGGAAATCACTTAAGCCGCTTTTAGCTGAATTTAAAAATATGGATTTTATGGCAGCTTTATGTACATTGGAAATAATTCGGTATTTCGGGAACTATTGAAGAAATTGTTACGAAATTTCACATGGTTGGAGCTGAGCTGTTTTTGAGTTTATTTGCATTTGTTCAGCTTCCTAGCACTAATGGGGGCCAGTGTGTGGCCCCTCAAAATTGGTCACCTCGGGCCAAAAGGCCAAACCATGTGAAATTTCGTAATAATATATTCAATAGTTCCCGAGATACCGAATTATTTTCAAAAAAAAAAGTTTCTAAATCACTGTGCAACAACCAATACGTCAAAAAATATCGGAAATGCCAGCAAGATTCTGTTTACAAGCTGAATATCTGTTGAAATAAATAATGAAGCCATGAGTATAATTACATACATGAATATAATTACATTATATACTTATCCTTTATAATTCCAAAGAAGACCTACCGCTTTCTTGAGCTAATTTACATTAATTTCTTTTTTAACTCATTTTAATTTTTTGTGTACACAATTGCCGATTTAAAGTTATTTCTGTTTTAATATTTAATTATTTTTTAAAAAAAAGTCAAAAAAATTTACATTATTGGGTTTACGACACAAGAGTGTCGGTTGGGAACATAGAATCCATGAATTTATTAATTACTACAACTGAAAATATAGTTAAAGCGTAAATTATTTGAATACAAACAAGTTTATGATTGCAACAACCAATATTTAGAACTAAGAGGTGAATTTGGTTAGATTGTGTCTGCCGATTTCTTTGAATTTATTTTAATCAAATACAAATTGATTATAATAACTAATGTTGCTATTGTAAGTAGTAACCAAAATTTCATTATAGCTATGTTTTTGCAGCTAAAAATACAGAAAAACAGTTGAATTTATGAATATTTAGTAATGGTAATAATATTTTGGTTACTTTTATAAAATGTTCGTAGTAGTAACCGTTTCCCAACCATTTTGTTTTCTGTGTGTACTGATGGTACCTCAATTTCCAGGCAAGAAATTTACAAAAATTTAAATTTGTTAAAAAATCGTATTCACGAATTCACAACTACATAACTGTTTAATTTAATTAGTTTTAAACATAATTTATAAAAATTTGATAATTCAGAAATGATTTGCTAGCATAAGCCAGTTTCATTGATGTGAAAAAATTCCAGAATTTAACCATATTTTCTGCCTTATATTTAAACAGTGTTATACATTTTATAAAACCAGAAAAAAATCTAAAAAAATACGAGTACAAACAATATTTGTTTATGTGTGGGTGGTTGCGTTTATGCATGTGTACGTTGCTGGGATGTCAGTATTATCTATAAACCACTCTTGTGTTTAAAGTAGCGTAAAAAGCTAAAAACAAGTACATAATTACAGCTAAACAAGACCAGCCAACATAAACAGCAACAACATACTACAACACTATCCACATGATCACACAAAAGTACCAGTAACATCTGCACATAACATTGGTATTACATAAATTTTATAAATATGTTTACCACTGTTCCCCTCAACTCATCCACTTCACCCTCCGTACACCACTTTCACGCTGTCTTTATGACTTTGTGACCACAATGCAAAAATTAAAATGAAATGAATTTTACTAATTAGCATTAAACATATGTTTCATAAAATGTTTGCATGTTTGTATTTATGTATGTATTTAAGAGTATGTGTAAATACAAGGCGGAAGGATTTAGTGGCATTTATTAACCCTAGCTCTGGCACCAATAAATTTCTACGAATCCTGGCACTATTTACATATGTAAATACGTGTAATTTCTTATATATTCATATGAAGATTATTGTTAGGGATACCATATAAACCATTAGGAATACTGGTGAAGCCGTCCATAACATCAACACAATAGGCCTAGGTATCTTATGAAGCCAATTATTCAGTTTATTGAGAGATCAGACATCAAAACTCCTCCAATGTACTTCACTCAGTACTTCCCTAACATAAGTGAATCCCAATGTACATCCTCAGAGATTACATCATAATGTATGCTAAATAGTTGAAGCTATTAGAGCCAGCTGGTCATAAAATCTAGACCCAAATACTTATTAATGTTGGTTAACAGTTCATTTTGACACTCAGGGCTGGGCATTCGCAGAGAAGGTGGAAAATCGTTTCCTCTTTTTCCGTATCCTTGCAGTTACGACAAGGGGACTTGCATGCTTACATATCATCCTCACAGGTATAGTCCTGTATGTCGAATATCTGGATCCTCCCTATAGCATTCTCTGGAACGGTGATAGAGTATGGTTCCGGTCCTATAAGTGCACATGACATGGAACTTATGACTAAGTTGCCATCATAATGTCAACAAGAGTCTTTTAGAGATATAATAGAGTAAATGACGACACTCGAGACCTTATATCAGGAGAAGATAAGTCCCCACGTGCCCTTTGGCTATCCGACATCACAGTGATCCTCAAATTCCTCAATCTCCCTCCCAAACACAAAATAACCCAAATGAGGTTTGCATATATCTATGCCTGAGACGTCATATATACGCAAGCCTCTTTTATCAAATTATGTGGCCGAAGAACGTTCAGGATGGATCTTAGAGAATAAGTAGGGCAGGACCTCATGGTCCAGTAATATAAACAATTAAATGTACTAAAATTAAATTAATTATATGAAAAATAATGCACATAAAACAAAAATATTTACATATGTAAATAGTGGCAGATTATGAAGAAAAAGCAACAAAATGGCTAGAAATAACGGTGAATTCACTTTTTTGTGCAGTTTTTTTATATACGCACGAAGCACATCAAAAATTAGTCACTGATTCCAAACCTTTTCCAAATCGGATCAAAAATAGAAAAATTATAGCTTTTTTAAAATTCAGATATTTACATATGTAAATAGTGCCAGAGCTAGGGTTAAATATTAATGGCAAAAGGTGTTTATTTGATTGTTTGACTTTTATTAATTTTGAGAACTAACAACAAAATAATTTGAATACTTACATAGTTGTGTGAACTTAATGATTTCTTAAATATTTGGATGAAGTTTTTCACTCAAGATACAAAATCTACATATGATTTAATGAAAATTTTTAATAAATTCAACATAGTTTACATTGAAAACAAGAAACACTAGCTCAATGATGTTTTTTGTATTTTTTTATGGTAATTCTTGTATTTTTTATGGTAATTCTTAAAAAATCTTTTTAAATATTTACTTCTAAGTTCCATTATTTTGAGTTATTTCCACCAACTTTTTTTATGTTGAATTGTATTCCATTGTATTTTCGTTTACAATAATAAGTACCCAGGAAGGCTTAACTGAACTTGGAATCTTTGTACGCAATTTCACCAATTTTTGTGGTCAAAAACAAAAGGAATCACTGAACAAGGATTCACATCGGTATATGGTGGTTTTCAAGGTTGCTGATTTCGTATCTGAGGTAAAGTTTTTCAAATTCAAAATGGCAGCGTATATTTTAAAATGTCTTCTGATTTACATGAAAATCGGAATACGAGAGTATTCAAGATTGCTGATTTCGTATCTGTGGTAAAATTTTTCAGATTCAAAATGGCGGATCCAATATGGCGGGGACTCTCCCATCTAATTCAGATATTCTTACAAAAAGTTCGCTCTTTTTTCTTCACATAATGCGATACCTCATTCAAAACATCGCCGCATTCAACTTTACCAACAATAAAATTGTAAACAGCAGCATTCCTCCCCTTTCTTTTGGTCATCCAGCTAAACTTCCGCAAGTTCGCTATTTTGCAAGCGGAGGCTGCCACGGAAAAATATATTTCTGAAAAAGTGCAACATGAAATTGAACTCAAAATTCTTCATTTCTGACTGTTTAAACCTGGCCAACCTTTTAAATGCATAACCAAAATTAATTTTTTAGAAAAAATTATAAAAGTTCTATGAAGGGTTAATTTCCATTTTTGTACTATTATTGTAAATGCTGGACTTTATGTCATATTTTTCTCAAGTTTCATTAAAGTCAAAAAAATATTTTTTTCCGAAAATCACAAAATTCAAATCGGAGGTACGGAAAAATTGTAAAAGGTATTGACATAATTTTTTCATATTTTTATTCACTATTATGATCTCAACAAATCCCAATGTAATGATCAAAAAATTCTGAAATTTGTTTTACAAAATTTTAAAAAAATTGAAAATGGAGATTCGAAACTGTCGTTAAAAAAAATTAATTTTAACGATATCCTACAAATACAAAAACTCATATAAATGTAAATACGGATATATATTAAGTAAAAATTAGCTTTTATTTTAATATTTCTCAAAATATGTTAATTTTGTCCCCACATTTCTTGTTCAAGTGGCCTGAGACACGTTAATGGTCTGGGTAATTTTTAATAACTTTAACATTTTTTAACCAATTTTTGTCATTTATATCTCATAAGAACGAAAATTACGTACACATTTCGATTATTTTGCAATCGATTGCAAAAATATTTATTTAGTAGCAAAATTTTGACAAAAACTGAAAATTTTGCATTTTTTCCGAATTTTAACGATAATACAGTTTATGGGTCAATTTTACCCAAAACAGATATTGGTTTAATCTCAAAAAGATTTTTTTAATGTAATTTTCATTAATATAATTAAATTTACAAATTTCTGTAACATAATACAGAAAGTTAAGGAGTTTCACAAATTTATTTCAAATAAATAGTAAAATTTTGCATATATCTTACCTTTGATCGCGATGCGCGTCCCGAAATCGTAGTCTGATTTGCCTGAAATTTTAAGCACTTAATTTTTAGACCTAGTGTCACAATATTCCACCCGGCGCTCTTCAAAATTCGAACACAATTTTTTTCCATACAACTGTTTGTCACTCTAATAGTGCATTGTTTGCCAATAGAGTCAAAAAGACAAGATTTGGACAAGACCACAGATGTTGTGTTATTACATCATAATGAATGCTAATGTGGAAGGTAGCCGTGAGATATCTCAAAAACTCATTAAGTCTAGGCCAATATAACTCACCAAGGTTGATTGTTATGTGATTGTCCAGGAATTTGTGTCTCTTAATAACTAGACTCGGCCATTCGCATTGAAGGTGGAAAATCGTTTCCTCTTTTTCCTTTCTTTTGCAGCTGCGTCATGGTCGTCGAAGGGAAATCCAAGGCGACTTGTTTGCTTAACTAGCGCCCAGTGCCCCATTAATATTGCCAGCAATCTTGAAATATCCCTTCTGTTACGGGTTATAACAGATACATGCATTTAAATAACGCCATCTATTTTAAGCATTTTGAAGAAATAATCTGAAGATATTACTTTTAATAATCAACAGCGGAATTGCAACTGACTAAATCGTCTGCCTGTTAATTACCATAGTAGAGTCTATGCGCATTGGCCCAAACTAAAGTAATTTTAGATACACGAATTAGAATTCAATGAAAAATGAAATCTGTCGCTAAAATGATGGAATAAAATTATTCCTAAAATTGGTGTTCAGAAGATAATTATGCTCCAATAAAACATTCGATGATAAATTGTAAGCTCAATAATGGGAAAATGTCTTTATATTTAAGAATTTATAGAAGTTTTTGAGATTTTTTGCTACTATCTTAGAGAACAAATTTTAACAAATTAAAAATTGGCCAACATACTGACAACCCTTGGAGTAAGTAATCAACTTAGAAAATCATGTCTTCTGTAAGGGAGAGATTGTGCGCTACGTTTGCTCTCCAGCACATATGGTTACAAAACAAACCGATTTGCCTAAAATCTTCAATATGCGACGTTTTACTTAAACAACCATTTAAACTTTCCTAAAATTTAAACGATTCACACTCAAGTATCTATAAAAATAAATAAAAAAAAAACCACAGAGTTCAAATGCTCGTGATTCTTTGTCTAACATAAACTAAAAGCTTTTTAACCTTCAACCAAAACATCATCATAACATAAAGGCAAGAAGAATTGTGTATTAGGGTTGGTCAGCGGAGACAATAGTTAAAACTTTTAAACCAAATAAAGTTTTTTGTTGTTGGTCTTCTTATTTTCCACACAAAGGATCACCATCAAAACAAATTACATAAATTTGGTAGCAGTATTTTTGTTTTGGGGTTAAGTATATATATATTTTTTTTTTTGCTGTCTGAACGTGTGCAACATAAGTTTCGTAATAGTTTTGTGCGGTAGTGTCAACAACAATTGCCAAAGTATTTCACGTTGTTGTGGCACTTTATTTTTAACATTTGAGAAATGAAACCCATTTACACCAACTAAAAACTATAAATACAAACAGTAAAAGACAAAGAATATTGCCAAGTAAGTGTATAATGAAATTGACCAACTATTTTACACAAATACAAACATATGTATGGTCAGTGGGTAAACATGTACCATATACATAAGTTACAGTATAATATATACATGAGTGGTATATAAGCAATGAAGCAATCTCCATTTGTTCGTGAACATATATAATAGTGCCATCTGGTTGCATTTGATGAATGCTAGCTTTTTAAAGAATAGAAATCAATGGTCAAAAACTACCAAAGAAATCAATGTCCATTTGACATAGTAGCTATCAACAATGTTATCATATTATACAAAAAATTCATACTTTTTGCTTTCGTAATTTAACTTTTTGCAAACTATTGTTGCTAATTATTTATTATTTAGTATTTATACCCTACACCACCATAGTGGGGAGGGTATATTGGATTTGTGCAGATGTTTGTAACGCACAAAAATATTAGTCTAACACCCACCTTAAATTCTACCGATCGACTCAGAATCATTTCTGAGTCGATTAAACGATGTCCGTCCATCCGTCCGTCCGGCCGTCCGTCCGTCTGGCTGGCTGGCTGGTTGTCCATGTAAACCTTGTGCGCAGAGTACAGGTCGCAATTTTGAAGATATTTCGATAAAATTTAGTATATGTCATTTTTTCTGCCCAAGGACCAAGCCTATTGAAACTGGCTGAAATCGGTCCATTATTTCACTTAGCCCCCATACAAATGTCCTCCCAAAATTGGACTTTATCGGTCATAAATGTTTAATTTATATAGGTATCTACACAAGTTTTTCTCCAAATAAGTTTATATATATACCAAATTCATGTCACCAAATTTTATTATGATCGGTCCATAATTAGTCATAGCTCCCATATAAGGTCTGCTTCCGATAATCGCTTTAACGAGCATAAATCTCTTAAAAATGCTGGTATATACATAAAATGCAACATAAATAACTTTCATATAGACATTAATCACATGACCAAATTTCATGGTGATCGGTTCATAATTTTTCATGGCTCCCATATAAGGCCAACTTCCGAAAATCACTCACGAATATAAATTATTGAAATTTTGAAAGAAAAGTGTTTTTGCTCATTTACTTAGTGTAGGGTATTATAAGGTCGGGCTTGACCGACCATACTTTCTTACTTGTTTTCTTTTACAAAATGGCTGAATTTAGCCAAAGTGGAATATCTTTAACTAGGAGTTAAATTAAAAGGTTTTTTAAACAAAATTTCCATACAAAATTTGTTTAATAAACCTTTGATACATTTAAAAACTGTTTATGAATATGTGAGACAGGTTTTTGTTATTAATTATTAATATAGCTTCCGAGTGTAAAATTCAGAAATATACATCTGAAACTCAAAAAAGTATATATATTATTGATCCTATCGTCTATGTGTCCGTCTGTGTAAATCACGCTCACGTCCTACATACACAAACAAGCTTTGTAAACTTTTCAAAAAACAAAAAAATTATTATTGTCCTAAGCAGTTTGGTATTGCAAATCAGCAAAATCGGTACAGTAGAACCAAAGTTATGAACCAAAATGTTATTTGTGTAAATACACGCAGAGAAAAATATAGTTGTGCATGTTTACAGTAACCATATCCTCATTTTTAAAATTTGTTTAACAATATTATAGTCTCAGTAACTATTTACATGATTGTGGTAACCATTATATGGTTAACTCCTATGATTGTATCAATCATATATATGGTTACAGTAATCATGTATATGTTTGTGACAAACATTTTTATGATTAAGGTTTTACCATATTATGCTGCTCTCGGCTAAATGATATCATAATCTGAGAACAACATATTATGATATAAAGATTCATCATAACAATGGTTGTCACAAACATATATATGTATACTGTAACCATATATATGATTGATACAATCATGTGAATCGTAAGTTAACCATATTATGGTTACCACAATCATATAAATAGTTACTGATACTATAATATTGTTAAAAAGCTTTTAAAAATGAAATGGTTACTGTGAACATGCATAAGCATATTTTTTCTTTGCGTGTATATTGCAGATAACACTTACCATAAAATTTTACACTCATTATTTTTATGATAAAAGGACTCTGTTGAAAATTATAGGAATCGGCCCATGATTTTAACATGCAATGATCTATAAATGAATAGAGAATTCCAGTATCCATACAAAAATCAGCAAAAGTAAGTTTTGTGCTAAAAGAAATCACAAGACTAAATTTTTCTTTGACTATAACCCTCATAAAAAGTTCACTTTCGAAAATCACGAAAACACGCATAAATATCTTGTAAATATCGCCATTAAGTTGAAATTCGACACGAATAATCCACATCCTGCACCGAATTATATGAAGATCAGCTCATAATTGTTTATAGATTTGATAAAAGGAGCACTTCCGAAAAATATACAAACTTGCATAAGTATCTAAAAAATATCAATATCAAACCAAAATTTTACACAGATTCGTAATTTATATTTAAAAATCATACTACAGATAGCCTTAACCCTTTGACGACCACAGGGACACCGACCAACACAAAAATATTGATAACTAAATAACGAAAAATACCTAAAAATGTTCAGCCCATAAATAGTGCACAAAAACCACAAATCCAAGTGGGAATTGATAGGTACATTACCGTACTGAAACGAGGACGCAGCCCAAAATCCTCAAAAGTTGCATCAACCGCAAAAGTACCTAAAGATAGGGAAATTGATAGGAAAACTACTGAAAACAGATTTTCTATTTTGCAAGATGAAGCAGATGACCCCCCAACATTACCCAAGTTGTACAAACCCCCTCCTATTTATTTGAGAGAGCAAAATTCGAATGCTCTAATTAAGAATTTGATATCATTGGTCGGAGAAAATTCTTTTTACGTTGTACCTTTTAAGCGAGGTAACATAAGCGAGACTAAGATACAGGTAAATCATGAAAATGATTTCCGTAAAGTCGTTACCGAATTTGAAAACAATAAGAAAAGTTTTTACACATACCAGTTGAAGAGTAGCAAAGGCCTCCAAATTGTTATTAAGGGTATTGACTCTTGTGTAGATCCTGAGGATATAAAGGCTGCTTTGGAACATAACAGGTTTAAAATAAAAAATGTAGTCAACATTAGAAATCGCGAGAAAATTCCCCAACCACTGTTTAGAGTTGAACTAGAACCAGGTGATGTTAATCTCAAGAAAAATGAAACACACCCAATTTACAATTTAAAATAATTATTGCATCGCAAAATTACGATAGAAGAGCCACATAAGAGATCGGGACCCGTCCAGTGTTTAAATTGTCAAGAATATGGTCATACTAGGGCATATTGCAAATTACCTCCCGTTTGCGTGGTGTGTGGAGAATTGCACGGTTCTACCCAATGCGATAAATCCAAAACCGACTCAAAAGTAAAAAAATTCAGCAATTGTGGCGGAAATCACACAGCAAATTACAGAGGATGCCCAGTATATTCCATAGTTAAGAAAACATTAACACAGAAACCTAGTATTTATCCTGTGCAATCAAAGAACCTAGTTGATACCCATTACCCCCAAATCTCGCAAACCATGAATAATAAAGGTTCATACGCTAGTGTTCTAAGAACAAATCAAACTTTTGCTCAAAACCCACCATTAGGAAGTGAAAATAACCGTAATATCAATGTGGAATTTGCAGACCAACATCCCACTTCTAATTTTAGTCGACTGGAAGCTACAATAGAGACCCTAGTGAAATCGGTTAACAATTTTACCAACTCTATGAGTAATATGATGCAGGAAATGCTTAAAATGCAATCTGTGTTATTACAAGCTATCCTAAATAAGCCATGAACTGTTTGAAAATATGTTTCTGGAATGCAAACGGCATACGCCAACACAAAAACGAACTCGAATATTTTTTAAGAAACCAACAAATTGATGTAATGTTGGTTTCTGAAACTCATTTGACGTCCAGAAGTTCATTTCGAATAAATGGATATGTAATATATGATACCAAAGATCCCAGAGGTAGATCATGCGGAGGCTCGGCAATTTTAATAAAAGCTCGAATCAAACACTACTTAATGTGTGATCTTTGCGAAGATTATCTTCAAGCTACTACTATCTGTCTTGAAGATTTTCATCGAAACTTAGTGATTTCATCGATATACTCACCCCCTAGATTTTCAATTACAGAAAGTCAATATAATAGATTTTTTAAATCACTAGGCCCCCGTTTCCTGGCAGCTGGCGATTATAATGCTAAGCACACATTCTGGGGATCACGACTGATTACCCCTAAAGGTCGTGTTTTGTTTGATACAATTTCTAAAATGGGTTTGAATGTGATTTCGAGCGGCCAACCTACTTACTGGCCTACTGACCCACGAAAAATACCGGATGTTATTGATTTTAGCGTGATGAAAAATATCCCTGGAGAAATGATTCAAGTTGAATCCTCGCTGGAACTATCTTCAGATCACTCACCCACTATTGTTACTTTATTGAGCCCCCGAGAAATTGTATCCCCGACTGGTAATTTAGCGATGACAGGCACAAGAATTAATTGGCTCAAATATAAAAAATACCTTAGTACACATTGCTCGGAAAACATACCGCTAAGAACACCAGAAAACATCGATCACTCTCTTATCAATTTCGATAAAAATCTCAAACTGGCTGCTCAACATGCTACCCAAACCCCCCGACAAATCAGATATAATAGAATTTATTCTGCAGATGTCGAACGGCTCTTAAATGAAAAAAGAAGAGTTCGAAGAGAGTGGCAATTGCACAGATCCCCCCAACTCAAATCGAAGCTTAAAGATTGTATAAAAAGACTTAAAAAGCTCTTGGAATTTCGAAAAATGGAATCATTGAATAAATATCTAGAAAGCCTGGACGCAACCCCGCAATCGGATTACTCATTATGGCGAGCCACAAAAAGTCTTAAAAGACCTGTCATATGTAAGCCCCCCTTGCGAAATTCAAGTGGCGGTTGGGCAAGAAATGATACTGAAAAAGGGAATCTGTTTGTTAATCATTTGAAGCAAGTATTTACCCCGAACACATCAAATGAAACTATTGAGTTGCCACCTGTTGTACCCCATTTTGGAGCAGCCGTACCCCTACGTTTTGAGATTCGAGAGATCGAAAAGGCTATTGTTGATTTAAACTCCAAGAAAGCACCTGGTATTGACAAAATCAGTAACAAGATGCTTATGGAGCTACCCCGGATAGCAATAAAAATAATTCTTTTTATTTTTAATGCTATATTACGCCTTGAATATTATCCTCCAGAATGGAAGGTTTCACTGGTTACCATGATACCTAAGCCGGGAAAAGATCACACAAAAGTAGAATCATATAGACCAATCAGCCTATTGTCTAATATATCAAAGCTATTTGAGAAGATACTCATGAACAAGTTGTACCCGATGTTAATTGAAAACAATTGTATACCGAATCATCAATTTGGATTTAGAAGAAAACACAGTACTATCGAACAAACCCATAGACTTGTAAATATTGTAAGAAAAGCGTTTGAGGAAAAGAAATATTGTTCCGCTCTCTTTATCGACATTTCTCAAGCGTTTGATAAAGTATGGCATGATGGTTTAATATACAAACTGAGTCAAAATTTACCCGCAAACACACATAAGCTATTGAAAAGCTATTTAACTGGTCGAACATTTAAGGTTAAAGAAGGAGACTTTTTAAGTAGTCCCCAACCCATTGAAGCTGGAGTTCCCCAAGGCAGTATCCTGGGACCCTTTTTATATTTGATATATTCGTCTGATATGCCAACTAACAATCGCACGCATACATCAACATTTGCAGATGATACTGCTATTCTAAGCATTCATGAAAACCCTGAAGAAGCGTCTCGTTACTTACAAAATCACATATTTGAATTAGAAAAATGGTTAAAACAATGGAAAATTAAAGTCAACGAGCAAAAATGTACACATATAACATTTACATTACGTAGAGAATCATGCCCCCCCATTCATATCAATAACCAAACAATAATCCAACAATCGGAAGTTAAATACCTCGGAATACATCTCGATCGTCGTCTTACATGGAAAAGTCATATAGATGCAAAATTGACTCAAATGAAATTGAAATCAATTCAAATTAATTGGCTCATTGGCAGAAACTCTACGCTTAGTCTAGATTGCAAACTTCTACTTTATAACATGATCATAAAACCGATATGGTGTTATGGCATACAGCTATGGGGCACGGCCTCAGCGTCAAATGTAGAAAAGATCCAAAGACGCCAAAACAAGTTTTTAAGAATGATTACAGATGCCCCCTGGTATATCAAAAACGCGAATATACACAAAGATCTAAACGTGCCCCTTGTAAAAACTGAGATCACGAAAAATGTGGAAAGATATTTAAAAAAACTTGAAATTCACCCAAACCCACTGGCCCGCAACATATTGAATAACCGTGGCCACACTCGATTAAGAAGGAGGGACACAGCTGACCTAAGACTAGAAGGAAGAATGCCTATTTAATAAAAGCAACAATCAATAAACAATTTTTCGTCCGGCACTGGCTGGACTAATTAATTATAATTATTAGATATAAGATTTGAAATACTTGTTGTTAGTTCATTAAGTAATGAAGATACAATATATAAAAAATTAAATTGAAAAAAAAAAAAAAAAAAAGTAAACGTGTCTCCTATTAATATGTTTAGATTAAAACAAGTTCGGTTATAGCACAGCATTTACTGTGTTCAAGAATTGTGCCCAAGTCTTTTTAAGTGTAAAACTGATTTTCTAAATTTTATATTGAGATATATGGGGCATTTCACGTCAAGTGAACCAACTTTTGAAATCGATGTCTTCCGATCGGGATGAAATTTGCACCAATGTTAGTTCTATTGGATAGTAATTCGGACACAATTTTTCAACAAGATCGGCCAAGAACTCTCTGAGTTAAAGGAGGTTAAAATTTGACATTTTGGCCAAACAGGTGTTTTTTCTTATCCATATAACTTATTACCTATTGTTCTTAGCAAAATGTGTCCCAAATAGTTTAGATAGCTATTTATGCAATCTTCCGAAAAAAATTAAAAAAAATTAATAAAATATTTTTGACTTTTTTTTTAAAAAAATCAATAACATTTTTGACTTTTTTTTCAAAATGGGCCCTTTTTATTTTTTTTTATTTTTTTTAAGAAAGCTTAGGTCTTTTCCTAAGCGACTTATATGGTCGCTTAGTGGGATGCAAGTGGGATATCTATCAAAAAAAATATTTTGTCACTCAAGATATAAAATTTTTGACTTTTTTTTGCAAAATCAAAAACTTTGTTGACTTTTTTTAAAAAAATGGACCCATTTTTTAATTTTTTTTCTTTGCTCAGAAGAAAGCTTATGTGTTTTCCTTTAACACCTTTTTTGTCGCTTAGTGGGATGCGAGTGGGATATCTATCAAAAAAATGTTTTGTAACTCAAGACATAAAATTTTTTACTTTTTTTTTGCAAAATCAAAAACTTTTTTGACTTTTTTTCCAAAATGGACCCTTTTTTTATTTATTTTTTTTTTTCTCAAAAAAAAGCTTAGGTCGTTTCCTTTAAAATCTTTTTGGTCGCTTAGTGGGATGCGAGTGGGATATCTATCAAAATAAATATTTTTAACTCAAGACAAAGGTTTTTAAATTTTTAGCATATGCACTATTTTGATTTTTTTCGTATTTGTGTGTAAACCTTAAAAATTAAACTTACGCAGAGAAACTAGACACATTAGCCTTTCCGATGGTATGTAACATACCTAACTAAAATTTCATAGCCTCGATACTGTAATACCCATAATATGTTAACCTCAGGAATAAAAATCACTTTTTATACCCTACACCACCATAGTGGCGAGGGTATATTGGATTTGTGCAGATGTTTGTAACGTCCAAAAATATTAGTCTAGCATACCTTAAATTATACCGATCGACTCAGAATAGCTTTCTGAGTCGACTAAATGATGTCCGTCCGTCCGTCTGGCTGGCTGGCTGGTTGTCCATGTAAACCTTGTGCGCAGAGTACAGGTCGCAATTTTGAAGATATTTCGATAAAATTTGGTACATATAATTTATTTGGCCCAAGGACCAAGCCAATTGAAACTGGCTGAAATCGGTTCATTATTTCACCTAGCCCCCATACAAATGTCCTCCCGAAAGTGAACTTTATCGGTCACAAATGTTCAATTTATATAGGTATCTACACAAGTTTTTCTCCAAATAAGTTTTATATATACGGAATTCATGTCACCAAATTTTATTATGATCCGTCCATAATTAGTCATAGCTCCCATATAAGGCCTGCTTCCGATAATCAGTTTAACGAGCATAAATCTCCTAAAAATGTTGATATACACATAAAATGCAACATAAATAACTTTTATATAGATATTAATCACACCACCTAATTTCATGGTGATCGGTCGATAATTTGACATAGCTCCCATATAAGGCCCACTTCCAAAAATCAATCACGAATATAAATTATTGAGCTGAAAACTACCTATAGGATTGACTAAAAAAGCCGCAAGATACAAAACTCAGACAAATTTTGGGGGTGGAAAATTAATAGCGGTCGGCCTCACATTGCACCCCTCCAGTGGCTATTATCGGTCAGTTGTGGTGGTTTTATTTTTAAGGTTTTAGAAACACTTACACACAAATATGAAAAAAATCAATTTAAAAACCTTTGTCTTGAGTTACAAAACATTTATTTTGATAGATATCCCACTCGCATCCCACTAAGCGACCAAAAGGGTTTTAAAGGAAAAGACCTAAGCTTTCTTTTGAGAAAAAAAAATAAATAAAAAAAGGGTCTATTTTGGAAAAAAAAGTCAAAAAAGTTTTTGATTTTGCAAAAAAAAAGTAAAAAATGTTATGTCTTGAGTTACAAAACATTTTTTTGATAGATATCCCACTCGCATCCCACTAAGCGACAAAAAAGGTGTTAAAGGAAAACACATAAGCTTTCTTCTGAGCAAAAAAAAAAAATAATAAAAAATGGGTCCATTTTTTTAAAAAAAAGTCAACAAAGTTTTTGATTTTGCAAAAAAAAAGTCAAAAATTTTATATCTTGAGTTACAAAATATTTTTTTTGATAGATATCCCACTCGCATCCCACTAAGCGACCATATAGGTCGCTTAGGAAAAGACCTAAAAAAAATAAAAAAAAAAATAAAAAGGGCCCATTTTGAAAAAAAAGTCAAAAATGTTTTTGATTTTTTAAAAAAAAAGTCAAAAATATTTTATTAATTTTTTTTAATTTTTTTTTCGGAAGATTGCATAAATAGCTATCTAAACTATTTGGGACACATTTTGCTAAGAACAACAGGTAATAAGTTATATGGATAAGAAAAAACACCTGTTTGGCCAAAATGTCAAATTTTGACCTCCTATAACTCAGAGAGTTCTTGACCGATCTTGTTGAAAAATTGTGTCCAAATTACTATCCAATAGAACTAATATTGGTGCAAATTTCATCCCGATCGGAAGACATCGATTTCAAAAGTTGGTTCACTTGACGTGAAATGCCCCATATATTAGGCCTGGTAAGTGCATTTTTGTTATAAAAAGTTATAAAATCATTATTCATGTTCCGTTCGTTGATATGTAGTCCATAAACATGAGTATGTGTTACGAACATTTGCACTTTACGGCCAAAATTCCATTAAATCCGATCATTTTTTTTTTTTTTTGTTTTAATTTCAAAATATGTTTTCTTGGCGCTAACCGATTCACATTAAATAGAAACAATTATTACTTTTATCCAAATAGTGTTATGGTCATGAAAAGGTTAATTAAATTCAATTATAATACATAGAAATCACATTAAAATAGCTCCCATATAAGTCCCACAACACAAAAATACATTAACGCATATAAATATTGATATCGATAAAAAGTTCAACAGAAATTAGTTTGAAGTAGACAGAAATCATACTGCTAGATTTTGTTACTATCGGTTCATAATTATATACAATACCTATATGAGGGTCATATCTGGAAAATTCATTAAATGCGAATATATATTAAAATTTTGTGATATAACTCATTTCCTTATGCAAAATTTTGAACTTTAACTAAATATATTTGTATAGCCTTTTTTATACTCTGTTTCTTCACTTGAAGGTAATGAGGAAAAATGCGTAATGTTAACCAAAGTTTAAAAATTTTTAAATTTCATACGTTTAAAAATATGGATAAATGTCATACTCAATTGAAAATGGTAAGAATCTATATTGATTTTAATTATAAATTGCTGAATTATATAAAAATTGTTATATAAAAATTGTTCTGCGTAAACTAGTCCTTCTAACAATTGTTATATTTTTTCAATTGTTATATCATCATGTTTATATAGATTCGGCATGGCCGAATACAGTACTCTTACTTATTGAATAATATTTTGATATTGTATAATCAACATAAGGTCAACATAAGTAATATTGGAACGTCGCCAATTTTCACCCTTCACCATGACTGGAAAACCATGTTCGTCTGTCCGTCTGTATGTTCAAATCATTCATACATCAATATAGCGGGAATTCTTCCGGCTCGGTTGCTATTTAAAATCGACAAAATCGGTCCACAATTGGCTGAAATATAAGGAAAAAACCAGGATCTATATTTGGCTTACTAAGACATTAATATAAATTTAAAAAAAATAAAAAAAATTGCCATAAAATTTGTTTCTCCGACCATATTAGTTTTGTGGTTTAAGATATTCAATATATAATGCTACTACTAATCAATACACAATTGGTCAATTCACAAGGTCTCCTATTATGTCATTTTGTAATTTTATCCTAATATTTCAAAATGGTTTGATAATGTAATTGCCTTTCAAGCAAAAAATGCTATGTTTATTGTGTTATCGTAACCAACCAGCAGAGTACTGCGCCGAACGCCTAAGAGTCGGTTAAGCCGAGCCGCCGAGTCGTAAAATATTAGGACATTATAACAATATGACATAATAGGAGACCTTGTGAATTGACTAAATATGTTTGTAAGAAATGCACTGTACTTAGTTAAATTAAAAATTGCATCGTCTTAAAATAAGACTGTTTTAACATTTTCCCTTTTCCTTGAAAAATTATCCTGCATACACAAATATTTTAACAAAAAATATCACCACCATTTCCCCTCTAGTTCCTAATATTCTTAATTAATATTTTCTTTTGACATTTATGCAATTAGAAACATAAAATTTTTTGTTTCACACAGCACCTTTAAATTGATTTCCATGCAAGCAAAACAAACTGAGAGAAACAATAATAATAATAATGATAAAAAAGAGAACTCAAAAACAATAACATTTCGTATAAATGTGCAAAAGTTTTCGTTACTCTTATCTGGTAAATAAATAATATAAAGTTAAAAGTTTATAACAAACGCGACTGGGGAACTAATTTAGAACTTGAGAAAAGTTAGTGTGCTTTGTTCTAAATTTGTTTGTAGTTTGGGCATAAAGTTTTTCCTTATTTTTGCTTTAATTTGAGGCAAGATGGCAAGTAAAATGATGCCATGATTTGAATGGTCACATAACACTGGCTTAGATACTGAATTGTTAGATAAACAGACAGGCAGCAGTTGGACGGAAATGCAAGATGACATATAAACTAAAAAAAGTAAAAAACATTATAAAACAGTCGACACTAGGGCAAAAAAATAGTAAAGTGAAAAAGGCAATATCATCTTGATTTCAACAGAGTTTTTTAGAGTGATGACAGCATAAAAAAATATTTTAATATTTAGGTTAGACTGTAATTAAAAAAAAAAAAATAATAAAAACTTTGGTGATGGCAAATGTGAATAAATATATAATAAAATAAGTAAATTAAATTCCAGATTTGAATAGGCCATTAGCTCTTCATCCTATGTGAAAAAAATAAAATATAAATCAATCTGTCTGAAGCACTGTAATTCCAAATTAAAACCTAGCTGGACACAATTATATGGTGGTGTTTTTATATGGATTTGGGGTCTCTAAATGCAAATCGTATGCTGAGAAAGCTCTGTATTACGTATTATTCGAGTTATAGTAGGGTCTAAATATAAACTAAGAAAATATTTTTTTACTGCAAAAATTTGGTCTCTAAATGCAAATCGTATGCTGAAAATGCTCTGTATGACGTATTTTTCGAGTTACAGTAGGCTTTAAATATAAACAACTAAAAAAATATTTTTCTCTTGCAAAAATTTGGAATACTAGATTAAAATTAAGGGTTTCTCAAAACCTACTTTAAAAAGTAATGTTATGTATAGTAAAGTTCATTTACAAAGTCGTTTTCCTTGTAATTGGTAATAAAATAAAAGGATTGACGTTGATGGTTGAGATTTTCGCAGAGGCACATTCCCTATAACTTGCCCTAAGACCCAACTTTAAAGTACTAAATCAGGATAATTTCTGTGCCTTAATAAGCATTAAAATATGGGTTTCTAATTGGTAAAATACAGGAACATTTGTTGTGCATAAATTTTGTAGAGACCCAGCAGTTCTAGGAGACAGTCCGGAATTAGTGATTTTACCCATCATTTAGGGTGGAATTTAGTTACTTCAATAGCTACGTGACTAGTTATTTTAACAAGTGCAGGGGGCAATTGACCCTTATTGACTACAATGAGACTGTGTAATAGCTGGTTTAAAGTAGTCAACGGATTGGATTCATATAATGGTTAAATATCATCAGTTACCTTACTATCTACCTAACTGGTAACTTGATAAGGTACATAACTAGTTATTTTAACATATGCGCGTGCTAATTGACCTGAAATAGTCATCTAAAAGACATGTCATAGGTAGTCCAATAAACGATAGCTTGTAAACAAATCTTTCTTCGACAACTCTCCAAGATATTGCTTCTGGTGGGTAAAATAAATACTTTCTATAGGTTACTAAGTTTTTTTAAGTTTATGCCTCAACGACGAACGCTTTAGGCCTATGATAACCAACTTATTATGGTCTGAATTGGATGATGGTCACCCAAGACATTTGATTTCAACAGGACAGCGCTACGTGCAACGCACTTCATGCCGCATTGGTCATTCTGTACGAGCGATGTTCAATTCACGTGGAGGTGATGTGAAATGGCCATCGAGATCGTGCGATTTGACCAAAATAACCCATGCCATCGGTCAAACTTAGCTTGATTAATGCGCCAGTCATGCACAAATTAGACATTTCGGATATGCGCCACACAGCGAGCCATGACTGCAATTTTACGATATTATATTCCATTCATAGTGGCATCGATAGGCCTTTACAAGGTATTAAAAAATTACGATGATATCTCATACACACTTTGATTTATTTATAAAGATAGGAATATTTGTAAAGTTAGGAAGCGCTTAATAGAAGAAGGGGCCCGTAAAATAAAAAATGTTTTATTTTGAATTTTTATGGAAAACAATTTTATAATTTTTTAATTTATGTGAAAAATATTTACATTTTACAATGAGAATATTTTGCAAAGTGTATCTTAAAAACAAAGAGAATATAATTAGCTGTCGAGTGCTTCTTAAATCAATAAAGTCAGCTTCAAAAGAAATTCCATCAGACATTAGATGGAATTCATGATACGCAAATGTATTATTGAAACTTCTCATTTAATTTCTTTTAATGTCGGTTAACCGGTAATACTGCTTTAATCGACCACTGTTAACCAAAAATCCGGATTTTTAAAAAGGGTACATTTTCGGTTAACAAACAAACTGATTTTATATAAACACGAATGTTTGCGGACATCACATAAATGATTACCGTGGTCTTAATTTAGTTAAACGAATCGTAATCATATTGCAATCATAGAAGAATAGTTGGAATACTTGTTTCTAAAGGGTGAGTCAAAACAAATTTATACACACTATTCCAGCCAGAACTTTTACTTGGTCCAACAAATTATTATTTGTTTTAATCACGTTAGCTTTTCAACTGTTATTTTAGTCAAAATGGACACAGGGAAAAAGTACATGAAAATATAATTAAAACTTTTCAAAAAAATCCAATACAGACTTTGTAAAAATAAGGTTTCATGGTCACACTGTTTCAAAAGCAATTAAATGGTATAAAGACGTCTTGAGCATTGAAAGAAAACCTGGATCAGGAAGAAAAAAATGTCTGACAAATATTAAAAGGCAAAGGAATTCGAACAATTCTTTCGAAGAGCACCAAACACTTCTATCAGAAAAGCAGCTTGTAAAGTCAAATACTCTGATTCTTATGTGCGCTGAGCCAAAGCTAATGCTGGGTTGAAATCTTATAAAGTTCAGAAAGTTCCATATCGCAATGCGGTAAAGAACTTAGAAGCAAAATATTGAGCACAGAGTGCCTTCATATGTCTGGCCTGCATTGATGTCGCTATGGAAAAAGAGCCCTTGAGTGGTATTGAAATCCACCCATCTGTCCAGAACTTGTTACGCGCTGGGTAATAATATGAATAACAAAAATTCCATTAAGTTTGAAAACAAAATAATGTATTTGTTATGTTTAAAATACCGAGTTTAAGAGGCATATAAAAAGATTTTCCGACTAGCTTATATTGGTAGATTGGTTCTTAACCCGTATTAAAGCGCATAAACATATAAATACCAAAGAGTATCATATCACAGAAAAATAACACTGAAAATATAAAACCAAACCATGGCGAGGTATAGTGCCATGTAGGGTAATTTAATTCCCACCCAATTGAATAACAATAAAACGCCTTGACAGACAACTTACCCTAAATAATTTTAAAATCTGTCCCTAATATAGACTGACTTACTAACTTACATATTGTTACAATTTTCCTTAGCTATCCTTCCCATTTAAAAGGAAATTTATAGGTACATTTTAATAAAGCAAACAAATGAATTTATTGAATGTATAAAAAGAAAGCATAATAAAATAAACAGAATATAAACATAAACCTAATTAATGATCATTACACAAAGAGTGTTTAAATCATACTAATTTAATGAAGTTTTTTAAATGATATTATTTAAGCAATAATTATGAATAAAAAATAAGAAGAGCAAATTAGAAAACGGACAGACGGACAAAAGAGTATGTAATATTAAAAATATGTAATTAAAAAAAAATAGAGATCAGTATTGTATTACTCACAACACAATTGTTGGTGTTCCATTTTAAAGCTGTGTCGATTGAAGGGCCCAGCAAAACGAGATGACAATGATGATTTTGTTGTTGTTGGCTTTAAAAGAAATTCTCACTGTTTTTGTAATTTTAAATATACATACGTAGTTATTTTTAGAATAGTAAAATATAAAAAATAATAAAAGATATTTTGGGTTAAATTTTAAAGTCTCATCGAGAATAATTCGTACAAATGATTTTAATTTAGTTATTAATGATTTTTGATTCTAATTTAGTTATAATAATAATTTAAATTTATTGTGATATTTTCAAATGTTATTTTAAGAAATGTTAAGTATAAATTAGAATCATTTGTACATATAAACTAGATAATGAATAATTTTACATTTTTGTTTGTTTTAGAATGAATTTATTTATAATAATTATAATAAAAAAAATGTTTTATGATGTCATGTTTTCCATGCTATTAAACCATCTCTTTCAATTCAGGGGAGGATGTTGGTTCCAAACGTGGATTTTCTTGCCACGTGTGCTTAAAACTCAGAAAGTCCAGATTGGACCCTTTTGGAATGCGTTGTTAAAGAATTAAGACACCAAATGGGACACTTTCCTTGAAATAAAATAACGCCATGTGTAAAAGGCTTGAAATGCACGTGAATCACAAAAACCTTACCTTTGGTTAAAATTATCAATTTATGATATTGAATACCAATAGAATGCAGAATAAACTTAATGCGTCTTAAATTTTACACAGAGTTCTTAAATTTTATTTGATATAAAAAGTATCAGTTATTTTATAATTGTTGAATTTTTCTTTGCACTTTGCACTTTTTACTTAGAGCTTTTTTTTTTTTAAAAAAAATTTATTATTCTTTGTTAGAAGTGTACATTTGTGTTCATGACAACTTTCACAAGCTAATAACTTTGAACTGATTAAAATTTGTATTTGGTGGTGCGTATTACAAAGTGCGTAATTTAATCCGGTTTTGATTCTCATTGAGAGTAAACAAAAGTAATGCATTATCAATAATTGACCGGCAGCAAAAAGAGGACAGAAATATTTACATTGAAGATCAGTAAAAAAAAAAAATGCAAACACCAAAATTATTACCATATATGGTCATAAAATTTGTCTTGAGTTGAGAGTGCAACCGAGTAAACAAACAATTATACATATATATGTACATTAATCTTTGTGAATGCAAATGAGCTGGCAGACAAAACTACTTTCTAGCATGCTAGAAATTGATGAAGAACCCTTATCAACCTAATTCAAAACTAAATGAATACAAATATGTGTAAAACAAAAATATAATGTAATTATGTAGTGTAAAATACTAATGTAAAATTTCTTAAACAAAATCATTTTTACAACAAAAGAAATCGCAACAAACTTCGACCTTTGAAAAAATATTGGGCTCTTGTAAATTGAAATGATTACAGAGGTCAACTTTCCGTAATATAGTTGTACCAAAGTAAAAACTGTTATGTAAACAAAAAAATACTTTCTGCACCTGCTTTCAAAACTGTTTAAATATGAAAATGTTAAAATTTACTTCAATTTATAAAGTATGCAATAAATATGGTAAGAATAAAAATGAAACAATTTATACAAAGAAGTGTATACACATTAAATGCATTCATTAATATAAAAGTGCTGCTGAATACATACTTCATGAAATTGATATAAATGTTGAAAATATGAATTGTGTGTTTATGAGCAGATATTTTTTTTAACGCATAAAAGGTTAAAAGCCAAGTCTGACGGTCATTATGGTATAATAAAACGCATATACATTCAAATATATATATTTTCCAATATATTTTTTTTAAGCATGCTTTTTATAGCATTTGTGCTGGATGCCAAAATAAAAAAATTAAAAAATGCTTTTTGGTGGTATGTAAAACCAATTTGCTCGTAATTTTTGTATATAATGATAGCAAAGGCGCTAATTATTATGTGTTAGTTGCGCATTTAGGGTATAATTAGAAAGTGATTTGCCTGTAGGTATTTGCTTAATTTTATGTTGCCATAAAATCTTCAGTGTTTACATTTTAACTTGTTTTCATTACATATTTTTCTTTTTTTTTAACTTTAAAATTATGTATCTGAAAATTTTCATAAAAAATAACAAAAGATTAAAATTTACATAAATCTGTGTTAATATGAGTGTGTGCAAAAAAAAAAAATGGTTAATGTTTAATTAGATAAGAGGAAAAGTATGTTCGTTAATCTGAGTATTAAATGCAAATAATATTTGAAAGAATATAAAAAATATATAAAATCGTAACTTATTCATATTATATTTAAATAGGGAATAAGCTATATTATCGGCTAAGGTTCAATTTCAATTCAAAAAAATTGCCAATAACTAACCGTAATTAAAAAATTTTCATTGGTTAGATTCGAAATCATTTAAAGAAAATTCCTGTTACTATTTCTATAAGAATTCACTAATACCTTAAGCCAACAAAAAGTTATTTCCATTATACATTTACCGTTAAGCATTGTCATTCTTTTTTTTTTTTTTTTGGTTTATTTCAATATTTGTTCATGTTTAAAAGCACACCGCATTTTTAAACTGCCTTAATTTTTGCTTGTTTTTTTACTTTTGGTTTTGTTCTCTGTGAAAGTCAACAAGGTGTTTTTTGTTTTAAAATTTTTTTTATTCAGACCTCTTTTAATAAATAAAATAAAATACACATTTATTATCAACCTTGAATAACGTACGCATTTAAATTTTTTTGTGCTCTGGTGTAAACAGACTTTTTAAAGTTTTTAATGTTGCCATTATTCATGAAAAATTTTAATTATTTTCTTTTTTTGTTGCTGTTATTGTATAAATTGTTTTTAATGACTGATGTATGCAGATGTGTCAATGGGTTTTTAGTATATACAAAAATATTTATTTTTTTTTTTTAATTAATTTTGGAATTTTTTAAAAACCGTTTTAAGAAGACAACCTAAGTGTTAAATGCAACAGTAATTATTTTAATAAAGGGTCTTTCGTTTAGAATTTCCAATTCGGTTTTAACCGAAACCGAAACCGCGGTTTTTCGAGGCCTAAAACCGAAACCGAAACCGACAAATATTCTTCGGTTTTCACTTTTAATCTATTTTCACTAGAAAAATTCAAAATTAAGAAATGAGAAACAAACTTTTTCATCCAATATCTCTAAACACAGATCGGTAAAAATATCTTAAGATTTGTTTGATGATGTAGCAGGCTACCTTTATCGGGCAAAATAATGCAAAATTTTTGTAAAAAAGTCTTAGTTATTTTCAAATATCCGCTAAAAGTATGGAGTACTAGCTGAACCGATGCGCTTCGCCACCCTAATTGGAAGATAGAAATAGCACTATTAAGTCTCCCTTTTTAAATTAATACTAATTCAGGAAAACATGTCTCTAGTTTCATGTTTATTGATTCATTATAATGTGGATTGTAGCTCATTCTAGATGTATTATTAGAATAAAAACAGTACCATAAAAACCCACATTTTGTATCCCTACTCAGCACCTTGAGTGTTTAATTTCATATTTCTGTGTCCATTATTAGAAAGAAAGGTAAGACTATAATCACCTTTCGTGAATTCTAACTCATTCAGAATCATTTGTGCCTAATTTTAAAGTTTATTATTATAAAATATTCAAAAAGTACCTTTAAAAGAAAGAAATAGTAACATTAATTATCCGTTTTGAATTCGCGTTTCTAGGTCCATCGTTATTCAAAAAGTACCTGCAAGTCCCTTTTTTATATTTTACTCAGTCAGGATCATGTGTTTAATATCCAGCTTATAAGTTCATTATTATAAAACTTTTGGAATCTCTAGAAAATTGTATGAAAATTTCTCCTTAATATTTAAAAACCGATTGTTTTCTTCTTTTTTATAAACATTTTATAAATAAATAGTTTGGAATCGGTAATATAGTTATTTTTAATATGTATTATATTATTATTTACATATTTGTATTCAGTATTAATTACTGCTTTTTATATACAAGTATATACTATGAATAAAAATACTTATATTCTACCTTTGTTAAAAAGTTTTTCTAATTTGGCGTCTAAAGACAAATTTGTACATTTTTTTTTTTTGCAAAAACGTCAAATTATCAAACAATAAACCAGCGTTTCCGAATTTATGTGATTTTGTAAATTCTATGAGACAAAACCCATTGAAGAAATTTTATTTGCAAGAATTTTTCAAAAATAATTCTTCAGATTGGGTTAATGTGAATATTATTAAAAATGTCGTAACAAAAACACTGTACTAACTTATGCTAATGTACTTACACAAATACTGTTAGTGTTTTATTGATTAAAGGCTGCTGAATTGTTTGTTTCCCTCTTAATACATGATTAAGTCTTGACGATTTCATGACGATTTTTTTAAATTTTTATGAGGAATTTAACGATTTATTTTCTAAATTTTAACAATTTTTTTTTCAAAAGAAGCCTAACAGCACTGCCTATGGTTGAAACTATAATTTTAAACTTTGACGCCAAAAATGTGGTACACAGTAAGTCGGTATTCTTCAGATGAAGTTAACGACATGGCTGATCCAAATTCTTCTGAAGTTACATATTTTATTGTTGAAAATATTTTTTTAATTAATAATTTAAATAATAGTCACAGTGTTTATTTAAAAACAAAGAATAACAAGAAGAGAAGGCTCTCTACTTTTCTACAACAACAACCTCTCTCTCTCTCTCACATACAAGTAGTATACAGCGTTACCATTGTGCGACTAAAGTCGCAATTTGACCCTTTTTCAGCACCGCTGACACTTTTTGTGCCCCTTTACTAAAATGAACTAAATCTGACACTTTTTAATATTTTTGACCCTTTTTTCCCCTTTTTCAAAAAAAAAAAAACGAACTTTTTGCTTTAATATGAATTTTCAAAGGGAATCTTCGCAAATAATTTATCTTGATATAGACATTTTTACAAATTTTTTAAAAAAGGAATTTATTAATAAGAAGAGGTAGATTTTATGAATGTTTTACATATTAAAGAAATAACTAATACATATATTGGACATGAGGCTGAGGTAGATTTATGTATCGAAATAATATCAAAAAGTTGTACTATTGAAATAAAAACAAATAGCTTAAATTTTTACCAAAAGCTTTGTAATGAAATAGTAACAAGAATTGATATAAATAATAAAAAACTTTCAGTTTTAGAATATATAGATCCATTCTTTCTAATCTCAAATACGGAGATTAAATACTATGATATAGTTTCAGAATACAAAAATGTAATTACTCAACCAGATATATTTATACAAGAATTATAAATGTTAGAATCAAAAATTTATGACAAAACATATGATACTATGTTTAAAATTACAAACTCAGAAGAATTTTGGCATCAAATTGGTAGTTTAAAAAACAGGTTTAATGATTATTTATATTTTAATTTATATGAATTTGTAACATATGTATTTACTCTGCCACATAGTGCATCGGCGGAAGGAGTATTTTCAAAACTCACGTTAAAAACATTAAAAGTGGACTCATGCGAGTCCATGCTTTCGGCACAAAATGTATTAGATATGGACCTAGAAGATTGGATTCCGTGTGATGAACTCATAAAGAAATATAGATGTAATTTATCAAAAAAATAATTTAATCAAATGTAATATAATTTGAAATACGAATTGAATTTCTTTTAAACCAAATAAGTACTTTTATATAATTTTCTGTATTTCTAAATAAACTGGAGTAACAGTGATCTCAGTTTAATATAAGTACATATTCATGCTTTAACGTAATTATTTGAAATGTATCTCATTAATTTTATCTTTTTAATTTGTTACAAAATTAGTAATTTTGTATAATTTTTTATTTACTTTTAATGGACTGTTTTTTAATTTTAATAATTGTTGTGTTCCTTTTTTTTGCTATTAATTTTCAAAGTTACGGAAAAAAGAAAATACCAAAGTGATTTAAATAATATTTTATTTTATTTTTAAATATATGTTGTTCAAACATTTTTTATCATTTGCTTTTTTTAAATTGTGACCAACATTTATAAATTTGTATAAAACAACATGTAAAAAAGCAACAAATCACAACAAATAATTTGTAACAAAATTAAAAATGTTCTTTAAGTTTTTGTTATTTATTACATAGTCTTTATTGGCAAATCGTTATTATAAAAATTTGGAAAAATTAAAAAAAAAGAAAATGAATTTGTCTATATGTACATTAACATCATTAAAAAATTCAATAAAAACGTTTTTATCTAATTTTGTTTACTTTTTTTCCTTTAAAAGTGTTGCCCCTTTTTATTTCCAAAATCCCCTTTTTGTGCGACTTTTTCTTCAAGAATCCCCTTTTTGTGCGACTTTTCAAAATTTTCCAACGGTAACGCTGGTAGTATATGAATTCAACACACTTGAGGCAGAGATATCTTCAAAAACTTGCACAAACACGTAAAATTTTTTTAATTTTTTTCAACATATTTAAACCATTAAAGTAACCGAAACATGTATGCTTTTTACAAACGAAAAATATATTTTTTTAATTTATTTGACATCAAATTTTTAAGGTGTTACAATTAAAACTGAAAAAAACACTTTTGTAAAATTTGGTATTGAAAATTAATAAAAAAATCAAATAATAAAAAGCAGAAAAATCTATTAATAAAATCTTTCCAGAATTGAGAATTGTTTGACCCGTTTCATTTAATTGTAATAAAATTTTGTTATAAATTTTAAGGTTGCTTTTTGACAGATATGTGTGTTTGAGGAGTGTGGTGAAAGTGGTTTGACAGCATTTCACTTCTTGTTATTATTCTTTGTTTAAAAAGTTTAAATTCAATTACTTTTTATTTTCAAAATCAAAATACAAAATTCACAATAAGGGCAATGATAACTTAATTATTTATTAAACTAAATTTTAACGTTAAAATAGCAAGTTCTACTGTATTAAAAAATATAATATGTCACCAATTTAACCCTTATGTGTGTAACAAAAAAAAAAACACCTTTAACAGAGTGACAGGGTACCCGGGTACCACAAACAGAACCTATGAAGTTACATATTATTGCGCAATATATACAAATGCTCCATATTATGAAATGCTAAAAAAATTTTAAGTTTAGCCTAACGTCAATTCAATAAATGGGGATTCCCATTTATATACACAGTACTCAAGTAAATTCAGCCAGTAGAAAGACTACTCAGTATTGTGTTGTGAGCGTATACGTAATATTTTCCATATAATTTATATGTGGTAGCCGGGTGCCCAAGTCGAGACACAAACATGTCCATTATAAAAAATAAATATAACAAAAAGTTAGGAGATCTCAGAAAGTTTCAAGCGCCTAGGAATTCTGCATACATAGAAAATTGCAATTAAATTACAAACAGTTACCCGGGTACCCTGTCACACATAGAAGGGTTAAGAAACACTTATGATTCGTATATGTGAGCTTGTATTTATTATAAATTATGTAAAATGTAGTAAAACAATAATTGTATAAGAAATAATGGATGCATAAAAATACACATCCTAATTAAAAGGCAATTGTTATTTGTAAATCAATGTAATAATCCTTTTTGAATAAATGTCTTTATACACATAAATTTACTATATATTTTTTTTTGCTTTAAGACACAACACTAGACGATTCACTCCTTTGATTATTTACATACACATCATAAATTTTATATTTATGTATTCACATATACCCACACTTGTGAACATAAGCAATTTAAAACAAAACATTCCCTGACAAGAAGTCTTAAAATACATATTATTTTGATTATTCTCGGCACTTGATTTGTTTTGTTTCTATAAATATACACTACACTCTTGTAAAACTATTACTGTACATTACATCGTTGTTTTAGTTTTAAGTTTATTATTATATATTTGATGAATGTGTGTTTTTCTATTATAAAGGGTTTTCCGGCAAGAGGTGTTATTTTTAATCACCCGGTATTTCGGTAGCCGTCACTTTTGAAGCTCTTATTACTTTTGAAGCTCTTATTACTTTTGAAGCTACAATTACTAAAAATGGAACGATACATGTTTCAACTACGCATTGAAATTATTAAAATTCACTACAAAAATGGTGAAAATCTTGCAGTCACAGTTCGCAAAACTAAAGCATTTTTGGGTCATCTTGAAGCACCTTGTCGGACCGCAATACAGAAATTGGTGAAAAATTCGAGCTGTTGGGCCAAGTTAGTGATATGGAGAATAAAACCCGTGCACATCACTCAAGAACAACTGAGAATATTGCTCAAAGTGTTGAAGAAGCTCAAAGTGTTGAAGAAAACCCAGGTTTGTCCATTCCTCGTTGTTCCTTTGGAATTAGGCATTCCACAAACGTCATTACACCGTATGTTATGGTCGGAGTTGGATGATATTGATCTGGTCAAAGTTTACTTGCAACAAGATGGTGCTACGTGCCACACAAGCAATGAAACCATTGCTCTTTTATGGGAAAAGTTTCCGGACCGTGTTATCTCTCGAAGAGGTGATCACAATTGGCCACCGAGATCTTGATTTAACACCTTGCGACTTCTTCCTTTGGGGCCATGTGAAAGATAAGGTCTAGGCCAATAACCCAGCGTCGTTTCAAGACTTCAAAGATAGCATTCGTGAGGCTATCGAGGACATAGGGCAGCCACTTTGTGATTTGGTTATGGAAAATTTCATGAAGAGGAGATGGTACTGTACGCGTGGTCGTGGCGGCCAATTGGCTGATGTTGTTTTTTATTATTAACGGCATACCTTCCTCTTTATTATGAAATAAACATCTGATCATTTATCTCAAAAACTGATATTTTTCTTTAAATACCAAAATAACACCTCTTGTTGGAAAACCTGTTATGTAATTTGTTATGTTTGCTTTTTCTGTCTGTGTGAATCGAAAGCAATTTTATTTCTTTGAGTTGAGCTGCCAACATTTCATGTCATATTTGTTTTCTAATTTTAATGTTGGTTGATTTGAGTTTTTATTATGTTTGACACTTCTTTCACACCTGAATTTAATAACTTTAGCTGCTTTTTATTTACCGTACAGTATATATTTTTTTTCTGTTTTTTTTTTTTTGTGCTATTTTCTATTTCTGACATTTGCCTTTTTTTTTGTTTCATTTTAATTTTCTTTATATAGTTGTTATTAACAACATTTATTCCATGTAATTTCTAGGCTTTTGAAAGAGACGTGCAGTTCGTTTGATGTATATATTTGTATCACCTTTCTGACACTTGAAATACAGCATTAGGTTGGAGGAAATAAAATAGAAGTGAGCAACTGACAGTCAATATAATGCACGTAGTAATTCGTGTGTACATAAGTAAGTAAGAACAATAGAAATATAGTTACAGAAATAAAGATAAATTCATTTTAAGCTCCCTAAAATGTATATAAATACATATTAGTATTATTAGTAGTTATTCTGTACAATATTGTAGACACTTTTCAAAATCATTTAACATAGTAATTTTTTTTGTTGCAAATTCCAAGATTATTGACAGTATATTTAGTAACAGCTTGAATTATCAAATACCAGATATCGAATATAACTCGTTCATATAATAAAAACAAGTAAGAAAGTATGGTCGGTCAAGCCCGACCATATAATACCCTACACTAAGTAAATGTGCAAAAACCTTTTTCTTTCAAAATTTCAATAATTTATATTCGTGAACGATTTTCGGAAGTGGGCCTTATATGGGGGCTATGACCAATTATGGACCGATCACCACGAAATTAAGTAGTGTGATTAATGTCTGTATGAAAGTTATTTATGTTGCATTTTATGTCTATACCAACATTTTTAAGAGATTTATGCTCGTTAAAGTGATTATCGGAAGCAGGCCTTATATGGGAGCTATGACCAATTATGGACCGATCACCATGAAATTAAGTGGTGCAATTAATGTCTGTATGAAAATTGTTTATGTTGCATTTTATGTGTATACCAACATTTTTAAGAGATTTATGCTCGTTAAAGTGATTATCGGAAGCAGGCCTTATATGGGAGCTATGACTAATTATGGACCGATCATCATAAAATTTGGTGACATGAATTTCGTATATATAAAACTTATTTGGAGAAAAACTTGTGTAGGTACCTATATAAATTGAACATTTATGACCAATAAAGTCCAATTTCGGGAGGATATTTGTATGGGGGCTAGGTGAAATAATGAACCGATTTCAGCCAGTTTCAATAGGCTTGGTCCTTGGGCAGAAAAAATTATATGTACCAAATTTTATCGAAATATCTTCAAGATTGCGACCTGTACTCTGCGCACAAGCTTTACATGGACAACCAGCCAGCCAGCCAGACGGACGGACGGACGGACGGACGGACATCGTTTAATCGACTCAGAAAGTGATTCTGAGTCGATCGGTATACTTTAAGGTGGGTGTTAGACTAATATTTTTGGGCGTTACAAACATCTGCACAAATCCAATATACCCTCCCCACTATGGTGGTGTAGGTTATAACAACCAATTTGAGATTTATATTTTGTTATACAAAATAAATTACTCTAATACTGTGTTCAGACATGCATTCTTAATTGTCTCAATTTAATTTTAATTGCGCAATTAATATTTAGTGTTCACACCAGCGTTGCCATATTTTTTTTTTTTCAAAAACTTCAAATTAGTAGGAATAAAACTGATTTTCAAGTGCAAAAACTGCACATAAAAACGACAAAAGATATATAATATATTTTTTTTACTAATGACTTTAGGAGCGCTAAATCCTCAATAGTTTCTTGGAGTAAAGTATCTAAATGATACATTGCCGAAAATGGAAAATTATGTTCTGCGCTGAACACTGCTAAATAGAGTTCAATATTTGATATTTTCGCACTATACTTGCCCGAATCGCTTAGTGATACCTTAAAACTTTTGTGAATTTGTACAGCTGTAGTTCTTTCTGCATGTTTAGATGTCAAAGTATGAGCCCTTAAATCTGCTACTCCTTTTAGCTCACAACAACAAACTTTACAGTGGCCAAATTGTTATCGCTCCTCCAGATTCATGATTTAAACATTTCTTGCTCCTCCCAAGCAGCGTTGCAAAATGTGCATATTTATCTGCATTTTGCAGTTTTTCTACGCATTGAGCAGTTTTGAAGTTTTTTGGTTAAAAAAGGAAGTTTTTCTGTAAATTGTGCAGATTTTGAAGTTTTTACATTTTAAATTTTTACACTCAATTTTTTTATTTTAATTTCATTTTCTGAAGCTATAATTTTACCACATTAGTAAATATTTTCAATAATAATAATATAAACTGTAAAACAAACTTAATAGGTTTTGCTGCGGATGGTGCCAATATAATGACTGGTGTTACAATTCTGTTTCTGCATTGCTAAAACAAGATTGTCAACATTATTTATATTCAAATGTATTTGCCACTCGTTCGCTCTTTGTGCAATTTCAGCTTGTCATTTTTTACCGAAATATATTGAAGTAAAATGGTCCGTATTATTTTCAGAATTACAAGTGTTGCTGGATTATAATCACAGAAAAATATTGCGCCCTTCCCAAACGCGTTGACTATCGCCCGAAGATACAGTAAATCAGCTTCTGAGCAGATTAGAAGTCTTAAAAATACATGGAAAAGTTTGATTTTACACAAAGAAGAATAAATTATTTACATAAAGAATTTGAAATGATGTTAACAAACTAAACCGTCTATTTCAAAACGAATGCGCACAACTACATTTAGTAAATAGTTCAATAAACCATGTTTTTACCTTTTAAAAACGGGGTTTATTTCCTTCAAATAAACCGGATACTTTTGATTGCAAATAAAAGCAGTTTTAGTAGTTTAAAATTGTAACAACTCTTTATTTATTTAAAATGTACAATAACAACAGTCTAAATAATCACTCAGTGTCTTTATACAGGTTTATCAATTCGCAGAAATGCACACACACTCTATTACGTACAACCTTAAATGCATAAGACAGTTGATGTTAACTCTAACAGCGCCAATGACAAACTCAACTCACGACTGCCACCTCTGTCACTATTTATACACGCGCCATCTATCGGGAATATTCCACAATGCTCTTAACGGACATACTAGTACATTCGAATTCCAGAGCCTTCGATGTCATTGCCAGCAGCCCAAACATTTAGTGTTGCCATACTTACAAACAATGCCAACAACCGCATGCTACTGATGGACGTGTCCTCAAATATGATGAATGCTGCAGGCAGTCGTTACAGACCGTTAAACTCAAATCGTCATTGCACATTCGTAACAATATGTATATCGCACTGGTTCCTCTTAAATTTAAAAACTTTCAGTAGAAGCAAACACCTTTTTTTTTTTTTTTAAATATATTAAAATAAAATTTGAAGACGGATGCAATTTAATTTTTTTGCGAAAGAGTAGAGAAAATGATGCAAGATTTTAAATTTTGAGGGGACAAGGCGATATGTTTTATGAAATTTAAAAATTTTGATATTAACAATTCCACATTTTAAAAGATCCAAAAGATATTTAGTTAGGTGTGAAAGTTTCCTTAGTGCCAACTACAATGCATAATTTATCTGAGGATAGCGAAATTGCAATTCTCTCTACAAAAGTTTGATTTTGAAAATGATTTTTGTGAAATCTAACAAAAGTATTTTTAAATTATGTAGTTTTGTGGCCAATATAGTAGAAATGAACTACATTCAAGAACCAGACAACTGCATATTAACTTGGGCTTATTAGAAGAATACTTGGAACTAGTTCTGGGAATCCGTTAACCCATTTTCGACCAGCAACTTTGTAGATGAATATCTAAGAAGCTGACCGTATATTTTAAAATATGTTTTAACAGAAAGGAAGTTTTATATTTTTTAACATATTTTATATATTTATTTTTCTTTTCTTAAAGTAAAATCAGAATTTTGCATGAAGGAATAAAAATGCAGTTTTTTGTGCACTTTATTCGGATAATTCCATTATTTCGGAAATTGTTGATTTTTCAATTGTCTATGCTACACTTGTCTATTAAAATAATGCTACTGCTAACAATACAGCAACATAATTGCGTCGGTTTATTTGAACTTTTTATTTGTCTGGGTATCATACTTTACCATATGTCGATCATTATTGGTTTGCTCAACCCGACATGGGATTATCAATGTCGAAACAAGTTATAAAACCTCAATCAATTTAAAACCATTAAAAGGTATTTACATCTGGCCGATAATACTAATTTGGACATAATAGTTGCTGCTTTTAATAAAAAATTAATTCTGTTTGGAGTTTTCAGTCATGTTTTTTTCTGCAGATAAATGATGATTCCATTTTTTGACTGGACTCATGTAAGATGTTTATAAAAGGAAAACCAATTCGATTCGGCTTTAAGTCGTGGTGCTTATGTTCAGAAAATTGATATTGCGTATGGTAAGAACATATGTCCTGGTGCCCAAAAAGTTTTAGAATTGCTTGCTAACGTACCTGATCCTGAATTTCAAACAGTTTTCTTTGACAATTTTTCGTTCTTCTTATCATCTTATGTGTCTTTTGAAGAGCGAGGAGAATTTGATCACTTAATTGACAGTCAACAAGAAATACTCTGTTCTCAATGTTATAACAAATAACTTCACAGTAGAACTAGTCAAAGATATTGTCGCAAGCTGAGAAAACTATAACATTTCCACAGCCGAAAGTGATAAAAGAATATAAACATGGCATGGGTCGTGATAATCCCGTGACTAACTACCTCCTATGTATAAAAGGGAAAATATAAAATATATGTACATCGTGTTAGAAAAACTTCAAAACAACAAACCATTATCGCAAATTAATTTTCGTTCTGTAGTCACAAGACAACTGTTGACATACTACAAGGATAATGACCCTGAAAATGAGAATTTGGAATATCCCACAAAACCTCCCTCGATTCAATGAGAAAGTACATGCCGTATCAAAAAGCACGTAGAAGAAACACACTATATTTACATGTAAGAAGTGCAATATTTATCTACACACCAAATTTTTTGATGAGTACCATAAAGTTATTTAAATGTAACTTATGAATACGTTTTATTATGTAATATTTATTTTAAATAAAACCGCATTACTTTGTTATTTTACTTAAAACAAAATATTTTCTCTATTTAATTGCAAATATTTATATTTCTTAAATTATATCGTCTTTGGCCATTCTAGAAAAATGACAAACCCTGGAATGGGTTGCCATAATAAACTCCGTCGGATTCTAGTAGTGGCCGATAATGGGTTAATGAAACTGGCTAATGATTCTTGGGTTCATTTAACGTTTGTTTCATTCGCATTTATGAACGAAATGGTGTTGGGAAATATTTGGATATAAATTTTTTTCGGTGAGCAAAATATTTCAATTTGTTTAACGTATCTATAGCAATAATATTATTAATATTATGATTTTTTTATTATTCATCGTTATTAAACCGCAAACATTATTTTGAACTGAATTGTTCTTCAATTAAATTCTTTTCCAAAACCAAATCGAAAACAAAATTAAATCTACTGGTCCCAAGTAGTTCGTTAGGACTAATTTGTGTTCTACAAAGCTAGTCTAGAACCAATGTGTTACTAGTTCTAAATAAATAATTCTTTTAAAACAGTGTACGATTTCTCAAGAATCACAATATTATTGCTCAGAACGGGTTCTAAATGTAGTTGCGATTCACTAGTTCTATGGATACTATCAAAGACGTTCTGGAATAGTGATTTTCTTGAATAGTATTTAAAAGATATTGAAATTTGCAGGATTTTTTAATAATGAAGAAAATAAAAAGGTAATTTTATCAAATTCAAACGATTTAAATGCAAATTAAAAACGTTGTTCAAAATTTGAAACATATACCGAAATGCCAAATGAACAATAAAGAATAAAAAGAAATTGAACAGTTTCACATTGATCACTTGACTGGTTTGTTCAATTGAACTTGTTCGTTCCCGGAAAAATTATTCTGCGTACGAACCCTAGTATATACAAAAGACTATTTATAATTTTATAACATCCTTAATATTTAGTTCCATTGACATAGGTCAGACAATTGCCACATTTTCAGGTTGTGCAATGAAACCAATAGCATTACAAAATCTAACTGACATTCCCATTCCTTCGTCTAAAGTGTCGTAATAATCATTATTTATAACATTGCTTTCAGGTGAACTTATATATATATAAGAAAAAGTCAAAAACGTATTTGCATCAGTACAAACTAACTAATAATAAAAATCAAAAAATATAAAAGCAAACCATTCATAATATGAAAAACACATATAATCTATCAAGCAATAATGTGAAATTCATAATAGTATTTTATCTTTATTACCACATTCCTTTTAGTACTTTATGCATGTACGTGTCCTTTTCACTCTCCAACATTTCAATGAGAATAAATATGTTTGATTATAAACGTGTGCACAGTATTGAGATTCCAGCCAATAGAAGTTAGTACGTACCTAAACTATACATACATACATTCATACATTTACTTATTCATAAACATACACACCAATGAATGTATTCCTGGTCGTCATACATACATATGTGATTAATTATGGCAATAAATTTTATAAAATTTTCTATAAATTTTACACATCAAAAATATTTTTGAGAAAAGGTCATTATTATACAATTATTTATGATCATATAAAGTGAAACTGAACACAAAGAACCGGGTAGAAGGGAGAGCAAGTGCACGACTGAAAGTGAAAGGACAGTTATACAAACACAAACTCACGCATACCAATAAATTTAAATAAATTATTCATGTTGACTTTGCGTATATGTGAGTATGGGAGAGTATTTGAAAAATCCTTTTTATTATAACAAATTACACTCATATAATATTATGATTACAGTAGATTGAGTAGTTTCATTTTTGGCGACACTTGACAAACTACTTTCAATATCTAGTAAATTGAGATAAAGAGTCAAAAAATACATTTTAAAAGCAATGGTCAAGGAAATTGTAGAAAGACGTATATTTATGTTTGAGATTTAATTAATAGTAAGAATGTTTTGTGAAATATTAGTTTAGATGATAACAATAATGTTATTAGTCATATTTTAGAGATTAGAAATAAGTGCAAAAAATCAAAAAAGGATTTCTTTTTGTTTGGTTAAGTTTAATAAAGAGATTAATAGTTATATTCGGAAAAGCCTAAAGGCCCAACTATAATATGCATATAACTGTGTGAATATATATTAAACGTACGCGACAAACTAGTTTGACAAGTTTCGTCAAATGTCATTTGTTTAACCTTCGCTTTACCAGTACCCACCCGGATGACCTATTCTGTTTTATTTGTTTAATAATTTTTATAATAGTATCTCAATTTAAATGAAATTAAGACTCACTGAACAAATTTTTGAGTTCTGTAGAATTTAATGTTTTTTAAACTTTTGTGTGTACATAGAAAAATAGAGTTTCCAGTTCGGTTTTAACCGAAATCGCGGTTTTCAAGGCCTAAAACCAAAGCCCAAATTCTTCGGATTTTACTTTTAATCTATTTTCAGTATAAAAATAAAAAATCTAGAAATGAGAAACAAATTTTTGCATCCAATTATGCACCCAATATCTCAAAAAACAGATCGGTAAAAATATCTTAAGATTTATTTAAATTTTTTAAATTGTATTACAATAATTCCTTCAGATGATATAGCAGGCTACCTTTCACAGGCTGGACAAGGAAACCTGGTAATAAAGCATGACAACATATTGATCTACGAGTATTTCCTGACAATTACAGCCTGGCCGACGATGTCGAACGTTGTCGTTTCAAACGACAAGCAGCTGTTTTGCGGCTGACTAATATTCTTAGTCGAAAGAAATAAATACGTAACGTAAGCAACTCAATACAAAATTTGCGGCTCACTATTTAAATTTTCTGATATTTGTACGAACTGAAATGTCAAATTCATTCAATTTTTATTTATTGTCGTCTGTGCAAGAATCTAGTACACAACGGATCCGTACTTATTTATTATTATATATTTGTGCATAATATAACATAATTATATATATTTTCACACATACTTACTGGTTTGTGGTAAAAAAATAAGTAGAATTTGACGAAAAATCTATTTATTTTTGTTCGAGATTAAAAACATCCTATAATCATATTCACACGTTGAGTGCTCACTGATAACTAACTAAATAAACACAACAATTATTCTGCACAATTGTATGTTGAAAAAATAACAACAAACAACAACAAAAAAAGAAAATAAACGCACTCAAATACTTACAAATTATGCATGCGTGTGTTTGATTTATAATTCTTATTCATTTCATCTCATTCCACATTGTAGAATGTTGTTGTTGGGTGTGTGTGGTAGAGTTCCTCATATGAGAACTAATAATAAACAACTCTCTCTTTATATATCGTGAAGGGTATAAAAACAAAAACAAAATACGCAAAGCAATGAAACCAACACACATCCAAACATACGTTTTGTTGCTAGTTTCGTGTTTCTAGGTCTATCGTTAAAAAATATTCAAAAAGTAATATTAGTTGGAAAAGTACCTGCAACTCCCTTTTTTTATTATATTCTAACTCAGTCAGGATCATGTGTGTTTAATTTCCTGCTTATAGGTTCATTATTATAGACATTTCAATAATAGTTTTTGTTAGGTCAATATCATTATGCCCTCTTTCCTTGATTCTTTCTTAACTCAGAGCATATCAGCCAACTATTATGTAGACATATAAGTTAAATAATTTAATATAATAAAAAGTACATTAGAAAAAAAGTAAGAATTTTCCACACTTAAACCACTGTCAAGTTTGAAATTTCAAAGTAATTTCCTGATTCTAGGTTCAATATTATAGAAAATTCAAAAAGTTATATTTAAAGAAAGAAAAAATACTCCTTAGTTTATTTTAGTTCTCCATTTTTGGTATCATAATACTATTGAGCACCATATTCCAACTTTAATGTATTTGTATAGCATTTCCCATATTAACAACTGATTTAAAACCGATCGATTTTAAATTTTCTACAATCGAAACAGCGGTTTTGAAATTCTTCGGTTTTTTGGAAACTCTAATAGAAAATATTTATTTAAAAGAACAGAAGGCGCGGACGATTAATTAAAAATAACCACAATCATAAAATATTTATTTGTTGCTATAAGAAAGATTGTTTACAATACAATAACATATAATAAATAAAAACAAACTGCTGTAATTTTTGATACCTCTCAATACGAATTACTCTCAAAAAATTCAAATCCACATATAATATAATCCATATAAATATATGTCTTTGCCTTTGTAAGTTTGTTTGTTTATTTGTTGGTTTGTTTGAGCATCACGCCTAAACGGCTAAATCGATTTTATTGAAATTTGGAACGTATATTGATCCTTACTTGGAAGCGTCAATAGGCTATAACTTTTTTTAATAATTTTACCAGAAAGGGATAAACAGGGGGAAAAACTGGTAAAATTGGTACCTTTAATTCTTACTACGACAGGGGTAGCGAAGCGCACCGGATCAAGCTAGTAATACATAAATATACAACAATAAATCTTAAGTTCATATAGGTATGTGGCCATCTAAAAGTATTTTTAAATTTTCTTAAGCATTTCATAGGCTTTTCGTAAATTTGTATAGACTCTATTGTAACTAGAGTTACTCTCAGTATCAGTAGTCTAGATGATAAGAAATTTCAAAGTGGTCAAGTATTTTCTTAAAACATGTATGAATTATGTTTTCTGATATGAAATTTAGTGAATAAATCAATGAGTAAAACAAGTTTGACGCAATTTTATATTTATACTTGACTGAGGTAACAATTTAGCAATTTTGATAAAATAAAATAGACTTAGCATTTATCCAAACCACTTCCTAGAACTTTCGCATACCACATTATAATAATGACATAAAACGAAATCATTGTAAACTTCGGTTGCGCAAACAATTATCTTATAAGTCATATAAATAAATCTTATTAACTAAATTTATTTGGGTTTGTATATTGGGTTTATTAAAAATAACAAATATACCCATTATTATTATTAAAAATAACAAATATACCCATTATTATTGATGGAACACGATTTCATTCATGTGGCTGCCGCGCATTAGCTTATCCTGTGAGTAAAATTTTTCAACAATTTCATGACAGTTTCTGGTTATATTTCATGAATGGCTCTTGCGGATCGTGTTAATGGTGTGGGTCGTTTCTTTAGCGCCACCCTTAAAGAAAATCTCAGCTTCGAAGTTTCCAAATCAGATCGCCAAGACGGCTGATAAAACTATAACTGAACTTGGTGTGCAAAATATAGATTGTTTGATGAACTGTATGAGATGGTGTGTCATCTGCTAAAATAAAGATTATTTAAGTCCATATCTTCCATTTTAGCACATAAGAATACTGTAATCATGCCTCTGTAGCGCTCAACGTTGATCACCATGGCGGTCGATGTTTTTGGATTAAGGAGCACTTTTTCAGCCACAGCAGCCACATTTTCGGCGGTACGCACCGTCCGAGGACGGGGACCATGAGTGTTATCCACTAGCTGGCCATTCTGGCCACGCCTCGCGTTGAGTGCTTCTTTTCAACAAACGCACAGTTTTCCCAACGTTTGTTAACCGTAGAGCGACTCATTTTGGTCCGCGGAGGTATGATACTGACTGATAGTCAATATTTCGAATAAAAATATCGATCATTGTCAAAATAAAATATGATACTTATATTAAGACGACTTTAATATATTTAGTATGTTATGTATGTAAACTTTTGCTTCTAGTTATTCACTATATTTGTATTTAAAATAAAACTTATTTATGAAAATATATTTGTCTAATTCATAATCGGTGTCGTTGCGTTGTACAGGTGGCGCAAAAGTAATCCTCCTATCAGAAAATGTTCTAAATTTTTTTGCGAGGCCCCTAATGTCAGTTCTGTTTTGACATTTGTGTAGTAAACACATGCGAAATACACGTTTATAAACAATGTTACGCTACACTGCTCCAGAACGCGGAATATTGCTGACTATTTATTTGACCAATAATCGGCAAAATTTATATCATTTTCTGATAGGAGGATTACTTTTGCGCCACCTTGTATGTCATAAATATTTTTCAAACAAATTTATCGAAACACAAACAAAACATTAATAAAAAAAAATTACGACATACAACGCTACGATACAGATTGTGAATTGTACAATTGAATTTGAAATGATTACTATACGTATGTACGTTCCTAATTTATGCCAACAATTTTATTTTCCTTAAATAAATCACAGTAAAGTACAACTTCTTCTCAAAGTTTAGTAATCATTTGCAATAAACTCGTAGTAATTTTTACATTCATCAAAATTCAAATTTTTAATAGAATTTGACATAAATTTTTGCTAAATCACTATCGAAGAAACTAAAATATTTACTGCATACATATGGTAATGTTAGTTCAGTAAAAATAAAATCAAATTAAATAAGTTTATTACTTACTTGTTGTAAATTATATTTGACATGATTACTTTTTGAATTGTTTTGAAGGTTGGCTGGCATGTTGACGTAGACATTGTGAATTTCATGTTCATTAATAGTGTTTATTCTGGTATTTTATTACGTTTTTATTACACGGAATTATTTTGTATTTGATTTTTTTATTTGCAGTAAAAAAAAAAAAATTTCGCTAGAAAAAAAGGATTGTAAAGTTCTCTATGTATACACTAAAAAAATAAAATAAGTAAAAGAGTGTAGTCGAAGAAGAAGTTCGACAAAATTATACCTTACAACTAACACGATATTATTGTTACGAATGTGCAATGACGATTTGAATTTAACGGTCTGTAGCGATTGCCTGCAGCATTCATCATGTTTGAAGGCACGTCCATCAGTAGCATGCGGTTATTGGCATTGTTTGTAAGTATGGCAACACTAAATGTTTGGGCTGCTAGCAATGACATCGAAGGCTCTGGAATTCGTACATACGAGTTTTGTCCGTTAAGAGCATTGTAGAAGATTCTCGAGAGATGGCGTGTATATAAATGGTGGCAGAGGCTGCAGTCGTGAGTTGAGTTGATCATTGGCGCTGTTAGAGTTGACATCAACTGAGCTTGTCATTATAAACTGTGTGTGTGCATTTCTGCGAATTAATAAATGTGTAAAAAGACACTGAGTGACTATTTGAATTGTTGTTGGTATACATTTTAAATAAATAAAGAATTGTTACAATTTTAAACTACTAAAACTGCTTTTATTTGCAATCAAAAGTATCCGGTTTATTTAAAGGAAATAAACCCACGTTTTTAAAAGGTAAAAACGTAAAATTATGTTAAAATAATGATGAGGTGAGGAGCTTATGATATATTACAATTGTGGACAGGATCGCAAACTTCATGTTGTTCATATGCGACAAATATGTGTACCTATATTGTTGCAAACATAATCTAAGAGCAAAATATTATGATATTATGATCATTTTTAGTATTATAAAATATCATCTTATGGTCAAATCATGACATGTTTTGAAATAATAATATCATATTATTCCCAATGAAAACCTAATAACATTTCTGATCCAAAGTAATCATATTATCATTAGAAGTTATATTTGGGAATATAAAATTTAATTTTTATAAGTTTTAGCTTAGCTAAATTCCCAATTTAAATATTATTGATAAAATCTCTGAAATTTATCGATGCTAATGTCATATATATTATACAAGTAGCTTAGACTAACACTAATAATAAACACTAATGCAAAAGCATTCTAGAAATTGTGATAACAAAGTATTGTTAAAAGTAAACATATTTTGTTTGCATCTTAATCATACTATGAGAACACATATAGGAAATTGTAAATTTGAATGGTTGTACATGATGCATTATATATAATTTTTTAGTTGTTTGAAAAATAATTATGATTCGGTGAACCATATACAAATTTATAATTGCGATGAACATAAAAATTTAATGTAACTAAATTATTTTCAAAATTGAATTATAATATCATCAGTCCTACTATTTTAAGGGACTGCCAATCGATTGATAAAGCTTACCTTTTGGGTGAATTATTTGCAAATAGTTCGGAAAGATATCAACTACTTACTACTCGAGCTCGAAAGAGTTTCAGTTACTATTTGGAATAAATTATTTTTCTTATTCCGATCGGGCAGTTAAAAAGGTTTTAGCAAATCTCAACATAAACAAGCCTCCTGTGCCTTATAGTATACCAACCCTGGTCTTAAAGCTGTGTTCTTCGATGCTGGTTCGTCCAGTATGTTGGAAGGATAAAAACCCTAAAAACTAATGCCCTATAGCAATTTTTCTGCACTTTCCAAAGTTATGGAGAGTATGATTAGCTACGATCATGTTAAATATTTAAAGTCCAACAATTTACTCAGGACGCTCTACGGGAGACTTGCTAGCCTTCCCATCGAAAAAATGGTGTCGTTCCATTCACCGTTTTGGTGAAAGTAAAGTGGTGGTTCTATATACATATATCTAAGGCGTTTGATAGGGTTTGTCATGTTGTGCTTTTATCAAAACTTATTGCTGTTGGTGTCGGTAATAACTTATCTCGAGTTATATTGAGCTTTCTCAGAGAGAATATCATCAAACGAGTTCAAGATTAATTCAGGGGTACCGCAAGGCTCCGTCCTTTCTCATACTCTATTTCTTATATTTCTAAACGACCTACTACATCAAACTTCCAACCCTATTTATACATTTGCAGATGACAGCAACATTTGCCATTCATATTCATACAATTATAAACCAACCATATCGAAGATTGGGGCAATGAGGCGAAACATGATCGTTACACATAACCAAGATCTTGTGGCAATCGACTTTAATGCATGCTCCATCTGCTATTATGGGGTGGTTAAATATTAAAGAATCGGAAGCTCTTGATGTTCTAGGCATGAGTTATCAGTGCGACGTCCGCTAGATAAAATACATGTTTCAAGTGTCGCAGGAATCACTCAAGTGCCTTAGTTTTCTAAAATGGTGTAGGAAATATTTAACTTCATTTGATCTCCTTACTATATATACCACTTATATCCGACCTAAAATGAAATACATCTCTCATGTATGGGCCGGTGCTTCGAAATCTATTTTTGAGTTACTAGACCGCGTGCAGGAGAGAGTGAAGGTTATTATCGGTGATAGTGGGCTATCCAGTTCTGTTACTCACTGGAGCATTGTCGAAATGTGGATTGTGTTTCACTGTTGCCTCTACTGCCTCTATCCTCCCGACTTCCATAACCTATTTTCCTAGTTCCAATACAATAAATTGCATAAACATAAGAGTCATTCCTTGAGTGCTGGTCCAAGCAAAAAGAGATCGGAGCAGTAGTTTAGAAGATTCAGATTTATAATCACTTTTTGACTCATCAATCGATCCTGAGTCCATCGGTATACTTTAAGGAGGGTGATAGACTAAACGCATAATACCCTTTCTACTATGGTGGTGTAGGGTATAAACTGTTTAACAGAATATCAAATACTTAAACTGCAATTTAAAACAATTCAATTGACTTTACCACTGTTTGCTGCTACACTTAGAAAATCCTCTCAAAATATGCCACGACTTCCACTTGTTTATGTCTGTATACAAACTTATTATTCGTAAATGTAGTACAATGTTCAATAGTTGTTTTTAGTTGTACTTTTTTCGATTTTAATTTAAAATGCTGACGCAGTTGTTACAGATTTTGTTCCATTTTGTTGAGCCATGTAGCAACATACGTTGACTATTATTATGGCTTAGAAACATGGTTTTCTAAACTCCAATCATCACACACACACATACATACATATATTAAATATGTCAGAGCTGTATTTCTATTTGTGTATCTGTATGTGATGGGGGAATGTATCTACGAATATATAAATATGAATGTATGAGAATCATGATACATGTATGCTTGTTGAATTTTATTGCTACAAAATAATAACTTAATTATACTTTAAATTTTCAAAATTTGAAAATTATGATGGTGGCGTTGTTGCTGTTTTTGTGTTTCTATAACCAGCTTGCTGTTGTAGCTGCAGTTTTTGCTTTTTTTTTCGTTGTTTGCAACACAAATAAAACGATTTAATATTGAGTCGCGTGCACTGAAATTTGTAGATGTTGAACTTACATGCATCTAAAGTTTAGATTTAGATTCTAAACATACTTACATGTGTTCTTGCTTATATTTATAGGAAATTACATATGCAGTCATAAAAAAGAGTACAAAAGGTTTCAACATTAGATGTTATTTAATTATCTACTAATTATTTGACAAATAGTAAACATTTGTTCATAATTCTTTTTGGTGAAAAATGTAATTTTATTATCTCTAAATTGAAATTTACACTTATTATTGAAATATCCTTTATTTGGAAAATGCATGCAGACGCAATACCAAATCTATGTTGCGGCATTTATTTCAATGCTGTTGATGATGGTGTTGGTGGAAATGGCAATATAGCGGGAAATTAATTTTTTTTTTCTTGTTTAATTTCAAAAAAAAAAAAAAATAAAGAAAAAAAAAATAACTAAAATTGTTTTCTTTTTTGCTCTCGTTATAATAAAAATAAAATTTTACTACTATTTCGCTTTCGTAATCAAAAGAAAAACCAGTTGGCATTTTCAATTCGCGCACCAAACAGCCAAAAAGTAGAAAAAATATAAAAACATGTTTCTTTATTATTTCCTTTAGTTAATTACGTGCTTCCACCTGACATGTTTTTAATAGAAAGGACTTTAGTATTGTTGGTGTTGTTGCTGTTGCTTTTGCTGTTATTTTTTCTATATTTAAAATACTTAAACTCAAACATGGAGTATTCAGACAAATGCATTTTCGTGTTTTAACTTTTCAACTTGTGCATTTTTGTACACGTATGCGCATACTGGGAGCAGTTCATTCAAGAGATGAAAACAAAAGTTAATGAACTCGCAAGAGTGAAAGTTTATAATTAATAACAAGTACTGAATCGAATTATCAAAAAAATCTTAAAGAAACTTAGTTAAAATTAGAGGAAATTTATTCAAATGTTGGTTTTTGGCCTGTGATATTTAAAATACAGGAAATGATTTAAGAGTTATTATAGATCAAATATATTAAAAATAATTTTAAATGGTATTTTACATGAAACGAAAACAAGTACTTTTAATGTCAATGTTTCTTACAACTTTCACTGTTTTCTATGAAAGAAGTGTATGAAAAGAATTGAAAGTTATCGTACTGTTCAAAATGTGATGATAAAAGATACTATAAATCGAGTTTATGTTACGCGAAAGGACTTATTCCACAATTTATATAAATTACAATTTTCTACATTTTGTTTAAAGAGTATTTTTTCATTATCGAGTTATCGAGCATTTTTTGTTCTTTTGCTATTTATTTCTCATATATATTTTTATAATCCCTTTCGTCTCCGAATTAGTTCTTAGATCACAATAAGGTTGAATTTCTGCACGCATTGGAATCCCATTTTGTAATTTTCACACTATAATTGTATTTCTGTTGTTTATTTGTTATAAACAAATTAGGAAAATAAAAATATCTTTTTTTTAGATATCCAAGGATAAATGACGTTTTCCAATTTTGGAGCTAATTTTGCTAAGCAGATTTATAAACTTTTTATAAGATATTTGCAAAGTTAAAAGTGAATCCTTTAAAATCGAGTTAGGCGTTTTTAAGTTATTCAATCCTGAACATTGCTATTTTTTCACAAAAATGTCCGAGATGGCCAAAATTGTTGAAAATGTAAAATTTGCGATTTGAGTTATGCATGAAATTTTATAATGAGTAATCGTTGTCAGAGAATTTGTATATTATCTATTTAAACATATATGGCTACTAAATACAAAAACAGTTTTAAACTGATTTGTAAGACTATAGTGAGCTGAATTCCCAATTATTGATAAATTCACTGAAATTTATTTTTGGGGGATAAGCTAGTTCCTTTGAGCATTTCACTGGTTGCTTAGGCCAGATCATCAGGAAACCTTTTCCCAAAAGGCTTTATAAAAACTAAAGATATTATAGAAATAAAGTTATAGAGTGAATGAGAATTACAGATACTCAAGTTTTATTTGTAATAATATCAAAGCTTAAACAAAACCTCAACACTCTACATATAAGCGAATTGCAATATGGTTCCAAGAAAGGACGTGGTACAGAAGAAGCTGTTGTAAGTGTAGTAAATAACATATGTAAAGGACTAGCTGAAGGATTTAGTGGCGTTGCCGGTATCGTTTATGAATTTTTGAAAGTCATAAAATTATTATTGAAAAGCTTACATAACTATTATGGATTCGATAGACGAGCTTTGTTACAAAGTTACCTGACAAACAAAAAACAGCATGTAGAAGTAATAATCACAAAACTTCGGTTGGAGTTTTTGAGTATAGAGTTCCGCAAGGTAGTGTATTGGGCCCATTACTATTTAGTATTTACCTAAATGATTTGAAAAATCTACAACTTGGAAAACTGATCATGTTTGCAGATTACATATGTCTTTTCTATCCATATAAACATGAAACATCTCTAAAATATCATATGGAATATGATGCAGCAATGATAATGGAGTATGTGAGGATAAATAGGCTATGTATAAATGCTGAAAAAATAAGACTTTTAAGATTTAAGCCCTATATGGTTCATGATCAAAATTTTAGTATTTTTGTAAATAGAAAACTTGTGCAAGAGGTTTTATCAACAAAATATATTGGTGTACATCTACAAAGTAACATATCGTGTGATATACGTATAAAAGTAAAAAATTTCCTCTGCCACTGGTTTGATTTATAAACTTAAGAACAAATTTAACGCTAGAACACATCTAATCATTTACCAAGCCTTAATTAAGAGCCACTTAAACTATTTCGCTGTTGTGTATGCGTGGAATAAAAGCAGAGAGCTTAAATCGCTTCAGAGATCTTAGAATAAACCTTTTAAAACTGTATTTAATCTTCCATTGTCTTTATCGACCTTACATTTATATAAAGATAAAACTGCAAACATTTTTCCCGTATATGGTCTATATAAAACACAACTTTTACTGTATGTTTACAAATCTATACATAATATTGGCCATCATACTATTTTATTCTCAAGAAATCAATATGCCTTTAATACAAGAAATGCGAGTAATCTAACAGTAGTTAATTGGTGTTATGGAAACACTAAACAAAGAGTAGAACATGTGGGTAGTTTGGAATATAATAAGTTACCGGAAGCTATAAAAAATATCCAACGAATTTCGATTTTTAAGAAAAACATTAAAGAAAATTTTTATTTAATTATTTAGAAATGTTATTATTGTAATAATGATTTTATTGAAATATTTTTCTTTTAATTTTGTAAATGTATATGTAAATATATTATTTTTTTTTAATTTTATTTATAAATTCGTAAGTTTTTAATTACTTTGCCAACTGTCCTCAATAATGTCCTATGGACGCTGAGGCAATAAAATTTTTGTAATGATTACATATTTGAATAAATGCATTTAAATAAAAAAAGCTGAATTCATCCAGTTTTTGTTAGTAAAATTTTTTTTTTATATGTAGTTTGAAGTCTGTCCCAAAAATAAAACGTAAAATAAAAAAAAAAAACATATAAAAAAAAAACGTTCCGAACAAAAAAAGTTTCAGAAACACATTAAATTCAGTGTTTGTATAATATTTTTAGTTTTTTGGGAATAGGTTTATTGAAATGCGCATAGGAACTAGCTTAACTCCAATAATAGATTTCAGTGAATTTATCAATAATTGGGAATTCAGCACTTTATTCTTACCAAAATATTTATTTTGTATAACTTTTTGCATTATATTTTTTTTTTTTTTTTTTTTTTTTTTGAAAAATATTGCTAAAAATAATGTTCAGCATTTTGTTTCTAAATGGCAAAAACAATCTTGGCAGCATCGAAAATCCAAAACATACAAAATATACTACATTAGGATTCCTAAGTGGGTTTTCCCGGGAATATTTTTTTGGAAAGTTTCAGATTCGTTGTGATGGCCAAATTTATTGCTCATTGAATGATTCCATTATATCCATATATTTTTTCGGTTCTATTAACAGATAGTCAGTTGGTAAATTAGCATTACCATTGAAATAACCGAATTGTTTTCACTCAACTAGAATTTCGGTTTTTAAGAATGAATTACATAGATATTTTATGTTCTTAAAGGAATTATTAACATAACAATTTCTTATGATATTCACATTTAGAGAAAATAATAACAATAATAGTGGTTTAAATTTGTTTATATGCAATCTGATTTGAAAACTTTCTCTTTCGAAACAAAAAATTTATCTTGAAAAAAGTTTGAAACCACTCAGAGCTTTTACAAATTGTCGATTCGAGCATTTTCGATTTTATGTATTTCGTTACATTCTGTTAAAGAATAGAATCTGAAGACATTAAAATATAATTAAATGATTAATTTTATACATCCTAAATTTTTTTTTAACAAATAAAATAAGTAAGAAAGTATAGCCGGTCAAGAACGATCATATGATAGCCTACACCGAGAAGATGATTATTAACAGTTTTCTTTTAAAATGTATATGGTAGCTATGAATAGTGGACCAATCGCCACAGAATTACCTGGCATGTCTTCTGTATATATGAAATTTATTTGTGTTGAATTTTATTCGAATACCAACATTTTTGAGAAATCTATACTCGTTTAAATGAATTTATGAAGTGGGGGGTTATATGGGAGCTGTGACTAATGGACCGATCGTTATAATATTTGGTGACATGACTTCTGTATATATACTTGTTTGTATTGAATTATATTGGAATACCAAAATTGTTAACCCTTTGACGACCGGGGATTTTTAGTTTATATATTGGTCCAGGTAACAGATAGAGCAAATATGTCAAAGACTGTTTTATAGAAGACGATTTGGACAACAATAATGTAGTCGGAGCCTAGTTGTTTCCAACCAGGCTCCGAATTTGGTCAAACAGAGTTCATTATGTTTTGGATTCAACCTTTATCTATCAGAAAATAAAATGGAGAAGTTTGCGTTAACTCCACTCTGCCTTTAGCTAATCAAATTATGTTTGGCAATTATGTTTCCCTATAGGTTGAAACGTAAGTTTTTATAAATTTCAAATGTTTTGATATTTTGAGTTAATACTGACTAGCTGTTATTATATTATAGCTGTGGTTGATGATAGTGGAGCAATCTAATCTATATGCTTTGCAAAAAGGGCATATTTTCACTCTTACCGAGTATGAGTTTAAGCTTATATGGGTATTATCATAGGAATGAGCTTAGTGAAGCTCCCATTAACACGTCTGTATTGGTCCACTGATCCAAATTTTCACCAAGCTCTGATTGCAGGTATCATGCCACGGCTCAGATTTAACATTACAGCTAATCTTCACTTTTGCGACAACAATAAGGCAGATGTTAGTGATCGTGGTTATAAAATCTGGCCAATTTAAGATCACATTAATAAGGCTATGCCAGATGCAAATACTTATTCAAAAAAGCTGTCAATCGATGAACATATGGTAGAGTTTAAAGGACATAATGCCATGAAACAATATATGAAGGACAAACCTATTTCATGGGGATTCAAACCTTGGTGCTTATGTGAGTCAGAAACTGCACAGAGAAAACAGATTCGTGATAGCAACCGAATTTGTTGCCAATCGAATGATTCCACCATTGTGACCGAATTTTACAGTTGTGATTACAAAACTTTATAAATGGTAACAAAAGTTTAGTTGCTTAAACCGAAATTCTTCTTTGTCAACTGAACTTCTGTTGATAGAACCGAAAAATTATATGTGTGCAACCGAATCATTCGATTGGCAACAAATTCGGTTGCTATCACGAATCTGTTTTCTCTGTGTGGGTACTTGTATAACATTGACATTTACACCAGAAAAAAACCGTTGTCTTGCAGTTATGTGAGCCTCTGGCAAAAAAAGGGGTTGAAGTTTACTTCGAACATTTTTTTACCAGCCTGAAATTAATGCATATTCTTCAGGAAAATTACAAAATGGCATGCGGAACAATCCGATATAATAGAAAGAGGAGAGATCAGTTATTTTATGTCAGATAGCATATCCGTAGTAAAATGGATGGACAGTCCTGGTGTCTACCTCGTTTCAAATTTTATTGACCTAACAGCACTATTTAAGGTCAAGCGACGTGTAGCTGGTCAAGCTGCTAAAATAGATATTGATTACCCCCTAATTATACAGCACTATAACAAAGGAATGGGAGGAGTAGATATAATGGATCAAAAAATGTGTATTCTGAGTGCGATCGTAGAAGTAAATGGTGTTTTTACTTACGTCTGTTCTTCGACCTTTTCATAATAGGAACATAATATATATCGATTTTCGGGCAGATTTAGCCATAAAATTAATAAGTAGCTTCAATTCAAGAAAGCGTGACTTTTCAGTGGTAACCAAATGTGGAACTCGTTTTATAAGCAAGCCCAAATCTCTTCATAAAATGGCGAAGCGTGAAGGTTTGAAACGTTGTTCTAGTTGCGCTTCCAATAATAATTATAGTCGCACAAATGTATTTTGCGTTCAATGCAATATGTTCCTTTGCTTCAATTCGTCCTGTGATTGCTATGTAATGTATCATGAACAACCTAATATTATTGTATTTTTGTGATCTATTGTATTTTACTGTATATTTAAAATAAAAACTATTATTTAAATCTTTTCTGCATTTAAATAATTTGGGATAAAAAATTTCCTTTCAACCAAATAGGGCAATCGTATGGAGGTTAGGAGAAATAATGGACCAATTATCTTTGAAATTGCGAACTGTAGTTTGATTACAAAGTTTACATGGATAGACGGACATCACTTAATCGACTCAAAAAGTGATCCTGATTGGTATACTTTAAAGTGGATGCTGGGACAATATTTAGGCACGTTACAAACATAAGCACTAACCCACATCACTACGGCGGTGCAAGGCATAGAGAAAGTATATATAGAGCGTTAACTCTCCTGTCAAAGACCTAACTCATTTGTCGAAAGCATAAGTGGTGAGAATTTATTAGTAGAAAAACTATGTGAAAACAAAAACAACACTCGTATGTGTAACTTTTTTGAGTAATTTGTGTGTTTGAGTTTGTTTCTAGTATCAGCTATTGTGTAGGGTATAACTAGTATTTTAATAAATGTGTAAATTTATACTAATGTGTTATTCATAGAATATTTCCAAAAAAGGTAGGATCACTCATGTCAAATATTTGACAAAAAAGACGTAACCACTAAATAAAATATATGAATTCTTTTATTTATTTCAAAAACTAATCTTATTTAGGATGATTCAAAATAAATATTTAGTTTTATTTTATTTGATGCTGTTTGGTCTTACAAAACACTCGTAAGAGTAAACAACGTCAAATTTGTGCTAAAAAAAGTGGTTACGTTTTTTCTGAGTAAATATTTGCCATGTGTGACCCTACCTTAATAATGTAAGTAGTATATTATTATAGACAGATTATTATAATCTTCATCCATCAAATAGTGGTGAGTTCGGATTTTCTTTAAATTCAGTTGACAAAATATGTCTTAATTAAGAGTACAAAAATATTAGTCTCAGAAATTGTATGGACTTAAGATTAGGAGACTGATTTTGACTAATCTTACAATACCTTCATTGTTTCCTTGTTCACCAAAATTGGTGTTCTAGTGTATGAGTTGTGTTGCTATAAAATGTAATAACATGTTAGAACAAATAAATTGTTAATATTTACCATGCATTCAATTCTTTTTACGTTCGCAATAAAATAACAACAAAAAAACATAATTTGTATAGCACATAATTATTACCATAAAGCGGAAACAAGTTACGAACAAAACGGAACATCAAAACAACGAGAAAACAATTACTGATTTATAGCTCCACAAATTTGTTATAGTTGTTACCAGTTTCCAATATATACAGTAACTTCCTCTACATAACTTTATATAAAAGTAAGAGTGGGTAGATATCGCAAAATAATTTTAACAGCGTAATCAATAAAACACAACACTCATACATGCAATGGTAAATCTAATTACAAAAGCAACATAAGTATAAAAAATATACATATTTAAAAGCAGGTGTAATATTCTCGTATAACTACATAGTATATACATATATAATAATGTATGTGTGAAAACACTTACTCATTTTTATATACATACATATGAGGAAAATCAAAAATTCTGGATAATAACGTATGCGGAATGAAATTGCAACAAAAATTTGACACTGGCCAAAGAAAAAGTACATGAGCTATTAGAGTTTTAGAATTCATTTTGAATTACGTTATGTTTTGCCAGATTTGAAAATCTGGTGTTTATTTATTTCAAAATGTTAACAAAAAAAAAAGAACTACCTTGAAAAAACATTTGTAATTTTTTCCATATTTTATCTATTTCAATAGCGAATAATTTGTTATATTTTACGTCAAGTGCTAGAGAAAGCAGAGAACTGGACTTTTTTGGAAGTAAATAAACCTATTATTGATAAGATGTGCAAAGTAGAACATAATCTTTTTTCTAAAAAAATATATATGGATCTTAATCAATCAGATGTAAATTAAAAATTTTGATTTTTTTGGAATTTAATTTGATCATCAATTCTAATAAATATATTATGAAATGTGTACACAAAATTAATCATTTCATAAAAAGAAACATCAGAGATTATTTTTTTTAAATAGAAAGATCTCTTAACTGTTCCATCATCCAACTGTCACACCCTGATGATTATGGTGTTTTCCAACACCCTTGAAATTCCAGACTTTCTAAAGTGAAAAAATGTCGCAATATTTTTAAATTAAAAATAATTTTAGAGTTTTTGGACCTTTTTAAATAGAAGAGTTCTTGTAGATTATTTAAAATAAAAATCGAGAACAATAAGACCAAAAAACTCAAATAGGAGCTCAGAAAAGCGCAAACATCGGTATTTTCAACACCTGTATATAAATTTCTTCATAACTGCCACAAAAGTACATGAATATGATAAATTGTTTGCTTACATTAAATCAATACAATGGGCTATTTTATAAAGGTTTTATATGTTATTTGTTTTAACGTTGGAAACAAATATAGCGTTTTCTGTTTTGTTGCAATTTCATTCCGCATACGTTATTACTAAAAAGAAAATATTTAAATACATTGAAAAGGAAAATTTTGAGTTTTTATCACAATAACAACAAGAAATATTTAAAAATATGGTAAAAATGCAGTATATGGACATTACCATGTCATCGTACGTCACAATTATACGCCTGTAAAGTGGAAAATATCTTGCATATGGTACAGACGGTACTACATTTAAACAAAATAAGTACGTGCCTATGGTTTGAGGTACGGGAATTCCCTTGATTATATTTGAAAAACGACAAACTTATTTTGTAAAACTACAAACGTTAAAATAAAATTCTATGGACAATATTCAAGTTTCAAACCCTTTTCCCAGTATTCTTCGTACAAATTGCTTACATTTCTGAACGCTTCATTTGGAAATATTAGTGTGTTAAACATCATTAAGGATGCAGTAGAAGCATTAAGACGAAATTAAACCAGCTTGCTGATATGTGATGCTATAATAAACACTCTTCATGAACAGTTGTTATCTATAAATTCTTCGATTTCTAAAAAAATGGTTCATGCAATATTATATAAAGTTAATTAACGATATAAGTGCAGACTTATGTATAAACGTATAAACGCCTATTTGACCACAATGTTCCCTAATCTGTTCAAACCGATGATGATGGTTTTTTTGAAATACAAATGGAGCAACATTTTAAGAACAAATTAGAACATGCAGTCAATATTACAAAAGAAAACCCTAAATATTTAAAGTCCAATGCTGAAGGTCCTTTAAAACGGAAATTTGATTTATTTGAAGCAAGTAGCAATCGGACAAGCAATTTAGAACGTTTTTATAACGCTTTACTGGCGATTAAGCTATGAAAACCGAATGAATCTTGGTGGCTGGAATCTTTGACATTAACATTGGAAACCGGATGTCAGATGACTTATTGAATGCAATAGTTATTTGGAAATCTCTAGTTCTATGACGAACCTATAACATTATTTCTATGAAATAATATTAAATTTTATAATAACAAATGATCGCCAAATATTCTAACCAAATATTTTGTTTATCTTATGTTAATTCAATACCTTTTTTCATTGAAATTGAGAAAATACCAAATTAAATTTAGAAATTTCCAAATGAAATTGAGAAATTCAAATTGAAATTGAGAAAATTCCAAACGAAATTTAGAACTTCCATTTAAAATTGAGAAAATTCCGAATGAATTTGAGAAATTCCATTTTAAATTGAGAAAATTCCAAATCACTTTGAGAATTTTCATTTTAAATTGAGAAAATTCCTAATGAAAGTTAACATTTATTTGAACGAACCAGGAGGGATCAAAAAGTTAATTGGGAGTTAAGTAATATGGTTTATTCCCTGTCGTCACATTTTCCCCGAAAAATGTATAACTTCTGTTAGGTCAAATTGTTCTTTATACAGAGGGGAAATTGAGTTCTTGATAGATGACAAGAGTTGGGCAATCAGTTATCTGAACTCGTTCTGATATGTGACAGTCGTCTTCCTGAAATTTTTGACAGCTCTCTAGAAATACTTTAACGATTTGTCCATATTCACAAATACTTGACCCAATTGAAATAATTTGGTCCAAAATCAAATGTATTGTGAAGGATGAATATACCAACCGTAATTCCTCCTAATAAAGGAGAACAGAGGGTTTTTTATCTTGAAGAATTAATTAACGATTCCAAATCCTGTATAACTTACTGGAGATTGCAGTAGAGCTATACAACATACAATATCATAGACGCACGGACGCTCGACATCGCTAAATCGACCCAGAAAGTGATCCTGAGTAGATTGGTGTACTTTAAGGTGGGTTTTGGGAACATTTTTTCGTACGTTACAAATATCAGCACTAACCCAATATACCCTCATCACTATGGTGGTGTAAGGTATAATTCATGAGTTAGCCAATTTTTCTGATAACATGTTTTTCGGTATTTTCTTACTTTAAAAAAAACATACCCGACATTATTTTGCTTTAGTTGGAGAGCATCCTGATTTAAACTACTGTAACTCAGTCATTTTCCAACTGATTTTTACAAATTTTTCTCTGTTTAAATGATAATACATACTCATACTTTTTTAAAAAAAATTAACAATTCTAAAAGTAATTGCAATAAAAAATTTTGAATTTCAGGATGCACAGCCATTTTCCAACCGATTTTAAAAATTTATTTCTGTATGAAAGATATAACTCATATCTTGGTATCAAAATAAGCAGTTTTAAAATTAGTTTCGAAAGAAGATATTTATAATGTTTTTCAGTTGTAACTAAAAGAGGAAACATTTCACATACCCAATTTTTTTGCTATGGTTTACCGAAATGTGAGAATATTTTTTTTTTTTTTAATTTCTCAACACAAAAGCAACATTTTTGATTTTCCTCATATGTATGCACTCGTACACATTTATTTATAAAAATAAAATCATTTCTATAAACTGCTTAGAGTCGTAAAAAGACTACATGATTTAGAATTTTCCCAAAGGAGTCATTTACGTTTGAACGCAATCAATTATCCCAGGCTTATCACAAAACCGTAGTATATAATCAAGAGCATCCTTTATACTTAAACAGACGTTTGTGTATGTTCATGTCTACATACACACATACTCAAATGAAACGACATTAACATGATTATCATTCACTGAAATCGTTAACATTAGTATTGTTAACGCTACGAGTCGTAAAAAAAAAAAAATCTTACCAAAAAAATCCTAATGAGCTTATATTGATTATTCAATACATACAAGAATACACGAACCTCTCACACATACATTAAGAGAAACAAAAACAACAACCTTAAAATGTTTTAGTTTACATGTGTGAAGGCTTGTGATTGCCAGGTATTTTATTTGCTTAACATTGGAGTTTAACTAACAAATTGCAAGGTTTTTTTAACAATTTTCAAATATTTAACTTTTCTTAAAATACTGAGCTTTCTCTTTACGTCAAGCCAATGAATTTGTTGGCAGAGTTTTTTATTCTGCCGACTTGGCAATCCTATTTGCCAAAAACAAGAGTGTAGGTGTAATAGTATCACTTAATCTTCACTGGTTATTAGACATGTATTGATTGCTATTGTTATTATTAATTCGTGTTACGTATTATGTACGAGTATTATAGTATGGTAACATGATGATGTTCATACATCAAGTCCAAGGAACAAACGGTAATGAAAAATCAAATAGCTTTAGGGGAAATTACAAAAATTACAGCATATATTTGTAATGCTCAGTGTAGTCATAAGAGTACAGGCGGGCGATTAAACTCTGGTCGACTAAAAAAATTCGGGTAAAAAATAATTTACAAAATCATTAATAAAATGAAGAAAAACAAAAATTTAGGAGAATCGTTAACACTAAATTCAGATGATTTGTAATGTTTATTTGGGTTTCAAAATGAAAAAAATCAATGACACATATCGGTGTCCTAAAAGTGTGTGTAAAGATTATGTAAAGCAATCAAGGCACGAATACCTGGCAAGCGAATGCTATAAAAAAATCGGCTTTTTGCAATAAATGCAATGATATCACAAGTATGTACTTGCATTATTAATGTGGGAATTCCCTTACAATATATAGAAAAGTGCTACCATTATACAAATTATTCATAGGTCTCCATAGACCAGGTTATGCCGTCTGGTAAGGACAAAAAACCCAACAAAATGTGACAGAAATCCCTAAAAATAAACAAATAATGTAAAACTTCTAGTGATATTTGCTAGCAAATACAAGAGTTTGCACACGACTAACAAAGACATATAGGATGTCCTGTAAACACTTTTTCATAGATGGATAATAAGGGGTCCTAGAGGAAAATGGGCTGTTATCTGTGATCTTATTTCACACCAAATATCGATTTTGTTATGAAATATCTAAAACCGCACATAGATCGATATTAAGAGGTCCTAGAGGAAAAAGGGCATTAACCTGTGATCACTCAAAAATGCCAATATCTGTGTACATTCTTGTCTCACGCCAAATATCAATTTTTATATAAGAATATGAAATGGATGAAGAATATGAAATGGAAATGTTATCTGTGATCTGTGATCTCTCTTATTTCACACCAAATATGGATTTTGTTATGAAATATCTAAATATCTAAAATCACACATAGATCGATAATACGAGATCCTAGAAGAAAAAGGGCAATAATCTGTGATCACTCCAATTTCCCACCAAATATCGATTTTTTTATGAAAAATCTAAAATCACTCATAGATCGATAATAAGAGGTCCTAGAGGAATAAGGGCAATAATCTGTTATCATACATATTTCCCACCAAATATCGATATTTTTATGAAAAATCTAAAATCAGTCATATATCGATAATAAGATGTCCTAGAGGAAAAAGGACAATAATCTGTGATCACTCTTATTTTCCACCAAATATCGATTTTTTTATGAAAAACCTAAAATCACTCATAGATCGATAATAAGAGGTATAAGGCAATAATCTGTTATCACTCCCACCAAATATCTATTTTTTATGAAAAATCTAAAATCACTCATAGATAGATAACTGAAGGTCCTAGAAGAATAAGGGCAATAATCTGTGATCACCCTTATTTCCCACCAAATATTGATTTTTTTATGAAAAATCTAAAATCACTCATAGATAGATAATTGGAGGTCCTAGAAGAATAAAGGCAATAATCTGTGATCACCCTTATTTCCCAACACATATCGAATTTTTTATGAAAAATCTAAAATCACTCATAGATAGATAACTAGATGTCCTAGCAGAAAAAGGGCAATAATCTGTGATCACTCTTATTTCCGACCAAAAATCGATTTTTTTATGCAAAATCTAAAATCTCTCATAGATCGATAATAAGAGGTACTAGAGGAAGAAGGGCAATAATCTGTGATCACTCCCACCATATATCTATTTTTTATGAAAAATTTAAAATCACTCATAGATAGATAATTGGAGGTCCTAGAAGAATAAGGGCAATAATCTGTGATCACCCTTATTTCCCACCAAATATCGATTTTATTATGAAAAATCTAAAATCACTCATAGATAGATAATTAGAGGTCCTAGCAGAAAAAGAGCAATAATCTGTGATCACTCTTATTTCCCACCAAAAATCGATTTTTTTTAATGAAAAATCTAAAATCTCTCATATATCGATAATAAGAGGTCCTAGAGGAATAAGGGCAATAATCTGTGATCACCCTTATTTCCCACCAAAAATCGATTGTTTTTTATGAAAAATCTAAAATCTCTCATAGATCGATAATAAGAGGTCCTAGAAGAATAAGGGCAATAATCTGTGATCACTCCCACCAAATATATATTTTTATGAAAAATCTAAAATCACTCATAGATAGATAATTGGAGGTCCTAGAAGAATAAAGGCAATAACCTGTGATCACCCTTACTTCCCACCAAATATCAATTTTATTATGAAAAATCTAAAATCTCTCATAGATCGATAATAAGAGGTCCTAGAGGAACAAGGGCAATAATCTGTGATCACTCTTATTTCCCACCAAAAATCGATTTTTTTTATGAAAAATCTAAAATCTCTCATAGATCGATAATAAGAGGTCTTAGAGGAAGAAGGGCAATAATCTGTGATCACAACAAATATAGATTTTTTTATGAAAAATCTAAAATCACTCATAGATAGATAACTAGAGGTCCTAGCAGAAAAAGGGCAATAATCTGTGATCACCCTTATTTCCCACCAAATATCGATTTTTTTATGAAAAATCTAAAATCACTCCTAGATAGATAACTAGAGGTCCTAGCAGAAAAAGGGCAATAATCTGTGATCACTCTTATTTCCCACAAAAAATCGATTTTTTTTATGAAAAAACTAAAATCTCTCATAGATCGATAATAAGAGGTCCTTGAGGAAGAAGGGCAATAATCTGTGATCACTCCCACCAAATATCTATTTTTTATGAAAAATCTAAAATCACTCATAGATAGATAATTGAAGGTCCTAGAAGAATAAGGGCAATAATATGTGATCACCCTTATTTCACTCCACATATCGATTTTTTATGAAAAATCTAAAATCACTCAAAGATAGATAACTAGAGGTCCTAGCAGAAAAAGGGCAATAATCTGTGATCTCTCTTATTTCCGACCAAAAATCGATATTTTTTTATGAAAAATCTAAAATCTCTCATAGATCGATAATTAGAGGTCCTAGAGGAAGAAGGGCAATAATCTGTGATCACTCCCACCAAATATCTATTTTTTATGAAAAATCTAAAATCACTCATAGACAGATAATTGGAGGTCCTAGAAGAATAAAGGCAATAATCTGTGATCACCCTTATTTCCCAACACATATCGATTTTTTTATGAAAAATCTAAAATCACTCATAGATAGATAACTAGAGGTAATAGCAGAAAAAGGGCAATAATCTGTGATCACCCTTATTTCCCACCAAATATCGATTTTTTTATGAAAAATCTAAAATCACTCCTAGATAGATAACTAGAGGTCCTAGCAGAAAAAGGGCAATAATCTGTGATCACTCCCACCAAATATCTATTTTTTATGAAAAATCTAAAATCACTCATAGATAGATAATTGGAGGTCCTAGAAGAATAAGGGCATTAATCTGTGATCACCCTTATTTCCCACCAAATATCGATTTTATTATGAAAAATCTCAAATCACTCATAGATAGATAATTAGAGGTCCTAGCAGAAAAAGGGCAATAATCTGTGATCACTCTTATTTCCAACCAAAAATCGATTTTTTTTATGAATAATCAAAAATCTCTCATTGATCGATAATAAGAGGTCCTAGAGAAAGAAGGGCAATAATCTGTGATCACTCCCTCCAATTATCTATTTTTTATGAAAAATCTAAAATCACTTATAGATAGATAATTGGAGGTCCTAGAAGAATAAGGGCAATAATCTGTGATCACCCTTATTTCCCATTAAATATCTTTTTTTATGAAAAATCTAAAATCACTCATAGATTGATAATTGAAGGTCCTAGAAGAATAAGGGCAATAATCTGTGATCACCCTTATTTCCCACCAAATATCTATTTTTATGAAAAATCTAAAATCTATCATAGATAGATAATTGGAGGTCCTAGAAGAATAAGGGCATTAATCTGTGATCACCCTTATTACCCACCAAATATCGATTTTTTTATGAAAAATCTAAAATCTCTCATTGATCGATAATAAGAGGTCCTAGAGAAAGAAGGGCAATAATCTGTGATCACCCTTATTTCCCACCAAAAATCGATTTTTTTATGCAAAATCTAAAATCTCTCATAGATCGATAATAAGAGGTCCTAGAGGAAGAAGGGCAATAATCTGTGATCAACCTTATTTCACTCCAAATATCGATTTTTTTATGAAAAATCTAAAACCACTCATATATCGATAATAAGATGTCGTAGAGGAAGAAAGGCAATAATCTGTGATCACTCCCACCAAATATCTATTTTTTATGAAAAGTCTAAAATCACTCATAGATAGATAATTGAAGGTCCTAGAAGAATAAGGGCAATAATCTGTGATCACCCTTATTTCCCACCAAATATCGACTTTATTATGAAAAATCTAAAATCACTCATAGATAGATAATTAGAGGTCCTAGCAGAAAAAGGGCAATAATCTGTGATCACTCTTATTTCCCACCAAAAATCGATTTTTTTTATGAAAAATCTAAAATCTCTCACAGATCGATAATAAGAGGTCATAGAGGAAGAAGGGCAATAATCTGTGATCACTCCTACCAAATATCTATTTTTTATGAAAAGTCTAAAATCACTCATAGATAGATAATTGAAGGTCCTAGAAGAATAAGGGCAATAATCTGTGATCACCCTTATTTCCCACCAAATATCGATTTTTTTATGAAAAATCTAAAATCACTCATATATCGATAATAAGATGTCCTAGAGGTAAAAGGGCAATAATCTGTGATCACACCTATTTCCCACCAAATATCGATTTTTTATGAAAAATCTCAAATCACTCATAGATAGATAATTGGAGGTCCTAGAAGAATAAGGGCAATAATCTGTGATCACCCTTATTTCCCACCAAATATCGATTTTTTTATGAAAAATCTAAAACCACTCTTTGATAGACAACTAGAGGTCCTAGCAGAAAAAGGGCAATAATATGTGATCACCCTTATTTCACACCAAAAATCAATTTTTTTTATGAAAAATCTAAAATCTCTCATAGATCGATAATAAGAGGTCCTAGAGGAAGAAGGGCAATAATCTGTGATCACTTCCACCAAATATCTATTTTTTATGAAAAATCTAAAATCACTCATAGATAGATAATTGTAGGTCCTAGAAGAATAAGGGCAATAATCTGTGATCACCCTTATTTCCCACCAAATATCGATTTTTTATGAAAAATCTAAAATCACTCATCGATCGATAATAAGAGATCCTAGAGGAAGAAGGGCAATAATTTGTGATCACTCCCACCAAATATCTATTTTTTATGAAAAATTTAAAATTACTCATAGATAGATAATTGGAGGTCCTAGAAGAATAAGTTCAATTATCTGTGATCACCCTTATTTCCTACCAAATAACGATTTTTTTATGAAAAGTCTAAAATCACTCATATATAGATAACTAGAGGTCCTAGCAGAAAAAGGGCAATAATCTGTGATCAGTCTTATTTCCCACCAAATATCGATTTTTTTTATGAAAAATCTAAAATTATTCATAGATAGATAATTGGAAGTCCTAGAGGAAGAAGGGCAATAATCTGTGATCACTCCCACCAAATATCTATTTTTATGAAAAATCTAAAATCTTTCGTAGATCGATAATAAGAGGTCCTAGAGGAAGAAGGGCAATAATCTGTGATCACCCTTATTTCCCACCAAATATTGATTTTATTATGAAAAATCTAAAATCACTCATAGTTAGATAACTAGATGTCCTAGCAGAAAAAGGGCAATAATATGTGATCAGTCTTATTTCCCACCAAAAATCTATTTTTTATGAAAAATCTAAAATCTCTCATATATCGATAATAAGAGGTCCTAGAGGAAGAAGGGCAATAATCTGTGATCACTCTTATTTCCCACCAAAAATCGATTTTTTTTATGAAAAATCTAAAATCTCTCATAGATCGATAAGAGGTTCTAGAGGAAGAAGGGCAATAATCTGTGATCACTCCCACCAAATATCTATTTTTTATGAAAAATCTAAAATCACTCATAGATAGATAATTGAAGGTCCTAGAAGAATAAGGGCAATAATCTGTGATTAACCTTATTTCACTCCAAATATCGATTTTTTTATGAAAAATCTAAAACCACTCATATATCGATAATAAGATGTCCTAGAGCAAAAAGGGCAATAATCTGTGATCACACCTATTTCCCACCAAATACCGATTTTTTATGAAAAATCTAAAATCACTCATAGATAGATAATTGAAGGTCCTAGAAGAATAAGGGCAATAATCTGTGATCACCCTTATTTCCCACCAAATATCGATTTTTTATGAAAAATCTAAAATCTCTCATAGATCGATAATAAGAGGTCTTAGAGGAAGAAGGGCAATAATATGTGATCACTCCCATTAAATATCAATTTTTATGAAAAATCTAAAATCACTCATAGATAGATAATTGGAGGTCCTAGAAGAATAAGGGCATTAATCTGTGATCACCCTTATTTCCCACCAAATATCGATTTTTTTATGAAAAATCTAAAACCATTCATATATCGATAATAAGATGTCCTAGAGGAAAAAGGGCAATAATCTGTGATCACACCTATTTCCCACCAAATATCGATTTTTTTTATGAAAAATCTAAAATCACTCATAGAGAGATAACTAGGGGTCCTAGCAGAAAAAGGGCAATAATCTGTGATCACTCTTATTTCCCACCAAAAATCGATTTTTTTTTATGAAAAATCTAAAATCTCTCATAGATCGATAATAAGAGCTCCTAGAAGAAGAAGGGCAATAATCTGTAATCACACCTATTTCACACCAAATATCGTTTTTTTATGAAAAATCTAAATTCTCTCATATATTGATAATAAGAGGTCCTAGAGGAAGAAGGGCAATAATCTGTGATCACCCTTATTTCCCACCAAATATCGATTTTTTATGAAAAATCTAAAATCACTCATAGATAGATAACTAGAGGTCCTAGCAGAAAAACGGCAATCTTCTGTGATCACTCTTATTTCCCACCAAAAATCGTTTTTTTTATGAAAAATCTAAAATCTCTCATAGATAGATAATAAGAGGTCCTAGAGGAAGAAGGGCAATAATCTGTTATCACTCCCACCAAATATCTATTTTTGATGAAAAATCTAAAATCACTCATAGATAGATAATTGGAGGTCCTAGAAGAATAAGGGCATTAATCTGTGATCACCCTTATTTCCCACCAAATATCGATTTTTTTATGAAAAATCTAAAATCACTCATATATAGATAACTAGAGGTCCTAGCAGAAAAAGGGCAATAATCTGTGATCACTCTTATTTCCCACCAAAAATCAATTTTTTTTATGAAAAATCTAAATTCTCTCATATATTGATAATAAGAGGTCCTAGAGGAAGAAGGGCAATAATCTGTGATCACCCTTATTTCCCACCAAATATCGATTTTTTATGAAAAATCTAAAATCACTCATAGATAGATAACTAGAGGTCCTAGCAGAAAAAGGGCAATAATCTGTGATCACCCTTATTTCCCACCAAATATCGATTTTTTATGAAAAATCTAAAATCACTCATAGATAGGTAACTAGAGGTCCTAGCAGAAAAACGGCAATAATCTGTGATCACTCTTATTTCCCACCAAATATCGATTTTTTTTATGAAAAATCTAAAATCTCTCATATATCGATAATAAGAGGTCCTAGAGGAAGAAGGGCAATAATCTGTGAACACTCTCACCAAATATCTATTTTTTATGAAAAATCTAAAATCATTCATAGATAGATAATTGGAGGTCCTAGAAGAATAAGGGGAATAATCTGTGATCACCCTTATTTCCCACCAAATATCGATTTTTTTATGAAAAATCTAAAATCACTCATATATCGATAATAAGATGTCCTAGAGGAAAAAGGGCCATAATCTGTGATCAATCTTATTTCCCACCAAAAATCAATTTTTTTTATGAAAAATCTAAAATCACTTATAGATAGATCTTGGAGGTCCTAGAAGAATAAGGGCAATAATCTGTGATCACTCTTATTTCCCACCAAATATCGATTTTTTTATGAAAAATCTAAAATCACTCATAGATAGATAACTAGAGGTCCAAGCAGAAAAATGGCAATAATCTGTGATCACTCTTATTTCCCACCAAAAATCGATTTTTTTATGAAAAATCTAAAATCACTCATATATCGATAATAAGATGTCCTAGAGGAAAAAGGGCCATAATCTCTGATCACTCTTATTTCCCACCAAAAATCAATTTTTTTTATGAAAAATCTAAAATCACTCATAGATAGATACTTGGAGGTCCTAGAAGAATAAGGGCAATAATCTGTGATCACTCTTATTTCCCACCAAATATCGATTTTTTTATGAAAAATCTAAAATCACTCATATATAGATAACTAGAGGTCCTAGCAGAAAAAGGGCAATAATCTGTGATCACTCCTATTTCCCACCAAAAATCAATTTTTTTTATGAAAAATCTAAAATCACTCATAGATAGATACTTGGAGGTCCTAGAAGAATAAGGGCAATAATCTGTGATTACTCCTGCTTCCCACCAGATATCGAGTTTTTTATGAAAAATCTAAAATCACTCATAGATCTATAATAAGAGGTCCTAGAGGAATAGAGGCAATAACCTGTAATCACTCTTATTTCCCACCAAAAATAGAATTTTTTTAAAAAATCTAAAATCACTCATAGATAGATAATTAGAAGTCCTAGAAGAAAAAGTGCAATAATCTGTTATCACTCTTATTTCCCACCAAATATCGATTTTTTTATGAAAAATCTAAAATCACTCTTATATCGATAATAAGATGTCCTAGAGGAAAAAGGGCCATAATCTGTGATCACTCTTATTTCTCACCAAATATCGATTTTTTATAAAAATCTAAAATCACTCATAGCTCGATAATTGGAGGTCCTAGAAGAATAAGGGCAATAATCTGTGATCACTCTTATTTCCCACCAAATATCGATTTTTTTATGAAAAATCTAAAATCACTCATAGATAGATAATTGGAGGTCCTAGAAGAATAAGGGCAATAATCTGTGATCACTCTTATTTCCCACCAAATATCGATTTTTTTATGAAAAATCTAAAATCACTCATAGATAGATAACTAGAGGTCATTGAGAAATAAAGGCAATAATCTGTGATCACTCCTATTTCCCACCAAAAATAGAATTTTTTATCAATAATCTAAAATCACTCATAGATATATAATTGGAGGTCCTAGAAGAAAAAGGGCAGTTATCTGTGATCACTCCTGCTTCCCACCAAATATCGATTGTGTTATGAGATATCTTAATATCTACTATCACGCATAGATTGTTAATAAGAGGTCCTAGAGGAAATAGAGCAATAGTCTGTGATCACTCTTATTTCCCAACAAATATCGATTTTTTTATGAAAAATCTAAAATCACTCATAGATCGATAATTAGAGGTCCTAGAGGAAAATGGTCAGCTATCTGTGATCACTCCTGCTTCCCACCAAATATCGATTTTTTTATGAAAAATCTAAAATCACTCATAGATCGAAAATAAGAGGTCCTAGAGGAATAAGGGGAATAATCTGTTATCACTCCTGTTTCCCACCAAATATCTGTTTTTTATGAAAAGTCTAAAATCACTCATAGATCGAAAATAAGAGGTCACAGAAGAAAAAGAGCAATGATCTGTCATCACTCTTATTTCCCACCAAATATCGATTTTTTTATGAAAAATCTAAAATTACTCATAGATCGATAATAGTAGGTCCTATACGAAAAAGGTCAATAATCTGTGATCACTCTTATTTCCGACCAATTATTTGGTGTTAAATAAACTCTTCATTTTGCTTGATAACGTAATCATATGGACGTTAAAATATTTTAACGACTTAGAATTTAACCCCAAAAAATATCTTTAAATACTTTACATTATATTTTGAGTTTGAATGAAGCCTCCTGCAGGAAAATAACATCTAACCGAAATACAAATTTTATAATCGGCAAAGCATATTTTTTTGATAATCTTTTGTTCTTAATATGATGGAAAATAATCATGAATGTTAACTTTGTAGGGTTGTTACTTTTTTACCAGCATTGATACTTACTTAGTTTTTTTCGGAAAAGCATTGCAAATTACGTCTTATATAACCTTAAAATTCAAGTTTGAATTCGTGCAAAAATTTAAATTAAAAATTTTACTTTGTGGATTTCAATTGTAATAAATATTTAAAAATTTGCTGATAGTTCAGAGAAATTTTTCTCAATTGTTGTCATTTTATTTTCTATTAAGCAAAAGCTTTATATTTAAGATATTTTTAAATATTACTAACGCGAACAGTGTCGCGTGGTTAAGTGTAGACGTAAACAACTACACAATGGCGATCGTTTCAAATTCTCCAATTTTTTTTATTTTACTCATAATAATATAATTTAGTGTAAAACAAATTTTTTGAGCATTTCGTTCAAGTCCTAATTACTGTTTTTATTTACAGTACTTCAAAAAGCCGTTTTAAATCCATTTCTTGTTAGTTTTTACAGTTGTCGTACTCCACAATAGTGTGAACAACAATAGTTTTAGACATAATTTTAGTTGGATTTTTTTAACTTCTACTATACTTTTTATTATTTGTTTGCATTTATCAGTTTTAAGCATTTCCTCTAAATTGCTACACAATTTTTTTTATACATTTTTTGTTCAAGCTTATCACAAGGTTTTCGGTTGGCTGAGTTTAAAAACTCAACTAGTTACAAACAAATAAACAAACAAAAAAATATTTTTTAAAACTTTTGTGTGATAGCCTTACTTTATCCTGTTAATTTTTTTCTTCATACACTTGAAAAAAATCAATAAATAATATTGAGATATTTCCATTTTTTCAAAGGCGAAATTTAATATGTACTTTTGTAGAAGTATGTGTCTTTAAACATCGTTTAATTTCCTGTAGGGTTAAATTATTCGAGTTTTATTTCAATCGAATAAGAGTTTATAATGTACCTTTATATTATTTGAGTAATCGATTAATTATTAAAATTTCCACGACTATTCGAACGAGTTACGATCAAAAGTTATTATTCGAATAATTTTATACTGTATAGTCAATTTTTGATTTGTGTAGCTACATTATACTCTTTTCCGCACAAATTGGTTTGCATCATTTGTCTGGTGTTGTTATGGACTGCTGGACATCCTTGAATGAACTCGGTGTCTCACATTGTGCTGGGTACCTGACCATGAACGTCATGCTGGCAATGAACGCGCTGATTGTCTAGCCAACAGGGGATCCCGACGGTCTTTTATAGATCCTGAACCATTCTTTGGCATCCCACGTGGATACACTTTGGAACGTATTTTGTTTTATTTTGGAGGAATTTACCAGGACTAACACGGTCCAAACAGTTCGTTAGCCTATCCAGACGTAGATCCCAGTCATTACTTTCCTTCGGTAAGGGCGACTTTAGAATACTTACTGGATTATTCACCGGACACTGTGGTTGTCGTGAGTGAACAATGCAGGTTTTGTGAACTTAATGCTGAAACCTCTGAACATGTTCCATGCGACTTGCCAGTGCTGGCAACGTGCAGAACTAAATGGATCGGAAGGGCACTCATGGCCCTGGGGGAAGTAACTGATCTCTCACCAAATAGATTAATTGGCTTCATCTATTGGGTTGAAAAATCTTAGGCTGCACAAAAGATCCTATGGGTCGCAGTGCGTATAGTCTCACTAATAATAATAACGTTCTTAGTTAATTCTATAAAAAATAATTTTGAAAATATATTTTACTAATAACATTGTTACGAATTTGCAATAGCGATTTGAATTTAATGGTCTGTAACGACTGCGTGCAAGCATTCATCATGTTTATAAACACTCCCATCAGTAGAAGCTTCTACTTATCAACAATGTTTATAGCATGTGGTTATTGGCATTGTTTATAACTATGGCAACACTATATGTTTAAGCTGCTAACATTAACATCGAAAGCTCTTAAATATGAACATACTAGTTTGTCCGTTATGAGCATTGTAGAAGTTTCACGAAAGATGTCGGGTGTATAAATAGTGGCAGAGGTTGAGTTTATCATAGGGGCTGTTAGAGTTCCATCAACTCCATAGGGATACATCTGAAGACAGACCCACGGTCAATAAATGGTAGGGAATGATACGAGTATGTATTTTGTAATTCATTTTATTTTTCGTAAAATATTTACAATGTGTTGCAGAAGAAATCTCATATTATTTTTTATTACATGAAAAAATGTATAAATATTATTCACTGACTCATTTAAATCCTATGCAATTGTAAGTAAATAGTTATTTTTTAATATATGTTACAGTCTTCAAACTTTATACGAATCAATTTTATTTCACTGCATGAAGTTAAACTATATAAAGTAAATAGTTATTTCTATAAACTTTGTCCGAATAGTGCTCAAAATAGTCGGGATTGTAATAGTGGTCATGGCACCTCCCATACAAAGTAAATAGTTAATTTAGAATATCTGGAGAACTACAATTTTAAAAGTATTTAAACATTGAAGGAACCATTTTATTATCACCGTACGGAATTTAGCTAAAAACGGATTTCTTACTTATCAATGTACGAAGTGTAGCTACAAAATTGCTCAATGTGGATATGGGACCGCCATTACAAAGAAAATTGTAATTTCGAGAGTCTTAAAGCTTTGTCTGAATCACTTATATATTTACGATGTTTTAATTGATATTGGACAGAATGACCCTCTGATATAAAGGAAATACTTATAATTGTAGAAATATGGCAGTTGAAGTAAAGCTTGACATGAGTACATAAAAGATATAAAAACGGGTGGCAATAAGTACAGTGGCGTGGTATCTCCCATACCAAGTTAGTTAGGGACCTTTATTAGAGAGATTCTCAATATTTAGCATTTGTTATTTTCATACCATTGCTCACTGTGGCAAATCAAAAATCTACCTGTACAAAATTAAAAAAAACAAGTAAGAAAGTATGGTCGGTCAAGCCCGACCATATAATACCCTACACTAAGTAAATGAGCAAAAACATTTTTATTTCAAAATTTCAATAATTCATGTTCGTGAGCGATTTTCGGAAGTGGGCCTTATATGGGATCTATGACAAATTATGGACCGATCACCACGAAATTTGGTCACGTGATTAATGTTTATATGAAAGTTATTTATGTTAAATTTTATGTGTATACCAACATTTGTAGGAGATTTATGATCGTTAAAGTGATTATCGGAAGCAGTCCTTATATGGGAGCTATGACTAATTATGGACCGATCATAATAAAATTTGGTGACATGAATTCCCTATATATAAAACTTTTTTGGACAAAAACTTGTGTAGATACCTGTATAAATTAAACATTTGTGTCGGATAAAATCCACTTTCGGGAGGACATTTGTATGGGGGCTAGGTCAAATAATGGACCGATTTCAGCCAGCTTCAATAGGCTTGGTCCTTGAGCAGAAAAAATGACATGTACCAAATTTTATCGAAATATCTTTAAAATTGCGACCTGTACTCTGCGCACAAGCTTTACATGGACAGCCAGCCAGACGGACGGACGGACATCGTTTAATCGTCTCAGAAAGTGATTCTGAGTCTATCGGTATACTTTAAGGTGGGTGTTAGACCATTATACCCTCCCCACTATGGTGGTGTAGGGTATAAAAATGTGGGACAAGATTCCTTCTGATCATTTAATGAACTTCTCAATAAAATAGGTAACTGTAATTCATGTTTTGTTTATTTTGTTTTTAGCTCTGATTAGGAAAAAGTAAGCTTTAAAATCAGTTGTTGCCAACAAGTACACTTAGATTTTAAAGAGAATTGTATTTTTTGTGAATTTGTTATTTGATTATAAAGGCTATGGTGATTATACTGACATATTTTTTATTATTATTAAGCTTTATCTCAAGGAAATATATTACAATTTTCATTTAATTATTTCCATTGTATTAAAAAAATATGTTTTTTGTGAGAAGTTCAGAAAGTAAAAAAAAATAAAATATTTCCTTTTTTCCAAGTAGACTAAATGCTGATTATTCCGAATAGTTCCGCTGTAAAACTATATTTGGGGTAATCTTTCAAATGTTCACTTTAAGGTAAATCAAAAATATAATTTTTTTTTACTTTTCCGATATGACCTCCATAAAGAAAGAAAGTACAAAAAATAAAATATTTCCTTTTTTTAAGTAGAGTTTATGGTATTTATTCCGGATAGTTTCGGTATAAAACTATATTTTTTGGGTTAATATCTAAAGTGTTCACTTTGAGGTAAATCAAGAACATCTTTCGCATTCTTGCGACCGTCATACATTTTTTTCGCTTTTCCACTCTTTCACGAAAGAACATTTTTAGAGAATGGGTAAAAACTCCTAGAAGACATCGCAAAAGAAATAGTTGGTTTTTTATAATATTTAAACAAATTTTTTATTTAATACATAAGTGAATCCAACGTGATTTATTTATTCTGTCCAGTTAGATTTGCGATCTACCACACTGTGCATTGTACGTAGTTGGATTGTATCAGAAATACATTCATGTTATTTTTTATTTTACTACGATGGAGTAATGAAGCCACGGGGTTATGCTCGAAAACGTCCTCATATTTCTAACTATTAGCAAAGCACAATTTCTGATATTTATTGTTTCAAATTTCATGACCAATAGTAAAAAGTGTGTAGAATCCTCAAAATCATCAGTTTGTTTACTGCATAGATAAATTATCAAAAGTTATAGAAATATATTCTGAGTTAAATGGATGCTAAAATTTGCGCATTGGGATTCTATTTCACTGCTTGCATTAACAGCTTATATTACAGTATTGAAAGAGGCACCAAATAAATTTAAACTTGGAACACTTGGATTTTGCTGCAAATAATAAGACAACAAAATACAAAAACTATCCTGATGTTACATGTAGTTGTCGAATATAAAAAATGTTACTGTATGTTAGAAGCTTTTTGTAGATTTTCTACGATGGAGGTCCTTAGGACACTACCGTATGATACTCCAACAGTAATCTACCTTTATATGTACATCCCAGCGACCTTGGTGTTTATCTTCCATCACTTTTAAATCTTACTGTTCAGATTGTGTACTTTTATGCTCATATTACATCTAATAACTAATTGCTCGTAATTTTCAGCCTTATGATTTCCTAAGAAATTTATCACAACGGCAACTAAAACATTTAAATACATGATTCTCATTAAGTTATTAAAGGTTTTCTAAACTTTTTGACTGTGAATTCACCAGAAATGTAACAAAACATATTTGAGTCAAAATTAAAATCAATTTTTTTATAGAAATGTGTATATAAGATAACAAAACGGGCACACGAATTTACTTATGACAGCCAATGTTGAAAAACTGAGATAGAAACGAAGCTATACGTAGGAAAACATTTAAAAACATTATTGGTCGTACCAATCCACAAAAATTGTTTCATTATTTGTTGACTTGTATAATCGAACCAGAATCACTTTCTGAGTTGATTTAACAATTTCCGTCCGCCTGGTTGTCTATGAAAACCTTGTTCACAAGGAGCAGGTGGTAGTTTTGAATTAATTTAGATAAATATATATAAAAATTATAGATAAAGTTACCTATATTATTATAATTGGGGTGAGCAATTAGAATAAAATAATAATTTGGCAGTTTTTTGTCTGTCGAATTTATAGACATTCATATAATATAATAAGTACTCAGGTGATGTACCACACAAAATATGCTAAATACTCAGTATAAAACAGATAATAAAATATAACAATGCCTCATACTCTTCTTAGGGCCGTTGCATAATACATACAACTAATTTTTATATCTCATTAAACCTTATTAGGTCTCATATAATTGAGTAAACTTTACTAATAATAAAAATATTTTGCAGTGTAATAAATGGGACAGTATTCAAATAAAAAAACTCATAAAAATTCTAATATTTATAACAAATGGCGTCTCGCCAACACACAAAAATAAAAATAATAGCAATTCACATATGAACTCATGAATTTGTTCAAACTCGTACTCGTACTTGGGCTTTCATATAAATATTATACAGAAATACTTACATACAAGCATGTATGTAATTTCTATGTTACAAGCAAAACTTAACAAAAATATTATTGTGCCATTTAGAAGCATAAAACTGGAATTTGATAAATAGTGGAGTTCGCAAAGGTGGCAGCGGTATTCTATAATTTATTGTTATATTTGCAAGTTTAATATATTATATTATGAATGCTATAATTGTGCACAAAACTGTGTTAGCAGATGTACCTTGCAAACTAATATGAACACGTTGAATAGCATAAACATTTTAAAGTTATTCTAGGCAATAATATAGTTAAGTTCAAAATAACAGCCACCAGGCTGACAAGCTGACATAAAGTTGTAACCGGAAAACTTTTACTTGCCAGTGTAATCAAAATATGTATATGTCTACTATTTATAATGTAACAATAACATGTAGAATTTATATTTGTTTGCAGTAGAAGAAGCGGGGAATTTAAAATGCATTAAATACTATATGTTATTTCTAACATAATAGTTTTATGGAATTTTTAACATTAATTTCTTTTTTTAATGGAAATTACTTATAATTTAAAAATAAATAATAGCGTATGTAGGAGCTAGAGTCTCTTTGAAATTCAAATATTTACCGATTCCATAATGCAGTTTCTTTCCTCAAATATTGGGATTAGAATTTCCTTTGAACGATTCAGCAACCTGTTCTCTAATCAATGCTAAAAACTCAAACCAACATATTGGGCAAGGTATGATACGTTCGTGCTGATATTTGTAAGGCCGAAAAATATTAGTCGAATACCCATCTTAAAGTATACCGACCCAGACTTTATCGGTCATCATAAATGTATAATTTATACAAGTATATACCAAAGGTCACCCCAAAAAAGTTTTATATATGATACGGTGATATGCCCATAATTATTCATGGCTCATTTCCTAAAATCACTGTAACGATCATAAATCTCTTAAAAATGTTGGAATCCAAAGAAAATTTTGCAAAAATAAGTTTCATTTCGAAATAAATCCCACGATATAATTTCATGGCGAGCGGTCCATAATTGCTCATAGCTAGCATATAAAGCAAACTTCCGTAATCCATTCACGAAAATAAGTTATTGAAATTTGAAAAGAAAAATGCTTTAGCTCATTTATTCAGTTATATACTTTCTTGTTTTTGCTTGAAATTGTCACGCTCAGAACAAATTCTATAGAAGCGATAAATAGAGAACACGACTTCTTAAGGATGGTTTTTCCATCAATGTTTATTGTTCGAAATTGCCATACTTGGAACTATTTCCGGTTCCAAAAAAAAGTTAGTAACATTTTTGTTTCTATTATTACATTACAAAAAGGTCTTTAAACATAATGACATTTAGATTATTGGATCCACTTAGCGTATATATTTAAATGTAATGCGTTCTATGAAATTTTTTTAATCTATGAAATTTGCATTTTAGGTGAAAAAAATTAAATATTCATATCTTATGATGCTGTGGTCGGATTTTATTGATTTAAGATTCATTTAAAAGACAATTAAGTCTTCTTTGGATGACAATATTAAAAAAGAAAATATTTCTTATGAAAAAATGCAGTCATGATGCAAATGCGATTTTCAGAAGCACTTTTGGAAATGTTCTCCACTTCAAACTTTAATATTTGTCAAAAAATCTGAAAAAGTGTTACGTAACGTTGTCCTAAAAAAAACTGGTCAAACAATCAAAGGTAGGGAGAACTTGTCCGTTGATAGAAATCCTGATTCAGGTAGTAGGAATGGTCCACATGATGTTTCTAAAGCCAATAAATAGAAAGCATTTTCAAAAGAGCTCCCAACACATCCGGTAGGAAAGCAGTCTGTTTAGCTCAGTACTCGGACTATTTGGTACAAAAAGTTAAAGCAGGTTTAAGAACATACAAGGCTCAAAAAGTTCCTCACATGAAGTCTGCTAAAAACTAAGAGGCCAAAGACAGCGCAAAGAAATTTAAGCCAAATTTTATAAAAAAAGATATGCCTGCTGCATAACAACTGACGAATGTTCTGCAAAATTGTTCGCATGTGCTGATGCTAGAGGGAATGTTGTAGAAATGTTTAGGACCCAAAAGCATGGCAAGCAATATGAAATTTCGGCAAAAGACGCCAAACATTTATTATGAAAGGCTCTATTAATACCGACATTTACATCAAGGAATGTTTACAACAGAAGATGCTTTCATTCATAAGACTTCTTAATGTGTCCACTTATTTTTGGCCTGATTTGACATACTGTCGCTATGGTAGCAAGGTATTGAGTGGTACAAGAAGAATAATGTGTTATTTGTACCAAGAGTCGCAAATCCTCCAAAGTGCCTGGAGCTAAGGCTAGTGGAGAGATACTGGGCTCTTATTAAAAAAGAATTGAAGAGCACAAAAAGGTGTCCTAAAGTTTGGTAGATTTTAAACGAAGTTGGATTTCTGTTCGAACAAAGTGACAGAATGCGCTATAAAAACCTTAGTGGATGGGTTTCCGGAAAAGGTTCATTAATTTATCACTATTACTTAGAAATATTAAAATAATATTCATTGTAAGTTGTAATAATAAATTCAATCAAACAAAAAAATCAAAACTGTAGGCTTAGTTATTAACCTTTAATTATGTTAAGATTTTTCGATCTCACTCCTTAATAATTTGTTTATATTTAACGCCAAGACTTTTCTCCATACCAAAAAATTTATTTTAATATCTACAAAATAAATAACGACTGTTTTTAAAGCCCGATAGAACTTACGAAAGGTTTAATTGCCAACCAACTCACTTTTTGACATTTATGAACGACATACTCTCGCAAATCATCATCCAAATCTACTTTGAAAATCTGTCATCGATTGGCGCAACTTATAGACGACTGATTTATCGCAAAATTGTGTTCAGCGATGAAGTTCATTTTTCGCTAAAAGGGTTTGCTAAAAAACAAAATTGCCACATACGGAGTGAGACCAATCCACAACGGATTCTACAGACTCCATTACAACCAAAAATGTTGGTGGCATTATCGGATCTTATTTCTTTAAAACTGCAGCTATAGCTTTTCGGTCAATAGAGATCGTTAACGCACCATGATCAATGATTATTTGCTTGAAAATATGGATGACATTGATCCGGGCAGATGTTGGTTTCAAAGTGCCATACGGTGACCACAGAAATCGATTTATTGAAGTGAAAATTAGGCGATAACGTTATGGTCCAGTCAGTTTCGTGCGATTTAACACCTCTTGATTATTTCCAGTTTACTGGTTTATCAGCATAAACCACTGATATCCAGCAGTACTAAACCAGCAACAATTGACGACTTTGAGGCCAGCATTCTTCGTGTTATCAGTGACATACGGCCAGCAATGCTCGAAAATGTGGCTCAGAATGTGGCCATATGCCCAAAATCATTTTCAAATGTTGATACCATGTATTAAACAAAATGCTAAGTGAAGCCCCAAGGTCAAAAATGTCTTTCTTTGTTTTATCTGTGCTCTAGGTGGAGTTCTCTACATATTTTTTTTTAAATCAAGAGTCTGACTTTTCACTACTTGAGAAAAAACACGGAAATTAAAAAACCAGTATTATATTATTTTCCCTGCGGATTTATTTAAAACTCTTCAAATTAATAGTCGCTCAATATTGTAAAAACTTTCAAGAAACACTGCTCTTTCACAAAGCTTAATGTTAATTTTAGGAAATTTGTTATTATTTGTTACTAATTAGTGACAACATAAAATAAATCTATTATAACATCATGGTTCTAAAATGTGATTCTACTTTATGATTTTTTGTAAATATAATGTTTTTGTATAAATGTACTGTGTTTTAACCAGATTAAATAAAATTAGCAAGTGGCGATTTTTAAATAAATTTACAATTATTAGTTTCCTAATATTAAACATTAAGCATATCATAGCTGCCTTTTTCTGTGTACATTAGGGTGTCACAATATAAACAAAGACAAAAATATATAGCAGTTGTTGTAAACTGGTGTGAATGCTGGATAAAAATAACTTTTTTTGCAAGTATTATATTTTGTATACTCACCATCAAAAAAGATGGGGTGTGTTTTGTTTTTTTCATTCCGTTTGTAATCGAAATATTCATCGCAAACCTACAAAAGTATATATAATCTGGGTACTTATGAAATTCCGTCTATTTGTCTGTTAAAAATACGATTGGGCGCAATCAAAAGAAAACAGCTGTCTGAAATTGAAATAAATATGTTCATTATGCGGCAATCCTGACAAACTTGTTTACCAATTAGTTCTAAGTATGTACTCTGCAATTATACTATAAAGTATGACGAAAATCAAGCAACATTTGTTCCTAGTACCCATATAAGTATGGTCTCCTTCAGAAAATTACTTGAATATTCATAATTGAAAATAAACAAGTTTTATATGAATCTATGTAAATCTTTATATCAACTCGTGTAACGAATTGATTTTATCCCCCATATAATCTCTTTAACAGAAAAATATTTGTCGAATATTTGCATCGAAAATAACAAAGGAAAATTGTAAGAATGTCTTTTGCACAAATTAATTTTGAAATTACTATATAAATTTATATAAGTTTCAATAATTGTATGACTTTTTTATTAATTTTAGTTGTAGTTAATTGCAGAGTTTCCAAAAAACCGAAGAATTTCAAAACCGCAGTTTCGGTTTTAAAAAGTTGAAAACCGATCGGCTTCGGTTCGGTTTTGTGATAATTTATTAATTATTAAATCAGTTGATAATATAGGAAATGCTAAACAAATTTAGAGTTCAAATTTGACGAGTGTTTACGAGGATAAAGGAAAATTGGTGCTTTTTAGTAAAGAAATAATCAAGAATAGGGTGCTCAATTGTATTATGATACCAAAAATGAAGAACTAGAACTAAGGAGTACTTTTTCGTTCTTCAAAATGAATTTTCTATAATATTGAACCTAAAATCAGGAAAATCAGTGGAAAATTTTAATTTTTTCTTCTAATGGTACTTTTTATTATAATAAATTATTTTACTTATTGTATATACATAATAGTTGGCTGATAAGCTTCTGAGTAAAGAAAGAATCAAGGATGGAGGGCATAATGATATTGAGGTAACAGAAAGTATTATTGAAATTTCTATAATAATGAATCTATAAGCAGGATATTAAATACACATGATCCTGACTGACTTAGAATATAAAAAATGGAATTGCAGGTACTTTTTTGTACTAGTAGTACTTTTTGAATATTTTATAACGATGGACCAAGAATCGCGAATTCAAAACGTATAATTAATGTTACTATTTCTTTATAGTAAATGTACTTTTTGAATGTTTTATAATAATAAACCTTAAAATTAGGCACAAATGATTCTGAATGAGTTAGAATTCACGAAATGTGATTTTCTATAATAATGGACACAGAAATATGAAATTGAACACTCAAGATGCTGAGTAGGAATGCAAAATGTGGATCGTTATGGTACTGTTTTTATTCTAATAATACGTCTAGTATGAGCTACAATCCACATTAGAATGAATCAATAAACATTAAACTAGAGATATGTTTTCCCGAATTAGTATTAATTTACAAAGGGAGACTTAATAGTACTATTTCTTTATTCCAATTGAGGTGGCCAAGCGCACCGGTCAGCTAGTACTCCATACTTTTATCGGATATTTGAAAATAACTAAGACTTTGTTACAAAAATGTTGCATTATTTAGCCTGCGAAAGGTAGTCTGCTACATCATCTGAAGCAATTATTGTAATACAATTTATAAAATTTAAACAAATCTTAAAATATTTTTACCGATCTGTGTTTAGAGATATTGGATGAATAATTGGATGAAAAAGTTTGTTTCTCATTTCTAAATTTTAAAAATAGATTAAAAGTGAAAACCGAAGAATAATTGTCGGTTTCGGTTTTAGGCCTTCACAAACTGCGGTTTCGGTTAAAACCGAATTGGAAACTCTAGTTAATTAAGCTTGAGTATATTATTTGTTGATCTATATTCCAGTATATGTTGGTGATACGCATGGATGTTGAAAATTAACTTTTTTCAGTTTCAGCCTTATAAGTTTGACCTATAGTAAAAGGGTTCAAAATTTGTTCACGATATAAATAAAAACATGTCAATAAAATAATTTATAGAAACAAAACCGAAAATTCGTTGAAAATATACTAAACTATTTGGCAAATAACGCGAAGGCCAAAAAAATAAAAAGTTGCTTAAGTTTCCTGCTTTTTTATAAATATAATTACTCTTATTATATTATTTCATTATGGATAGTAAGATTAGATGCTGTATTAAAGATCCTAATATATTTTGTTACTTTTGTGGCGAATATATATTAAAAGATCAGCAAAAATCAATTACGTACACTCTTATCCAATTGTATTTTAGTATTCAAATTAGCCAATTCCAACATATATAAGTATGTAAAATAAACTAGTGTTTTAAGATATTTTCACTGAAAGTGCTATATAACACGTTAATACAAAATTCGCAATATTTAAAAACGTATAATAAAGTATTGCTATTGCTGTAGTTAAATTTAAATGTGAATTAAGAAATAAAATTAATGACTACCTAAAAATTTATTTATAAAAAAATATAAATTTTTTTAAGATGTAAAAGTTATCTTAATGTGGCATTAAATTTTTAACTATTTTTTCATTTTACTTAAAAACTATGTTCGCTGCAATGCCTTGAATGTGTAGTATTAAATTTTTATTTAGAATTTTCGGAACACAACATTTTATTAAGAATAAAGTGAAAAGAGTTAAATTTCAATATTCTTGAATGATCAGATATATATTCCAAAACATCCACCAGAATTGTTATACTCAAAAGAAACATATGTTTACTTAGACGAGTTTCATGCTTAAAGAAAATCACATTCTAAGCTGCATTACCCAAAATTTTGAAGAAAAGCTCCAAAAAATACGGTATTCAATGAAAATATAAAAGCCGCGATATTTAGCAATGAGGGTTCATCAACTTGTACAAAACGTAGTTCAAATCGCGGGCACCAAAATTTCTGTACCGCTGTGTTATAGATATATTTAATTGAGCCATAACCATTTCAACATTTTTACATACATTTTAACAATATTATGGACACTGTACTTATGTATATGATTGAGGTAGCTATATTATGCTTTAGTTACCATTCACATGATTGTAGCAATCATATATGTAATTGTAGTAGTTTGTGGCAATCATGTTCATGTTGAATCATTATATCATAATCATAATATGTTGTTCTCAGAGTATGATAACCATAATCCTATAACAACACAATATGGTGAAGTACTACATCATAATCATACAATGATGTGAACTTAATCATATTATGGTTACCACAATCATATACATAATTACAGCAACCATAATATTGTTCAGAAACTTTTAAACATTTTATTTTCTATGCATGCAATTTTATAAAATAGTATTTGTTTTTTTTAGTAAGATTTTCTTATGCTAAATTCCCAATTTTATTGATTTCCAATATTTCGCTACTCCTCAAGCTCAATTAACTATGACTAAAATTCATATGAATTTGTTAACTAAAATTCAATAACATTTATTACCTTTGGCTAAAGCATGGAAAACTATCTTAATATTAAATAAGCTTTAATTTGATTCCAAATATAAATAATTTTTTTTGTGGCCCTCCTATTGTACATGTGTACGTATGATCTATAAAACTAATTAAATATTAATTATACGCAAGGTGTTTAATTTATTCGTATGATTACATGCTTTTATGCAAATTAATATTTAACACTATTATATAGATGTATTTTTTTTTTTTAATTTGCATATTATTTTGTTTAATTTTTAGATATGTACACAATCAACCCGTGCGCAGTGTAGCAGATGTTATTTAGCTTAAAACATTTAAAACTAAATACTCGTATTATAGGTTTACAACGGAATCTATGAGCTAGCCACGTGAAGGTGAAGATTACTTCATCCTGTGTTATGTTAATGCTTACAAAATTAAAATAACGTTGCTGTATGAAACCATTTGTAATATACATATGTATGTTTATTGTAGTGCTAGTCGCTCTTGATGTTTGAAAAGTATAAAATGTAAGTTTTGTAATTTAAATAGCTATTTTTCTTTTTACAAGTCTCATTAAAAAGTCTTAAAAATAAAAGATATGCATAAACATTGTAAACCACCTAAAACATTTTATATAAATATATGGGCAAAAACTAAATTTTGTTAAAATTTTAGTAAATTTTTTTTCATAATTTGTTTTCCTTAGCACACCAGCAGCGTTTTGTAAGAACAATCAGCAACACTTCAGCGTGTAAAATTTGTTGGTGAGGGTGGCCACAAAAAATAAAATAATTTTTTTTATTTTATATTTTAAGTTAAAGTAAGTGATAAATTAATAGCATCAGCGTGAAAAACTATTACAATAAATTATTTATATTTACACAGAAAAATCTATAAAATTCATATTCAAATACTAAATTTATTAAGTCAACTTAATATTTTATTCTATATATTCTATAGATATTCAAACAATATTTAGCATTACAGTAATTAAAATATTAATAAATTCAAAATCAATAAATATTTAAATTAATTCTAATATAAGAAATTGCATACGCCATACAATCTGCTGAAATTACACAATATTTTGTATAAACAATTCACAACAGTTTATAAAGAAAATACTGCCATACACAATATTTTTAATAGAAAATACTGGTATTTATAATATATTCGATAGAAAATACTAGCTATGTTCAATAACTAAAATTTGTTACTAGTTAGTAACAATTGTTACTGGAAAAGCGTTCATTAACGCAAAAAACTTGCAAGTAAAGAAAAAAGCAAGAGCGTATAAATTTTAGAGAGTGTTCTCTCGTTGCAAACTATTACAAGTTCTTTTTGAACTCGTAATAGTTAACAGCTTATATTTCATATGTTTTGTGTTATTGTTTATTTATTTACAATTTTATTTTTGTGTTGAAAAAATTAAAAAAAAAGAATTTTCAAAAATTTGAAGAAAATGTTAGTATTTATACATTTTTAAAGGAATAAAAGAGGAAAATTGTGTATATAAATTTAAGATCCAGTGCAGGCCACCAATATTTGTAAGATATTGGGACCAAATTAGATCTAATTGTTACTGGAAAAGCGTTCATTTACTTTTTACTATTTTTGAGAATTTAAGAGAGTAATTTTGTAAGTTTTGATTTTATTCTCTCGTTGCAAGTATTTACTGGAAAAGTAAATGAACAGACCTACTGTTCCCTGCCAGAGGGAAAAAACCTAAGTCGTGAGAATGTATTAGTACAGATCCTATGTACCTTTTTAATTCTCACCAGACACACAGAGTTCTATAAAAAATTTTAAATTTTAATTTATTTGAATTGTCTTCCATTTTTAATGACTATGGTTTTGAGGAAAGTATAACAAGTAGTCCAACACCATAGAATAAGATATCCATAGAAGCGTTACTGAGAGGAAAAAACCCAAAGTATAACAAGTAGTCCAACTCTTTCACAGCAGTACCTAACTCTAAACATGTGTTAGTGAAGTGTTGCGAAGTGCTCAAAAAATTAATAAAATATTATATAGAAGTGTAGAAACGTGGTTCGGCCTTTATTTAGTCGGTAAAACCAAGTTAAAATTTCAAGTGTTTAATTCTCTCACAAGGGTGTTGAACTCACATAGTACCCGTACATGCGAGAGAGTAATATTGAAAAATAGAGAGTCGGACTTCTTGGTATACTTTGGAAAAAACCTAAGTCTGAAAACCTAAGTCGTAAGAATGTATTAGTACATAGTTTTGAGGTTGTATTGATGCCTTTTTAATTTTCACCAGACACACAGAGTTCTATAGAAATGTTTAATTCTTAATTTATTTAAATTTTCTTTTATTTTCAATACCAAAAATTGATACTCTGTTCTATAAATTAAATTCTACCACAGATAAAATTAAGTGTCAAAAATTAATAAAAAATAATTTTTTTCATTTGAGCAAAATTAACGTGTTTCGGAAATAGAGGTGTCCTGCAAAGTATTAAAAAAATTTGCTAAAAATTGTGTAGAAGTCTAATAAAGTGGAAAATTAAAGTAAAAATTTCAAGTATTTTGATGTGTTTAATTCTCTCACAAGTATGTTGAATTCATATATCAAAAGTAGGTGTGAATAGACTCATTATTGTTACTCTTAGCTTACTCTCAGTTGTGCCTCTAGTTTACCCTATGGCAAAAACTATTCTCATGAATTAGGTTTTGCACAACAGAATTAGGTTTTTGGCTACAGGGCGGCGCTATGGGGGCTCGAATTAGGGTACCTTCGACATGTAATTTTTAAACACGTGCCATTTTTTTGTTTCCCATCTGATTTCAAAGCTTTGTACACTTTTGGAAAACGCTTAATTCTTTGAAAACATACTTGCGTGTGTTATTTATCCATTATAATAGGCGTTTCAAAATTAAACTTTTAAAATTTTGCCATACCTTGGTCCGCTTTTTTAAAAATATAGGGCTTACTTTTACACTGAATGGACTCAAATTTATTTTGTTAGTTAGACAACTAAATTGCCAATAACACACAAAAGATTTGAGGGCAATATCAATTATGGATCCAAAATTAAACGGTTCTCAATTAAAAAATTCAAAAAAATAGTACATTTTTGCAGTTTTTTGGACAGAAAGGTGACTTAACTCTTTTTTTTATTAAAAAAAACTTTATTTAAGAACATACAACAATTTTATAGTTTTCTGTAAGGTATCTTTACGTAAAACATTCTGGTATAAAAACCATGTCCAATTTTTGAAATATGGCGACCTATTTTTTTTATCAAAATTTCAATTTTGGGCCACATGTTCTAAAATCCCAAAGCTGGGATCAGAAAACAGAAAGCAGCTTTGGAAACCTTGATGTGATCCCTATTTATTCCCAGAGTATTTTCCCAGCCCTAAAGGAAATGTGGAGCAAAAAAGTACTCTAAATATGTGTTAGTTACAAAAATGTACATGTGTTGGAGGATATTTAATTTTCACCAGACACACAGAGTTCTATAAAAATGTTTAAATTTTAATTTATTTAAATTTTCTTTACGTTATAATAACGTTAAAAATTGTTATATCTAGATCAAAAATTTCAAAATTATAATGACGACTACAAACGATAATATGCTGGTCTAGTGTAAACTCATTTCATAATTTTATTGCTCTTTCATGATTACATACTAAACAATAATGAAGTCTTTAATTTTAAAACATAATAAATATTTATTCATCATATGGAAAACATTAATCAACATACATATTAACATTATACACAGACATATACACACAGACACAGCCATCAATCATTAGCATGAACAGAATTATTGATCACAATACATTCACAATTATGATATTGTTTTTGCAGCTCATTACGTTTAGTACTTTATTGGTTTCCGGACTCTAATAAACAAAGAGGAAACACATGCATACATATTTTTTATAATTTATGCAAAAATATTAGAATGTTATATATAAATTAAAGCTCCTGCGTTTAATAGAATGTAAATAGAAGACAAATTAAAAACAATGTACTTTGTTTTGGAAAAATTATGAACAAATCTTAAAAAATATTTAGAATAAATAATTTATTCATATACATATATATTAGCAGCCATAAAAGTATTGTTCGATTGTTAAATTACCTAGCGAAAATGTTTGTTTGAATTGTTAATAACGTACTAGTTCCTTGTGGGGACTAATACTTAACTAATCAAAAAGTATTTGGTTGTTGACAATTTATAGGAATTGGTAAACTTATTTGGCAACAAAATTATATTGATCATGATTAATAAATAATACTCGAAATTAAACATGTTATATAAGTAAGTTTAAAATATGTATACACAGAAAAATTTAAATAGTAAAAAACTGAACAAACGTTTAGTTTTTCCGAATATTTATTAGATTTTTTGCACCCTGGATGCTTTACGTTGAACGTGCGTTCAGCTTTTTACTATATAGAGTTCAGCTTGTGCAAAAATAAACGAGCGTTCAGATTTTAACTATATTCGTTTAATTTTCGCCATACTGAAAGAGAGTTTAGTTTTTTATCCGATGCTTTCAATTTCTTCATTACTGAAATAAAAGATTTTTAAATGTTTTTTACTACTAACAAAATATATTCCATATATTCTACAAGCATATTCATACATAAATGTTTACTTAAACAACTATTTCTATAAACTCACCGAAACCTGCACTTCATGATGAAATTCCCTGTATATGTCCTCGACAATTACCTTTAAATCAGATTAACATTTTTGTTAACATTTTCTCGTTAATGGTGGCGTTTTCCATGATCATATATTTAATAAATTGTCTTTGTACTCAGATGACAAAAAGTTATACTGTCTTCAGTAACACAATTTTTTAAAACACACAGTGTCTTGTTCCTCTTCCTAAAAGGCTTCTTATGAAATTCATACTCGATTCCTGCTTCTATATTAAACAATTATTAAATATTGACTACATAGGTATATGCACATATATACAACCTACCTTCTAACTACGGCAATAGAAATTGAATTGCTCTAACAAAGCTCAATGTTAATATATGGATGTCACTATATAAAATATGAGATTCGGTCAAACTTAACACTTTTTGTTTTTTTTAGAATCCCGTTACTTCTGTAGCCGGCAATTGAAATAATATTAATATTTTAGAAAACTTTGCTAAAAATATTTATACCACGTCTCGTTCAGACTTACTGAACGATGCGTTTAGTTTTTTTTTACTATCCCACTATGCTGATCGGCACGTTTTACGGTATCTATGAAGATCTTTACTGAATTTTGCATTCAGTTGTGCTAAATGTGTGTTCAGCGAAGAATTATTTGGTTGATTCTAAAAATCCGAACAAAACGTTCAGGTCGCTAGTAGAAAGGATTGGGTTTTACTACGTTGCGTTCAGAAAAACGTTTGCTTGGTCTATTACCAGCTGAACGTCGCGTAGTAAACAACAAAATAAGCGTTCATATCTTGGATATTTGAATACAACTTTAAAGGGGTGTAGCAAATTCGCTTAGTAGCATTCAGTTCGACTATTTCTAAATATTGCGTTCAGATAATTTAGTTTTTTCTGTGTATCAGCTTTTCCCTTCATAGGAAAACACTATGTTGAAATCACTGGTTCACTTCATATAAATTGTTAGAATTATTGGGTGTCTGTGCAATATTTTTGAAGGACGCAGATTTATGGTGGCATATTTTTGAATCTAATTGAGATATTGACTTGAATTTTTTTTTCGTAAGACCAAAAATTAACTTATCTAAACAAAAAAAAATTAGTCCGGAATAAATGTGGACCAAATTGTTCGTCATATTTGCAATAATATCAAAATTTTGATACAAATTTTAGTTTTAGAATTTAACGGTCTGTAACGACTGCCTGCAACATTCATCATGTTTATGGACACTTCTATTAATTAAGGCTTCTACTTATCAACAATGTTGATAGCATGCGGTTGATTAGCATTGTTTGTAAGTATGGCAGCACTGTATGTTTAAGCTGCTAACATTAACAATCGAAAGCTCTAGAAATCGAACATACTAGTATGTCCGTTAAGAGCATTGTAGAAGATTCCCGATAGATGGCGCGTGTATAAATAGTGGCAGAGCTGGCAGTCGTGAGTAGAGTTGATCATTGCCGCTGTTAGAGTTAACATCAACTGTCGTGTACGTGTGTGTTTGTACATTATAAAGTTTGTGTGCATTTCTGCGAATTGATATACGTGTATAAAGACATTGAGTGACTATTTAATTCTGTTGTTGTTGTACATTCTAAATAAATAAAGAGTTGTTACAATTTTAAACTACTAAAACTGCTTTTATTTGCAATCAAAAGTATCCGGTTTATTTAAAGGAAATAAACCCACGTTTTTAAAAGGTAAAAACGTAACAATATGTAATAAAATTTTTATTTATTAACAAAACTCAACGAAATTTTCAACGTTTTTAAAATTTTCCATTCTAAATAACAAAATTAAAAAATGCTTTTCAAAAGATCAAAGGGAATCCCGCAAAAATTGTATTTTTTTCAATTTTGCCCATAGTGTCTACATTTCCTTCGGAGCTGGGAAAATAGTTTAGGGATAAATAGGAATCACATCAAGGTTTCCAAAACTGCTTTCCGTTTTCTGATCCCTGCTTTTTGATTTTAGAACATGTGGCCCAAAATTGAAATTTTGCTAAAAAATTGGTCAAATTCCGAAGGCCGTAGGGGCAACACATTCGAAAACTTTGACATGTTTTTTATACCAGAATGTTCTTCATAAAAATGTCTTACAGAAACACAAAAAATGTTTATATATTATAGAAGAATTTTTTTTTTTTTTCAAAACATTTAAATCACCTTTTCGCCCAAAAAACTGCAAAAATCTACTATTTTTTGATTTTTTAAATTGAAAATCGTTTATTTTTAGATCCGTAATCGATATTGCTCTGAAATTAATATTATTGGCAGTTTAGTTATCTAACTAATAAAAAAATTCGAGTCCATTCGGTTCAAGACCAATTTGAAAAAAGCGGACCAAGGTATGGCAAAATTTTAAAATTTCGATTTTGAAATGCATGTAACTCGGAAATTATAAGAGATAAAAGGCATACGCAAGCATGTAAATAGCATACATCAAGACCAAGCAGAGCGCTTCCCAAAAATTTAAAAGCCTTTGAAATCGGATGGGAAACAAAAAAATGGCACGTGTTTAAAAATTGTATATTTCAAAGGTACCCTACTTTGAGCACCCATAGTGCCGCGCCTAGAGCATTTGTAGGGTCTATTTTAATAACTTAAGCTCATATACTCCTTGACTATATTCACGTCAAATTTTATTCCGAATGGACCAGGCGTTTAGAAATGCCAGATTTATTCCCAAAAAATTTTAAATTAAAAACGCGGCGCCTATCATTCGCCTTTCCCTCCTCTACATACGTGCGATCCATGTAACCTTACTAGTTAGGAACATTGAAAACTTTTGAAGTTTAATTACAACAGAGCATATGTAAGAATGATCGTTATAAGAAAAAGTTAATATTTGGAAATTTGTTTATTTATTTTAAAATTTCTTTAAATTTAATTTTAAACAAAACTTCTAACGAACGTACGCTCTATCAAAAACCGTATTATACCCTTTGCGTTTAAGCGTCATCTGTTGATGTTAAAAAATACTTCAAACAATATTCGTAGTAAAAAGTTTTTTATTATTTTACGCAAGTAAATAATAACAGTTGTATAGACTGATCCCTTTAAGTCAAGTGAAAAATAGTATATTATTTTATTATACTAGTATTGTTTGTTTTATTGGCGGTAGATGTTTTGTTTTTGTTATAAAAGCATCGAATACCACCCACACTCTAAAATGCCAATAGTAAGGAGCAAAATATTAGCAGGACTAATGGGTTTGTGTCAATAATAATATAATGTATTAGTTGATGTGGCAGAGAGAGAGAGAGATGTGAATAGAACCAATTGGGGGTCCGCGGTGCGGTTCGTAGAATATTTCGTAGGGCCTCGAGGAACTCAGGTAAACATTAAGCTTTAACACAGTATTTTTATATATTTTGCAATTTTATTTAAAAGAAAAATTATTTTCTTATTTTTATTTATAATATCTTCTTTTTCTTTATATTAATTTTTTGACAGCACATGATTGTATTTTAGAATTCTGGAAAAATTATTTACTTCGAAATCTTATTATTGTGTCTGTTGGTGAAATAAATACCAGCTTTATTCCAAGAATACAATTGAAATGACTTTGAATTAGTTGAAGTTGAAAACTTTAGTTGATATATTACAAATATTTTCTGCTAGTCGGCTATAGAGCGTTAAAGTTATTAATATAATTGTCATCGGCATATGCGTAAAAGCATAAATGTATATACTATGTCCTCATAAGATTCTGAAACGATATAGCTATGTTCATCTGTCAGTTCACAAATACTCTCTGTTGATAAGGTTTGCTTGGTGTTGAAAATGGGCAACATCGGACTATTGACATTAGAAAATTATATTATTTTCTGTTTCAGATGTTATTGATTCATCTTGAAATGTTGTCCAATATAGGGCTATTATACAAAAATATTTGAACTAAATCATAATCATAATATTTAATAAAAGCAAATATTTTCGCCATGAACAATTTTAAAATACTGTTACGAAATTCTACTTGAATTAAAATATAACTGTTTTAACGGCTGTTTTAAAGTTTTATAATGCCTGTCAACAGCAGTGCTTCTTAAAGTTTGACAAATCTGTGGGTATTATTAACATTGCTGTAGAACATACAACATTGAATAAAAGCTTTGAGTTGAGCATCGTTTGTAAGTATGCCAATACTAAATGATTAATGACTAACATCGAAAGCTCTAGAATTGACTATTCTAGTTTTGAGATCATTTCAGAAGTAGAGCATTCTAGATGATAATGCAGTGTATATAAATTGGCCATGAGAACACCACAAGAGTCAGTATAATATGAAGCAGCGTTAAGTAAAGACATCAACTGCATTGCCAGTGTATACTTATACATTATAAAGTGTGTGCTTTTATACACGTTTATCAAACATGTATAAAAACACTGAGTGGTTATTTGAACTGTCGTTGTTGTACATTTGTATAAATAAAGAGTTGTTACAATTTTAAACTACTAAACGGCTTTCATTTTCAATTAAAAGTATCCGGTTTATTTAAAGGAAATAAACCAACGTTTTCAAAAGGTGAAAACGTAACAATATGTTCGTTCTTATTCTGAATGAAAAAGGTTTGGGAAAAAGTCGTATTTGATTAATAATATTTAATAAAACGTGCTTTCCAATTACTTTTTTTGTGTGTAATTTATGCTCTAAACACATAGAATACAGAAGACTAATGGCCACAATCTGTCAAAATTAAAGTACATACGTTGCTATAAACAATTATTTTGACGTCACCGCATCTTCGAGACCACCGTTGCAACGTGCGATAGTAAATAAACGTATAATATATTTAAATAACTTATTGGGTTAGGCAAATATAGAGATTTTTAGTGGATCTTTGCTTTGCCTTTTTAGAATTGTATCGTCAATATAGCAGGCCTGCCATATATAAAAAACCAAAAAAAAGATCGAGCTAAATTAAAAAAATAAATATACCTAATTTAACTAACTCTTCACCTAAAAGGTATAATAGTATTTTTTTGTAGATCTTCTCAATGACTATTTTCTTTTTATATTTCAGCTTATTCGGATTATAAATTAATATTTGGCGATTTTTTCAAAAAATGAGAGACCCGAGGTGACCAACATTGAGGGACCAAGTACAGGCCCCCATTACTCCTAGGAAGCTGAACAATTGTAAGTTTGAACAACTGGAAAAACCTCAGCTCTAACCATGTCAAATTTCGTAACAATATCTGTAATAGTTCTCGAGATACCGAATTATTTCCAAAAAAAAAAAAAAAAACATTCTAAGCCACTGTGCATTGTTGTAGTAGCCAACTTAAGCTAATTTCTATTTTCGTGGACGACAATGAACAATATGTATCGAAACGTCAAAATTCAATATCAGCTGGTTAAGATGCTGCTTTCGTTTTCATCATAAGTAGCTGACTTCAGGGCGACAGTTGCTGCTAACGTCGTTTGTAGTCGTGTAACTTGCTGTAGTCTATGTTTTTCAAGCCTAGAAAATCTAATTTAATATTGAGAAAATGCAAATTGAAATTCAGAATAGCGAATTAATATTGAAAAACCCCAATTGAAATTGAGAAATCGGAATTAATATTCAAAAACTATGAATTAAAATTTACTTTTATATTTTATTTATTTTTTCAACTTGTGTTTCCTTTATATTAATTTATATTTCCCAATTTCAATAATTTTATTCTCAATACTAATTTTTATTTTGTCTTACAGAAATTGTTTTTTTAGTGATTTGTATATAAGAATACGTAATAGAAATTCAAAAATATTTTCCTTATAGCTATTTTATTTGCATCACAACTGTTAAGCACAGATGTATGTAGGTATGAATTAGAGTATAAGTTTCATTTGTTTATATAATTTTTTGTAGCGGAGTCTGTGCGTTCTTCTACAATATGTTTACTTGTGAATGTATGTATATACGTATGTATATGCCGCAGTTGTATCTGGATGTAAACTTCAGTGTAATAGTGTTTGTAACACCCTTAGTACACTGGTATTTAACATGTATTGATAGCCAAAGTTTTCCTATTCATTTTGTTTCGATTCCATTATTTGATTTTCAAGTTTTGTCTTCAACTTGGTTTTAGCAGCAAACTCTTGCTTTTATTTTTACAACTATGTTGCTGGTTTTTAGTTGTTGCTATTGTTTAGTAAGTTTTTATGTATGTACTTTTATATTGTACTCCATCGGTTGTTTTTCCAGTCTTAAATACACAAGTGCTGTAAATGTTGTGCGTAGTTAGTTGCTACTGCATATACATATGTGCATTAAGGTAGCCCTTATATTGGATTTCGATTTTATTTTCGATGTTCGCAAGTGCTAAACCTGTTCTTCATTATCTAAAAACCAAATTCTGAAAATGTAAAGGTTGCAAATTTTATTTCAAGCTTCGAGTTTTGGGTGAAAGTATCAATAGATTAAATAAACAAAATTAGTTTTTGTATTTCAGTTAACCATAGATGCATGGCATAAATTTATATGTGCTCTGGTGTGAAAAGCTATAAGTATTTTAACATTTTCTTGCTTATTTATATTTATTATACTTTTCACTTCAAAAAATATTTTTTGGTAATATACTCAGAAAATTGAATTACCTACGATTTATATAAGACTAAAGGCTTCATTGGTTTTAATTTCTGTAATTTGTTATATAACATTTCTATTCTGTACCATTCTGTAGGATGTTCTTTTGTAGTTCGTTAGTCCGCAACAGCTGTGTTTAAAATAACATCCAACCATCATTAAAAAATATGGTTGGTTATATAGATTACTAGCTTGACCCGGTGCGCTTCGCTACCCCTGTCGTAGTCTATGTTAGAAATTTCAATAAAATCGTTTCGGCCGTTTAGTATTTATTATTTAAGAACTAAAGGTACCAATTTTACCGGGTTTTCCCACTGTTTACCCCTTTCTGGTCCAAGTATTGAAAAAAGTTATAGCCTATTGACGCTTCCAAGTAAGGATCTATCTATGTTCCAAATTTCAATAAAATCGATTCAGCCGTTTAGGCGTGATGCTCAAACAAACAAACAAATAAACAAACAAACTTACAGAGACATTTATATATTTATATAGATTTATTTATATAGATGTCATTCCGTTTGTAGCGCATATTCACCGCAGACTCATGAAATTATACATATTCTGGGATTACGTATAAAAACAATTTAAATTAGTTTGACTAAACGCTTAAAATACTATCACCTATCGTTGGGGTAATTTTACTTACCAATGGGCAGAAATGTGTACTAAACTAGACGAAATTTATAGAGTCACCAAGATATGTTCTGACCATGGTTGCTTACTTCGTATTAAGTTCTAAAAAGGGGAATTCCCTATATATCTCATACTGACTAGTAAGATTTGTTTACATCAATGAACTCTTTGTAACAAGATATCAGTTTTGTTTTGGATGTCTTGCGTAAAAGAAGTGTTAGTGTACTAAAAATGAATATATTTATTTTTTTTTTAAATGCCATCAAAAAAGTATTTAAAACTATAAGAAGTAACAGGTATTTCAATAAATGAAGATGATGAACTTGCATCTACGTCAAACGTCAATGTTGTATATATTTCTCTAGAGGCAGACGATTTTTCCGTTGAAAAGCACATTGATGATAACATTATGGAAGAAAATGTTCCACTTGATGTTGAAATTGCTGACACAGATGAACTTCAATATGGATTGGATGACGAATCTGAAAATGATACAATTGAGGAGCCTTCTGCTAAACGAAATAAATCCACAACTGCAATAAAAACACCAGTAAACATTGAAGAATACAGCGTTCATGATGTTGTAGAAAAGCTAAGTGGATTAGAGCTGATACTGTTTACAGTTTGTTGAAAGTTGTAAAATCTCCATCCAGTCACACTGTATATTTTGACATCTTTCTTCTAAGCACGAACCACTTTTTTCTACAGGTAATGTGTTTTCTGAATTTTTACCTATATTTAAACAGGAACTGTCCGAAGAAATTGAATCGGTGGGGCCCATCTCCAAGAGATGATGACAAAGGGCGATAGTAGATCTTTTTTGATCAGACGAATGAGGTGTTGGCCATACGCTGGAGAGAATGCACTTGTCACTGTTTTGACAAATCTTGACAGTTGATTTTGGATCCACAATCAACCACCAAATGCTATGATTGCGTAAAGAAAATGAATATTGACGTACAAATTCCTAATGCTATTGCGCAATATAACAGGTATATGGGTGGAGTGGATCTACAGGACAATGCGTTGGCTAACTATAGAATTACTCTACGATCCAAAAAAATTGTAGTGGCCATTGTATATAAATTTTCTTAGAAACATGATGGTAAATGAAAGGAATGAAACCATTGTCGCAAATACTATTTCGTGCAGCTGTTGTAAATGAACTGCTGACTAGTATAAAACCACTCGAAAGTGAAGAATCGTCACTGTCAAGAGACCATTCGTTGCAATTGCCAAACCCTAACAAAACAATTCATTGTATTTCAAGACATTCTGGAAACCCAAGATGCTGTGCGGTTTGCCATACCCATACACCATATGAATACCAGGTATGCAATGTGCGTTTACATCAAAAATGCTTTACTACACATTCAAAGCATATGTAATAGAATCAAAAAAATCATATAAAAGTATAAAACTTTATTTTATATGGTGAATGTAAACTTATTTTCAAAAAAAGTATTAACTTTTTACTTTTCTTTTACGAAAATATGAATTTTATTGTTATCTAAATGTTTGTATATTATTCCGAAAACTCTTAACATATCAGCCCACCGGTATCTCAACGGTATCACCTTAGTTAGCCCTATCTCCTATCTCACCGGTATCACCTTAGTTAGCCCTAAAAACCACTACGCACAAAGTTTCATTGAAATTGGTTAACGCTTTCGGGTATCGGACAATAATGGTTTAAAATATAATGTGTTTGCTCATTTATTCAGTGTAGTGTGAGGTTGTTTTTTGCAAATATTGCCACATACGAGTATTTTGATTCAAAACTGAAATTACAAATAAATTGTACAACCTCTAAACTCAATATTTTAGCATTTGGTTTTTAGAAGGCCACCCTAATAGTTCATTGTAACTTAGTTTTAGTTTGATTTTATGAAAATATAAATGTTATTATCGACTTCGATAAGACATAGAGACATGAAGGGGAATTTATATGGAGTAAACTTAAATTAAATATTGAAGGCTTGTAAATGGTTTCCTTTTTAATAAAGTACTTGGGATGTAAAACTTGTGTATAAAGTCTTACAATTTAACTTTATTTAGGCGAAGGTCAGGGTAATTTAAATAAACTAGTATTAAGTAGAAGTAATATTGTTATTGTTGTTATTATTATAAAGTCTAATTAACTAGGCTTCTTTAAAATTTCCCTTAACTTTGTAATTAAAGATATTTTTTTCTAATATTTTGAAAGTTGAATTAATTATTCATAATTATTATAACTTTTTAGGCTGAAATTTATTAAACAGTTTCAGCCTCCTAAGACCCGAAATACATAATATTTGTTATGAAAATTAAAACATTTTTTATGGGTATTATTGGAATGATTGTGATATATCCATAGTTGTACCCCAATATATTTAAATAATACTTTTCTTTTTTTTTTGTTTTCTATTATTACTTACACATTATAGGTATAAATAAAAAATGAATTATTATACTATTATTAAAAAAAAAGTGATTACCTTTGCAGAAAATATATATATATAAAACGAAAATAGCATGTTTTCGTTCATTTTCAATTTATTGGTTTAAACAAAAGAAAAAAGTAAAACAACAACTAAGAAAAAAAAAATAAAAGGAAAAATGAATATATTTCATCAAAAGAAATAAAGAGATTACGTGTTTTTATATCCCCTCATCGACGCATATTCGCAAATAATATTTCCGTTTTTTCAATTTATTGGCAATGTATTCTTTTTTTTTGTTCTTTATTTTATTTTCCATTTCTTTTCACATCATTTCAAATATTGCCATTCAAATGCAGTGCACGTGTGAGATGCTAAAAATACAAATAAGAAAAAAGCAAATCATCAAATCAATCACAGCAATTACTTGTTTAACGGCAGATTCTTTTAAATTTATACTTCAATAACTTATACAATATTATGTGTTAAAAACTTTAAAACTCTTCAAAATAAATATTTAACATAAAGCTTTACATTTTGTTTAGTTGCTTCAAATGTGTATAAAGCTGCAAGTTGAGGCTTTACTGTACCATACTAAGATATTTCAAAAACAAAAGTAACAAGTTAAAGATAAAATATTAAGGTAAAACATACATATATGTTTATATGTTCAGGTATATGCATATGCGTTTTAAATATTGCAAAACAATAGCGGCAAAACAATAAATTTAATTAAAATATTGAAAATGAAAATCAACATATTCAATTTATTTTAAAAATATTGCTTAAAATTTCCTCCAAATTAGTTTATATTTTACATTAAATTATATTTTGTTTATTCCTTTTATACAATATTTTAAAGTGGAACACGAGTTTCCTGTGGCAATACGAAATTTTAAGTTCCTTAAAATGTTTAAATTAGCTAGGGTTTGAATTTTATCGAGCTTCAAATCTTACATTGAAATTATGCAATATAAAACTTTATAAATGTATATATGTAACCTAGTTTCAATCTGTTTTAATAATACCCCGTTCAGGATATTGAACCCAAAGTTGTCTTTGAACAAATTATATCTCAAAAAAGACATCTTCGATTTTCTAAAGATTTTCCTTCATTATAAGGCATTGTATGGTTTACAACCAGAGACCGAAGATAAATCGTCAATATACCAAAAAAAACCCAACTTGTGTTATACATTACAAAGTAATGGCTTCAAAGTGTTGAATAATTTTACAATGAATTATGAGTTTGGTAAAAAAAAGTAATATCAAGTTACATGTCAGTCATTACCTAACTACTTCTAAGTAATAGAAGTAAGAAGAACTCATTGAAAAGTAAGTTGTTTTGTAATTGCAAGTCATTACCAAATTTTTTCTAGGTATTTGGTGATAAAAATAAATCACACAATATAATAAGGACTTAGTTCGAAAAATTCTTAACACACGTTTTTCATTAAAACTTTTAACCCAAGTATTATTTGATATTTTCTTTGATCAAATTACTATGGTAAGCAAGGACTTGAGTGGTACAAAAACAATATTGTGTTATTTGACCAAGAGAGGTAAATCCTCTAAACTGCTAAGGCCAGTGTAGAGTTATTGGGCTCTTGCTAAAAGAGAATTGAAGAGCACAAAAAAGGCGTTCGAAACTGTGGTAGATTTTAAACTGAGATGGACTACCTGTTCGAACAAAGTGACAGAAAGCATTGTAAAAACCATAATGGAAGGGTTTCCGAAGAAGGTTAAAAATTTCACTACTATTGATTACAACTAAAAAAATATATATATTTTTTTTTGTAAATTGTAATAATAATTTCAATCAAATAAAAAAAATCAAAACTGTGAATTTAGTGGTTTCATTTTTATTAACATATGTTTATGTTAAGAATTTTTCGATCTCAGTCCTTAGTTATAAAACGATTTTTATTTATATGATGTGGCTTGATCTTCATTTGTTTTTGTTGTTTTTTAATGGTTTGATGTGAGATAAACTATTGAATCATCCTTGATCATTATAACTGTTACTTTCTCTTTCATTTACCTACAATAACATATTTTTAACAAATTATAGAAATATTATGAATATGAAGTAATACAGTCTGTGTAACAAAATTTAAATTTTTTGTTATTTTTTTAATTCTGGTATAAACATTTCGATAATGTTTCGTAAAATTGGTGAATTTATGAAAAATATATGATTTTTGAAAAAAAATATTGTAAAATTTATCATTTAAAAAACAAAATTATTTGGTATATGACAAAAAAAAATGCGGGATTTATAATAGGTGGCATATTCTTTTAACGCTGTTTTTTTTTAATAACTTATATGTCATTTTGTCACTTATTTTCACTTAGTTTTTGAACATTATGTTGTAAAGAAAATCATTACAATCCACGTTTGCGACCAGTAGGATTCACCGAGAGACCTTGAATGTCGATTTTGCATGTCCGAAATGATGCCTGAACGCTATAAAAGTAAATCATTTTTGCACCGAATTATCACTGGCAATGAAAAATGAACCCCTTACGATAACCCGAAGAGTAAGAGATCATATGTGAAGCCCGAATGGCCATCAAAGCCAGATATCCATGACGCTAAGGTAAAGCTCTGTACGCCGTTTCTGTAACTATTTGTGAGAAGTTCTCACATCGAGAAGTGTGAAACAAAAAATTCCATCGTTTTTCGATTTGGGAGAAAAAAGTGTTTCTGTAACTTAAAGTGAGAAGAGCCAGCACTAATTACGTTTTTATTGGAAATTTCCAATCAAGCTGTCAAAAACATAGAGAAGAAAATAAAAATAAACAAATCAATTTATATTTACAAACAAAATTACACAGTAAAAATATTTTTTTTTTTAAATAAATAATTTAATAGTGATCAGAAATGTATACTAATTTATTAATAGAGGCAGAGCAACATGATCGTAGAAATATGTTGCGAATTTATCCCCAAAAATTAAGGAATACAACTGATCCATTTACTATTCCGGAGCAACGTTTTAAAGACCTCTATAGGTTAAGCAAGGAAAATAATTAACATTAATTTAAGTTTTAATTAAAAATAAAATCTTACCTTTTCCTTATTTCTTGTATTCATATTATATTTGTTGAAAAAAATTGTTTTCGCACCGTTTTTAAATGTGAGTTATTTTGACAGTTCATGTGAGAAACTTTTCACAAAATTTTCTTACAGAAACACTTTGACTCACAAATTTCCAATAAGTTACGTCAAAAAACTTAAATGACAGATAGTTCTCACAAAATGAAATTACAGAAACACTTACAAGTGAGATATGAAATCGCGTTTCAATTCACGTTGTTTTATATTCAATTTCACTGTTTCGTGCGAGAAATTTCTCGATGCGAGAGTTACAGAAACGAGGTACTGTATTTGGTGGGATCAAAACAGTGCTATCTGGTGAAGTAAATCTGTGTGCGTTCATATTGTTCAGATTACGAAGATTTTCGTTAATTTACACGTACACAACCCGAATGTAAACAATAGAGCGTAAAAATATAAATATTTCATTCAGTTGCTTGATATTGTTGAAGATATTCTATTTTTTACCCATACATGCACACAAATTAAATGCGTATATTTGCTTGTTGGTCCACACCATCACAAGAAACCTGTACCGAACGCAACCGATTCGTTTGATGCAAACGTTGGCCGAAAAACGCCCAAAATATGCAGCCAGACAAGAAATCGTGATCTTCCATCATGACAACAACTGCCCAGATGTCGCACTACCTTTTAAAATATATTTAGAATGAAGTAGTTGGATAGTTTTGCCACATCTGCTTTATAGTCCAGACCGTGCCCGTCCAAGTACTATTTGTTTCTATCTATGTAGAACGCTCTCTCTGGAATAAGCTTCACTTTGAAACAGATTAGCCGATATTGGCTTGATTTGTTCTTGACCTCAAAATATGAGCAGTTCTTTTGGCTCGGAATCCATATGTTACCCAGAAAGATGGGAAAAGGTCATAGCAAACAATTGCCAATACTTTGAATAAATTTATATTTTATAAATGTTTCAAAATAAAAGCTAAACATTTTTAAATATCCCGCATTGTTAAGTAATTATTTGTAAAAAAAACATGTTTTTTATACCCTACACCACCATAGTGGGGAGGGTATATTGGGTTAGTGATGATGTTGGTAACGTGCAAAAACATTGTCCCAACACCTGCCTTTAAGTTTACCAAGCGATATCCTTCCGTCCATAAAAACCTTGTAATCCAAATTACAGGTCGCAACTTCAACGATAATTCGACGAAATTTGGCATATGCTGATTTATTGCCATTGAATTTGGTTAGAATCGATTCATTATTTCTCCTAACCCCCATACAACTTCCCTATCTGAAAATAGATTAGGTCTCATAAATATTTTAGTTATAGAGATATCCGAACCAAATTCAGCACACAAAGGTTTTAAATAAGCCCAACTTGCACTATCAAATTTTGTGACGATCGGTCTTTATTTAGTCATAGCTCCCGAATTTTACCTTAGTGAACATTTTAGAAGGAGTAACAAAAGTTTAGTTACTTCAACCGAAATTCTTCTTTGTGAACTGACTTTCTGTTGATAGAACCAAAAAATTCTATATGTACAACGAAATCATTCCATTGGCAACAAATATAATAAAATTGTAGTAAAAATTTTATAATATTTCAAAGAATTTTATAATATTTTAACTATCGAACTCTCTCTTGGTACATTACAGATTAGACTTCTTACAATGCCATAACACCTATCTTGGGATAACACATATATGTACTAGTTAGATGAGATTCTGAATTTGTACGTTTTTGGTGAAACGTCTTAAAATACCACTCCATATACCTACATATATAGAATTTAAGGTATATAATTATTTATATGCTACATTTCTTAAAAATCATTCAAGATCATACTGTGACTTTAATAATTTAAAAATAATCTTATAAGCCATAAGTTGTGAATTCATATTTAGGCATATTAAAATTTAAATTCCTAATACAGAATTAATTTCTCAACAGATCCCACCCAATATGAAACAAAATGTCATCTTGAAATTGTTGTTTATTAAATTGATATATTATTTAAAGATTTAAAAACATTTGTTACACTTCACTCATTGTTCTCATGTAGACTGGTACTACACTTTGGAAAATCTTTAATTGTACACAAAGATACATTTACTTCGTTTTCTACATTTATTTATTTATTTACTTTTGTTGCTTGTTTTCCTTTTGCCATTTTTATCTACTGTCTTAACGACTCACGTTGTTCGATAAGAATCTCAATATATTCCTGTTTGTTTTTGCGTAAAAATCGCGTTTAATGAGCAGTGAATTTTATGAGCTACAGGAAATTGCATTCAAATTAGTGTCTTGGGAATGGAAACAAATTGCTAAGTGTCAGGTTGTTCAAAAAAAAAAAAAACAAAAAAGCCCGTAGAATATAAAATTACAGACTGTGGCAAATCTATACTTAGCAGACAACGAATGTAGAAATAATGGCATGAACATACTTTTCAATTTTGTTGTGTAGATATTTTCTATAAAAACTGTTTGATTGCCGGAATGTCATCAGAGAATTATTTTTTGTTTGATTACTTGTCTACTAGCGTTTTATAAATATTTTTTTTTAAGTAAAGGATATTGACCTGTAAGATATTTAAGTATACAATATGTATTTTTTTTCTTTTCAAAATTGCAGGTGTTTCTTATTTTCTAATAATTTCATTTTATTTTGTGTAAAATATGTGTAGCTATACGTATATGTGAGTAACTTTTAATTTAACTAAATTTTAAACTTTTTATAAAGTTCATTTTCATAGAAAACTTTTATACAATATAGGAGAAAAAATGATTTTCCCTACAAGTGCTGTCATGTTGCGTAAACTAAAACGATTTTCATAGAAAATTATGCTGCAACAAATTTAACTTGTAACATTTCCAGTTACCATAAACACTAGTGTATCTTATTTTTTTTTATATATATATTATAATTTTCTATTAAATTTTACATTGTCATATTAGCAGTTTATACATCCTTACTACTCATACACTACTGCAAATGCACATAGACACATAAAAACATACAATGTATATTGACTAGGGTGGCACCTATTTTATACTTTTTCGATTCTCCCAATATCTAAAATTGTTCGAACAAATATTTTACAAGTAACTTTTTATTTCTATCGGTCCATAATTTGTTCATATACTCGTTGTAGTGTATTAAATGGTTAGGCTTGACGATCTACACTTTCATGCTTTTTATACATTAGAAGTCCTTCCTTATTTCAATTTTCTATTATGTAACAGTAGTCCCTACGATTTCTATAAGACTAAGATTATAAAAATCTGACTACAAATTACAAAGATATGACTAAAAATATAATTGAAGTTTTTTGTTTATTCATCAAAATATTAGGAAATTGGCAAATGGCAAATATTTGACGGAAAAGACGTAACCACTAAATATAATATATTTTAATGTAATTCTTTTATTTCAAAAACTCCTTTTATTTAGGACAATTCAAAACAAATAATTCGTTTGATATTATTTGACGCTGTTTGATCTTAGAAATCATTTGTAAGAGCAAACATGTCAAACAAATTTGTGGTAGAAAAAGTGGTTACGCTTTTTTGAGTAAATATTTGTCATGTGTGACCATACCTTAAGTAAATGTTTATTTTCTTGAGATCTTTTGGCTTGTAATTGAGAAAAGTTTTTAGAAAATGGAAGATGTCTTTTGAGATATGCTTTCGTCAAGAACATTTTTTTGATTCAATCTGCACAAACATTACTATAACACCAATATTGTAAAAATTGGTTAAGAGGTTAAGTAATGTTGAAATAGAGCGATGTTAACTCATTCGTACATACAATTTTATCTTTAAACTTCGATTAAAGACAAGCCAATGCGAATTTAAAATTTTTGTGTACTTTCAAAGGCTTTTCAAAAATTTGTAGATCCTCATAATATTCATTTCAGATTGTTTCTGTGAGTCCGAAAACAATTTTTTTTTTTAGTCTTTGGAAATTTTGTTTCAAAGAATTTTTGAGATAGTATGATTTTCAATTTGAAATAAGCATGTAATTTTATGATTTTTTTCGGTATCGATGTCGGAAAATGTTTATATATTATAATTAAAATAGAATAACTTTTTAATAGGATTTTTTCAACATTTAATTTTTTTGAAAATGTACACAGTAAGGGCCACCCTAATATATACATAAATATATATGTATTTGTGTATTTATATATTACATATAATATATACAATATCTTGAATAGTTTAAAATAGAATTTACTGTCAGTGTTTCTTAAAATTGCACTCAACATTTAATGTTTATTAAACTTTCAACCAAAGTATACCAAGTAGTCCGACTCTCAATTTTTTTAAATTACTCTCTCACGTATACGTTTACCGTGTGAATCATGATAAAAATATAGAAGGTAGTTCCAATAATTTTTTTTTTTCAAATAAGGTTTTATTGAAATTTCCTTTCTTTGTAAAAAGGGTTACAACATTCCTAAATTGATTTTGATTTTCGAGAGATTTTTTAAAAAAAATGTGTAATTTACAACTCTAATTTATTTAAATCAGAGTTTGTTTTTGCTTCACTGTGTTTCAGTTTTACTTATTTGCTTAACTACAACTACGAGAAAATAAACAAGCAAAGTCAAACAGCAAAGTCAAAAAATAAAAAAATGCTTATTAACTTATAGTTGTACAGTGAGATGATATCTGCTTGCACAGCCAGTCACAGCGATTAAATTCACAAATGCTGAAATGCTGTGAGCAGCTCAGTATTTTTGTTTTTTCCTATGCTTTTGCTGTGCTTTTTGCTGCGCTCTTTCACTTACAAACAACTGCTTAAGGTTTGTTTAATGTTCAGAAATTAACTGTGTGTTTGCACCATTCTCTTTGAAATGTTACATACATACACACATACATACATTATTTATGAACATTAAGGAAAACATTAAGCAGTTGTTTGTAAGTGAAAGAGCGCAGCAAAAAGCACAGCAAAAGCATAGGAAAAATCAAAAATACTGAGCTGCTCACAGCATTTCAGCATTTGTGAATTTAATCGCTGCGACTGGCTGCGCAGGCAGAAAACATCTCACTGTACCACTATAAGCTAATAAGCATTTTTTTATTTTTTGACTTTTACTGTTTGTTATAGCTTGGACGCAATTGCTGAAACACTGTAAGCAAAGCATTTTTTAGGTGCTTTTGCTAATTTCAAGCAAGCAATACAAACACTGATTTAAATTAATATGTATTATGTTGTGTTGGAAGCTATTGATTCAATTCCTAACGTTCGCTTACTTATAATTAGAGTTGTGTAGCTCATGAAAGACTTAGTTCAATTGAACTATTCACTCAACTGAGCGAAGTGTATCATTCATCATACTGAGCGTTTTCAGCTCAGCACTGAGCGTTTTCAACTGAGTGCTGAGCGTTTCCAACTGAGCGCTGAGCTCAGAGCGTTTTCAACTGAGCTGTTTTGTAGTATGCATATACTTCTTTCAGTACTCATGAAAGAGCTGCACAAGCATATTCATTTTGTTTCAATATTTCACTTCACTCTTCAAAGCTGTAACCAAGGAGAATTTATACAAGGTGGTGGCAGTTCAAAAAATTCAAGCGTCACACTTATCTTTGTTTGGGAATCGAACCGGCATTCTCGATTGTTTTTTGAGTTTGAAAGTCTAGCTGCTTATTCACAACTTGATGTACGAGTAGTTTTATCGTAAGTTAACAATGTATTTAACATAAACATATAAATTAATATAATATGAACAATAAATTAATGGCAGCGACTGGTGTTGAACCACTAACGTCTAGTTTTTCAGTCAAACACACTAGATAGCTGTGCTAAATGCAAAAGTTCATTACCAATCTGTATAAAAATATGTACATACTCTAATAAATAAAATAATGTGCTGGTTGCTATCACTCATTACAAAATAATGTATGTGGTAAATAGTTGCCATTACCAAAATTCGTAAAATTGTTGCTGTGTTATAACACGATTTCCATCAAAGAACACAGACACAACTTTGGGTACTTTGAGTATTTGTTTGGTTTTTTAGTCAATAGCAGTGCTACAATCGTGTATAATAAGGGTTTTTGATTGTTTGGTTCTCTGTGACTTGAAATGCTGACTGCATGTTTCTCTATATCTGGAAGGAAATTTTGAAATTTCAAGTGGACGTGACACTTCCCATGCAAAGTAAATAGAATATCTGCTGACCTATAATTGTGACAGTCTTCTAACTTTACACGAATCAATTTCTTATCAGTGCATGAATTCTAACCAAAAATGAGACTAATCCCAACAGGGGGTGTTGCACCTTCCATACAAAGTAAATAGTTATTTTCTAATACATATATGAAAAACTGTAATCGTAAAAGTATCTAAACTCTGTGAATCAATTTCTTATCACTGTCAACTCCAAAACACTTCAACTCTAAAAATGCTAAATTTCATTAAGATACCTCAAACGAGTCGCAAGTTACAGAACTTACAAAAATAAAAAGTTCTATAACCACTGTGTAGTATTTAATAGATATTGAATAAACATCGTTCATCACTTTAGTACAAAAATTCCCATGCGCTTCGGTTTACAGATTTAGTATAAATAGCTGATGTACACACTTAAAATTGCAACAAACAGATAGATACACACACTTACTTTCCTTAATCATTACTGCGCATGTCTAAGCAAAAAAGAATTTTAAACAAAAACAACTCTCTTGTATGTGCTTAAGTAGTGCTTTGTCAACAAAAAAGTCACTCAATTTTTGGACATGTGCATTCAATTTCATGTTTTATTGCAAATTTGGTTTACAGTTTTAATATAAATACAAGCTGTATTCATTTAGTGATATTTATACTGGTTTAGGGCACCAAACTGTCAACAGTATAAATAGCTGATGCACACGCGTAAACATTCTACAAACAGATACACACACTAGCGTTCATTTTAAATAATATAATGTTAATCATTACTGCGCATGTCTAAGCAAAAAAGAACTTTAATCAACAACAACTCTCTTGTATGTGGTTAAGTAGTACTTCGTCAACGAAAAAGTTACCTAATTTTTGGACATGCGCAATGCGCATTCATTTTCAAATTGTATTGCAATTTTTGTTTACAATTTTACTATAAATACAAGCTGTATGTAAACAGCGATATTTATATTGGTTTAGTGCACCAAACAGTCAACAGTTAAAATGAAATTTGAAAATTGTATTGCAATTTTTGTTTACAGTTTTACTATAAATACAAGCTGTATGTATACAGCGATATTTATATTGGTTTAGTGCATCAAACAGTCAACAGTTAAAATGAAATTTGAAAATTAAAAAAAAAAAAAAAATTATAAAATCAATTAAAAATTTATTTGAATCTTCAAAATTATATTATTAGTTAAATTAAATATAATAAATTTTATTGAAATAATTTTCAATTCAAATTTTATTTAAACAAATTCAATTTCAAACACAATTTTAATCAAATCAATCACTTTTATAGTTAAAATCTATCTATACATATAAAAATGGATGTGTGTATGTATGTTCCGTATGTACTTAAAAACGGCTGGACCGATTTGGATGAAATTATCTGGGAATATTCAGAATAGCCTAGCTAATGACATAAAAAAGAGATTATATGTATAATGGTTGATCGAAATTTTCTTCAATTTTTATAGATATTTTATATAGTTTCTATATAACTATATGCAATCAAGGTCAGTGATTGTAGTCAAGCAAAAAAAAATTTGTTTTAATAAGGTGCAACACTGTACTATAAAAGTTGTTTTATATTATCAATCGATGATACACCATTTTGTTTACTCTTGCATATTAGCTGCGTGAATAAGAAATTTCCATGTGAAATCTATTTTAAATAAATATTTTGAATAACTCTGCGCATTTTATCTAGGGGCTATTATCGGTCAGTTGTGGTGGTTTTTATTTTTAAGGTTTTAGAAACACTTACACACAAATATGAAAAAAATCAATTTAAAAACCTTTGTCTTGAGTTACAAAACATTTATTTTGATAGATATCCCACTCACATCCCACTAAGCGACCAAAAAGGTTTTAAAGGAAAAGACCTAAGCTTTCTTTTGAAAAAAAAAAATAAATAAAAAAAGGGTCCATTTTGGCATTATTAAAAGTAAATTTTAATAAATTAAAATTTAAACATGTTTATAGAACTCTGTGTGTCAGGTGAAAATTATAAAGGCACCAATTCATCCTCAAAACTATGTACTAATACATTCTCACGACTTAGGTTTTTGACAACAGACTTAGGTTTTATCCCTCTCAGTAACGATTCTAAGGATATGTTATTCTATGCTCTTTACTGCATTTTTTTCCCGAATAAGAGAATTAAAATAAAAATATATAAAAGATATATTATTTGTTAGCAGTTGGATATTTGTATTTACTTAGACTTATATTATTGAACTACAAATCTCTTCAGCAAAAAAGACACTAACATTTTTAACAAATTTAAAAAATCTTTACCAAATTTAAACAAAAAAAATTATTTTATTATTATATTTTGGTTTGACATTTTGTATATAGACATCACAGATTGTTACAGATATGAAACCAATGGCAGTTCTCAGAAAAGTAATATCGAACCGGATGGTTATTTTGACGTTCTACAATCACTTTCCAATGATTGTGGTTTGCAGAGCGAGAGAAAAAATACAAATTTATATAGACAACTAGTGTGATACACATTTGTCTCTCTTCCAAACCACAACCATTTTGATATTTTCTTTGATTTGTTTTCTATTTACTATATTACTGAAACATGCTGATTCTTATCTGTGTAATCCATATATAGACATATAAAATTGAATGTAGATATGTTGTCAACTATTCAAAATATTATTGAATTTATACGCCAATATAAAATCGCAAATGATTTGATAAGTTATAAGCAAAATTTTAAAACACAAAAGGAAAGGAAGATTAAGCATCACTGTCCTCCCACTTTTTGCATTTGCTTCTATTACGTTGCATTGCTTCTAAAAAATTTGTCAACCGTAAAAATGCGCAGCGTGCGTTTGACTATGGAAAGTACAGCCACATAGAATAGGGTAGTCACGTTTGTATAGACGCAAAATATATAGTTTATGCTCCCAACTAAAATTAAAGTTTACTTAAATTTAAAAAATAATTTCACAGTATTACTGCCATATTCATAACCTTTGATCTGTTGGATAAAAGTGGGTTTGTTTTCTCATATTTTCTCCAAAATTTTCCAACATATGTTGAAAAATGTATCGAATAACAGAAACGATATTTACAAACAAGACCAAATATCCAAAATTTGTATCAAACTTTTTGTATTTTTTTTAGTATTTGTATCATAATAGTTATTATATTATTTTATCAATTTGTTTATCTAATTTTTAACTTTAACCGATTTTTCAATATAAAGTTATTGCGTATAATTCGCATTTTTATAAGTTTGTAATAAATAGTGAGTTTAAGGTTTTGGAAAATTCAGTTGACATTTGTGATTGACAAATTTGTTTTTAGCACCAACCCCTCCCCCTAATATACATACCTAAAACACCAAATATAAGAATCTACCTACATCTATGAAGCCTGAAAGTTCTTATAAATGTTTGTATATTTTTAGCAAAAATTCTAAAAGTTACTAGAACATTTTAACAACAAGAAGGCGAAATTCATCTAAACATAGTTACTTTGTGCAATTTTCTGTTTGCAAATTTCATATTTATATTGTTTATTAGCTTTTCTTGTTATTGTTGCCACAAGTAACCTTAATATGTTGTTTTGCCTAAAATTTAAGTCTAGAAATTTGCATTATTTATATGCTTAATTTAGAAGTTAGAAAACAAAGAACTATGCCGAATAGCAGATAATATTTTCGCATGTGAAAATGTTTTAGTCGGAAATAATAATTTAATTAAATCCTGTGTAATTAAATAAAATTGAACCTTAAACATATGGTTAATTAAATAAAATGGATTTTGTTAGAATAGTAGGAGTGATGTGATTAAGATTTTAGAAGTGATCACAGATTTTCATTACTTTGGATCATATTATAATTACTTTGAATAACAATATGCTTACCTTTACATTATAGAGGACAATAATATTATAATATTTGGTGTCAAGTCGAATCAAAACAGCAAAGTAAAATAATGATTAATTTTTGAATAAATCTTGAAATAATTTATACAATGAATTGCAATTCTTGTAATGCATCCATTTTGCCCAAAATATGAATTAATCATTAATTCAAAATTCTTGAATGCGTTCATTTCACAAAAATAAAGAACTGAATTAAGATATGGATGAATTCATCAAGAATTCAAAAAATAATTTGTTAAAAAAGAGAATTGAATTAAAATGAAAAAATTCATTAAGAATTCATTTTGACTTTCATACTAATACACTTTTCAGTTCACATAAATATTACAAAAAATATAGAATCATCGCGAATTGATTTAAAAAACTTCTGAACAACTTTTTACACCTCACAAGGGTTTTTCGATAAAAAAGAAAAATATTTTTTTGCCATCTTTACTCTAATATTAACTAAATCTCCTTTCCTTTTAATGGTCGATGAATTCAATCAAATTTTAATTCCATTGTTTTTTATGGATGAAACGAATGCATTCAATAATATCAGTTGATAATGAATTGATTCAAATTTTAATTCTATTCATATTTTGAGACAACATTCAATCCAACATTTTTATTTCATGATAAATTCATATTCTCATATTCTGGATCGTTATAGATAGCAGAGTCGCTAAAGCCATGTCCTTCTGTATGTTGAAATCAACTCTTCGTTGCCCCAAATAACATACATCCATGATTCATACATCAATAAGGACTGAGATCGAAAAATGCTTAACACACGTTTTTCATTAAAACTTATAACCCAAGTATTATTTGATTTTTTTTGATCAAGTTACCTTTGTAAAGCATGTCAGTTATTATGTTTAACGTCAATTATGTTCATTTGTTGTTAATCTGATGAGCAGAAAAAAGTGCGTACTAAAATTATTAAATATTTTCAACAAAACCCAACTTGGTCCTACAAAAAGCTGTCCACACAATTAAAGGTCTGCCGTCAAACTATTTCCAATGTTATTCAACAGTACCGAGAGAACATGTCCGTTGATAGAAAACCTGGTTTAGGTAGAAGGAGTGGTTCTCATGATACTTATTAAGCCAAAAACTTAGAAAACATTTTCAAAAGAGCTCCCAACACATCCAGTAGGAAAACAGCCCGGATAGCTCAGTGCAATGCAGGTTCAAAAACATACAAGGCTCCAAAAGATCCTGACAGGAACTCTGCTAAAAATTTAGAGCCCAAAAACAGAGCACGGAAATTAAAGTCAAATTTTATAAAAAAAAAATATTCCTGCTGCATAATGGATGACGAAACGTATGTTCTGTCAGATTTTTCGCAGCTTCCGGGTCAAAATTTTGATGTTGCTGATGCTCTAGGGAATGTTTGAGGAAAAGTTTAGGACCAAAAAGCAGACAAGATTTCCCAAAAAATTCTTTGTATGGCAAGCAATATGCAGTTGCGGCAAAAAAGCCAAACATTTGTTACAAAGGGCTCTATAAATACCGAAATTTACATCAAGGAATGTTTACAAAAAAGGATGCTTCTACGGCCAGTGGAGAGATATTGGGCTCTTGTTAAAAGAGAATTGATGAGTACAAAAAAGGTGTCCAAAAGTGTGGTAGATTTTAAACGGAGATGGAAAACCTGTTCGAACAAAATGACAGAAAGCATTACAAAAAATTTAATGGAAAGGTTTCCAAGAAAGGTTCATAAATTCATTACTATTGATTAGGACTATAAAAATATATATATATATTTTTTTTTTTGTAAATTGTAATAATAATTTGAATCAAATAAAAAAAATCAAAACTGTAAGTTTAGTGGTTTCTTTTTTATTAACATTTATGTATGTTAAGAATTTTTCGATCGCACTCCTTTCATCTGCTATAGACACGGTTTGGTTCACAAATTTCGAATATATAAGTAAAAAACAGGAAACCTCGATTTTTTACGTATTTTTGATCTAAATCTGCATTACTAAGTCATTAATATAGACAATATGGTTATATACTGATAGTCGGATCTAACATGTTTCAAAATAGGGAGAAATACTTTTTAACCCGAATTTATGTAAACAAAATGTTTTCGCTAATAAATTCAAAAAAGTTGTTAAAAAAAAATTAAAAACTAAAAAAAAAAATTCCAATAAATTTTTACTTTTGTTCCATTGAAATTGAAAAAAGTTTCGCTTAAATTTTTAATTTTGTTTATCTAAAAATAATGAACATTTTTATGTTGAAATATAATTTGGTAATTTTTATATGTTTTACTATAAAATTGTTAGAAAATTTTTATATTTCAACACCTGTTAAATGATATACAAAACAAAACTTGAATTGTCTTTTTTTCAAAAATATTATAACAAACATAATAGACGAGATAAACTTTCATATATAGAAATCCAGTTTTTGTGAAATTTCACCTAAAATATCTTGCGTAGCGTAAATGCGATTTATGGTGAATTTTTGCCAATATATATTCAAGGGCTCATAATCGTGGTCAAAAATAAAGTATGTTTCAAGAGAGAAAAATCGTCGAGTGGACTTTATGTCTACCATGAACAAGTTAAAGTATACTTTTGACGTTAAAGTCGACTGTAAATATAATACTAGCTGAAGCTGTTCTTCGCCAGGTAAAAAATTTCGACAAAAAGTCAAAAATTATTAAGTTACAAGATATTGGCAGAGATTTTGCAATTATTGAATATTGAATCAATAAAATTAGTACCAAAATCTTTCCTTTTCTATTTTACCACCACAAACTATTTTCTTTAGTTTTCCGGTTAAATTTATTGTTTGTCACTTTTTGTTTTTTTTTTAATTTTCTGAGTCAGCTGTTGACAACATTTTGTTGTATATTGTATCAAAACATTTTTACATTTGAGGTGACACCCAGTTAAAGTCGGTTCAATTTAAAACATACTTTAATTTGACTATAGTTGGAAAATAATAAAAAACGTTTTTTTTTAAAGTGGACTTTTTTGTTTGACTATGATTATGGGCCAATATCTTTAGTTCCACAATTAAGTCTCTGTACGTATGAGTAACATAAATTCTGTAATTTAAAAAAAATATTAATCATACGCCCTACACAGAAAATAATTTCATATCTGGAATGAATTTCTACATAAACTGTATGAATTGAACGTAAAGATTATAATGAAAATTATATACATTAACACACATTTCGTAATTGCATCTGAAAAATCATAAAAAATAATAAAAATAAATTTGTAACAACTCTTTATTTATTAAAATTCTATTGATGGAAATTTTCATAAATGTAACGGCTGCATTCGACATTCATAATGATTATAAACATTTCCATCAATAGAATTTTAATAAATAAAGAGTTGTTATAAATTTATTTTGTATTCAACGATAATGCAATTTCTTAATACTGTCCCCCACTTAAGTCTGTTCGTCCCGAATAGGCACAGATTCACAATTCCCATAGGCAGCAAAATTCCTGAAGATGCTACATATTTGTGTAGCGAAATATTGAAATAAATGTTTTTATAAAAAAGACCTTAAAGTTTTCAACAAGCCTTCTTATTATTTTTCAATTTGAAAAAATATGAACAAATTTAAAATTTAGTTAATAGTGCTTTAAACAAATAAATTTTGTTTAAATAAATGCAAAAAAATACATAGAATAGTGTATTCAATAAAAGCAGGTGAGTAGCATTGAAATTGTATCCTCAATAATCCAATGGATGAATTTGTTTGATTTTTTTTTACATTTTTCATGTGCCACAACATATTTTGACCAGCCAGTCATTTAACAATTAACAAATAGTGTCTTCCACAAATTATTACAGATATGAAACAAATGACAAAAGTAATACCGAACCGTATGGTTATTTTGACGTTTTACAAGCACTTTTCAATGGTTGTGGTTTGAAGAGCGAGAGAAAAAATACACTTTTCAATACGCAACGAGTGGGATATATATTATATCATACCTGTGTATTCTGTGTTGTTTTTGTTGCCTAGACGCTCTCACCTAATCAATACGCCTTGCCCAAAAATGTCGATGCTTTTTTGTTTATCAGCTTGTTGGCAGACATATACAGGACCCTTACACGATGGGTTTCAGACGCTGCTTTAAGTCTCTTTGCTATGTTGTTGACCCATTTACGTTTATATCTCCGGGCACTGCGCATTTTTCCATTCTAAATTAGTCATCCTAGCCCATGCCTGACCATTGAGCTCTCTACATTGGTATTATAGGAGCCTACCAGAGTGTTAAAATCACCCTTCATAATGACAATGTGCACTGTTGCGAATACTGATTCTGTCGAAGTGCGGTTTCTAATCTCTTAAGTCACGTTTTACCTGTTTTGATCGAACGATTCCGGTGCCATTTGTTTGCTGCTTTTCCAGTGAAAAAAACTGTAACACATTCTGGTGTTTCGAATTCTTCTGGTCCACACGATTGCACTTCGCATATCCCAAGTAATGAGAGCTTTTAAACGTACATTCCATTTTCCGATTCTTGTCCTAGATTTCATGCCAAATTCCGTCAACGTTTTATCGGGTTTATTAGATTTTATTTTTGTTCTGGTTTAACTAATAAGGTTTATATTTAAAACGTGCGGCTTATCAGATCATAGCGTCTGATCCTGGTGTTGGGGCTGCCAACATTTAAAGTTGTTTTTTTTTACACCTTTCTTAAATGTGTTCAATTCACATATTACTTGTATGCGAAAAGAGGGAGTAGTGTTGATGTTATACAGAGAGCCTGCCCTTCCTGTTATTCTTTGGCAATTCTTCCATTTATGCTCAAAAATTTAAGTTTGTGTTATATGGAATATTTCAATTATTTTGTTTTTTATTGTAAAACGTTTCTTACTTAAGGCTATTATTACAACTTGCTTTATGTTCCCAATAGTAAAAGTTAACTTTAAAGCAAGATTTGTATATCACGAACTTAAAGGCCGTTAAATCTATATATATAAAAATGGATGTTTGTATGTATGTGGGTATGTATGTATGTTTGTATGTTCCGAATGAACTCAAAAACGGCTGAACCGATTTTGATGAAATTTTCAGGGAATCTTCAGAATAGCCCAGCGGGTAACACTGTAAAGTCAGATTTTTGATTTTCGGTCTGTGGGCGGAGGGGCGTGGCAAAATTAAATTTTTACATTTTACCGCTAATGCCATCTATATATATAAAAAACGGCTGGACCGATTTTGATGAAATTTTCAGGGAATCTTCAGAATAGCCCAGCGGATAACACTGTAAAGTCAGATTTTTGATTTTCGGTCTGTGGGCGGAGGGGTGTGTAAAAATCAAATTTTTACATTATACCGTTAATGCCATATATATATATAAAAACAGATTTGTGTATGTATGTCCCGCATGGACTCAAAAACGGCTGGACCGATTTTGATAAAATGTTTACGGAATCTTCTGAAAAGCCTAGCGGGTATCACTGTAAAGTCAGATTTTTAATATTCGGTCTATGGACGAAATGGCGTGGCAGAATCAAATTTTTATACAATACCGCTAATGACATAAAAAAAAAGATTATTGTATAATTGTTGATCTACCTTTTCTTCAATTTTTACAGATAGTTTATTTAGTTTCCTATATACAGGCTTACAAAGTCAGTGATTGTTTTAAAAAAAAATTTGGCAAAAAAAAATTTTTTCAAAAAAAATTAATTTTGTCGACCAAAAAAATTTTTTTTTAATTGTAGAAATACATAAATACTTCTTTTTATTCCCAACGTTCAAAGAATGTCAATTTTCATTTCGTTGCTTAACATCATTCTATAAATTGTTTATCAATCGATGATAAACAATTTTGTTTACTCTTGCATATTAGGTGCATGAATAAGAAATTTCCATATGAAATCTATGAAATAAAATAATATTTTGAATAACTCTCCGCATTCCACTTTTAATAAAAAATAGCGGTTTTATTCAAATAAAATTTGTTTTATAAAGGGCATCTACGTCTAGAGCCGCAGAAACGGGAAGAGAACGAGAATCACGGCTTCAGCAAATGCGTCGCATTGCATCTTCATCGAGTACTGCAGATACACCTTAACAGCATATCGAAAGACTAGAAGCCAATCGCTCCCGAATGGCTCGATCAAGAGAAAGAATCGATTTAAAGTTGCCGGCATTTTATTACAATAAATATGATGACTAAAGGAATCACAAAGACGTACTGATTGCCGCAATGGACAAACATTGCTTACATTGCCGCGTTTTGAAGTTCCCTAAGGAATCCCCGGGAATGTGCTGTTCGAACGGCAGTGTTATTCTGCCACCAGTTATTGAGCCGCCTAAGCTGCTTATAAGTTACATTTCCGGCGCCAATCCTATTTCCAAGCACTTCCTTCAAAATATCCAAAAGTGCAACTCGTGATTTCAAATGACGTCGGCTTCATGCCCACCTTTAAAGTTCAATGCCAAATGTACCACAGAATTGGATCATTGCTCCCGCTTCCCAATGATGATGCGAAGTTCCTTCAAATTTATTTCACTGGGAATGAATCTACAGAAGCCGAACACTATCAACGAACATGCGTGTGCATTAGCTGCAATACCCTTCTGCCGAAACATTCTCAAAACAATTGTTGGACATCAGAAATGGAAAAATTTCAATTGATCCCGCCACAAATGAGATTTTGTTGTTGACAAGGTATTCCCAAGTCTTACAACCAACTACAAAAATTCGGATTGGTTGTGGGAACATGCAATTTTGGCACCAACAAATTATGATGTTAACAAGCTCAATAAACAAATACAATTGAAACTGCCTGGCGAAACAATAAAATGCAAATCGATTGACACAGTAATGAACGAAGAACAAGCCGTCGATTATCCTACTGAATTTTTGAATTCATTGGAACCAGCCGGACTGCCACCGGTTGGATCACCGACTTTGTCCGACACTGTATATTAAAATCGAGATCGATATGCAATATAAAACAGATGTTTTCTAAGGGCCAGCAAAGCGGACCGGGTTCAGCTAGTTTAAAATAAAATATTAACATATCGTTACCTTAATATAGAAAGGCTTACAAAAAAGCACGAGTTAGAGCCTTTCTTTATTAAGGTAACGATATAAAACATTTAACCCAAATAGATGGACAATTGATGTACAATGATATTTAAGCTTTTACTCATTCACTTTATGTATTGTTTCCTTATTTTATAGTTTTTCTTTCTGTTCCAATGCATTTGGTTTTATTTTCGTACAATTTTTCATAGCTATTGCTAACAAGAATTATAGCTTAAAAAAATAAAAATAAATACAAACAATTGAAAAAAAGAACAAGAAGACAACAACGAAAAGAAAACAGAATGTAAAACAAGTAGCCAAACAATACAAGCAACAATAACAAAAGCAGAAAAAAACTAACGAACCAAATAACCGAACACAAACAACATCATAAAAGCCAATTTTGTATTTTTTACGATCGTTATTTTATATTTCCGGTTCTTGAAGGTTATAGTGGCATTGTATTAAGAGTTGGCAACATGCATAAAATTGTCATTGTTATTGCTAGTGCAACTGATGTTTGTTGCTCTTGTTCGTATTGCTGTTGTTTCTTGTGCAACATAAAAACAGTTGTTTCCTTCCTTTGGTATTGTTTATTTTATTTTTTTTTTTTCATTTCTTCTTTTTCTTGATACTTTAGCATACACTATCTTCCGAAAATTTCTTTCAACTTTTGTTGAAAATGATGATTAAAGTCGCCAAAATAAATGCAGTTGCTTGCAGTGTGGTAGTAGAGCATTCAACAAAAAAGAAATAAGTGTGAAAGTATTATGTTTTATATTCAGTTTTAATATAATCATAAAAAATAAGAGGTTTTTGAGAGCTATTTAAGTTTATGACTTTGTTGGGTTTGATTTTTTCTACAAATTTTGAATTTTGTCGGTTGTGAGCACTATTCCAAATATCGATTGTAATTACTGAATATACGGAACTGATTTAAAAGTTATTATTTCGGTGCAAAGAACTGTTACTATCAGTGCAAGTAATTAAAGTATTTTTGTTTGTTTTGTAATAAGGAGTGAGAGCGAAAAATTCTTAACTTCAATTTCCGTGTTCTTTTTTTGGCCTCTAAATGTTTTGCAAAGTTCCTGTCAGGAACTTTTTGAGCCTTGTATGTTTTTAAACCTGCATTAGCTTTAACTTTTCGTACCAAATAGTCCCAGCACTGAGCTAACTGGGCTGCTTTCCTACCGGATGTGTTGGGAGCTCTTTTGAAAATGTTTTCTATTTTTTTGGCTTTAGAAACATCATGTGGACCATTCCTACCAGAACCAGGTTTTTTATCAACGGACAAGTTCTCCCGGTACTGCTTAATAACATTGTAAACAGTTTGACGGCAGACCTTTGAATGCTTGGCCAACTTTTTGTAGGACCAAGTTGGGTTTTGTTGAAAATATTTAATAAGTTTTTTCTGGTCACTCATTTTAATCAGATTAACAACAAATGAATATAATAGATATTAAACATAATAACTGACATGTTTTCCAAAGGTAACTTGATCAAAAAAAAATCAAATAATACTTGGGTTAAAACTTTTAATGAAAGACTTGTGTTAAGAATTTTACGAACTCACTCCTTAGGTTTATTTATTTATTTTACTTAATTATAATAAAGTAACATTAAAAACATATAAAATGCATTTAGTAAGGGAACTTGGAAAGAATTGACCGAAATCAATACTGACGTTAATTTATCTTTTTACCTTCATATAATTCTTGATAGCATGAATTGTATCTACCCTATATTAAACCGTTGAAAAACCAAGAATTCTGCACTGGATTTGGTATTTATAATGCTCCTCATTGATCCTTCACCAAATGAGAATTCGAAGTAAAATCACAAATCAAACCCATCAATGATTTGGCAAATATCATTTCCTGGCTATCCTCCTCAGTCCCAAGGAAAAACAAAGCGTCGGAAGTCTTCAAAAATATATTTGTAATGCTTCTAGAAGAAACAATGGAATAAACAATTTGTTCAAGGACATCAAGGACTAAAAGGTTCTGAGATATTGCAGGTGCAGCCAGCTAGACATTCATAACCAAATGAAATAAAAAACATGTTTATTTAGACATTTTTATTTTTAAATTCATGAAAATAATTATACTCCTGGGTAAAATTGAATGATTAGTAATGAAACTCCATGAAGCACTACCGATCATTTGCAATGCATAGAAAATACATGCGGATTCTTGGAAGTTTCATCAACAAACTTTTTGTACTTGGGAGAGTTGAGTTCAAAGTGTGGTTATTTTGCAAAGCATACATATTGCTGTTTTTCGAAACAATTCTTCAAAAACTATAATCAAGAGACTCCAAAAAATAATCAAATGGTGTCCACGACTGCCTGTTTCCAACCTCCCAGTATTCTTCTTCGGAACATTGTGCAGAATTCGAAAAGCTTTTTGAAAGCCATTTTAGCTACTTGACTTGTGCTTCAGGCAAAACTTGGGGTGGTGGTGACACTTCTCTTTCCATTAATTCTTCCGCTTTTTTCTCTTCAAAAGTCAGAACTGTTTTTTTCCTCTTCATTTTCTTCATCATCTGAAATATCTTTAATATCGCTTTCCATGACCAGGTCAACAATCTGCTGGTCTGTAAATTTACTTGGCATTTCTTTCGTAATAGTTTGCAAATGTGCAGCGGGATGAACATGTAAAAAATAAAGGACTAGCAATAAATTTAATGGAAATTGATGTATCTATTAATGGTAGTTATAGAAATTCAGTTATTCTTATAATATTATTGTGATAGAAAATAAACGGGACTTAACGTTTTTTTAAGACGGAAAGCCAGCCAGCCAGACGGACGGATGGATGGACATCGTTTAATAGACTCAGAAAGTGATTCTGAGTCGATCGGTATACTTTAAGTTGGGTGTTAGACTAATATTTTTGGGCGTTACAAACATCTGCACAAATCCAATATACCCTCCCCACTATGGTGGTGTAGGGTGTATGTCACTTTTCTAAATAACTTATACATGTTAAGCACCCAAACGACAACGCACAACTAAAATAATGCGTTATTACATTATAATAGACAATAGGTTATGAAATTAGGACAAAATGCTTCTATGGCGATCCTGCGTCCTACACGCAGAAAAAAAATATAGTTGTACATTGTTACTGTAACCATTTCAAATTTGTGCATGGTTACAGTAACAATTTCACAGTAACTATATATATGATTGTGGTAACAATAATATGGTTAATTTACGATTCACATGAATATTTCAACCATATATATGGTTACAGTAACCATGTATACGTTTGTGACAACCATTTATATGATGAATAATTTTATCATAATATGTTGTTCTTAGATTATGATATGAGAGCATCATAATATGGTAAGTCCTTCATCATATAAATGGTTGTCACAAAAATATACATGGTTACTGTAAACATATATATGGTTGAAATATTTATGTGAATCGTAAATTAATCATATTATTGTTACTATTCCTATATAGCATAGATGGGCACTTTGCAGTACCAGTAAAATTTCAGTAAAAATTGATTTTTACTGAATACTGAAAAAAAATCAGTAATCAGTAAAATTTTACTGAATACTGAAAAAAATCAGTATCAGTAAATTGAAATCTATTATGCAATTACCGGTAAAATTTGATTAATTATTTAAACGAAACTTGTTATTTTTTCAAGTTGCAACTTTAAGAAAATCCCCTTATTACTACTTTTGCTACAAAAAGTGCTAAATTGTCATGACTGATTGTAGGATAGTAAGTGAAGTTTTTGTTGAGAATATAAAATATTTAAAATTTAAAATTTTTTTTTAAAGTAAAAAAAAATATATAAAAAAAATATATAAAAAATAATTAACACGTCTAGGATTCGAGGCAGCGATGTCAATCTTGTAGTCCACTTAGAGTGTCCAAAAAACCGGCAAATTCAAAAAACCGGTTTTCGGTTTAACCGAAAACAGTGTTTTATAAAAAAAAACGGTTTCGGTTTTCCCATTCTAGAAAAATCGGTTTCGGTTTTGTCATTCTAAAAACCGGTTAACCGGTTTTTTTTTATTAATTATGAAAAAATATAAAAAATGCCAATTTAAATTTATAGACAATTTTGGTACTAAATTCCAAAATTTGTCGAATGCAGACATTTTCTAAAAAATAAATGAATATTTTTAAAAATGTTATCAAAATATTTTTAAGTAATATGTTCAAATAAGCTTTACAAAGTATTTTGTTAAAACCGGTTAACCGTCTTAAAAAAACCGGTTTGTCAAAAAACCGAAAAGTTAATAAAAACCGAAACCGGTCGGTTTTAAAAAGATGAAAAAACCGGTTGACCGGTTTTCGGTTTTGGATACTCTAAGTCCACTGTTCTAGCCACAACACCACTGCGTAGCTATCTGATTCTATGTAAATTATTTTTAAATATAAATAACAGTTTCCTTTCCGTTTTAAACAAAATATTTAAAAATAAATTCGGATAAACAGATACAGTAAATGGTTATTTTCGAAGAAAACTAATTGATTTTTAAGAAATAAGTGATTTATCAGATCTTGATAGTGATGATACTCAAAATTCTAACATATAATTCATAAAATTTTACCGGTAATGCATAATAGACTTCAATTTACTGATACTGATTTTTTTTTCAGTATTCAGTAAAATTTTACTGAATACTGAATTTTTTTTCAGTAATCAGTAAAATTTTACTGGTAATGAAATTTAGATTGCATTACCAGTAAAAGTTTACTGAATACTGCAATGCTTAATGCATTAGAAATATAATGCAGTGTGCCCATGTATGCTATATAGGTTGATTTAACCGAATTGTCTATTTATAAATTTGTTGCTACTAATTCGATACACACAACCTAATTAAATTCTGTTATAATACGTTTAAATTCGGAATATTGGTGACTATAACCATTAATTAATGATATTAAAAGTTGAATTCGATAATCACAACCGAACGAAATTTTAAATTGGTAGATTATTTTTTTTAAGTTTTTAAATAATAAAACAAACAATTTTAAATTACAGAATCAAATAAATTATGAAAAACAAGAAAGAAAAGGGTATTTTAGAAATTCTTGGTAAGAATAATATCTCGATAAATATGTATGTACATATGTACGCTAACATGTGGCCAATAACCAATAAGTGCTTGAATTTTTGTGTGCCTACATACGTACATTCATATGTATGTAAATATAGGATTTTGTCACAAATCTTTTGAGAAGAAATTGTAATGACTGGTGCCAATACTACAAATCCATTTTATTTTTTTTTTATTTTTAATAAAAGGAATTGAAAGAAAATGTCAAATAATTCACAATAGTTAAATAAAATTTATACCGAAAACAGTTGGGTGCACCAATATTATAGAATAAATTCAGTAATTACAATCGAATTTTGTGATAGTACACAGAACCTCATAAATTCGATTGGCGACAAATTCGGTTGTGATCACGAATCTGTTTTCTCTGTGTAACAAAAAATTTCGACATAATTCATTCAAGGTTTATGAAATTAATCACTCTATCAAAATCTGTACAGTTCGGCTATAACGGATACAAGTCCCCTTATTGATGGTGGATATACAAGATTCGGCACAGCCACAACACTCTTACTTGATATAACTGCAACTGTTTTCTAACTAATCCTTTTTCTGTGTTCATATATACATATAAGTTTTACATTTGTATGTACATTTATAGTATGATAATGAAATTGAAATATTGAAACCGGATCATCATCAGTTAACATCAGTTAGCAACTTATGCTGCATTTCTTCAAATGTTTACAACTTTGCAAGTTCTATAAATGTTGATGTGAATACCTTTACTATGTTACAACAATTTTTGAATGCGACACAAATTATAGTGTGCATAAGACGTAAAGTTTTATCAACGAAAAATTACAAATATTCAGTATACCTTTGGGAAATATTGTTAAAAAGATGAGGGAGTATCTTAACAAGAAAAAAAAAAAAACTATATTTTTATACTATTTTCTATATTTCATACACTCTTTTTAGTTTGTAATATTTTCATAACAATATGTATCTTTGTGGAAGCAAATTATTTATCTTTTATTCCTACATGCTGGCTGCTGTCTGTGAACTTTATACAATTTCTTGGCATATTTTTTTTAATAAAAGAACGCTAAAAATTTTTTAGAGATATTGTATTGTTACAATGCACACTAGGATGGCTCGCATATTTGACTTTTTATATTTTCAAAGCTTCCAGTTCTAAAGATTGTATATGTCATGTAAAAACCAAAAAACCAATGCAGAAAATTTGAGTACGTTTAGAGGATAACGTTAAGAGATCGAACATTTTATTTGAATTCTTCTCAAAAAATTTAAAAATGAAAAATTTAATAAAAAATAACATATTTTTCAATATTTAATTTCAGATTGTGTTTTTGGGTCACTAATTTTTTAATTTTATAGGACATTGTAAACACTTTTATATCTGGGGTCAAAATTGTCTATGCCAATTTATTATAAATAGGCTAATGATGTTTTTTAAAGAATAACGTATGTGGAATGAAATTGCAACAAAACAGAAAACGCTATATTTGTTTCCAACGTTAAACCAAATAATATATAAAACCTTTATAAAAAAGCCCATTGTATAATTTAATGTAAGCAAAAAATTTATCATATTCATGTCCTTTTGTGGCAGTTATGAAGAAATTTATATAAATACATGTGTAGGAAATACCGATGTTTGCACTCTTCTGAGTTCTTATTTGAGCTTCATGGTCTTCTATTTCACGATTTTTATTTTAAATAATCTACAAAAATTCTTCTATTTAAAAAGGTCCAAAAACTCTCAAATTAGTTTTAATTTAAAAATATTGGGACATTTTTTCACTTTAGAAAAACTTTAATTTGAAGGGCATTGGAAAACACCATAATCATCTGGGCGTGACAGTTGGATGATGGAACAGTTAAGAAGAACTTACTTTTTAAAAAAAATAATCTTTGATGTTTCTTTTTATGAAATGATTAATTTGGTGTATATTAATTAGAATTAAAAACAAAATTCCAAAAAAGTCAAAAATTTAAATTTACATCTGATTGTTTAAGAGCCATATTTATTTTACTTATAAATAATAGGTTTATTTACTTCCAAAAAAAAGTCCACTTCTACGCCTTTTACTAAAATGTGTAACCTCTAAAAGTTATTTAAGTTTATCTTTTCAGATGACGGAGAACAATCCGAGACCTTCGGTGCACTGAAAATTTAAAAATTATGAATATTAGGGCCAACCTAATGAACACACATAGTGTCTACTTTTCTTTTACCACCAAAAACAATATTTTTTATGAAGTATTGAAAAATAAGTTTTTGTAAGTAACACAAATTCATGTTCAATATAAAGTTGATTGTAAAAGATTATAAATGAGGAGCCGCAGAACAAACGGTACTTTTTCGCCTTTTTTGACAAATTGGTTTTATGGTATTTTTATAATATTTGGGTTGAAATCTTCTAGTAACAATCAAGTTAGCAACATTTTTTTAATTCTTTTACTAAGTAAATGGGTTCTAAAAAATTTGGTGCTTAACAAAACGTATAAAACTAGTATAAAACGACAAAAATAATATATTTAATTTCAATGTGAAATCTATATAAATATATAAATGTCTTTGTAAGTTTGTTTGTTTGTTTGAGCATCACGAATCGATTTTATTAAAATTTGGAACGTAGATAGATCCTTACTTGGAAGCGTCAATAAGCTATAACTTTTTTCAATACTTGGACCAGAAAGGGGTAAACAGGGGGAAAAGTGGTAAAATTGGTACCTTTAGTTCTTAAACAATAAATACTAAACGGCCAAAACGATTTTATTGAAATTTCCAACATAGACTACGACAGGGGTAGCGAAGCGCACCGGGTCAAGCTAGTTTGTTTATATGTTAAAAAACATCCATTCAACGTATTATCGTTTAAAAAAATTGCATAAAAAACGTACTTTTTAATTTTGTTTTTAACAAAACGTACTTTTTTACTTTATTTTTTAACAAAAGGTTCTTTTTCCGATATAAAAATGGTTTTATGTCAAAAATCCTTAACATTTAAGGTGGTGACTTATGGCAGTTAGATGTATTTCTTGATAAATAAGAAACTTGTTACCATTTTAAGATTCATGCAGTTTTTTAATGGGCGCAATAAATAAAACTCAATTTCCCAAAAATTTTAAATGATCAAAAATGTACCTTTTGTTCTGCCGCTCGTCAAATGTTAGTATGTACACAGAGAAAGCAGATTCTTGGTTTTTTATCCAGAAGAATTTCAGTTGAAGCTTCCAAACTCTTGTTACTCCTTCTAAAATGTTGTAACCACAGCTGTAGAATTCGTTCACTAAGCCAGAATCATTCGATTGGCAACAAGTCGATGGCATTTCTGGTGATGTCGTTTGCTGGTCTACGTAGAATGTGGCCGATCCAATTCCACTTGCCTTTCCTCATTTCCGTTGCAAGTGGCAGTTAAATAGTTTGGGTCCACAAACTGACATTCGTGATAACATTTGGCCAGAAGATACGTATGATCCTGCGGAGGCATTGGTTCACAAACACTTGCAGCTATTGGATATCTCGAAGTGCAGCATTCCATGTTTCACAGCCATAGAGAAGGATTGACTTCAAGTTGGTGTTGAATATTTGAAGCTTCACTCGGTGAGAAGGAATTCGAGAACACCAGGTGAATTTCAGCATACCAAAGGATTGTCTGGCTTTGGTGACGCGATTTTCAATGTCCACTTTAGAGCCACCAGTCTTTGTTATAATGCTACCCAAGTAGCTATAGGAGTCAACATTGTCCTGTTGAAGGTTCTTGTTTCATTAACACGTTATATCTTTAATTTGCTAATATTTATCCGCTGACCAGCATCTTCCGTAATATATGTTAGTTTCTGCAGCTTGGCTGTCGGCATAATCCAGGTCGCTTAAGCTTCCATTCAGACCCCATCTTATACCATTGCCGTTCTGCATTGTCCTAGCCATGATGGAATCAAGAACAAAGAAGTGCCGATAAGACACAACCTTGGCGCACTTCAATACCTACTGAAATTTGTTTGCCTAATTATCTTTCATGCGGTATATGGCAAGTTGCATTATCATACAAGCTTTCAATAAGAGAAATGAGTTTCGCTGGAACACCTTTACATATTAGCGTACACAGAAAAAACAGCTTTGTGATAGCAACCGAATTTGTTGCCAATTGAATGATTCTACTTTAGTGACCGAATTTTACAATTTTGGCTACAAAATTTTAAAAGGGTTAACAAAAGTTTGGTTGCCTTGACCGAAATTCTTCTTTGGCAACTGACTTTCTGTTGATAGAACCGACAAAGTCTATGTTTTCAACCGAATCATTCGATTGGCAACAAATTCGGTTGCTATCATGAATCTGTTTTCTCTGTGTAGTAGCAAGTTTGGTTGCTTCTACGAATCTGTTTTCTCTGTTTATTAAATTTACGTTACTACATATTATCAAACCATACAACAAATTGTTTTATAATAAAGCAGATTATCATCATATTATGGATCAATATTTCCTGAATTTATCGGATAATTTTCTGTTTATATCTGCAAGAAATTTGTTTACTATTGTTACGAATTTACAATAGCGATTTGAAACTAACGCTTTGTAATGACTGCCTGCAGCATTGATCATATTTATAAACATGTCCATCAGTAGAAGCTTCTACTTATCAACAATATTGATAGCATGCAGTCATTAGCATTGTTTATAAGTATGGCAACACTAAATGCTTAAGCTGCTAAGATTGACATCGAAAGCTCTATAATTCGAACATACTAATTTGCCCGTTAAGAGCATTGCAGAAGATTCGCGAAAGATGGCGCGTGTATAAATAGTGGCAGAGGTTGCAGTCGTGAGTTGAGTTCATCATTGGCGCTGTTAGAGTTAACATCAACTGTCGTGTGCATGTGAGTTTGTACATTATAAAGTGTGTGTGCATTTCTGCGAATTGATAAACGTTTATAAAGACACTGAGTGATTATTTGAACTGTTGTTGTACATTTTAAGTAAACAAAGAGTTTTTACAAATTTTAAACTACTAAGCGGCTTTTATTTGCAATCAAAAGTATCCGGTTTATTTAAAGGAAATAAACCAACATTTTGAAAAGGTTAAAACGTAACACTATTTAAGTGATTTTCTGAAGGAGAGTTTTAGGAGAGTAATGGTAAATTTTAAGTCGACTCTTAAAGAATTTATAAACTGTTTATATATATCACTCCATAAGAAATTTATGATATTTTTAGATTGTGAGAAGTTTGGCTTACATGGGAGAAGAGTTTTAAATCAAGATTTTTATGAAAAATTTTAAATATTTTTTGAAATTAAAAAGCAAATTGTCGAAATATTTTCTACAACTGGTTGTAGAATCGTTTAAGAAAAAAATTTGGTATTTCATCCGCACCAGTGGCAATTTGAAATACAAGCCGTTTAACATAAATCACAAAAAAGTCTTGATTTACTACAGTTAAATAAATTCTCGTTAAATTGTATGCATTCATACATTTTATATACTTATTTTTGCAAAATTGCTGAATTCAAAGTTTAAAATTAAATTTACTTGCCAAATACTAAGTAAGCAAAAGTGGAGTAAACTGCAAATCATTTGTGGATTTAATTTATAATTTCTGTTAGTATTACTTATTTACTGTTGTTTTCTTCTCATTTCTTTTATTTCTTTGCAGCATACAAATCTTGTAATGGTTGTAAATTTATAACAAAATCATATATTATTTACTTTTATTATTTCGTTTTTTTTTTGCAACTAATTGCTAGGTGGTACCCTCTAACTCTGTTTCTTCCATTCATAAGGCTGCACACATACAACATATGTTGAAAAACAGAACTTAAGATATATATCAGTGAGTAAATTATCACAACAATTTATATATCGAAAAAAAAGAAAGAACAAAGCAATTGGAAAGAGGTTTAAGTAAAGGAGTGAACATACTAACACATGTTTGTATATATGCACACAATTACATAGCACACACATTAATACATGTGTATGTAAGTATGTGTGTATATGAGAACAGGATATTGAACATCATTAGTTTCTTTACTAAGCTCCATAAACGAGTTCCAAACACAGTAAGTTAGAACTTGACTAAAGTCATTTTTCTTGTTATGTATTTGTTTTATGTGTTTTTGCCAACAAGCAAACCGAAAAGAAACAAACAAAGGCACATAACAATGCAGAAAAAATGGCAAAAGTACAAAAAGTTGGAAAGTAAAAACAGAAATACATGAACAAAAATCTGAAATACACACAATGCTATTTCAATGCCATTTCGTAACACCATAAGTCACTATTAAATTTAGTTCATAAATTTAAGAACATTTTGGTTTGGGATATTTTTTTCTTTGTTTGCTTGTTAAAGGTAAAGTTTTTTAGTTGGTAAAGTAAAATTTTTGATACCCTAAATAGGTACAAGATAGGCATCTTAATAAAATAGTTTATACAATGATTTTGATATATGTACATATATACCCTTTTCTGTGTACATATGAATCATAACATTAGAAATTGCTCCGGAGGTATTCGAACGCTATCACTAATGCTTTGCTCATCACTACTTTGTAAAGCTTTCATAATATATTTCTAGGTTTTTTAAAAAATTAGAAAAGGTAGCCAAAGCAAGAAGTGTATAATTTTATATATTTATATTTAAAAATTAGCAAAAATATCAAACAAATTTTTTAATAAAACAATAAAAATTAATAGTTGATTTTAAGTAGATATTCAGACAATATTTATTACACTGTGCGATAGCCCAAATCGGCTAGGGTTCTGCTTACCGGAAGAAGTTATATCAAAAAAAAAGTTATACAGTCCCGGCGTTCGGTGGTTCAGAACTTAATTCTCGGCCAATTTCATAATTTTTTTTTAAAACCGATTTCCAAAATTTTAATGCCATTCAATAGTTAACATATTGAAACTAAGGTTGCCAAAAATTAGATAAAAATATTGGTAATTGTGGGCTAGCATTTAAGACAAATATTTTATGTCATTTTATAAAAAATTTGATTTTCGTAAATTTGATCAGAAGTAAATTATCATTACTCGCAAACTATTATCGATAATTAGTAATTAAGAACTGGTATGATGTGTCACTGTACCGTTTGTACCTGCTGTGTTATTAGATTTTTTCTCAGATACTATATTTTAATCAAATTTTAATTTTAGTGGAATAGATCTCCTCAGGCTCAAGAGGGGTTGAACAAATTTTACTATCAGAAGAAAGGCGAAAGTGTCCTCTTTAATCCCATGTACTTGTTGACCTGTTTGTAGAACACCTTTTCATTTGAGTGAAATTACTCTCAACATTCTGACTTGCTGTCCATGTAAACCTTGTGCGCAATTAAGAAGATACTTCGATCAAATTTGGCACATAGATTTTTTCGGCCCGAGTACGAAGCTTTTTGAAACTGGCTGAAATCGGTTCATTATTTCACCTAGCACCCACACAAATGTCCTCCCGAAATTTAGATCCAAAAAAGTTTAATATATAGGGTACGATATGGTCGGACTTGACCGACCATACATCTTACTAGTTTTTATCCGCTTATAACTTTTTTTATAAGTAAAGCTGATTTAAAAAACAAACAAAAAAACACATTTTAACTAAATTATATAAAAAATTAAAAGTTTAGATTCAGCTTTAAATTTCTCAACAACTGCTAAACCGATTTAACTGGAGAAAATTTCAAGAAAATATCTCTCCATAAAAAAGAAATCTAAAATATCTCCGTTTCGCTGGGTCGGGTCTAGGAATCGAGATACATATGTATATCAATTTGAAGTTAATAAGTAATTCATAGGGAAAATTTAATTATTTTTTGCTTTTTCATGCATTTTGACCATCAAAATGTCCGAATATCATAAAGGTATATTCAACAAAATTGATAAGCTGATTGATTTTAACTACATTATGTAAAAAGATTTGTACACGAAATAGACATTTTTGATATTTAAAAAGTTTTTACCATTGTCAAATGAAAAATCAATTGAAATACTAATAAAACCCAACAAAGCAAATAATAAAATGCAAATTTGGTTTGATTTGACATTCGCTTATCACAAAATAGTTTAGTAATAATTTGTTCTGTATACAGTTAAAAAATGTAAGTTTACTTTTAAAATCCCATAAATTTAATCTAATTGATCATAAATTTTAGTAGATTTGTTCAAAATTCATTGTTCAATTGCAAAATATTGGACAATTAAGTTTAATGCAATTTACACAAGTTTACCGCAGAGAAAAGCTAGATCTGATCATGAGTCGAATTTTCATAAATAAAGTATTTTTTTTTTTACATCAATAACTACACAAAAATTTGTTAAGTCTCGTTTTTCTAAAAAAAAACAACTTTTTATTATATTAAGATCTGCTGTGACATTTAAACAGAAAAGATGCTGCGTATGTAACAAATCATGTTTCTATGCTAATTCGATAAAAACTCAAAAGCCAAAAACTGTCACTAAATTACTGATTCCTCAAAGCCCAGCAGGACAGCAAGTTTCTCGTCTTAAATTGTATATGAGACGGTTGATATTTATAAGGGAAGACTGGGTCAAATTATGTTAAACTGTTTGGAACGTTTTGAAAACATAACGCAGACTTGTATTATTTGAGTTACATATGACCAATAAACTTTCGCAAAAAAGGAGCAAATAATAAATTAAAGTTTGTTAAAGTTGAAGGTAAAAATAAAAAATTTTTACATTTTCAATATTTTCGTACTTTTTTTAAAATTTTAAAATAATGATCTAAAACTAATAAATTTTAGATGCTGATCTCTAAAAATTACACAAAACACACAAAATTTTTCTGGATTGACTCCGAGTGAAGTAAAAATGGTACTATTGGCAATATTGAGAATACACAAAGGAGGATTTTAAACTATAATGACACAATGACACAAATTAATACATAAAAGATGACTACTTAGTGACTGCTCGATGGCCAGTTCACATCACTGCCACATGAGATAACCATGCCTTAAAATCGCCCGTGCATAATGTCCAATGTGGCAAGAGCTGTGTGGCACGTAGCGCCGTCGTGTTAAAATCATTTTTCGTTGGTGTCCATCATCGAGCGATGCCCAGCAGTTCTAGAAGACAGTCCCGAACTAGTGATTTTACCCATCGGTGGAACTAGTTACTTCAATAGCTACGTGACTAGTTATTTTAACACTTGCATGTCCTAAGCAGGGGGTCAATTGACCCTTTTTGACTACAATGAGACTGTCTAATAGGTGGTGCAAAGTAGTCAACGCATTGGATTCACATACTGATTAAATAACGTCAGTTACCTTACTAGCTACCTAACTGGTAACTTGATCAGCTACATAACTAGTTATTTTAACTTGTACGGGTGCTAATTGACCTCAAATAGTCAGCTAAAAGTCCTATCATAGGCAGTCCAATAAATAATATATATTGTAAACAAACCTTTCTTCGACTACTCTCCAATGATTGCTTCTGTTGGGTTAAATAACTACTTTTCTAAATTGCAGTACAAAATAAACGCGTAAAGTGACTTCACTTTAGGTTACTAAGAGACACTAAAATGACTATTGACTTAATGCTTAAGCAAAAATAAAAATTAACTGTATGAGAATTATATCAACACAATTTGTATTAAACCGGTATGAACGAATTACTCACAAAACGTTTAAAGTGTGTATTTAGAGACACTTATATGACAATTGTCTTCACACTAGATTACTTGGGATGTATAAAGTAACCAATAATTGTCTTCTCTCTGCACTACAAAGAGCACATACGTGTCAAATGACAAAAATATATAAATTGGAGTCAACCAAGTGATAAGACATTTGTGATTACTTACTGTTTGTAAGGGATACATTGACTACTTGCTTAACTGCTGGGTGGTGGTCGCTGTTGACGGTGATAGCCTGTCCAACTTATGAACCAATGACGCGGCTAGTTCAAAATTTACAACAAACAATGACTTTTTCTGGATACATTGGACGCTTTGTTTGTTTACGTACCCATTCAACCATAAATGGGCCTCACGTTGCCCGAACAGAACGCCGATTTTGATAAAACAATTTTAACATTTGCACGAGTTTTTGAACGCTATATCTCTCAATGGTCATTAGGCAAAACAAACTGAATAAATGAATAGCCATTCAATAGATATTGCTTCAAAAATATGGCCGCTATCAATTGCCAAATTTTAGAAGTCCCTATTTTAGAAACCTTTATATACATATGTAGTTATATTAACAATTCAAGAAAGTTTAATTAATATCAATACTATGACAAAAGAATACTTATTGTAGAAGATATTTAGATTTTAGTTATTTGGGGATGTAAATATGTTCCAAAAAGTAGATATTGACTTTTCCGTTTTATTATCCTAGAGTTATAATAAATTTTAAAGTATTCACGTTTCCAGAAACGGCACCACAGTTTGTCACATAAAAATAGGAATGCTTAACAACACGTTTTACAAAATTCCGTGCTTTTCCTGCATCTCACTTTTTATGTTTTGATTTTACTTACATGCAAACAGAGATTTTTTGATTTTAAGACTTTTGCTTGTTTTCATCTTAAATTTTATGATCCAATAATAATGGTGATGGGTTAAGAAGTATTTATACTTGTTTTCGAATTTATATTTACGCACTTTTAGCAAGGACATTTACACGTACGCAAACACATACACATGTAAACATACAATCTCGTATATGTTTTATATGTGCCTTAAAGTGTGTGTTAGGACTAGCCCAACACAGTAAATTCATAAATAAAATAAAAACAAACATAATATTGCAATAATCAGTACATAAGTTTCAATATATGTACATTAGGCTGGCTCTTATTTAAGACTTAATTGTTCTTCTTCGTTGAAAACATCAAATGCATAATTTTACGATTTTTTTTATACAATTTATACGTACTCGAAATTACTTTGAAAAGTATTTTTGACTTCGGGTTAATATGGGTTAAAGATGGCCAATCATAAAAATATATATAGAAAAATAGAATACAGAATACAGCATTTTTTTTTAAGAAATAATTTTAACACTAACAAAATTTCCCCGAAATTCACTAGATACAACTATTAAAATTTTAATCTTAATTTAGCATTTATAAGTATTTGAATTGGTTAAAATAATGACTTAAATTATCATTATTTTAACCTTCAAATTTACTGACGTTAACGATTTTCGAGTCAAATTAGACCCAAATAGAAAATAGATTTTTTTTTGGCCAATTTTTTATTTTTAAACCTAACGTAGTTGTTAACATTATAACAGCCTGGTCCACGATGTCGAAAGAAAACTTAAGCGAAAGAAAGTCAGTCACTCACTTTCATTCGAAACAGTGGCCCACTGTTTTACGACTTATAGTTCGCTTTGCTTTACGTTTTAAACGTAATCCAAATATAATTGAGAAACAATCGACAATATATTGAAAACCATTATTTGATACAAAATAAAATAATTAAGCAGTGGTATAGTTGGTACAGCACTTGACTAGCAGCCGGAAGGTTGTGGGACCAACTCGTGGCTGCGACTTATTTTTTTTTATTATTTTTTATTATTATAAATACATAATTCTATAAATAACTCTACTAAAGAATATAAAGGAGTACTTTCTGGACATCTCGAACAAAAATAAATTGACTTTTCGTCAAATTCTACATAGTTTTCTACCACAAACTAGTAAGTATGAGTGAAAATATATGTAATTATGTTATATTATGCACAAAAGTATAATAATAAATAAGTACGCATCCTTTTTGTACTAGATTCTTGCATAGACGACAATAAATAAAAAGTGAATGAATTTGACATTTCAGTTCGTACAAATATCAGAAAATGTAAATAGTGAGCCGCAAATTTTTTATTGAGTTGCTTACGTTATCATTCGTATTTGTTTTCTTTCGACTAAGAATATTAGTGGGCCACAAAACAGCTGTTTGTCGTTTGAAACGACAACGTTCGACATCGTGGGCCAGGCTGTTATAATGTCAACAACTACGTTAAATATCAACAATATCAAACACTCACTTTTAGAAAAATTTAATTTTAATTCCAAAATGGTTCAATTTTGACCCGAAGGTTAATATGGTGATGTCACTGGACAAGGAATGACTTAAATTATAAATTGATTGGTGATCATGCAAAGCAGTTATATAAAAGATAATAAATCAATATACGACTACCTCTAAGTAATATAGGCGGTATGTAGTAGTCATTGAAAAGTAAGTTATTCAATTATCAAGATTTTGCTGGGAGGTTAACGATGTATTTTATATTACTTCCTTGATCTAAAACTATATACTTTAACCCTCCGACGGTTGAGTCATCCGTTGCCCTTATACGAAGTACAAGGTCCACAGGGACCTATTTCTATTTGTATGAAATTTTATATGAAAACGCATTTTTTTTACATTTGTTTTGATTTATTATTATTTACTAATTATACATGTATAATGAATGTTAGAAAAAAAATTAAGGAACACGTTTGTGATGTGTTCAAACAATAAAATAAGCCACAAGACAGTGCATTTATTAACGATTTCTTCAAATTTCAGTACAAGGTCCCAGCGGACCTTTTCACATGTTCCAGTACTAAACACATTTAAATCTCAATAGAAATTAAACTATTGGTCGGATCGCTTTGATTTTTTTTAACGATTCTAGATTAAATTTCCTTGGAATACATGTGAGGGGCAGATATACTTCCCATGGACCATCAAGGAGTAATTTCAGTTTGAAAATAAAAAAGGTCCCAGCGGACCTTTTCACACGTTCCCGTACTAAACACATTTAAATCTCAATAGAAACTAAACTATTGGTCGGATCGCTTTGATTTTTTTTAAACGATTATTGATAAAATTTCCTTGGAATACATGTGGGGGTTGGGTAAACTTCCCATGGACCATCAAGGAGTTATTTCAGTTTGAAAATGAAAATGAAAATGAAAAAGGACCTTCTCACCCGCCGGCATGTTAAAGTGATTTTCGGAAGCAAGTCTCATATCGGGGCTATGACTACTTATAGACCGATCATAATAAAATTTGGTAACAAGAATTCGGTATATATAGAATTTATTTGGAACAAAATTTATGTAGATACCTATATAAATTTTTTCGAGAGGACGTTTGTATGGGGGCTAGGTGAAATAATGATTTCAACCAGTTTCAATAGGCTTTGTCCTTGGGCCGACAAAATTGAAATATCTTCAAAATTGCGACCTGTACCTTGCGCACAAGGTTTACATGGACAGCCAGCTAGTCAGATGGACGGCCGGACAGCGATTGGTATACTTTAAGGTTAGATCACCACTATAATGGTGTAGGGTATACAAATAAATTTTTTTGACAACAGACATCGGTTTTTGGCTCTCACTGACCTATCCAGTTGTCATCTATTCTATATTTGAATTTGCTCAAATTTCCAGTATTTGGTTTTCAAATGGCGGAAAGCAATTTTAGACATTGGTAGCACCGAAATTCCAAAAAGTTCTAAAGTAAGGACCATCCTAATATACATACCAAACATTGGAGCATTATCGTATCGTTAGAAACATTTTTGTTTTTGTTTGTTATTGTTGTTTGGTCTCTAATGCGTTTGTCGATGTGCGAACGTGATACATAAAATTGACTACACTTAAACACGCACTTACAAAGATAGATAGATTTCGCTACATACGAGCATGTCTGTTGTTGTATAGTGAATACCCAGCAGTTAAGCAAGTAGTCAATGTATCCCTTATAGACAGTAATGGGTTATCAATTGGCTGACAATGTACAGCTTTTAGGTCATTTGACAAGTACATGCTTTTAGTAATGCAAATAGAACTCAATTGGTTACGTTATACATATCTGGTAATTAAGCGAGAATAGAATTGCCACTTAAATATTTCTAACGCTGCAGCCACACGATCAAGTTTTTCTTGATACTCTTTTACATATACTGTTTGCCAAAATTAACAAAAATAGAAAGCTGTGACGTAGGCTGCACGCAACTTGAAAACGATTTTAGTACAAATTGTTCAAAAAAATGTCATCAGCTGTTTTTTTGATTGTAAATTGAAACATAAACTTGATAGAGAAATTGAATGCAAGTTCGCTTCAATTCTTAAAAGTGTGAGTGTATTAGTAAAAAAAAACTTTAAAGGCAAAACTTGATCGTGTAACCCCCAAGTAAGTAATGTAGAGTGTAGTCACTTTTAACGTTTATTGTCTTATGCAATTCTCTGTGGGTAATACAGTTAATTTTATTATTGCTTATGTGTGCTGACATCCCATGTTACCTAGCGTCATAAATGACAACTAGATAGGTTACTGAAACCCAAAAACCTAATTCATGAGAATGTATTGCCATGTTATGTATTACCCTTATGTGTGAAAAGAGAGTAATATTTTTCATTGATATTTCTCTCTCCATCCGTTTTATGTATATTTCACGATGCCTAGCGTGCTGCTAATTATCCCTTTCGTGTCCCTAAGTAACCTGGTAGTCACTGCACTTTAGAAAGTACTTATTTTACCCTCCAGAAGTAATCTATTGGGAAATGGGAATCCAATGCGCTGACTACCTTGGACCAGCTTTAAGACTGTCTCATTGTAATCCAAAAGGCTATGTACATGTTAAAATAACTAGTCACGTAGGTAGTTAGTAAATAGTTTTCACTCTAAATGATAGGTAAAATCACTAGTTTGGGACAGTCCCCTTACACTGCTGGGTACATAAATATACAAGATATTATGTAGTGTAAGTTTTTCCCCAATTTTTTTTTCCATAAAATGTATATAGTTGTATTGTTTGTTTATTTGTTGTGCTGTAGCAACTATATAATTTATAGTGTGAGTTTGATTGTATGTGTGTCTGTATAGAATGAAGTTTTGTCAGACATATCTTATAACTTATTTCAATATCTACAAATGTATAGTATACAATAAAAGTCTAACGTTCAAATTAATAATATGAATTGTATTTTTTATGTAATAAAAGGATATGATTTCCGAAGAAATTTTTAGCAAAAAACATTTAAAAATTTACATATATTCAGAGCAACTACTTATATATAATAAAGAAAAATATAATGATTTCTCCGATATGTCTTAAAGGCTGAATTCCTTTACTAATATATACTTTATAGAATAAAGGACTTTCATAATGTTCTTAAATGAGCCTCCTTGTGAATTCTTTATCAAATGTATACTTTTGTTTGTCACTGTGCGTACTTATTTACAGACGCATATAAAAACTATAAATATATTTATGCGTTTTCTTTTTGTACATTTATTTATTTAATTTTTTTTTTTTTTTTGTCGGATTCTACATTTCTTTTTGTGACTTTTATGAGTTTTTGATTTTATCCTTATGGTTGGTATAAGTCCTTTTTTTATGACTGACTAATGATGTGTGAAACATTTCTTCTGCATGTTTGTTATTCAATTAGATTAGCCATTAACTAAGGAAGTTTTTGGTAGTTGTTTAAGTAAGTAAGTAAATAGTTGACAAGGGAACTGAAGTTACTTTATAGTTTTAGGTCTTTTTAAAGACTCCAAAGATATCGCAGTCGTTCAACAATACAATATTAACTTCGAGACAATGATCGAATTAAATGGATATGCAGCAGAATATAAGAATTTATGGATTTTCTTAATATTGCGGAATGTTGGTTAAAGAAAACGTTTTTAAGTGTTAAGAAAACATTTTTTTGTCTCTCCTGAACACTTAAAAACCAGGACAACCTCGATTTTTGATTTTTTTTGAGTTAATACAGCATTGTTGAACGAGTGTATAAAGTAAAAATTTGGATTCTTATAAATGTATGTAACTATCTCTTAGTCATGGCAATGAGAATAAATATAAATTAGTTATAAGTAGCTGAGATATTAGCTAAGCCGAATTCACCAATATAAACTTATTATTTAAGGATCTTTTTTACATAAATCTCCGCTAAACTTACCAAACTGCAGTTCAGTGGGCAATTGGGAATTTAGCACAATTCTTACAGGTGTCCGTTTATCACGACTAAACTGACAACTTTCTTTATTTTGATTTTCTTGCGAAAACAATAAAGCATGTTGTTATACCCGTCATTCCGTTTGTAATTTCCCCCATAAAGTATATATATTCTGGATCGTTATAGATAGCTGAGCCGATATAGCCATGTACGTCTGTCCGTCTGTCCATCTGTCGGTTGAAATCAACTTTCCAAATCCCTTAAATAACTTACAAACATGATTGATACATCAATATATCGGGAATTCTTCCAGTTCCGTTGATATTTGAAATCGAGAAAATCGGTTCACAAATGGCTCAGATATAATGAAAAAACCAGGACAACCTCGATTTTTCATCTATATCTGAATTACTAAGTCATTAATATAGACAATATGGATATCCAATAATAGTTATTTCAAAAGCTTTGCAACGGCGTGTATAAAGCCAAAGTAAGTCTTACCTATAATTGCTCAAAATCGGGAAAAATATTTTTTAACCTGAATTTTTTTTTCACCAAAAAAAAAAATTTTTTTTGTTGTAAAAATTTTTTCACAAATAAAAAAAAAAAAATTTTTTTGCCTTAATATTTGTTTCCCTAATAAAATTAAAAAAAAAATTGTTTAACTTTTTTTTAACACATTGACTGCCAATGCACTTTCAGCAAATATGATGCTGGGGACCACAGCATTTGTTTTGCGTTATCTCTTTGAAAACGTCAATATTGGAATTTAGGCTGCTGTCAGTAATATTTACTGCTTAGAAACTGAGCGTTTTTTTATAAATAAGAGTGTCCTTCGAAATGGCAAAAAGGAATTTTCTATCGGATACTGAGTTAGAAAAAATTCTCAGTACAAGTACAGAAAGTGATGAAGAATGTGTAGATTACAGTTTTGATGAGGAACTTGCGGACAACATAGAAAATATTCTTAAAACTCCAGCACTATTGTGTGACATTGCTAGAGAGAATAAAAATCGCGTCAGACATATGTGTCCGACGTGGCGTAATCCACATAGTGCAATGCCACATATATGCGTCCGACGTGGCAGTCAATGTGTTAAAGTATAATTTGGTGAAGGGTATATATGATTCGGCACAGCTGAATATAGCTATGTTACTAGTTTTATTTTTGTTTTGTTTTTTCTTTACCCACTTACAAACTACAGTTCAAGTCGGGAAAAAACAACCAATTGTAGTAGGGAATGTAAGAAAAGATAAACTCACTGTTTATTGTTGGTGTTTTGTTTAGGCTTTGATATTTTTACAAATAAAGCCTGAATGTCTGTAATTCTCAATCACTCTATAGTTTTATTCGTATAATATCTTTAGTTTTTCTAAAGCCTTTTGAGAAAAAGTTTTCCTCATGATCTGGCCTAAGCTACCAGTGAAATGCGCAAAGGAACTAGCTTATCCCTCAACAATAAATTTCAATGAATGTATCAATAATTGGGAATTTACCACAATTCTTACTAAAAGAAATAAAAAACATTTACAGGAAAAAGCCTTTGAATATACTGGATTTTTAAATTCTTTTAAATCTAGCATACGGAGTTCGAGTTATTATATTATTTGCTAATTAAACAATAATAAGGAAATATACCCCACATGTTTGAATGCAACACAATGATATTACACAGAAGACATTTTGTATATAAATGGCATTTCATACATTTATTTTTATAAATTTCTTCATAATTTTGAAATTTGAATCAAATATAGATGGATTGAAGAGAATTATTAAATTTTCATTTAAATATACATATTTTTTCTTTTGTTGGAAAATAATTAAAAATATTTTCGTACAAAATTTTTTTTTCATGATAAACAGATACAATGTAAATCAAGCAGGAAGTATGGTCCGTCAAGCCCGACCATATAATACCCTACACTACAGTAAATGAGCAAAAACATTTTGCTTTCAAATTTTCAATAATTTATATTCATGAGTGAGTGATTATTTAAGAAACATATAGCGTTACACAAATATGAAGCTTTTTTGGGGATCGCTGCTTTGCCTTTTCAGAATTTTGCACTCAAACTGAAATTTTACTTTTCAGGCTTTGCATTAACTTTTTTGGGAAAAAACTTAAAAAATACGGTCCTTTTCACATGTTCCAACTTTGGATGCGTGTAACTTTTTATAGGGACAAGATAACTATTAGCAAGTTTTTTTTTTTTTATTTTATTTAGAATTTTATTGCCAATATAGCTGATAGTTTAAAAATAAATTTTGACGCTCCATATCTAAAAAACCAAAAAAAAAAAATCGAGCAAAATTAAAAAAAATAAATCAATAAACCTAAATATCTCTTCAAATAATAGAGAAAACCTACATATGGAAGCGCATTTTTTGTAGATCTTATCAAGGACTATTTATATTTTAAATTTCAGATCATTCGGATCATAAATGGATTTTTGGGGATTTTTTAAAAAATTTGAGACCCGAGGTGACCAACTTTAAGGCGCCACGCACTGGCCCCCATTAGCACTGAGAAACTTAGCAAATGTAAATCACCTCAGCTCCAAACATGTGAAATTTCGTAACTATATCTCCAATAGTTTCTGAGATACCGAATTATTTAAAAAAAACGTTTCTAAACCACTGTGCTATGGTGGCGTAGGTTATAAATACTATTAGTTATGATTGAAGGATTCAACTTAATTTAAATCTAAAAAAAGTCAATAACAAAACAAAAAAAATTGTATATTTAATATTGCAATATTACTCATAATTAAAAAGTTTTGAGAATAAATTTCAATGTTTTATTCATACAGTATATGTATGGTGAAATTCGTTCCAGATTCTATTTCCAAATAAAAAACCAATTTTGGTACGGTTACATAGTAGAATTTAATGTTTGGTTGTCTTATATAGGTAATGTGCATACGTAGTTTTGCATATATTTGGTAAGTATTTAAGCACATTTAGATTAGTAGGTAAAAATATTATTTTACGACTGTAACTCAAGTTCGTGTAATGTGGACCACTTTTTATACCCTACACGACCATAGTGGGGAGGGTATAATGGATTTGTGCAGATGTTTGTAACACCCAAAAATATTAGTCTAACACCCACCTTAATGTATACCAATCGACTCAGAATCACTTTCTGAGTCGATTAAATGATGTCCGTCCGTCTGGCTGGCTGGCTAGCTGGCTGGCTGGCTGGCCATGTAAACCTTGTGGGCAGAGTACAGGTCGCAATTTTGAAGATATTTCTATAAAATTTAGTACATATCATTTTTTCTGCCCAAGGACCAAGGCTATTGAAATTGGCTGAAATCGGTTCATTATTTCACCTAGCCCCCATACAAATGTCCTCCCGAAATTGGTCATAAATGTGTAATTTATATAGGTATCTACACAAGTTTTTCTCCAAATAAATTTTATATATACTGAATTTATGTCACCAAATTTTGTTATGATCGGTCCATAATTAGTCATAGTTCCCTTTAACGAGCATAAATCTCCTTAAAATGTTGGTATACACATAAAATGCAACATAAATAACTTTCATATAGACATTAATCACATGACCAAATTTCATGGTGATCGGTCCATAATTTTTCATAGCTCCCATATAAGGTCCACTTCCGAAAATCACTCACGAATATAAATTATTGAAATTTTTAAAGAATAATCATTTTGCTCATTTACTTAGTGTAGGGTATTGTAAGGTCGGGCTTGACCGACCATACTTTCTTACTTGTTTTGTCATGCATTCATTCTCTATTTATTATAAACTTTGAAATTGTTTTACATTTTCTCTTAATTCTAACTCTGCAGGATGTAATGTAAATTAGTTTTTAGTGTACTACTTGTTCAAATTACCAGCCAAATAACTATGTACTTTGTAAGACATCTATGTAAGCCAAGAACGCGTCTTTTTAGTTTGTATTAATAAAAATATATTGAAAATTTAATTTGGTTCATGAATTTTATGTATTAAATACTAGTCCACATTACCCTTCAATTTTTTTTTTAAATTCTGGTTTTTGGGTTCCTTACAATATTATCACATAAGTGTTTTCACATAAGTTTTTTTTAATCACGTTAGCTTTTAAAAATATATCAGATATTATTTTTTCTAAATTACACATTTACATCCATGATATAAAAAAATTACAAGGTAGTTTCATTTTCTCTTTATGTCAACCTTATTAAGCATTTGACAATAAAGGGGATTTGAAGTTTATGTTTAAAATAAAGCTACCATATTCATTTAAATGAATCCCATTTTTGCCTTTATTGAAAACCATGGCAGAACTAGCAAGGTACAATTATTAGAAAGTATGTTCTCAATTATACATTCCCTATAATGTCAAACAAAAGAAAATGAAAAAATATAAAAAGAAAATGTCTAAAAAAAATAATTGAATTTATATTTTTGTTACAAAAAAAAATTCAATTTCAAACATCAATTTACTAAAAATGGAAGAAAAACTAAATTTTTTGTGAAATAAGTGTGTATAACTTCAGTTAAAACGTTACAAATTTATAAAATATCGCGGTAACAAATTAAACAAAGTTAAGTGATTAATACATAATTTGACGTTTTAGGGGTGAACATTGGAAACTCTCTCTAATAATTGTACCTGGTAACTGATTGTACCATGATTGAAAACATAAATAAAATAAAAACATATTTTATTCAAAATATTATGTGCGTTTATCCAATTGCTAAGTATCGTTAGCAGAATCATTTTGTTTATGCTTGATTCTGGTTATATCGGCAACTAAATCACATAGCTGTTTGCGGACGAAACCTCTTGCACATGCACGAATTAAATAATAATTTTACGAATGTACAACTCAGGTTTGTATAATCTCTTCATAAGATTTGTAACATGAGAGACAACTTCATTGGGACAATTGTCAGAGACTTGGTATGATATTTTACAATATTCCTCTATATTATTCAACAGCTGGCTCTTATCCTCCACCAACGATTCGAAAATAAACTACAAAAAGTCTCCGGCAATTGAATCGTTCTTTTACGCCGCGCATTATCTCGAAAAATAAACGCCCACAGCCCTGCATACTATCAACTTGTTCACGCTATATAGTTTCCAATATAAACTCCAGGAATTTTCCATAGTCACGCACATCCCGAGCAATAAATGAAAAACGTTCAACGGCAAAATTTCTAACATGTTCTTCATATCGTCTCTCGTCCAGCAAGGGTAGTATACAATTAAGGACAACGATTATAGTGCGTTTCAAATAAGGCATACAAACCTTATATAGATTAGCCAAACAACCTAAAATTCCACTTCAAATGGGTCAGCATCGTGGGTATTGAGCAAACATATTAATCTATCCAGTACACGTTGGAAATAGGGATAAAAGTCATCTCGCAAATCTCTAGCTAACACAAAAAATAGCAAGTTTGTAGCACAGACTAGTTTTATGAAAGTAAGTCCATCACAAAATCCTTTTGATGCAACAATTGGAGCAACTTTACAACGATTATTCCTCGGATAAATTTAAAACCATCCATTTTTTTAAAGTCTGATGGAAAAAGGTTCCATTATCTTCGCACATTTATATAAAGCCAAACGTCTTAGATTATCCGTTTTTTTGTTTATTTTAATGATAAATTACAGTACTGTGAATTGTTGCATACTTAACATATTTCGTTGAAAATTTCTCGGAGTATTGTAACCTTTCTCTAAATGTGGCAACGCTTCTCTGAATATTTACAAATAAAATAAACTTCAATAATCCCCTTTCTTGTCAAAAAATTATAAATGAAACTACCTTGTAATTTTTTTTATCATGTTTACATCTGTTATTTCAGTCAAAAATGTTACCGAAAAAAAAGTATGTGAAAAAATAATTTAAACTTTAAAAAATTTGCAAAAGATCTAAACCTTCACCATCACAATGTTTCAAATTCATTAAACTAAAAAAAATATACTAAAAAAAAGTAATCGAGAAAAACCTAAAGTATTGCTTTACTCAATGAACTCCAAGATGACAGAATTGCTGCATTTTTATCAATTGTTAAACTAAAAATCGGCTTTTGAAAAATTATAAGAGACTTTAAAACAAAATTTAAATGTTAAATACATTTAGGGTTTTACAGATAACAGATAGTTAACCATATTTGTTGTGTAATTTAAGTTGTCATGGAAAACCATATAAATAATAATAATATAAATGCATAAATATAAAACCACAAAATGATGCAGAAAACAGTAAACATCTACAAATAAATACATAAAACAAACCTAGAGGTTTTCTATTTAGTAAAGTTTTTTGTTGTAATAACACAATACAAAAAAATCTGGTAGGCTTTGCAGACAATAACATTAAAACATGCATAATAACCAACAAATACAAAACATTAATGGTAACATTTAGTAATACCTTTAGTAAACGTTGCATATACATTGGATCGACTCACTTCGTATGCTGATGAAAAAACTGTCTTTGTTTCCCCTCTTCTAGTTAAATCTTGTTACACACATTAAAAACCTTTATTGGGAATAGATTTTGATTATACAAATTTAATAATAAATTAACTATACATTAAATCGAATTTCTATGTTTAGAATTGTAAAAGCATAATCCTAATGGAAATATGATTCCAATAAATGTAAAATGCTTTACAAAAAAAATCTTTACAAAACAAATTTCAATTTATTTGGAAAATGCAATGTAATGGTTTCAATTGAAAAATTAAATTATGATTTATATAATAAAGCCAAATTCAGTTTTATCAACCGATGGGAAACAAATGTTTTTTTGACATCCATAATAAAATTATTAAAATAAAATTGATGTAAAAATATGTACATATGTATGTATGTGGGAGATTATAGAATTTGGTTTACGAAAAACTAAACAAAATAATCACTTTAAAATATAAATGTTATCCAGAGAATATGATGAAACATGATTTGTGTAGTCATGTTTTCTCTAAAGCTTATTTTAATATTGTTGCAGTTTAATGTTGAGTTAATTATTACTGGAGTAACCAATCTGTTTAAGTTTCAATATCTTATTAATGAAATGGAAGCATGCTTAAGGATTTACACTCAGGTTCTTCCGAAAATTTTTTGAAAACATGCGTGGAGTTATCCGCTGTTCAAAGTGTTCGATTTTCGTACCGTCTGTGGTGAAGAACCTGAAGGATTTTTCGTGTTTTCGGAAAATTAATATGGTAAACAAAAGTTTTAAACATGGTCAATATGAGTTTTAAAATAGTTGTTTTCAGAAGTCAATACTAGCAGAGCCGAACTAAATTGGAATTTTGCTAAACTAATGCATTTTTCGTGGATTTAGTCCAATTTTTTTTTGTCTGGACCACCACTCATAGAAGCGACGAAGGAAGGAGTAGTGTTTGTCGAGGCTTTATTTGAATTGTCCCATATTAAAAGTGACAGGAAAGACTTCAGAAGGAATTTTATACCATATATTAATAGAGCTGGATATGTCACCGATAAGCAATTACACGCTCAACTAACTCCAAAGTAGACTTCGAAGCACCGCCCCATACATGATAGTTGTATTCCTGTTTGGGTCGGATATAAGTAGTGTACGTATGCGGAATGAAATTCCAACAAAAATTTTACACTTGCCAAAGAAAAAGTACATGAGCTATTAGAGTTTTAGAACTTATTTTGAATTACGCTATGTTTCACCTTAATACTCTAAATCCCATTTGAAAATCTGGCTTTTAGGTATTTCATAATGTTAACAAAAAAAGAACTACCTTGAACAAATATTTGCAAGTTTTTCCATATTTTATCAATTTTCATCGGGAACAATGTGTTATCTTTTACATTAAGTGGCAGTGAAAGGCAGAGAAGTGGACTTTTTTTGGAAGTAAATAACCCTATTATTGATAAGATGTGCAAAATAGAACATAATCTTTTTTCTAACAAAATATGTAGAGATCCTAAGCAATCAAATGTAAATTGAAAATTTTGACTTTTTTGGAATTTGATTTGACTATCAATTCTAATTAACATATTATGAAATGTGTACACAAAATTAATCATTTCATAAAAAGAAACATCAGAGATTATTTTTTTAAAAAGAAACTCCTTCTTAACTGCTCCATCATCCAACTGTCACGCAAAGATGATTATGGTGTTTTCCAATACCATTCAAATTCCAGACTTTCTAAAGTAAAAAATGTCCCATTGTTTTGAAATTAAAACTTATTTGAGAGTTTTTGGACTTTTTTAAATAGAAGAGTTTTTTTAGATTATTTAAAACAAAAAGCGAGAAAAATAAGACCATGAAACTCAAATAAGAGCCCAACAAAGTGTAAACATCGGAATTTTCAACACCTGAATATAAATTTCTTCTAAATATTTTATAAAGGTTTTATATATTATTTGGTTTAACGTTGAAAAAAATATAGCGTTATACGTTTTGTTTTGCAATTTTATTCCACATACGTTAAAGAGATAAAATGGGGTGAAGATTTTTCTATACAGTTTTAGAAAACCAAGGCACTTGAGTTATTCCATCGACACTTGAGACATGTATTTCATGCAGCAGACATCGCACTGGTAATTCATGTCTAGAGCATCAAGAGCTTCTGTTTCTTTAGCATTTACATAACTCTATTCGCACAACACCATTCAGTGATTGTCACAAGATCTTGGTGGAGCATATCATTCATATTTTGCCTCGTTGTTCCAATCTCCGATAAGCTTGGTCTATAAATGAATAAATATGAATGGAAAATGCTGCTGTCATGTGCAAAATAATAGATAAGGTCGGAAGTTTGATGGTCGTTTAGAAATGTAAGACATAGAGTAGGAGACAGGACGGAGCCTTGCGGTACCCCTGAAAAAACTTGTACAGTGCGATCTCTTAAAAAGGTCGTTATAGGACGAGAGAAGTTATTACCGAATCCAGTAGCAATAAGTTTTGATAATAGCACATTATCCCACAACCTATCGAACACCTTAGAAATATCTAGAGCGGAGCCCGGCGACACATGCGATTGGTCACTTGTTGCAAGAACAAAAAATAAGAAAAGAGAAAAATTTATACTCTCATATTCACTACAACACAGGCATGGTAATTTTAATTTTGGTGGTATTTTAATTAAAAATCATATTTTTAAATTAAAAATTTGTAAATTTCTGTTAGACTTCTTTACTTATATCGATTTAAGAAAGCATTTTAGATTAAAATTAGTTTCTTTTTGGAAGTTTATAATTTTAAAAACCTACACAATACGTTGATGTTGAAAAATATTAAGTTTTCCATCCCTGCATTAGTGATCTTCGTCCACAAAAGCAAGAAACATGCGACAACTTAACCTTCTTCAATGAACGCTCAAACGAGACTGAATGAGTTTTTAATACGTGTGAGTACATTATTGTAAATTTAGTAATGGCCGAAAAGCACGCGAGCATAGGAAATGCCAAGCTCTGATCTAGAGCCACCACTTTACTTTCGCCAAAACGGTGAATGAAACGAGACCATTTCTCCGATAGGAAGGCTAGCAAGTCTATCGTAGAGCTTCCTCTACAAAAACCATATGGCCGGTATTCGACTAAATTTTAGGATTCTAAATATTTAACAGGATGGTGATGACAAACTAGTATTAATATTTAAAATATAATTAACGATCCAATTCTTAAATCATGTAAATATTTAATTATTTTAAAATAAACATAAACAAATTCTTAAAAAATCATACAAATTGTGGAGTAACCCAACATTAAGGGCCAGGCTGAATATATACCGTTAAATGGGAATTGAAAAGGCCTTTTCAATAATACGTCATTTTTCATAAGTTGTCTTGGGAAAAATCTAAATATATGTAAAAACTGAAAAAAAAAACTTTAAAGGGTCCAGCTAACGAACGGACCCAAAATATGTTGGGACACATCATAAAACAGACCAAGGTTTATTTTGAGGGTCGCAACAAAATCAAATTTTTCCGTGAGTCGGTCTAATAAACATATACACAAACACAGAAGTATCTCTACATACGGTCTATCTATGAGCATTTATGTATGTGTGCATGAGTTTTAATTTATAAACAGTGTAAGTGTGTGTTTGACTGAGTTCACGTAAATATAAGTATGTGTATGTATGTAAATGAAATCATATGAACCACAACAAAATTTGGTTGTTGACATTTAAGCTCATTTTGTGCCTAACACAGAAGTGACATTCTTCTTATGATTCTATAATACTTTTATGTCTCCTTTATCTTGGTATTGTATTCATTTGCATGGTTATGTATGTGTTTCTGTATGTCACAAGTTCGAGGAATGAACTCGGCATGTTTGCTTGTGGTAATTTATTTGTACATACGTGTGTTTAATTACAAAGACAGTCTGAAAAGTTTATTTTCTAATTATTGGAGAGAATATTAATTACAGTGTAATATCTGAACTTTTGAAATGATATTCAAATATCGTTTTAAAAGAAAACTTCAAATTGATTTATCCAATGTACGATATATGGGTTGCTGATATTATTTAGTACATTTTGTACAATTCTTACTACGATCATCTGTTGAATAATGCATCAGTGGCAAGATGGTCATTCCGTTTGTAATTTAAACATTTTTAATTTGCAACCCCATAAAGGTTGTGTGTTGTCGAATTCAGTACAATTACACAAAAAAGATACACATGAGGCGAATGAGTTGAATCAATAATTCATGAGTATTTTCAATATATCCGCTATAGTCCAACTTATATTGTTATTCCCATAAATGGCTGAGATCAAAGAAAAAACCATGACTACCTCGATTTGTAACTTTCAGTATCTAATACAGGAAGGTTATGGTACGCTTGTTTTTCAACAAATATTTTTCTTTAGCAAAAAAACTTTTTTAACCAATCATTTTATTACCAAAATTCCACCAACATTTATTTTCACCAAAATTTTTTGGTATGTAAGATTTGGCACACCCGAATATAGCACTTTTTCTTGTTTTTTGTCAGATCATACAGATTTTCTATCTACGAGTAGCTAAGATTTTGTGATGGAATGTCTGTCGAATTGAAGAGTTAAACATTTTAATCATAACAACATATTTTGGTTTTTTTGGTTAAATTTCTAATTTAGGGCCATATTTCATTTTAGCATTGAGTTCGTCTTTCATTGTTTAGGGGTCATATTTCATTTAAAAATTGGGATAATATTTCATAATGGTAAGGGGCATATTTCCAGGGGTATAATACGCAGCGCTACTAGAGGACATACCAAGATTACAATAGGACCGAATTAAAATATTTACCAATGAATTTACATATTGTCCTCGTATGTGTTTGTAACTGTTCATATATGCGTATTGTGTATGTCCTTGTATGGATGTAAGTTTTTGTCTGTATCTGTATAACAAAATTTTAGTTTATTGTGATTTTTAATTCATACCTATTGCATTTATAAGAAGACATTAAACAACAATAGGAAAAACAGCAGCAGCATCATCAGTGCAGCATCAAGCGTTAGAAAGATTTGTATGTAATCATTTCGGCAATAATAATAATAACAATAAAAACCACACATACATCTAATAAACCACAACAAATAAGCCATTTAACAAATGATGCCACTACAACTACAATTTCTCTACCTTAAAACATATCCTTATACATACTTAGTAAACACGCTTCCATTTAAATGCAAGTAATGGTACAGGGTAATTCAAGGTTTAATATCTAAAATTTTTATGGACAAAATTCAAGTTGCATACTATTACTCTTATGTTTTAAAAGGTTTAAATAATTTTTAAAAAGTTTTTCAAGATAGACAAACATGTTTTAAACTTTGGTTTTTATCTGTCAATTAATTTTTTTCCTTATTTGCTATGACAACAAAAAGATACCAAAAAATCAAAAATTAATAATATATTCTTGTATTATGCTAGGTATAGACTTTACGATAAGTCGTACGATAAATCGTATAATTATAAAATTAATTGATATACATATTGTTGCACTAGGTAAGGTTAGGCGTCCAGGCAGCCGCGAAGTGAAGAAGAAGAGCAGCTTACGTGGGTCCAGGCAATAGGTCCCTTTGTATTACCTGAAAGTAGAGAGACAGAAAAAAAAAGGACAGAATAGATATGAAAAAGAGAAGGGGACAGTCAATATGTGATTAAGGGTTGAAGAGTGAAGAGGAAGAGATACGAAAGAGAGAGGGGAGGAGATTATTAATTGGTCATTCTGTGGATATCCCCATATCTGGTCTGGTTAGCCAATTACTATTCCTTATAAACGCATTAACGCACTTGAGCCTCAAATACGAGAGGTCAGAAAGACTAATTAGGGAAAAATGTCCCAGAAACTTTAAGCGTAGATCGTCCAATGACGGACAGTGTCGTTTGTTAACTTTTGCAGAAGTCGTTGTAGGGCAAGCCAAGTCTCCTCGCGTGGTTGCCAAAAGTGCAGTGGCCGGTAACCACCGCCAACACACCACTCAATTGTGAGCGTGTCAAACCAAGAAGATATGTTGTTCGTTCGCGATTCAGTCGGAGCCATATCGTTCTGGTAATAACTAGTACATGTGGGTTCACAAGCCCATCTTGTCTGAGCAAGCCCGTAGTAGAAGTTACTAATGCGGAGCTTGCATTTGGATAACGGAATCCCACATCCCTGTCAGGCAGCATGGGACATTTTTTCGCCAAATCATCAGCAACACAGTTGCCTGTAGTATCTCTGTGTCTAAGTACCTTGAATGTCTCGGCATCCTGTTTAAGGATTCCCAACATACCTGGACCAAATTAGATGTTGTATATACACCTGTTAGAGATTTTATTGCGGCCTGACTTTCAGTACATATACGAATATCCGAGCCTGATATCTTGCTATAACTGAGCCAGTTAGCTGCCCTGATATTTCAGCCTGAATAATGCTACATTCATTTGGAAGTCTAAAAGATAACGTAGTTTGGAATTTCTGAATGTAGACACCTACGCCGACTCAATCTCCCTTCCTAGAACCGTCCGTATAGACTCAGAGACCCGTTGTATCATGTGAAGGTCATTCCATTGCGTCCATGTTATGTGGAATTGAGAAACCAAAATTTCTCACCATGAAGGGCCTAGAAATGCAGTAATCGATATTATCCGAAAGATTCCGAATGCTACCTATTATACTGGCGTGACCGTATGGAGCATGTTTCCACGCCCTAATCGCGTTTAGTCTAAGTACGAGGTGAATGCCATTTTTCTTGCCATTATATCTACTGGGATCCAGTTTAATACAGCAAAGAGCGACTTTGTTACGGTCGTTCATAGAGCTCCTCTTATCAGGATTGCCATTCCTCTTAAAATCCTCTCGAATAGCATACAAATTGAGCCTTTGTTCAGTGCCTACTACCAGACAGAGACTCCATAGAATAGTGTCGGCTTAATGACCGTATCACATAGCCAGTTATCAAACTGGGGTTTATTACCTCATATCCTTCTTAAAGACATACATAACCATTAAGGCTTTTGATGTCCCTGAAAGGGTATTAGGTTTCCAGGATATTTTACTATCCAGAATAACTCCCAAGTATTTTACATTTTCCGATAGTGTAAGTTCAACACCATTTAATCGGGGAAGTGAGAAATGAGGAATCTTGTGCTTTCTTGTGGAGTTGACACTGAATCCACTGTCTGTACTCCACCGACTTAGTACACTGATTGTATATTCCAGGCGATGTGATATCGTGTCCATGTGGATCCCAGAGACTGCCACTGCGACCTCATCCGCGTAGGCGGCAGTTTTATAACCCATGAGATCCAATTTCCTGAGCAGATAATTTATGGCCAGATTCCACAGAAGTGGAGATAAGACGCCTCCTTAAGGCGTACCCCAATTGGCCATTCTCGCAATCACAGCCGTTCCCTTTTCGGAACGAATGATCCTGCACCGTAGAAGGTTATTGATGAATTTTACAGTTGACTGATCCAGACCAAGATCATGTAGAGCTGAAACTATGGTTGCCGGTTCTACATTATTCAAGGCTCCTTCTATATCCAGAAAGGCACTAACGAAGTTTGAAAATCAAAAGTTTTTTTTTTTTTAGGTCCGAGTTTCGATAAGTACGAAATTTATTTCTTCAACAGTTCATATATATTAGTTACTTTGTGATATATTTTTATTTTTAATTTTTTTCAAAGTAACTGATATATTTCGTATATATCAGTTACTTTGTGATATTTTTTTATTATTCATTTTTTTCAAAGGAAATAATAAGTTCTCATGGTTGCGTTAACCATTTTCTGTGGATGTTTCTGAAAACCGTTTATACGTAGCTTATCACAAAACCGTAGTTCAATTCATACCTCGATTATATTTAAGGAAAATTCTTACATTTAAAGGAAATTCTTACGAAGAAAAGAAGGCTTAAGTAGAAATTGCTTTTCATGTGCATATTTTTGTGATTGCAAAAATCAACAGCACCAATTTCTTACCCCTTTAATTTAAATTACTTTGAGCTTTTGCCACTTTTATCGTTATTTAATATTTTAAGTCTGTACATTTTTCAAAATAAGCATTTAAACACGGTAGGGCCAAATACCCTCTGTTGATACGGTTTCTGTGGTATTGAAAATAGGCAACAACGGTCCATGATTTCACCTAGTCACCATACAAATGTTGATTATGCGGCAAATAAGTTCTAAGTACTCTGAAATTAGACTGTAAAGTATGACGAAAGTCGGGCAACATTTGTCCCTAGTCCCCATACAAAATGACTTGAACATTCATAATTGTCTTATAATAATTAATATCGTGATGTAATTGGAGATAAAGAACTTTTATATGAACCTAAATCAATTCAACTAAGTTTAGTATGATTTTTAACAATGGTTACATAGATTTTAATATTTAGAATCAGATCCAGTGAAAAACACTAAGCCTTAATAAGTGGAATTATTGCGTTTCCTATCTAGTTATGTATAAGAGTAACATTACTGAGTGAGAGATTTATCATCGTCAGTCCAAGATTTGGACGTAGGATTCTCTTTAGCCAAATTGATCTAAGGTAGACAAGGAATTAAATTTGATTGTAAATGAAACAATGTACAATATATATTTTTAAACTAAATATTTTCGAACAACTTTATAGGAGAACAAAATAATTTATTTTGTATATGAAAACCATATAAAATAACACCTATGCATGCTTAATTACTTTAGAATAAGTAAAGAAAATTTAAAATTGTTTAGCACAATCAATATGGCTTTTAGAATGAAGCAGTCTCGTTCTCACAATTATATAGTAACTGAGTTGCGTCCAAAATCAGTTTCCTATGATATACCTTATAAGGAACATTTGCACTTCGATTCGAAGCAAATCACGAATCCTTTTTCAATGCATGAATCCTTCTTCTCCATATCTAATCTCGATAGATCCGACAGGTAGCGAAAAACAAACCGATGTTTTACCTATTCCTTCTCGTTCTCCTTATTAAAACGCTAATACTCTTCTTGCGTTAGTCTTTGTAGCATGTTAAGACTTCCAAAAGCAGGATATGTCAAAAAACTTGTCAATATTTAATAAAAAATTCGATTAAATATTAAAAAAAACACATTACTTTTTTTGTTGCTGCAGCAATGATATATAGTGTCCCCGATCCACAAATATTATCTACCATGGTGCATTGTGAAGGGAAAGAATGGCCAAGGTATGGTAAAAAGTTTCATATGTTTTTCCAAGCTGCTGATTTGTACGGTTTCAGTCATATCTATGTATGTGAAGTGAACTTTGGACATGCCGGCATATATATATATACAGATTCGTCGAAACCGACGTTAACGAAAGTGGTGTATCAGCTTTTCTTCTTTTAGCCCCATCAAAGAAAAAAGATAGCCCATCAAAGATAAAAGTAAACTTCCGATGTTTTTTGGCTGTACTTAAAAAAAAAATTAAAAAATTCCATTTTTCTTATGGATTATTTTTATTTGGTCTTGTAATTTTTTTTACATCAAGTCGAGAATATGATGTCATGTAAATGGCCGCCGCCACAGTTGATTGTCATTTGAGCCCTTTTTTTGGCATTTTCCATCACTTTGGCCAAAACTTCCGGCGATAGGTCCTCACATTCATGACGGATATTGTCTTTAAGAGCTGCAAGAGTCTGAGGCTTGTTGACGTAAACCCCGGCGCTTCCATGATATCCTCGGCTACAGCAGCAATATTCTCTGCAGAACGGCTACTCCGGGGTCTGCCACGCCTGGCAGCATCTCGTGTTATGCCAGTCTCTTCGAGGCGAGCGGCTAAACGTCGCAGTGTTTCACATTGTTTATTAACGTGTATTTCGCATGTGTTTACTACACAAATGTCAGAACAGAACTGACATTAGGGGCCAATCGCAAAATTTATAGCATTTTCTGATAGGAGGATTACTTTTGCGCCATTTTCTATTCCTCTCTTACGTTGGGGTTAAATGTGTGATGCCAGTTTGATACATTTTAGCATCGTGACGTACCTGGTCATCATCTGTGATGCCGGTCGTATAATATTTACTTATTTTTATAGTAATTTTCAATATTTTAAATTAATTAACTTTGCAACACAAAAGTCAGCACGGATTCTTAGTTATGTAAGAATACGGGAATGTAGAATTTAATGGTACATTTTTCATATTGTCGAATCAATATCTTATTAAATTTAAAATTTATATCACCTACATATTCAATTTAAAGTAAACTCATTTAATCCTTATGGTTATACAATTCTCTCAACAGCATTCACTCAGACCTCAAACCGAACTGATAGTTTGAAACATGCAAGGAAAATTAGTTAATAAAAATCAGTTTTGTCTCTGAGTCCTAAACAAACTTACAAAAATTTGTAAGAACCCTGTAAAAATGCATGTTTTATATGTATTCAGATACATTCATATGAGAGCTTCTTATCACTGTTATTTTTGTGTTTTGTTATTTTTGTTGTTGTCTTTTACTTTTATATAAATTTTTCTGTGCTTATTAGGGTGGCCTTTATCTGTTATTTTAAAATTTTTGATACTCTTAAGGGGTACACTTCTTTTATGTCATCTAAAAAGCAAATGCTGAAAATTCGAGCAAAACCGGAGAACGTTTAGTTTTGGGTCAAAGTAGTAATATTTTTAAAAAACTAAAAGAACTAAATGTTGAAAAATAATTCCAATTAAAATTCATAATCAACATGTTTATGGTTGCTCAAACAGTATTCGGAAGGGACAGTTGTATGGGAGCATGAACCGATATTGTCTATATTCAATACCATATACACCCAGAGAGTAATTTGTGGAAATTTTCAGTCAGCTAGCTCCTTTAGGTAAAGCCCTATCGTGTTTTCAGCAGACAGACAGACGTACGGACATAGCTAGATCGTCTTAGAATCGTAAAAGGTTTTCCAAAAAGAGATGTTATTTTGATATTCTAAGAAAAATGGCATTTTTTGAGATAAATTATCGGATGTTTATTTCATAATAAAGAGGAAGGTATGCCGTTAATAATGAAAAAAAACATCACCCAAATGGTCAACACGACCACGCTTACAGGACCACATACTTTTTTTGAAATTTTCCATAACCAAATCACAAAGTGGCTGCCCTATGTCCTCGATAGCCTCACGAATTGTATCTTAGAGGTGTTGAATCGACGCTGGGCTGTTGGCCCCAAAGGAAGAAGTAGCAAGGTGTTTAATCACAACATCTCGGTGGCCAATTGTGATCACCTCTTCGAGAGATAACGCGATCCGGAAACTGTTCCCGTAAAAGTGCAATGGTTTCGCCATCTTGTTGAAAGTAAACGTTGTCCAGATCAATAACTATCATCCAACTCCGACCATAAGAAATCATTAATCACCTCTCGATAGCGCATAGGACGAGGAATGGACAAACCTGGGTTTTCTTCAACACTTTGCGCTACAGCAGCAATATTCTCAGTTGTTCTTGAGCGATGTGCACGTGTCTTATTCTTTACATCACTAACTTGTCCCAACAGCTCGAATTTTTCCACCAATTTTTGTATTGCGGTCCGACAAGGTGCTTCACGACGACCCAAAAATGATTTAGATTTGCAAACTGTGACTGCAAGATTTTCATCATTTTTGTAGTGAAGTTTAATAATTTCAATGCGTTGTTGAAGCGTGAATCATATCATTTTAGTAATGGCTTGTCAAATGTCAAAGAATAAAACCTTCAAAAGTGACAGCTACCGAAATACCGGGTGATTCAAAATAACACCTCCTGTTGGAAACCCTTTATGAGGACTCAGAATATATATACTGTTTTGGGCATGCGATAAATATTTTGATGATTTAAAAACGGAATGAAAAAATCAATTTAACTCCCATCTATTTTGATAAATTTAGTAGCCTATTCTCTAATATTTATTTTTACATTTTTTCTTGGGTTTGCTAACTAACGCGTTGGTAATTTTAAATTTCTAAGATATTATCTGTACAGTTTGCATTTTATTGAAGGCAATATGGACATATTTGTCTATCGCATCATTTTGAAGCAAAATTTAAAGCAAAGTGAGAAAAATTGGGTATCACAAACAACTTTGTCTTCTATCAAGAAAACGATCCCAAAGCTTTGGATGATCCAAATGTCTCAAACTTACAGAAACATTTGTACATAACCCAGACTTCAATTTAATTGAGCATCTTTGGCAGGAAGTATCTAGGAGAGTGCATCACATAAAATTTAACACGTTACTTCAGCTAAAAGAGTCCTTACTAAGTAGAAGCATGGAACTCCACAGACCCGGAAGTATGCCAAAACTTATTAAAATTTATTACAATGCAATTACAGGCCATTCTAAATAACAAAGGATATCCAACTAAATACAGATCGCACACTTTTGAATATATACCTATTTTACTTTGTCCGATTATGTATTGGGTGCAGGAAATTGAATTATTTTGGTTTTTCTGCAAAAGACTACAGTTTCAATTGTGCAAATTTATGTTATTTTTTAGATATACATGTATGTGGAGTGTAAATAGAAGCGAAAGAATATATTTTGTTGGTACATCTTTTTATGTTGAGAGCACATTTATATCAGGCAAACTCTTGTCCGATTATGCGATGGAGCCACTGTATATTTAAACATCTTTGGGTAAATGAAATTCAACATTTCTTGTAATTTGCTTTTTTAACATTTAATTTTTCAAATATTTGGAATACTTGACCCAGAACTAAAAAATTCAAATAAATAATGCATCATCTAAACGTTATCTGATTTTGCTAAAATGTTTAGCAATTGTTTTCTAGATCTTGGGAGCATAAAAAATCCAAAAAATGCAAAATAAGAGCCACCTTATTGTACATAATGCATTTGTTTTATGTGGTTGTATTTGCTTGTGTGGCGTAGTAAGTATGTGTGTTTATATTTGAGCTGTTTTTATATTTGTGTGTGTTTTCTACGATTTCCAAATATTTTACTCTCATTTGTTTCTGTTGTTGTTGTTGTTGCAAAATGCACTTTTAGCCTTAGAATAATAAAACAAATAATATCACTCCTTTATGTCTTTTCTTTTCATTTTTTTTTTTTTTTTTTGTTTCCTTTTTGTCTCCTGCACATGTTCATTCGTTGAATGTGTGGATTATATTGTTTTTTGTTTTATTTCTATTGGTTTGTGTTGGTGTTTTCTGTATTTTGGTATGTGTATACTACGTGTTTGTATGTGTGAATTTTTGTATGTGGACTAAGTAAGTAATGTCGTAGAGAGCTTGTTAAAAGTAGAATGAAATAAACACAATTAGAAAAACTTAACCTAAATGTTGAATACAAACCATTATGTTTAACTAAGACTTCAAGTTAAATTAAGCAAACAGTGACAACAACAATTCCTAATAAGTATTTCAAATTCAGCAATGTCCAAGTTTGTGGTCAAAGAGGGAACATTAATTTGTGCATATTTTTTAAAAAGAAGCTGAATTATAATTTTATTCCAGTGTGTTTAAAGATATAAAGTAGATAATAGAGTTGCAGCAAATGAGCGATATGTAGTTTTGAGTGATTTATTTTTTATAACTGAAAAAAAGTGGTAATTTTAAAGATTAGGATTTGTGGTCGAACCAACAGTCGAACCAAGAGCCGAAAAAGGATGTGTATAAATTAGGGTGGCCTATATTTGATACTCATGAGATATTTGAAGTTTCCAAGATTTATAATGATCCTTCGTGAGTTAAAAAATGCTCGGCTAACGTTTAGCAATTGCACATTTTATTTGAAGTTTCGTGTTTTAGGTCAACGTAGCAATATTTTCAAAAACTGAAATCTGAAGAAAATTTAATTAAAAATAGTTCTTTTAATTTATTTACCCATAGATGTTTGAGTATAATATATAAACATTTTCTGATCAGTTATAATTTGATAAAAAATCAAAATCATAATATTTTATGCATTTTTTAAATCCAAAATTTTGTATTTTCAAAAAAATTGTTTTTGATTTTGTCATTCCCTTTTTAACACATCGCAATATTCATTACAGGCCCACAAAAGTTTATATATTCTGGGTCCTCATTAGATTCTAAGAAGATGTTTTGTCCGTCCGTCTGTCTGTCTGTTGAAAACACGATACGACCCTAACGAAAGGATGAAATTTTCTACAAATACTCACTATTGATAATGTTTGTTTGGTATTGAAAATAGGCAATATCGGCCCTTGATATCACTTAGACCTCATACAAATGACCCAAAGGAATACTATTTGTGCAGTCAGAAATATGTTGTTGTCCTAGGAGGACAATAACATATCAATTGATTATTTGGGGACACTAACTACATTTTGTTGATTACAAATGGACAATCTACTCTGCACTCGATTTATTATGACAGAAAATAACTGCAGTCTGAAGTACAATACAAAACACAAGTTTTAAATGTCCCCAGCTCTAGATTACTTAAGACCAGTAAAGTGACCACTGCTTCCGCCCTGCAACACCTGGGAATGTTTAAGTAACGACTCTCTGCATTCTGTCAAGTACATTCGGGAGGATAGTGAAAATTACTGGATTTAACGGGAGTATTGACTCCTTGTCGAACTGCTGGGTTGTGTTAAAAATTGTCTGTCCTTCGGCTGTGTACAACTATGTTATATTTCTAATCATGAAAATTCAAATAAAATGTGACACCTCTAAACTATATCCGATTTTGTTAAAATTTTCTGCATTTGTTTTAAAGATGTACTGCTAACATCTGCATCCGCTTATAAAAAAGTTTCTCACTGAATTGTGCATCAACGTAATGTTTATGTTTTGTTCTTTAACTTAAGGTTGGCCATCTTAGAGTGGCATAATACAAAGTAACAAGCAAACCTACCGGTAGACATTGCAAACCGAAACACACATACACTCACACATAGACAAAGACGAAAAATGAGCCAACATTGTTGTACAGCGGACGGACCACTTGCTAAGATTTTACAGCATCATCTCAAGAGCAATAATAATATGAACAATGACAACAAACAGGAGGAGCCACATTAGAACCATTTGTTAAAGGACCTCAGGTAAATATTTAAAAATACTTTAACTCGTACACAGTCTCCTAAATCAAGGAATGTTTATGTACACGTTTACTTCTTTACTGGTGTATTTGTTCATACGAATACTACAAACAATTATATGTATGTATGTATATGTATGTAATAGTACATGTGAATTGTGCAAACAGAAAAACACACATACTTACATATGAAAGAGCAAAAGAAAGCTTAGTATCTTCTTTAGCTTTAAAGTAGAAAACGTTGTAAACAAAATAGCAAAACGGAAGATAACCTTAAGTATACTTTCCGGTTTTGTATTTTATCTTCAAGTAAAGAATGTATGTAAAGTATTTGTGTAACAAAACATATATTAATGTATGCGTGTATAACTGGGATTATAATTTGTAAATGTGTTTGTTTTAACCTTTTTTCACTTATTGTGAGTTTGTTTATTTGTTCTATCTAGAAACGAAAGTAATACGCTCAATTATGTTAATGTGTAGGATTTACAGGCGGCAAACAAAGGATATACTTACCCTCACACATATGATTCACCATTTAAATGGAGGATTTAACAATGTAAACTATTTGCCGCTGTATGAGCACAATTTATTTATGACATGTTTAAATAGTTGAGGAAGAATTAAACAACATTTGTATATGGCGCTTAAATGGATGACGTTTGGGATCATGACTCATTTTAAGCGAAACAGGAAAACATTACTTAAATGAAACAGTTTTATATTAATTTTAACATATGTATGCATAAGCATGTACGTATAATTAGGATATGCATTCATATAACAAATTAATCTGAGAGAATTGCTTTTTACTAATTTTGGATTTAATTTTTGTATTAATGCCAGCAGTCGATTGTGATAAATTAATTGAAATTATTAAGAGATATCTGTGGCCATAGTAGAAGTCATTTAGTACTCCTTATATATATATATATTCATTCCTTTAGTTCCTATAAGGAGCATAGGGCCTCCTTTGGTACCCCTTGGACCCAATTTAAGTTTCTATGTTTCAACCAAAACCAAATTAGAAAGTATAGCTCGCCAAGCCCGACTAAATTTTTAAATGATTTATATGAGAGTGATGACCAATTATGGACCGATTGCCATTAAATTAGGTCGCGTGATTTATTTCTATATAAAACTTTTCAAGTGATTTTCGAAAGCAGTCCTTATATGTGTGAGATCTATTTTAATTATGAATTGATCTGCAGAAAATGTGATTTATTCTTAAGCATTCTTTGTTAAATTTAAGTTTGATTCCCACTTTTTAAATTATTTATATGAGAGTGACGACCAATTAAGGACCGATTGCCATTAAATTAGGTCGCGTGATTTATTTCTATATAAAACTTTCAAAGTTATTTTCGAAAGCAGGCCTTATATGTGAGAGATCTATTTCAATTATGAATTGATCTGCAGGAAATGTGATTTATTCTTATAAAAAATTTATTTGTAGAAGAATTTGCGTGAAAAAATTCCTATTTGAAGAGGACACTTATATGGGGGATAGTTGAAATAATTGACCGATAGCAACCAGTTTCAATAGGATTCATCCTTAATGTGCATAATTTTATTGAAATATCTTTAAAATTGTAACCTTTACAGAAAGTGGTTCTGAGTCAATTGGTATAATTTAAGGTGAGTTGGACTAAGTAATAATTTTGGGCTTTACAAAAATAATCACGAGTGCAGGGTATATTGCATTAGTGCTCAAATACTATGGTGATAAGGTATGCAAAATACAGTGCAATCTCGGTATTCGCGACTACCCATTATCGCGACGGCTTATTTTTTAACATTGTAGGTTCTATAACCGAGACAGTTTACCAAAAACAGTTTCTATTTTCGCGACTTTTATCTGTTCGTTTTAAATTAGATTACAATGTCTATAACAAAAAAAAGGGAAATCCCCGTCTTTTGGTATATTAACCTTTTTAATTGATTTTTATCTTAAATTTTTTCAGTTTATTCGTGTAATTTTTTGTGTAAATACATCTTTTAATATGGGAAAAGTATATTGTAAAACCAACGATTTCTCAAAAATGAGAGATTTTAAAAAAATTTAAAAGTGGAGATTCCATAAATTCAATTTGCGTGAATTACAAGTTGCATAAGTCTTCGGCTTACCGCATTGCAAAGTCAGAAAATTCAATAAAAAAATTCATACGTACACGCAGAAAAAAATATAGTTGTACATTATTACTGTAACCATTTCAACATTTGTGCATGGTTACTGTAAAAATTTCAAAATTTTTAACAATATTATGGTCACAGTAACTATATATATGATTGGGGTGACAATAATATGGTTAATTTACGATTCACATGATTGTATCAACCATATATATGGTTACAGTAAACATGTATATGTTTGTGACAACCATTTATATGATGAATAATTTTATCATAATATGTTGTTCTCATATTATGATATGAGAGCAACATAATATGGTAAGTCCTTCATCATATAAATGGTTGTCACAAACATATACATGTTTACTGTAACCATATATATGGTTGATACAATCATGTGAATCGTAAATTAACCATATTATTGTTACCACAATCATATATATAGTTACTGAGACTATAATATTGTTAAAAATGTTAAAATTGTTACAGTAACCATGCACAAATGTTGAAATGGTTACAGTAACAATGCACAACTATATTTTTTTCCGCGTGTACAACAGAAAGTGGCGCTGGCAAAAGTTGCACCTTAAAGAAAGCTGAGTACCCAAGAATGGAAAAAATGCTTTATAAGTGTGTTGTAAAACAAAGAGAAAAAATATTCCAATATCAGCAGTGATTTTACGAACAAAAGCCAGTCATTTGTTTTCAAAAATTTATCAAACCAATTCAGGTTTTAATGCCAGTGAAGGATGCTTGAAGAAATTAAAACGTCGACATAAAATTAGCTTTTTAAAAATTACGGGCGAGAAATTGTCTTCGAAACCTCAACTTATTGATCCATTTGTGAAAGAATTTAAGGATTATGTTGATGAGCATGGTTTCACTCTTCACCAAATCTACAATACCGACGAATTTGGTTTATATTATAGGATGCTTCCAAATCACACTCTTGTCACATGTAATGAGAAAAGAGCACCTAGAAGAAAAATATATAAAGAACGAATAACTTTTTTGCTCTGTTCAAATGCGAATGGCACAGACAAAGTGAAATTGTTGGTTGTTCGGTAATCCTGTAATATACAACTCCAGTAATAACGCCTGGATGACATGATCTATATTCAAGTACTGGTTCCATCACGAATTTGTTACCCACGAAAGTTAATTTTCACCAATTAGTAAAAGTAAGTTGTTCATAAGTAAACATTTTTTAGGTCCGAATATTTTTTGCTTCAAATGGTCTGCCGCAAAAAGAAGTTTTGCTTTTAGATAACGCGACGTGTCACCCAGTTGAGGAACTAAACAGTGATGACGCTTATTCAACCGTTAGATCAAAACGTTATCAACTTGGTCAAATTAAATTATAAAAACAACTGCTCACCCACTTGCTTGGCAAGAAGGGAACAATCTTGGAGCTCATACTAAAAAAACTTCAATCTCAAAAATGCAGTTCAGGTTCTAGCTACGTCCTGGGATAAAATATCAATGTCCTATATCCGAAAATCCTGGAACGCCTTGCTCGAATTCGGTACTGAATGGAGTGAAGGGGATAACATGCTCTTAAATATTTTACAAAATATAATTCAGGAAGAAAACGAAGATCTTTCTACTATTGGTGCACTTGTAGTTCAAATTGATACGGAACATCCTTTCATGAATGCTGACATAAACAACTGGATTCAAGAAGAATTTCATGTGGAAAGTAATGAGGAGAAAATGGAATTATCAGATATGGAATCGGTGGATTTATACGATAGTGGTCATGAAAAAAACAAAATTAAAGTGGACGATTGTTTAACATCGATTAACATATGCATGCAATGGGCTTTGGAAAATGATAAGCCGACAACAGCATTATATGAACTATGTGATTTATCTGTTGTTTTAACACGAAAACTCCAATTTCTTTAAAAATGTTTAATGTTATATGTATATCAATAAAAAGGATTCTAATTTTAAAAATTACATAAATTTTTCAATAAAATTTTTTGTTCTGTTTTCGCAAAAATTCAGTTTTAGCGGCAGATCTGGTTCTTAATTGGTCGCGAATACCGAGCTTGCACTATATAATGCTAGTTTGTGATAACAATTTAGAAAATTTTCGTATTTTTCCTTCTTTTCAGAAGCACCCTAAAGACTTTGAAATTTCGCAATACGACAAAGTTACTCTAAGCTGTGTTTCATTGTTTATGAACAGGTAAAATAACTAAAAAATATTTGCAAAAACTTCACATAGGGTAGAGGTACGGGGAACATTCGCCAATTTTTTTATACGCTCTCATTTAAAAACCACAAAATATTTTCTTTGATTTCTTCTTGTTTAAAATACTTAGAAACGTAGGCTATAGTTGCTTATTTTAATTTTGCCTATATCTTATTCTTACAAATTGTTTTAAAACATTTATTAAAAGGATAATTTTAGGTCATGAGTCTTTATTAATAGTAATCCTTTTTTCTTATATACCTGTTTCAAGGTACTTTATAGCCGGACTTGATCGAATGCACCAACGACAGCATAGTCGCACCCAACATTTAAATTAAGTTATCTTTAAAAGGTAAATGTCAGAGATTGTTCTTTCGGGTCATAATAAAGTTTCCGACATCTACTTGTATTTTAAGTGTTTTATTTAGAATTAAAAAAAACTCTAAATGAATCATTCAAATAAAATATCAATAAAGACAGAAAACAATTTCCATTTTAGATTGGTAATTAAATTTGACGTCTTAGAGAAACAATCCTGACTATTCCACACAAATGTTTAATCTTTACAATTCAAGCTTCAACCTAAGTACATCATGTTAACGAACATATTTAGCATAAACTATTTGCAGCCATTTCTATAATTGGGATAATCTATTTTCATGCTTTCCAAGAAATTACAGTAATTTCCATAAGATCCTTTATTTAGTAATTTCACACCAATTATGTTTATTGTGTGTGTGTGTGTATGAGAGAACCTAGTTTCTGTTAGTATTTGTGTCTATATTTACGGACTTCATGCTAGACTTATGTACATTAGGTTGGCCCCGTTTGTATAAGGGGAATATTTAAATGTCGAAGTTCCCAACAAAATTTAAAGTTTAATTTGGTTAATTAGACCATTTCTCAAAATGTTTATAAAGCCATTAGTATTTAGTGAGCTGGACTAAAAGATGAAAAGGTCCTATTTTAAAGCTTTTATGATTTTCATATTTCTCGCAAAGGATACATATGAAATGTTGGTATCATGTGAAGGGTCTTAAAAAGGCGATATTAAGGATGTATCAGAAATTTTCGTATATGTTCAAAAATAGTTTTTTACATATTGTCATATAATCATATTTCAAAACCTCTTTTCTGATGTTAGAAAAGAAACGTAATTTCATAAGCATTCCACTTTTTTCAATTGTGGCAACACCAACAACATACATTGGTTGAAGAGTGGACGAAATTCATTTTTTTCATGTTCGCCGATTTGGATAATTTTTTTTGTATTTTGTTGTCAGATATCTGAGTATTATGATTCTGTAATATTAGTCTGATATATTTATTATTTGTTTGGACAGACACGCTCGAAGTTCATATATGTTCGCTTGGTTTAAATGGGATGCAAATTTATTGTATATTCATTCTTTTGGTACAATCAGAGTAAACTTATCATTTGACTTTGTTGTATATTTTCGTAAATGACAATTATGATAGATGAGATTTGCATTACAAAAAGTTGGAAGAAGTGTCATATAACAAATTTCGTAGAACAAAATATAAACAACATCAAAATTTCAATGTTCATCAAATTCTGCTGACTGCATCTTTTTAGCGCTGTGGAGCGCTGTTAAACGAAAGATGTCAAATTACAGCTTGAAGTCTCAGCTAAAAGTAAAAAAAATTCAGCTGCTTCTACCTGCTCCTTTCCAAAAAAAAACAGTATAAACTATAAAGTGATACAGTAACAAAACATGAATTTTCGTTCATGCATGGTGTTGTTGCCATTTTTACTGTTTAAAATTATTACATAATATAATATACATACTTGTCAAGAAGCTATTCTGCCCTTATTCAATGATTTAATTTTTATTTTTTACATTTTAATTGATTATTTGTATCAGGTGCTGTCCGAGGAAGCTCAGGAAGCTAGGAATAAAGACTATAAAGTCTATAGATTACATCATTCGCGAAGAATTGGACGTGTAGCCACTAATGAAGACGTAATGCTTAATCTTTTATTGTCTTCAGACCCATTTATAAATAGATTTCGCTCAAAGCTGCAAATCAAAAAAAATTGCAGTACGATAATGATGTTAAAAAATGATTAAAAGACTATGCTTAAATTACTTATTCATGTTTTTTCTATGGGAGATGGGCGTAAAAGTGGGCGGATCAGATATATATTTTCAGGAGCCCATTCTACAATTATAATATTTATTTTTTGTGAAAATTGAGTTGATGCATTAAAAATCAAGGGAGTTATGCCACTTTTTCAATACAAGTTGTGTGGGAAGTGGGCGTAGCAGTGGGCAGATATTTTTCAAATTTCAAGCAAATAATTCTGAGTGTTTAAAAAAGCTATGTAACAAAAAACAATGCCGTAGATCAAAATTTAATTTTCACTTTATATGGGAGGTGGGCGTAAAAGTGGGCGGATCATTTTGATTTTTCCATTTTTTTCTTAATTCAAATAAAAAATGCCTATGTGCCAAGTTTCATTGTCCTTCGACTTCTTCTATTTTTAGCCGCTCGTTCTATGAACCTCAACCAATGTGCAACATTACAATAAATTCAATTTCGCTCGAAAATCGTATTAAAATAATTAAAATCCACTATGATAATGGTGGTTCTGTTAAAGTTACATTTCGTAAAATTCGTGCTATTTTCGGACAACATGAATGAATGAATGGTCCTTTTGAGTTAAACCATCATAAAAGATGTCGCAGACCCACAAAAGTATATATATTCTGGGTCTTTATGAAATTCTGAGACGATCTAGCTATGTTCGTTCATCTGTCCATGTTGAAAATACGTTAGGACCAAAACGAAAGAAGCTAGCTCAAATAATTTTTGTTCATAAGGTTTGTTTGGTATTGAAAATGGTCCAAATCGGCCCTTGATTTCATCTAGCCCCTATATACTGTTTGAGCATTCATAAATGAATTGATTATGCGGCAATTATGCACAAATTAGTTTTAAATACTCTGAAATTATATTGCAAAGTATGACAAAAAACGGACAACATTTGTACCTTGTCCCCACACAAAGCCCCACTAAGATCTTGTGATTAATATTTTTACCCCCATAAACCTATGTTTCCAAAAATTTAAATAAAATTCAAACTATAATGATTTTAGAAAAACAGAAAAAATACATTTCGTCGAAGTTATATAATGATTATAACGAATTAATTTAAATAAATTAAAAAACGTTAAAAAAACTTAAATTTTTCACAAAATGAAAAACCATCGAATATTTTTGGACTTAAGATATGGCACTGAATGGACCTTGCATTGGCCTTTCTCATGATATCAATATTTTATAAAAAAAATCCAGCTACTAGTTAATCTAAATACTGAACCCAGGACAAGAATTTTAGTTTCACAATTTTCACAATTTTTTTTTTTTTTTTTGGGGCCACCATATTGCACATATGCTTTTCTGTGTGCTTCACTGTATGCATGTTAGTGAAATATTATTTTTAGTTACTTTAACTACATAATTTACGGACCATATTGTTTGCTATTGTACTAGTAGCTCGCTCCATTTAATACTAAGGATTTAAAGACAAGTACATCAACAACAACTAGTGTTTATGTTGTTGTACAACTATCGACACTGACGTGGTAATACATACAAATTAACTAATTAAGTTATCGACAAAGTGAAATTAATTCCAATTTTGTACAAACAAATTCTAGGAAATTCTCCGTATTCAAAGTACTTTACATATGTATACACAGTAGGGTAGTTGCAATTCTTTAATCCAACTTATAGAGAGTAGTTTTATTATGTACAATTCTTGGCAACATATTCATTTAGGCCATCTTCAGTATTGTCTTTTTTTATTGCCAAAATTCACTAAATTAAAACAAATTGTATGTTGTGTTTGTGCTTTATTTAAAATAAGTCATTCATATTTACTAAACTCTCTTATAATCATATCAAATATGTCACAAACCCATAATTGTTCGAACAGTCTTACTCCAATGTTTCTAATGGCGCATCAAATTATTTGTATGCCTACAATTTGTGTGTAAAAGGAAGGGAGGACTTCTGACCAAGAAGGAGTTTTTGTTTGCTTTTGTAATTGTTAATAGCTGTTTGTTTGTTGGTGTGTGATTATGTAAATTAGATAAGCATATGTAAGCATGTTTCTATAGTGTGTAGCACTATAATGGGATTTATTTCGAGAAAGTGTCTGTCCATAAAAAATTCATTTGTAAAATGATTAGATTGGTGTGTTTGAAAATTACAGCGAATTTACGTATTTTAATTCAAACACCTTTTGCGTAATACAGTAGAATTTCTGTGGTTTCAACAGGAAGGCGTAATATTCTTGTAATTGGTGCATTATAAAGTCTATTTATTAAAGGCTGCATTTGAGAGCATGTATTTTGACCTAGTAATAGTGTTACCGATTTGTATATTTTCCAGTTAAAAGAAATTATTTTTGAATTAATTCATTATACAGAATCTAATTTATCACACTGTGCTGTGAAAAAAAAAAAACTTGGAGAATTACCTAGCATGAGTTATAGATAGTTTATAGAAGTTATTCTAAAATAAACCCGTCTTCAGTTATGTTTGTCAACTTATCGACCTGTAACTCAGTCAGTTTTTGTCGACTTACAACTTTTTAACGGGTTTGGAAAGAAAACTGCACTCTAAAAAATGCATATAAAATTACTACTATAAAGAAAGTAATATTTCATGTAAAATTACAGAAAGTGTGTAAATATAGGCATAATATGTTTATAAAAATTAATTACATACTTTTGCCTGCAAAAATACATTTAAAATATAATAAGGTTGTTCACGGTTACCTGGTTATCAGGTTATCTGGTTATAAGATAAAAATAACCTCTGTCTACCGTGAACACCCTTTAGGTTGGTTATTTTGAAATATTGAAATACATACTTGAAATTTAGTTTGTTGAATATATATAACATAGAATAAACGAATAGAACAGAAGTATCTACGGGAGTATCAGTGGAAAAATTACTCTCTTTTCACACATACGATACAATAACAATATATAACAATATACATTCTCATGAATTAGATTTTAGACAACATACATAGGTTTTTGACACTCAGTTACCTATCTAGTTGTTATCTATGATATATAATTTGCTCTTCATTAGATGCTAATTTTAAATGTTTTCACATATATAGACACAGTAGACACCGACTAGTACAGAATAGTGTCATAAATCTTCTGAAAATAATTTTTCAAACAATATAATTCTTAAAGGTACAAGATCGAATTTACAACTGCCCGTGGATTGGAACTCGCCATCACACAGTGGTCCAAATGCTCAATCTAGCCGGAAAAATTCATTTTTTTAACTGTTTCAAAAGCAAATTTTTTTTATGGTAATATATTGAACAGTGTCCGTAATACATAACGGCATATTTTTATACCCTCCACCACCACAAGTGGTGAAAGAGGATATATATAAGTTTGTCATTTCGTGTGTAACATTGAGAAATATTCATCTGAGACCCAACAAAGTATATATATTATTGATCCTTATGAAATTCTAAGTCGATTGAGCAATGTCCACCATTAAGTTTACGTGTCTCGTGAATTTATTGTTAATGAAACCATAAATGCTATCAGTGCAAATCCATTTTGTCTTTAAATTCCTATGAAGAATTGGCATATTCTTCAGGTTTGGTTGCATTTGGAGGACTACACAGTTAAGTGTGTGAGTTAACAACAACAATATTGGTTATACATAGTAATTCCTCATAGGGATGGCAAATTTCACAGTAATGTAGTCCTTCTGTTGTTTTGTTCTATATAAATACTGTAATATATATTCTCAGAATAACATTCAATCATTAAAAGTTCATTCAACTTTTATGCATGTTTAAATTCGATCGAAAATCTTTGAAAAATAAAAATTTAATTTTAATCAACATTGTAATGGTAATAGGATATGCAGCCAAAATCTCTATTAGAACACGTTCTTTTTGACCACAATTCAATTAAGTGTATCGTTATACAAATGTAAACATGAACACAGATACATATGTATGAGTATACATATCCACTTGGTTATAAATGGCACTGTGTGCTTATGCGTAGCTAGAGTGGTCTACTTTATGTAACCAGTCTTACATCTGTTTGATATATGTATAGCAAAGATATCTTAACGTGTGTATAAGATAGCAATACAGCGGTGTATATGCCAAACATATGTACATATTATACATGTTTATTAGACCTGCCCTTTGTTTTGTTTGAATCCAATGGCATTTTGGGTATTACTGATGTGGAAAAACGATTAAAACTTTTAAAATTGGATAAAAATATATTTGATATTTCTTGGAAACATGAACTACAGCTAATATTATTCATCAGTACTACCACTTGGTAGCTTTACAATGACATAACATGAGTTGGTATTGTAATATGCACAACTGCTCGTTTGAATTGTCACAATGTCGCATACCATTAAATAATAAAATACAATATTCCTATATAGACGGTTAACTATAGAATATATTTTTTATAAACAGCCTAGTGAAACTTGTAGAAACAAAAATACTGGGATACACGCAAAGAAGAAATGATTGCGGTGACCACTACCGAACAGCATCATATTATGATTTTATTTTATGGTTGCTGTCAAATTACATTATGGTTCGTGGCTGACCATAAAATTACTAATTCTAAAATTTTGTAATATGATCCAATTTAACCATAATCTAATCCCTTAGTAATAATATTATGACCCAGCGATCATATTACAATAGTAGCACAACTATATTATTATATCCAACCTTATTAAGTATGTACCCACCTTAACCAGAATATGATCATGTAAAAACATGATAGGTGATATGATCGTTGATCATATTATGGTTTTAGCAAAATCAGCCCAACCATATTTTTATTTTATTAAAACCATAATATGATTGAGTAAAAACATGATGGTTGTTTGACAAAATTCTAAATACAACTGAATTATTACAACTATGAACAAATATTGGTTTATTTATAATCAAATAGGCTAGAATCATAATATGGACAAGCCAATAGGTTTAAAAAAAAATCATGTTACGATTTGGAATCAGAATTACAATCATATTTTGATTATTGTCATGATTATAAATAAATCAATATTATTTCATATAACAGTTATCATAATGTAGTTAGAACTTTGATAAACATAACAAAAAAATTTCAAAATCAATCGTATAGACAACTATATACTTGGCTGGGTAAAAAACTCGGTGTCTTTTTGAATGAAACACAGGTTTTTCGATAAAAAATTATTTATTTTTCAACATAGTCTCTTTTGAGCTCTATGCACTTTGTCCAATGTATCTCCAGTTTTGTTATCCTTTCCAAAAAATTTGATTTGTAGAGGTCATTAGAGTTAAATCTCTTTCCGTCGAGACATTTGGAAACAAGAACAAGTCACTCGTTGCTAATACCGGATAGTAGGGAGGAACAGGGAGCATTTGGTATACCAATTCATAGATTTTTGCCATGGAATCTACACATGTGTGTAAGCTTTTGCTTACGCCATTGTGAGCAAACGCGGCAGACATCTTGCGAAAAGTTTTCTCATACCCAAGTGATCATTCAAAATTGTAAGAACTTTCGGTATTTTCCGTGCTTGTAAGGCCACAACGAATTTCAGCTAACCCCTTTTATATCATTGAAATTAATGGTGCATAGTTCCCGTAGTATTTATCATGCTTAGCCTTTATATGAGGTTTTTTTCGGAAAATGTCAATGTCTCCTCAAGTCACGAAGTAGTTTACTATCAATATCAAACACACACTTAATGACAAACCTTGTTCAAATTTAGACAGGAGTCAACTGGCAGATGTCTGTTGATAGGACTCCTGTGTTGTCGTTTAGTTTTCCTATTTATATGTCGATTCCTTAATATAAATAGGCCATAACTCATGATTTTTTGGTCCAGATTTTCGATTATTTCGATAATTAGCCAAAAAAATCTCGACTTATAAAAACTCGAGTTAGTGCTTTTTTATATTAAGGCATCAATATATACATATATGTATATACAAATGGATGTATGTTCCGAATGAACACAAAAACGGCTTGACCGAGTTTGATGAAATTTTCAGGGCATCTTCAGAATAGCGGGCTAGTAAAAGTCAAATTTTTGCATTATACCGCTAATGTAATCAAAAAATTATATATTTTGTTAAAAACAGGTTGTATGTATAATTGTTGATCGACCTTTTCTTCAATTCTTATAGATAGTTTCCTATATAAAGGCTTTCAAGATCAGTGAAATTCAGTGTTGTCAAAAACATTTTTTGAAGTTCCCTAAGGAATCCCCGGGAATGTGCTGTTTGCTGTTCGAATGCACAACTCATGCTTTCAAATGACATCCATCGGAGCACCCAATATCGTAAACAACAGACCCAAACACTCTCAAAACAATTGTTGGACATCGGAAATGGAAAAATTCCAATTGATCCCTTTACTAATGAGATTTCGTTCCCGCCAAATGCAAATGAATATTCAAGTCGTTGTCGACAAGGTATTCCCAAGTCGGATAGGCTATAGGAACGTGCAATTCTGGCACCAAAATTTATGATGTCAACAAGCTCAATAAGCAAATCCAATTGAAACTGCCTGGCGAAACAATGAAATACAAATCGATTGACACAGTAATGTACTGAATTTTTGAATTCATTGGAATCAGCTGGCATGCCACATGTATTAACATTGAAGGTTGGATCATCGATAATGATTCTTCGTAACTTAAACGCGCCAAAATTATGCAACGGAACAAGATTGACATCAAAAAAGGTTCAACAAATATAATTGCGACAACAATAATCGGCGGAAGATTCAGAACATTGCGTAGTTGCCGCAACCATATCGTATCCATGTATCCACATATTTGTAAAGGCCTTTTCAGCCATTAGTAATCGATTTCGTTCACGGATTCCCATTTGGCTCCAGATTTAGCTTCAAGACAAATTTACTTTTTAAAGCCAGTACTAATGTGAACAAATGTAATCGAATTTAGTTCATATGTATTACACATATTAGGGCTTTCAGTTTTTTTTGGAAATTAAAACACGATAAATGAGAAATTATGTAAAAAAAATAAAAAATTATATAGAATGTTCAAGAATGTTTTTTATATAGATAAGCAAACTCTTTGACTTCGAGAAGTTTTAAAGACGTTGTCAAATAGTATGACAAATTATGTTTAAAAAATAATATAGAATGTTCAAGGAATTTTTTATATAGATTAAGCAAAGTTGTAAAATTGTATGAAAATTGGATTTTTTTGAAAAATTTATCATTGACAGAAAATAGTAATACGTCTAATACATTACCAGTACTTACAAACACACTTCAAAACACAAGTAGCTAAATGCCAAAAGCTTGTTAAAATTTCAGTTAGTTTGGCAATTGATCACAAATAAGTCATAACAATACACAGAAAGTATATATGTGCATATATTACTAGCTATACAAACACAAATAGTATTACATTGTTTTCTATACATGTATGTACTATGTATGAATTAATGCATATATTCATATGAATATTTAACTAACTAGTACATACCAATATCACACTCAGCGGGAAAAAATTATGGGTCTTGACTTTGAGGCCTTCTAAAATACATATACATGTGTATACATTATAAAATATGCGATACTCATTCCACTCTGCCTTCTCTCAGAAGATGTTCCCGGAAGTCTTTTCCTCTCCTTGAAAAATTTGCATTGAAAAGTAAGGTATAATGAACATTTACTTAATATTGAAACATTAATGGTTTTGCAATTATTCCTACATGTTGTCTGTCTATAATAAAATATATAAACTGTTACATAAAACCAGAAGAAGGTACAAAATCTTCAAAACAATTTTTGTCATTTATAACATGTTTTATATAAAACAACAAACGTGGTTCTTTAAATTCCATTATTTAGATATTATAATGAATTCATTAAGAATATTTCCCATATACTTCTCTTTAAAGGACTACTTCAGCAGAATTTCTATTACGCTTCAATTCTCAGGCCTAATATTAGTTCCTATGTAGACATTATATGAGATATTATACGGGTGGTTTCCTTACAGGCTTTCAAAGGAAAGCCTTCTATCACGTATTAAAACTCGAGTTTGTATCCCATATCCCAGAAATGAAATATAAATGGAATTGCAGTCCTTCTTAAAAAATTTCAAATGGACTTTGGCACTTTTTTGAAATTTGAACATACTTCTTTTTGGTACTTTTTTTATAAAACTATTTTTAATGTACATTAATATGGTAAAAAAAATATTTGTCAAAAAACCCTTCCATTAATAAAGGATTATTAGGATAGTAGCACACGCCGGGTATCCGCTAGTTTAATATAAAAATAAAAAATGTAAAATAATGTAAAATTTTGCTTTATTTTCCCCTCCCTCAAATGTTTGTACTGGCTACGTGCCTGTTTAATTGGCTATACTGATGAAATAGATTAAAACAAAAATATCAACCAATTATTTCAGTAAAAGTCCTATTGCAGTGTTTTGTAATTGGAAAGTTCAATTTCTTATTTGTAACTAAAAACTTTTTAACATGTCTCTGCTGATATTTCTGCAAAAAAGAACTGAAATTTAATCCAATATAAAAACGCTTACATTCTAAGCATGCCATATTTACAAATATATTAATTTATTGTTAGCATACATTCAACATAAGTAGCATTGGATTATAAACTTAAATACAAAACTAAACGCTTATTAGTTGTTGTTTAGGACGTGATTTTACTAACACCACAACAATATTTATTTCATCACGAATATTTCAACAAACAAACTTAAATCCCTATAAAATCAAAGTTTACCACTGTGTAAATTGCAATTTACTGACCCAGACATTACAAGCAACATCATTATCATCATTATAATCATCATTATCTGCAGCAGTAGCAGCAAAAGTAAATGCTAAAAGCAACATCATTTTCTTTCTCCTTATATTGTTATCATTGGTTTTAAATTGTTACAGTTTATCTTTTTTTTTTGTTTTTCATTTTGTTTGTAGTAGTTCCTGTCATTGCTATTGTTGTTGGCCGGTTTAGGAAGTGTTGTTTATCCGTTTACACGTATTTTGTAATTTTACTTAAAACTTTATTTTCATTAAACCACAAAAGATTTCACAAACCGAACGACAAACAAGCAACCCAACAACCAACAACAAATTTGTGGCATTACTTTGAGTAAAACAACAACAACAAAAAATAACATTCAACTTTCATCTAAAATGACAACAGAAAGCACCACTACTAACGAACAAACAAACATCTTGAACAAAATACAACCTCTATGCTGACACACATACTCACTCAAATAAATACATTCACATAAGGGTGGCCCTTATTTTGCACATTTGAGACTTTCGATGCTTTCGAAGGTCTAAAATTACGTCTAAAATTGCGACCAAAAAAGGTTAAAGTTTAGAGCAGGGAAAGGCAAATGATGGGCGCCGCGTTTTTCCATTTACTTTTCTCTTACATACGTTTGTACACGCATTGCAGAGAAATAAACCACTTTAATCATTCTAGCTTGAGCATTCAAACAAGCAGGTTGTGTATCGCACAATTTTAGAATCAGCGTTGCCAGAGAAAAACAAGTTAGAGTACTATATTCGGCTATGCCGAATCTTAAATACCCTCCACCTAAATTAGATGAAAATTATAGAAATTACATTGGTATAAACACTCTAATATCCATATTCAGTGTTTGTTATTGGGACTTAGCTCCGATTATGAAGAATGGTAGAATGTTAATGTAATACAGTAGTTTTCACTTATAGTCTACAAATACAGTTGCACAGTTTTTGTGGACTATGAGCGAATTAGGACTATAACCGAATTTCTTTTTAAGCCACTTTACGGATTATATATAAATCATGATATAATACACATTTTGGACTATATACAAATTATGTACTTTCTTCAGTAAAAAAACTTTTTTTTAAACAAAATAAAAGTTTATTTAAAACATAGTTGTATAGTAGTATTTTATATATTGTTAGAAAAACTAGTTTACGCAGAATATGTTTTATTTCAAATGTATAAAAATGTTATCTACTTCAGCAATTTATAATTGAAATAACTACATATTCCTACCGTTTCCAACAGAGTCTATACTTTTATAATAGGAATAAAATGTACTATTTAACAATTTATATACTTAATAATTGGTTAACATTACCGATTGGCTCAACATTTTTATTATTCACCAAAAGTGAATTAAAAGAGTATAAAAAGTATATTTTTGTTCTGTTCTAATGAATTTTCCGGATGTGAGCTTTCTATATATAATCAAGAACCCATAGTCACCAAATCAACTTGAAACTTATATCTGTTACATTTTTTACCGATATGAGTATATATATGCGTTAATGTATTTTTCGGATGTGCGACTTATTTGGAAGATATACTTAAATATTTTAAAGCGATTTCTATGTATTTGAGGCCTATTTTGCTTGATAGTTTTGTCCATAACATTATTTATAAAAATGGGTATTATTGTGATTATCAGACATCGAGTTAATATGGGTGCTATGGTCAAATATGGACCGATATTCACAAAACACAGTAGTATAATTTTTGGATACAATATATTGATCGGTATACAATTTTAGTTCGATCTCCATATATTTAAAATATTTACAGAGGCTAATGTGTTTTTCGGAAGTGGTCCTTATATGGGAGCTATGACCAATTATCGGCCGATCTTCACAAAATTTAACATATCGATTTTCGTATATATGGGAAATATTTATTTGAAGTTTTAACCAGACAGAAGCTTTTATAGAAGAGTTATTAGTATTTAAGTAATTTTCGGAAATGGATCTTATATGGGAGCTATGTTCAAATATGAACCGACATTCACACAATCTAGTAGTACCATTTGTGAATTAATACTACCGATCTGTGTAAAATTTTAATTCGATAACGATATTTTTCAGATATTTATGAAAATTAATGTGGTTTTTAGAAGTGGTCCTTATATGGGAGCTATAACCAATTATGGGCCGATCTTCATGAAATTCCCTACAGCGATTTTCATGTGCATGGGAATTATTCAAGTTGAATTTCAACCTGATACCGATATATATAAGATATTTAAGTGTATTTAAATGATTTTCGGAAGTAAACTTTATATGGGGGCTATGGTCAAATAGTGCCCGATCCAAAAGAAAATTGGTGTCGCAATTTTGTTTTCACGAAACTTATTTGTGCTTAATTTTGTATGGATACTGCAATTCTATGGGCATTTACATACCATAGCACCATATTTCGGGAAGAAATTTGTATGGGGGCTACGAGAAACTATGGACCGATTCTTTCCATTTTCAACATAATTTGTCCTTTTATCATATAAATAATGTGTGCAAAATTTCATGGTATTCTCTGGAATGGATTTACCAAAAATCAGAAAAAAACATGTGAAAATTATCTAAATTTTTGGAGGTTGTCTTACATTTTAATCCATAACCCTGGTTCTACCAACTCGATTTTGCTGATTTTCAATACCAAACTGCTTAGAAAAATTATAAACATTTTGGTATATATTTCATTAATTTTGCTTATGTATTTTGGGCGTGAGAGTGTTTTACACAGACAGACAGACAGACGGACAGACGGACAGACGGACAGACAGACGGACATTGCTCAATCGACTTAGAATTTCATAAGGATCAATAATATATATACTTTCTTGGGCCTCAGATGAATATTTCTCAATGTTACACACGGAATGACAAACGTATATATACCCTCTTTCACCACTTGTGGTGGTGGAGGGTATAAAAAGTTGCTCCAACTGTTTAAGATGTATGATGAACAACATGAGATTTTACATTTTTAATTGGGTAAAATGAACATATAGGAAACTATGTCCTCTTTTCAAAAATGTACAACATTTTTAAGAATTAAAAAAAAATATAAAAGACTTTTTTCAAAAAATTGGTAGCTGATTTTTTTGGAAAATTTTAATTTTTAAAATGCAATAAAAGTGAAATATAAATTATTGAATCGTTTTTGACAATCCCACAACTCCCAAAAAACTTTTAAAAAAATCTCAAAATTGTGATACTTTTATTTTTTGGATCTATTGTAAGCACCCAGCTCGGGGCTATAAATTCGTTTGCACAGTATTGAAGAACATATTGGGACATATAAAACAGGTCATCATTTTTTGAAAGCAGCTATGCGATTAGAGAAAATTTGAAGTTGAAATTTACAAAAAAAATAGGTCTAATTCGGAAGGCTCTGAACCACGCAATAATAAGAAATTTGATATTGTTTTACTTTTATAATTCTTACTATTATTAATAATTTTGTTGTTAATTAAAAAAGGTATTTTAAGAAAATCGAGAAAGAATTGGAACCGTAATTAGCAAAAAAAGCAGATGTTTTTTTTTGTAGATCTCGTCGAGTAGATTCTATATATATAAAAATCTTTCAAATCTGACCGCAGACAAAAATTTGGCATAATTTTTAATTTATTGGTTTAGTTGTTACAGATTTATTTCCACTTTTTTTTTAGTTCCCCCACTGTGCACAGAATCAAAATTTTTTGGAAATAAATCTGGCATTTCTAAACGGGACTAAATTTGACGTGGGGTTAACCAAGGAGTATTTGAGTTCAAGTTATTAAAATGGACCCTACAAATGCTCCAGGCGCGGCGCTATGGGGACTCAAAGTAGGGTACCTTCGACATGTACAATTTTTAAACACGTGCCATTTTTTTGTTTCCAATCCGATTTCAAAGATTTTTAAATTTTTGGGCCGATCGGGCCATCCGTTTAGAAATTCCAGATTTATTTCCAAAAAATTTTGATACTGCCTCACTGTGCTGTGTGATGTTTGTAACGTGCAATCATATTGTCCCAACACCCACCTTAAAGTATACCAATCGGCTCAGAATCTCTTTCTTGATTAAGCGATGGCCGTCCGTCCGTCTGTCCGTCCGTCCATGTAAATCTGGTAATCTCATAAATATCTTAATTATAAACAAATCCAAACCAAATTCGTAACTCCCATTTAATTTTGTGAAGATCGGTTCATAATTAGTCATAGCTCCCATATAAGGCCCACTTCCAAAAATCACTTTATCGAGCATAAATATCTTTAAAATTTATTTGTGCCAGAAAACGCCATTATACAATTCATGGATATATATGGTCAATTCACAAGGTCTCTTATCAGTCATGACAATATGATGTCCAAATATATCACGACTCGGCGCACTGTGTCATGAGTTTATATAACGAGTGGCCACATGTTTAAATTGGTGTTCATATTTTTCCAATTTGGACAGTTAAATATTAAGGATTCGTGTTCTTCCCATATATCTTAAAAAAAAATATCATAACAGAGAGAAAAACAATTGTAGCTTATTGAAATTTTTTTTTTTCAAAATTTCTTTCAATTTGGAGGTATTACCTAAAAAATTTCCTTTTTCGAAAAAGTAAAAAAAGGAGCAAAAAATAAATTTCCATCACTTATAATGAGTTAAATGTTTAACTATACAAAACATCTATTATAAATCACACCTAAAATTTGGACATTTAAATTACAAGGACTCGTGTCCTTCACATTAATGTACTGAAAATATCAAAATTTTAGTTTAAAATTATTTTGTGTAATAATTACTAAATGCCCTTAATTTTATAAATTTTGGGTGTTCGATGATGTCCTTTTCGTATCCGTCATTTGCTTCAAAAACGTTAAAACTCAAAAATGGGATTTTTGAGTTAATAATGATGAACTACTGGTTGCTGTATTTCACGTTAATACAAAATTTCGAGATATTATCTAAATATCTCATTAAATTTTTAAATAATTTCTCAGTTTATTCAAGAATTTTGTTCACTGTAATGCCTTGAATGTGCAGTGTGAAATTTTTTATTTAGAATTTACATAATACAAACTTTTATTGCGGATAAAGCTAAAAGATTCAAATTTCAACATTCTTGAAAGATCAGATAAATATTCCAAAATTTCCAACAGAATTATTATACTCAAAAGAAACATATGTTACGTTGAGCAGTTTCATGTTAAAAAAATTTCACATTCTAAACTGCATTACCCAAAATTTAGAAGAAAAACACCAAAAAATTGGACTATAAAAACCACGATATTTCGAAAACGCGAGTTGACTGAAAAAAAACAAATAATTAATGAGGGTTCAAAAACTCGTACAAAACGTAGTTGAAATTGTCAAATTTTGAATTAATTTAGTTCTTGGACAAAAAAATCCAAAATATATTTCATAGCCAATTTTTTTAATAATTAATTTCAGATTTTTCCTTTCATATCTGGAATGAGTTCATAACTTGGTGATTGCATTATAGATGACGTAGAACAATTTTTGACCTTGGGAGCATCGAAAATAAAGACCACCCTAATTTCAGTATATGCAATTTTGCAACCAAGAAGACACACATGCACACACAGGAGTCAGAGTAATTTTAATAAGTACAAAAATGTTTAGAAAAAAAAATTAAGATGAAAAAAAAAAAAAATAAATATAAATATAAGTAACATGCTACTAATATCAAATTATCTTTAGAAATCCTGCCATGAAAATTAGAAAATTTCTCTATATCCGCTCATCCTTTTGTTCCAGTTCTGCTTTCAACTCAAGTTGATAATAATTTGCACGCAAAATTCACATTATTCGCACGTACACAAAAACTTGTTATTTTTCTGCTTCAGCTTTCTCTTGGCGTGTGTTGATGTTAAGTTTTTTTGTTTTTTTCTTGAAAACACACAAAAAAAAGAAACAATGAAAATATTTTTGGTAAAATTGGTTCTTGTGTGAGTGAGTACAAACTGCATGTGCTTGAATGTGGTTTATAAAACCGATTGCAAAATATTTGAATATTGTAAAATACTCGTGCTACCAAAAAAAAAAAAAAAAAAAAACAAAACTAAAAAATACAGAATATTAGATTTGTAAATTTTTAAAAGAAATATTTACCACATGAAAATATTTCGGATAAACTTAAACTAGTAATATGTAATAATAAATACAAAATATTCAGGTATTACAGGATATTAAATACATAAAAGCTAGAATTTGTTATTTATACCAAAAGCTAATAATATGTTAAATTAAATTTTTTCGATATATTGGCTAAGGCGAGTAATATCAACTTTTGAATCCAAGCGGATGTGATACTTAAATGGAATTAGGTAGTTAATGAACGAACTAGTTCAATTGAAGGTTTCAGTTATTTGAGCTTATTAAAATTAACTTAAATTAATTAAGTGTAGGCTCTAAACTAAACTGTGAGTTCTCGTTGTTATAACCTACACTACCATAGTGGAGAGGGTATATTATGTTAGTGCTGATGTTTGTAACGTGCAAACATATTCTTCCAGTACCCACTTTAAAGTATACCAATCTGCTCAGAAAACTCAGCTAGTCATAGCTTTTTATACCCATATACTCGGCGTATATATGAGCATTGTTTAAACAAAATTGGTGAATTACGTACCGTTTCATAGATATCAGTGCCAAATGGAACAGTTTCGTATTGAAAAAACGGAGTACCGCTTCACAAGGAGTTATAGCTATTATATCCTGGAAAAAGATATCGCTTTACAGATGTCAACAGTGCCAAATTTAATCCACGAATTTACATAGACTTTCTGGATTGAAATTGAAGAAATACATACCACTTCACACTTCTAAATATAGGCTGCTATTATTGTGTTCCTTACGTGTCATAAGCTGACATAGTCTTCCTGGATCTTAATTGTAAATTCAAATGGAAGAATTCATTACCAGTGAAGTCAAATATGGTCTATTGGCATCGTTATAGAATCAAAAATTGGAAGACTTTCTATTCCCTGTTTGTAAATACAAATAGGAGACGTTTGAAAGCGTTTCTAAATAGACCTAATTCAAATTAAAGAAATTCGTTTCAATGCTTCATCAGTACAAAAACCAAAAGGAAATACTTCCAAATTTAAAATACAAATAGAAGAAATGTATACCCCTTCCACATAGTTAGGACCAATTGACATTAATAGAGTGACAAAAATTAAGACTTCCTGTTACTCACTTCATGAAAGAGTTCTATGATGTCATGGAAGAAACTCAATCCAATTGGCTAGGAAGACTACATATTCTACACTTGGAAATAAAATTTGAAAAGTGTACAGGGATTCTAACAGTTTACATTGATAGAATGGCCCGTATCCATTGGTAAAGAACACATGAAGAAATACAAAACATATAAGTGTATTGAACTTTTTAATAGAATTCGTACAGGAAGAAAAAGAGGAAGTCTTCCTAAATCGAAGTACTGTATTCTTTCTAAATTGGACCTGTTGACATCGACAAAAAATAACGACTCATTAATGAAATAAAGGCTGTGAAGGCAAATGCCATCACATCGTTCTAGATTTTCCTTCTAGTAGCTACTATTTTTTTAAGTTTTTTTTTTTTTTTTTTTGACACAACACAACTTTAAAGCACATTTTGTTCGCAAACTAAATGAGCTAGAGACAAAACAATCCAAATATGTGATCACTTCTATTTCCCTTCAAAACTTGGTTTTTGCACACTTTTCTCAGTAACTAGAGGAGCTCCAAAAGGAAGTATAACTGTAATCCAAAAATCAAAAAAAAATTTCTTTAAATGAAAACACAAATGTCCAATTCTTTTGGAAACTTTCCAGAGGAAACTTTAGGAGGTAGTTGTACTAATTTGTGTACGTGGACACAGGGATAACGAAGACAATTGTATTGCTGATAACTTGGTGGGAATAGGAGCCTTGATGTCGGAAGATGAAATAAAATTCCCATGTGGAATTCGGCTTGTAAGCAGCGGATAAACAATGCATATTACGAATCCACCGGTGCCATTGCGAGGCTGATATGGCCTGCGTTGGACTGTTACCGCACGTCGTATCTACTTCACGATACACTTTCTATACCCATGCTGCAAGACTTGGGCTGTCTCAAGACTTCTGCAGAAGTTTTCAGAATGAGGAGGAGGAAGAGACCATATTACACTGCTTTTGTAATGGTTTGGAACTAAGGTGTATAGACGCCTTTATCAGGGAAAGCAGGTGGATGATAAAACCGAAAATGCAAATTGCACCTCATAGCTACCCAGCAACTGTCCCATTAATGTCTGCGTTAGTTGAATTCCTAGAATTCATAAATTTTCCTCTCCTCTTACTCCTCCAATTTCTACCTACATTATTTCTCTTGCTAACTTCACTTTTACTCAACCTATAGATTTCTCTCTTCTTTTACTTCTCCTTCCCTTTTTCTTTATCTTCTATTTTTGCTCCAGGTACCACAAAGGGAACGATCAATGCAGCCAAGTGAGGTGTACGAGACGGAAGGTTTTGGACGGCTGCCTGTATACCTAACCTAACCTTAGGAGGTAGAAGCAGAAGGGCAAAAATCTTTTATTTCCCACCAAAGTTTGCATTTTTTAAATGAAAATCGATTGTATAGTGGAAACATGTCTGACAGAACAAATTACAAATTGAAAAGAGAGCGATTAAACTAGAAGAACTACCTTTTAAAGCAATGAACTAAAATAAGGTATCTCTGAATTAAACGACTAATCTTAAGCTAATAAATACAATCGCGGCCATCGTAACGACTAATTTTGAAATGTATAGTTGCAATTTAATGACTTATAGCAATCTGCAACAATTGTAATAAATTATCCAAATACATGTAATATTTCTTAAAGTCCATTTAACAGGATATCAAGAAAAACTGAGTATGTAGTGTTACTATGTACGGTCAATACTTTCAGGTATGTATAGATTTTTCCATTTGTACAAATGACTGTTGCACGGTTAAATCTAACTTTTTGTCTTTTAGAATCTTATGGAAGAAAATGATACGAAAAAAAATGAGTTCAGGATTCCTTCCCTTCCATCCATTTTTATTGAACAACAGATGACAGCAACATTTGCCATTTGAATACATTATAATATAGTTGTAAATTGGACCATGATACAAATGATTATATTAATGCTGTATCTTAACCATCAGCTACGAACGGGTTGGACAATTTTACCCTCGCATTACAGCATCTTCTTGTATTGCTTTTATTAAAACTCAGTCTGTGTTCCCTGAAGTAGGTATAGCATAAGTGGAGAAATGGCTATGCTGGTGTAAAAATTATCATGGTAAAAAATTATAACTCATCCGATTTAACATTTGGTTTTTATAGAATTTTTTTAATTCTCGTCCGAGAATAAGCTTAACTGATAGGTTACGTGGGTTGCTCTCAAGATAGCGAGTTCACTTGGAGGCCTTGTGTCCCATAGAGAATAGTTGCCCTCCCTAATTGTGTTAACTAAGTGCTTTTTGTGATCCCCGAGAGAACCAACCGGTATTTCTAATAAATCTGATCATATTTACTAGTGACATCTCTGAGACAGTCCAGATCACGGAAAAGAGCTCTACCAAGATATAGTAGTCTATGCTCTTGTAAGGCTGGGCAGTCACATATAAGGTGTTGTACCGATTCTTCCTCCTCCTCATCCAAACAACTTCTACAATAGCTATAACGTGGGTAATCCATACGTTCCGACATGCGTCCAATCATACAGTGCCCAGTGATTATACACGTAAGAAGCCTAATCGAATACCTACTAAGAGACAAAAGAGTCCTAGTCCTATCCTCTGTCATAGTGGGCCACAGCAATTTGGTTATTCTACAAGTGATGATATTTGACCACTTGAGTTCCGTCTCACTCAAAGCCCATTCATTTATCAATTTCGATACGGTGACCAAGGGAGTGTGAATATCCCTTTGCGCAAGAGATACGTCTAGGGACGACCCGTTCGTTGCGCGTTCGTCGGAATTCATAGAGCCAGTAATTGCAAGACATGCTAGTCTTTGTATCTTGTTTAGAGTACAAAAGTGAGTCTTGGTGTCCACCGCTCTCCACCATACAAGAGCCCCATAAGTCAAAATAGGTCTTATGACCACGGTGTACATCCAGTGTACAATATATGGCTTAAGAACCAATCTCTTCCAAAAGGTTTTCTTACATATATAGAACACACATAGTGCCTTCTTCATTCCACTCTCTGCATTACGTTTCCACGACAGCTTAGAGTCCAAAATTACGCCAAGATATTTGGCTTCGCTTGAAATCTTAAGAAAAGTACCATCCAGTCGTGGAGGTCTGAATTCTGGGATTTTGTATCTCCTGGAGAAAAGAACCAGTTCGGTTTTGGCAGGGTTGACACCTAGACCGTTTTCTCTGGCCCATGATAGTAGAACGCTGAGAGCTAATTAGGATTTTATTTACGACAAGATTCCACAGAAGTGGTGAGATGACACCACCTTGTGGTGTGCCCCTTGTCACAACTTTCCTTGTCCTACCAATACCCGTATTAGAGTTTATGGCCCTGCTCTTTAGTATATTTTCGGTCCAATTTTTTATCCGCTGATCAACACCTAAGTCACCCAGTGCATCAACTATTGCGGATATATTCACATTATTAAACGCACCCTCTATATCCAAGAAAGATGCCATAACATACTCCTTTTGTCAAGTGTCCCCTCTATAGTTCCAACAACGTCATGCAAGGCTACCTCCACCGACCTCCCTTTCAGGTATGCGTGTTGTGCCCTTCAGAAATTTTCAGGGGAAAGGATGTTCCTGACATGACATGGAAGCTTAGCTGTAAAAGTACACACATTTGATAGCACTATAGTTAGCAAAATTGAGTTGATGCAGCGAATGCATATTGAAAATATGAAGTTTGAGGAATAAAAATTTTCAAATAACTTTTTTGCATTTTTTAAAATTATTTTCTGATGTGTTTTAGTTTTTTGTTGAAGTTTTTTCATTTGGCAGTACAAACATATCACATGTCTGGACTAAATTTTAATTAAATAAAAATTAAGTAAGCAACGGTTTTTAGGTCTCCAAAAGAAGTTTCGGAAAACTAAATGCCAGTGTTAAAATGTTGTCTCTTATTTTTTAAAAGTTAATAATTCTTTAGTACAAATTTTTAGTAAAATTTACAGTGTTAAAATATACCACCACTTCAGTGACTATGTTCAAAAATTTTGCCTCCTTAGTTAAATGTTGATATTAAATATATAAATATGGAAGATCAGGAGCTCGTGATGTTCTTATTTTTAATAAGTGCATCGATTTCTCATACGATCTGACCAATTGAATCAAAATTTTTATTGGTCAGTCTATCATAGCTCCTAAGCTTAATTTTTCGGATGTCTTGAACATTAATACTTACCTTAAATCTTTAATAATAAAATTATTTCATTACTGGTATAAAAATAACTACACGCAGAAAAAGAAATAGTTGTGCATGTTTACTGTAATCATTTTAAAATTTTTACAAGATTTTTAACAATATTATAGTCACAGTAACTATTTATATGATTATGGTAACTACAATATGGTTAGTTTACGATTCACATGATTATCTTGCTTACTGTAATCATATATATGGTTGATGCAATCATGTGAATCGTAAATTAGCCATATTATAGTTACCACAATCATATAAATAGTTACTGTGACTATAATATTGTTAAAAATCTTGTAAAAATTTTGAAATGTTTACAGTAAACATGCACAACTATATATTTTTTTTCTGCGCGTACATGTAGAGAATAAAATCTAATATTATTTATTTATTTATTTATTTTCATGTATACATATCACAATTTTTATCACTTCAGGGAAAACATATACTTATTACACTTATAATTTGATATTTTCACTTTTCACTTTGGTTCGGAGTTACTTTTATTTGTTGACAACTAAATCTCTTTGATAAGCACTTGGGCAGCAGGAGTTTTATTTCAAAAGTACCATCTCCTGCGGCACTAGTACTTAGAAAAGTGATTTTCGTTTAAGCCTAAAACTACATACAAATAAAAAAGCATAAAATTTATTTAGAATTTAAATTAAGCACAAATTATTGTCATTAGAATTTTCTAAAGATTTTGAATTTAAATAAATATATACATAAATTATAAGATCTCTTAAAAGGAAAACTTACCCATACACTGAAACACTGACTGTTACGTGTAACTGCAGTTAGACATAAATATTATCTATATGGAGATAAGCAGCAGAAAGTAGACAAAAATCCAAGAACATCTGAAAATTATGATGATGTATTTTTGTTTATTTATTACTGTTTGTATTTTTGTTTTAAAGCACGAATATTGTTTATAAAGGAATTAATTTGGATTTGTTGTATATCTTTTGCATATAATTTGTGTGGCTGTGTGTTCTTTATTATACCGTCCACCACCACAAGTGGTGAAAGAGGGTATATATACGTTTGTCATTCCGTGTGTAACATTGAGAAATATTCATCTGAGGCCCAAGAAAGTATATATATTATTGATCCTTATGAAATTCTAAGTCGATTGAGCAATGTCCGTCTGTCTGTCCGTCTGTCCGTCTGTCCGTCTGTCTGTCTGTCTGTGTAAAACACTCTCACGCCCAAAATACATAAGCAAAATTAATGAAATATATACCAAAATGTTTATAATTTTTCTAAGCAGTTTGGTATTGAAAATCAGCAAAATCGAGTTGGTAGAACCAGGGTTATGGATTAAAATGTAAGACAACCTCCAAAAATTTAGATAATTTTCACATGTTTTTTTCTGATTTTTGGTAAATCCATTCCAGAGAATACCATGAAATTTTGCACACATTATTTATATGATAAAAGGACAAATTATGTTGAAAATGGAAAGAATCGGTCCATAGTTTCTCGTAGCCCCCATACAAATTTCTTCCCGAAATATGGTGCTATGGTATGTAAATGCCCATAGAATTGCAGTATCCATACAAAATTAAGCACAAATAAGTTTCGTGAAAACAAAATTGCGACACCAATTTTCTTTTGGATCGGGCACTATTTGACCATAGCCCCCATATAAAGTTTACTTCCGAAAATCATTTAAATACACTTAAATATCTTATATATATCGGTATCAGGTTGAAATTCAACTTGAATAATTCCCATGCACATGAAAATCGCTGTAGGGAATTTCATGAAGATCGGCCCATAATTGGTTATAGCTCCCATATAAGGACCACTTCTAAAAACCACATTAATTTTCATAAATATCTGAAAAATATCGTTATCGAATTAAAATTTTACACAGATCGGTAGTATTAATTCACAAATGGTACTACTAGATTGTGTGAATGTCGGTTCATATTTGAACATAGCTCCCATATAAGATCCATTTCCGAAAATTACTTAAATACTAATAACTCTTCTATAAAAGCTTCTGTCTGGTTAAAACTTCAAATAAATATTTCCCATATATACGAAAATCGATATGTTAAATTTTGTGAAGATCGGCCGATAATTGGTCATAGCTCCCATATAAGGACCACTTCCGAAAAACACATTAGCCTCTGTAAATATTTTAAATATATGGAGATCGAACTAAAATTGTATACCGATCAATATATTGTATCCAAAAATTATACTACTGTGTTTTGTGAATATCGGTCCATATTTGACCATAGCACCCATATTAACTCGATGTCTGATAATCACAATAATACCCATTTTTATAAATAATGTTATGGACAAAACTATCAAGCAAAATAGGCCTCAAATACATAGAAATCGCTTTAAAATATTTAAGTATATCTTCCAAATAAGTCGCACATCCGAAAAATACATTAACGCATATATATACTCATATCGGTAAAAAATGTAACAGATATAAGTTTCAAGTTGATTTGGTGACTATGGGTTCTTGATTATATATAGAAAGCTCACATCCGGAAAATTCATTAGAACAGAACAAAAATATACTTTTTATACTCTTTTAATTCACTTTTGGTGAATAATAAAAATGTTGAGCCAATCGGTAATGTTAACCAATTATTAAGTATATAAATTGTTAAATAGTACATTTTATTCCTATTATAAAAGTATAGACTCTGTTGGAAACGGTAGGAATATGTAGTTATTTCAATTATAAATTGCTGAAGTAGATAACATTTTTATACATTTGAAATAAAACATATTCTGCGTAAACTAGTTTTTCTAACAATATATAAAATACTACTATACAACTATGTTTTAAATAAACTTTTATTTTGTTTAAAAAAAAGTTTTTTTACTGAAGAAAGTACATAATTTGTATATAGTCCAAAATGTGTATTATATCATGATTTATATATAATCCGTAAAGTGGCTTAAAAAGAAATTCGGTTATAGTCCTAATTCGCTCATAGTCCACAAAAACTGTGCAACTGTATTTGTAGACTATAAGTGAAAACTACTGTATTACATTAACATTCTACCATTCTTCATAATCGGAGCTAAGTCCCAATAACAAACACTGAATATGGATATTAGAGTGTTTATACCAATGTAATTTCTATAATTTTCATCTAATTTAGGTGGAGGGTATTTAAGATTCGGCATAGCCGAATATAGCACTCTAACTTGTTTATTTTTTTGTTTACGAGTAAATCCGCATTAAAACCAATGCCGCTGTAAACACGCACCTACCAATAATTTAAGTTGTATAATGTTCTTGGGGCATTTAAGACAGTTGCAAATTAAACATATTTTGTTTTCCTCTAAAGTTTAACAGAAACGTTGATTGGGGCAAAATTTGTATATTTCCCAAAGGTCTTTAAGACGTGAAGAAAACACTCATTTGGTATCATTAGATATTTGTATTGAGCCATTATCAGCACTAACACTGTGCACGAAATTGAAACTTTTGTTTTCTGTCAAACGGGCCACTCGGAGGTTTAACCTAATTTGAGTACGCTGAATTTAGTGGCGCTAATTGTTTTTTTAGATTAGCTCTCGTTTTCGAGATATACCGTTATTGCGAAAATGGAGGAGGCTGCACAACATATTCGCGTAACTCAAAAATGGTGTAGTTTTGTGGAAGAAACTAAAACAAACGAAATTCCACAATTAAAGTACCTTTAAGTAAGACTGAAACTGTTTTTAATCTGCGTAGTTCTTTTAGCAACATAAACTTTTTTTTGTAAAAAAAAATTAAAAATTTTACGAAAATTTCGAAATTATGGAATTTCGGATTTTTTAGTTTATTGAACAAGCTAAACCTTTTTTGAGTTACACGCCATGGAGTTATCTTACATCACATGGAGGTATTCTTTACAACTAAGTTGAAAAATAAGGAGATATGAAGCTTGATAGTGATATTGACCAATGCTGGATCAATGAGCATATGCTACGGCAAATACATAGTCCAAATTTATTTTAGTGCAATATAGGTAACTATCACAGGACATTTTAGGTTCGTAGTAAATGGAAGGTGCCTTAGAGTACTTTACGTTAAATTTTATAGCAGTTTTCTCAATGAAAATGAAATTGAGACTAATTTTAATGTCTTGTTCTGCACCAAAGACTAAGAGACGTCATACGATCGTGCGGGAGCGTAAAGATATAAAATTAGTTCATCATATTGGTGAAAAATGGAACCTGGTTTGGACAAGTATTAGATCTTATGGATCTATTATCGATTTTCTGAACAAACACTTATACGGGAACCTCAATTGACTCAAGTGGGCTACATCGACAAAAAATAGTCGTATAAACCCGATCGAATATAATCGTATCTTGTCCAGGTATGTTGCAACATGTTGTGGACTACTAAAAGACTATTAGGAATTTCTAAAATCCATTTGGAGATGATGTAATGTATCCAAGCTTGAACAGTATTAAAACATTAAGTAAATTAATCTAAACAAATGTACCACACACTGGTTACACCTAATAAAAAACTTATCAATATTCAAATCAATTCAACAAATATGTTTGCATTTTTCCCATTTGACAAGCTTCAACTATTTTGCATCCACACACCTGCCAATACCATGTCTCTGGGTGTTAATAACTGCCCCAAAACAAACAAACCAAACTGATGTTCAATTTAAATAGAATTAAGAATACCCAAAAACTGGAACACAAATATTTTTGTGCGCGTAACTACAGAATAAACATAAAAAATAAACAAACATTATAATGATCGTCAACAAGAACCAAAAAAAAAAAAATAGAATTTTATTTAAAAAAACTACATTCCCAGTATCTACAACTATGTTGTTGCTTTTGATGTTTTACATTATGGCAGTACTAAGGACTAGAACCTTATACTGTGTATGTGTGGTCACTATTCAGCAACCAGCGGCAATCAACGAACCAGCAAAGCCAGTTCAAATGTATGCACGATATAAAGGTGGTGGCAGTGGCGGTGATGATGATGATGGTGGTTCTGATGATTGTTACATAAACTGGTATGTGTGTCAACGGAAACGGAAATTCATATACAGACATACACATGTATACCTACCTACCGCTAACTTATACATATTTATACATCGAAAAAGGTTCCCTATGGCTATTAATTTTGTAGTCAGAGATAACTAACTGTATTTAAATGTTTGTATGCTTGTGTAGGTTTTATGCACACGTTTCAGGCACTTGTAGATCCACTGTATTGTTAAACGTTATTACTGGTTTTATGTGAAAAGTTTCATGTTTTATTTTTTTGTTGTTGTTGTTTGGAGGGTAGACTTTTTTGACGGATTTTTTCGTTGGTTTTTATTACGATTTTCAGTTTTTTATTTGCTTCTTCACCTGTTTGCCAGGTTTGCTCAATTCCGTTGCGGTTGTTTTTGTTGATTATAAGCTTTTTTCAGGTAATTTTCGTTGTATTTATTTTGGTGTGTTTTTTTTTTTCTCTCTCTTCTTTTATTATAAAAATTTGTTTGTTTATATTTATTGTTGGTTTTTTATTTGCTACATTCTCATCAAAATATTTTATTTCTTTTCACTTTTTTAATTTAGACCTATAGGCTTATGTACTCACACACAGAAATTGTTGCTTATTAATTCTTTCGTTTTTTTTTTTTTTCATTGCCAAAACACACACTGGGTATAAATGAAGAAATTTCACTTCGCTGATATATATGTTTCAACAGGCATAATAAATATGTTCTGATAAAATAAAAAGAAAATAAAAATGTTATGTATAAAAAAAAATGTTTGTTCAAATTTTAGTAAACCTGTTTCTTGATATTTTTTATAGTTAGCACATCAGTTGGTATAAATTACTTCAATTGGTATAAATTACTTTAGTTAGGGGGTCCAAAAGCTATAGCAATTTAATTAATATTTGTATATACAAAACCAAAAAGATGTGGCCATATTTTATTCATTACGTTTGAAGCACAACGAAATGATCATCGCAGGTCCAAAAATGTATATATATTAGGATGATCGATTCTTCGACATTTTTAGAAGCCTGTTTTCGGTTTTTTCGAAAAATTGCAATTCAATACAAACCGGTTTTTTTGGAAAAATATTAAAACGCCTAGAAATAAGAAAAAAAAAAAAAAAAAGATTAATTTATTAAAATAATAGTTATTAAAACAAAAACAGTTCATAGAAAAACATAATTATGATAAAAACAAGTAAGAAAGTATGGTCGGTCAAGCCCGACCATATAATACCCTACACTAAGTAAATGAGCAAAACCATTTTTCCTTCAAAATTTCAATAATTTATATTCGTGAGCGATTTTCGGAAGTGGGCCTTATATGGGAGCTTTGACCAATTATGGACCGATCACCATGAAATTAAGTGGTGTGAATAATGTCTATATGAAAGTTATTTGTGTTGCATTTTATGTGTATACCAACATTTTTAAGAGATTTATGCTCGTTAAAGTGATTATCGGAAGCAGGCCTTAAATGGGAGCTATGACTAATTATGGACCGATCGTAATAAAATTTGGTGACATGAATTCTGTACATATAAAACTTATTTGGAGAAAAACTTGTGTAGATAATGTATAAATTAAACATTTATGACCAATAAAGTCCAATTTCGAGAGGTAATTTGTATGGGGGCTATGTGAAATAATCGACCGATTTCAGCCAGTTTCAATAGGCTTGGTCCTTGGGTAGAAAAAATGATATGTACCAAATTTTATCGAAATATCTTCAAGATTGCCCCCTGTACTCTGCGCACAAGGTTTACATGGACAACCAGCCAGTCAGACGGACGGACATCGTTTAATCGACTCAGAAAGTGATTCTGAGTCGATCGGTAGACTTTAAGGTGGGTGTTAGACTAATATTTTTGGGCGTTACAAACAACTGCACAAATCCAATATACCCTCCCCACTATGGTGGTGTAGGGTGTAAATATACATGTATTCTTATAATAAAACAAGTAAGAAAGTATGGTCGGTCAAGCCCGACCATATAATACCCTACACTAAGTAAATGAACAAAAACATTTTTTCTTTTTAAATTTCAATAATTTATATTCGTGAGTGATTATCGGAAGTGGGCCTTATATGGGAGCTATGACAAATTATGGACCGATCACCATGAAATTTGGTCATGTGATTAATGTCTATATGAAAGTTATTTATGTTGCATTTTATGTGTATACCAACATTTTTAGGAGATTTATGCTCGTTAAAGTGATTATCGAAAGTAGGTCTTATATGGGAGCTATGACTAATTATGGACCGATCATAATAAAATTTGGTGACATGAATTCAGTATATATAAAACTTATTTGGAGAAAAATTTGTGTAGCTACCTATATAAATTAAACATTTATGACCGATAAAGTCCAATTGCGGGAGGACATTTGTATGGGGGCTAGGTGAAATAATGGACCGATTTCAGCCAGTTTCAATAGGGTTCGTCCTTGGGCAGAAAAAATGATATGGACCAAATCTTATTGAAATATCTTCAAAAATGCGACCTGTACTATGCGCACAAAGTTTACATGGACAGCCAACCAGCCAGCCAGACGGACGGACGGACGGACATCGTTTAATCGACTCAGAAAGTGATTCTGAGTCGATCGGTATACTTTAAGGTGGGTGTTAGACTAATAATTTTGGGCGTTACAAACATCTGCACAAATCCATTATACCCTCCCCACTATGTTGGTGTAGGGTATAAAAATAAGCCTTTTTAAAACTCTTACTTTTTAATTCGAATTTTGATTACTTCTTTCAACGTTCACAAGATCGTCTGCTAAAATTTTATCCATTTTGAAATAAATTTTTTTTTTTTTGATATTTTACGAATTTTATTTAATTTTAAATGTCAACAGCTACGTTAGGTTTTTAGAAACACAAATTGGCATACAAAATATCTATAAATTTTTTGCACTAAAATCTGTATTATTTGTAACGCACAATGAAGTTAAATATATTCATAGCTTTGGTAGCACTACTATATATCTTTGGTAGCACTTATATACATCTGTCTCTTTTCATTATATTTTCTGAACATTATACTTGTATGAAAACTGGGCTTCTGGTAAATACTTATGATATGTTTTCCTTATCCTTCATAAGGTCTTCGGTTCAAATTTGTCCCATTTTGAAAAAAAAAATTAAATTTTTTCCAAAATGAATGGTTGATATTTTATGACCTTTATTTAATTCCAAATGTCAAGAACTACGTTAGATTTAAAAAAAATATATATATATATTTTATATATGGGTTAAATCGTTAACGTCAGTAAATTGTAAGACTTTATGAAGGATAAAATATTTTCTTAGGAATAAAACACAGTTTAAATGCTTTGTAGTACATCAATTTTTATAAAGCTAGACATTGAAAATGATCTTCAAGCTTTCCAGATCGCTTGTGACATTTGTAAATATAAAAAGTCTTCTTAAATAGTTGGCATATTTGTTTTAAAAAAGTTTTTTGTATTTTGAATATTTTTTAGAGTTTTTAACACACATAAAAACCGGCTATTCGAGGAGAAAAACCCGGTTTCTTCGATATTCGAAAAATCGAAACCGACTTAACCAAAAAACCAGTTATTAAAAACCGGGCCTATCACCCTAATACATATATAATGGGTCCATATAAAATTCTAAGACGATACAGCTGTGTCCTTCCGGCTATCTGTCTGTTGAAAGCACGATAGGGCCTACAGGGAAGGAGTATGAATTTTTTCTCAAAAAATGTTGTTCGGAAATGGTTGGTATTAAAAATTGGCAAAATCGGTCAGATGTGTAAGGTAACCTCCAAAAAAGTTGATAATTTTCAAAAATTGTTTGCAATTTTCTTAATTTACATTCCATTGTAATATTTCACAGGTTCCTATTATAATTAACAATTTGTTCTAAAAATGGTAAAAATCGGTTCATGAATTCTCCTAGCACCCATATAAATAGCTTCCCGGAATATGACTCTATGATGCAATACATAAATATCTATAGAATAACGACATTTATACAAAATTTAGTATTGAAATTAGGACAAATGTAATAAATATTGGTATACAAAGTGTACTAAAGTCTTTGTCAGTATTGTATTGATGGTTGGCATAAAACATTCGGCACATACGAATAGAACACTCTTTAATATTTCATGTTAATTTAATTCAAAAATGTTTACCACAAACATGTACTTAATTACTACAATCATATACATATATAATTGCTACAATTATGTAAATGGTAATTTAAACATATTATAATTAAAGCAATCATATACATAATTACAGTAACCATAATATTGTTAAACTATATTTTTCTTCTGGATATAGTATTAGATGATTTTAATTGAGATTTGTAAGATAACTGACAAAAAAAAAAATTATGAAAATCTGATTTTTCAGGGTCCCACTCAATGAAAAAATACCACTTTTCTTTATTGACTATGTTGTAGCCGGCATTGAGCTTAACAACTTTACTGAGAATAACTTTGCGATATTCGGACAAATTGCTTGAAAATTCACAAAAAATTACAATATTCCCAATACGATAACTTCAGATCGATATATCTCGATTCCTAGACCTGACCCAGCGAAACACCGGGACAGGTATAACATTTTTTACCCATATTACTCTTCACGGTGTGTAGAACCCCCGCAGATCACTGACCCCTACCATTTGTCGCATAGTATTATTAGAATCAGCCTGCATAATATTTTTCAGTTACAGTACAATAAAGTATTATTCCCTTTTACATTAGCTTTAAGTGATATAAAAGTATCTAGTCTTTAACGTTAAACGCATTCTAAAAATTTATTTTAGTACAGATTAGCGAGATTTAAAAAATATTTTTAAATTTATTTCACTAAAATATTATTAAGTAAGGCTTTTCATTTTACGTAAATTGATTATATACAACGAATTTAAGATAAACTTTGTCAAAAACTTACTATTACGTACAATTTTAAAATTTCCATGAACGATCATGGATGTGACACAGAAAATTGCAATTCTGTTCAGATAAAAGTATGTCGTTTTCCGCTTACAAAAATGTATTTAAATAATTTTGAATTACTATCAGTTCAGTAAGTTGCCACAAGTCTTCCACGGTGTTTTATACCTGTCCTTCTTACCAATAAAAATTGGTGAAACAAAAGTTGAAAATTTTGATTAAAATTTTTGAATTTCACAATTTCCAAAGAATTAGCGTGAATTTAAAGAATTCACGCTAATTCTTTCCGTTTTTAAAACAATTATACTCGGTTGTTAATAAGGGCACATCTGTAGCATATGGGCAATTCCATGTAATCGTACGTAACATTTATACGCCTAAAGAGCAGAATATATTTTGCACAAATAAGAGTATCTGAAAAATAATTTGGTGTTTATGTTCCATTCAGAGGGTGTTATATTTTAAAAAAATAATAAGTCTATTCGAAACACTGCTGTCTAAAATATCGAGCGAAACAAGGGTATATCGTACGTGACATAAAACGGAAGTAATTTTGAGGTACATGTAGAAATATGCGATAATTTGCGAATCGTGAGAGGCTTTAGGATTTCTTTTAATTTCTTACACTAAACCAAATATTTTTCTTTTACAATCCGTCATATTTAAATAAAACTAATCTTTGAATTTATAATAAATTAAATTCAATATCGTACGTGACAGATTTTTCTCTTATATTTAAACAATATATATTCTGTAAATATATGTATACAAAAACTAAAAAAATAAATAGAAAATATATATTCGGTTTCAACAAACAATTTGATGATACAACAAACCAATCAGAGTCAAATTCATTTCATACTACATGCTAATTGGGAGCTTAGTTTTCGCCGTAATCTTAGCCTAAAACATACCAATTAAATTAAAAAATTAAATATAGTCAGTTTAAACTATTATTTTTGCACTTAAAATGTTGTAATAAGCTCTAAATACTTTCACATAGTAACATTTTAGTGTTTTCTCCTATTCAAATCATCTTGAAAAAAAGTTTCAAGGGATTTTGTTTTTTCAGTCGTGGTAGTCATTCTCGTGGAATTGCCCATATGTATTAAACGAAGCGACTTATATCAGTTCTGAACAGTTGGCATTTCATCTAACTTTGGTAAGGGACAAATAAAATCCCCAAAATGATGGCTTTAAAATGTATTACCTTATAACATTCTACATGATGGTGATCATTAATACAAAAGTTGAAATTTTTGGTAAAAAAAAAAATTAAAAAAAGAAATAACTCATGTCCGTTTCAAAAGTTTTTTTATATTTTTGAACTTTAACATACTATCATTTCAATATTTGTGTATATTTTTGAACATTAGCAGACTATGATTAACAAGGATTTTGGAATTTTTCAATTTTATTGCTAGAAGTATCACTAAAGCTAATTTATTTGATATTTTGTCATAATCATAAACAATTAAAGTCGGTGTCATATATTTTAAAAGAAATGCCCATACAAATAACACAAAACTGGACTTGCTTGTTCTTTAAATCAATTTCTTTAGTATTTTGTTGGATATACGTAATTTAGAAACGTTAACTTTTGAAAACCAGTTTCATTTTATCACATTTAGTGTTAATATATATTGTGGACATACAAACCACAATTGCTCAATTCACAAGGTCAGTCATATTGTCATAATGTCCTAATATATCAGGCCTTGGCTGCTCGGCTTAACCGACTTTTAGGCATTCGGCGTTGGCCTATGCTGGTTCATTACGATAACACAATAAACATAGCATAGAAAGTAGTATTATTTTAGAACATCTTTTGCTTAAAAAGCAATAAAAACCATTGTGAAATATTAGAACATTATGGCAATATGACATGATAAGAGACCTTGTGAATTGGGCAAATATATGTTATGAAAATCGTAGTATTTTTGTATTGACACAAAATTTATGAAAATCGTAGTCTTTTTATATTGACACAAAAGTTAGGTACTGATGATTTTTTTTTCAGTTTAACAATTTTAGATTTATGTATTATAATTAATTTCCTTAATCAGACAGACCCATTGTGCACTAGTCTGTAGGTATTTATGCGTGCTTTAGTGTGTATATATTCATTCTTATGGTTCATGTTTGTGTTGGCTTAATAAATTGTTTTATTGACATTTCACTGCTGATGATTATGCTGTTAATGGCAGTGATGTTGATTAAAATAACAACAATAATAATAGTAATGACGATGATGTTATTGCTGCTTTATATTTAATATCATCAGTATTGTTGTTGTTTTTATTATTAAGCCGTATTTTGCTTTTTCCTTTCTTATTATTTTAACAGCCATTATTTTAATTTTCATAAGTATGTAGGTATATCTATTAGGTTGGCCCCTATTTTTCTAAATTTTTGGATTTTCGGTGCTCCCAAGGTCTAAAGTTGTTCTCATTTATATAAAAACCAAATGCTGAAAATGTTACCCAAATTGAATAACGTTTAGAGGTTGCGCATTTTATTGGGAATTTTCAGAAGCAATCTGATATAAAATATTAAAAAATCGGATACGAAATGTATTTTTATGAAATAATTTTAACAAATTTGTGACCTAATTAAAATTTACAACACTTAGAATGTTCATCAAAATTTGCTGTAAATTTTTATTTTTTCTTATTTTTTATATGAAAATTTTTCGGTTTTGGGGGGGGGGGGCAAATTCCTATTTTACCCCCTCTGAATCCGCTCCTGTCGATTTCAGAACATTTTTATTTTTATATATAATTGTTTTAGTTGAATTTTTTCTTTATACGATTTGACCTTCGAAAAAGTGCAAAATATTCACCATCCTAATGTATATGTTTATCCTGGTGGAAATAAAGGGCGTGGTAACTATGTATGTTATTTTATACTTTTCACATAATTTAATATCAGCAAAATTTATGAAATTTTATTTAGTTGTTAATAAAAGTTTAAAGATGAAAACATTTTAATTTTGTTTTTCTGCAAGTAAATAAAAAATACTTTTTGTAAATGTCAACGGAATTAAATAGCTTTATATAAGAACAAATATGTAGATATACATATGTACATGTAACAAACCACACATTATTAAAATTTCTTGTGCAGATTATGCCGGATTCATTTGCATTGTAAGGATATCATAAAACCCCTAAACATTAAGGTTAAGGTTATTCATTCAAAACAACCAACGGAAAATATGTTATCTATGGTTTCATAAAGCTAATTGCAAGATAAATGCTTTGTTTGCTTATTATTGATCGGAAATTGTCTGACAATTTGAATATGAACTAAAATGGTTAATATTAAGTTAAAAATATAAGATACAGAGCAAAAAATTTTACATGAGAAATGGCATCCCAAATTTCGCCCATAAATCTAAGTGTTAGAAATGGTAACTTATTTTATGTTTTATATGATTGTGGTGACAATAATATGGGTTAATTTACGATTCACATGATTATATCAACCATATATATGGTTACAGTAAACCAGTATATGTTTGTGACAACCATTTATATGATGAATACTTTTATCATAATATGTTATTCTCAGATTATGATATCGATAAGCCGAGAGCAACATAATATGGTAAGTCCTTCATCATATAAATGATTGTCACAAACATATATTTGTTTACTGTAACCATATATATGGTTGATACAATCATGTGAATTGTAAATTAACCATATTATTGTTACCACAGTCATATAAGTATGTAGTTACTGTGACATGCACAAATGTTGAAATGGTTACAGCAAACATGCACAAATATATTTTTTTTCTGCCTGCAGAAGGATTCATCTAAAAGCAGGGAAATTTGGTACGAATTGGAGCTGAGAGACCTTGAAATACGATTTTGTATTGTTCAAATGCTGTTTAAATGCTATAAAAGAAAATCATTTTTGTATTCAATCTTACTGGCGACGATAAATGGATCCATTACGAGAACCCGAAGTGTAAGAGATAGTACGTGAAGCAAAAGGGTCCTGTCTATTATGAGCTGCTGAAATCTGGCTAGACCGAATGCAACTGATTCCTTTGAAGAGAGCACTTGCCGAAAAACTAAGTATTGCCTCACCCACAATACTTCCTACACCTCCATAGGTGAGGGTAGAATATTGTCCCAAAAATATTAAAAAACATAAATCTACTTAGGATTATTTTTTGAAACGATAATGGCCAAAATACAGGTCGAAGTATCAAAGATAATTTTACACAATTTGCCAAAAACTTTGCCCAGCGATGAAGCCTATTGAATTCGATTAGAATTAAAATTCGACACAAATATATATGCAAATCACACCACCAAATTTTGTGACGATCGGTCCATTATTATTCATAGATTTCATATAATCACTCATCTGAAAATAATTTTATCAAAATAAATTTCATTTATCACAGAAGATATGGTACCTAATTTTATGGCAATCGGTCCATAATTGGTCATAGCTCCCATATAAATTTTAAAAGGAAACTGTTCATTAATCCGACTATACTTTCTTACATATTTTGATGCTATATTTATGTGTTTTAAACAGAAAAATAAACATTCAAATAAAAGCACCTATCACAAACAATATTTTTTATATATCGAGGGCCTATATTCAAAACCCTCTATCTTTGATTTTCACGAAAATGACTTTTTGATGGTAAAATGTTCAGTAAAACTGCCCTCATCTGCGGTGTGAATTTCATAACAAACACATTTTTTTTTGCTATTTTATATGCATTTTTGTTATTTCTCTATCTTATACAATTTTTTCCGAATGCAAAACCCTCTATCTTTTCAAATAATTAATTTTAAAGTTTTTTTTGGAATAAATTCTTCTTCCAATTCATGTTTTCTTACTAATTTTTGCATGTTGAACATATTTTTTGCATTTTTCAATCATTTATCAAAATAGCGAATGCCGATTCTGAATTGAATTACCATGCAAATATTTTACCTTTTTGTTTTTGGAAAATTCATGTCCATGGTATACAAATAAATGGTTAAAGTTGGAGTTTAAGTGTCTGCTTTTAAAGTGTCATCTTTTATTTTACGATAATTTACACCAATAAAACTCCAAAAAAAAAAAAAAAACTAAGAAAAGCGAAAAAAAATTCTATAACTTTTTGTTTAATATTGTTTATTGTTCATTTTTGTAACTTATGTTGCATTATTAGTTGTTATCTTTAATAAATCACGTTAAAAACTGACAGGTGGCATAAATGAAATCAAAATAATTTAATTTTATTAAAATGCAAAATCCCCTATCTTATAATTTTCATACATACACATTGAATATTTTGAGAACAAAAACACTCTATCTATCATAAAGTCTCCAATAGTGTAAAATTTTAAAAACCAATTATATGTGAGATTCAGTAGTTGCTAAACAAAATATTGTAGAATATCGAATTTTAATAACTCAAGTAATACGCTAAAAAACAGTTTTTTGGTTCTCCAGATTTATGATAGAGGGTTTTGAATATAAGCCCTCGATATGTATTTCTATATTAAGATTTTAATTACATTTATTACAAATTATAATTTAATTTAAAGTAACAATTATTACTTTATAAATACCCACTAAAACTTTCATTACTGTTTTATAAAAAAATATTTTATAGCTACTTAATTTTAACACTTTTTTGCAAGAACTTAACCTTTCGCAATTTAAATATTGTAATTAAGACCACGAATCCAAAAAAAAAGAAAAACATAAAAAATAAAATGTTTGGTTTGCTATAATCTTTTGCAACTGTATAACCTACTTTCTATTTCAATGAAACCTAAAAAAAAAAAATGAGAAAAATCCCCAAAGTATAATACACAATCTCACAGCGCATACACATATTCCAATAGTTAGAGCTAAAAAAAAAAACACAGAATATTATTTTGCAACATAGCTGCACAAACCTATACAAACATTATGTATGTGTACATATATCTATATAAATATTTAATGTTATTATCGATTCGGAACGAACTATTTGAAAAATTCAATAATAGCACAATTCCCCAGCATTAAATGACCTCAAATATTTTAGTCTATTGTTCAAATGCATTTGGGTTATTTAGATATTATAACTATGTATAGAAAGATATACATATATATATTTTATGCCTTATTTCGTTTATTTTATCTGCTAGTAAATATTAAAATAGCGAACATAAAAATGAGATCAGTTTGTATAAAAACAGCTAAATGAATTTTATACAATATATAATAGATTGTTGCCAGTGGCAGAAATCCTAAAGCAAACATATACACACAATACATATACAATAACAAGAAGAATTGTAAAAAAAAAAATAACGTATATTTAAACAAAAGGCAAAAATATTCAACAAATTTTCATTGATATATAATTGTTGCAATTAAATTCTTATATAAAAAACAAAAAACTCTCACAACAATAAAACCGCAATTTTGTAAAATAAATACCAAATACCAGAGGTTGATTGTTGAATGCAATATAACTAAATAGAGGAGTATGGATATTGACAATAATCTGCATACAAAATAAACTTAACGAATATTATACAAGCGGTGACAAAAATTCAATTATTAGAAGTTCTTAAATGATATCAAGGATTATTTAACATAACAACATATTTAACGATCATTTTATTTAGCACTGAAAACTCATAAATTTTATTATAAATGTGACTTTCCTTACGCTGGTGTGTTGTTTTCCACACATATGTAATTTGTATGTATTTTGCACTAGGAACTTCATTTTTTGTCGTCATATGTAATGTTTCTAATTTGATGTAGCAGACAACAAAATATATACACAAATATGTTATAATGATTTTGTTTTTTTGAGGTTGAAATGAAGGTTAAATGATAGTATGAAGTTAATAACAATTAAAAGGATTTGCAAAAATCGCAGTTCCAATTGCAGGTCAATAAAATTCTTTTACCACTACTGGTAAGTTTTGAAAATAAGCAAAATAGCAAATCGAAAATGTTTAAAAAATGTATAAAGTCTAGTAAAAGAAATGTCCGTATTTTTATGTTTTTTTTTTTTTGTAGCACAAAACGAAGCAGTTACAAAAAACTGTTATTGTAACGAACGTTAACCACCACGTAAACCATTAAAATGCAATTATAATTATGATGCCATTGTTCGTTTATGCAAGCCTTTATATGGAAGTGTGGGAGAGTATATCTTGTTACCCATTGTGTGATTCTGAACATGCAGACACACAGCCAGACCTACTCTTCCACACAAATACACATATAAAAACTTATACATTAGGGTGCCCTGTTTATAGAAGAAAAAAAGGAGTCGATGTTTCCAGCTCAAATGTAAGTTTAGTTTGTAATTTTTGTCCTAACGTCAGTATTTTGTGATGTTAATAGCTAAAATGTAAGTTTATTCTGTAAATTTTTGTCCCCTTTGTGAGCTGGGTCAAATGATAAAAATGTCCTTTTAATTTTTTTTTTTTTTTTTCATAGTTATAGCAAATGTGAAAGGTCTTTGAAAAGCTCTTTCAACGACGTAACAGAATTCTCTCAAAAGTTTCGTAATTTTTGGCAAAAATATGATTTTTAAATTTTGACAAACAAATATTTAAAGTAGTTAGTTTCGTTATAAAAATAATATAAATTCAGAAAAACAGTTCAAAATTCAATCTGGTTTGAAGTTTTCAAAACCTATTTTCTCCAATTTTTTTTTTTTAATTTTTCAAAAAAAAAATTTTATTTTTTTAAATTTTGCCATAGAATTATTGAAGGAAAATTGTTTAAATTAACACTTACTTTATGAACCTCAAATTTATCTACCATTTCGGATTTCAAAGTTTTTCAAAATTCAATAAAATTAGAATTTTATTTAAATTTTTCGAAACTTATTTTCTCCCGATCTAATGTTAGCTATATGTTGAACACAATTACAATATGGATATCAAAATAAGTGTGATTCATAAGCTTTCTATTGGTATATAACACCCTAAAATTTACTGAGTTAGATTAAAGCCTTATAGGCTTTCTTTGTGATTAACATATGCAATGTTTTCGTTTATTTTATGCAATAAATGAAACAAATTTATTGCTTTACGACTTTATAAATATTTTAGGTAAAAATGTTTTGAACATACACGATTATTTCAGATACCGAATTCAAAGCGTCTTTCAAATTCCTTTCATATGATACCAATATTTCATGTGTTACCTTCGCCAGAAATATGAAAAATGCATAAAAATCTTGAATATTTGAAGAACCGGTACTTAGAATGAATTAAGCTTTTTATACCCTTAGTATACCGATCGACTCAGAATCACATTCTGGGTCGATTAAACGATGTCCGTCCGTCCGTCTGGCTGTCTGTCCACGTAAATCTTGTTCGCAAAGTACAGGTCGAAATATTGAAGATATTTCTATAAAATTTGATAAATATAATTTGTTTGACCAAGGGACCAAGCCTGTTGAAACTGGCTGAAATCGGTTCATTATTTCACCTAGCTCCCATACAAATGTCCTCCAGAAATTGTACTTTATCGATCATAAATGTTTAATTTATATAGATATCTACACAAGTTTTTCTCCAAATAAATTTTATATATGTATAAGGAATTCATGTAACCAAATTTTATTATGAGCGGTCCATAATTAGTCATAGCTCCCATATAAGGCCTGCTTCCGATAATAACTTTAACGAGCATAAATCTCCTAAAAATGTTGGTATACACATAAAATGCAACATAAATAACTTTCATAGAAACATTAATCACATAACCAATTTTCATGGTGATCGGTCCATAATTTGTCATGGCTCCCATATAAAGCCCATTTCAGAAAATCACTCACGAATATAAATTATTGAAATTTTGAAAGAAAAATGTTTTTGCTCATTTACTTAGTGTAGGGTATTATATGGTCATGCTTGACCGACCATACTTTCTTACTTGTTTTAACTTGGTAGCATGCACAACAATTTGTTTGGGGCCAGCCTAATACACATACATATAAACACCTGAGTGGATAAGTACGAAAATGAGGATATAAAAGTAACAGTTGCAGTAACTTTATAATAGCATAACCATTCAAGTAAAATATATTCAAGAGGTTGTTACTGCCGGTTGGCATAATTTCAAAAAAACCAAAAAAGGCCCTAAGTTGAGGTTGTATATATAGTTGTTTTATTTGCATACATTCACTTAAAGGCCCTTTTTTTTTAAACGTAAAAATATTTCTCATGTAACATGCTGTTGCACCTGCAGCTGTCTCATTATAAGTGAATGGCCGCACATTTCAAGTGTGTGTGAAGTGTATGTGCTTTACATAAATGAATGGATTTTGTGCAAAATCCTTATTTTCTTCCACATACTAAAACAATACAATCAGACATTTGTAAAGAGAGGGAGAGAGAAAAAAAAAACACAAAATAATACAGAAACATAGAAGCCAAACCCACAGACAGTTATAGAAAATGTCACAGCTTGGAATATAAACGTATAAAAAGATGCCACAACAATACAATCTAAAACAAAAAAACAATGGAAACAGAACAAGCAAAACTGAAAAATGTGTATAAACAAAACAATGAAATACAATAGAAAACAACACTGAATATACTAAATATGCCATCATAACAAACGCCTTAAGGGTTTCATAACAATGCAATAATGCCGCAACATATGAGTATATATGTGCAGAAAACTCCTCTCAAATAACATATATACCACATATTTATAAACACAAATATTCATACACACACACACAGCCACATGAAGGCATGTACACATAAATATCCTGCAATTTTTAGACACTGCAAAAGTAATACGAGAAGTGGTCTCTCAAGCTCTAAATATTTTACTCAAACCTCACATTTTGGCTGATCTGCACTAGTATAGGCTGCCGTATTTAATATAAATTTAACATGTAAGTAGTATTTATACCCGAATCTTTTTTTCGCTGCTAGGTTCCAGTTCTACAATGTGCTGAACTAGTTCCATGACCTGCAGGGTATATGACTATAACCAGGAGTTTTATAAATAGTCAATGTATACCTTATAGACAGTAATATATAGACAGTAAACTAAAATTTATATATTTTTGGATCATTTGATAAAATTAAATTAAAATAACAATTATATGTTACAAAAAACACAGTGTAGTTGCCGTAATCATGCTTATCAATGTGTACTTTTATAATATTAATTTTATAATTATAATATTCACGCAGTTCGGGACAGTCACACAGAATTGCTGGGTAGTCAGGAGTGCTCACATATAAATACCGAAAAATGCTAAAACACTGATAACCCACCCGTAGATTTTATTAAATTTTATATGTTGTCAATGTATTTTCTAACAATTTCTGTTGATCTCTAACTATAAACTTTTTTTCGAGCAAATACTTTTAATGTTCGTACATTTATATGTACCTACTACTAGTATTTGTTTATGATGTAGAAATCATCATCAAGTGACAGCAGGCTCAAATGCGAATTTAAAAGTCATTTAGTGCACAACAGAAAGAAAAACAAAAGTATAGCTGAGATAATGCAAATTTCAATTCTGTCCTGGGCCTATTAACTTCTCTTCTGTTTGTCTACAATAAAAAAAAAAAACCTAAAATAGAATGTCCAATCATTATCAATTATTCAGGCTTTGGAGGACCTTGGATCTTGTTATTTTAGATTTGCTTATGCACAGAATGTTCTTACAAAATGGCCACAATGAAGGGTTCTATCATCCTTATGTTACTGTAGAAAATGCTTATGTCGACAACATGACAGTATCTTGAATTTATGTAAACATACATACGGACACATTGAAGTAGGCACATGAAGCATCAGTAGCGGTTAGAGTATCAACCCAACAAAGACTGAACTTCTATTCTAAATCTAACTGGATATAATTATTGAGTTTCTTTTTTAGGGTCGCTGAATCCAAATACTTAAACTTACCCTATAAGTTGCCTTATGAAATACCATAGTCATTATACGGACTTTGGCGGTCTTTGTTTTTGGCAAGCTAATATTAATACTATTTTTCTTTTTTGTTTGAGACCCATATTTAAATGACTTAAAAAGTAAAATATAATTTCTATGTCTCTCTCATGAAATCCAGAAAATATTTCACTTCATTCGATAATTTTGTCCAACTAGATTTGGAATTGAAACCACAATACTCTCTATCTAATTAATTCTGTCAAAGTTCGGAAACAGAAGCTGCGTAGGTCATTTGAGCCATAATATTCTATAGCATGCGTCTGTGGAAAGCACACACAAAATCGTAAATCCATTTTATATTGGATCTACTAGGCAGAAATAGAGCGTCAGAAATGGCGGTCAGACTGAACGTAAGTAGAGTATGAAAACACAGAACAAAAGTGCTATTGATTATATTCCCGATATCATTGATCATTGTATTCCTAGCCATAGAATAAATGCATAGAACGCAAGGAGAGAGAATTATCAATGGAAAAAATTACTCTCACACATACGAGTGATACAATAACAAAATACATGCAATACATTCTTATAAATTAGGTTTTTTACAACAGACTTTTCGTCTCTCAGTTACCTATGTTCCTAGCTCTTCTTTTCAAAAATTTTCAACTTCATTATAAAGGAAATCTGAGACTGACGCAGCGCTGCCTTATTGAATCCTTTAAATACAGGTGATGTAGAGTTGGAGTGCAAATGTCTTTTCAACTCCTTGACGAAGGTCAATTAAAAGGGTTCATGCTGAGGTCTTACATGATATCTGATAGAGACTCGAATAGCTGAAGTGGTGTAATTTATAGACATCAAGTCTACTCCAGGAATGTGCGGCATCTTGAAATGTGATCCAAAAATAATCAACAATCATATTCGTATGGGTTGCATCATATTGCTGACGGTCTGGTGAAATAATGCTTGTGAAAGCAAAAATCGACTTACCCTCTTTAAAATATAGCCTTTTTCAGATAAATTAGCGTAAGCACTATAAGTTGCACAAGGATAACTTCTATTACGACTTCACAATTAGATGACATATTGGCACAATTGAGTGACACATCGGTAAAGACCACAGAACTTTGTAAATTTGTTGGAGTTATTGAAATATCTCGACTATTTCATAGCCTTTGTAGACTATAAACTTTGAAACTGCACCTAAAAAAAATCTTTTAATATGAAAAGTAATTAGCATGTTAAGAGACGGATGAATCTCTCTATAATCATCAGACTCTTAAATATTTTGTTGCCTTTTATTATTTTATTTTGTGTTGATTTTACTTTTAAAATACTCCTATATTCTTTTCTTTGCCAGTAACACAATAGGTCTGATCAATCGTACGCAAACAAGTTGTACCCATACGAGGCTGTCAGTGAACATTGCTTGGCAATAAACTGTTTATGCTCAAATATAAATTGTACATTTGCTACTTGTGCATTACTGTGCTTTTGCACATACGTTGAGAAACCTATCACTTTGACTTCCTGCTTTCAAAATGGCAGTTATTTTTCAAACAAACAAACAAGCTACAATTGACCAATTTTTTTTTTCGAAAACTTTATTTTAGTTTTATTTTGTTGTAGATTAGAAAGCCAATAATATTTATTTTATAAATCCAATACATGCTTCAAATTGAGCAGAATGTTTTAAAAGCTTTGTATGGAATTGTCCATGAGTGCCGGAAGTCAGAAGTGTATAGAAATGCAAATTGTTTGAAATGGAAAAAGCTATATAAATAGTTTAAATGTTTCAAAGTAAATGGATTAAAAAGAAACTGTTGTTAGTGTTACTTTATTTTTAGTACGAATCATTTTAATTTTAAAAAAGTTCCTACTGGAAATTTACAAAAAAAATTTAGCTGGAGAAATATATACCATTCGAAAAGTCTCAATTTCTTCTTAATAATTCCGATGAAAAACTTAAAAACAGTTGATGTTCAACTAACTTACTGGTTTATAAGTATATAAAGTCACCAAAACCCTGGTTTTTATCAATAACTAACGATTTTGGAGGTGTGTGGCAAATTTCAAAAAACATAGTCGACATTTAAAAAATTTAAAAAAAAAAATTTAGCTTGAGAAATACACACAGATTTCTCTAGGCTACTTAAAAGCAATATATACCATTCGAAAGCTCTCTGTTTCTTCTCTATAAATCCGCTGAGCATCTTAAATCAGTTTATATTGAACTAAATTACTGGAGGTGTTTGGTAAATTTCAAAAAAGAAAAATAACACTTTCCAGGCATTTTCTTGCAGCACAGTGTTATTTAATTTCAAGGCATCTCATCCCACACATATGATATGAATGATCCTGAATAAATCTGAAAATAAACAAAAGGAAAATTTATAAATTTTTTGTATGTAACACTAATTGAATTTTTTTATTATCGTTTTAGATTTGAATAAAGTATATATAAATCCCTACGCCATAGCATAACTATCATTACCCAATGTAAAAAAAAAAACTACAATCAAAACAAACTGCAGATAAACGCATGACATAGGAAAACAAATGACTAACACATGAATGGGGGTCAATTAAGCCAATTTAAATTTAATAAACATAACAATAATTTATTAAATAAATTAAGCAACAACTACTACTAATGATGACGACAACGCGGACACCGTTTGCAATTGCTGCCTTCCAAGGGCTTCTATGGAATTAAACTAGACAGATGGCTATGAAAGTTGTTGAAAAAGTAAAACAACTTTATGCAAAAACTAAAAGATACAATACAACAATTATGGCAAATGGTGTTGATGGTTTTTTTTTCTGTTCATTGGACGATAGACGGATAGGTCTCAATAATGGTGTGTTGGTAAAACGTAGTAATTTTTATACAATTGATGTTACACGGCTACATACGCAAATATACATAGTAGTAGTACTTACTTGCAAGCATACAATATGTAGTAACTACGTAGAAAAAAATAACAACATACTCATCAAAAATGTTTTTGAGAAAACAAGCAGCATTAGTTAAGCGTAGACGTGCTAGGAATTATGACGATGAGGCAATTTGGGAACTATTTCAAAATGCTTAATTTTAAAAATTTATACAAAACCGAATAAAGGAAATACACCCAAGTTTTCTGAAAATGTATTTTTAGAACTTGTTCAAAGTGTCATTTTGCCTGCAGTTCCTATACAATAAATCTAGCTGCACACAATTATACAAACTAGTTTCTTGAGAATAAATCGAAATATACTTTTTATAACAGCTAATAATATCCTCCTATACAGTTTCACATATCATATTTTTGTTTTAAAATTTCTTCCAAAATTATGCCAATTTATTTTAATCGATTGCAGTTTCCAATTTGCTTAAAATTTGCAATAACAATTGATAAAGCTCGAGGTCAGTCTTTGCAAGTTTGCGGACTAAATCTAGAAAGTCCAAGTTTTTCACATGAACAGTTTTCAGTTGCATGTTCGCGAGTGGGAAAGAGCACAGACTTATAGGTCTTTGAACCAAACGGAAAAACCAAAAATATTGTATACTACACGCAGAGAAAAAATATAGTTGTGAATGATTACAGTAACCATTCCAACAATTTTAAAAGTTTTTTTTAACAATATTATAGTCACAGTAACTATTTACATGATTGTGGTAACCATAACATAGTTAACTCACAATTCACATGATTGTATCAAACCTATATATGGTTGCAGTAAGCAAGTATATGTTTGTGACAACAATTTTTATAATTAAGGTTTTACCATATTATGTTGCTCTCGGCTAATTGATATCATAATCTGAGAACAACATATTATGATATAAAGATTCATCATAACAATGGTTGTCACAAACATATAAAAGTTTACTGTAAACATATATATGTTAGATACAATCATGTGAATCGTAGATTAACCATATTATGGTTACCATAATCATGCAAATAGTTACTGTGACTATAATATAGTTTTAAAAAATTTTTAAAAATGTTGAAATAGTTACTGTAAACATGCAAAACTATATTTTTTCTCTGCGTGTAAATATTAAATACAAATATTTTTTGTTCTAAACTTTTCTATTTTATTACAATTCACATTAAGGTTAGAAAACATGAAATAAATAACGTACTTTTTATTACATTAGAAACTAATTTTAGATAGACTAAATATATTGTAAATCATTACGGTACGGGTAGCGAAGTACACCTGGTTTTAGCTAGTAACTTATAAAGGGTATTTCATTAAGCGCTTCTGTCATAGTCTGTCATAATTATGTATACATCTGCTGTATACAGTAACAAGTTTAACAGGAAAATGTTTCATTTACGGTGTTTCATGTAAACTAGAGTCATTCTCTTATATATTCATTTCTTTATTCACTCATACATACATAAATTTTTGATAATATTACGTTATTGCTATGTTTGTATATGTTCTGCACCCTACATCAGTTTTGGTTATAGTATACGTTTTTTGCTGCTAATACAAAATACATAGAAATTACACATGTGTAGAAAACCACACAATCTAGGTTAGTTTATAAATAGCGTTTTCTAAGCTTAATTAATACTGCAGGAAAAATCAAGGAGTTTCATAAACATCGCTTATCAAATTTGTTTAAAAAAAAATTTTGTGTGGTTTTCCACACAAGTTTTAGATCTTTAATTAAATCTTCTTTAATTTATCTCAATAGTTTTTCCAGTCCTACCATTTACCATACTCTCAAGTTTTTAATTCTTTAATTACAAGGAAATTAAGTGATCTTAACATTATGATATTAATGTTATCCCTCCAATAGGTGTAATATCTTTTTAATGCCATATATGGGCCCCTATATTTGTTTTTCTATAATACTTTCCAAATAAGTTGGGTGCTACATTTGCCATAGATGCTTTTCCTAGTGCTGCTGTACTTGTACTTGTATATTGTTAAGTTTTTGTGTTGTGTAGTTTTTTTGTTTGTTTGTTCCTTCTTAAGTACCTTATAGATGTTAGTTGTTACAATTTTTGTATATTGTATTATGTTGGTGTTGTGTAGTAGCAGTATTCATGTACTTATATACTTTTTAAAAACCAATTTGCAAAAGTGTTAGCCATCTCTAAAGAACCATGTTGGATGTATTGTAAAGGTATTGTATAGAATGCATGGATACAAACTAGTACTTATACATATTTATGATTATGTGTGTATTGTTATTGTGTTGTAAGGTATTACAAACACATCCAAGCATCTGTATGTTACTACATACATATAGGTACAATGAATTTTACATAGTTTCAGTTACACATTGTTGCTTTGCGTTAAAACCCTTGCTCCGTTGAAAAAAACAAAATAAACAGTAAAACATGCGGTTTTTAAAACCATGTTTTTTTTCGTGAGACTACTTGTTTCACAAGTGGTCAGTCGTTAAAATTCTATTAGAGTTAGCTTTTATTTTATTATACGCCATAGTGCAAAGTAATTGCCAGTTGTTGTAGTAGTGTTGTCAAAACATTAGTTTTATTAAAAGTATTTAATTAAATACATTTTTTTAATAAAAATTTTACTTCTATCTAAATACTGCAGTTCTAAAAATTAAATACAATGCAAAATAATATAAATATCAGCAGGAGTATTTCAAAAATTCCTTAACTAATTATTATTGTTATGTATTTTAGTAGTAAAAATGTATTTGATTCCATTGGATCGGATTTATTACATCTTATTTGAACCCATTACCAGAAGTGATAAACACCATTTCTAAAGCAATTTCGTATATTAATCTCACCACTAATATTAAACTATGCAATTACTTATCAAAATAAATACTGAAACTATTGCCAAAGAAACATTTACAATAATTTGGTTGTCACAAACATATACATGTTTACTGTAACCATATAAATGGTTGATATAATCATGTGAATTGTAAATTAACCATATTATTGTTACCACAATCATATAAGTATATAGTTACTGTGACTATAAGATCGTTAAAAATATTAAAATGTTTACAGTGAACATACACAAATGTTGAAATGGTTAAAGTAACCATGCGCAGCTATATTTTTTTTCTGCGTGTGCTGAAATCTGTTCAGACCATCACAGGAAACATGTAATGAATGAAACTGATTCGCTTGAAGTGAGCATTGGTCGAATTCAGCCCAGAATATGTGGCCAAACATTAAACCGTAATGCTCAGCCAAATGTAGCAATATCTGTTAAAAAGTATTTAGAATGAAGTGGTTGGGAAGATTTGCTTCACCCGTTTTATAGTCCAGACCGTCGTCGTCTGACTACTATTTGTTTCTATCGATGCAGTATGTTCTCTCTGGAATACGCTTCACTTTGAAACATAGTATCCGATATTGGCTTGATTCTTTCTTGGCCTCAAAAGATGAGCAGTTATTTTTGCTCGGAATTCATATGTTGAAAGAAAGATGGGAAAAGTTCATAGCTAACAAGGGCCAATTCTTTAAATAAATTTATAGTAAGTCATATCCAAATACATATGTATCTGAAAATTGCGTGCAGCAAAGGGTTAATATCACCAAAAAATACACGCAGAAAAAAAATATAGTTGTGCATATTATAGTCACTGTAACTATTTATATGATTCTGGTAACTATAATATGGTTATTTTACGATTCACATGATTGTATAAACCTACATATGGTTAGAGTAAACAAGTACATGTTTGTGACAATCATTTTTATGATGAATAATTTTGTAATAATATGTTGTTCACAGATTATGATATCCATAAGCCGAGAGCAACATAATATGGTAAG